>JAJJWX010004500.1:0-1304496 GCA_023529315.1 Papaver bracteatum
TATTTACTTGATACGTGAATCCTATTGAGTTTGGTTAAGTCCGAATCTTTGTATCAAGTAAACATACTTTGTTGTTGTATTGTCTCGATCTCGTATCCATATACAATCACACGAAGTGTGAACCGATTAGTTGCATTGTCTCGACTCAGTCCATAGACAATCACTTTCGGATAAAGGACTTATAGGAAGGAAAAGTTTTAGCTTGAGGTATATTTGGGTGCCCTCGCCTTTTCAATTGGTATTAGAGCAGGAAAACACGAAAAGATCTAACAATCTGTGTTTGGTGCGATCCATCCTATAAAAATTGAATCCATGTCTGATTCAATTAACGTTAAGCAAGAGTATGACTACTCAAAGGTTGAAGATGTTACTACTTCGTTGACTCATGATCCCGGAGTTGTGAAAACATATGTGTCTTTTTTTGATGAAAAAGAAGATGCTGATAAAGAGTTGGTAAAACTCCTAAAGCCTATAAAATCTCTATCTTTTAAAATGGTGATTTTAAAGACAGAGTCAAATCTTCTTAAACAGGAGATCCGAAATAAAGACAGTCAACTAGATAGTCTGGCTGAAGAGAATATGAATCTCACTGTCAAATTAAAAGCTCTTGTTAATTCTCTTAATAAAGAGACATGTCCAATGACTCTGACGAATGATGCTGTTGTTTTAGTCACATCTGAAACAGATCAAAATAATGGTGGTTTGCCGAACTACATCAAGTCAGAAGAGGATGAAAAACAAGCTTCTACGTCTATTGATGATCAAATGAAATATTGTCCAAAGGAAACTTTGAACTGATTCCATGACAATAATCTTAATAAATACACTTTCAGTTACTTGATAGGAAACTTATACTTCTTCAACATACTGTGGTCAAAATATTGAAGGAAGTTTCTTGTCTTAAAAAACTGAAAGATCATTCCTCAGTAGAAAGACAGATTATGCCACAACCCTATAAGATCAACTCAAAATCATAGGAAATAGTTGACAATAGCTTCTGGAAGAAGATTCCTCCTCATCCATGACGAAACAATTCTTATTTTGATGAATAACGATCCCATAAGGAAGGGAAAGAGAGAATCTCTGCCAAAAGGAACAATGAGGAATGTCTAATAATTGTTTCAGACAATCACACTGATGTGAACCATAAGGAAGTCCTTAAAATGAGAAAATCTTATGAAAATCTCATTGAAAGAATTAAGAGAGATCTATCAATCTCTAAGAATTCTCACATCGGTATGGTTTCTCCACATGATCATATCTCTAGAGTTAGAAAAGATCATCGTATTGGGAGAAAATATATTGGGCAGAAATTCCCTAAAAGAAACATGAACTATGGTTCTGATATTCAATTTAAGCTTGAAAAAGCTTATTCCGATGCAACTTAGTTGTATCAAAATTGTGCATTCTCATCCTCATCTGTGCTCGTATTTATGGATGGGAATGGCACAATAAATCTGGAGCACATGTGTTTGTGTAATTGATTATCATAAAAGTTGTAAGTTTTATTATTATTTATTTTATTTTCTGAATCATGCATTTATATTGATTGAAAAAAAACAAGCCCAAAAATTGGAGGTTACAAGAAACTTTAAAAAGACAAAACACAAGAGAGCCAAATCAGGCCCAAAAAAGAAATTTTAAAACAACCATCTTAACAGGCCCAAACCAAGACTGAAAAGGCCTTACTAATAGATTCTATAGTACTCCACCTTTGGTTGTTCTACTCTTGCTAAAAAATTAGGTCTCCCCTCATAAACAAATTTTTGTCCAGCAGCTAATCTTGCACCTTTTTGCAATTTGTGTCATTTAAAAGTTTGTCTCCTTGTAGCTGTGACAGAATTTGATGTTCTGAATATTTCTAGCTGCTTTATTCCATCTCATTTTCACAAACCAAGGCATCTTTTTTCTTTCAAATTCTGTTATGACTGTTTGAGAATCAGAATTTAAGATTATATTCTTCATTTTCCATTCAGCAGCAAACTCCACTGCATTGATGATTGCATACACTTATGCTATATAATTTGTAGCAATTCCAATTCCTCCAGATATCACCCCTAAAACTTGGCTTAAATGATTTCTAATTACTACTCCAAAACCAGCAAAACCAGGATTTCCCAATGATGCTCCATCACAACAGAACATTATATATCCAAGACAAGGAGGGCTCCAGTAACACACCTTGATATTCTGGAATTTGATGTTTATTGGTTTAAGATTGAAATGCTTGAATTACACGATTATCAATGTCAGAGTCCCATTTATAGCTTTTCATTCTGAGGCTTCCTTCATATACTGTTTTCTTGATTCTTGCTTTGAATCCTTGCAGATTTGGTTTATTTTGATCAAACCACAAGATGTTTTTCTGGAACCATATCTCTTTCATTATTACACAAGCTGTAACAATCCAACATTCTTTTATAAAAGGGCTATTATTCCTTGCACTGCTCCAAATATCTTCAAATGAATGAGGAGTTTTAAAGTTGAACACAGGGCATATCCACTACCAAATCTGTTTGTTGAACTTACAGGTCAACAACAAATGCTTCATGTTGTCTTGCTCTTCTTCACAAATGCAACATCTGGAAGCAAGTTCAAATCCTCTTGACACCATTACAGAGTCATCTACATAAACCCCCTGAACTAGTTTCCATATATTGCTTGCTATAGCTGGATGTAAAAATGAATTCCATATTTTGTTGTAGCAATGTAAAGGATGTTCTTTGTTTCTTATTAAATTGACTGCAGAAGAAGTAGTAAAATTACCTTTGATTTCTCATGTCCATATTAAGCAATCATCACCCTCTCCAATTTCAGGTATAGTACTTTGAACAAGCATTTGTTTCAGTTCTTCAGG
Source organism: Papaver bracteatum (assembly GCA_023529315.1). Taxonomy (NCBI): domain Eukaryota; kingdom Viridiplantae; phylum Streptophyta; class Magnoliopsida; order Ranunculales; family Papaveraceae; genus Papaver; species Papaver bracteatum. The sequence goes on from JAJJWX010004500.1 coordinate 2,858, forward strand.
CATATTCCATTTACCATCTCTAATAAGATCTGATACTTTTAAATTGATGTTCTGCTTGATATATTCTGTGAAACCAACTTCTTGGATAATGGAAGTATTTTTCAGCCATGGATCAAACCAGCAAGAAATTTTTTCTCCATTCCCTATACACCACCTTATGTTTTCTTTCAAATGATCCCAAGCCCATTTTAGGCCTGGCCAAATATAAGAGAGTTGCCAGGTGCTCCTCCACTGGTGAAGATTATCTTGATATTTAGCTTTAATGAAAAGTGCCCATTCAGCTCCTGAGTTAAGTACTCTCCAGAGAATTTTCATAAGTAGGGCCTTGTTAAGTACTTCAAGTCTTTGTAGTCCTAGGCCTCCTTCACTATAAGGAGTACACACTTCCTTCCAAGATAAAGTCTTAAATTTCCTTATATCACCATCTCCAGACCACAAAAAATTTCTGATTATCTTATCACAAATTTTTATCACTGATTTTGGCCATTTATAAATTTCCATGCTATATATAGGAATACTGCATAATACTGATTTGATCAGAATAATTCTATCATTGAATGAAATTAATTTCCCCTTCCAACTAGCCAATTTCTTTTGCATTAACTCTACCATAGGCCATACTGTTGCAATTTTAACTCTTCTAGCATGCAAAATAATCCCCAAGTACTTGTCAGGGAGAGTATTTACTTCCATTTGCATAATATCTTTGATCTTCATAATTCTGGCAGTTGTAGTCCCATCCAAAAAAAGTTTGCTTTTTGTCTTGTTTATCATTTGACCTGAGCTGTTTTGATATTCTTCAAGTAACATCATCAGATTTTGAATACTTCTTTTTCCCCCATTACAGAAGATAAATACATCATCTGCAAAAAACATGTGATAAGGATGAATTCCTTTTCTTATTACCATAGGCTGAATTTTCCCTTCCATCACCAAATTTGTTATGTTTCTACTTAGAACATCTTCCATTAAGATAAATAGAATGGGGGATAGGGGGTGTCCTTGTCTTAACCCTCTACCCACTGAAAAAAAAAACCATTTGGTCCTCCATTAAGCATGACTGAAATTCTTGCTGACTCAAAGATATTATGAATCCATTCACACCAATTATCTGAGAATCCATACCTTTTTAACACTTGAAAAAGAAACTTCCAACTCAATGTGTCATAAGCTTGAGATATGTCCAGCTTCATCCCCAAATTACCATTTCTTCTTTTCTTCTTCATTTCATTAATCATTTCAGATGCTAATAAGATTTGGTCTTGAATATTTCTGCCTTTGATATGTGCTGCTTGTTGGGGAGAAATCAGCTTCTGCATAAGACTTGACATTTTTGTTGTGATGATTTTAGTAAAAATTTTAAAACTCACATTACTTAGCCCAATTGGCCTATATTGCTGAGGAGATCTTGCACCTTCAACTTTTGGTAAAAGCACCAGGAAATTGGAGTTTAGTCCTTTTGGAATAAATCTTCTTTGCCAGCAGAACTGAGCTGCTTTGACCACATCATCTTGAATTATTTGCCAACATGCTCTGTAAAAGCTGCCTGAAAAACCATCTGGACCTGGGGAGCTGTCTGGATCCATTTCAAAGATAATTTGCTTGATTTCTTCCATAGTTGGAATTGTATCTAACATTGCTTGGTCCTCAAAAGTTATTAAGTTAGGAATCACATCAAGTAAAGATTCTGATATGTTAACTTCTTTGAACTTAAATTTTTCTTCAAAGAAGTTCACAAGCATTTCTGCAATTTTTCCTTGATCAGTGATGACTTCATTGTTATTATTTTCCATCTCACAGATAGAATTCCTTGCTTGTCTTACCTTGAATTTAGTATGAAAGAATTTGGTATTTGATGATCCTTCTTTGACCCACTTAGTTCTAGCTTTAAGTTTAAGCAATGTACTTAATTGCACTTCTTTTGTGTTTAGATTATTCTCAACACTTACCAAATTTTTCAGAAGTTCCTCATTCCTTGGATTTTCATCAGATATCTTCATTGCTTCTTGGACTGCTTTTGTGGCTTCTTGAATTTGTACATTCACATTGCCAAACACTTTCCAATTCCATTCAACCAACACCTTTTTTAACTTTTTTAGCTTGCTTTGGAATACAAAAGCTGGATCTCCATCTACTCTTTCAGCCCAGGAATTAGTGACAACTTCTATGAAATTGGGATGATCAATCCAGATTTTTTGAAATTTTTGAGGAACATTTTTTGGTTTAGGAAAGCTTACACACCCCCCTAATAGTGGAGAGTGATCAGAATATATTCTCAAACCAACTTTATAACTCCGTCCTTCATGATTTTGAAGCCAAAAATTGTTAATTACTGCTCTGTCTAGGTTGCATAGTATTCTTTTAGCACCATGTTGACAGTTAGACCAACTGAATTCACAACCTGATTTGGAAGCTTGATGTAATTCACACTTATCTAGACAGTTATTGAACTCCAGAATATTTCTTGTATTAGGAGCTCTCCCCCCAACTTTTTCTTTTGCAGATAAAATAGCATTGAAATCCCCAATAGCTAACCAGGGAAGATTAAAACCACTTATTACCTCCATTTCAGCCCATAAATTTCTTCTTTGAATTGCTCCAACATGAGCATGAACTCCAGATATTAGACTGCCACCAATATTGACTGTTATCATTTGAGTTGACATAGATACTACCTTTGGTGTGGGTAAATGTTTATTCCAAAAGAGCCATATATTTCCTTTTTTATTTGGCAAAGAGTTATGAATTGCCATATTTTGCATTCCATGTAAGTTTAACTTATTGCAAAAGGCTGCATTGCAACTTATTTTTGGTTCTGCTATAAAAACTAATGAAGGTTGAAATTGATTTATTAAAGACCTTAATTTATCTTGAGCCCTAGGTCTTCTCAGGCCCCTGATGTTCCAGAATATTACCTTCATTGTAAAGATTGGAGGTCCCTAGTACCTCCTTTACCTTGATTTTTCCTGAAATTGTATTTGGAATTAATCTGCTGGACTTTGATCTTATTTGGAACCTCCTTCTGTTGAACATTGTTGGAAGTTGAAGTTGATGGTTTTTGAATTATCTTTGACCAAGTTGTTGTAGGAATTCTTTCCTCTGACATTGATCCATCTTTTCCATTGATAAAGTTGATAACACTTTTGTCAACTGCATTATCCTCCATTATTTGTTGGATTCTGACAGTAGATAAATTTCCATTAGAAGCATTTATATGAACATCAACCTCCTCTTCACTCACTGAATTAAGAGCCTCAAATCTGCCAGAAGGTATAATTGTTTCAGGATTTTTTTGAGGTGCTTCTGGTGCTGGAGTTAAGCAAATATCAAAATTGACTTGTTCTGTTGGGGTATAAACCTTATCCACTTCCACAAGTGATTTTGGCTTGGAATTAGATGTTGTTTTTCCATTATTCTGGTTGATATCTGGTGTTGCTTCAGTTGAGGACTTAACTCTACATTCTTCTTGTAGATGACCAACAATCTTACAATGATGGCAAATTTTTTGGAAGTTTTGTCATAAGCACACTTTGCATAAATCCTCCAAACTTGGTCTTAATCCAAAGTTTATGTGGAATTTTCTTAGCTAAATCAATTTTCACAAGAACCCTTGCATATAACCCATTTTCAAAATTCAAAGTAGTTTCATCAACCTTTACTGGTTCTCCCACAGCCCTACTTATTGTAAATAGCGTCTGTTCATCCCAATATTCTAAACTTAGACCAGGAAAATGAACCCATATCATTGCTGTAGATGTTCTATGCAATTCTGGTCGAAAATCTGGAATCCAATTTCGAATCCATAGTTTTTGATGATAAACTTCCCAAGCTCCTGATTTGATATAGCTTTGATCTCTTTCATTATCTAATTTAATGGTGAAAAAACCTTTACCCAGTGGAATCATTTTGCATTGACCTACTAATTTCCATTGTGACTTCAGATTTATTACAGCATCAGAGAATTTTAAACGAAGTAAATCCAAACGACCTATTAAAGAAAATTTCCATAAAGCACATCTTTCATATGTTCCATTTACTAGATAAATTGAAGGACTATCTTCCACCATATTGTTTAGATCCACCACCGATGAATCCATTTCAGAATTTTGATTTGTTGCCATAAAATAAAAATTGGACTGAAAGTAAAGAATCAACAGATTTAATCACCAATCATTGGATGATTGGATATTAAGTTTCACCTGAATTAATGACGACGATCGATGTAAGAACTGAGAAAAAACGCAGAATGAAGACCGAGTTAATCTCCCGATTTGCAGAGCACGACTCGGCCGGTTCCTAAGAGCCAAAAAACCATAGTTGTAAGTTTTATGGATAGTTGTAGATCCAAAAATTGTTCATGTTTGTCATGATTTTATAGGTAAGTTTTATTTGGAATTTTTGAATAAAACTAAAAAGTTTGGACAAAAGGAAATGCAACATATACTTTAATATTTTCGGGTTCTTCTGATATCTTTCGGTCCGAAAGTTGTCCCCTTTTATAGGGAAACTATCTCTTCTAGTATATTGATACCCTGATCAATCATCTTATATATAACCAAGCATGCCTCCAATAACTCATTGTGTCTCAAAGACTAATAAAGGAGGCTCAAAGGGTTAAAGATTGTCAAGGAATCAATACTGAGAAGAAGAAAAGAAGCAGATCAAAAATCATGTCTGATTATGATTCTGAGAGTTCGATTGGATCACAAGATGAGTCATGTCTGTTGGCCTATGACAAACAAGATCCAACCAAAGTCAAGTGGATTCGTTCAAACAGTATGAATCAATACATTCAAAGTTTTGAAAAACTGGAAACTGATCTAGTTATGACAGTCCGATATCACGATTGGTTAAAAGAACAAATCGAAGGAACAAAAGAAGCTCTTGCCGAACTCAAGATTCTTGTTGAAGAGCTGGAAAAACAAGAAGTGGTTGCAGACAAGTCTCTTGAGACATGCTTTAACAACTTGAATACTGATGAAACATCGGTGAACAACAAGAGCACCAATAGAGATTAAGTTATATGGTGTAATACTTAATCTAGAAAAATAGACATCAATTTTTGATTTCTTTCATTGATTGTACTAGACCTTAACCCGCGCCGTAACGGCACGGGCCATGATGTTGGTTCATTTTTAATATATCGTATAATTTGTGTCCCGAATACTTTTCAACTCCTTATGATTTAATATGTGTTTGTCATAAAAATAGTTGGGATGTTCCTCTCTTTTTTTCTTTGTTTTTTCCTTTAATATTTTACCGCCGGAGATTTGCTCAAAAGAAAGAAATATAATCTTAACTTCCGGACACTTTTTTTTTTAGGTTCATTGCTTATAATGAGATAATGCTCTATATGAACATGGAAGTTTAAATATTTTTTGGAAATATGTCGTCAGCAGCGCTCATCTCAGTGAAATCAACTAATCAATATCTTCCATAAAAGTCTCCACATGCTCCTATTTCACTCCAGTTGATTCATCTTCATGATCATGTTGTCGATCCACCAAATAGGCATAGTATTTTTTTTGCATCGAACGAATGATTCAAACAATCCAATGTGACATGATTTTCCAATAATTTTTCAACACCCATTAGATGAAAATGTTTAAAATGTGTACCCATTACCTTTTCGAAGGTAATGTATATATGAGAACCTCTGCCATTAAATCTTCAACAAAGTATTATGCCCAACAATTCGTCTTAACGAAGGCTTTGGTAACTTCAAAAGTCTTGGACATTTTGTCACTTCCGTATGTTCCTACCTTCACTTGGAATACAATCTAGTGACACATTACCTCATAAAGAACCTTGAACACATATTGTACTCCTTGATCCTATTTCAAAATAATAGGTTGTTAATAGATCCTTTACCAAAAGTTGACATATTCTACGTTGAATATTTATATATATATATATATATATGGTATTATGGATCATTGCTTTCTAAGATTGTAGTTTTCAAATTGGACTCTTCAACTCCCACTGCTTTCTAAGTTTATATATCTTGTTTGTTTTTAACATTTTAGTTATCCATATTATGTTTGTTACTAACTTTAAACTTGATGTTATCTTCTACTGTGAACTTTATGTGATTTCAGAATCAAAATAGTTATACATATTTCATTCGTATCAAGTAATCCATTGTATATCCCAACAATTCTTCTACAATAATTCCTTTCTTTTGCCGTTTCCGGATCATCAGTAGCCATTATTGTCAAACACCATCTATCATTTTTGTTGATGTTATGTATTTGCAATGTTCATTTTTATTAAATAAATAGATTGTGGAAAAACTAAAAAAAAAAAAAAACATAAGTATTACATCGGGTCTAAGTTACTATATCCAAAATACTAGGACCTTTCGCGCCACGGTGCCTTGTTTCCTCAAATTCCTCGTTGCATTCTAGATAGTACATGCAACACCAATCATTTGCGAAGTGAGCTATTTGCGCAAGTGTGGTCAATCTATCCCTTGCATGTAATAATAATAACAACACGTCAGTTTTTTTCAAGGCATCCAGTTGTAAATGGCATGAATCTAATAGATTTGAATTATACCTCAATCTTAGATATCACCTTCTTCTCACATAACATAACAATTGAGGAAGGACAAATCTTGACCACTCTTTACATAGGTAGAGTTAGCCAAACTATGTTTTGCAATTGTCTTACGTGAAAATTATTATTAATCCATATTTTAGTCAGCTCCCATCGAAGACGATCTAATTAGTCCTATAGAAAGTTAATCTTAAATTTTTGACCTTATCTCTTGACCAATTATTGAAATATTCTCAGTCATGTTCTGCTTTGTGTGATCTACCCATCTGTGTCTACTCTACCTTCTAACCCAGTGAATGAAACCTATACATATTGATCCGTAATTTGATATTGTTGATTTACTATCAAGAGGTCACATGATTTGAGAATGTAAAATATAAAAAATATTCCATAAACATCGGAGGAGAAATTTAGATTTATGATTTGGAGTTTTTTATGATGATTTTGATGAACATACATAATTTTCAAACAAATATTTTAGAATGCAAATACATTTTCCCGTACTATAAGGTTTTATATCGGGAATTGAGTGAAAGTTGTTGTCTTTGTAGGTAGTTGTCGCGAAACAAATCGACATTGATGGTCTTTTAGGAAAAAAAATATAATAGTACTTGAGAGAGCGATAATGTTCTCTTACGCGGGTACACCAATTGAATTTATATAATACGGGTGATCGAACAATCATGATCATATTTTCTTATACATTCCGTTATCATCCTCGAAATATTTGATTTTTGTCCTTATCAATCTTGCTAAAAACAACCAATTACATCTTTCACAATACAATGTTTCATGTTTTGTGAAGATTATTTTTTTACTTAGTCAATAAAACTCACTAAAAAGCAAATACTATTATTATACACTACTATTACCAACACCCACCACCATAAAAACCATCCACCGCCACTATTTCTTCCACCAATAGTAATGTTACCGCCTCCACTATTCACAAACACCCGCCACCGCTTATACTCACCATTAGAATTAATATAGTTTTTAGTAAAATTATTTATTAATAAAATTATGTATTTATGTTAGATTATTAAATGGACATTTATAATAGAAATTTAATTAATCATTATGAACAATCAATGAGACACTAATTAATAAAATATTTAAAAATGGTTAAGTTGAACAAACCCTAGAAGTAAATTTATCTTTGCCAAGGTCAAATCCTGACCACTCTTTACATAAACAAATCGATAATAAATAATTTCATATGTTCTGATCTTGATTCGTGTCGTTCGTTTAGTTATTACATAACATGGCAATTGATTGCACCAATTTTTTTAAAATGGACATGTGTTTTATCGAGTTTATTTTAATATTAAAATGATCAACCACGTTTTATACTTTATAATATAGTGTTACACATTTTGTGGCGTTACGAAATTAGCATAATATGTTTTTTTTCACCAATACCCGCCACCACCATAAAACCATATGAATCCACTTTTTTTATCCACCACCACCAAGTGGCGGAGCCATGGGTTGACTAACCTGGCTCTAACCCCTTAAAATTTTAATAACTACATAATATTTTTAGTTTATTTTATAAATAGTACTTTGTCCATATATATTTATGGTTTAGTCCACCAAAGTTTACATTTTGTTTTTTTTAAATAGGTCTTCTCAATGTCAATTTTTGACTCCACCACTGGCACCATCACTGCCGCCCATCCCATGTAGTTTGTAGGACACAATTCTAATTTTCAATCACAAATGCCATGTATGAGGTTTAGATTGAACAAAATTTCGTCAATTGATTAGTTTCATTATTTTTTTTCACTGTATATATTCTTTTTTGTATTTCAATCAATTTTATTTTAACATTAAAAAATCATGATTTATAAGATATAGCACCAAAGATAACAGGGGCACCATTTGGGTGATCCAACTATGATCATGAAAATATTATCTTGTATGATATCATCCCTGAAATAAGTGTTAAAAACAACCAACCACATATTCCACACTACGATGTATCGATGTGGTAACGACAACATAAAATTAATATTGTCCATCAGTACTCACCAGCATTCACCGTCACTACTTATTCCACCACAAACCAGGGGCGGAGCCAGGATTTTGAGGAGAGAGGGAGAAAAAATTCTTGGCAAGTTGGATACATGTGAAACATGGACTTTGTATCCCATTTTACGATAAAAGAACAAAAATAAATATAATTGTGCTTGGCTCTGCCCTTAACCACCACTAATCTTTCGGCCTTCACCTCTTCTACTACTCATTGTCGCAGAAAATGTCTATTGATATTATTTATCAAAATTACTTATTAATAGAAATAAATATTATAATTAATTAATAAAATATTTATAATTAAAAAATGATTAGTCATTTATTATGAGCAATTAGTGAAACACTTTATAATGAATAGATTATTTATTATGTGCAATTAGTGAAACACTAATTAATAAAGCAATTATGGTATTTGAGTTGAACAAACCACCATTGTTGATTTATATTTTCTATCAATTCCAACCAAGGTGGAACATTGGTTAGAGGCAACTCTTATGACACAATAGGTCATGAGTTCGAACCTCCTTTGTTATAATTTTTAATTTCCATATCCTGACTTGAGTATTCATTTTTCATTCATAATATTGGAATTAACGCCACACGTGCGAGATGTAGGGGGTGGTCAGGAGAACCACAGCCCTTGATTTATCTTTGTCCAGACAAATCCTGACCACCACTAACAAAGGCAAACCTATCCAAACCCTGTTTTATACTAATGACAAGTCTATTATGAATAAAACTATCTTATTTTGATTAATAAAATTATCTGATTTATAATTTTTATTGTGATAGTTTTTGGATTTACATAGCCGGTGCTTTAATGCTTTATTTATTTGCTATGTATGTTTATGGGATGTTTGATTTCGGTTTTATTACCTTGACATTCAATATCATAATATGTTGTGAACCCTTATGGTTTGAGTGACTTTTTGATTTAGCAAGATTAAGTTCTAGCCCATGTTGGTAGGCTTTATCAAAGGATCATGAGGGGTTCTTGTAGAAACAATATGTGAAAAGTCATAATATGTTGAATCGGTTTTGGTTTAGCATAAAAGCATATGTGTTTCGGCGGTTTTTAACTATTTGGGTACCCTCGCCTTTTCAAGTCAGGACTCATGTGAATAGTTTTACCAAGAATACAAACAAGTCATGAGAGGTTATACTAATCACACATATTGTTCGTTCATAAGATTTGCAATGAAGAACATCCCCAATAACGCCTGGCGATTTCCTTTCCGGTTCACAACACATATCATGAACTTACTTCCTTAAAACACATGTAAAAACATTATTTCCTAGGATGAAATCCTCACCTCATACCCATACATAATCACAATAGCATTCATACGATTATGTCGATGTCTCATATACAAAGTTTAATGGTTAAGCAAGAAATTTCATATTGTATCCCTTAATACTATGTCTATCTAGAGTGTTCATGCTTCCAGTTTTATGTTTTGAATATGCACGACTTGAAAGATACGTTAGGGAATGAAACAGTTCAAGTCAAATATCACTAAACTCAAGTGGAAGGATGATGTTGTGGTTGTAGCTCCGTACTTTTTCACTTCTTCAAGTATTCACAATACTTGTAATGTCTCACCCTAATACTTTCAAGCTAACCTATACGAAGTTGACTCTAGTACATTTAAATCAAGTGACTCTTAAATGAGTTTTGGTTCACTAAAATATGACAACCAAACTTGACATACCAACGCTTGGTGGGTTCAACCGATCTATGCTCTAACAATCTCCCCCTTTGTCAATTTTAGTGACAAAACTCTTACAATCATATGGATAAACAAATTACAATAATTCATTACACATACGCTTGATTCCCGAATTCAACAACACATAACCTGCATTCATTCAATCCTTAAGAATGTCGTTGTTGACATTATAATAACAAAGCTCATACTCCCCCTAAAGGTGAGATATGTGGATTTTCAATCTGTGCGTCTTTGTTATCCCAATCATATGATATGTTACTCCCCCTTAGTCTGTGTTTTTCCTCATTCGTTAGATAAACGTTCAAGCACCATTGTCCTCTTCCTTAGTGACACCAATCAACATAAAATTGATACCAGCATCATCTGTTTACTCCATATATTTCTCCCCCTTTTTGTCACAAAAATGATAAAGAAACGAAAAAATAAAGGACAACACGTAAAGGATCTCACAAATCTCAAAATAGACTTGCAACCTGTTGAGTCAAGCACGAGGGTTCCACATACCATTTTTGATAACCAATATCAAAACCAAATTACAAAGTAATTATGTTTTGATATGTTATCATGGAAATAATTGGCCGAAGCAATTTTCCCAACTAGTTTTGTAAACCAAAAATCAAATAAGCAAAGTAGTTCTTTTGCTAAACCGATTGTATAAATACAACCGCTTCATTCGATAAGAACAAAACAAAGATAAACTCCATTTTTATCATCAGGTTCTAATTATCCATATAACTTAGACCTTTAGATTTTAAACAAGCCAAATACTAGGTTAGTTAACTAGCATTTCCTTGTTTAGGCATTTGGCTAGACTTGAATAACCGAAACCTCCACTTTGATAAGTCTAACTAAGATCAGAATTAACTTAGTTTATCTTATCCGGAATCGAGTTGGACTAAACAACTCATCCCATCAATATATTCATTTCTTAAGCCATAAATAATTCATACAAACTAATGAATCAACTTGCATGATTATTCACCTCAACCGGAAGCAATTGAAACAACATATATCATTAAAGTTCCACTATTGCACCGAAATTTTGTAAGCTTAAACAATTGATACCATACAATAAAGCAAAATAACAATTGTTTTACTTAACTGGAAGCAATTGAAATATCATAAACATTAAAGCACCGCAATTGCACCAAATTTTCGTAAGCCTAAACGATTGATATCACACAACAAAGCAAGATAACAATAGTTTTACTTAACCAGAACCAATTGAATCACACAAACATCCACACATACATAATGGTATAAACACATCAATTTTACCGACAATTTCATTTAAACAAAATCAATATATATCAAATAAAAATAGGCTTTTCTTAAAACAGGAAAACAATTAACTAACAAGGTTGTTACCTCAATTTCACATCCAACTTCTCCAATATGATCGCATCTTCTTCTTCCAGGGAGAATTGATTTCGAAATACCATTATGTTGTCATCCTTATGCAAAAACAAAAGAATAACAACAACCAACCTTTACCAGAGAAAGGTTGAAATTCAGTTTTAACAATTGCAAGCAATAGTTGAAAACCGTCGAAACACATATGCTCTTATGCTAAACCTAAACCGATTCAACATATTTTGACTTTTTCACATATTGTTTCTATAGGAACCCCTCGGGATCCTTTGATAAAGCCTACCAACATGTGCTAGAACTTAATCCTGCTAAATTAAAAAGTCACCCAAACCATAAGGGTTCACAACATATTATGAGATCGAATATCAAGGTAATAAAACCGAAATCAAACATCCCATAAACATACATAGTAAATAAATAAAGCATTAAAGCACCGGCTATGTAAATCAAAAACTATCACAAGAGAAATTACAAATCAAATAACTTAATTCATAATAGTTTTTATTCATAATAGACTTATACAATCATTGAAAGAAATAAAAAATTGATGTCTATTTTTCTATATTAAGTATTACATCATATTAATTAATCTCTAGTGGTGCTCTTGTTGTTCACCGATGTTTCATCAGTGTTCAAACTGTTAAAGCATGTCTCAAGAGACTTGTCAGCAACCACTTCCTATTTCTCAAGTTTCTCAACTTGAATTCTCATATCAGCAATTTCAGCCTTTGTTAGTGTATTGGTGTGACTTTTATTAGTTAAACCGATCTTAAGTAATCACCTGGGGTAAGATCAGGTTTGTGAGTGTCTGACCAAATTTTGGGAAAGGGGAACTGATCCTAGTAAGAGGTGAAGTTCATCACAAGGGGGAACCGATCCTTGCATGAGGTGCAACAAGGTTTATAGAAAAAGGGGGAACCGATCCTATGAAAACCTGCAACATGTTTTTAGGCAAGGGGGAACCGATCCTATGGACATGTGCAGTGTATACAAGTTAGATACCAAATATATGTGGGGAACTGATCCTAGTACCTAGTCAGCTGAATCTTGGTAAGCTAGTGTAACTATGCACGGTACTCACATGGATGTAGAACCAAAACTTATTTTGGTAGAACCGTTACACCTATAGTTTGTGATTGGGTGTTACTTAATCATTCACATAGTTCTTGAAAGTCAGATGAACCAATTTTAAACTTGTTTGAAAGTGTGGTAAATCGGTTTCAAGTGAGTAAGTATGAAAAAGGACTTGCAAGGGTAAGATGTCGACATACTTTGAACACGCGCATTAATGTGCATTCTTTTATTGTTCAAAGATATTCCTTAACAACTAAGAAGGAAGTAAATCCCAAGATCGAATTTAAATAAGTTAAGAATCTTTTAATTAAGGTTTTTAATTATATATGGAAAATAAGAATTAGTAATGTGCATTTGCTAGTTAAAGATTTTCCAAGGAGATTTCGATCATTATTTTTGGACAGTGCATTCACAGGAATTATGAAAACCGAATTTGGGTTAATATGGAAAAATATCTTGAGAATATTTTCGGTTTTGGAAATTCCTTGGTGTCCAAACTTCCTTGTCTATAAATACTTTGAGTTTGCATTTCTAGCAAACTAATCCTTCGTGATGATAAACTTCCTCATTTGTCTTATTCTTGGTGAAGCCGCCTATCGGAGAGGAGAGTAATCTAATTAGGTGAAATCTATTACGACCGCTCAATTTAAAGTCTTCTTTGGGATTGAGAATCTCTAGTGCATACCATTGGTGGGAAACTAGATATTTAGGTTTATCTTTAGTTTTCATATTGATTTAATTGACTAACGGTGGTTGAACTTTGATTGCACCTAGTTTGTTTATGCTTGAGAATCTTCTCTTCTGATATAAGATTCACTCAAACTAGTTCAAGGTTTCGACAAGGATCTTTAGATTGTTGTTAGATCTAAAGACGATCTTGTAATAATCCATTGTTAACAGACTCTGTTCTGTGTGTGATTGATAACAAGAGATTCAAGTAGTTGTGTGCAGGTATTTATTGAAGATCTAAGAAGATTTGAAAACAAAGAAGAGATTGAATATTTCAGACTTGGTTTTATAATCTTTGGTGTGCACAATACTTGTTTTGGTTAAAGAGGATCCAATTAATAATTGGTTTATCCTTGTGGTAGATTGGATTGATTAATTGTGAAGATAGGCATCAACACAGTTCTTTGGATTAAGAGTGTTGATTGGCTTAATCTTAACGATTACCTTTTGGTGATTGAACATAAGATAGATCTTGGAACCTGGCAAAGGAGTTTATGTTAAGATGAACAGAAGAGCCTTTATGCAACTCATATCACTTGGTTGAAGAGTGTTGATACCAAACAGATTTGTTCTTCCTTTACTGTTTGGAATACAAACCAAAGGAATTGGTCCAAGTACATGACTTGTTTATAGGTTGGAGGCATGAGAATACAGACAAAACTAGGTGAACTATAGGTTTAGTTGCTTGGTATCAACTATACAAAGTTGGTTTATTTTGTATAGTGGCTTAATCCTGAGAGTATTCAATTCTGGACAAGGTCCCGGGGTTTTTCTGCATTTGCGGTTTCCTCGTTAACAAAATATTGCTAGTCGGTTTCTCGTTAACAAAATATTTGTGCTAATGATGCGTCATTTACTTTATATTTCGAATTATAATTGTTTTATTATAATTAAAGTAATATCCTTGTTCCCAACTCGGAAAACGGCCAAGAAACGTTAATTCCTATTTACTTGATACATGAATCCTATTTGGATGAGTGTTTGGTTGGTTTGGGAGTCTCCTTTAACCTTTTGTATCAAGTAAACATAGTTTCATGATGTTGGTTGGTTGTATTGTCTACTATTCAAAAAGGGGTTGGTCTTGTTCGTTATCCATAGACAATAAATATGTTGAAATGTGGAAATTTGAACCCGATTAGTTGCATTGTCGACTTAGTCCATAGACAATCACGTTGTTGTATTGTCTCGATCTCGAGAAAGGACTTATAGGAAGGAAAAGTTTTAGACTTATAGGAAGGAAAAGTTTTAGCTTGAGGTATATTTGGGTACCCTAGCCTTTTCATAGTATTGATTGCATAGTCTAACAATTACTTCGGTAGTTATTGAGAGATTGATCTAAGGACCCGACAAAGGAGTTTATTGGTTAAATGGAATAGCCTTTGTCAAACTCATATCACGTTGTTTGAAAAGAGTTGTTACCGAACAGATTTGTTGTTCCTTTACTGTTTGGAATACGAACCAAAGGAATTATTCAAAGCACGTGACTTATTACAAGTTGGATGCGTGGGAATACTGAGGGAACTAGGTGAACTATAGGTTTAGTTGCTTGGTCTCAACTATACGAAGTTGGTTTGATTTTGTATAGCGGCTTAATTATGAGAGTATTCAATTCTGGATTAGGTCTCGGTGTTTTTCTGCATTTGCGGTTTCCTTGTTAACAAAATCTTGTTGTGTCTTTTATTTTTCTATTTCCGCAATTATATTTATTTTATTATAATTAGAAGTAAAATACACAAATGTTAATTCATATTTTACTTAATAGATAATCCCTAGAGTTTCGTTAAGTCCGAACCTATTATCAAGTAAACATACTTCGTTGTTGTATTGTCTCGATCTCGTATCCATAGACGATCTCACGAAGTGTGAACCGATTAGTTGTATTGTCTCGACTCAGTCCATATATAATCACTTTCGAAAAAGGACTTATAAGTGGAAAAGTTTTAGATTTAGGTATATTTGGGTACCCTCGTCTTTTCACTTAGCTATTGCGGTTAACGGCAGTGTGGGGTATTAACGGGCTTATGTGGTTATCCAACAACAACATCATCCTTAGATTATTCCCCCGAGCATGCTTAACTGCAGATATTTTTACAACTCTAGAACCAATTGTGATAAAAACTCTCAGTTTAATATTTATGTTCCTTGTCTTTTGTGAGATCGGTATCAAGCACAATAACATAGCATAATTTCATGCCCAAGCACAAACGACCCGTCCCTAGTTGTAATGATTCCAACTATCACCAATATTGTTCCCATTTTTCATTGTGCTATCTAGGAGTGTGGAATAGAATATTTATTGGCACTAATTATGTTATCCGACAACATCTTCCCGAGAGGTTACCCATCCCGTGGATACTCCCGGTCGAGCATACTTAACTGAGAAGTTTTTTTTCTCACAACTCATTCAAGTATACCCATCGGTCTTCGGTGTTACCAAAGGCCAAACCTTGCTTAGATTTTATTTGGATAACCCTATATGTCTAATAGGGATATTATAATACCATCATTTTAAATTGAAGTTGTCTTCGGTTCCAGAATATGTAATCCAAGATCTCTGATGTTCCATGGCCCTCATTAGACAAATACCTTCTAACATGCCAAGCATATCTTTCTACCTTCTCCAAGTGACCCATGATCGGCTCTGGTAACATTTTTAATGACCCAATTCTCCATTGATATGGTTCCCATTTATCTAC
The DNA here is from genome assembly GCA_023529315.1 of Papaver bracteatum. NCBI lineage: Eukaryota > Viridiplantae > Streptophyta > Magnoliopsida > Ranunculales > Papaveraceae > Papaver > Papaver bracteatum. Next base: position 19,053 of record JAJJWX010004500.1, read on the forward strand.
TACGATTATCTGGCAGTATGACGTTTGAATGAGTCTCCCTATGATTTTCCAACATGAGGTTACCCATCCCTAGATTACTCTTGTCCTTGCATGATTAATTGCAGAGTTTTTGCAACTCTGGATTAAATTGTGCTAAATAGTCCACGGTTTAATATATACGTTCTCTACATATTGTAAGACCAGCATCTAGCATAACGACCTAGTATACTCTCCCACCCAACACAACCGATCCATCCCTAGTTGTGATGAACCCAACTATAACCAAAATATTTCCTCATCCCTCACTACGGTTATCCATTATTCTAGTATTTTTATTATCACTACAGTGGTTATCCGACGACTGCATTCTAAGTGGTTACCCATCTGGTAACTACTCTAAGCTGAGCAAGCTTTCCTTATAAGTTTTTCTCACAACTCAATTAAGTATACCCATCGGGTCTCGGTGTTGGTAAATTCCAAACCATTACTTATGTTCCCGTTCGGTGAACCCTACGTATAAAATTAGGGTATTACAGGTATGCTCTTAGGCCCAAGAAATTAAGTGATTACTTCTTATAAATTTCCTCAAAATCTTAAATCCTAACAACTAGAGGTCTAACCATGTTTTTTTTTTTGAAAATTTATAACCATGTTTTTCCCAAGTAGCTCATGTTGATCTTAAACAAAGGCTTCTCTTAAATATAACCCATACATTTATTAACCATAACCCACTTAAAATAAGTTCTTTAGTTAACCAAACAGACCTTTATAATTATTCCACATAGCCCGCAAACTATACACAATTATTATGTATAGCACAATCATTAGATCTCTAAATCAATACCAAAAAATAAAAATGTTAATTATCTAAGTAAATTTATTAAGAAATTTGACATAATTAATTTTCAAAGAACAATCAGTATCCCCAATCGATTTTAGTGCAATTATTATTGAGGAAAAAACACATCATCTTAAAGATTTATTTTTTGGGGTTTCTAAGAGAATTTGTCAAAGGAAAAGAATAAAAACCTTAGTTAATTTCATTCGGTTCATGTTGTTGGGAACAATTAGAATATGCACCCCTAACAATTTTAATGTAATCGTGATTAATAAAAAAAAATACTCATTTTATAGAAAATTAAGAATTACAGTTTATTTTGATTTGGGGAAAAGTAAGATTTAGGGTTTATATTGATCAATTTATGAATATACTAAAAACATAAGTGGAGATTATGAAAAAGTGGGGGTCTAACAACCACACCCAATATTTGTTTCGGCAATATATATGGACTAACTCCAATATATTTCCAAGAAAATCAACTAGACAATCAGACTCAATCAAGGAAAATACATCCAAGAGTTATATCTCTGTTTCTCAATGTAATCAGCAAATCAAACAGATAGAAATCCGCAAGCCTGATTATTATGAGAAACAACTTGAACGGTACCAAAGACCAATGTTCAAGTGTCAATCAATTTATATCAACAACCAAAGGTTGGATTATCAAATTGATTGAACTACGCACAACCTGTGAAATTTCAATTATATAGAAAATATAATGCGGAAAAGAAATAACACAAACACCAGAAGTTTTGTTAACGAGGAAACCGTAAATGCAGAAAAACCCCAGGACCTAGTCCAGATATGAACACCACACTATATTAAGCCGCTACATACTCTAGCGTACTACAAGTTAACTTCAGACTGGAATATAGTTGAGCCCTAACCAATCTCACACTGATTAAGGTACAATCACGTTTCTTACGCCTCTGAATCCCAACAGGACTCTACGCACTTGATTCCCTTAGCTTATCTCACTCACAACTAAAATTTTCTACGACCCAAAGTCGAAGACTTGATAAACAAATCCGTCTCACACATAAAAGTATATTGAATAGATAAATCTGTCTCCCACATAAATACCTACGAGTTTTTGTTCCGTCTTTTGATAAATAAAGGTGAACATGAACCAATTGATACACCGGTCTTATATTCCCGAAGAACATCCTAGTAATATCAATCACCTCACAATAAATTAACTATATGGTAGTAGAAAAAGTTATTGCGAATCACAAAGAATGAGACGAAGATCTTTGTGATTACTTTTTATATCTTAACTATCAGAGATAAATCTCAAGCAAATCTTAGAGAAGATAATACTCAATACGATAGAACAAAGTAAGATCAGAACACGCAACTATAGAGAAAATAGTTGGGTCTGGCTTCAGAATCCCAATGAAGTCTTTTAGTCGTTAACCTATAATGGTTTTAGGAAAAACCTAAGTTAAAGGAGAATCAACTCTAGTCGCAACTAGTATCACACAGGAGGTATGGGGATTAGGTATCCCAATTTCTAGAGTTCTCCCTTATATAGTCTTCAAATCGGGGTTTGATACTTTTGGAACAAAGCAATCAATATTCACCGTTAGATGAAACCTGATTTCAGATTCAAGCTAATATCTTTCAACCGTTAGATTGATCTTAGCTTGTTACACACAAATGAAATATACCTTCATTTAGATATGGGTAACCATACCTAAACGTGTATATTGAGTTGGATCGATAACAGTTAACCGAGGTTAGTCATATGAACATTTTTCTCTTATCCTTGTTCATCTTAACATTTCTAAATCAATTGATAATCAAATGAATCTAATTGTGTTACTCATAGAGTTGTTCAATTGTTTATTATATTCTCATAGAAGTATACAAGACACAATTGAAGCAAAATCAGATTGATTCGAAAGAATCAGTTCATGAACATTTTAGCCACGGTTTGCAAAGATTGTATTCCTTAATTTACAAATGTATTTGTTCATGAGTATGAAATCATACTTATCCGATTTAAGAACTTGAACCACTTAAGTTTGCAAACGGGTACGTGAACTTAAGTTACGGAAATTGGTCACAAGCCGACATTTTGCAAACGGGTACGCAAACTTTAGCTCCAGACCGAACTCAGTTGAAACCGTTTGTGAACGGGTATGCAAACTTGGTTCCCGGACTTCAATAATTAAATTAGTTTGCAAACAGGTATGCAAACTTAAGTACCCTGACTTAAAAAGTTGAATATGTTTGAGAACGGGTATGCAAACTTTCGTTCCTGAATTCCGTCAAAATAGTTCATACACTAAGTACACAAACCGTAATTTATCCATACATGGGTTTTAGCTCTTAACTCTCATTTCAATCATTGAAACATTCTTAGAAGACTGGAATAGCTGTCTCACACAAACTATTAGCTTCAAAGAAATTTTCAAGTGATCAAATGATCAATACGAAATATCCCGAGCCTACACCAAATGACTACCTCATACAAATCATGTAAGATGTTACCTGGTGATTTTCGTATGATTATATTTTGATTTTTGTCAAGAATAATGATGAACGTGGTTAAAGTAAAAAGCTTTCCAACACATATTTTGGGAAAGATATAAGCGAGTTAAACTCAACTCCAAATATCAAATGTGTATAAAGTAAAGTCTATATAGCTCTATGACTTTTGTCTCAATAAGAGATAGAAAATAATAGATTTCTGAGTGATAGATGAGTTCAAGTCTCCACATACCTTTTGTTGATGAAGCTCCACAATTTCCCCTTAGTAGTTTTTCATCTTCAATTAATGAATTCCATGAAGTCTAAATCTCAACTACACATTCTATCCTAGTCCGGGACATAGCTATACGTAGACTAGAAATCAAGAATTATAGTTTTGACAACTAAACTTGACAAACAAGCTTGAGATAGAAATGCTTGTGAGTTCGACCGAGCAGTGCTCTAATAGATTAGGCTAAGACCCAAAAAAAATAAAAAATTGTCAGGCCCAAAACATTTTTGGGTTATAGTGGAACCCGTAATTATCTGAAATTTTGAAAAATGCTTGCATGGACATCCTAATTTTTTAGGGGTATAATTATAAAGAAAACTTGAATATAAAATATTGTTTATGGGTAAAAACTATTTCTGCTGGTGGTAATTTTGGGTGTGTGGATGAGAAATGAATCTAAACCCTAAACAAATGCACTGCACGGGAGTGCTTTTGATTCGAGAGATAAATCAATACAATTCTGTCCTAAACCAAGAAATGATCGTTCCAGACTTGATTCGGTCACAAAGTGAAGGAGATGGGGTTGATCTTAGGGAGGGAAGAGAAGAAGGTGTTGATATTGTGAAGGTGTTGGTTGTTTATGACTTGTATCAGAATACCGAACTGTCTTGCAATAGGATAAGCAATCATCTTTGGTGTTTTCTGAATACGAATGACAACACTTGGTTTTCTATGCTTGTCTGTATTGTTTGGAAAATAGGAAAATGACCTATTTATACAAGTCATAGAGCGCAAACCCTCATCTCGTAGGAAGTGGAGGAAGTTGAGTGATGGAGTAGTGGGGTCGTGTGGGTGACTGCACGATCACGTCTTAGCCCACTTCTCCTATCATCACTAACCGTCCATATCTTCTTGACACGTTCTTGTGATGGCGCATTGCACGCTACACGCTATAAACTTCCAGACCAATACCCCAGTAAGTATCACCCAGTTTGTGACATGCTTGATGTCTCGATTGTGTGGATCGTGGGACCCATAAAAGATAGCACACGGTGTAAACCTCCGGACCAATACCAGTGCTGACTAACCAAGATGGTAGAGTTGGACGGACGAGATGATCTATGAGTTCATTTGCGACTGTTGATGGAGGTTTTAGGGTTTTGAAGAGGTGCGCAAGCATCACTCTTCAGCTTGACCGAAACCAAGCATGGGAGGTGTTTTAAGAAGGACTGACTAGGCATGCGTGTAGACGGCTTGCCGGTGTACATGTCCGTACCTTATTGTCCCATGAAGGTGCAATCTAGGACACTCAATTTGACCGGCAAAGGGGAGTGGTTAAGATCGAATTGCAACAGAAATCCCATGCCGCAAAGGAGTTGGAAACCACATGCCATGCCTACTATGTGCGCGCATTTCGAGACATCCGGCCATGGTCGATCGGTCGGGCGTGTAGATGGGCCCACGGTGATCATGTTGACATGCTCATGACCTTTTAAGTCTGCATCTACGCCCTCCATCCAAGCTTGCGAAGATGGACGCTCGTGATCGATTAGCGACACATGTAACATGCGGCAAACCCTAATTAGGGTTTTGTGTGGTTCACGCCCGTGCAACTTTACCAGATCGGTTTTACATGTTATGCTCCTCCCTTGGGGAGGTCGATCATGTGGGTCCCACATTGGGCAGGCGGTGAACATGATGATACATGTTCCATGGTCATGGGTTTGATCTAAGCCATCCAAACATGCCGGTGAAGTAGGATGGTTGTGATCAAACTGTGATACATATGAAATTTCGTGACCCTTTAAAGCATCACGTCATCCTTGTTTTGAGAAAATGTTTATTGCTTCAAGGCATGCTCGTGAGAAGGTCGGCCATGTAGGTAGGGAGGGGCCCGCCGATGTGCAGGACAAGCTTGTATGACCGGTCGTGGGATAATCCACGCCGTCCAATCACGCCGACGAAGTTGGACAACCATGGATGATTTTGAGACTGTCGTTGGCGGTCTTTTCTCGTTCGAGCTTCCTCCAAGCTGCTTCACAACCATTCTTCTTCAGGCTGGTGTTTGGTGGCTTTTGGGAGGCATGATATGCACTCGACCGGCTTATAGTAGTATGAAATCCCACACTACACCCCTCACAAAAATTCATAATAATTAACACATCTTTTAAAGATTAAGAACAACACTTTTATTAATTGATTCGCAAAATTTTTACAAGAAATGGAAAAAAACAAGAATACAATTGCTCTTTAAACTTTCTCTCTCCTAATGACTTGCTTAACACTCGAAAAAGATCTCTCTTTTCCTTACGATTATTCAACTCTTTATATAGGGATTTACATAGTGGGTGACAGCTAATCTGTCCTTTATTTTAGGATCTGACTTGCGATATTCTCGCAAGAGTTCTATTGTCAATCTTCGAAAGCACTACAAACATCACAGAGTCATCACACTTTTCTCATGTTTCTGCAATCGTCATCTGTTATGTCATTCTTCAAATCATTCTGCGACGCTCGCAAAGTGTTGTTGATCAAGCTTCGCAAATATATCCTTCTTGCGATATTCTGATCCTACATCTTGCCTCTTCTCATGTCTTTTCTACGAAGGAGAGAATTTCATGAGAAACTGTTTTTCAAAATGCCGCAGCTGTTCAACTTTTCTTTCAACTTCTTTTTCTATCGACAAGGCTCCGTGAATTAAGCATAACCGTCAACACGTGTTGAATATTCCTTTAATTACTGGCATGTTTTACCATTAACCGGTCATCTTCCTTTGCCTATTTAAAGAAGGATATAGGGGAGAGACAATTTTCTTCTTTTAATTCGTCTTTATCTTCCTCATCTTTATATTCTCTGCAAATCTTCATCGCCTGCAACTTTCTTTTTTACCGATTCATCTTCCTGCTACTTTTCTCTTCTACTTCCATGGAGTCACCAAGGTTAGTTCTTCTTCTTTTGATTTTGCTGAAACTGATTTTGTTTTGCTGAGATCATATTGTTTGTTCTTTGTGTAATTCCCATATTGTTTCTGTTTCAGTAAAAACACTTCCAGTACCAAATTTACAGTTCAAAACCCTAATGCTCCCAGAAGTTCGCAACTCAAGGTTCATGCGAGAAAGAGAAAGTCTTCGAATGACAAGGTAGTAAGAAACACCATTATTTTTTAATAACAATATTGTTGCCTCTGTTTCATATCTAATTTGTGATTCGCAGGGGGATGGAGATGCCACTAAACCTCTTAAAAAATCTCGCCAACCCAAAATTGTTGAGACTTCTGTTTCCTTCCCCAAAGTTGGTCTTTCAACTTCTCCTTCAACACTTTCACAAACTGAACCTCTACTTCCTGTCTGCAAAACCATCACAACATATGCTAATATTTCAACCAATCTTGTTATGGATGAAATTCCCTCTGCCGAGTTTGTTGCGAATGAAACTTTTTCTTCTCTTGCGACCATAACTTCTCAAGTTCATTCCACCATAATCTCAACCATTGATCTTCCTCACATCTTACCCTCAAATGATGTATGTTTACCAAAGGATGACGATCATCAACTTTCTATTGTTGCTAATTCTTCATCCGAGTCTATCCCTTTCTCTAAGGAAACTGCGGACGGAGTGGCTCTTGCCTTAAAGGTCTTATCTGATCTTTTAGTTGATGCCAAGAAATCATCTATGGACCCTGTCAAATCTGGCATTTGCGAAATTTTAGTTAAATATCTTGGTTCTGATAGGACAGCTTCGCAAACATCCTTAGAGAAGGAAGTTGAAGTCTTGAAGGAGAATCTTTGCCTTGAAAAGCAGAAGTTTGAAAATGCTTCTTCGGACTGCGAACTTCTTTGCAAGAAAAATAATGAATTAAAAGGTATGAATTGCTTTTCTTCGTTCTTAACTTCCCTCTTAACAAATTTGTTCTTTTCATGTTATTCATTCTTAAAGACTTTTTTCGCTTGTTAAGCTTTAAACCAGAAGTGAATAATGGAGAGATTTCAGTCTAAATATACCGCGGAAGAAATTTGCGTTGATAGAGATAGTTGGATGGATCAATATAACCAATTAGATAATATTCATAAATATTTTATTGATCAAATAGATAATCTTACCAAAGAGAATACTCAATTAGTTCAAGAGCAAAACTCATTAAGCCGTGAAATATCTCGTCTCTCTTATTCTTTGACTAAAGCTAACTTAGAGATGGAAAATTTATCAGATGAAAACAGAACTATTTCAATATGGTGGCGATCGCTTCGCAGAAATTAAGTTTTCTTCAAAAAGTGTGTGATAATCAAGAACAATCTCTTCGTTCGCTGAAAAATGAACTTAAAGAAGTAACTGAATCATCTATTGCTGAGAAAAATACACTCATTCAAGGTAGAATAACTTTAAGTGTAAAGGCCAATTAGCTTCAAGAACAATATTCCAAATTTGAAGAATCTCACTCTTTACTTGCGAAGGAAAACACTTTTCTCATTTCTAAAGAAGAGAAGTTAAAATCTCGTCTGAAAGGTCTAGTTGGAGATAAATTTGATGATGCCATGAATCATTGGGAGAATACTTGCTTGGAACTAATTCAAAATCTAATATCTCAAAAGGAAGGTAGTCATTTTGACTGCCTTAGACATCTTTCTCTTGTTAAACTTCTTTGTGATATTTCCCTTGCGAGGGGTTCTCCTGAATAACTTTTGTTTTTACCTTTCGCAAAATCTGAAAGAAAGCTTCAGTCTTCCATTTCTACTTTGGATTCTAAACTTGCCAAGGTTCGCAAAGAAAATGGTTTGCTTGCTGCTCATCTTGCCCGTTCTCGCGATCGAGCAGAAAGAAAGTATGACTATCTTGAATATTTCAAAAACATGGAGATTAGAAACCATGACAGAGCTTTCCTTTGCCAAGCTCATATCAATGTTGAAGTTCTTGTGAATGAGGTTCTACTGTCCAAATATCTTTCTCCCGTATCACTCAAACCTCTGGAAGTAGATGAAGATGAAACTCCTCATGCTGGTGATAGTGACTTTGATTATGAAAGTGGTGAAGAAAGCATTTCCCAAGAAGTTTTAGAAGAAGAAGAAGAAATCCATACTAAAGAAGGAGATGCCGGTGATGAAACCATTAATGGTGATGAGCCAAATAAAGAAGAAACCAGAGTCGACCAAGATAAGGAAAACACTGGCAAAGATGATAAAGTTGGTGGAGATGATAAGGTTGGCGAAGAAGATAAAGCTGGCGAAGAAGATATTGAAGTCCGAATTCTAATTTTATTTTCTTAAATTACTCTTTCTTTTCTTGCGTACAATGTACTTTGGACCACTTTCGAATTCAATTATACTTTTGGTATTTTAGGTACTTGCGAGAAAGATAATGTCATCTTGTTTATTAATTCTCATACTTGCCTCTCATTATCTTTCTAGCGATGAATGATCTGCATAAAGAATAGTTAGTATTTATAAATCTTTTGTGATCTTATTTTGCCTTCCTAGTTAAAGGTCTTATTTTTCCATCTTTTCTCTTTGCGACAAAATCGCAGGATGTTTTTACACTGTCATGTAGAAACCCTATTGACCTTGCCTTAACTTTTTGTTCTTCGTATTTTTGCTGCGACAATATGACAGGCCTAAATTTTCTTGCGAAATTAAAGCCCCATGACATTGCCGTCTTGCGAAGAAATCGCAGGACGTCTTTACATTTGCATGCAATGACCCATTGATCTCGTCTTATCTTCTATTTTGTATTATTGCCTCTTAAGGAATGTTTCACAAATATGACAAGTCTTAATACTCCCGTGAGTAAAAATTCTCATGACATTTGTGTCTTAAGACACTTATCATCTCCCTAATGGAGGGTGCCTCCCTTATCTTCCCCCTGGTTGCCCTTTCAAGGAGACATACTTTTTCCATACAAGACTAGCTCCTCCTATCTAGTGTTAACAACAACCATTTGTGTTTGTAGAATCTTATCCCTTTTGCTTATATGGCTTATGGTTACAAGACTGCACCCTAAGTGGGGTTTTCTTCGGGTCGAGTGCATCATAGCCAAGACTTGCCAAGAATGTCCAGGGTAGTTTCATACGCCCCGGACACTCTTGGATCAACCATGTACCTAGGCTCCTTGGTCATACTCTGCACCCATTAGGAGAGCTCTTATTACCTTAGTCTCCCAACTCAAGTCATATGCTCAAGTTGAGAATCCAAGGTGTCTCTCCTGGATGGGCTTTCATTGACCCCCAAATCTCCATGACTCAGGTTCCAGCAGCGGTGTAACCTTATCGCTGAGCCATGCAACAGATACCCCCTTCTATGACGTACTTTAGGTCTTATATTTGCCTCTTGCGAAATTTTATTCGCGAACTAGGGTGTACGCCATAAAAGTTCATCCCATTCTGGATCTTAAATGATCATTTCTTGAGAAATTTTTGCACATTCTTATTTTATTTTGATGTTGAATAATCTCGCAGTAATTTTTTCATAAAAGAAATTTGCTAATACTTACTTTGTTGCATCATACATCATTTCATCAACTAGGGATTCTAAAATTTCTTCACGGGTAATATCTCTTTAAATATAGCCTATTCCATGGTATACCAAGTCTTTGACCAACATCTTTACCCTCTGGATCCATCAATTTGTATGCCCCTGTTCCAGTTATCTCTTTTATAATATAAGGTCCATCCCATTTTGTTGCTAATTTTCCACCACCTTCTCGCTGATAATTTGGCGTCTCGCGAAGAACCAAATCACCTGGCTGAAATTCACGTGGTTTAACACGCTTATTGTATTCTCGTGCTAATCTTTGTTTATAATTCTCCATATGTTGTAAAGATTTTTCTCTCTTCTATGCTAATTCATCCAGTTTGATTAGGATCATTCCAGCACTAAGATTCTTCTCCTATGCCTCTCTTTTTGTCGTGGGTATAGCAACTTCTGTTGGTAACACTACCTCAACCCCATATGTTAGACAGAAAGGTGACATTCCAGTTGCTTCTCGCCTAGTTGTGTTGTAAGACCATACTGCATTATGTACTTGTTCACACCATGCTCTGTTGTACCCTTCTAACTTCTTCTTTAATATATCTGCAATTGTCTTATTTTCTTTAGCTTTGTGGGTATAGAGGAGTAGATTTTCCATATTTTATCTTAAAGGAATTAAACAACATTTTTATATTCTGCCCTTCAAATTGCTTCCCATTATCAGATAGCAACTGTGCTGGAATTCCAAATATGCAAATGATATTTTCAAATATGAATGTAAATATGTCTTTGTAGTTGCAAAATAACCTACAACTACACCCTCAGTAGAATTAGTAAAACTTGAGAAGTTCTTGATGTTGAATGACAACTTTTTTTTATTAATTCTCTCAATTGATTCTTATCTAAATGGAACTAGAATAGTTAAACAACATTTTTAAGATAATAATACTCACCTTTCGAAAATTTGAACTCCTATTTATAATGAACCATGTATATTAGATAGCAACACATATTCGTATGATTAATTCCAAAATATGCTTCCTCTAATTGTTTTGTAATATTTTCATATTTGAATGTTAATGCCTTGTGATATGTCTTTGTCGCGAATGTGTTGTACTGCTTTTACTTCTGCCCATTTTGTGAAATAATTTGTTGCGACAATTAAGTATCTTTTTTTCCAGACCCTAGTACAAATGGTCCCACAATATCTAACCCCCACTTTACAAAAGGCCATACATTGGTTGAGGATGATAAGGGTGCTCCGGGTGCATGTATTCTCTTTTCATGTCACTAGAAATCTTCGCAACGCCTTGATACTTGTTTTGCATATTCATGCATATATGGCCAATAATAACCTTGTGTTTTTGCTCTATATGCCAAAGATCTTCCTCCGATGTGGTTGCCATCATCTCCACTATGTAGCATTTTTAACACTTTATCTCCTTCTTCTCGCGTCAAACATCTAATTGACGGTCCATTAAATGATTTTCTATACAATATCCCATCTCTTAATTCATAATTTGTTGCACGACTCTTTAATTTGTGTCCCTCCAATCTGTTTCTTATGATTTCCCCTCTTGCTAAATATGCATGAAGTTCTGTTCTCCAATCTGCGATGTTGTCTTTTGGCCCTTCTTCACCACCTTCTACTATCATTACATCTACCTCTTCTTCCTCTTCTTTATTGATTGATGGTGATAAAAGTGTATGTATCTTTATGCATCTCGCAGTTGGATCTGTCATCATGCTTGAAATGAAAGCATAAGCATCTGCGAGCCTATTATCCTTCCTTGATATATGCCTCCATTTTATTTTTGGGATTTTCGCTGACAATTTTTCAACAAGTTTCTTGTATTTCTTCAAGGATGGTTCATTTGTTGTGTATTCTCCTTTTATCTGGCGAATGACTAGTTGCGAATCACTGGTAATTCTAGCATTTTTTAATTTCATTTCTATTGCGAATTTTAGGGCATTTACCATAGCTTCATATTTTGTTTCATTATTAGTGGATGCGAACTCCAACCTAAATGAAAAAGCCATCTTTGTTCCCTCTGGTGAAATCAAAATAATTCCAACTCCATTACCTTCCCCATTTGAGGATCCATCCACCAATATCTCCCATCTATCTGGTTCTGTTAACAAGTCTTTTGGATCTCCTTGTTCTTCTTCTATATCCATCATCTCCTTAACATCTTCATCATCTTCTAAAGGAAATTTTGCTAAAAAGTCTGCGACAACCTGCGACTTTGGTGAAGATAACACTTCATATTTAATTTCGAAATATCCTACTTACGCATTCCACCTCTCTACTCTGCCTGATCTTTTTGAGTTCTTCATTACTGATTCAATTGGTACCTTTGTTAACACTTTAACTTTATGTGCCTGGAAGTATATGCGAAGTTTAAAGGTCGCATAAACCAACACTAGAATCAATTTTTCAATCTTAGAATAATTTCTCTCCATGGCATTGAACATCTTGCTGATGTAGTAAATTGGTTTTTCGACTCCTACATCTACTCGCAATAACACAACACTTAGTGCATGCGAAGTTGTCACAAGATAGATTCACAGCTCTTCTCCCGGTTCTGCGTTTTGTAAAATAGATGTATTCACCAGGTATTATTTTATTACTTGAAAAGCTTTCTCACATTCATATGTCCACCTGAATTTTGTTCCTTTCTTGAGTATGTTGAAGAAATATTTGCATTTGTCTGATGATCGCGAGATGAATCTCCCTAGCGAAGCCAGGAGCCCATTTAACTTCTGTACATCTTTAATTGTTGCTAGTGTTGGAATGTCGTGAACCGCTTGTACCTTTTATGGATCAACTTGTATTCCTTCTTTTGATACAATATATCCTAAAAAAATTCCTGACGCAACCCCAAAGATACATTTCTCCGGATTTATCTTGATGTTAAATTATCGCATCTGCTCGAAAATCTCCTTCAAATCTTTCACATGGTCCTTAGCTTCTTTACTTTTATCAACATATCATCCACATACACCTCCAATGTTTTATGTATCCACTTCGCGATCATTTTCTCCACCATCCTCTGATATGTTGCACCAGCATTTCGCAAACCAAATGGCATTTTTGTGTAACAATACAACCCTCTTGGAGCGAAAAAGGCAGTATGCTCTTGAACTTCTTCAGCGAGAGGGATTTGATTATAACCTTTATACCCATCTAAAGAAAATATTATGTCATTTCCGGCCGCTGATTCAACCATTTGTGGAATATCTGGTAATGGAAAACTATCCTTTGGACAAGCTTTGTTTAGATCAGTAAAATCTATGCAAATTCTTATTCCATTATTTTTCTTTGGAACCACAACCATGTTTTCTATCCATTCCGGGTATTTTTCTTGTCTTATAATTCCTGCATCAAGCATTTTCTGTAATTTCTCTTCTATTTTGGGATGGTAAGTTGTTGCGATCTTTTTTATCCTCTGCTTAAATGGTATTGCATTTTTGTTGATCTCCAATTTATGATATGCAACTGATGGATCTATTCCAGGCATTTCATCCATGTTCCATGCGAAAATATCTTTATATTCTCGCAAGAGATTGACGGTTCTTTCTTCCTCATCTGTATCTGTTTTAGTTCCAATTTTCAACATTTTAGGTTCTTCTCCAGTTCCAATATTTACTTCTTTTGTTGGTTCTGTTGTAGTGTAACTTGCTTCATGTTCTCCCATTGGTGTTGGTTCTTTTATAATTTTTGCTGGTTTATCTCCTTCCTGCGAAATTTCATTGGGTATTCCTTTTCCTTCTTCTGCTCTTATCATGTAGATTTTAAGCTCCTCTTTTTTCTTTGCCTCTTTCACCATCTTCCTGCGATCTTTTCGCTTTTTCACTCGTCCTTCATAATTTTTTACTTCAATTTGATAACATAGTTTTGCACCCTCAATATCTCCCCTAATTTCTCCAATCCCGCTTGGCATAGGAAACTTGATGCACTGATGTAATGTTGATGCTACAACTTTGATTGCGTGTATCCATGATCTTCCCAACAACATGTTATATGGTGGATCCATATCCACCACACATAGCGTTATTTGTGTTTCAATTTCTCCCAGAAAAATTCTCACTGTTATTTCCCCTTTTGGTTTAGTTGTGGACTTGCCGAAACCATGAATATGATATGTTGGATGAGACATTTCTTCATCTTTGTACCCCATTCTTTTGTATGCATGATAAAATATTACATCCATTGAGCTTCCCGTATCTACCAAAGTTCTATTCACCTCCCATTCTTCCATAGATTTTGCTGATTTCTCCTTTTCTTTTCGTATAGACGTTACTGTGATTACCAAAGGAGATGTGTGGTACAAATTTTCTTTTGGTATCTCTGTCACTGTGAACGCAATTTTCTTCTTTTCCCAATCCTTTAATGGAGATATTTTTTCTACCGTCATAATCTTCTTTCCTTCAAAATCTCGTTTATGTATCCTCCCTCTAATATTTTCATGGAATTTATTAACCATTGTTTTTGTGATTACATTACACTCCAATTTTCTTTTGTTTTCATTAATCTTAATCATCTTTTCTCCAACTGATTTGTTGTTTTCTTTTATCATTTTCTTGATTTAAACAGTTTTCACAATAATTTTCACAATCTTTAATCAACAGAGTATTCCCTGCTTCTAGCGCCAATATGTAGTAGCATGAAATCCCACACTAATATGTAGAAGCAGGAAATCCCACACTACACCCCTCACAAGAATTCATAATAATCAACACATCTTTTAAAGATTAAGAACAACACTTTTATTAATTGATTCACATAAATGTTACAAGAAATGGAAGAAAACAAGAATACAATCGCTCTTTAAACTTTCTCTCTCTTAATGACTTGCTCAACACTCGAAAAAGATCTCTATTTTCCTTACGCTTATTCAACTCTTTATATAGGGATTTACATAGTGGGTGACAACTAATCTTTCCTTTATTTTAGGATCTGACTTGCGATATTCTCGCAAGAGTTCTATTGTCAATCTTCGCAAGCAGTACAAACATCGCAGAGTCATCACAGTTTTCTCATGTTTCTGCAATCGTCATTCTTCAAATCATTCTGCGACGCTCGCAAAGTGTTGTTGATCCAACTTCGCAAATGTATCCTTCTTTCGATATTCGGATCCTACACGGCTAGGGAAAAAACGGGCATGCTGGTGGTCATTGCAGTGATAGCCTGCTCCTGCTAGGGTTCGTCTAGGCTGGTTATATCATGCAGCCAACTTGCGTGGTCGTGATTGTTACTGAGATTGATATGGACAATCCAGATTCAAATATGCTCAACCGGGCTAGTATAACACACCGAGAGATATATATTCAATCAGGATAGTATAACACACCGAGAGATGATATCTTTGTTAGAGAATAGTATAGCTTGTACTGTATTTCGTGCAAGCCTCACTATTGATACTTGGATATTCATGTCACTCTGCTGAGAGTAACAATCATTCATCATGCCGCACCAATAATGAGAGTTCTATTGAGAACAACACGAGAAATACAAGGTAATTCATGCATTAATTAACAATGCTAAAATTCACAGGGTTTTTTGGGATTGTTGCTACATGCTCCATACTGAATGAATTTTGTGTAATTAATTCACAAAACATTTGGGATTGTTGCTACATGCTTCATTCTAGGTGAATTGATAAAGCGAAGAAGTATTCATAACTTGTCAAATAGCCTTGTCCTATGCAGTATGTCAGCGTATAAAATTTGGCTTTTACAGTTTTAGCCCTGAACTAAAATCCACCATCAATATTAAGTCCCCTGCCTAGCACATGATGGTTACACTATTGTGGGGTAGGCATGAGATGGTGACGCATACAACGCGAGAAGACATGATAAAGAGGCTTACCTGGAATAGCCTTGACCGTCCACTAATAATTGTCCATGTGAAAGTGCCGGTGTAAGCATGGAATTTTGGGTGGGACCGGCTTCCTTCCTTGGGCGTTCGAAACAAAAGAGGAATCCTTTTCCCACAAGGATTCTCCAATTGCTTGTTTATAAAAGGGGAGCGACCCCCCCCCCCCCCCTTTTTTTATAATTCGGTCAGCCCCTCCGGCTGCAGCTCTTGCCGCTGCCAATCACGCCGCCGCTGCCACCGCCGGAGTTCACCGTCCGTCAGCAAGGTAAGCGTTCCATATATATATTTTTTTACAAACCCTAATTTCTTAGGTAAACTTCTTTTGCTCTCGAGAGAATTATCCCATTGTTGCATGCAAAAAATTTAGCCTTAGGTTGTAATTTGACATAACCCTGGCTTAGAATTCATAGACATGAACCCATGGATAAACTTGTTTGCTCCTCCGTCTATAAAGAAAAACCGTGCATGCAACCTTAAACAAATATGGGACCCACCGGTGTATGCTTCGACCAATCATCAGCCATGTCGCACCTATTTTACCCGGTCATGAGACTTGTTGTGTGCCTTCTTGATCAAACGTGGGCCCTTCCCATGCCTGCTTGATCGTAAGACCTGTCGTGCCTGCTCTTCCACGGTCAAGGGAGCATGCTCTTTTGCCCGATCGCGGGGCTGTGCATGCTTCGGTCAAGAGCATGCTCCACGCTTGTTCCGCTCGAACATGGGGTTGTTACCTGCTTCGAACCCATTAACATCCTTCCGTGGTTGATGCACTGACCCCCCCCCCCCCTTTTCTTTTTTCTTTTACTTCGTCTTATTGTAGCTATTTACAAATGAACAAAGGGGATCCTGTCAAGATGTCATCTGAGAATAAAGCTGTTGCTAAATTAGAAGGTGTCGACAACTCCAAAGACATGCCGAATATATATGATGAGCTATTCACTATGCCTTTTCCAAATACAGTTAAACCTCTATAATTTAATAGCCTTGGGACCACTAAATTTTATTAATTTATTAAGGAGATATTTTATTATCGATAAATTAATAACTTATTATTTTAAAGATAAATTAATAATATACTGATTTAGAAAATATTTCTATTGATAGCGTTAATAAATTGAATTTGACTTATTTAATTTGAACAATTTGGAATGTGAAGTATTGTACTATTGACTATCGACAACATAAAATTAGATATTCATCCATTGGAAATTGTTGGTCAATAACCGTAACTAAGCCATTTAAATTGTTGGTCGATCAATAACCATGATTAAGGATGAAATACAATATTATATTTGAACTTCAAAAAAAACAAGCAACTATTGATTCATATTTTCCTAAAATTTGATATGTATAAAAAACTTTTCAATTTTCTCATTAGTAATTATTTAATTTATATAATATTTGGGCCCTACAAATATTTAAGGGAGATTTTTGAAACATATTAAATTATTAAATTATCGAAATTATTATTTTATCACTATAGGCCCAAGAAGGGACTTATAAATTTTATTATTTTAGCGAGATTATTAATTTACATAGGTTCTACTATATTAGAAAACATCCTGGCCACAAAATAATCTTGCTTACAGGCTCGAAAAATGAAGATGTTGTTTCACCATCTTATCCAGCGTACGTGATGAGGTTTTATCTTCATAAGAAAGAGTATCCGCCTTCTTCTATCGACTTTAAGGTTTTTCAAACTCTATTGAGCTCTTACGAAGGATGGATGAGGTGCATGCTGAGCAATGAGAACATCAAATAAATCTTGACCAAGGCGCAAATCATTGATGTGTTTATGGCGTCCGCAACTCTTCACATTAATAAAGACGCCCCCAGGCTTAATCACCTTCACTTCCCGATGGAGTCCCTCTACACACAACTATATATAGGTAGGGAGAAATGACTATCACCTTGGAAAGCGTTTTTGTGCTGATGAACCTCCCTATTGCTGGAAACCTTCATTATGAGCTATATACCGAAGAAAATGTTTCCCATGACGCTATACTCCAGAAGGTGGCCGAGTACGAGAAACAGAAAAAGAACGCGAAATGTTTTTACACTTGGTGGATATCTGAATGGTCTCCCAAAACACCAAGGCCGGGTCAAGCTTTGAATAATGACCTCAGTGTAGTTGCATTCCTATCTTTATGGCTATCCAGGGACATCTTTGATGATAGTTTCGGAAATAAAACTATAAGAATCCATCTCGTCACATTTGCCATAAAGTTGGCAAAGGGGGTGGTCCTCCCTTTGGGCTCTTTATTCCTTGGATCATTGTACTGTCATTTGGATGCTTTGGCGATTGAAATGTATACTTCCAACGGGTACAAGAAGGTGGAGTCATATATCCATGTCGCTTTTCTCCAAGCATGTCTATGGGAACACTTCAAAATTTATGCTCCTGCCCCTGCAACTTCACTTCCCAGTTTGTACGGTGGTTCGAGAATACTCCGTTGGTAGAATAAACGTCCAAAACTCGGGTCGAGACTTGTTGACTTTCTTGATAATGTGCACACCATATATTTCCGCCCATGGGGACCGGTCCATCCTTATGTGGTTCATCCATAAACTTCTACCACCGCTTCCGGCATTGTGTTATCTGAAGGAAAATCGATGAGTCCTGGAGAAGCCATGTTTTTGAGAAGTTGTATGTCAGGGTACATCCCCTCTCTCTTTGATGGAGTCCTTATTGTGATTTCCTATAACATCGACAGGGCTGCACTCCAAATGGGATTTGACCAGGATGTTCCAATCCGTCGTCCACCAGCACCATCAAAGGATCTTGTTCCGTCTATTGTCAATGCTAACATCTTTATATCAGAGCAATGTTTTCCTTTCTTGTCCATAGAAAGAAGGTCGGTGACAGCTTCCAAGTATAAGTACTTTTGGATAGGTCAGATGTTAGCCTTCCAAACATTTTCTGAAGAAGTTGCAATAATCCCTCACGGCGATCCATCTGTCGATACCTTGAAATAATTCAAGCGATTAAAGCCGCTTCCAGGTAAACGAACCAGGGCTGATGCTACTGGCTGCAGTCCCCAGGCCAAGAAGCAAGCATGCGGTCTCGTGGTCTTCAATTCTTATAATATGCAGGTATTAAATCACTCCGATCTTTTAATTTGTTCTTCTTCAGTAACTTTCACTAAAGGTAATTCTCGTTTGTGATCAGGGAATACCAAAAGAAAACTTCTTCGCAAGACTGGCACACAATCATAAGGAGGAGTCCGTAGGTACTGATCTTCATAACAAAAAGTCTTGTGATACTGATCTTCATGATGAGAGGTCTGGCGATACTGATCCTCTTCAAGACAACGACAGAGAGATGGTGTTAACAACCTTTTTCTTAAATGAGCACATTTATTATCTCGACTGAAAGAGATGACTCCAATTAGATAAAAAATGTGTTCAATGGTCAAGAATTAAACCAAGGTGGAAACTTCCAGAAGTGAAGAGAATTATTATCGAGATAAGATTGAGCTTGTAGATGAGGCCGTGGAAAAATTAGTCTTCTAATTGGGTATGTTGAGAAGAAGAGTGAAACAAACATCACGAGGAACTAAATGTGGTAATTCTTCAATTAAACCTTCAATTAGTTAGATAAAGATAAGAAATATGGGCAACAATATATTGTTAATTAATAAAGGAGAAACAACACCCATGACAAGGTTGATGTGAAGGAAAAAACTCCCTCAGTTGAAAGTCCATGGAATCTCCATAAAGGGAAAAAACAAGCATTGTATTGGTATGAAAATCAATATCTTGCATAAGAGCATTTTCAGCAATCGATAAAGCAATCATATGACCTCTTTTATGTTCTTCAGCTGAGAAGGCGTGAAAATCTTCCGAGAAATTATTTGATAAAGAGTGGACAAAGTGTTGGTGATGCAACCCTTGATTTTTATTCAAATTGAAAGCAAT
Organism: Papaver bracteatum; assembly: GCA_023529315.1. Taxonomy (NCBI): domain Eukaryota; kingdom Viridiplantae; phylum Streptophyta; class Magnoliopsida; order Ranunculales; family Papaveraceae; genus Papaver; species Papaver bracteatum. Next base: position 38,837 of record JAJJWX010004500.1, read on the forward strand.
AAGGAGCATTTTGAGAGAATGGAAATGAAAGGAGATTGTCGATTTTTGAGCCTCGATAAAATAAATATAGTTTCAATGAAAGGATACTACATGCAGTTTAAGATATACTGGTGAAAGGGTCATGTCTTGGTTGAGAAGAGGCAAGGAGGATTCACGATATTCTCCATGTGTGTTGGCTAGGTTCGAGAAGTTGTATACATGTTATGAGAGTGTTGTTTCACGAGGATTACAAAATATGGAAGAAGCATGGTCACCCACACAGGGTTCAAGTAAGCAGGATGAGGATGATGTATTTTTTAGAGTTGAGAAAATCCTCTCATAAGCTTAAAAGTCGCTACTTATAAAGCATTAGTCAAACACATCGAAGAAGCTTTATCTTCTATCTATGCCACATCGCCACCTCTCATGAGTATCTTCTATCTATGGCATGAGCATCGTAACTGGGCGTACTATTTATGAAGAGTTAATCGAAAACTGGGAGTTCCATCGGGATATGTTCGTGAAGTATGAGTTTAACACCTCCTGGTTTTGTGAAGGACTCGCTGAAATCCAGAAGCTTCAAGGCAAAATGCATGAAGTTCCTTCCGCAGACTACATCCCTCGCCAGGAAGAGGAAACCGAAAGGTTGTCTAATGAGTTGAAGCTGGAACATGCCGTTCTCCAGAAAATGAAAGCCGCTCTTTCACAAAAGGACGGGTTGCTGCTGAAGGACTTACCTTGAATGGTTTATGCCTTATGCTTTTTCCTTTTTAGGAGTTTTTGAGTGATGTGAGGGTTTCCTTTCATAACTTGATTTTAGGTATTGAACTAATAAGTAATTGAATTTTGGATTGATTTGTTTTTGAGATAGTTTTGTGAATGGTTTTTCTGAAAGAGAATTTTTTTTTAGAAGGGATTTGCATTCTGATCATAAATAACGTGATTATTCTAACGACATCATTCATGGCACGTAAAGTTGAAAATATCGTGTGAAAAGAAACACGTATGAGGGGAAAACAAAACATGATGCTTATTGTGGTTTGCATAATTATATCTCTTTCTTAGCGGGGCATAAAGTCCCCAGTAGGTTCTAAAACCATCTCTCTGCAAATTTGTTTAATAGAACTTACTTGTTCTTTAAAATTCCATCTGTTTGAAATTGGACTCTCCTTAGCGCTTACTTCGAGAAATTGCACGTGCTAATCTTCGGAGACAAGGGGAAAGTCTTCTGAACTAATCTTATTTTGGAAAATACGATTCATGGCATTGTATTCACTGGTAGGGTGGTGAAGAAAACGGTGATAGTGATAACATCTCGGATCTATCATCTCCTGATCAGTCGGTTGTCGCCACACATGAGGCAATTGGACTTCTCCGTCCCGTACCCATATCTTCAATAATTCTAAGACTTTCTTCATCGAGAAAGGGAAATGAGGGTATCTTGAGCCAGGCTTTTGTCGCATTGACGAGCATTATTGTGATATCTCTTGTTGGCCTTGATATGAAGAACGTTTCGGAGTTGGAGTGCAAGTGTGTGTCAACATACACGCGGCGCGCTTGGTTGGTCGTCTTTGCTGGGACGCAACTTCTATCGAGGGCCTCGTATCGACGTGAGTATCACTATCAGGCGGCTGAGTCGAGTATTCCCAGCCTCTGTATTTATATGACTCTTGGATGATTTCTCCTTCTTCAGACAGTTCTTCGTTTGGATAAAAAGTCGCCGTAGATTGAACAACTTTCTACACTTCAACAAGGGTTTTGAGATACAAATCCTCCAGCAAGGCTTCATAAGCCGGTTCCTTTCCTTCATCCGATAAAGGTTGTGGAATTCCTGACCAGTCCTTTCCTCTGCGGAATTTCTTTGAGCCTCCTTCGTTAGCCGAATCATGTTGCTCGTCTCTCTCTGGTCCCCTGGTGTGGCTACGTGTTCTTTCTGCATCCTTGTTGGTAGAAACACGATTTCTAGATAAAGATTCAACTGCGCCGTCATTCGTGGTACTCTCTAGGTAAGCGCCTGCCAGACCTTCTTGTAATTGAACTGCTATACCATTTAAAATACGGAATGTCTCACTCTGCCTTCTAGCTATTCCATCTTGGTTCGCTAGGACATCTTCTAGCATTCTGGCCACACTTTCCATGAGATTTGGATTATTCAGGGCTTCTGGATAATTTGGCTGGTGAGGATACATTATAGAAAGAAAGATGGACTTAGTGATTAAAAGAAACGAATGGGTTAATGATTGAAACAGATTTAAGATCCACCCCTTCGAAATTGGAAAAATTGAATCGGGTATTGAAGAAATCAAATTGGAAACTGGAAATTAATATTGCAACCGAGAGATTAATCTCCCACTGTGGTCGCCAGTTGTTTATGGGTAAAAACTATTTATGTTGGTTTTGGTAATTTTGGGTGTGTGGATGAGAAATGAATCTAAACCCTAAAAAAATGCACTGCATGGGAGTGCTTTTGATTCGAGGGATCAATCGATACAATTCTGTCCTAAACCAAGAAATGGTCGTTCCAGACTTGCTTCGGTCACAAAGTGAAGGAGATGGGGTTGATCTTAGGGAGGGAAGCGAAGAAGGTGTTGAGATTGTGAAGGTGTTGGTTGTTTATGACTTGTATCATAATATCGAACTGGCTTGCAATAATGTAAGCAATCAGCTCTGGTGTTTTCTGGATACGAATGACAAACTTGGTTTTCTGTGCTTGTCTGTGTTGTTTGGAAAATAGGAAAATGACCTATTTATACAAGTCATATAGAGCAAACCCTCATCTCGTAGGAAGTGGAGGAAGTTGAGTGATGGAGTAGTGGGGTCGTGTGGGTGACTGCACGATCACGTCTTAGCCCACTTCTCCCATCATCACTAACCGTCCATATCTTACTGACACGTTCTTGTGATGGCGCGTTGCACGCTACATGCTGTAAACCTCCAGATCAATACCCCATTAAGTATCCCCTAGTTTGTGACATGCTTGATGTCTCGATTGTGTGGATCGTGGGACCCATAGAAGGTAGCATACGGTGTTAGGTTAAATAACTAAGTTATTTGGGAAATCAATATTTATAAAATATCGTGTGTATTCTTTGAATGTAATGCATTGAATATATTCAGCATGTATGAAGCATCGCTATTTTAAGGCTTAATGGAGTAAGTCGCGGATAAGCGTCTTAAAATAGCATCACGTTCAGCCATCTTTGAGTGACCGTTTGGAGACTGTATGGTCAAGCCATGCTTTGGCCGATCACTCTATGTGGAAGAGTGGCGGACGGTGATAATGGGGATGATTCATTAGTCGCTTAACTCCTAGCCAGGGCTGACTAACCAAGCTGGTAGAGTTAGACGGACGAGATGATCTATTAGTTCATCTGCGATCGTTGATGGAGGTTTTAGGGTTTTGAAGAGGTGCGCAAGCATCGCTCTTAAGCTTGACCGAAACCAAGCATGGGAGGTGTTTTAGGCAGGATCGACTGGGCATGCATGTAGACGTCTTTCCGGTGTACATGTCCGTACCTCACTATCCCATGAAGGTGCGATCTAGGCCACTCAATTTGATCGGCAAAGTGGAGTGGTTGAGATCGATTTAAAACAGAAATCCCATGCCACAAAGGAGTTGGAAACCGTGCGTCATGCCTACTATGAGCACGCATTTCTAGACATTCGGCCATGGTCGGCCTTGGTCGATCGGTCAGGCGTGTAGATGGGCCTACGGTGATAATGTTGACATGCTCGGGATCTTTTAAGTCTACATCTACGCCCTCCATCCATGCTTGCGAAGATGGACGCTCGTGATCGATTAGCGACACATGTAACATGCCGTAAACCCTAATTAGGGTTTTGTGTGGTTCGTGCCCGTGCAACTTCACCCGATTGGTTTTGCATGTTATGCTTCTCCCTTGGGGAGGCCGATCGTGTGGGGCCCACATTGGGCAGGCGGTGAACATGCTGGTACATGTTCCACGGTCATGGGTTTGATCTAAGCCATCCAATCATGCCGGTGAAGTTGGATGGTTGTGATCAAACTGCAACACATATGAAATTTTGTGACCCTTTAAAGCATCTCGTCAGCCTTGTTTTGAGCAAACGTTTATTGCTTCAAGGCTTGCTCGTGAGAAGGTCGGTCAGGTAGGTAGGGAGGGGGGCCGCCGGTGTGCAGGACAAGCTTGTCCGACCTATCGTGGGATAATCCACGCCGTCCAATCACGCTGACGAAGTTGGACGACCATGGATGATTTTGAGACTGACGTTGGCGGTCTTTGCTCGTTCGAGATTCCTCCAAGATGCTTCACAACCATTCTTCTTCAGGCTGGCGTTTGGTGGCTTTTGGAAGGCATGATATGCACTCGACCGGCTAGGGAAAAAACGGGCCCGTTGGTGGTCATTGTAGTGATAGCCTGCTCCTGCTAGAGTTCGTTTAGGCTGGTTAAATCATGTTGCCCACTTGCGTGGTCGTGATTGTTTCTGAGACTGATATGGACAGTCCATATTCAAATATGCTCAACCGGGCTAGTATAACACAACGATAGATATATACTCAATCGGGCTAGTATAACACACCGAGAGATGATCTCTTTGTTAGAGAATGGTATAGCATGTACGAGTATTTTGTGCAAGACTCACTATTGATACTTGGATATTCATGTCACTCTGCTGAGAGTAACAATTAGTCATCATGCCGCACCAATAATGAGAGTTCTGTTGAGAATAACACAGGAAATACAAGGATATTCATGCATTAATTAACAATGCTAAAATTCACAGGGTTTTTTGGGATTGTTGCTACATGCTCCATCCTGAATGAATTTTGTGTATTTAATTCACAGAACATTTGGGATTGTGATACATGCTCCTTTCTAGGTGAATTAATAAAGCGAAGAAGTATTCATCACTTGTCAAATAGCCTTGTCCTCTGCATGATGTCAGCGTATAAAATTTGGCTTTTACAATTTTAGCCCTGAACTAAAATCCACCATCAATACATATCTAAAAAACCGCGCCTTGGAATTTTACAAATATTATATCGTTGGAAAGATTTTAAAGAGAGCTACACAACGAGTACAAGCAACAATATCAATTTTTTGTTTTTTCACGAAAAAATCGGAGGTGATCATACTTCAAACTCATTATGCATATTTTGTGGTGTATCTATATTGTGTTATGTATCTTTTTTGGAGGCTCACAAAAAAAAAATTACAATTAATATAAAGTATGATTAAAAAGGAAGCTAAGGTTTATTTTGATTTTGAGTAGGAAGAAAAATTAAAAATTAATACTTGTTTGGTTTTTTATTTTTAACTTAAACCTTTTGTGTTATGGTTAATAAATTTATGGGCTATTTTTAAGAGAAGCCTAAATAAATATCGAATAGAGTGAGTGTAAAATTTCACAATCCAGATATTCTTTTAGAATAGTACATAATCACCACTTTGTACCTGTAATTTATTGTTCAACCCAGTAATTTCTAAGTGAATTAGGGGAAAAAATTCGGATGACTCTCTATGTGAACACGTAAATCACGATGACATCCACGTGTTCACAAACAATGTTCGCATACAATCAATTATGCGCTGCATGCGTAAAGGGGGATGATTACATCGATTCATCGACTCAGAGCCATCGGGCTCGCCCTTGTCTTGTCGTATATTGTCATTGGCAATGCTCGTGTAATAGAATAAGTAGAGATCAAAGCATAAGTATGAAATTCATCATGTAAAATATTGAATATAAAGTGCGGAATGTAAGTGTAGAATGTAAAGTGCGGAATGTAAGTGCTGAAATATAACTGAGAAAATCATTTACGTGGTTCATCACTAAGGCCTACATCCACGGGGTTGGTGTTTCACTATATGTTGGTTGATTACAAAGATAGTCGAATGACTTTGAAGTATGAACTGAGGCCGCGGGATCAAGGGAATCACTTATTCTTCCTAATTTTCTCTCATATGTTCTCCTCTATTAATTATCGACTCGACCTCTCCTTTCTCTTAGTGGGGAGGGGTATTTATAGGGTTACAACGTGGGGCCCACTTCTGACGGCCGTTGTATCCTTATCGTCTTGTGCTTTGTGTCAGTAACACGGACCTCTTCATCTTCTAAGATGCCCCCAGCGTTCCATGCTCACTGTCGAAAAGTGACGGTCGTGTTTTCCACAAGTTGGTCAACACGTATACTGCTCAGGGTGTTTAATGCGGGTGGTTGAGTTGTCTACACGCGTCAGACAACGATCATCTGCCCCTGTCACATCCGCGTCAGTTGGACTTATCACAACCGTCGATCTTGGATCTTTCTTGAGATGAGATAAAGTGAGTCTTTGGGTGCTTTTCAGTGCTTCGCAGCAGCATCATATCTCGGTACTCCTCGATCCTTGGTCATTCGATCTGTTAGGTGGGGGCCCATCTTTGATGACACACGTCTCTTGGCTGTATGCACGTGGCATCATATCTTGATGCCCTGGATGGTATGTCTTCCACGTATTTCTCTATAAACACGTGGCGGATGATAAAATGTGTACTCACACTCTAATTTTTGATGAATAATCTGCCTCCACGGTGATGACTACTCATCACCGTGTCTCCATGGCAATTCGTATTCCTCAAACAGGTCACTGCTTTTGTGCCGTGCGTCCGTGCTGTAACGAAATTTTTTATCAAGCGGAGCAAACGACCCGCCAACACGGAAAGTGTCTTATGTACTTTAGAATAATGGGAGGACAGTTAGTTATGATAGTGATGGTGAGTTGGGCAATTACATCATCATCAATCAGTAGGAATGTAATGGCTGTAGGGCCACAAGAATCAACGGCGGGAAGAGCGGACGAGTAGCAAGTTTGAAGCTGTTCTTTTTCATTTCTTTATTCTTCGATTTAGCGTGACCTCCGGAACTCTGACATTAGTCAAACCTCACAATGGGTACCAAAATTTATGGTTTTACATGATGAATTCGACTTGATTCTCATTCCATTTATACCTAACGAAGTAAATACCTATTTTTTTTCTCCCTAAATTGGGGCCTAGGTAGATTAATTGGGGGCATATATCTATATGACAAAATAGGGTTATTGAGTAACAATTCTTAGAAACCCCTTATCCAAAATATATGTGAAAACCTAATATGTCCTTCTTAAATTAGTGGTAATCCGGATAATTAAATATTGTTTAATCAAGTTAATCCTGAAATTAATTATGATTAATGCATACTCAATACCTGTAAAAATTTACTCCCTAATAGGTACGGAATTTTGAATTTTCTTTGTACCACTAAATAGGCGGAGTCCTATTTTCAAGGTGAATTTTCTCACAAATACCCTTATTTATTGTACATGGAAAATTGTGTTAGTAATAAGACAAAGGGTAAAACAAGAAAAAACATGAAAAATGATGAATTCATTATAATTTTCTTAATCTAAGATATTTGGTCCCTCCGCCTATATATGTGGTACGGAGGGAGTAATTTTTTTACAAGAATCGGTCTATTTATAAATTGACGTTCTCCGATTACAATGTGCATGCAGAACAATCGGTTTATAAGTGTAAGAACATAATCCGTTTCTAAAAGGAATCGGGTTACATAGACATTAACGTAATCCGATTATGTGAACACGAAAATGTTTTGATTTCAAAAATTTCGATTTCTAAGCGATTGCATGTTACTAAAACCTAGTTTAAAGGACTGGGTTGATAGAAAAGTACCTGATTCGACCCATTTGCTCCTCCTGTGCGATCAAAGATCGTTCAACTTCCTCAACCGTTTTCTTTGTTTTGTTTCGAATCGCTTCAACAAGTCCATGATTATCCTTACTAGGAAATATTTGATTAGTAGGATGCTTCACTCTTGTATGTTTCGTCATTTTATACTCCCTCCGTCCTAGTTTACTTGCCAAAATTGGTTTTTGCACACATATTAAGAAATGTAGAGATAGTAGATTTTTTTCCAAAATTACCCCAAGATAGTATTTATGATACATAGTTTTTACATATCTAGTTTTCTGGTCTTTACTTGAAGAATTCAAAACAAAAAAAAAAGAATAAAAGATACATAGAGAGATGAGAATTTAAAATTGTGTATAGGAAATGGAGTTACATAGTTCTCAATAATATGCAATGATTCCAACAGAGGGGTAAATTAGGATAAAAAGTGGAAAAATATGAAACTTGGCAAGTAATTTAGGACAAAAAAATCCCCAATTTTGGCAAGTAAACTAGGAAGGAGGGAGTAGAAAAGATGAACGATTAATCGTATTTGGATCGTCGATCATCCACGATGTTTTGGTTTCAAAAAAATGAAAAAAGAGGGAGAAGAAGAAGAGGATAATCGATTTATGAGAGAAATGAAAACTGATTTTAATTTTAGGTTTATTATTAAGAGTTGAAGGGTAATTTAGTAATATTAGTATTTTTTAGAGGGTAATTTTGGAAGTTTCAATAAATTTGGACACCCCTTATCATTGTTTGTGGTGGAAATAAAATTTCGATAGGCCCCAATTTAGGAAGGTTTTTTTTTACTCGGCAAAAATGAGAAATTCATTAAGGAAGCTTACAATAGCAAGCAGGGAACAAAGGAACAAGAAGACCCTAAGAAGGGAGGAGGTACAAACACCCCAACCCATGCCCAAAAAGAAGTAAAAAGTTAAGAAAAACAACGAAAGAAACAAAAAAATAAATAACCCAGACAAAAAACCAAAGAAGTTTCAAACCCTATGTTACAAATAGCATACCCCAGTTAGCCATAATATAGTCCAGGCCAATGCCTTCCAAGGAATCCAAGTTTCTGCACCAGAAGAAAGCTTGCGTCTTTATCATGTCAGTGGTTTTGGTAAAGATCGCAGTCTCGTTGTTGAATATGATGTCGTTTCTAACATTCCAAATGGTCCAAGTGATGGCTGCAGGTAGTACTTGCCAAAGAGATCTAGCGACAGAATGTAAGTTCTTCACTCTCCAACTTTTGATGATTGTGTCAATACAGTTGGGCATAACCCATTGGAGATTCACAAAGGATAGAAAATACAACCAAATATCTCTTGCAAATATGCAGTGGAAAAGAAGATGGGAGGTGGATTCTTCCTCTTGACAGCACATAAGGCATCCGTTAATTATTAGTCTCCCTTTACGATAGAAAACATCCATGGTAGCTAGCTTTTTATGATAAACCTACCAAAGAAATAAACCTATCTTATGAGGCCAGGATCTCGACCAAAAACTCACATTTCTAGGTATATGTTATTTTCTAACGAAGTAAATACCTATGACTCTCTTTCAGTTCAAGTGACGAGTGATTTTATTTGTTGCAAGTTACTACGAAAATTGTTGTCTAAAAGGCGCAGCTTTATTGGAAAATAAACATAAGTTAATGTAATGTAAGTCTTAGAATGAGCTCATCTTGGACGGCGAGGCTCTGAAATGAGCTCATTTTTGTAGAGGAAACGAAATTAAACGTAGTCGGTATGCTTAGAACTCGGGATACGTGGAGTGACAAAGGTCACGCAGCGAGTTGCAAATACAGTTTTTTGGTCGAATAGGCCTTGGATTTGAAGTTCCGGGTCTAAAAGACGAGTAAAATATTGAATTGGGTGTAATAACCAACTTGTTGCCATGCTAACTACCAACTTAATGTAATCTGACAGTCTAAGGCTTTTTATATATATTGGGTGTAATAACCAAGTATTTGTAAGATACTTTTTTAATATCCAAATCGGATATTTTATCTAATTTAGTGTGATCGATTTTCTAGGACAGGACTTAAATACCTTTATCAGTTACAGAACTGTAGACGAGGATGAATTTTTATTTCAACTCCATCCAGACGAGAGGAGCTGTGATCTATACCATGAAAAGAGCGAGAGCAGATGAAATCATCGCCTTTTTTTCCTATTTTGATCCCGGTGGATAAAGTACTGCTACAGATCCGTTTATATATGACGGTGAAGGTGATGTTGGTGATTCATAATAAGAACAAATTAGTTGATTGATTCTGGTTTCTTCAATATTTTTTTTTATTAATTTGATTTCTTTTCGTGAATTTTGGGTTCATATTTACTTAATTGATCCATTACTGTTGGTTTAATTAGGAGCTAGTTTTAATTTAGTTGTGGTAAACAATTGATTGATGAATTCTATTAAAATTCTAACATTTCGTTTAATTTTTTATTTTGGCTAATGTAGGCCAAAACCACAAAATTGAACTTATAGTGGTTTGACTTCTTTCCCGATCTCGCCTTCTGTATACTTTTTCTCTAATCCAGCTACATATGTCAGTTTTTGTATTGCATATCTCTTGATTTATTTCAAATATGTGGATCTGTTTAGTAACCTATCTTAGTATTATTAATTGTGATACAAACAAATGGAGGGAATTGATGGCTATGAATGAATGTTAGTTTAGAGTTTGTATTGATTTAGGAAGCTAGTTATCGAAAATTGAAATGGGTTACGACAACATAGCAAATACACAACTCAACAGCAGCAACATGCATACAAGGTGTTTGCTTAAATGCCTGATCGAACTGTTTTGATTACCAAGACTTGATTTCAGCTAGATTTTTGTTAGAGGGAGAGTAAAAATGGATTCGAGGAGAGCGAAAATCGTAATCGACTCGCTAACTCGGACCCGATCGATATATTGTTTTCATTTTGACTAGTCTACCCACACTATATACACCCGACTAGACTACCCACACTAAATACACCCATCAACCAAGCAAAATTACGCCCGTTTTCCAAACTATGCAACCACCGGTACGCCACCATTTACTCCATCGACCACAACACCGAAAAGTAAGTGTATGAATTTCTTTAGGTAGGATCTGTACAGCACCACCACCATGATCATCTTACGAACATATACAAAAGATATAACCTTTATCCGAGTTTCAAAATTTTCTCCTCTTCCAAATATTTTCAAATGATTGAGCACCCAATTTTGTTTCTGTTTCAATATCAAGAAAATTCAATCAAGATCCATAAACCCTAAATAAAAGGAACGTAAGGAAATTTAAGAAACCGATTAAAAATTCAAGAAAATTAAGACTCACAGGAAAGGATATTCGATGATGCGGAATACTTTATGACCACATTTATCAGTTATCAGGACCTCCAATCTTCCCAATATGTAGTTCTTGGTAAAAAAAAAACATTGTTGATGTTATGAGTCGCATGATTTATTCCAAATATACATATGTTGCTTTTTAGTTTTTATAATTAAGGTCTTTCTTATTCTTTGTATGTTTGATGACGATATAGTTACAATTATTTTCATCATTGGAAAACAGGAGACATTACAAAGTTTTTTTGTTCTTTTTTTTCGGTCGTCGGTGGTGGAGGAGATGGTGGCGGTGGAGTTGCTTCGAGGATGGGTGTCAATTTTTCTTAGTTGAAAGGTGTATTTAGTATGGGTAGTTTGGTCAAACTTGAGATAATATATCGACCGGGTTCGAATTAGCGAGTCGGCTATGATTTTCGCTCTCCTCGGATCCATTTTTGCTCTCCCTCTAACAAAAATCTTTCAGCTAGCCATGGTGTTGTTTACGTTTGAAATGGTTAACAGACGTCAAGAAGGATCAGCAGCTGAAGTTGGTAATTGGGTATGAACCTAGATGCACCTGAGTGCATGATGTATATATTTTTTGATTTTTTTGTTGTTCCTCTTATTTTTCTTCTTGAATACTTTTTTTTCTGATTGATGCTTTAATGGTGAATATAATGATAATGGTAGTGGATTTGTTGCTCAAAATCATGATGGAGTATTTTGCAACCTACTAGGATAAAACTAGATTTATTCACAAAATACACAAGATGCACCTGAGTGCATAATGTATATTCTGGTAGAAAAATGAGTTTTGACCTAGATGCACCCGAGTGCATAATGTATATTTTTTTTGAATTTTTGTTGTTTCTTATATTTTTCTTCTTTAATACATGTTTTTGGTTGAGGTGTTAATGATGAATGTGATGGTAATGGTGGTGGGTTTATTGCTAGATATTATGAACTAGTAATTTTAGTTGTGTATCATATATTGTAGATGATTATTAGGATAAACCTAGATTTATTCACCAAGTACATAAGATGCACCTGAGTGCATAATGTATAATTCTGACGTGAAATACGTTTTGGCTGGTTGCACCCGGGTGCATAATGCAATATTTTTTTGATTCTTATATAAAAAATGTTTTGGTTAGGTTGCACCTGGGTGCATAATGCTTATTCTTGTAGAAAATAAATTTTGGACGGGTTGCACCTGAGTGCATAATGCATATTTTTTTATGAAATAAATTTGGCCAAGTTGCACCTAGGTGCATAATGTATTTTCGGCCCAGTTTAAAATATAAATTTTTTTTTTCGAATTTCATATCGACAATAAATCTTGTTTTGTAGAGATTTTTGTGCAATTTCCAAATATATAAACTTTATTAAAATCCGACTTATATTTCGGAAGTTATGACATTTCTCGCGATTAATTTTAAAGTGGAGAAAGAAAATAAATAGGAGAGAGAAAATGATATGGTAAAGAATGAAGTTTAAAGTAGAGGGTATATATGACTAAATTTTCTTAGGTTTTGTTATCCTGTGCATCCATGTACAAGATAACACCCAAACATTGTATTGGGAATGTGGAAAAACAATTAAATTTTTTTTAAAAAGTGTGTTTACTTGCATTGGACATTTCAAAACTTCATTCTTGAAAATGAATATTTAGTAAATATATGTTGCATTGCATTCTCCAATGCAACTAAACACAATATGTTTTATTTTTTTAATTGTTTTTACACATTCCCAATATAATGATTGAGTGTTATCTTGTGCATCCATGCACAAGATAACAAAACCTAATTTTCTTATATCTTTTTCTCTCAGACCTATATTTTACAAGTTCATTGCTCCCACATTTATGGGTTGTGATCATATGACCCATTTTCCAGTTGCAAGTATCGAGCCCCGAGATTTTGGGGTTCACTCGCCAATTTTCGATTAATGGAAGATTTCTTCATTACTACTTAATTCACAAACTGAACAATATAGCCGGATCATAATGGTAAATTCTAGTTAGAATGTAAATTTCGGCCGCTTATCTGCCATTATGCGCGGAATTTTACTATATAAATTCGTCCAAGTTAGATTCATGTTAAATTATCAAACCGTCAAATGAATCTTTATCTTCTTTGAAATCTTAACCATGTTGTAATCTAATCCAACTCATAACTCCGATAGTTTCTAAGAGCATCTCCGACAATGGGTGCTAAAATCCTACGTGGAGTTTTTATTTAGATCATTATTTAGAGTTTCTCCAATGGTGGTTGCGTGTGTTTCCTGGCTGGCAACCTAAATAAGACATCCTCATTCCAATTTTTCCTTAAATTTAGGGGGGAAAAACATTTCATCTCCAATGGTGTTGTTGGTGATTTTTTATGAATTAAATGCATTTTTTATTTTTAGTAAATTTTAGATTTTATTACCCCTAAAAAGGGCTATTTAATATATTGGAATTAATTTTAGGAAGCAAAAGCTTACTAGGATAGCTTGACATTGTCAAGATGAATGTCTAAAACTTGACATTCACCTTGAAAATGTCTAAAAAAAATTAAGCCATGTCATCTTCACATTGATTTACAAAGTTGGGTTGGAGAAGATTTTTAGGGAAAATGAATGTCTATCCTATGTGGACTTAGACATTTATCTTCACATACATTCCATTGGAGAAGCTCTTATGGGGTCATATGTATGTGGTAAAAATAACAATGCGTTTCTCATGGACTATCTCCAACAGTGAGGGTCTTATTTTGAGGATTTGTTTTTCAGGATAATGATAAAATTGATTCTCTTTTTCCTATTGGTTAAGAAAAAATTATTTAAAAGTAAAAATTTAAAATATGGTTAAAAAGATGAGGTGGAGGTTATTCCCAAGGTCTAAATAAGACTTTCTCCAAGACCTTCATATTTAGTTTGACACCCTTCTTAATTAATATGACCCGCTGTTGGAGATGAATTTAATGTAAATGAAGGTCTAAAATCCTATGTGTCCTATAAAAAATGGCTTTTAACATTCACCCTTTAGTGGAGATGTTCTAATAACCGTTAACTATTTTTTAGCACGAGAAGTGCATTTTAAGCTACTCCGTGATGAGCTGGGGATATGCGACGACCAAATCTTAACTAAAGGAAGCTATCCGCGACATTCTGCACGAGTGATTTAGCACCGTTAGACCTTATTATTAAGGTGGCGCCTAAATAAAGATAGAGAACTGGCCCTAATAATCACTTAATCCGTTAGGCACATCATTCAAGGAAAATCAATCAAAGCTAAGTTTTTTGTGTTTTCATTTCTCGAAAGTTGTTTATAATAGAACATTAAACGGTCTATCAATGAGCCATCGGATCTTGTGGTTAATGAAGCTAAACAAAAGAATTCAAAACACAAGGTCCATAAAACCTATCGTCAACCTCGGTTAAATATATATCAGCAACTTGGCCCCGACTTCAAGGCCACACCGCTACATGAAGTACAACGGCTCTATAATACTTCCGATAAAAGTTGTTTGTTAACTCGGGACAAACAATAATACTCCCTCTGTCCCTAGTTTATAGGTGGAGTTTTGAAAATTCCTTATCTCAAGGCGGATATCTAATTTCAAGAAGATTTTTTCCATTTATACCCTTAAATAAATAACATGAGTATTATCACAATCAAGTCTATGTCTCTAGCATTGGAAATTGGACAAAGGGTAAAACTAGAAAGTGAATGGATATTTGTAAAATCAAGAAGTTTTCTTATTCTAAGAGAAATCCACTTCTCCGCCTATATATAGGGGACGGAGGGAGTACTTCCAATAAAAATTGTTTGTTAACTGGATGACTCGGACCGATTTTGTGCCTTTTTCTAGCTCGGGACAAATATATCCCCACTATATACATTTATTACACCCAAAATACCCGGTCACCATCTATCTCTACAACCATCATCAAGGATCATTTAACCATTCTCAACTGTAGATATTCATAGAATTTCTATTTTTTTAAAATCTCCTAATTATATTTGCCGTTTCAATGACTTAAAATTCTCGCACCGGAAGTTGAATAAGATCGATGACATGGTGTGGTTTGTCTCTCTGTTCGTGCCATTTTAAGTCCCATTACAAGCAAGTCTAAATTTATCTCTATCTCTGATCATATATAATTGAAAACACCAAAATGGAGAAGGGTTTATAAATTCTCTCCATGACCAACTGATTCCAAGTGTAAACACCACAAATCTTGGATGATCAAACCCCAACAAATCATTTAAAAACAAAAATTACATTGGATCAAACGAACCAAATGGATCACAAGGGAACCCATAAAATAGATAAAGGGACAGATAAAGTCATCGTTCTAAATAAACATTCGGGTTCTTCACCTTGGATTGGATGACGAAAAATTAAGAAAAATACATGGGTTCTTTTCTGCCTTCCGCAATTGAACTGTTTGAATTAAACCAGTTCTATACACGGAACTAAATGTAACAAGGGAATTAATGGTTAAAATCTGATTAACCACTAAAAGGTGAAGATGATGGCGGTGGAACAGTGGTGGGGGTAGTTGCCCTGCATATGGATCTATTTGTCCGAGTCTGAAAGATATACTGAATTAGTCTTAGTTAACGAGTTAACTCCGATTTTTGTACTCCTCGAATTCATTTTTCGCTCTCCTTCTAACAAAAATCTTTTTAATTTGAATTATTTCCGGTGTATCTATCTAAAAGGAGTAATTCTATTCTCATCTGGATTTATCCTAAACAAATCCCATGCAGAATGGTGGAGAGGAAGATGAGTCGACCAATGGAATTGGAAATGATGGAGTGTATCCCATCATCCATCTCGATCGGAATTTATCCAGGGATGATACCCGCGAATATTAAGAATTTTGAAGCTAAAGGTGAAGCTCAAGAATGATTAACCGGGATAACATGTTTAAGGTATTAATACCTTTAGTTTGGAGCCACAAGATTAATACCTTATTTGAAATCTTTTAGATTAAGAAAATTACTTGGAATTCATAATTTATTTTATGTTTTTTCTTGTTTTATTATTTGTCTTATTCTCAATATAATTATCTATGTACCCTAAATAAGGGTATACGTGGAAAATTTTATCTTGGAAATAGAATTCCGCCTATCTAGTGGGACAAATAAAATTCACTATATAATAGGTACGAAAGGAGTACATGTTATCCTGGTTAATCATTCGTTGATAAGGTGGATATATATCATTTAATATCTTAAACTTTTGCAAGCCCTTTTGGGTCGACTTTAAATGTGAAAATAATCTTACACATAACATTCTCGAACATGTGAAATAGAGGATAACGGTGAATTCAAGATTTTACATTTATGTATTATGTTTAACACCCGCTAGTCTGGAATATTTTAGTAAGTTTATCTAAAAACCTAAATTTATTTTTCCTATTTTTTTTAATAAGTATTCATTTTCGATTATGTGTACAAAAGAAACATAGTATTGATACGCTAACATCCTATTAATAAATTTATCGAATTGCCGCCCTCTTGCTCAGGCTAAGTCTTATAACGGAAAAGGAATGAATGACATGACCAATAATCATGGACTTTTCCCTCTTATCTTCTATCTTTCTACCAAGCAAGGAAGTTCGGGGAAATTGAAATAATGTATATGTGGAAAATTATTTAAATGAGATATTATATTGTGCTTCCATACTTTTCCCATTTAATACTAACGTAAACCTAGCTGATAGGTGGATCCGCTTTATGATTACCTAAATATTTTTAGCCGGGTTTAAGTAGGGGACAACGTGCCAAATTAATACTCCCTTCATACCTCTAATATAAGCAGAATATTGCATTTTCCTTATACCATTAGATAGGCGGAGTGGCAATTTCAAGATGGCTTTTAACCATTTTACCCCTATTTATGTTGCTTGGTTATCCTCACAATTGAGTTTTTAACTCCAACATGGGGAATATAATAAAGGGTAAGACAGGAAAAACATGAATACTTATAAAATCAAGAAACAATTCTTAATCTAAGAGATTTTAACCATCCGCCTATGTATGTGGTACGGAGGGAGTAATTCGCTAAAATTATAAAATAAGATATTTTTTATTACCTACTAGTAATACCCCATGTGCGATACACATGCTTGAATTTGATTCTTTTAATAACACCAAATTTGATAATAATGAAAAAAATATATATCTTAATTATTTTTTTAATATTCTTGTTTGTACTCATTATGTAGATAATTCAAAGAGCTTTCCAAATATACTAATTTTACAAAAATACGATATGTATTTTTAAAGATATCTAAGTTTTAATTCTTTTGATCTATTTTTAAAACAATGACATTTCTGTGAATATACAAACATTGGTTAAATGCTTATTTAATGGGGGTATTGTTGTCATGTGAAAAGGCTTCACCAAAATAAGGCTTCACCAAACAATTACCTATTTTCTTTATATTAGTATAAGATGTAGGTCACATATGAAATATAAATTAATAATTCATTATATATATTAAAGACATTAATGATTTATGAATTGTTTTGAAAAATGGTTCAATTTTCTTCTGTTTTTTGTTAAAATCAATATCACATTGAGTTTTATCTCTAATTTTTCTTATCATCGTAAAGATTCCTGCTGTTGTTTTCTCATAGCTCAGTAAGAAATTATTTAATGTTATTTCTGCTTTAACAACCTCATTTCATGAAAGGGGATTTATTGTAGAACTTTCATCATCTTGTTTCCCATCTTTATTAGTTCCCATATCATTAGTCAATAGTTGAGCAACTTCATTTTCTTCCAAATATTGAGGGCATCCTGTCATTCATTGAATTGCGATAACCCAGCTTATCGATCAAATTTTGCAAGTCTTGAGTGATTTCACCGTCTAACTATTGATCTGAATTGTCTAAACTTGTGTAATATGTCGATCGAAGTTTACAATGAAGCAAAGCAGGAGATTGAAGGGTGCTTTGAAGAAATTAATATTTTACAATATTTATAAAATAATTTAATATTCTACAATGAAGCACGAGCACCCTCACCAGTGAAGGGACACCTATAAAATCCATACATATATCTTTCCCATTTTCCCACTTACAAACAAGGATGTCCGATGGACGCAAACCCTTGTTATTATTTGACAAAATACCCAAAGAAACTTCCTTGCGTGCAGGCACACCAGTTTTGTAACAAATATCAACAACTGTTTAGTTAGTAATGATGCTGGTAGTGGCTTAGGAAGCTTTATTTTTCATAGGTTAGGTATTGCTATTCAAAAAGGTGTTGGGGACTAGCTTGTTGCTAGGCTACCAACTAGAGCTTTGTACGATTCCATTTAAGATGGATGTATGTTTTTTTAGAGCATAGGTCAGTTGAACCCACCAAGCATTGCTATGTAAAGTTTGGTTGTCATATTTTAGTGAGCCAAAACTCATTTAAAGAGTCGCTTTATTATGCTTGAAAGTATTAGGATATGAGATATTACAAGTATTGCGAAGACTTGAAGAAGTGAAGAAGTAAGGAGATACAATGACAACATAATCCTTCCACTTGAGGTTAGTGATATTTGACTTGCACTGTTTCATTCCCTATCGTATCTTTCAAGTCATGCATATTGAAAACATAAATACGAAGCATGAATGATTACACTCTAGTTAGACATAGTATTAAGGAATATAATACGAGGTTTATTGCTTAACCATTAAACTTTGTATATAAGACATCGACATAATCATTTGAATGCAGTTGTGATTATGTATGGGTAAAAGGTGAAGATTTCATCATAGGAAACAATGTTTTACATTTGTTTAAAGGAAGTAAATTCATGAACTTGTTTTGTGAATCGAAAGGCAAATCGCTAGGCTTTATTGATATTTTTATTCATTGCATATCTTTTGAACTACCAATATGTGTGATTAGTATAACCATTCATGACTTGTTTTTGTTATTGGTAAAACTATTCACAAAGGCCTGACTTTTGTATTGGTATGACTTTTATTAGTAAAACCGATCTTAAGTAATCACCTGAAATGGTATGATCGATTTAGTGTTATTGGTATGACCAACTCTAGGTAAAGGGGAACCGATCCTAGTAAGAGGTGCAACCTATCACAAAGAGGGAATCGATCCTTGTATGAGGTGCAACAAGTTTTTAGTAGAAAGGGGACGAATCCTATGGACATGTGCAACACGTTTTTAGGAAAAGGGGAACCGACCCTATGGACATGTGCAACAAGTACAAGTTAGATACCATATATATGAGGGAACCGATCCTAGTACCTAGTCAGCCGAATTTTTGGAAAGCTAGTGTGACTAAATCCAATACCCACATAGAGGTAGAACCAAAACTTGTTTTTGGTAGAACCGTGAAACCCATGTTTGGTGATTGAGTGTTCTTGATCAATCACGTAGTTCTTGAAATTCAGAAGAACCAATTCTAAACTTGTTTGGAAGTGTGGCAAATCGGTTTCAGGATTGTAAGTATGAAAGAGGACTTACAAAGTAAAGATGTCGACATACTTTGAACATGTGCAGTAACACTTATCTTTTATTGTTCAAAGATATTCCTTAATATCTAAAGGAAAAAAATCCCAGATCGAAAAATAAATTGAGAATCTTTTATTTAAGGTTGTTAATTTTATTTTTTTAAGATGAAAATTAGTAATGTGCATTTACTAGTTGGAAATTTTCTAAGAGATTTTCGGTCAATATTTGGACAAAGCATTTCCAAGAATTATGAAAACCGAATTTGGAATATATTGCATATCTTGAGAATATTTTTGGTTTTGGAAATTCTTTGGTGTCCAAAATTCCTTGTCTATAAATATTAAAGTTTGCATTTGGAGCAAACTAATCCTCAAAGCCAGGAAAACTACCTCAATTGTGTTGATACTGGTGGAGCCGCCTATTCGGAGAGGAAAGTAACCTAATTAGGCGAAATCTCTTACGGCCGCTCAGTTTAAAGACTTCTTTGGGATTGAGAAGCTCTATTAGTACCGTTGGTGGGGAACTAGATAATTGCGGTTTATCTTTTTTTTTCGATTGATTTGATTGACTAACGGTGGTTGAACTTTGATTGCACCTAGATTGTTTATGCTTGAGAATATTCTCTTCTGATATAAGATTCACTCAAACTAGATCGAAGTTTCGACGGGGATCTTTAGACTGTTTGTAGATCTAAAGACGTCTTGTGATAATCCATTGTTAAGAGACTCCGTTCTGTGCGTGATTTATCACAAGAGATTCAAGTTGATTGTGTGCAGGTGATGATTGAAGATTAAAGAAGACTTTGAAGATTTTAGATTTGGGTTCATAATCTTTGGTGTGCATAATACTTGTTTCAGTAAAAGAGGATCAAACTATTCAGTTTATCTTTGTGGTAAATTGGAATGATTAGTTGTGTAGATCGGCATCAATACAATTCTTTGTGAGTAAAAGTATTGATTGCAAAATCTTAACAATTACTTTGGTAGTTGTTGATAAGATAGATCTAAGAACCTGACAAAGGAGTTTATTTGAGATAAATAGAAGAGCTTTTTGTCGAACTCACATCACTTGGTTGAAAAGAGTTGATACCAAACAGATTTGTTGTTCCTTTACTGTTTGGAATACGAACCAAAGGAATTATTCCAAGTACTTGACTTATTACAGGTCGGAGGCATGGGAATACAGACGGAAGTAGGTGAACTATAGGTTTAGTTGCTTGGTCTCAATTATACCAAGTTATGTTTGATTTTGTATAGCGGGTTAATCCTGAGAGTATTCAATTCTAGACAAGGTCCCGAGGTTTTTCTGCATTTGCAGTTTTCCTCGTTAACAAAATCTTGTTGTGTCATTTACTTTTATTTTCTGCAATTATATTGTTGTTATTATGATTTAAAGTAAATTACACAAACGTTAATTCCTATTTACTTGATAGTAATCCTATTGTGTTTAGTTAAGTCCGAACCATTTATCAAGTAAACATACTTCGTTGTCATATTGTCTCCATCTTGTATCCATAGTCAATCACTCAAGTTATCTTGTTGTCATATTGTCTCGATCTCGTATCCATAGACGATCACACGAAGTGTGAACCGATTAGTTGTATTGTCTCGACTCGGTCCATAGACAATCACTTTCGGAGAAAGGACTTATATGTGGAAAACTTTTATATTGAGGTATATTTGGGTACCCACGTCTTTTCAATTGGTATCAGAGCAGGCAAATGCGAAAAGATCTAACAATCTGTGTTTGGTACGATCCAACCTATAAGAAATTGAATTTAATGGTCGATTCAGTTAACGTAACAGCAGGATTTAACTACTTCAAAAGATCATGGTGGAAAATACGTATGAAGTATGTAATACTCTTAGTCCTAAAACTGTTAGGAATTATGATTTTGTATGTCTTGAGTGACTTACATAATCCTTTGGATGTCATAGTATTATATATCATTACAATAAGTAACAATGATACAATGGCCTATGAGACAAGTTGTATCTTGAAAATGCATAAGATTCTGCTCAAATTTTTTTGTGAACCTAAGCTATTGTGTTTTGGCAAAATTAGGAATCTTAAATATATTTTGGATGGCCTACCAAAGTATATACATGCACATTTTTAGATCAAAGACTGTCAATGTATCACTGTCTAGAATGGATTTTTGGAAAATGTGTATTCATACAAGGAATAAGTTTTCACTTAATAATTCTATTAACAATGGTTTGCTTCATACACCTCACAACTGTTTTGATGAAGCAAGTGATCTTTTGAAAAATTACAGGAATTATGATTCCGATGGTATTTTTAACAAATATCATATTTTGTTCAAATTTATCTCTGTATACTCTAGTAGAAAATTCTTGAGTAAACTTCAAGTAATATTATCAAATTCTGGTAATAAAAGAGTAAACAGACTTTTGGATAAAAACATGGAATCAATTCGAAATAAAGATCCAGGCCATGAAAAACCGATTTTCCAAAAGCAATACCTAGGTATAAAATCGAAATTGTTTCCCCACAAGTCAAGGTTTCCGATTTTGATTAGATTTTCTAAAACTAGTTATTTCCGTCTTTCAATATCAATTCTACCTATAAAAGATAATCTCTTGCTATGTGCTCAAACATATTGGGGAAGATTGATCGAAACTGTAACTAGGCTTTTTCATATTTTTTGCAAATATGGGAAAAAGGAAATCAAGAACCAAACCAGCTGATGATTGGGTCAGGATTGATGATATTTATAAGATCATATTTTCTAACAGTATTGATAACAAGCATGATTTCACTCATTTTGTTGACAACTCTTGTCTCAAGAAATATGGAACTCTCAAAGGAATGGAATTTATCACTCAGAATAAATTTGATCCAGATGTCCAAGATAAGGATTATGTGAAGTTTGTTCAAGCTCGAAACTGGGGAAAACTTTTTGGTTTTGAAAAATATTCACCTGATATGGTAAGAGTTTTTTATGCAAATATCCATAATATTGATCATAAAAAACTTTCCTTTGTTACTCTTGTTGGTCGAGGAATCTACTATGTTGATCGTAAGACAATATCTAATGCTATTAATTACAATGAGGAATATAATCACTTGATTACTGGAGTTGAAATTAAATACGGTACCATTTCAACACATTTTATTGGAAGATCAACATAATGGGAAAATGGTAGACTACCAACAAAAGATATACCCTTCCAACTAAGGGTATTCGGAAAACTTTATTTAGCTACCCTATTTGCAAGTACAAGAGATAAGTCAATTTGGGATAAGGATTTTGCATAATTCGTCCATTTCCTATTGAAAGGAGACTCTCAAATTGATCTCTGCGGAATCATTGTTAACTAAATTATCAAAATCTCAGATTCTATTTCCTCACAAGGAATAAAAAGGCATCTCAGTTTTCCATGTATAATCACATAAATTTGTGAATTCATTGCATGAGATGACTTTGATGAAGTGAGAAGCATTACGACTGTCTCTAATAAGACTATAAGTCAAATGATTGGGGGGCAATCCCACAATGATGTTGTTAAAAGAATTTCACCAAATTCTATCAACAAGTCTCTTCTATGACATCTTGAAAATCATGATAAACAACTTGACTGTTTTCAGAAATATATGGGCTTTGGTGCTCGAAAAGATCCAAAAACTCTTGAAGGAATTCAAAAAATTGAATCAAAATTTTGGGACCAAGAATCGGAAATTGAAGAAGAACGTCAAAAACACTTGGTCACAAGGAATGTTCTTCCCGATAACTGAGTTGCAAAGGAAAATAGACATTAGTTTTTGATTTCTTTCAATAAGGTCTATTTTATGAATAAAACTATTATTATGAATAAAATTATTTGATTTATAATTTTTCTTGTGATAGTTTTTGATTTACATAGCATGTGCTTGAATGCTTTATCTTATTTCTATGTATGTTTATGGGATGTTTGATTTTGGTTTTACTACCTTGATATTCGATCTCATAATGTTGTGAACCCTTATGGTTTGGGTGACTTTTTGGTATGGCAGGATTAAGTTCTAGCCCATGTTGGTAGGCTTTATCAAAGGATCATGAGGGGTTCTGATTGAAACAATATGTGAAAAAGTCATAATATGTTGAATCATTTGGTTTAGCATAGAAGCATATGTGTTTCGGGGTTTTCAACCTTTCTCTGGTAAAGTTTGGTTGTTGTTATTCTTTGGTTTTGCATAAGGATGACAACATAATGATATTTCGATATCAATTCTCCCTGGAAGAAGATGCAAACATATTGGATAAGAGGATGCGAAATTTGGGGTAACACTACACCAAAACGACCATTTAGGGACGTTTATAAACGTTGCGCATAATTTTTGCAACGGAAATAAATGTTGGAAAAACGGTGTTGCGCATTGGTGTGCAACACATATTATCCGTTGCATAAATTAATTTGTACAACGCTTATAAACATTGCACAACCGTTGCACCTTTTCTTATTTGTGCAACGGATATAATTTATAGAATAACACTTTTGTGGGTCCCATTTTGATTTTGTCAACGCTTTATTTATTTGGTTACAGTTACATCTGTTGCTCATTTTCGGTAATTTGTGCAACGTATAATTATACAACGTTTATATCCGTTGCAAATTAATTTTCAGGTTAAAAAAAAGTTACCGCCAACACATTTTTCGGCATATTTCTGCTCCTGAATTGATATCGACCAAGAACAATTATTGATCATCACAATCCATCAAGAACGAATCATATATCAACATAGTAACAGGGTAGAGAGATGAACTTAATTACCATAAACCCATACAATATTAAACAACTTGTGGAAAATCCCAAATGTTATAAACACAAGTTTCTGAATTTGAAACTATGAAAACCTAACCTTCTGTTGTTACATTTTGAGAAGTTTTTCCATTCCAAACACTACCACATGTAGAAGAACATTAACTCAATCCTGCAAAGTACAAGACAAAATTAGAATCCAATTCTGAACTAAAAGAAGCTACCACATATGTGATGTATGTATGGCCAATTTTGGGAAAGAACGGGTGAAAGAATTTGGTGTGGAATTTGCTATACTTGTATAGTCAATGTGATCGAATAAAATTATCGTTAGAATGCTATACTATACCCACAAGATCATCCCAAGCCTGCTGAAGCTTCACTAATAAATTCTTCGATGAATGGCTGCAGGCAAATGACAACACTTGATCAAATTATAGAAGAAAAAAAACATGTACAATCAAAGATTTGATAAACCGATCCTCTTTCAAAGAATTTCATTTGCTCTTACCGGAATTATATATGCCGAGACAGGATTTCATGTTCAGAATTAAAGGTTACATTCTACAGAAGTAAGACTACGCAATCTCTCCATTCAATGAGTGTGTAAACATCAAAGGACCTTATCTTAAATATGCTATGCAACTTCAGGAAAAATAAGAAACACTACCATAGAAGAAGCAAAATTGTAGGTTCCAATATTCCATCCAGCTCGAGAATCGTACCTAGCAAAACTGATATCTGCAGAACAAGCATATTCTTAAATAGGCTGCAACGAATCCAAATTCTACAAAAATAAGAACTTGGGTACTCAAATGTTTTCATTTCTTGAAATCGGAAGACAACTACCTATAGGTATAGAATAAGTCGATAAAATATCTTCACTTGCTTTTCTTGCGTTTTTAGTTTGTAGAACAACTACCCTTCACATGGATAGAAAGCTTCTAACCATTAGATATAGTTAAATGAACAAATCAAGAGGTGAGAGTTCAATAACCTTATTGTAATCCAACTCGAACTTCAAAAATTCATCATCATATTTCTGAACAAATTTTCAAGCAAGAACCTATAAACAAGTTTGCATAATAGAAAACTAAGAAATCTGAGTTGCAAGGATTATTCATGTTATATATTTTTTTTGCATTCAGTAGTGTCCTGACTTGAGTATGCATGATCCCCTCGTACCCAATGTTAATGTCCGCCGCAAGCACCTGCCAAATTATAAAATAGTAGTAGTAAGCAATCAAAATCCTTAAAGTAAATTCCTAGCTGATCTCAACCAATAACAAAACAAAATTGAAACTTGCGTCAACCTTTTTATCCACCTCAAATGGTGTTGCAGGCGGGCACTACCCATCTCGATATTACTCCCATCTTTTCATCTTCTTCTCCATAAATTCACTTCTACATATAAGTTATTTATACTAATCAAAAATCAGAAGACCAGCATCATAATAGACTAGCATAACAAATGTATATATAACTTGTATATTTTTTTAGACAAAATGCAGACAACTGTCCTAGTTCAAGAAAATCCTTGATTTAGTATCATGAATTTCCATTCTTTTCGTCGAAAGATAAATAACTCCTCCAGCCTACTAGTTAAGTTGCAGTTCACAAGAGAAAGATAAAGACATGTAATCGCTCGACTCCACTAGAAATGTAGTCTGAAAAATAATTATATGTTTTCTGGATAAACTTATCCACAAATAGTTGTCCCTTCAGCTTCTGCAGAAGGAAAAAAAAAGAATGAGAGCGAATTTTGGATATAAAACCCTATCCTAGAAGTAGTTGAAGTTTTAGCATTTGAACATGTTTATACAACTATACGTGTACCTTTATATTTCCCTTCCGGGAAGATGATTGTATGTGAAAATTTGTGCAACGGATGGCTGCAGGCAACGTTAACATCACAAAATGGCTGTTTTGGTCCACATATGTGAAAAATTTATGGCCAATTTTTGGAAAGAACAAGTGAAAGAATTTGGTGTAGAATTTGTATACCTATAGAGTCAATGTGATCGAGAATCTCGACCGTCTTGGTAGGTTGGTCAAATCTCATCTCAACCATGGACTGAAAGCAAGATTTTCGGCAAGATATCGGTCATTTCGGCCAAGATCGACAATATTGGAAATTTGGCACAGAGCACTCACTGAAGTTACATACTAAGGGCACTCACTTTTTTTTTATCTTGCACGCAACCGGTTAGAAAGTAAACTGGGGTCGGTGACAATTTGTACTTGCGTTCCAGTGACGGTGTGCACTGTGTACTAAATGGACCATACGATAAAGGAATCATTTTTTTCCTTCCTTTTCTAAATTTAAAGCAAGTGGATGGAAATTGATATTTAAAGCTACAATAGGTGGAAAATGATAGAACATGATGGGTAATTCCTAAAAGAAACGACAGCGCATGGCACGGGCCTTACTTTGTTTATCGAACACATCAATTGGTCCACATCACGAGATACCTATATAAAAAATCAAAAGAAAAAATAGGTTGCAGTGGAAGATAACAATGTAATATGAACAGATAGGAGTACATACCCCATATATAATATCCCATGGACATCAAGCAGGAAGGTCCAAGATGAAACTCGATTTCAAGTAACTGCAGTTCAACACCAAATTCATTAATATATGTGTATAGAACATAAACAATTTCATCAACAATACACCAGTAAATGCCTTTTTCCAACCAGGGAACATGAAACAAACCGGATTGCAATCGTCGTCCGCTTGGAAACCATACGGTAATTTTGTGGGTCTCTGAAAGCTACAAAGAATTGAATGATAATATCGAGTCAAATGAAGAATTGAATGATAATATCTAGAATATTAAGAACTCATAAATTAGGTTTGAACTAATAAATGTAGAATGTCTTTGCCTATAAACTTAGTAGTAGTAGTGGTGGTGCTCCTAGCATATATAGACACATAAATTGTAGAGCATTATTGCTGCAAAAAATGCAAAATTTTGACTTATGAGCTTTATAACTTGTTTTGTAGTGGTCATAGTGCAGGAGAATTGATCTCAACTATAGATATATAACTAAACTTTAAGAATACCGAGGCCAGTAACTTCTATAAGATCCCCGAATTGACTTTAGAAACTCACTTTATGATTAAGGTAGATGATCTTAGATGAAAATGATCTGCACTACAACAAGAACATGATCACCTTTTTTAATATGAGAACAATAATCACCTTGAAGAGGACTGGAACGGAAACGAAGAAGCGCTAAAGACAACCTGCAATCGCCTCCCTATGCATGGATTACTATAAATATTTCCACTTTATCTCAAAAAATCCAGATCCAACCTAAAAGTCAACCTCAGAATGAATTCCTCAAATGATGGAATACTTTTGTTGCTGGAAAAATCGCCAATAAGGCTAACTCTTAGAAAATTACCAGCTGATGATACTGTTCTGTTATCAGGAGCAGCAACCACCTACAAGTGAATCCACATATCAATATTCATTAAAACTACATACTGCATCTTTTGGTATTAAGATAAGTAGTAGGCACAACAAGCAAACTAACTAGTATCAACATACTAATAATTTAGATCCTTTTTTTTTACTTCGACGCAAACATTAAATCCAAGTGATCGCTTTCCAATAGAGAAACCGTGGAACCTGTTGGTGACAAAAAGATAGATTATTAATATCATTTTCTGATGTTTGAATAACACAAGTCCCGCCCCTTTATATTTCAAATATGAACCGAATAAGAATGAAACCTCAAATTTTAAAAGTTACGAGAATTAAGAAGGTCTATCGTACTATGATGACCTCATGCATTTTCACATGCCATGTCACATTAGACTTTGGACAGAGATATACTAAAATGAAGCATCTTATACAAATTACAGAACAATCACAAGGTTAACCTGATAGACATACCAATCACCTGGAAATCGAACACAATGTACAAATGTCAATGATGTTTCTTTTGGTACTTTTTGTCGAACAACTTAGAGACGTTAAGTAAGTGAAGGATCACTCAGTTTGCTGCTTGTTAGTAATCTTACATAGCTTCTTCCCTGCATTTTTTTCCAGTACTTCATTAGACTTCATAGCATTTGAGCCAAAAATTAGGAACACCGTTCTCCACTACACGTACACAACAAGTAATCGAAAATTCAAGAATGGCTAAGAAATTTTAAATTGCTGAAACAGATGTTTCTTTCCGCGGATTAGGTGATCATATATTAGACATTTTACCTTAATGTGTGAAGTAGTTCATACTTCTCCTGGAACCAGGCCTCAAAATCTTTCTCCTTAAAAAAATTGGTCTGTATCTTTCATGTTCAGTCTGTATCAACTGTCAAGGAACCAAAATGTCAAAGAAGGGTATCATATAAAGTATATAGAAACTTCAGTCTAAAAATACATCATAATGGCTCACGACGAACATACCTAATGATTATATACCAGTAAATGAATCCATTATCAGCTGTAAAAGGTAACCCTTCAGAATGTTTTATGGTTCCAAAAGGTTATGTAGTCCTTGTTTTCACATCAAAGTCACAAACCGATGCAACAGGAGTATACCAACCTTTCATATGAGAAAACTTTCATACAATTATTCACAAAGCAGCAAAAGTTCAAATCTTTAAACAAATAAAGACACGGATCTGAATATACTACTTATATACCAAAAACCAAAATATGACCAAACAACTTGTACAAAAAAAAAACTAAACTAAAATAAGAAATGAACCCATGCTTTGAAACTATAAGAAAGTACAAATCACACAAATCTTTAAAAATAACTTCCAAAAAGCTGGATCTGATAAACTACTTCTACCGAAAACAAACGAACTAAACTGAAATTAATAACAAACCCATGCTTTAAAAATAAAACAAAATACAAAGAACATAATACGAAATTGTAAAATCTTTACAAAATAACTGCTATCAAAATATAACTAAATCAAATATCATAAAATATTGACAACAAATTGAGGGTTTATACCTGATGAATCAACCAATTGTTAGTTGTTAATCGATTGTTGCAATTATCAGACAATGTGTTGGCTTTCAAAATCAGGAACAAAAATCGATTTTCTAGGTTAGGGAAATTTCAAGTTAAAAAGATATAGATCTGGATTTATGGTATGAACGGCATTGATTAGGGTATGAAGATGAAGAAATAATGGACTTAGATTTGTGGTTTTTCTTCTGAAATCATAGGGAAACTAGAGTTTTCTCGGTTAGGGAAAAATGGAGTTGGAACGAGAGATACGGAGAGAGAGAGAGAGAGGGAGAGATGGGTATATTTTTTTTTGGTTCCTTTTTTTTTTGTCTGATAATAATTTGACTGAAAATAAATATGAAGATTAATAAAAATAACTACTAAAAGCCCATGACAAAACTACCCTATTTTACTGAAATGTACAACGTTTATATAAGTTTCAAAACGTTGCACCACTAGTTATTACTTAATAAATCAAAAATAATTAATTTGCGCAACGCATTTTTTAGTGTGCAACGGATATAGACGTTACAAAGTGTGCAACGTCTATATCCGTTGCACACCTCCGAAAAATAAGCGTTGCTAAAACCAGGAAATGGTGTAGTGTAACAATCTTGTTAGTTAATTATTTTCCTGTTTAAGGAAAAGCCTGAGTTTATTGCATATATTTATTGCTTTTACTTAACAAAATTTCGGTACAATTGATGTTTTATTCCATTATTTGTGTATGGATGTGTGTGTGATTAAATTGGTTCTAGTTAAGAAAAACTGTTGTTATCTTGATTTATTGTCTGGTATCAATCGTTTAGGCTTACAAAATTTCGGTGCAATTGCGGTGCTTTAATGTCTATGTTGTTTCTATTGCTTACGGTTGAGGTAAATAATTTTGCAAGTTGATTTATTTGGTTTATATGAGTTTTTTATGTCTTAACGAAAGAAAATGTTTTCGGGATGAATTGTTTAGTCCAATTCGATTCCGGATAAGAGAAACTAAGTTAATTCTGATCTTAATTAGACTTATCAAAGTGGAGGTTTCGGTTATTCAAGTCTAATCGAATGCCTTAACAAGAAATGCTAGTTAACTAACCTAGTACTTGTCTTGTTTAAAAATTAAAGGTCTGAGTTATACTAGTAATACCCCATGTGTGATGCACATGCTTGAATTGGATTCTTTTAACAACACCAAATTTGATAATAATGATTTTTTTTTTAATATTCTTGTTTGTACTCATTATGTAGATAATTCAAAGAGCTTTCCAAATAAACTAATTTTACAAAAATCCGATATGTATTTTTAAAAATATCTAAGTTATAATTTTTTTGATCTCTTTTTAAAACAATGGCATTCCTGTGAATATACAAACATTGATTAAAGGCTTATTTAATGGGGGTATTGTTGTCATGTGAAAAGGCTTCACCAAAATAAGGCTTCACCAAACAATTACCTATTTTATTTATATTAGTATAAGATGGATAATTAGAACCTGATGAGAAAAATAGAGTTATCTTTATTTTGGTCTTATCGAACAAGCGATTGTATTTGTGCAATCGGTTTGCTTAGTCGATTTTTGGTTTGCTAAACTATTAGGGAAAATTTCTTCGGGAAATTGTTTCCTTGGTAACATATCAAAACAAAATTACTTTGTAGTCTCGGTTTTGATATTGGTTATAAAAAATGGTGTGTGGAACCCTCATGCTTAACTCTATAGGTTGCAAGTCTATTGATATTTGTAAGATCCTTTCGGTTGGTCCTTTATTTTTCCGTTTCTTTGTCATTTTGAGACAAAAAGGGGGATAAATATATGGAGTAAATAAGTTTAAATGTTTATCTAACGAAAGAGTAATAGAATATACTAAGGGGGAGTAGCATATCATATGATGGTTGTATTTATATGGACTACAAGGGAATAACAAAGACGTGAGAATTGATAAAATCTACATATATTACCTTCAGGGGGAGTATTAGCTTTGTTATTATAATGTCAATAGCGGCATTTATAGGTTGAATGTATACATGTTATTATGTTGTAGAATTCGGGAATCAAGCGTATGTGTAATGAATTCTTGTAATTTATTTATCCATATGACGTAAGAGTTTTGTCACTAAAATTGACAAAGGGGGAGATTCCTAGAGCATAGCTCGGATGAACCCACAAAGCGTTGGTATGTCAAGTTTGGTTGTCATATTTTAGTGAGCCAAAAATCATTTAAAGAGTCGCTTGATTATGTACTAGAGTCAACTTCGTATAGGTAAGCTTGAAAGTATTAGGATATGAGACATTACAAGTATTGCGAAGACTTGAAAAAATGAAGAAGTAAGGAGCTACAACGACAACATCATCCTCCACTTGAGGTTAGTGATATTTGACTTGAACTGTTTCATTCCCTATCATATCTTTCAAGTCGTGCATATTGAAAACATAACTACGAAGTATGAATGATTACACTCTAGTTAGACATATTATTAAGGAATACAATATGAGGTTTATTGCTTAACCATTAAACATTGTATATAAGACATCGACATAATCGTATGAATGCTATTGTGATTATGTATGGGTAGTAGGTGAAGATTTCATCCTAGTGTTTGTAGGTGAAAATGGTTTCTGCTGATTTCGGTAATTGCGGGTGTGCAGGTGAGAAACAATTTAAACCCTAAACAATGTACTGCAAGGGAGTACTTTAGATTCGAGATATCAATCTGTACAAGTCCGGCCTAAACTAAGAAATGGCCGTTCCAGACTTGCTTCGGTTACAAAGTGGAGGAGAATGGGTTGGTTTTGAGAATGGAAGCAAGGAAAGTGGTGAGACCAGAATAGTTGATTCTGGAAGAGTAGTTGGGTTACTACGACTTGTTATCAGAAAAGTAAGGGAGCTCACGAGGTGAGCTAGAAAGTAAGTATTTCTGAGTGTTGTATCTCCCGTATGAACTTATTGTTTAATGGAAATAGGTAAGACCTATTTATACAAGTGGAAATAGAAATGTACCCTGGTCTCATTAAGGAGTGGGGAAGTAAATGGGAGGAGGTGGTAACCGTATGCATGGAATTGATGTCCATAAAGTTGTTAACGCATGAAACTGGTTTTCATGAAACTGCTAACGTTATACAATTGATGTCCCATAAAGTTTTTAACGCATGTGCTTTATATCCCATGAACGTTTCACACATAAGTTCCCATATTTACTAACCGCCTCACCCTCATGACACTTTCTTAAGTGTACACCGCACGCTGTAAACCACCAAACCAATACCCAATAAGGATCCCCAGTTTGTGTTGATGTCTCGAATGTTTTTGGAAAACATGTAGCATGTTGTTGTGGCTTGGCAAGTCAAGCTCGGGAAACTTGCTAGCCTGGTGACCTTCGACGGTCGAGATTTTGCATATTGAGAGGAGGGGAAACCGTTGATCGTTGCACGCCTTCGTTTTGGTAGCCGCGTAGTGAGGGCCAATGTGGTGGCGCGTCTAGGTTGGCATGGCATGGTTTGGCGTGGCCAAACTTAGGTTTTCGGGCCAAAGGTTACCATGTGTCGTCTGGTAACCTTGGATGGCTAGGATTTGCTCCTGGGATTGAAGGGAAACCGTTGATTGTTGAACGTCTTCGTTTTGGTGGTCACGTAGGGAAGGCCAACAGGGTGGCGCGGCTAGGTTAGGCTTGGCATGTGGTGCCAAGGGTTCGCCTTGGGCGTATGGCGTGGTTAGGGACAAGGCAAGGGCGTTTGGCTTGGCATGATGTGACTAGCATGGATAGGGCCAAGGAAAAGTGCGTTTGTCATGGCGCGGCTAGCTTGGCTAGGTTTGGTTTGGCTTGGCATATGGGGCCAAGGGTTTTCCATAGGTGCATGGCGTGGCTAGGGCTAAGGCAAGGGCGTTTGTCTTGACATGGTGTGACTAGCATAGCTAGGGCCAAGGAAGAGTGCGTTTGGCATGGCGCGACTAGCTTGGCTAGGTATGGTTTGGCTTGGCATGTGGGGCCAAGGGTTTTCCATAGGCACATGGCGTGGCTAGGGCGTTTGGATTGGCATGGTGTGACTAGCATAGCTAGGGCCAAGGCAGAGTGCGTTTGGCATGGCGCGGCTAGCTTGGGCTAGGTGTGGCTTTGGCTTGGCATGTGGGGCCAAGGGTTTTCCATAGGCGCATGGCGTGACTAGCTTGGGCTAGGTGCGGTTTTGGCTTGGGATGCGGGGCCAAGAGTTTGCCATAGGCGCATGGCGTGATTAGGGCCGAGGCAAGGGCGTTTGTCTCGGCATGATGTGACTAGCTGGCTAGGGCCAAGGCAAAGTGAGTTTGGCATGTCGCGGCTAGCTTGGCTAGGTTTGGTTTGGCTTGGTATGTGGGGCCAAAGGTTTTCCATAGGCGCATGGCGTGACTAGCTTGTCCTAGGCGTGTGACCAAGCTAGGGTTTTTGGGGGCAAAGGTCGTTTGGTAAACTTAGACGTCCAAGATTTGCTCTTGGGATTGAAGGGCAACCGTTGATTGTTGCACGCCTTCATTTTGATAGACGCGTAGTGAAGGCCAGACGAGGTGTGTTTGGCATGGCGCGGTAGGTGTGGCTGACATGATTTTCCATTGGGACAGAGGTGCGGCTAGCATGGTTGGCATGCTTTGGCGCGGTTGGTGTGGATGGCATGTTTTGACATTAGCACAGAGGTGCGGGTAGCATGGTTGGAATGATTTGGCGCGGTCGGTGTGGCTGGCATGATTTTCCATTGGCACAGAGGTGAGACTAGAATGGTTGGCATGCTTTGGCGCGGTCGGTGTGGCTGGCATGATTTTCCATTGGCACAGAGGTGCGGCTAGCATGGTTGGCATGCTTTGGCGCGGTCGGTGTGGCTGGCATGATTTTCCATTAGCACAAAGGTGCGGCTAGCATGGTTGGCATGCTTTGGCGCGGTCGGTGTGTCTGGCATGATTTTCCATTGGCACAGAGGTGCGTCTAGCATGGTTGGCATGCTTTGGCGCGGTCGATTTGGCTGGCATGATTTTCCATTGGCACAGATGTGTGGCTAGCATGGTTGGCATGCTTTGGCGCGGTCGGTATGGATGGCATGATTTTCCATTGGCACATAGGTGCGTCTAGCATGGTTGTCATGATTTGGCGCGGTCGGTGTGGCTGGCATGAATTTCCATTGGCACAGAGGTGCGGCTAGCATGGTTGGCATGCTTTGGCGCGGTTGGTGTGGCTGGCATGATTTTCCATTGGCACACGTGAGAATTAGGGTTTGGCTTGTCGTAACCCTAATTTGAAAAAGATACCCCGATAATTATTTAGAGACACATTAAAGGTTTCAGTAATGTGCCTAATAAATGCTTGTTACTTTAAATGTTATGACATCACTGTCTGCTAGGGTTTAGTGTTTTATGATTTTAACCTTAAGCTAAAAACCACCATTAACATTAAGTCCCCTGCTTATCTCGGAATAGGTGCCTTGTTGCGAGGTAAGCATATGATGGTGACAGACAAGGATGGAATCGAGGTGTAAATCATTGCAAAGATGGTTAGGAGAATCGGACTAACCTTTTTGAGTGGTAAAGAGAGTTTTGGCTTACCGTGTTGGCGGCCCTGAGTAAGTTGTACTGGGAATGCAAACCGTGGAGTGGTGAGATGAAAGTTACCGGCTTGGTCTGGTCGTACATATCCAAGGCAAAGGGGGCGCGGTCTTGGAAGACGATGCAAGTGGGCGGCTTGGCTCTAGGGGCCAAGAGGTGGCATGGTATTGGTAAGGTAAACGCACGTGGATGATAGGGTCACGACAGTGGAGAAGGCGGCTTGGCATAGTGTGGCCTTGACAAGATGAGACGTACTCGGACGGCTAGGCGTAGTGGGGGGTGGGAATGGAGCGAATAGCTTGGCAGGTGGGCCGCGGAAATGGCATGGTGGAACGTGCAAGGGTGACTAGGCGTGGTGAGGCCGCGATGATGGAGAGAGGGCTTGGCCGGGGCCGTGGCTAGGTGAGGCGCTGTTTGATGAGGTGGGGCATGCATAGGTGGATTGGCATGGTTATGATTTGTCTGTGCTGTCTGATTTCTTCTTGTTCGACGCCCATGGGGAATTTTTTTTTTTTCATACATTAAAGTATCGTGCCCTCCCATCCCGCTCAGCTTTCATTGGGGTTTTGATAAGGCATTTTATTTTTGAGGCTGGTCTCCCGGCCGTGATTCCGTCATGTTCCACCTTTTCATCCCGCGTTTCTCCTTCTTCCTTTAGGGCTTCCATGGTATTTACGCTTGGTGAAGTTGTGTCATATTCCCAGGTTTCAAGAAAGATTTCTTCTCGTCAAGTCCAACTTACATCATGTCGATCAGAAGCGAATCTTCCTCGAGTCGACCAGGTTCTCCAGCCAAACGTGCTAGGATTGATTCTCGCGACAATTCCCCCATCCGAGTTATTCGGTTTAAGAAGGTCATACCGGTATGTTCTCATTAATCAACATACGTTTTTTTATTTGCTGATGAATGATGGAAGTTTTCCTTATGTGTAGAGGTATCCTATTGGAGCATGCGTTACCGTCATTGATGAAGATGACTTGGTTACCCCTTTTTCTTCGAGCTCGATCTTTCCAGCCGCTGCAGATATGGAGAATGATGACTTAGGAATTTCTTGCCATGAGTATCCCAATATAGGCTTGTTGTTCGGAACCCACATGAGGTGCCTTTCTTCTAGCTACCGTAACGTTGGGGGGTTCCTTGTGCGAAAAGAATTCGTAACTCTTTACACAAAAATATGGAAGATATACGGCCATATTTCCACCAGGAACATGGTACAATATTGTTTGTCTGCTTTGGTTTCTATTGTGAATTGTCTCCTGCCAATGGTTGTTGAAATGGAGAATATGTCTATCCGTGCCATTGCGGAAGAATCTATTCAAAAGTGGGAGAACATGGTGTCTACCTATGAATCTCTGAAGTT
The DNA here is from genome assembly GCA_023529315.1 of Papaver bracteatum. NCBI lineage: Eukaryota > Viridiplantae > Streptophyta > Magnoliopsida > Ranunculales > Papaveraceae > Papaver > Papaver bracteatum. The sequence goes on from JAJJWX010004500.1 coordinate 74,963, forward strand.
CAACGTTAGTTGTTTGCGGCATCATCTTGAAATTGTGAAGGTCGACATGGCTGTCATTCTTGCTGGCATGGTCTCTGCTACAAAAGCTATTCTGAAAGAGAAGAAAGCCTTGGCCGTGGAGTCACAGAAGGTGGAAGATTCAATCCGGAATTTGAAGAGCAAGACTGAGAGATATCAAAGTCGTTTGAAGATGATGCTTTCTAGAGATTACCATCTTTTGGACGGGCTTTTCTGAGTTATATGGTTGTGATATGTTTGAGTTTCTTTCTGAGCATGTTTTTTTTTATATATTATTTTTCTTTGAAAAAACAAGAGAACCTTATTGATTTGTTTCAATAAAATGAAATAGAAACTCAATACGGTATGGAAGAAAGTGAAAAGATGCCTGGATATCCATGCTTATGATACTGTGGGGTTAGGCGGTGTTCAGGCGTAGTATGCCTTTATCCATTTCCTGTTGATGACCGCTTCCAGTTTTCCCCCGTCCTCCTTAATGACTTTGTAATACCCACTGTTGTATGATTTTGTGACTATATAAGGACCTTCCCATTTTGCGGAGAATTTTGGTGCCGATGCATCTTGCTGGATGTGTTTAGCAGTCTTCAGTACCAAGTATCCTATTTGAAAAATTCGAGGTTTCACGGTCTTGTTGTATGCTCTAGAAACCATGTTTCTGTATGCCCATGTGTGTTCTTCCGCTTTGGTCCTCCTGGAGTCTACCGTGTCAAATTTCGCAACCCTGGCACTTAAGGATTCAGCTTCATTCCATCGAACTCGGCTTGCTTCGGTAATCCTGGATGATGGGATTTTAATTTCCGCCGAGAGGATAGCGTCTATGCCATAAACAAGAGAATAAGGAGAGACCCCAGTGGAACTTCTTGGTGACGTCCGGTACGCCCAGAGTGCCATGGGCAGTTGCTCATGCCATGTTCGAGGATTATCGTGCACTATCCGACTGAGGATTCAAATCAGAGTTTTGTTGGTGCTTTCAGCCTGCCCGTTCCCTTGAGGGTAGTATACGGCGGAGAATACTTGTTTAATCCCGTATTCCTCTAGCAACTCTCGTACTTGCCTGTTCGCAAAAGGGGTGCCATTGTCGGTGAAGATATGTTTAGGCACGCCAAAACGGCAGATGATGTACTCCTTAATAAATATTGCAATCGTGGTTCCGTTCGTTCCTCGTAAAGCTATAGCTTCGACCCATTTGGTAAATTATTCGGTTGATGTTATTACATAATCGTGATGTTTTGAGGATGGTGGGTTGATCTTCCAAATGATGTCGAGTCCCCAGCTATGAAAGGGCCATGGAATGCTTATTGAATGCAGGGTGGTTGCCGGTACATGAATAAGGTTCCCGTGGACCTGACATTCCTTGCACATCTGCACGAAATCAGCTGCGTCGTCCTCCATGGTCGGCCAGTAGTACTTTTCGTGTATTTGGAGAAATAACTTATGCTTCCCTTGGTGTTCTCCTTCATGCATCTCCTTCAGCATGATTGGGACCTCTACCTAGTTCAAACATCGCAGAAGACTCCCTCCAAAGCTTTTACGATATAATATCCCTTCGTGGAATACGAACCTCTTGGACCTTTGTTTTATCTTGGATGCCTCCTTCTCATTGGTGGGGAGTATCCCATCGCGAAGGTAACTGATGTATGGCTTCTGCTAGTCCCCGGTGTGACCAATGTTGAAAATTTCTAATTGATGTGGTGGCTCTTGATAGTTGGAACAGGTTCTTTGAAGTAACCGAGCTTGGACCTCCATCTCCGGCCAATAATAGCCAAGGAGTTGTAAATGAAGATGGAGGGTTACCACCAATGTATGTCCGCAGACCTTACCATGGATGCGATTGAGATATTGCTGTGCTTCCTCTTCTCCGAGGCATCTTGACAAAGATCCGTCTGGATTTCGATGATAGAGTACCCCTCGAAGCATAAAGAAATCACGCAAAGTTTTAAGACTGACCTTTCCTTGAAAGAGTGAACTGCTAAGCTCTTGGATAATCGGTGTTCTCCAGTCATCAACTTTATCTTTTTCAGGTTTTAAAAGCCACAGTCCTTGTTTTCACCGTCAGAGTTTCCTCAAGGCCTTCAAATCGCAGTTTCGATGCTAACATTGCTAGGCATAAGGCATGTTGGTTGCTTCCGCGCCCGATATGGGATACTGTTGCGTCGGCGAAGTAGTTCAGCAGTTTTTGCACTTTGGCTCTATATGGGGCTAAGGTTACCTCCTTCAGCGCGTATACTCCGTTTACTTGGTTGACCACTAGTTTAGAGTCCCCTCTTATTTCCAGATGTGTGGCTCCGGCTTGTTTAGCCAAGGACAACCCAATGAGGAAGGATTCATACTCTGCTGAATTGTTGGTGCAGGGGAAGTCTAGCTTGAAGGAGTGTGAGAAAACGTCACCAGTTGGGGATACTAGAGACACGCCGGATCCTCCCATGCCGTTGTTAGGGGTGGCGGAGCCGTCGAAAAATAATATCCAGGTTTCCTCTTGGATGAAAGATATTTCCGGAAAGTCCCCAGGGAGGTCTTCGCGTAATGTTACAGCATTTTCTCCTGGAAATGCCGCCAACAAATCTGCAAATGCCTGTCCTTTGATGGCCCTCGGGGAAGCACATATTATGTCGAATTATGACATCTGGAGGAGCCATTTGGCTGGCCTTCCTATCAGAGTAGGTTTTGAGAGGAGGAACTTCACAGGATCGGATTTGGATATCAACACCACTTTATTGGACAACAGGTAGTGCCTGAATTTCTGGATGGAGTAGACCAAGGCTAGGCATGCCTTTTCTTCTTTGGGATACATGAGTTCGGCATATCTCAAAGTACGACTAAAATAATATATGGGGTATTCAATCCTTTCGCCATCTTCTTGGGCGAGGAGAGCTCCGAAAACAGTGTCACTAAAAGCGGTGTAGATGTGTAGATGTCTTCCTTGCATGGGTGATCTCATGACGGCCGGGGAAGATAACGTTCGTTGAATCTTCCGGAACGCTTCCTGTTGTAATGTGGTCCAGGAAAAGCTTGCTCCTTTCTTTAGTAAGGGGGTAAACAAAGCAATAAGTTGAGCCAATCCGGGTATGAATCGGCGGATGTAGTTTATTTTACCCATGAAACTCCGGAGTTCCTTCACATTCCGCGGTGGTGGCATTGTGAGGATGGCTTGCGTTTTGGTTGGGTCAACTTTGATCCCCTCATCGGTTACTTGTAAGCCTAGGAACTTGCCTGAGGAGACACTTAAATCACACTTTAACGGATTCATTTTTAGCTTGTATTCGAGGCATGTTTCGAACACCTTCTGTAGAATCCCTGTGTGGGCCGCCCGAGTTTTTGAATTGACTACTATGTCATCTACATAATCCTCAACTTGCTTGTGCATCATGTCGTGAAAAATGGTGGTCATGGCGCGTTGGTATGTGGCGCCAGCGTTCTTCAAACCGAAGGGCATCACAGTATAGTAAAAGTTTCCGAGAGGAGTTCGAAAATCCGTCTTGCTTGCATCATGCTCGTACATCTTTATTTGGTTGTAGCCGCTGTACCCGTCCATGAATGAAAACATGCCATGTCCACTAGTGGAATCTACCAACATGTCGATGTTGGGGAGCGGAAAATCATCTTTAGGGCAACATTTATTTAGATCCCTAAAATCGACACAACACCTGATTTGACCATTCTTCTTTTTTACCGGAACTATGTTTTCCAACCAGGTGGGATGATGGATTAGTTTGATGAAACCAGCCACCAATAACTTTTGAACCTCCACCTTAATCTGTTCTTCAATATCGTGTCGGAAATATCTTGGGGTCTGCTTGACCGGCTTGGATCCGGATATCACATGTAAGTGGTGAGTAACCAGCTTCTCTTCCAGACCAGGCATCTCCTCGTACGTCCATGCGAACACGTCTTGATATTCCTTGAGGAGGTCTACCAACTTTGTGCGCTCGTCTGTATATAGAGTCGAGCTTATGGATATGGGTTGTGGAGATTCCTCATTCCCGATATTAACAATTTCAAGCTCGTCCGTGGTTGAATTGGTGTCATCTTGTAGCTGTTGTGGTGCGTCAGGTATCTCCTCTCATGGCTCGTCACCATACTGGCATTTTATTGGGCGGAGAGATTGTGTGGTAGTCTTCCCTGTTAATGGCTAACAACGGCGTTGATATACGATTTTCCCTTTTTTGCCGTGACCCGTAATGAAAGCCCGTCCTCGCTTAGTTGGAACCAGACTCTGGTATTGTGCAGTGCGCCTCTCTTCTGAAGGTGTAATGTGAGGCTGAGTTTCTCCGCGGGGTTGTGTAGGACTATCGCTTTCTTCAATGGTCGTCCATTTTGACAGTGGGGTGCGGTGAGCCTTGTTGGTTGTGACTTGCGGCCCCTGTCTTGGCTAAAAATTTCCATGCCACAGATTGGCGCATAGGGAGATGATGACGCTGCGATGCGAATGACTTCTCCATTTAGCGTGGTTTTCAAGCACTGGTGGTACGTCGAAGGAATGATCCTGTTTTCGTGGAGCCATGGTATCCCCAGTATTACGTGGTAGTCCGGCTCCTTTTCAATTACCTCGAATCTTACTTTTGACTGGACAGGTCCTACCGATAGATTCAAATTGACGTACCCATATGTATTGGTTTGGTTACCTTCGAAATCGGTCATGGTAGTAGGTTGTCGTGTAACCTCTCTTGGTCGTACTTTTGCCGTCCTGAGCGTCCTAAGGGTGACAACATTGGAGGATGCTCCTGTGTCGACGAGGGCCCTTTTGTATTCCACGTTTTTGATTCGAGCCGTGACGTGTAGGGAGCGGTTATGGCCTTCCTCTGCCATCATGTCGTCGTCGGTGAACGTGATATTATTAATGGAAGAATCCTGCGTTTTTGCTATTTTCGAGCGTGGAGGAACTAAGGGCACGCTTAACGTTATCCGATTGATGGCGGTGAACGTCTCCATCCGTTGATCCCTTGAAAGATGTAATAGTTCGCATAAGTTTTCCACCAGCGAGGCCGCTTCTTGGATTACGGGTCTTTGATTGGTAGTGAAGCTATTGGATTGAGAGCGATCATTCGAGACGTCAGTCCCCAGCTCTGAAGTTTCCGAGGCAGGCGAACCGCTCAACTCTTCCGTCAGGTCGATGAGGAAATCCAGTATGGCGTTGATTGCATCTATCATCAGCCCCATGTTTCTGGTGTGAATCCCCTGGACCCGTACTAGGTCAATCAGCCTTGGAACTCCTTCGTTAACATTGTTGTTGGGCGTTGAAATTTTGCCATTTTCCTGAGTGGAATCCGAGGACACAGATTCAGTACAAATACCAACCATCCTTCCTTGTTAGAGAAACGTATTCAAAGACTGATATTGGGACCGATAGACCGATCTCCCACTGTGGTCGCCAATTGTTTGTAGGTGAAAATGGTTTCTGCTGATTTTGATAATTGCGGGTGTGCAGGTGAGAAACAATTTAAACCCTAAACGATATACTTCAAGGGAGTACTTTAGATTCGAGAGATCAATCTGTACAAGTCCGGTCTAAACCAAGAAATAGCCGTTCCATACTTGCTTCGGTCACAAAGTGGAGGAGAATGGGTTGGTTTTGGGGAGGGAAGCAAGGAAAGTGGTGAGACCAGAATAGTTGATTCTGGAAGAGTAGTTGGGTTACTACGACTTGTTATCAGAAAAGTAAGAGAGCTCACGAGGTGAGCTAGCAAGTTAGTATTTTTGAGTGTTGTATCTCCCGTATGAACTTATTATTCAATGGAAATAGGTAAGACCTATTTATACAAGTCGGAATAGAAATGTACTCTGGTCTCATTAAGGAGTGGGGAAGTAAATGGGAGGAGGTGGTAACCGTATGTATGGAATTGATGTCCATAAAGTGGTTAACGCATGAAACTGGTTTTCATGAAACTGCTAACGTTATGGAATTGATGTCCCATAAGTTGTTAACGCATGTGCTTTATATCCCATGAACGTTTCACACATAACTTCCCATATTTATTAACCGCCTCACCCTCATGACACTTCCTTATGACGAGCGAAGTGTACGCCGCACGCTGTAAATTGCCAAATCAATACCCAAACAGGATCCCCCAGTTTGTGTTGATATCTCGAATGTTTTTGGAAAACATGTAGCATGTTGTTATGGCTTGGAAAGTCAAGCTCGGGAAACTTTCTAGCCTGGTGACCTTCGACGGTCGAGATTTTGCATCTTGAGAGGAGGGGCAACCGTTGATCGTTGCACGCCTTTGTTTTGGTATCCGCGTAGTGAGGGCCAACGTGGTGGAGCGGCTAGGTTGGCATGCCGTTGGCATGGCATGGTTTGGCGTGGACAAACTTAGGTTTTCGGGCCAAAGGTTACCATGTGTCGTCTGGTAACCTTGGATGGCTAGGATTTGCTCCCGGGATTGAAGGGCAACCGTTGATTGTTGCACATCTTCGTTTTGGTGGCCGCGTAGGGAAGGCCAACAGGGTGGCGCGGCTAGGTTAGGATTGGCATGTGGGGCCAAGGGTTCTCCTTGGGCGTATGGCATGGTTAGGGCCAAGGCAAGGGCGTTTGACTTGGCATGATGTGACTAGCATGGCTAGGGCCAAGGCAAAGTGCGTTTTGCATGGTGCGGCTAGCTTGGCTAGGTTTGGTTTGGCTTGACATGTGGGGACAAGGGTTTGCCATAGGCGCATGGTGTGGATAGGGCCAAGGCAAGGGCGTTTGTCTTGAGATGGTGTGACTAGCATAGCTAGGGCAAAGGCAAAGTGCGTTTGGCATGGCGCGACTAGCTTGGATAGGTTTGGTTTGGCTTGGCATGTGGGGAAAAGGGTTTTCCATAGGCGCATGACGTGTCTAGGTCCAAGGCAAGGGCGTTTGGCTTGGCATGGTGTGACTAGCATAGCTAGGTCCAAGGAAGAGTGCGTTTGGCATGGCGTAGCTAGCTTGGGCTAGGTGCGGCTTTGGCTTGGCATGTGGGGCAAAGGGTTTGCCATTGGCGCATGACGTGACTAGCTTGGGCTAGGTACGGTTTTGGCTTGGCATGCAGGGCCAAGAGTTTTCCATAGGCGCATGGCGTGACTAGGGCCGAGGCAAGGCCGTTTGTCTGGGCATGATGTGACTAGCATGGCTAGGTCCAAGGCAATGTGCGTTTGGCATGGCGCGACTATATTGGCTAGGTTTGGTTTGGCTTGGCATGTGGGGCCAAGGGTTTGACATAGGCGCATGGCGTGACTATCTTGGGCTAGGCGCGTGACCAAGCTAGGGTTTTGGGGGCAAAGATCGTTTGGTAAACTTAGACGGCCAAGATTTTCTCCTGGGATTGTAGGACAACCGTTGATTGTTGTGCGCTATAAGGAACCGTAAGCTCGTCAACGCTATTAGACCGGCCAAGTGTCGAATTAGCCGATAATAACCCGATTAGTTTAACACGAACGATAATTAATAGAAATTAATTTAACAACGATCTAGAGACGAAACTAGTACACCGAATAGATCTCGAAAAATTACGCGGAATGGACTACTCGAACGTGTCAATCAGATACCAGACGAAGAGGTAATCAGTAGATTAGTTTTAAGGGCAAACTAGTCTTTTCACAAATAGACCGACCTTGGTTTCCCCTTATCAAATTTGGTGCATTCCTTAGTGTTGTCCTTGGAATTATCTCCAAAAACAGATCGAGAGGAATTCATTTTCTCTCTTTTCTTCTTCTTTCTTCTTCTTTCTTCATCTCTATCCTATGTTCTTCGCTCGAGTGATGATTTTGAGAGTATATTCAAGAAAAGCCAATTCGTGATGTTGTTTAGATGGAATAAGAGTTGATGTATCATGGAATTACGAAGAAGAAGGTGCTGCCGATAATCGTGATGAAGAATCAATGAATTAGGGTTTCTGCGAGATGAAGTTATGGAGGATTAGATTAATTAAAAGAGGATTTGAGTTGTTGGTGATGAAGAACACGAGGGTTTTGGATGAATTGTTGTATTGAAGTTTTTCTGATGATTAATGGAAAGGTTAGGGTTTCGTGAGATTTCTGAGAAGATGTAGAAGATGAAAATTAAAGCTGTAGAAGTTCAATTAGAAGTGGGTTTGACTCGAATTAAAGAAAAGGGTTGAAGAACATCACAAATTTAATGGCTAGGGTTTTGAGTTTGAAGTTGTTAAAGAAGTTAAGGTTGGTTATGTTTTGATAAAGGTTTGGGAATTTAATTAGGTTTTGGTTGAGAATTAATGTTGCTGATGAAGGACAAGGATCGACTATGTCAATAAGAATATGTTGGAGCTATTATTGGTGCTGATTAAGATGTTGAATCAAACTCTGGAAGCATGGGAAAGTTGTAAATGAGAGTTCTAGAATTACAGTTACAGATTGGTGATATTGGGATGATGATGATTTCTCAGTAGTCTTGATATGTGTTGATGAACCCGAATCAAAGTGAAAAGCAGTATTATAACTCAATTGCTTGAGTAGCACAGATTGAAGGTAATTATCATTTTTAGATAACTTTGTAAAGTTGTACTTTCTGATTGTAGTGTGTATGATTCTAATGATTGAGATTGAAATACTTATTTGAGCCTGTATTGGAATTGAAGTTGTAGGTTAGGTTTATATGATGAATTATAGTTGAGGAATATATGTTTGAACTGTGAAAGTTGTTGGTGTGGTATGTGTAGTTGGATTGAGTTATTGAAGATGTTGTTTGAATTGAACTGATGGTGTTGGTAGGGAGTTGCAGGGGAACTGTGTTTAGATGTTTTTGTTATGTGTTTAGATGTTGGTGTTAGTATAAAATGGGAATGGAGTCTGTTGTTGAGTTACATGGAATATATGTTGAGATGGCAAGTGATTGTTGCTGGTGGAATTACTAGTGGATACTGTAAGTGTTTGTAATTTTCTGCTGAGATAGTTATGATGGTTAGGTGACAGTGAAGATGTGTTGAATGACAGAGAAATAGGATTGCAGGTGGAATGAAGTGGTGATGTTGCAGAGAGTGTGTGTGTGTGTTATCTGTGTTGAGAATTAGATGAGCTATTGTAGGTGTTTTTGTTTTGGTTAAAGTTCAGAGAATGGAGGTGGTGGTACTGAAGTGATTAAGCCAAGTTGTTATTGATCTGAGCTACAGTTGTGAAGATTGGAAATTGCAGGTGAGTTGCAGTTAATGAGTTTAGTAGTGATATTGTTTAACTAATAATAATGATTGTTGAATTGTAGATAAGAAGAGGAATCTAAATTAGTGTATGTTGAATTGAATCTCCTCAATGGAAGCTTACAACTGCATTTGCAGGTAAAGCCAAGATTGTAATTGAAGTTTGAAGTTCATTTAAATATTATTGTATTGTACTTGACTTGTGAAGTTTTGTTAATTTAGTGTGTTGAGTCTTGTGATGCATTTTTATGGTGCAGTTCATTTTTTGGCCTTTGCATAGACTTTAGCCTTAAGCCTTGTTGTTTAGTCAGATGTCTGACTGATTTACCCTAGCTGACTCAGTTAATCTGACTGAGTCGAATCAGTATTGACTCACCGAGTCCCTATCTTGACCCGAGTTGACTCAATGACCGATTTAGACTTTAGACTTTGACCATTGACCCTGGACTTTGACCTGACATTGACTCTGTTGACTGACGTTTACTGTTAGTTGACTTTGACCATCACTTTGACCGTTAATGAACTTGTTAGGACATGCCTTGTGTAGTGGGCTTGGGCTTAGGTTTAGTTTTCATACTTTGATGTATTGGACCCTTATGGTCTGATTTAGCCATTGACTCCTTCTACAAAGTTGTAGATATTCTTAAGACTTAATTAATGGGCTTATAACCATTAGATAGACTTGTATGAATCTTGTGTGAGCCTTTTTGGCTAGACTCTTAGACTTCTTGTGTGAATAACAGTTAATCTATTAACAACGATCGATTCTAAGGATGAACCAGTGCTATCGTGGATCTCGAGGTAGGCGTGGCCTGTCATCAAAAAAGGTGTGGGAATGCATTTGACTCTTTGTATTCATTATTGTTATTTTTATAAAATATTATGCTTAACAAACTCATGCATTGTCTGTTTCTGAATTCCATATTTTATTTAAAATGTTATGATAATCCTGTTATTTCTGTGAATCTTTCCACGATGTGGAAAGGACTTGTATTGTTTCGTCGTCAACATGAATTTTTATGGGAAATGAGAATTTCCACTTGTGGTATATAGGATACGCTCCTTCACTTTTATACCTAGAGTTTTTATTGAATAGAGTTGGTCACCATGGTCTTGGTGGCATCCATAGCTAAATAGGTGTGAATTGCCGGTATTTAGGGGTTCACAACCATATTAGTACATTGTTTGACGAAGGAGTTTGTTCCATATACATGTATGATTATTTTCAGTGACTTAGTCATTGTTCAATGTTTTCGGAAAAACATGTATTGTTTTCGGAAAAACATGTATTGTTTTCCAAATCTTGCCTATGATTACTTAGAAGGTTAAATGTTAATTATTCCCACTTCAGTTTTGACAGATCGAGTTGTTGTGACAAAAGCTTCACGGGTTGACTTCGTTAGTTGATTATCTTCGTTATATTTATTATGTTGTATATTTTATTTAAAAATCAATTGACTATTATATATGTATCATTTGAGAGAAGATCTTGTATATATATTTCTGAGCGGGGTTAGCTTTGGGTTAAGTTCTGTATCGCATTTCTTAACTAAATGCTTAAGTGCATGTTTTAGATTTTAGTGCCTTTTTATTTAGTTAATTTATTGGATTAGTCAGCTGCTAGCTTAGGGGCGCTACAAAAGTTGGTATCAGAGCTCATTATTAGATCTTATATGGTAGACAATAGGAATAGCCAGTGCCAGTTAGTAAACTAGATTAGTTTAAAACTGGGTTGGGTTGTGAGATGAATCTTAATAACTAAAAGCTATCAATAATTAAAAGAATTATTTGATTGATTGAATTGCTTGTTTGGTTGTTTGTTTATTTAATGAAGTAAAAATTGTAGGGTACACCAATAATTAATTTAATGACGATTAGAGAATAAATGATTTAAAATTATGAACACATAGACAATTTAAGAATAAAAATAATGAGATTAGCAGTATTGATAAATTTTGGAAGTCACATGTATACTTATTAAGCACCTTGACTTGTACGTAGGATCGATAAATTATAATCACATAAATGTTAATAATATTGGGGCTCAATAATATTTGTAAGAGTAGTTAGAATAATGGTTTGACCAGCAATGTCAATAATACAAATATTATAATAGTAATTATGTATGATAATTAAAGTAGTAATAATTTTAATAAAGTAATGTTAACATTTATGAATTAGTATTATATTACACTTAATTTAACTAAAATTTCAACAAGGATATATAAGGATTAAAATAATTATTATGATTAAATAATTATAGAAAATTGATAATGCTTATTTACAATTAAGCTTTGTAAATCAAATTAACTACAAATTAGGGATATATGTTTTTCGCTTAAAACTAGTAGATAGTTAAAATAATACATATCATCTGTTAGACTTTAAAACACGAGGATACAATATATAAAATAAAAGACTTAACTTGTTAGAAATCTTGTGGTAAAATTATATTTAGGCTAACAAATGATCCAGTAAATTTTTAAAATGAAACAATAAAGTAATAATAATAGTATTTGGATACCTAGTGTAATATTAGAATTAAAATAAAATAAAATTTGTATATTTTTAGGATCCTTCTTCGTAAATAAATTCAATCCTCTTTTGAAATGGAAAATTAGTACGACGAACTTAAACTGTTAGAATTTAAATTAATATTATATTGAGCATAGCTTAAAATAAAATATGGTCAAAAAAATATATAGCGATAAAATAATGATTATGATTAAATATTCATGGAAAATTATTAGTGCCCATTTATAATTAAGTCCTACAAAGTTAACTAATAACAAATTTGAATTTTGTGTTTTTCCTGTAAACCAGATAGATAAATAAAACTTATTAAGTAGGAATAAAAGAACGTGAGGTCATATAAGGCACATAATATAGACTAAATTTGTTAACAATCTTACACCTAGATTATCTTTAGTCTAATAAATGATTCAATAAATTACTAAATTATACACATGAAGTAATATTATAATACTTGAATACTTAAAACAAAAAAAATTAAACTTAAAAGAGAATAAAATTGCATGTGAAATAAATACTTATTATTAATACCTAAAATTTAAAGACTATTAAGACATATTGAAATTTTATGCAGACTCAAATTTAAATCAAATTAAATTACCAACACCAATAATTAACAATATATAGTATAGAGATTCAATCTGAATAAATAAAATCTGTTATATCAATCTTTTCGTGAAAGCAAAATTATATTTACAAGATTAGGGCTTAATAAAATAAAACTAAGTATCATTACTAAATAATTACTTCGACTGTATTTTAGCTACGCTAGTAATCAAATAAGGAAAATTGGTATGAGAATAATGAAAATGATAATATAATTAAGACAATAATTTTTATAAGATAAGTAATTAATAACATTATATTTTACTCATTGCTATAAAATTTAGAGTTATTGTAAATGTCACTTGGATGATAATTATTGGATAGTAATAGCAAAATGTAATTTTTATTAATAGTATAACTTAAAGATTAATTAACAATAATATAAATTTGAGGAAATAAAGTTAGATTAAATCATATCTAATATTGATAATAAACTTAAACTTGGCATTACGATTAATCATGATTAACTTTTATCGGTTTGAGAAATAAGACATAAAGGTTATAATAATAATAAAATATTAATACCAAATGACTATGAAATATTGTTAGTGGTTATTTACTTATATGAAGTCGCATGATGATATAAACAAATAGATATATTAAAAAAAATAACTTTTGGATACAAGTTGTAACATTAATTTACTCTTTAATAGTACATGAATTTAAAATCTATCTAGTTAAAATAATATAGTCTCATTTGGAATTAAAATTCGATTTCATTAAAGTAAATAAATAATAATAAAATAAAAGGTAAGATAAATAATTTGAATAACTAAATTTCTTAAAATGATGTGAACTACTTATATATTTTACAAAGTAAATTTATCAGACATACACTAGTAAAGATGGGAGTTAAAGACTAAATAATCTTTAATAAAATAAAATTAACACTTAGTTAATCGTAATAAGTTTGCACTTAGTAATCCAGCACTGGGGAATAGTGAGGTTGGTAATTCTGATGTGTTCGGGTGATACTTGTTAGGTAGTAAGCATTGTCAGGCGTCGCGAACCTAGACAAGGAAACTGCATTCTTGTATCATTAGGCATTGAAGGGAGACTTACTTCTATTAGTAAACTAATAGATCCCAAATTATAATGAGAAACTTTATTATGGAATATCTTCAAAGTACTTAGAATCAGTAAATTATTGGCATAGAAATTAGTGTAGAGAATTCAAATCTAAAAGTCGTAGTTTCCATTATAGAGATTCATTCATGTAAGAAACTTAGACTTCCCTATTTGATAGAAATTAAATCAGTGTAGTTGAAGCCAGAGCCACAAATTTTAGTAGTATAAAACCATATAGGTTTGTGTTCTGTTTTATGTTGTTTGCGCTTAGACAAGAGATAAGATTATTCTATAAGGTGGGGAGTTTTTGAAGACCAGAGGAATGATTTGATTTTCGAGGACGAAAATGTTATAAGGTGGGGAGAATGTAAGGAACCGCAATCTCGTCAACGCTATTAGACCGGTCAAGTGTCGAATTAGCCGATAATAACCCGATTAGTTTAACACGAACGATAATTAATAGAAATTAATTTAACAACGATCTAGAGACGAAACTAGTACACCGAATAGATCTCGAAAAATTACGCGGAATGGACTACTCGAACATGTCAATCAGATACCAGACGAAGAGGTAATCAGTAGATTGATTTGAAGGGAAAACTAGTCTTTTCACAAATAGACCGACCTTGGTTTCCCCTTATAAAATTTGGTGCATTCCTTGTGTTGTCCTTGGCATTATGTCCAAAAACAGATCGAGAGGAATTCATTTTCTCTCTTTTCTTCTTCTTTCTTCATCTCTATCCTCTGTTCTTCGCTCGAGTGATGATTTTGAGAGTATATTCAAGAAAAGCCAATTCGTGATGTTGTTTAGATGGAAGAAGAGTTGATGTATCATGGAATTACGAAGAAGAAGGTGCTGCCGAGAATCGTGATGAAGAATCAATGAATTAGGGTTTCTGCGAGATGAAGTTATGGAGGATTAGATTAATTAAAAGAGGATTTGAGTTGTTGGTGATGAAGAACACGAGGGTTTTGGATGAATTGTTGTATTGAAGTTTTTCTGATGATTAATGGAAAGGTTAGGGTTTCGTGAGATTTCTGAGAAGATGTAGAAGATGAAAATTAAAGTTGTAGAAGTTCAATTAGAAGTGGGTTTGACTCGAATTAAAGAAAAGGGTTGAAGAACATCACAAATTTAATGGCTAGGGTTTTGAGTTTGAAGTTGTTAAAGAAGTTAAGGTTGGTTCTGTTTTGATAAAGGTTTTGGAATTTAATTAGGTTTTGGTTGAGAATTAATGTTGCTGATGAAGGACAAGGATCGACTATGTCAATAAGAATATGTTGGAGCTATTATTGGTGCTGATTCAGATGTTGAATCAAACTCTGGAAGCATGGGAAAGTTGTAAATGAGAGTTCTAGAATTACAGTTGCAGATTGGTGATATTGGGATGATGATGATTTCTCAGTAGTCTTGATATGTGTTGATGAACCCGAATCAAAGTGAGAAGCAGTATTATAACTCAATTGCTTGAGTAGCATAGATTGAAGGTAATTATCATTTTTAGATAACTTTGTAAAGTTGTACTTTCTGATTGTAGTGTGTATGATTCTAATGATTGAGATTGAAATACTTATTTGAGCCTGTATTGGAATTGAAGTTGTAGGTTAGGTTTATATGATGAATTATAGTTGAGGAATATATGTTTGAACTGTGAAAGTTGTTGGTGTGGTATGTGTAGTTGGATTGAGTTATTGAAGATGTTGTTTGAATTGAACTGATGGTGTTGGTAGGGAGTTGCAGGGGAACTGTGTTTAGATGTTTTTGTTATGTGTTTAGATGTTTTTGTTATGTGTTTGGATGTTGGTGTTAGTATAAAATGGGAATGGAGTCTGTTGTTGAGTTACATGGAATATATGTTGAGATGGCAAGTGATTGTTGCTGGTGGAATTACTAGTGGATCTTGTAAGTGTTTGTAATTTTTCTTTGAGATAGTTATGATGGTTAGGTGACAGTGAAGATGTGTTGAATAACAGAGAAATAGGATTGCAGGTGGAATGAAGTGGTGATGTTGCAGAGTGTGTGTGTGTGTTATCTGTGTTGAGAATTAGATGAGCTATTGTAGGTGTTTTTGTTTTGGTTTTGGTTAAAGTTAGAGAATGGAGGTGGTGGTACTGAAGTGATTAAGCCAAGTTGTTATTGATCTGAGCTACAGTTGTGAAGATTGGAAATTGCAGGTGAGTTGCAGTTAATGAGTTTAGTAGTGATATTGTTTAACTAATAATAATGATTGTTGAAGTGTAGATAAGAAGAGGAATCTAAATTAGTGTATGTTGAATTGAATCTCCTCAATGGAAGCTTACAACTGCATTGGCAGGTAAAGCCAAGATTGTAATTGAAGTTTGAAGTTCATTTAAATATTATTGTATTGTACTTGACTTGTGAAGTTTTGTTAATTTAGTGTGTTGAGTCTTGTGATGCATTTTTATGGTGCAGTTCAGTTTTTGGCCTTTGCATAGACTTTAGCCTTAAGCCTTGTTGTTTAGTCAGATGTCTGACTGATTTACCCTAGCTGACTCAGTTAATCTGACTGAGTCGAATCAGTATTGACTCACCGAGTCCCTATCTTGACCCGAGTTGACTCAATGACCGATTTAGACTTTAGACTTTGACCATTGACCCTGGACTTTGACCTGACATTGACTCTGTTGACTGACGTTTACTGTTAGTTGACTTTGACCATCACTTTGACCGTTAATGAACTTGTTAGGACATGCCTTGTGTAGTGGGCTTGGGCTTAGGTTTAGTTTTCATACTTTGATGTATTGGACCCTTATGGTCTGATTTAGCCATTGACTCCTTCTACAAAGTTGTAGATATTCTTAAGACTTAATTAATGGGCTTATAACCATTAGATAGACTTGTATGAATCTTGTGTGAGCCTTTTTGGCTAGACTCTTAGACTTCTTGTGTGAATAAAAGTTAATCTATTAACAACGATCGATTCTAAGGATGAACCAGTGCTATCGTGGATCTCGAGGTAGGCGTGGCCTGTCATCAAAAAAGGTGTGGGAATGCATTTGACTCTTTGTATTCATTATTGTTATTTTTATAAAATATTATGCTTAACAAACTCATGCATTGTCTGTTTCTGAATTCCATATTTTATTTAAAATGTTATGATAATCCTGTTATTTCTGTGAATCTTTCCACGATGTGGAAAGGACTTGTATTGTTTCGTCGTCAACATGAATTTTTATGGGAAATGAGAATTTCCACTTGTGGTATATAGGATACGCTCCTTCACTTTTATACCTAGAGTTTTTATTGAATAGAGTTGGTCACCATGGTCTTGGTTGCATCCATAGCTAAATAGGTGTGAATTGCCGGTATTTAGGGGTTCACAACCATATTAGTACATTGTTTGACGAAGGAGTTTGTTCCATATACATGTGTGATTATTTTCAGTTACTTAGTCACTGTTCAATGTTTTCGGAAAAACATGTATTGTTTTCCAAATCTTTCCTATGATTACTTAGAAGGTTAAATGTTAATTATTCCCACTTGATTTACGGATGAGATAAGAGTTGCACACAATAAAGCTTCACAGGTTGACTTCGTTAGTTGATTATCTTCTGTTATATTTATTATGTTGTATATTTTATTTAAAAATCAATTGACTATTATATATGTATCATTTGAGAGAAGATCTTGTATATATATTTCTGAGCGGGGTTAGCTTTGGGTTAAGTTCTGTATCGCATTTCTTAACTAAATGCTTAAGTGCATGTTTTAGATTTTAGTGCCTTTTTATTTAGTTAATTTATTGGATTAGTCAGCTGCTAGCTTAGGGGCGCTACACGTGCCTTCATTTTGATAGCCACGTAGTGAAGGCCAGTATGGTAGCGCGGCATGGGGCCATGGAAAGGTGTGTTTGGCATGGCGCGGTAGGTGTGGCTGGCATGATTTTCCATTGGCACGGAGGTGCGGCTAGCAATATTGGCATGATTTGGCGCGGTTGGTGTGGCTAACATGATTTGTCATTGGCACAGAGGTGTTGCTAGCATGGTTGGCATGCGGGCGCGGTCGGTGTGGCTGGCATGATTTTCCATTGGCACAGATGTGCGGCTAGAATGGTTGGCATGCTTTGGCGCGGTCGGTGTGGCTGACATGATTTGCCATTGGCACAGAGGTGCGGCTAGCATGGTTGGAATGATTTGGAGCGGTTGGTGTGGCTGGCATGATTTTCCATTGGCACAGAGGTGCGGCTAGCATGGTTGGCATGCTTTGGCGCGGTCGGTGTGGATGGAATGATTTTCCATTGGCACAGAGGTGCGTCTAGCATGGTTGGCATGCCTTGGCGTGTTCGGTATGGCTGACATGATTTTCCATTGGCACAAAGGTGCGGCTAGCATGGTTGGCATGTTTTGGCGTGGTTGGTGTGGATGACATGATTTTCCATTGGAACAGAGGTGCGGCTAGCATGGTTAGCATGCTTTGGCGTGGTTGGTGTGGCTGGCATGATTTACCATTGGCACACGTGGGAATTAGGGTTTGGCTTGTCGTAACCCTAATGAAAAAGATACCTCGATAATTATTCAGAGACACATTAAAGGTTTCAGTAAATGTGCCTAGTAAATGCTTGTTACTTTAAATGTTGTAACATCACTGTCTGCTAGGGTTTCGTGTTTTACGATTTTAACCCTAAGCTAAAAACCACTATCAACACCTAGGAAACAATGTTCTACATTTGTTTAAAGGAAGTAAATTCATGAACTTGTTTAGTGAATCGAAAGGCAAATCGCTAGGATTTATTGGTATTTTTATTCATTGCATATCTTTTGAACTACCAATATGTGTGAT
Organism: Papaver bracteatum; assembly: GCA_023529315.1. Taxonomy (NCBI): domain Eukaryota; kingdom Viridiplantae; phylum Streptophyta; class Magnoliopsida; order Ranunculales; family Papaveraceae; genus Papaver; species Papaver bracteatum. Next base: position 93,095 of record JAJJWX010004500.1, read on the forward strand.
TAGTATAACCGCTCATGACTTGTTTATGTTATTGGTAAGACTATTCAAAAAGGCCTGACTTTTGTATTGGTATGACTTTTATTAGTAAAACCGATCTTAAGTAATCACCTGAGATGGTATGATCGATTTAGGGTTATTGGTATGACCAACTCTAGGTAAAGGGGAACCGATCCTAGTAAGAGGTGCAACCTATCACAAAGAAGGAATCGATCCTTGTATGAGGTGCATCAAGTTTTTAGTAGAAAGGGGAACCGATCCTATGGACATGTGCAACAAGTACAAGTTAAATACTATATATATGAGGGAACCGATCCTAGTACCTAGTCAGCCGAATTTTTGGAAAGCTAGTGTGACTAAATCCAGTGCCCACATAGAGGTAGAACCGAAACTTGTTTTTGGTAGAACCGTGAAACCCATGTTTGGTGATTGAGTGTTCTTGATCAATCACGTAGTTCTTGAAAGTCAGATGAACCAATTCTAAACTTGTTTGGAAGTGTGACAAATCGGTTTCAGGATTGTAAGTATGAAAAAGGACTTACAAAGTAAGATGTCGACATACTTTGAACATGTGCAGTAACGCTTATCTTTTATTGTTCAAAGATATTCCTTAATAGCTAAAGGAAAAAATCCCAGATCGAAAAATAAATTGAGAATCTTTTATTTAAGGTTGTTAATTTTATTTTTTTAAAAATGAAAATTATTAATGTGCATTTACTGGTTGGAAATTTTCAAAGAGATTTTCGGTCAATATTTGGACAAAGCATTTGCAGGAATTATGGAAACCGAATTTGGAATATATTACATATCTTGAGAATATTTTCGGTTTTGGAAATTCCTTGGTGTCCAAACTTCATTGTCTATAAATATCAAAGTTTGCATTTCGAGCAAACTAATCCTCAGAGCCAGGAAAACTACCTCAGTTGTGTTGTTACTGGTGGAGCCGCCTATTCGGAGAGGAAAGTAACCTAATTAGGCGAAATCTCTTACGGCCGCTCAGTTTAAAGACTTCTTTGGGATTGAGAAGCTCTATTAGTACCGTTGGTGGGAAGCTAGATAATTTTTGTTTATCTTTTGTTTTCGATTGATTTGATTGACTAACGATGGTTAAACTTTGATTGCACCTAGTTTGTTTATGCTTGAGAATCTTCTCTTCTGATATAAGATTCACTCAAACTAGATCGAAGTTTCGACGGGGATCTTTAGACTGTTTGTAGATCTAAAGACGTCTTGTGATAATCCATTGTTAACAGAATCCGTTCTCTGTGTGATTGATCACATGAGATTCAAGTTGATTGTGTGCAGGTGATGATTGAAGATTAAAGAAGATTTGAAGACAAAGAAGACTTTGAAGATTTCGGATTTAGGTTCATAATCTTTGGCGTGCACAATATTTGTTTCAGTAAAAGATGATCCAACTATATTCGGTTTATCTTTGTGGTAAATTTGATTGATTAGTTGTGTAGATCGGCATCAATACAATTATTTGTGATTAAAAGTATTGATTGCAAAATCTTAACAATTACTTTGGTAGTTGTTGATAAGATAGATCTAAGAACCTGACAAAGGAGTTTATTTGAGATAAACAGAAGAGTCTTTTGTCGAACTCACATCACTTGGTTGAAAAGAGTTGATACCAAATAGATTTGTTGTTCCTTTACTGTTTGGAATACAAACCAAAGGAATTTTTCCTAGTACGTGACTTATTACTGGTCGGAGGCGTGGGAATACAGACGGAACTAGGTGAACTATAGGTTTAGTTGCTCGGTCTCAACTATACAAAGTTTGGTTTGATTTTGTATAACGGCTTAATCCTGAGAGTATTCAATTCTGGACAAGGTCCTGGGGTTTTTCTTCATTTGTAGTTTTCCTCGTTAACAATATCTTGCTGTGTAATTTACTTTTATTTTCCGCAATTATAATTGTTGTTATTATAATTTAAAGTAAATTACACAAACGTTAATTCCTATTTACTAGATAGTAATCCTATTGTGTTTGGTTTAGTCCGAACCATTTATCAAGAAAACATACTTCGTTGTTGTATTGTCTTGATCTTGTATCCATAGTCAATCACTCAAGTTATCTTGTTGTCATATTGTCTCATCTCGTATCCATAGACGATCACACAAAGTGTGAACCGATTAGTTGTATTATCTCGACTCAGTCCATAAACAATCACTTTCGGAGAAAGGACTTATAGGTGGAAAAGTTTTAGATTGAGGTATATTTTGGTACCCTTGTCTTTTCATGTTTGATTTGAGATTATTATTAATAATTATTAATTTATCGGTTAATTAATATCTCGCTTAATTAATAAACTCGGGTGGTCCCAGCATAATTAATTTATAGAGTTTCTACTGTATTTAGAAGAAGAAAAAAAGTAAATCCTAAAAATGAAGTTGATCATAAACGAGAGATGAAACCTTGTCATTTCCAATTTTGTTTCCTTCATCGTTAACATCAAAACGTTTTCCTCAACATTAGTATACGGAACCGTTTAAGTGATAGGTTCTCTCCTCCATAAGAGTTAGCCGTACATAGAGGAATAAATTTTTTTATATCATCATACTAGACGATTAATTTTTAATATTTCCCCATTTCTAAAAAGCCGATTTTTTTTTCTAGTCTAAAAATAGGCCAGATTGAATGATAGTATCCCCGTTTTAAAAACGGAGGAAGTTGATAATATATGTATGTAGTGAATGAAACCTTTATGATATAGATCCGAATCTAATTGCAAACAAACTTGCCTTCATCGTTACAAGCGAAAGTAGAACAAGTCGAGGTTATGAGTGAATAATTGTCCCCCGTAGAGTCTATCTCCCCATACCTTCTGCTTTTTATCTTTTTCTTCCATATATTACTGAAAACTGCTTTTATGTCACGTAGATTACTGAAAACTGTTGTTATGTCACATAAGTGCTCTTTTTTTTTTTAAAGCAAAATCGGACAAAACCGATGCAAAAACTCACATTACATGTCTAGTTACACTATGGTCAGCACTTAGGGATGGCATCAGCCAAACCGGTGGTGTAGACCAGGCCATAGATGTCTGATTAGTTTTTGCCCATTGGGCTACAATATGGGCCGTCCCATTACTGATCCGATTAACGAAATTAAAACGAATTTTCCTAAATCTAGAAATTAGGTATTCAATGTCAGAGAACAGAACATGGGTTCTATGATCTCCGTTGAAATATCTTCGGTTTATCCTCTCTATAATTCCTTCAGAATCACTTTCAATTACTACTTGTTTGTCTTTCCTTTCCCAAGCTTTTTTCATGGCTTCTTTGATTGTTCGTATCTCCGCCTCTTCTGCAGAACCACATGAAAAGTAAGTTTCTTCCACCAGAATGAATTGGTGTGTATGGTTTCTGATAATAAAACCCCCTCCTCCATTCACTGAATCAATATTCCAAGCCCCATCGCAATTTATTTTAATCCAATCCATTGGTGGAGATATCCAGTCTGATAACCCTTGTATTTTGGTTATTGTAGAGATCTTTTGAAGTTGAAATTGATATTCCTTTACCGGTAGCATCGCCACTGCTCTTGCCAGGATTGAAATCGGTTCTTCAATTTTTTCTTCTTGGACGATCGAATTTCTACTGGTCCAGACTGACCACATCATACAAGCAATTTTTGGGAAAGTTTCAACTCTTGAAGGGCTATCTCTATATGGATTCAGTTGCAGCCAAAATCTTACCCATTCAATACAGGTGAATTTCTGAAAATGGTGATTTATAATATTTAATTGTGACCATACTGTTTTTAGTTTATGACATAAGATTAGGGAGTGCATAATAGTTTCTTCTTTTATTTTGCATCTAGGGCAGATGAACTCTGATATATTGGTTCTCTGATGTAAAATTAGATTCACCGGTAAAGCCCCTTTCAATGCTTTCCACACAAATAATTTCACCCTTGCTGGTAATTTAACAGCCCAAAAGGTGATCCATAGATCAGAATTTAGAGTGTCCCCTCTTAATGAGAGGCTATGATATGCCACTTTAGTAGAAAATCTACCATCTTTTGCATTGACCCATATCCTTCTATCTGAAATAGGCATAATATTCAGAGCAATATCTTCAATCTTCTCTACAGAAGATTGATCAAAGACTTCACGCAGCTTAGATGCATTCCATGTCATAGTCTGTTGATTGATGAGATCACAAACTTTCAAATTAGGATCAGGAGTAGTATTATCCTTTGGTGTGGCAACTCCTTTTGAAGGTATCCAATTGTCACACCAAGGATCGATGAATTTTCCTTCTCCAACCACCCATGAAATAAATGGCTTAATTTTTTCCATAGTCTTGTAAATACATTTCCATGCCCAAGAAGCAGAATCTGGACATTTAGCATGTAGTAAATCTGAGTCAGCATAATATTTCACTTTCAGAACTTTTGCCCATAGAGAATTCGGATTCTCCACAAGTCTCCAAACATTTCTCGCCATCATGGATAGATTGTTTATCTCACTGTTTCTAAAACCCAATCCCCCCTCCCTTTTTGTTTTGCAGATATTTTCCTGAGCCAACAGATGAAGCTTTCTTTTATCCGACTTTGGGTCCTCTCCCCACCAGAATCTCATAAGGTGAGAATCAATCTTTTGACACAGGTTTTTAGGAATTAGGAAATTAGCCATCTGGTACATTAGCATTGCTTGCCCCACATGTTTAACTAAAGTTGTTTTTCCCGCTTGTGAGAGAAAAAGAGTAAGCCAACTACTTACTCTCTTCTCAACATCTAACAAGAGTGACAAATGTGTTTGAGTTTTTGATCTCAGAATATTTATTGGCACTCCTAGATATTTTTCACCTAGATGTAAATTAGATATTCCTAGGATTCTTGCCAATATTTTCTTGTGTTTTGGGTGTACATTTTTGCTTAGAAGCAATCCAGATTTTTGGAAATTAATTTCCTGTCCACTTGCTTTGCAGTATTTAAGGAGATACTCCTTTGTAGCAAGGAACTCAGGTATCGTTGCTTTAGTGAAGATAAAGATGTCGTCGGCAAAGAGCAAGTGACTTATTGGTGGAGCTGATCTTACAATCTTAATTCCATGAACCAGGTTTGTTTTCTCCAATTTAGAGATATAAGACGATAGTGCCTCAGTGCAAATAATGTATAAGTAAGGGGATATTGGGTCCCCTTGCCTTATCCCTCTTTCCGGCTTTAAGTTACCCATAGGGCTTCCATTCAAAATAATAGATTAGGATACCGAATTCAGGCAATTCATGACTAAATTTACCCATTTTTGGTTAAATCCCAGTTTAGACATTGCTTTGGCCAAAAAAGACCATTCAAGTCTATCATAAGCCTTTGACATGTCCAGCTTTATAGCCGCCAGTCCAACTTTTCCTCTGTCCTTTTTATTTATGTAGTGTATTACCTCATGCGCCATTAGAACATTATCCGTAATTTGTCTCTTAGGTACAAAGGCACTCTGATGAGGAGAGATAATTTTTTTCCATCAGAGGCTTCATTCTGTTAGCCATGGTTTTTGAGACCACTTTGTAGGCAAAGTTACAGAGACCTATCGGCCGAAACTGCTCAGCCGAGTCAGCCATAGGTGTTTTAGGAATAAGACAAATATTGGTGTGGTTGAATTGTGTGAGTAAGTGTTCTATTTTGAAAAAATGTTTAACCATTTCACAAACAGACTCACCTACCACATCCCAATAAACTTGGTAAAAATGCCCCGTGTATCCATCCGGTCCTGGAGCTTTTTTTGCTCCCATTTGAAAAGCAGAAATTTTAATCTCCTCATTTGAAATGGGGGTAGACATAATATCATTATCTTCTTCAGTCACCTTAGATTTCATAGCCTCTATAAATTCATCTTGTTTTTCAGGATTGGAAGTTTTATATAGATTTTCGAAATATGTAATGAATTCAGTTCCAACAACTTCTCTTGTGGTTAGCCAATTTCCATTTGAGTCTTTAATCCAACCAATGTTGTTTCTTTTCCTACGAAACATGGTAGATTTGTGAAAATAAGGTGTATTATTGTCTCCCTCATTAAGCCATAGTTCTCTCGATTTGTCTTTCCATAGTATTTCTTCAAGAGAGTAAAGATATGTCATTTTATCTTTCAATTCCGCCAAGAGAATAGTGTTACTCGGCTGATTTTCTTGTGCCTGCTGAATTTCAACCTTAGTATCTCTTATGGAAAAAGTAATATTTCCAAAAGAAATTTTATTCCAATGTTTGAGTTTCTTTTTTGCTATATTCAATTTCTGCTTAAGTTGGTAAGGTTTGGAACCTCTTACACGACTTGACCAAGCTTGTTCAATCACTGATTTGCAGGTACTATCCTGGGACCAATTCGACATGAAGTGAAATGGTCTCTGGAGGTTATTAGTACCCGCACTGAGAGATACCAAGATGGGAGAATGATCTGAAGAGATTCTCGGCAAGTGAAGCACATGTGTATCCGGAAAACAATCTTCCCAGGTACCATTGATTAGTGCTCTATCAATTCTTTCTAAGATAAGATTCTCACCTTCTTGACCGTTAGTCCAAGTATAGTCTGGTCCTGAGAAAGGAATTTCTCTCAATTCCCAGGCAGTTACCAATGATAGTAGATCTTTCAAATCATTATCATTAAATTTTCTTCCTCCCCATTTGTCTTCTGGGAGTAGAATGCAGTTGAGATCACCCACAACAATGCAAGGGGAAGATGTGTCATTTGATTCATCAATAAACTTAGCCCAGCTAGGGGGTCTAAGAATTCGATTTGGTTCCCCATATACAAAATGCAGAGAACATACAGTATTTGCTTTAAAAGATTTTGTGGTGCACCTGAAACCTCTTTGACTAGAATGTATAATAGATAAATCAAAACCATCTTTCCAAGCCAGACCAAGTCCCCCTTTCTTACCAACAGCAGATAACGCAAAGAAATTTTTATAACCTAGAGATCTTAGTTTTTTTTTTCAAAGACTTCTTTTTTACACATAGTTTCACAAATAAAAATTATATCATGTGATTTTAATTTTACTAGTTCCCTTAGTTCACGCATTTCTTCTGGTTTCCCAAATCCACGACAATTCCAGTTTAAGATACTCATTATGTTTACAGGTATAAATACTTAAATACAAGACACCTCTTACCTTCTTTTTTTCCAGCAGAATCCGAAAGAACCAGCTCGGAGAAGTGACTTCCAGGACAAAACTGTCCTAAAGAGGTTAGAGTTCCTCCTGCAGATGTTGTTTCAAACGATACTATGATGTAGGAAAAATGTAGTCTTCTGGTGTCTTTTAATCTTGTAACTTGGTGTCTTTGGAACTCGTAACTTGGTGTCTTTAAGAAAACTTTTTTTTGTAGCTCAGTGTCTTTGAGAACTTTTTTTGTAACTTAGTGTCTTTAAGAACTTTTTGAAGTGTCTTCTGTGATCTGTCTCAGTAACCAGTGTCTTTAGTGTCTAAACAAGAACTTAATCTTCAAGAAATATGTATCATAAAGTAGCAGAAAACTTAATCCGGTCTTAAAATAGATATGAAAAACATATTAAGCTAGTTTGATATGTGTTTAAGTATGTATACTCAAATTAACAGCATGGGTATTGAAGTTCTATCAGGAAAGTTGGGGATTCTTATGTTTCCGGTTGAAATCCGTTACTATCCGACCATATTCCGTCTGGTAATATTTATCAACGGTCAAATAACGGCTCTATTGGTTGTATTTCATCGACTTTATGTGACAGAAATGACATGCTTTACCACCCAGAGGGTGGTATAACGGTTTTTGAAAATTGAATTGAGAGAGAAGAGAGAATGTTTGATAAATTGAATTGGGACTTACATAAGTGCTCATTAGTGAAAGCTAATATAGTAATAAATAGCTCAGTTAATTAATTAAAGTTTAACGTCCAATAACTTGCAACCAACACTTGCGGTTCAAAAGAATAAAACACAGTGATTTGTGTGTGCCTAAACCCGGTTCCACCATGCTTACACATTTATTTCAATAAATATTTCAATTTATACATAAAAAAAAGAGAGTTAAAGAACATCACAATAATCAATATCAATCATTCTATCATTCAATACCTGCCCTGTGAAAAAAACAATTATAGAGAAGGTTAGCATTTGCTTCTGGTGGGCAGCTCTTTGGTGTAAAGTTTGGCAACCGCTGTGAGTTAATTGGTTCACGCACGAAATCTCCATCCGGTTAACGTCGGTGGGTGTTTACTAAGCAGCTTCCAAATGTACAATTCGTCTTTTTTCTAAACATTAATTGCTTTAACAAAAACAAATGTACAAACATTTACAGACACATATTTGGTTTCATTCTCGGAATTTTAAAAAAATTAGAATGACACATCGCCAAATATTATGATTATTATATCAATGTTATCTATGTTTATGCTTCAAAAAATAAAAAAATAAAAAATAATTTATGTTTATTTAGGTTTTATCTTTGAGATAAGCTAAATAAAAATTGAGAATGGACATTGTACCAATTTATGTAGGGATGGTAATGACTATGATAATGAAGAAGCTTCCTCATTATCTCCAATTAATTGTATGTTTTGATTCATGGAGGCATTCTCAATTTTTCAAAAAAAAAATTAAAAAATAAATAAATAGTAACTCTCCGAAAAAAAGACTCTCTCCGAAAAAACAAGAGATAAGAAAAAATCTACCACCGCCGTCTAGGTTTTGCTCTGATTTGCTCCATGGAGCGAATCGGAGCAAATCAACTACTGTCAATCTTTCATCTTGTTCTGTTAATCCTCTCATAGGTTTTTTCAAAGAATTTTTTTAGTTGGATCTTGTTTTCTCTGGGTTTTAATTTCTAGATCTATGTTTTTCTCTTATGTTTTTTTAGTTTCATTCCTGGGTATGGTTTTCTCTTTAGATGCATGGATGGGTTATGTTCTTCTGCTTCGAAGGAAAAAACGCATTTCATCTTCTTCTGTGCTCTTTTGTGACCTAATAGAAGCATCAACAACTCTGTTGCTTTCGACTTTTTCCCAATCTTTGTTTTACGGTTGGGGTGATGTCTCTATGGTTGTTGCGGATCGTTTTTTTTTTAGGTCTTGTTCTAGTTCCTGTTAATGGCTTGTCCAGCTTCTCTAACAGGGGTTCCTCTAGTTCTTCTTTGCTTTTTTGTGGTGTAATAATTGTGATTTGCAGCGGCCTTTTTCTTCACGGCAAGCTACTCAGTCGGGTACCAGATTTGGATGAAAGTCAAGATCTGGTTGTATCAACTAGGGAAAAAGGTTGTGTTGTAATCGGAGATTGTTTTCTCTGGGAGGTTCCTTGTTTAACAACTTGGGTTAATGATTTGTTAGATCCTATGATTGTGTCTGTAATTTTGATTGTTTGGGTTGTTTGTGAACTGATGATTGTATGCTATAAGTTTGGTGAAGATCTTCTTCTGAAGAGATTTTACCCCATCTTTGATTTGCATTTTTCTGGCCGGTGGAGGAGCTCTGACGGGTGGAATCTGCACGCCGTGCGAAGAATGGATCATTTTTGGATTTTTAGCGTCTCTCCTTGTGGAGGAGGGGTTGTCAGTTCAATTGGGAAAAAGTTTCATCCGAGTCTGATCATGCAACAACGATCAGCTCTCCCGTATAGAGTTGCGGGTGTCACCGTTACCGTCACTGTTACCGTTCGATGACCCAGTCACTATTATTGGATTCTAGTTACAAGATTCTGGTTACGAGATTCTACTGTTTGGAAATCGCATAGCGTTGTATTTATTGGTTTTGTGTCTGTTTTTTAACTTCAGGTTTCCCCTGTTTTCTTATAAAAAAAAAGATTCATGTTTCCCAGTTATACGTATCTCTGTGACAATAAATGCTACCTGTGCCATTTCACTTCTGATTTTTAGTAGATTTTTTGCATGCTTTTTTTTCTTTCTCCATCCGAATTGAAGTGAATTTCGCAAAAAATGGGTGATATAGATAGACTACGTTCCCCATCTCAACTATCCTACTAAGGGGTGTCTCGAAAGTATAAAAAGTCCAAATTATCATTTTTATTATATTTTTTTTTAATAACTTATCTATTTTGTTTACTTATAAGAATAATTGCTTTTAAGATTAAATATTAATAGGATCATACAAAACTTTAGTTGGTAGCCTAGTAACAAGCTGAGCACCAACACCCTTTTGAATATCAACCCCTAATCTATAAAAAAGAAATTTACCTACACCACTACTGACATCATTACTAATTAGATAATTCTTCAACTTCTTAAAAAAACACAAAGTATCATCACCAAGTTCCCCCAGCGTGGAAAAGGCTAGGACACCCAAACCATAGCCATGTGAAATGCATTGATCCAAGTATCTTTTACGTTTGCGCAACACATCATTGGAAATAGCTTGACCAGGGGCAAAAGCACGGACGCCTTCGCATGTGAAGGGCGAGACACCTGTAACATCCGTACAAACATTTTGGCCATTCTCCTAGTTAAGAACAAGAATATCAGCAGGACGCAAGTCTCTATTATCATCATACAAAACCCCAAGGGAGACTTCTTTACATGCAGACACACCAGCTTTGTAACAGATGTCAGCAATTACGTCACGTACCAGGTCATGTCGAAACTTGAGCCCAACATCTTTGGTACAATGAAGAGCATGATCTCCAAAAATATCCACGGGCCTATTGCAACTAGAGCATAAGCCACCTTCTTCAAAAAGAGGGATACCAAGGAGGCAACAAACTACAGCTCGAAACTGTCTTACACCAAGGAATTGATTCATACCACTAATAGGTACGGCTAAAAGATAATTTTGAGCATGCTTAATACGTTTTCACTTCCATAAAATGGAGTCTCTTGTAGACATTAAAAATTGGTCGGGGATTTGCTTCCTTAACTACGTCAAAATAAGTGACTTCCAGGGAGTGATAGTATAGATACCGAGGCCACCTTCTTTAATGGGGAGAGTCGATATTCATTATTTCAAACGGCCAAAACCCGCACCATCACTTGTGATCAGGAGTCTCAAGTACTAAAATAAATGATCATCAAACAATTTCGTGGCTTGTTGTAAAGCTGCAGGGTTAGTAGTACGCATAGCAAAGTACAATCTGGAGACAACGGCGCAATTGCGAAGAAATAATATCTCACTATGAGGGTCTTTGAGTTTTTTGATGGCGGACATTAGCTGAATAGTCTTGTGAACTCTAACTAGCGCCATGTCACTAATAAAATTCAAATCCATACTCATCGCCCCCGCCCCCCAAGAGTTTAACACCATTAGTTGGTCTTCAAATATCTCGAAGAAAAACATCTTCATTAACACTTCTAGGATAAAGAGTATTACATTAACTAGTTGGAAGCCTAACAAGCTAAGATCCAACAACATACTACTACATTAATTTAATAGGTTGTTGTGCTAGCCTACCAGGTAGCCCCATGAGTAACCTAGCCAAGGGAGCCGACAGATGGGGGGCTGAGATTGTGTCACAAGGGGGGCAAACTAACTCTACTTTCCATGTTAATTTATGCAATATTACGCCATTGGGGGCTCGAATATGAGAGTTAATTTCTGCAATATTACGCCATTGGGGGAAAACTAACTCTGAGAGTTTTTTTTAAAAAAAAAAAAACTATAAAAAGGTTAAGATAAATTCTTAAAACTTTTAAAATTAAATTTCTAGACGACAACCAATGTGCTTTCTGTGATCGATAACCATTCAGCGAGTGGGCGAACGGAAATTTAGTGCTGTCTTGTGTTATCGTTTTGGAATCCCATTATTTTCTGAAAACAACCAATGTGTTTTCTGTGAACGGGACTTGGATTGTTATGGGGATCACGCCTTACATTTTCAGCATGATCTTGTGCGTGACACCATAGCGGACATGTGTTTTCGAGCTGGTGTTCCATCTAGGAAGGAAGTTGCCTTGGGGTGTATGGATAATGATGGTAGCGCCTTACGTCCATCGGATATCTTTGTCTACAAATGGGAAAGTGGTCGGGAGATGTGCTTGGATGTGACTAGGGTTCCGCCCTTTACTAGTGGTGGTGGTGGGGTTCGGATCTTTCGGCCTGGCTTAGCTATGAGCAATGCCATTACTCGCAAAAAGAAAAAAAAATACTTTGATAAGTGTTTGGCTCAAGGTTATGGCTTTGGTACCCCGGATTTCACGACATTTGGTGAGCTTGGTGAGGATACAGTAGTCTTACTAAAGAGGTTGCATAATCATTTGTCTAGGTTTGATGTTGGTGCAAAGAAATGTAATTTTTTTTTCCACAGATTAGGGATTGTGATTCAGAAAGGTGTTGGAGCCCAGCTTGTCGCTAGGATTCCAACTAGTTTCTTGTCGTCTGATGATGTATTTAATGATTAATTGTTGTTTTATTTTTATTTTTTAAAATAATTTATTTATTTATTATTGGATAAAGAGTATTACATTAACTAGTTGGAAGCCTAACAAGCTAAGATCCAACAACATACTACTACATTAATTGAACAAGTTGTTGTGCTAACCTACCAGTGAGCCTCATGGGTAACCTAGCCAAGGGAGCCGAAGTGAATGGGGGGGGGGGGGTGAGATTTTGTCACAAGGGGGGCAAACTAACACTACCTTCCATGTTAAATCCTGCAATATTACACCATTGGGGGCTTGAAGCTGGGACCTCCTGGAACGCATGAAACTTTAGGAAACGGGGATGACCAGCTGAGCTAGGGCCCATTCTTTAAAAAAATAAAAATAAAAAAGGAAAAGGAAAAGAAGTAAATTTCAGAAATAAAAAATAATAAAAAATAATTTTGTTTACTGTACAAGGACAGTTTAGCCGTTAAAAATATATATTGTATGGGGTTCTTTCATTTTACTTCAATAAGTCCCTATTTTGTTTTATTCAATATCCCCAAACTAATTCACATATCCCTAATTGTGGGTTCTAATATAGGACTAGGGATGCATACAAGATATTTGATCTAAAACTCTACAAAATGTTATTGATCTAAAACTCTTCAAAACGTTATCCAACTATGGGATAAAATTTGCTCTAAAATTGGTACATTATACTCCCTCCGTCCCACTACTAGATGACCTAGTTGAAATTTGCACAATTCTTAAGTCAAGGAAGGGAAAAAGTATCTTTAAGTAATTTTTTACAGTTATACCCTTATGGATAATAACTTGTAAACTTGAGAAATGATTTCTCTCTCAAATTATACCATGGATTTTGGTAAATTTTGTACTATTGAAAAGTATTTTAAAACACCTACGTAACGAACATAAACATGAATATCAAATTATACATATTTCTTATACTAACGATAATCAATCAAATGGATAGTTTTAGAAATATTCCCTTATTTAATGAGATAGATCAACTAATAGTGGGACAAAATTTTAAACTAAGTAGGTCATCTAATAGTGGGACAGAGGGAGTATTTGATCTAACACCACCAAGGCCAAACATTTGACATTTTATAATGTCACCTAACCCCCAGCTAAACCATAGTTGAAGAAAATCCATGTCTACATATCTTTAATGGTGGTCTGAATGAGTTCCCTTTCCCATTTTCCGCATTCAACAACGCTCTCATTCCTTTCATTTTTTTTTCCAATCCCATTATTCTCAAAAACAAAGTACAACTACTGTTGTTTGATTAAATCATTGTTCATGTTGTTCAACTTGCTGAAGAATGACTAGGTATGATTAATAATTTAAACCACCTTCTCAAAATTCACCTGCGAAATATATTTTGATAAATTATATTGATAATCTATTTTGTTCAGAGTTTCAAAACACTCGTGGGTATTCAAAAAATAAGGCCTTGTGTGATCTTTTAAGATTTTTGGGGAATTGAGGTTGAAAGCAAATACACATAGTTTAGATGTCTATTGTTACTAATCAAATTATGGATTTTTATTGATGGCGGGGGAAAATAGTTCCGTGAGAGTTGGGAATTTAAGGGTTTCGAATACCTCTAGAAGAAGGATGTGTAAAGTCTTCACATATGAATTTTAACTTTTCGATAAATCCGAATTAAAAGTTCATGAGAAAACCACCTATTTTTTAGCATGTGGCTCATATCGAAAGATAAAAAAAAAAAAAAAAAAAGTCCTTGATTTTAATCAGGTATTGAACATCACAATTCTTGATCAAAATTATCGGTTTTAAGTTTTCCATTTAGAATCTTTACCTTTGGCAGTTAAAAGATATTTTAGATAACTATACAACTATAGTTAAACCATGGTTAACTGAGGTCAGAAATTGCCAAATGCTCTAATTTAGTGTTGCTAGATCATATTTGATCTAGCAGTACGAGATAAAATTTTCTTTCTTCTACTATGTCATAATTATTATAAGGTATTAAAATTCATCGCCTTTTTCAAAATACTACAAATTAAATCCGTAAAGAAATTATAGTGAAATGATCCTCACAAAAACAATTAGATGATGACGAAGAAAGTTTGGAGCCATAAATCTTCACCAACAAGAAACATTTTGAGAGGCTAATGTCGTAGTGGGTGCTTGTGTCTTTGAGCAATTTTTGGGTAGCATGGCAATATTCTGATCATTATGAACATATTTTTGGTAGAAAAATGAGTGTTGACATGTAACGGTCATAGTGTTGATTTTCCATTTTTGTTTACGAAGTTTAAATTTAATTATGAGATAGATTTTGGGCCACTTGATGATATTAAATCACGTACTAATCTTTAAGTCAGGAGTCTATCACAAGTATGAGATAGAATATACCAGTGTATTTCGCGAGATGTTTTAGGAATCATTCAGAAGGGCTTTAGTATATCAAGTCGGGGACTAGAGTATACATGAATCACATGACCAGTTGTATCTCACGAGGATATACTCAAAATCAGTCTATAGCTCAAATAGGGGGGTGAGTAATACTTACGGGAGATGTGATGTCTCTGCTCATGCTCATAAGTCAGCCATGGACGTTTCACGACACTTCAGAGAGGACAAAACCAGAGTGTCTCGCAGATACATGTATCTTGTAGACCAGGGGATGAGTCTCTCTTGTGAGAGTTCAGTTCAGCGCATATAGACTGAATTCGTCTTTCTGAGTCGATGGCTAAAGCTAAGGATGAGCTTGTTTTTTTTTTTTTTTGGTAAAGAGGGATGAAGCTAAGGATAAGCTTGTATTTTGGCGATGAGGGTTGAGGTTGGATTTCAAAAACGGGGGTTGAGCTTATCATGCATATCCTTTAATGCATTAGTCCTTAAACTTTTTTATTTTGGTTTTTCCAAACTTCAAAAAGGATTTTTTTTCCCTGGCTCGATAAATCATGAAATTACCAATCCACTATTTTTGAAATGATCATTTCCCACTGGTCCAAACTTTTTATCCTTCGACAAAATTTTACCATCTTCGCTAAGTAATTCATGGGTTGAAATGGTTATGTTGTAAACATTTGCGTCACAAAATATAATATACCTTTAAATATAATATGATATTATCAAAAAATAATTATAATAATTTTATACAAAGCTTTTGGTTGGTAACCTAGCAACAAGATGGGCTCCAACTCCCCTTTAAATTACGATAAAATATTTAATATCTGAGATGTCCTTTCATCTAATCGTGCAATATACAGTTACCCACATCAGTTATATTACATGATAATTTTGGGAATCTAATTTAACCCAATTGGGCAAAGATATGTCTAGAAGTCACAAAACTAGGTTGTGGCCGAAGAATGCTCAAGCGACACCCATAATCTAAAACCTTATCCTAAAAGTAATATTTAAAATATATTTGTTAATAACCCCTAAAAGAATTAACATGTGGCTGAATATCGTGTTGGCGCACCTAAGTTTGCAATCGTACTTCCGAGCTACTAAGTACCTGAAGGCAAGAGTGTTTATTTTATATTGAGCATTCTTCGATATACCCCTGAAAAGATTATCATTGCCTCTTTATTTGTACCTTAAAACTAATTTTCCTACCCATCATATTTCCTGAATTTACGTACCGCAGCTATATCACTATATGAAAACATAAATAAAAGGCGAAGAATCGATTCATCGAATATTTATTTTTTCCATCTTATTGTCGAATACTTATCTTCTCATTCTCATGGTATAGTTGAAGAACCTTCGTGTAAATCACTGAAAACTAATGTGAAATCTTACTATTTTGAGATCTCAATATCTTTTCTTGATTGTATATGTGTAGAATTTTACATTAGAGGCTAATTGAACGTTAAAATTTATAATATCACAGAAAATCAGGATTCTTTCTTAGTTGTGAGAGTTAGATTCATGGCCACATAGATGTAAAAACTTACCAATTAGGGTTTAGTTAAGTGTTCGAACTTATATTAATGGCATTTCCTAGTTATATGTTTATATCTATTCGCACCATAAATTATGCTGGAAGTTTAACAACACTGTTAATGTAAGAATTTGAAACATGAACTATAAAATATCTTTCGAAATAATGATTATCCAAATTTTAACCCCATAGTAAGTGCGACTGTATCCACATGTTGTTTTACCGATTAGATTCAGGTGTTCCCAACGACAGAAGCAAGATTGAAAGTCTAAAGTTATGGGATAAAAATTATATTTCTAAGGGCTATCATTTTTTCTCTCCATAAATTACACATAAAAAATGATTTTTGGGGTGATATTAAGAGATTTGGGGGTGGCAGGAGCATCCCTTGGCCATCCTCAGTTCCGTCATTGGATGTTCCTTTACAAAATTTACTATGTTTCTTCCTAAAGTTCGTTAATTCCATCTGAACTAATAAAACGATATGAATACTGAAATATCGTTGTTTATTTCTAAGGCTGTGTTTAGTAAGATTTAATTTCATTGAAATAGCCACCTTTTCATGAAAATAACAGTTGTTTGAATACACATATATTTCCATGGAATTGTGGGCCAATTTTTTATATATAAAAAAGTAGTCTAAAATATGTTTTAAACTTTATTTCATGAAATTCCATGAAAGGTCTTTCGTTGCGTCACTCAGCCTAGTTATCTACTTTGTAATCTTAGTTGGAATAGGGGTAGATGGACAAATTACACTTTTTATGGATTTGTTTCTTTTCCCTATTATCAAACACAGTCTAATTAAATTCTCACTCACAATATCTATGAACTTTTTTCTCTTCCTTTTTATGCTGTATAAATATTCTCACGGTTATCCAAAACGGGGTAGATGTACAAAACAATTTAGTCTTTTCTCATAAAATTTATTGAACCGAATTAATTTAACTATCTTTCCAACTAACAAGGGAAAATCGTTATTTTATTTTTTTGAGGGTAAATGAACGAATGCCCTTTATATTTGCTAATTATTGACATAATTTTTTCACAAAGTTAGTACATACTAAACCATCATCATACGGTCAATCATTATGTTTTTTGATATTTCATCAAACGGTCAAACGAAACATAAATTTATCTCCTTTGTAATCTTAGTTGAAATCTAGTCTAATCCAAAACATAACTCTAATATCTAATTTCTAACATCCGTTAACTAATGAGGGAAAAGTCTTAAGGGTCATGGAGACTAATGAGGAGGATGTTTATTTGAAAAAAGATGGCTCATAATTAGGGCAATGTGCAGTGGTTGAAGTTGGTGCGGGTTTTAAGAAGATTGTTGAAACAGTCTTACCTCACACTCTTAAGTCTCCAGGGAAGCAAGGCAATGCAATAGCAAAAGCATCTGACTGTGTCTCTCATACATCTACGTCTCCAGGGAATCAAGCAAATGCAAGTGGTGGCTGTAAAAACATGGATGACACATTAGTGGAAAAGGTGAAGAATTCAGATTCAGGTATAACAGCAAAAGTACCAGAGAAAGTCTCTAGTAAGATTTCAATCACTGAACCGGTGATACAGATTATAGAAAAAGAGATAAAGCACAACCCATTTATGATTGTAACGGCCCGGATTTTCGGACTTCCAGCGGACACGGATTCGACCTTGTGGGTCGGATCCGATCCAGCTAGCAAGTCCAAATTTCCGGACCGCTACTCGTGTAGGACCAGATTTTTTGTTCCAAAAGATTTTAATAAAATACAAAACTCAGATCAAGTGAAATTTATAAAATAAAATATAATAATACTTTTAAAATTACAAAACTGTAAAATAATAATTACAAAATCAAAGTATATTAAAACAAATCAACACTCTGGTTTAATTCAAAATGCGCAAAGCCCAAATCCCCGTGATAAATAATAATATCTTTTGCGGCTAGTGTTTCTTCATTCTCTGTAAAAAATGGAGGTAAAGGGGTGAGCAAACCACAACCCAGTATGAAGTTTTCAAAAATAATAGAGTGCATCAAAAATCAAACACATGCAACCGATACTATAGTTAAAACCATGCATAAAAATTCGCAATAATACTTACGCCATTTTAACAATAAATCCCTCATCCCAAAAGTCAAAAATCCTGAACAACCCTCTGATTTCAGGCCAATAGCCTTATGCAATGTCCTTTACAAAGTTGTAACAAAGATTTTGAAGACTAGACTTAGCCCAATCCTGGACAGGAAAGAGGAAATATCTAAAGAGGAAATATCTAACAATTATGACAAAATCTCAAATTTCCATGGTCGAGTATATCTAAAGAGGAAATAATCTACAATTTCAATTTTCAATTTTTTTTACTTCTCAAATAAAAATTCCAAAGACTCTAAAGTTTTAGTACGGGAAACCAAAATCAAATGGAGGAAAAAAATTCCTTAAATTGTGGATTCCATAATAAAAGCAATATAAATTTTCTTTTATTTTCTTAAAATATTTCCTAAAATAATAATACTATCAAATTTAAGCTAATAATTTAGTTTTGTTAATAATATAACATTAAATAGGTTAGTCAAGGCTAGTCATGATATTTTATAGGGTTTCCTTAATATTTTGACAAAGTCAAAGGGGACTTTTAATTTAGGACGGAGGGAGTATAATAAAGCGACAACCAATGCATGTTATTTATTATTAATTCAAACTTACTAAAGGAAAATAAAACATAAAATAATTCTTTACTTCTTAACACAAAAAAATTACTTAAATTATTATTAATGATATTTTTATTTTTATCCAAATATACCTTTCATACACCTAAACATAACTTCACATTCAATATTAAAGAAAATTCCTTTAATTTTGCCAATAATTCTGTTCATCCCACCTAATATCCCACAGTACAATCCCACCCAATGATGTGGCGATGACTTAGGTTGACTTTGACGTTTTCTTTGTTTTTCAATTTTTTGTCGAAACGTTTTGTTTTTTTGTTTTTTGCTTTATGTAACGGTTTTGTTTCTTTTACAATAATCCTTTTGGTTTTGCTCGGCGAAAAAACTTTGCAGTATCTATTCTTTACTTCGATATCATGAATATTGTAACGATCATCCTATCTGGGAGTTTTCTTGTGGATTCAAAACATAATCCCTTGCGTTATGAAGCTTCATATGTTGTTCCCGCTGTTGATTCTTAACTCTTTGCAACTGTTGTATGTGTTAAGAATGAGAACTTTCTAATTTTCAAATGTCTATACACTAACACATGGAAAGAATATGAGAAGTTTGGACAGAAGAGGATCGTAGGTTTCCCTTTTCAATTAGACGCACAAGCTAGTGCACATATTTTAAATTTCAAGTTAACTATTTAACGAGGGTTTACTCAATAAATACATTTGTAGATTTGTAGAGATTTAAAAAGAGTCATGAAAATTAATAACTTTGCGAGAATTATCTGAAATTGAGCAAATTTTGCGAGTTATCGAGTTGTCTAATGTCTTGCAGACATTTGTAGAGTCTTGAAGAGTTGTATAAACAAATTTTATATGGAAATATGCATGATAGACATAAATATAAAATTTATTGTAGCTTATTTATTATAGTAACTTCAACTAAATTAAAATAAATTATTATTATTTTATATATATAACTTATTTCTTTGGTTCAATGAAATACAATAAAGTGTAACAATAAATTAAAATAATTATTATTGTACATTTGTACATAATAGTTAAAATTAAAAAAAATGTTTAATCATTTATACTCATCTATAATAGGAGTTTTATAGATTGTGTATTCATGAAAAAAAATAAGATAGAGTAAAAAACATCTTTATAAAAAAATTTGAAAGTGTTCCAAAATCTTACATATTTTGCAAGACTTTTATCAAGGCAAAATATACCCAAAAGTCACTCAAAGTCTTGAAAATAGATAAATATGCAAAGTCTTTGAATTTTCAAGTTTACAACGAGTAACACAAACTTTAGAAGACTTTTTGACAATCTACAACGAGTAACATAAACTTTGAAAGAGATTTTAAAAGTATACAACCAATAACACAATACTTTGTAAATCCATTAAACTCTTTAGAAATCGATAAAAGTATTTATTGAGTAAACCCCTGTAAGTTTAAGATGGTTTACATTACAATATTGGTATTTCTCTTTTGCACTTCAAGTTAGAAATGTCAGTTAGGTTGCTTTGAATTTTTTTCTCTGTAGCGTGCAGAAGGGAAACTGTAAAAACTATTTTATCTAATAAACAAAATGTTGAAGGATCATGTAAACACAAATTGTATATTTGTATTGATGATAAAAAGTATAGATACACCTAAACAGGGAGACATTAGAAAGCCTGACCCCAAAAAAACTAAATACATGGATGGAAAAAAAAAAAAAAAAAGAAGAAGAAGAAGAGGAAACTGGATCTAGTTAACTTGTTTGTGTTGTAGAATATTGACGACTTTCAGTTTAGGATTTCCGGACCAAAGAAACCTGCAAGAACAAGTAGATGTTTAATCCTAGTTAAAACGATATCCTGAACCTGGAAATGCAGTCACTTCGTATGTTCTCAGGCACTTGCGAATTCCCACTACTTCCACTAACTCTTCCCCTTGCTAGCAGTAGTAACAATTCCAGTATATCTATTGAATACATCTATAAAAAATGCTAAGTAGATTGTGCATTATGAGAGAAAAACCCTCTTTAAATCAAGTTTTTCTGATGGATTTGTAAACTAGAAAAGAAAAAACACTCTCCACACAAAAGGAAAATACGAAAAACGAAAACGTTTCACACAAATTGTAAAAACAAAGAAAACGTCAAAGTCAAACCAAGTCGTCGCCACGTCAATAGGTGGGATTGACCGTGGGATATAGAGTGGGCTGTGCAGAATTATTGTAATTTTGCTACATTGATTAGACACGTAAATTAGAAAAATTACTCTAATTTTGCATTATCATGTGCATGCAATTAGTATTAATCAATCAATTTCCTAATTTATCTTTATAAACTTAAATACAAAGTTTTTTTTTTTTTTTTGGTAATTCAATTTTCATTAATGGAAAACAAGATTACATAGATCTCAAGTACATCAAATTGAAAAAGAAAAAAGAAATAACAAGATTGTAACGGTACATGATTGAAAATTCCGACAAGGAAAAGAGAAGGAATTCCAAATACTGACCTAATACAAGAATGTAAGAACCGATAGAATCGGAGAGAAGATGGTCTTCATAATATTCATGGACCATTTGATAAATCGTCTTCCTAATGAAGTAATGCTCCAATGGTATAGGAGTAATCTGCAAATTTGTTGACCGCAGAATAGAGAGTAGTCTGGATTCGGTGATGTACTTGAACAAACATATAATCAAAATCAAGTAACCATTAAAATAAAAGAGAATCACCATTAAGGTGAAGACAAGAATCACCATGAAGGTGAAGATAAAAATCACCATGAAGGTGAAGAAAAATAATCCTAATAGGAACTAATCCTTTTATTCTAAAATTAAAACACAAAAAAACTAAGATCCTTGCTCAGATCTAGCCCCAAATGGACTAGATCTGAGCAAGAAGATGAAATTGGGTTGTTTTTTTTTCTTAGAGAAGAGGAGAGAGAGAGGGGAGATGAAGAGGGATTAACTTAAATACAAAGCTATACTATAATCTTTACTTACCTATTAATTAATGTACGAAAAATGCACAAATATTTTTCATAAAAGCCAAATCATTAAATTGTCAAATTAGTTCAAATCTTCCATTTTTAATTTTCTTATGCATTTAAAATCCGTGCTGTAATTAGCTAGATAAAAATAATAAATCTCTTTCCTAACACTAAGAAAAAATGTCAAAAATTAATTATACGTAACTATCAGTCAATGCACCTATTGTTTCCATAATTAATTAAGTCCTAATAAGTTAATTAATCAAAGATTTAAAATGGAAATATGATTTATATTTTCAAGATATACTAAGAGCATAATCAATTAACATTTATTATTTTATTTTATTTTCGCAACCATAAGCATACTCATAACTAAATATTTATTCTTTATGAATCAAGTTTTAGATTTAAAATCCGAATAAGTAATATGAATAGGGTTTTAAACGCGAAAATCATGTTAACAAAAATTACGGGGTTTTACAATGATGCTCAGTGATTTTCCATATGGATCTCAAAGTCGATTCCCAATAGACAGAAAGAAGGATCTGGTTGGAGATAAGGTAGTTAGAGACGGTAATTCGAAGAATTCTGAAATAGAAGGTAAAAACAAGACCAATGTTGCTAGGAGAAGTGATAATTCTGTCAAAGTAAATACAAATAACTCTTTCAATCCGCTGAGTAATGATAAAGTTATTATTGAAGAGTGTGAAGAGGATAGCGAAGAGTTATCAGATGTAGAGTTTGGCAACAATGATCACTACATGGGATGTGAAGACAAAGGTGGCAAGAAGACTGAGAAAGATCTTTCTAGGTTCAAATAGAATGACAATATCCTTAACAAGGGAAGCAATGAAAATCTGGCCAAAAGTCAACGATCGACTGCTAGGAGGAAGCGCAAATAGTTTGTTGTTACTTGATGTTTAGGCAGCTTTGCTTCATCTTTTCTATTTTGGTTGGTTCGGGTGTGGGATTTTGCCAACCCATGTCTTGTTTTGTGTTTTTGGTGATGGCTTTGATCTCACCTCTGGACTCGCTTAGGCACTCTTATTTGTTTCTCTTTTTTGTTTCTGGAATAAAAATTTTATGCTTCAAAAGAAAGAACAACCGTTAACTATTTTCTTAGATTTAGTAGCATTTTAAGTTACTCCATGTTGGGGATATGTAGGGGTGTTCAATGGACGGACGATTGCGGATTAGGGGTCACCCGCAACCAAACTGTCAAAGTTGCGGATTTGGAAAATTGAACCGTGACCGATCCAATCACCCGCGGATTTGACCTCTACGGATCAGCGGATTATGCGGGCCGGATGCGGATTAATCGCGGATTTGGTAAAAAAAAAAGAAAAAAAAAAAGAAAAAAGAAAATAAAACATTGCAGTAGTAGTAGAACTTGCAATGATATTACTAACAAATGCATCCGAAATTGGTTGCAACCCTACAATTGCATTTTCAGTCGAATTACTAATGTTAATTTTCAAGAATTTTCTTATCATAAAGAAGAAGAACAAGTGTGAAATGAAAATGAAAATCATTTAAGAAAGTAGTTTGGCTAGAGAATCTGAGAGACTAAGGTAGTTAAGAGGTGATGGTATCTCAATGGCTGATAATGGAGAGAAACTTCCAAGGAGTTGATTATTACTGAGCTGAGACTCATGAAATAAATTGTGTTCGCCACCACAAGTTAAATAACCATACTATTTGGCTCATAGATTACGGAGATAAATCCGCGGATTTGCAAAACCAACCGCAACCAAACCGCTAAACATTGCGGATTTGAGAATTCACCCGTAACCGTCTTATAGATTCTTGCGGATTAGTTTTCACCCGCAATTTTACGGACGGTTACAGATGAAATCCACGGTTCCGGATTGTATGCACACCCCCGGATATGCCACTTAAAGGAGACGATCGACAAACACAAGGCCCATAAATTAATAACCTCAGTTACCGCTTACCCACAGCTCCGTAGTTGACGACGATTTGATTTGACACACACTGAGAGTGTCGAGGATCGTACAACGGTTCCATAGAACTGTTTCCAATTAAAATTGTTCGTTTAACTTGTTAAGGTTTATAGTCATCCAAAATTCCAAATCAATCTTTTGACCAGCTGATTGCCATCCACATCATACGCGTCTATTGCAACGTCATCGAAAACACTGCCATGTCACATTTAACATGTTTTAGGCCCTAATATAGTTTTCTCGGGGCATTTTAAAGAAGTAGAACTAGAAATCGCACTGGTCAAATTTAGATTTATTGATTTGCGGGGGGTTCTTTATAAAAGTTTTTTCATCTTTGCAGAAAGAAAAGGGTGGTGGTGGTAGATCATAAATTCTCCATAAGTGGAGAAGAATCCTGATGCTAAAATGTAAAAGTGAAATCCAAGAGTTTCAAATGAGCCAGCGGCCAGTAATAAAACCGAGTCGCTGCTACCAATGTGAACAAAATAATTGCGCTTTCTTGCAGCCACCAGTGTCAACTAACAGCGAACAAACCTCTGCTTTTACTACAAAGCCGAACCGAATGGTCGTTACGACCAAAAAGGCAGAGCCGGTTGAGGTTACAGGGGGAAGAATTGTCCCCCATGGACTAGTTTGTCTCCCATGCCATTTGCTCCCATAAGTGTTTATTAGTGGAAGTTAAGAGTAATTAGTGGAAGTTAATTAAGGTTGAATGTTCGGTAGAGCTTGCAACCCTTATGGTTCAAAAGAATAAAACACACTGATGAGACAAAAAATTTGCATGCGCCTAAACACGGTTCCACCATTGCGTAGATAATTGCTTTCTATCTATAATGCAACAAAAGATAAAAACAACATAATAATGCAATGTTAATTAATACGTAAGCAATACGTAAAATTAACAACTAAAGAGAATGTTAGCATTTGCTTTCGCTAAGAAGCTGTTAGGTGTTAAGTTTGGTGACCGCTATCAATTAATTGGCTTACGGAATCTCCATCCCCATCCCCGTCACGTTAACGTCGGTGGGGGTTTACTAAGTAGCTTCCTCTCTTCTTCTAAAGTCTCTGGTAGCTTTAACAAAAACAAACGTACAAACAAAAACCGACAGAGACGTGGTTTCCTTCTCGAACTAGTTCGAGTGACACATCGCCCCACATTATGTCAATGTTTAGGCTTTATCGTTTCGAGATAAGCTCGATTAAAATTTAGAATCGACATTACATCAATTTATGTAGATGGTAATCGACATTATCTCCAATTAATTGTATGTTTTGATTCATGTGTCCTAGTTGTACGCATCTCCCTCTGTCAGTAAATGTCACCTATCTTGTAATGTCCCTCCCAGCTTTTGTAGCTTTCACGCCCATCCCACCTTTACCGTTCCCATCGTTAAGTACATAAACAATGTGAGCTATAATATTAAGCAAAACCCGTTTCATTAATTAACTAATAAAATATTTTTTAATAATAATTTAAATAATTGAAATTTAAGATGAACTGACATTAGACAATCATATTATTATTTTATTTAGTTGAAAATGATTTATTCTTCATAATGCGAGGACTCGGAATAGAATCATCCATAAATCAGGAAGTTCTCTATATCTTAATGTACTAATCCGTTATCCGTAGCTTAGCCGACACTCTAATTTTGCAACATTTGTCGTTTGTCCCTAATAATGTCGTAACTAAAACACAACCTCATTATGCAAGCGGAGGGAAACTCATAATTCACACAACTCATAAGTGTTTTTCTTTCTTTCTGGAAATACCCAAGTGCACGGTTATTATTTTTTCACAACAAATTGTGGTCTCGCCACACATCATGTGTGCTAGAGATGATCGATCCCAACCAACAAAAGTAGTGCTCCATGCTTCGGTTAGTGATGATGGTGGTAGTTATTTATTATCTAGTTTTGCACATATACTGTTGTTGGTAATAATTGCCAGGTGCTCATCATTTTTTATCATCCATCCCATGAATTTGAAAGATACTGGCAAAACAAATTATTGATTGAACCATGCATGCAGCTACATTACTTGGTACTACAGCAAGGACAACAGCACAGGCATAGCCACAAATTAAATGACACATTACAGAGAGAGAGGCCATGATTATGCATGTGAGTCTTTCGGTGTGTGGACTAAAATTTCATGGGCCACGGTTTTTATGGCTATCCAGCGTTAATCCTCGTGGCAATAGAATCTCAGCCACATCGTAATCTGTAGAGCAACACACCCCAATATTCTATAGCTGGTTGTTTATAACTGATCCGCTGAGAGGATGCTATTACGAATTTACGAGGATGATGATAAAAAAGAAGAAGAATGCGTATTAAGAAGAAAAAATGATTAATTGCACGAATCATGGTTCGATGTTTTTGTTATGGTTCCACATGGAGGAGTCCGTGTACAAAGAGGAGGCACGAATAAGTATAATTATTTTGCCGATGTCGCTGTAATATAACGGGAAGTCACTGAGCAATGATATTAGTGACCTCATAAGCATCAGTTTCTTTACCAATCAAAACAAAGAAAAGAAAGTATGATTAATATTTAAGGGCTTTTGTTAACTTGTATACCTGTATACATGTTAAGGTTTAATAAATAATTATTTTATTTATTTGGAAATTGTGTTTTTTTGTCTTATTTTATTAGAAATTGGTTTTTCTTACACTAAAAATAAAAAATTATGTTCCCAATGCAAAGAATTATTGTTTTCAATACAATAAAACAAACAAATCTTGTTTCCAATGCAATAAATTGTTGTTTTAATGAACCTTAACATGTATACGGGTATACAAGTTAACAAGACCCATATTTAAGATCAAACTTGCCAGCACCCATCCGAGTCCGACACTATAAATAAAAATTCACACACCTTAAACGAGCCAGGCCCAACTTTCTTAAGTGTCTTTGAAAGATCAGTCTTCGTCTTCGGCCTTTTTTTCTTGTTTCCTAGTATTTCAGGAACGTTATTTTGGGGACCATGGTTTTTTTGAGGGGACCATGGTCCCATTTTGAGTAGGGGTGCCCTTATCCTAAATTTTTTGTAATACCTAAACTACCCTTTTAATTATTTTTTAGTTTTGATTAGTGAAATCATTATTGAAATGATTAAGAAAAAAATAACATTAACCCACCACCGCCGATTACCACCACCACCACCACCGCCGATTACCACCACCACCGCCGCCGATTAGCACCACCACCAACCATCTATTACCACCACCACCTCCGATTACCACCGCCACCACCTCTATATATGTAGCTTCATTTAAATCATTAACAAAGATATTCTCACAAACTCATTGCTTGTCATTCGTTTTTGGTTGAAAAAATGAGAAGTATCAAAATGAGTTGAAAATGGAAAAAAGTTGCAGAGAGGTTTAATGGAGGTTTTTTTTCTCCAGAGACATGTTCGGTTACATCGCAAAAACAATTCTTAGCCGAACTAAGAGTTCGGTTATCACGGATTAATTTTTTCTGAACCGAACTGAGAGTTCGGTTCATTCGCAAAAAATACTTTTAACCGAACTATGGGTTAATTCCATTTATGCATCTGCAAGTGCAGTTCGGTTGGATCGCAAAAATTATTAAGTTTTTACTTTAACCGAATGTTTTCCTAATTGCATATATGCATATACAAGCTCAGTTCGGTTGATTCGCAAAATATGTTGAAGTTTGCGAACCAACCGAACTTCTAACACTAGGTTACTTTTAACCTGCAGTTCGGTTGGGAACTTGATTGCATTGAAGTTTTCGAACCAACCGAACATAGGTAAATGAGTTCGGTTAACTCGGAAAAATAATTTCAAAACCGAACTCTTCTCTATATAGCCAAATGTTGAGTTCGGTTTAATCGCCAAAAACAAAATTCTGCGAACTTACCGAACTCTGTTGTTTAAAGTTCGGTTACAACGTGGTCTAGTCGATCGAACCGAACTAAACTCGTAAACTCAAGCATAGTAGTTCGGTTACATTTGATTTTTCATCACTAGCCGAACAAACAAAAACTCCATTAAAGCTCGGTTCGGTTGCCGTGATTTTGGATTTATTAACCAATCGCATTTAGAAAGTTCGAGTTACATGTTCTTCATATAATATAACCGAACTTTGTTGACATGGTTGAAATTTTTTTGTTACAATTTTGATTTTCAAGATATTTTAGGCCGTTCATAGCAACATTCACTAAGTTACAAGCATACCTTAGCACCCAGATGATGTTTTTTCTCCATATTCACCCATTTCAAAATAATTTTTTTCTTCATCTTCATCTTCTTCTATCACTTTAGTCACTCAATAATCGGAGGTGGTGGTGGTGGTGGTGGGCGGTGGTGATAATCGGAGGTGGCGGCTAGGTTAGATGTTTTTGTTTTTATATTAGATTAAGTTAATTACAATTATTAGGTTAGGGTTAATTTCAATTATTAGGTTAGGGTTAATTAAATTGTTAAGGGCAAATAGTAATCGCATGATTTTTAGGACAGCCCTTAACAATTTAGGTTAGGGTGCCTTAAAATCAATGGTCCCCAAAAAAAAGGGTGGTCCCTAAAATAATGTTCTATTTCAGTGCACCACCCGTATCATAGCAAACTCCAATTCATCCGCAAAAAGTTGCAGTAAGTTGTGGTGTCAATGTTCAAATTCTTTATTAGTCTTACAGGGCTCACAAGTAATGCTTGATGGGCTTGGCAACAAGGAACTTGAGGTTGTTGTTGATGGTTGCGTTGCGACTTGTGTCTTGAGATGTGGGAGAAACGAACAGGATCTTTTTTTTTTTTAATTGTAAAAGTTGGCGGTTCTTATTCTTTTGTGGTCATTCAAAATTTTGAGATTGAATATCTTCTTATCTAAGAATTAGTTGTTGGCGTTTGTTGCAGGGTTATGTTGGATCGGATTCTGCTTGTAGTGGAACAAAGAATCGGAATAAAACCATCCCCATTATAGATTCTTTTATGGTTCAACGTACCATATTCAAGCGCAAAAGTTTATACGAATCATACCCTATTAAATAAAAACCTTACTTGAGTCTCATTATTTCTTCATCAATGTGTGGTGGTACACTAATAAGCTTTGTAACGAGCTTGATCATCATACTCTCTGCTGTTGAAAATGGTAATTTCAATTTTATTTAGTTCGTTTAGGCATACGATTTTGTATACAAGTTTATTTTGCTTATGCTTTTTGGTTAGGACTAATATCGTACTGGTATGGAACAGAACTATGATCATGGGTTTGACACCATCCCAGTCTCGGCAGGACCTTGGGGAGGTCAAGGTGGAGGAAGATGGGATGATGGAGTACACACGGGCATCAAGCAGTTGATAGTCACTCATGGAGCAGGAGTTGACTCCATCCAAATCGAGTATGATGACAAAGGAAACTCAGTTTGGTCACCAAAGCACGGTGGCAATGGTGGCGAAAAATCGGACAGGATCATACTGAAGCATCCAGACGAGTTTCTAATTTCAATTAGTGGGTATTATGGTAGTGCCACTAGTTTATACGGCCCGGTGTTTATCCGATCCTTGACGTTTGTCAGCAATATGAAAACATACGGACCATTTGGTGCTAACCAACTAGGAACTCATTTCTCATTCTCAATTTCGAATAGCAAAATTGTAGGATTTCATGGATATTTTGGTTGGTATCTGGATGCGATCGGTGTTCATATGCGACCACTTTTTGTATACCAGGTACCAATTCCATGCAAATCTATAGTTTCATCACATAATCTTGTTGCAACCGGGGCTGAGACCGGGACCAATAATTTAGGATTCAAAGTAGTCCAGTGGAAGGTTGACGATGAAGAAGGGTATGTCAATAATGTTCGCGCGTTGCAACAAAGTGATAGCAAAAACAACAACGTTCTCGCGTTGCAAAAGAGTGATAGCAAAAACAATAATGTTCGCGCGTTGCAACAAAGTGATAGCAAAAACAACCACGTTCTCGCGTTGCAAAAAAGTGATAGCAAAAACAATAATGTTCTCGCGTTGCAACAAAGGGATAATAAAAATAACGTCAAACCGAACAAAGTCTTAATAAGAAACTTGAGCAGTTCGGAGACGAGCGATGGAGAGCCAAATGATACCAAGGTGATAACTCGATCTTCATGTACCTACGTTCAGTTCCTTTAACTTAAAGAGTATGTAACTTAATGTGTATATGTTTCAGGTTGTTTCTTTTCCTACTTATGTTGACAAAGGTGTTTCAAGTGTCTTGACTTATGGACCTTGGGGAGGTAACGGTGGTACCATATTTGATGATCGAGTTTATACGGGTGTTCGACAAGTGAACATAACTCGTAGTTCGGTTCTTGTTTCGATAAAAGTTTTGTATGATAAGAATGGTTTAGCAGTTTGGGGAAGCAGAAATGGTGGAGCTGGAGGACTTAAATCAGAAAAGGTTTGTAAAACCACCGATAACGTTCTAAATTCGACCGATGTTTTTTTTTTATCATATTTTTTTTTTTGTTGCAGATAGTTTTCGACTTTCCGTTCGAGATCTTGACGCACATATCGGGCTACTATGGAACACTCATGTACATGGGACCAGCAGTGATAAAATCAATAACATTTCATACCAATACAAGAACTCATGGACCATATGGTGACGAACAAGGAACACCGTTCTCATCCAACTTGAAGCAAGGAAAAATTGTTGGATTCCATGGAAGGAAAGGATACTTTGTAGATAGTATTGGGGTTCATGTTAATGAAGGGAACTTTTGGATCCCGAAACGTGCTGGTGCTTGTAGTCCACCTGAATTGCCAGTAGCGGAGATGGACAATCCACAGTGGTCTAATAAACTAGTTCTCGCAAAGCGAGGACAGAAAGAAGAGGTACAGACTAAATAATCCAGGCTATCACATACTTGAAGTAAGCTATATAAAGTTCGGTTTTCATTCTGCGACATTGAATTACATTTTTTCTGTAGGCAACATATGGAGTTGTAAAAGAACCAGCTCCATGCGGACCGGGGCCATGGGGTGGAGATGGAGGCCGACCATGGGATGATGGAGTTTTCACAGGGATTAAGCAGATATTTCTGACAAAAGCAGAAGCTATTTGTTCAATACAGATCGAGTACGATCGAAATGGACAATCCGTTTGGTCTACACGACATGGAGGCAGCGGCGGAGACACCACCAACAGGGTAACTACACAAACTTTACACAAAACTCTGTAATATGCAAATTTAGTGGTTTCTAATGAAGGTTTATTTCGCAGATAAAATTTGATTATCCACATGAAGTGATTACTTGCATAAGTGGATATTATGGTTCCATAGGCAAAGATGAAAGACCTAAAGTTATAAGATCACTTACATTTTTTACCAGCAGAGGTAAATATGGACCTTATGGTGAAGAAATTGGAACATTTTTCACTTCAACTATAACTGAAGGGAAAGTTGTTGGACTCCATGGAAGAAGTAGTTTGTATTTGGATGCAATTGGAATACATATGCAGCATTGGTTAGGTCATGATGATCGCCGACCTCCTAAATCATCCGTCCTCTCTAAATTTTTCTATTGATCGACATAAATTTTTCTTATTACTGATGTAAACATACAGATTATTTTCATGCAAAATCAGCTCTTAAATCATGAACCTGTATACCACTATGTAAACTTGATGTCTGCTCGGCAGCTAAATAATAAACCATGTATGCTTGTAAGTATTGATGAATAATAATTCCTCCGTTTTTAGAAAAAAAATATTTTCACGTTTTCATTTTAGCCAATTTGTAGTACTAAATTTTCCCACAAATACAAAAACATTTTTTCTCTTTTCCTTATTTATATAATAGTTAAATACGAGAGTGTTTACAAGAAACTAGTTGGTAGCCTCCTTATTTTTATTCTTTTCCTTAGTTTATTTGTTTATTTATTTTTTGGCAAATTTCTTATAACTAGAATTTCCCAAATTTTAGGATAGACAACCATCCAAATTGTTCCAATCAAAAGTGATAACAAGCTCCACAACATCACGACGAGAACTATAAATATCTAGAATTTTAAATAAGAGCAAATTGAAATACCATCAGCTGGAATCACAACAATAAAGACCTTTTCAACACCTGTCGAAAATTTTCCTTAGTGCATTTCCAATGGGACACCCTTAATTTCCTAATAATTAGGTCACATAGGATTTTCATAGTTTTTAATAAAAATCTTTCTCCAACGGGAATGTGATTATTGTGATGATTGAATGCAAGGGTGATATGTAAAATGTGATTATTGTGATGACTGAATGATATGTAAGGTAGTTACACAGACATCCTCAAACTCATCCTTTAGTTTTAGAAGTTCTTCCTAGGGATGTAAACATTCTAATCACTAGTATCCATGGTTATTAACGATTAGATCAAATATTTAATTTTCAAATTAAGGACTTAATAGGTTCCTAACCAATGTAAATAAATTTATGGCTGGAGATTATCGTATGGATGGCTAGGCCAGTTCCTACAGGCGGAAAGAACGAATGATTATAGAATCTAGATCGGTGGAAAACCTTTTCCAAAAAATCAATTATTTATTTTGTTTCAGATAGAAAGATGATATTGATGTTTTTTAGATTTTTCCTAGTCTCCATGGGTCCTAGACCTTGACAATTCCATGAAACAATTTTAAGAAATTGCTAGAAATAAGAAACTTGGGGATAATAAAAAAATTAGCAGAGTGTTAAGAGGGTAATTACTAACATGCTTGCAGTTCTTAGTGATATCATTCATATCATAGTTAGGCATAATAAGAAGGAGAAGTTTAAAGATACACTAATGAAGATTAAGAAAGTAGTATTTGGTATTGCTAACCTGATTATTAGATATAGAGGTCGGAGTGAGCAAAACACCTTCGGAAATAGCTTGATTATCTCCTTCCTTCACAACCATATTCATCATCTTTGGACCTTTGTTCATCTTTTTAGGTCTAGAAACTTTGGTATTTTTGGAACTAGGGTTATATTTTGTAGATGACCCCAAATTGAAGATAGGTCTAGATGTTTCTGATGTTTCAATTGTCAAAATATTCTTTTGAGGAGGCGAGACAGTTGTTGATTGCTTGATTTTTTTCTTCTGATAGGGATTTATTGGAGAGAGTTGAATCGTTGCTTGAAAGGGGAGATTTCAGTTGAGATAGAAATTATCTTTTTTATTATTTTCCTGGTCCACTTTCTAGTATTTGGAACCAACTCAGAAATAGGGTAGTGGAGGAAGTCCTATCAACCATCCTGAGTGGAACAATCCATGGGAGAGGGAGGAGGAAAGAAGGATGAGATTGGATGGAAGAACATGACCCCATCTCAGACTTTAGAGTTTATTGTAGCATTATTAGTTGGCTTGGAAATTACAGTGCCCGCGAGGAATCTGATAATTAGAGAATACAAGTTTTTTTTTATTATTCTCGTTATTAGGGGGACTGAGTTGAGCTCTACAACTCGGCGGAAAATTTCGTCCCTGAATTTCTTTTCAGTGCATCATATTCATTGATTCAAGTGAGAATTAGATCACTGTTCAGTGAATAATAACGGTTCGTGTTTAGAGATAAATCTGATATAATATGTCGGATAATTCAAATTCTAGTTCGGTTTGAGGTCTTCAAAATTATCAAATCTGAGAATAATTTTGTTTGGAGGAATTTTAGTGCTTCAATTTATATCCTTAATGAGGTGATTGATGAGAATCTTAATGAGTGGAGGTTTAGTTTAATTGGTCATTTGGATTTAGTAAACATTAAGCTGGCAGTAGCTGAATCAATTTTGAGGAAACGATGGAACCTAAAAGGAAAATGTCAAATCCTATCGGTATAGGTTTCTTCATCATTAAGCTAGAGAATGAAGAAGATATGAAGTTTGTATATGAAGGCTTTTGGGAAGTTGAAGCTCAATATTTGAGATTAAGATATTGGGAACGTGATTATAAGCCTGAATTGCAGAAAACCTCTAGTGCATTTGTATGGATGGTATTTCCAGGATTGAGTATTGAATATTGGAAGAAAAATATACTCATGGCAATGGGAAGTGCAATTGGAAGACCAGTTCGTGTTGATGAAACTACTTTGAAGCATGAAGTTGGTTATTATGCTAGTATTCTGGTTGAAATTGATTTAGCCAAACCAATTCCTTATAAGATTTGGGTCGAATCGAAATATGGTAAGTTTGAACAAGCTATTCAAACCTCAAATGTTCCTACATTTTGTAATCATTGTAAAGTGATTGGTCATCTGGTAGCAAAATGTATAATTAAGAGGAAAGAACAAGGGAAACATGTTGATTCTCAAGCAGTTCCTAAGCAGAATTGGAGATATACCCCTAAAAAACATGCTACTAAGACTGCGGGTGCTTTTGATATTTGTTTTACTCCTAAGACTATTGAACAAAGTATTGTTGAAACTTTAGCAAGTGAAGATGAATTTATAGATACTGTGATTCCAGCAGTTGGTCAGAGAATCTCTACTCCAAAGAAATATGATGGTTTTTCAGGTGGTTTGGATTCTCATTTTGAATTTCCAATTTTATCAGTTGAGAAGATTCTGGATGTTGGAACAAGTATTCCTTCTTTGAATTCAGTTATTGAGGTGGAAGTTCCTTTAGTTGAATCAGAGGAGGTGATGACTACTAAGGTCTTAACTAATATTACTTTAATGATGAACCTTTAGAGGGTTGGAAAGATGTGACAGGCAAAGCCTCTAAAACTAGGAAGCTCAATATACTAGATGGTGGTGCAAATGATGGTAAGAATATTGCTTCTCCAAGTAAATTTAATGCATTAATTGAAGTAGTTGAAAAACATGATCAATTCTCTAAAGTAATTAGTAAACCTGTTAAAGGTAAGGATACTAAAGGTATATCTACCGTCACAACTAGAAAGCAATCTAGTAATTTAGTTAAAAAAATACTATTGTGTGTGTGTGGGTGGGGGGGGGAGGGTCTCAGACCTCTCTTTCTCAATGAGAGTGTTCTATTGGAATGTTTAAGGATTGAGAAAAGATCAAGCCCAAGACGAACTTAGAAGTTTAGTAAATCAATTTAATCCTTCCTTGCTTTGGATTGCTGAACCAAAAGTCAGGGCTTCAAGTAGTAATATTAGAAATATGAAATTACTTAGTATGTATCAGAAGTTAATCCAAATTTCTAGTGAGACTGTTAAAGGAAATATATGGTTTTTCTTGCATGCTTCATTATCTACTCCTTCTGTGGTTTCTTCTACAAGACAAGCAATAACAGTCCAAGTTGGAGAAGTTTTAGTTACTGGTATACATGCTGCATGCTTAACTATTGACAAAAGAGTTTTATGGGAAGAATTAATTCAATTAAGTGAGATGAACTTACCTTGGTTGGTGATAGGTGATTTCAATGTGGTACTCTCAAATGATGAAAAGAAGGGTGGTAGAAATCCACTTAGAATCTTAATGCAGGAATTTAGAGATTGTGTATAATCATGTAATCTAATGCAAGCTCCAAGATTTAGAATTTTATTTTTTTGATGTAATAATAGGGTGGGAAAAAAGAGAATTCATTGTGATCATGGAGCATTGATAGGTGGAGTTGCTATTAATCCTAAACCAATTAATGTACCATTTAGGTATCAATATGTTTGGACTTCTCATCCCGGTTTTTTCAAGTTAATACAAGAAGCATGGGAGGAAAATTGTTCAGGAAACCCTTTTTTCATTTTTCTTAGTAAATTGAATAGCCTTAAAAACATTATCAAGAAGTGGAACTGAGAGGTTTTTGGAGATCTAAGAGTTAATGTAAGAAGTAACATGAGGTTTTAGCTGTTTTTTTAGTGTCTGATGCTGACCCTGAAAATGTGGAGCTACTTAATAATTTGATTACTGCACGAGGGAAGCATGAGGTGGTATCCCAACAGTACAATGCAATGATGAGAATTAAATCGAGAATTAAATGGGGTGAAGGAATGTGGAGCTAATACTGTTTTTTTTTTCATGCAAATATGAAAATTAAGAAGGCTCATAACAATATTTCTGAACTGGAAACCCTTGAAGGTAATTTAGTGACTGCTCAGAATCAAATTGTTGATTATTTTCCAATCATTATAAGAAGAAATTTGAAGCAAGGAAGGTTGAATTTGAATAAGAATTATTTAAGGCTATACCCAAGGTGTTAACTGAGGAAGATAATGAATTTCTTGATGAACTTCCTTCTTATGCTGAGATTAATAATGTAGTTTTTGGAATGGATCCAAATAGTTCTCCAGGCCCTGATGGATTTCCAGGTAGATTCTATAGATTTGCATGGGAAGTGGTTGGGACAGTTATTTTTGGTGAAAAACCAATTTCTAATAAAATAAGACAAAAAGCTAAATTCATGTATACGGGGTATCGTGGTTGGGACGAGAGTTAGTTTTTGGAGGGACAACTTCATTCCAAAAGGTCTTAACTCTAACTTTCTATTCCCCCTACCAAAAATTCAAGGTGCTAAGAAAGCTGAATATTTTAGACTAACTGGATAGGCAAACTTTAATTTTAAAATTATCATAAGAATTATAACAACCAGAATTAGTATTGTGATAGGTAAAATGGTTTTAGTTCAGCACATAGCATTCATTAAAGGGAGGAATATCCATGAAAAAATTGTCTTAGCTACCGAGTTAGTTAATGAGTTGGATATCAAGAGAATAGGTGGAAATGTGGGGCTTAAAATTAATATTACTCAGGCATATGATTCCTTAAGTTAATTTTTTATTTATTTGAAGTATTAAGAAGATTTGGTTTTTCTAAAAACGAAATTTAATGGTTGAAGAAAATATTTGTGAAAATGCGGGGGGTCTAACAACCACAATCAACAATTCATTTGGAAATCTGAGGGGAATTAATCCAATATACTTTTTAGAGAATCAACTAGATAGTCAGACTCAATCTAGAGTAAAGTATATCAAAGAGTTTAATATTTGTTTCACAATGTAATCATCAAATCAAACAGATAGAAATCTGTGAGCTTGATTATTATGTGAAACGACTTGAACGGTACCAAATACCAATGTACAAGTGTCAATCAATTTAAACCAACAACCAAAGTTTGGATATTCTAATTGATTGATCTAAACGCACAACCTGTAATATTTCAATTATATAACAAAATATAATGCGGAAAAGAAATTACACAAACACCAGAAGATTTGTTAACGAGGAAACCGTAAATGCAGAAAAACCCCGGGACCTAGACAAATTGAACACTACACTGTATTAATCCGGTACAGACTCTAGCCTACTGCCAATAAACTTCGTACTGGACTGTAGTTGAACCCTAATCAATCTCACACTGATTAAAGGTACAGTTGCGTTCCTTACTGCTATAGATGGTTCGCCTATTTCAATATGAAAATGCGGGGGTCTAACAACCACATCCAATAATTCGTTTGTCAATCTGAGAGGACTTACCCCAATACACTAGAGAATCAACTAGACAGTCAGACTAAATCTAGATTAAAGTATATCAAAGAGTTTAATATCTCTGTTTCACAATGTAATCATCAAATCAAACAGATAGAAATCCGCGAGCCTGATTATTATGTGAAACAACTTGAACGGTACCAAAGACCAATGTTCAAGTGTCAATCAATGTAAATCAACAACCAAAGGTTGGATATTCTAATTGATTGATCTTAATGGACAACCTGTGATATTTAAATTATATAACAAAATATAATGCGAAAAAGAAATAACTCAGACACCAGAATTTTATTAACGAGGAAACAACAAATGCATAAAACCCCCGGGACCTAGTCCAGATTGAACACCACACTATATTAAACCGCTACAGACTCTAGCCTACTACAAATTAACTTCATATTGGACTGTAGTTGAACCCTAATCAACCTCACACTGATTCAAGATAAAGTTGTGTTCCTTACGTCTCTGATCCCAGCAGGATACTACGCACAACCAAGAGTTGATTCCCTTAGTTGATCTCACCCACAACCAAGAGTTGCTACGACCCAAAGTCCAAGACTTGATAAACAAATCTGTCTCCCACAGAAATACCCACGAGTTTTTGTTCCGTCTGTTGATAAATCAAGGTGAACATGAACTAATTGATAAACTAGTTTTATATTCCCAAAGAACAGCCTAGTATTATCAATCACCTCACAATAATCTTAATCGACTACTGAAACAAGATATTGTGGAATCACAAACGATGAGACGAAGATGTTTGTGATTATTTTTATCTTGCCTATCAGAGAAATTAATCTCGAGTCAATTATTTCAATTGTACTCAATTCGATAGAATCAGGCAAGATCAGAACACGCAACTACAAAGAAAATAGTTGGGTCTAGCTTCACAATACCAATGAAGTCTTTGAAGTCGTTAACCTACATGGTCTCGTTAACCTACATGGTCTCGATAAAAACCTGATTCAACCAAGCTAATATGTTTCAACTGTTAGATCGAACTTAGCTTGTTACACACAAATGAAATGTACCCTCATTTAGGTTTATGTAACCGTACCTAAACGTGTACACCATGTTGACTCACAAATAGTTAATCGAAGTTAGCCATATGATTACTCTCGTATCAACCTTATTCATCTTAACCATAACTAGTTCAAATGACTCAAATGAAACTATTTAAAGAGCCGTTCAATTGATATATTATCATAGAAATATACAAGAACACAATTGAAGAAAAATCGATTTGATTCACTCGAAAGAATACATGAAAATTATAGCTACGGTTTGCAAAGATTGCATTCCTTATTTTATAAATGTTTAGGTTCATGTACAAAACCGATTTTAGAAAGTAACCAACACAAGTATGCATAAATTGGTACACATACTTAAGTAGACGAACTGAGTTTTGTTACGCCAGTTTGCGTACGGGTGCGCATACCTACTCACACTCCAAACTCCAGCAGATATTCATGGACGTGAAACTTCCGCTGGTATGCGTACTAGTACGCATACCTGCCCAGACATCCAACAACCGCCAATACACATGCGGGTATGCATACTTCATGTTCCTGGTTTTTGGACTTACACACAAATGTGATAACACACTATGTTTATATCCAAATATGGTTACTTGATTCTAAGCTCTTTATTTTAATCATTGAAACTTTCTTAGAGGATGACAATAGCCTTTTTCACACACTATTAACATCAAAGCAATTTTCAAGATATTAAAATAATCATTAACGAAACATTCCAAGACTACACCAAATGATTGTATCACACAAACCATGAAAGATGTTACTCGGCAATTTTCACATGATATAAGATGAACTTGGTCGAAGCGAAAGTTTGCCAACACATATCTCGAGAAATATGTAAGCGAGATAAACTTAGCTCGAAATATCAAATGTATATATAGAAAACTATATCGTAATACGACTTATGTCTCAATATAGGAGATAAAGTAGAAATAGACTTTTCAAAGTGATAGATGAGTTTTAGTCCCATATACCTTTTGTCGATGAAGTTCCACAAGCTACCCTTAGTAGTTCTTCGTCTTCAAATGATGAACGCCGTGAAGTCTAAGCTCAACTACACAATCTATGTCCTAGTCCAAGACATCTATAAATAGTCTAGAAATCAATAATTATAGTTTTGATCATTAACATTGACATACATGCTTGAGATAACAACTCATACGGGTTCGACCGAGAAATGCTCTAACAATTTGAATCAGCTAGGATTTTT
Organism: Papaver bracteatum; assembly: GCA_023529315.1. Classification (NCBI taxonomy): domain Eukaryota; kingdom Viridiplantae; phylum Streptophyta; class Magnoliopsida; order Ranunculales; family Papaveraceae; genus Papaver; species Papaver bracteatum. The sequence goes on from JAJJWX010004500.1 coordinate 132,601, forward strand.
GTTCTTGTCAATGGTGGACCTTGTGGATTTTTTGATGTTTGGAGGGGACTAAGGCAGGTGATGGGTGTCTAAAACACCTTTTTATTTATCTATTGTTTATGCTTTCTCTGCTAGTTTTCTTGTAAATTATGTATCTTATGTTTTGTTTTTGAGTATTTAGGTACTTTGGAGTCATTTGGAACAAAAGAAGAAGAAACATGTAAAAAGTGTCATCTCAGGTGCAACTGCTGTTGGAGACTAACTATTTCTCATTATTTGCTTTTATTTCTTCATCTCTATCTGAAAAGCATGTCGGCTTTAGTGATGTAAATTTCTGTCTGAAAAGCACGACAACTTTAGTGATGACTCTCATTGAAGAGTATAAGTGAATATGAGAAATAAGGGACGGTTGTTGTTAGTGGAGGAACTCGAAAGAGAAGAGAGAGCATTCATTTGGAGCATAAAGGGGCAAAGATGTCATTTCCTAGGCGAACACTATCTGGAGCCGGCCAAGGTCAAGGGGGTTACCATCTGGGTGACCCTTATCTCAAGTGCTGGGGTGGCTAAATCATGCCCAAAACATTACCTAAACCTAAAATCAAGAAGGATATCTTCTCTTAATCATTTATACGCTGAAATTGAGACGAGTAAGCAGCGGATGCTATTGTTGGTCCGAATCTGGGAATAATGGAAGCAAAGATGGTCGAATTCAAGAGTATAGAGATATGGTTTTCACCTCATTTCATGTGGGAAACCAGAAATTGAGAAAGAAATATAGTAGCGGCTGCTGATGGCTCTGGGTTCTCGTCGCTGTTTGGTATCAGAGATGGGTTAAGATGTTAATGAGGAAGAAGAGAGATCTGGTTCTTTCAATTGAAGCTCGGTGATGAACAATAGGTTCCGGTGACTGAAATCTATGGTGATTGAAAGGGGTTTGAGTCTGTTGAGAATTTGTGAACAAGAGAGGAAGGGGATCTCATGTGTTGAATCTGGAGTGGTTTTGATTCTGAGAAGAACGAGAAGATTTAGATGGGGGTTTCGATCGAATCTGCTGTTGGGTTACTGAGATTGAGGCCATGGATGAGAATGGAAGTTGGTTGTTGCTGCACTGATGGGTCTTTTATTTGAGATAACAGTGCTGCTGGTGATTTTCATGGAAAAGTGGTTGGACTTGAAGCCTTGAAGAATCAATCAGTTGAAATGGGTTTCTAGAGATAGATTATAGCTGGGTTTTGCTCGAATTGATGATAGTAATCAAAGATGGATCTGATTAAGCTGAATTTGGGTTCACTACCTTGGGTCAAAACCAGATAAAGAACAGAAGATTGAAGCTGCTAAATGGGTATGATTCTGCTATGGAGTGAGGTATGGAAGTTCTGAAGGAAATGATGATGGGGTTTGATGTGTGAACTCAAGGAGGTGGCTCTGGTGGATGAATTTGGTAGAATAAGAGTTTGTGTTGCTGTTTTGGTTTTGCTAAGATGGCAAGATGGTGCTGTAGCTGGCATTGATTATCAAGGTTGAGCTGGAGCTATTGGAATTGAGTTAATTAAGCTCAATGAATGAAGGCAATTGCAGGAGCTGGTGCTAGTACTAATTGGTGTGCAGGTTATGAAGCTGATGTGCAATGGAATTGTGAAGTTTCCTTGAATCTGATGTTGCTATTGAGGGTTTAAAAGGATGATGGTTATGCTGGTGATATGGAGAACAACACAGTGTTGATGGCTCAGAAAGAAAGAGAAGTACTGTGCAGTTGTGACAAGATACAGCTGGAGTTGTTGGTACAAGGTAGTGCAGCTGCAGATGGAATTTGAAGCTGCAAGTGAACTGAATTGAATATGTGGTGGTTTGTGTTGTTAGGATGTTTGCTATGCAGACTGGTCTGAGATTGCAGTGAAATGGAATTGCTTCTGCTGGCGAAAAGACGGGTTTGTGTGAATTCAAAATGAAGTAGAAAGTGCTAAACTGGTGTTGAACTGGCTGAGCTTTTTGAGCAGTTATATGGGATCTGGTGCACTGAAATATTTGTGCAGGGAAGAACAAGAAGAAATCCAGAAAGTGATTATCCGCTATGGTGTTTGAGATCACATACATATTGGCCTGAGATAAAAAGGGATTAAAGGTCTGACTAATGCTGGGGAATGAAGTCTTGTGGAAGGTAGGATTATAGAATTGAAAGAAACTGCAGCTGGTGGTTATAATGGGTTTATACAACTGTTAGAACTGGAGTGGATTACATGAAGTTTCACTGTGGTGATAACTTGTTGTTGAAACTGATAGGAGATGGTTTGATGCTCAGTGGACATGTACCTATGTTTACATGGAATCTGATTTGAAGTTGAGATGCAGGGGCAATGGTGCTGGTGTTACAGCTGAGTTGTATTTCAAGTGGCTTTAGAAACTGGTGCTCAAGATGTTACGAGGGAGAATGGAAGTGAAACTGAATATACTGTTTTGGTATTGCAGTTGGTGGCCTTTGAAGCTATGGATGGCAACATGGAATTTGCTGTGGTTTGACCAGGCCCGGTCCTGAAAAATTGGTGGCTCTATGCAAGAAAAAAAATATTGGCCTCCTATTTTACATGTTTTAGATTTTTCTTTAGAAGATTAACATATAAGACGATTAATGTCATTAAGTAGAAAAAGATTCATTGTAATCGCCGGAAAATTAATTGTGCATGAACATTTTTCACATACGAAACCATGTGTGAACGATGCATAGTTCATATTTGCAAACATAACATATCAATATGTAGCTTCTGGTCTAGTACATTGGGGGATGGTTTTGACTAAATGAAAGGTGATTACCGGGATGAAAATTAAAACGGAGAACGAAATGAACCTCTTTTGCTGCGGAAGAGATGTTTAACGCTTACGAAATAACTACATACCTAAGTATATACTATTTAAAAATTAATAAGATTTTATGACATCATATTCACATCTGATCAAATTCATTTGAAGCTAACAAGGCCGAACATGGCAATCATAGTTTATTCTGTCGTAGAATATTTCCCAAACTAAGAGATCAAATTTAAAATTGGTTTCAAGCTTAAAGCTAATCAAACTGAATGCAATTGACAAAACCAACATAATATCAATAATTATTATTGTAATTAGTAAATAAGATAAGAGAAAGAAAAAGATTAAGAAATTACTTATTTTTGAATTAATTTATTAAACAACTTTATCAAATTTATATTTATAAATCCTAATTTTCCTCCTTTTCCTTTTCTTTCGAGCAATATTTTGTATAAAAAAAAAGTCCGAGTTTGTTTGTAAATCGATAAAGTCTAACTAAATTTAATTTTTCCCCACATGCAAAAAAATAAAAAAAAATTGACCCTTTGAAAGTTTTCAGTTATAAAATACTCCTTTTTATGTTTCATTTTTAATGTGCAGTACATGTATTATGTGGCCCCCAAAATTTTGTGGCCCAATGCAAGGCATTGCCTGCATGTGTCCAGGGCCGGCCCTGGGTTTGACAAGAAGATGGATGTTTAGGATCTGAACTGTGTAGTTTGAATGGTAAATGTGGACTGAATCTGGTGATGTTTGAGGTGCAGCATGAACTGAAGTGAATTACAGGGCAGTACAATATATGGCATGTGCAAGATGGCTCTGTCCTTGACCACTCATCCCATATACCTAAGTAAGATGCTGATTTGAACGAGTTGACCCGGCTGACTATGCTTGACCACCTGAGATGTTTTCCGGTCACTTGAGCTCCGGTCTGGTGCCGGATTTCGGCCAAATTCTTGCGGTAAACCCAGTTTTCTGGCGACAACTTTTGACAGAGATTTTTACTGGGTTATTTTCACACATGGGTTTCATGGTTTGATGGGCTTCTCTATGGGACTCTTTTGAGTCTTGACCTAGTTTTGGAAGGGAGAAAAGCTACAAAAGAGAAAAGTTTTCTACAACTTGGGATATCACGTTTTATTCTATTCTTGGAGTTGTTGCAGAGAACTACTACTAGGGTTTGCTTTCGTTTATTTTTCATATTCTTTATTAATGATTATGATTATGATGAACTCCATTAATATGAGTAACTAAATACAATTATTGGTTATGGGATAAAAGTTGATTTCTTCAAGCATGTTATTTGATTCTATGAATTAGTTTTGTCTCAATTCTATCGTTTATGATTCATCGTTTTTATTATCATATGATTTGAATGCTAGTTTGGTTGAGTCCGGAATCAATTGGATTTGTTTTCATCTCTATAGCTATATTAGGGTTTTCAATACATAAAAGTTGTTATCTCTGATTTCTAGTAGCATCTTGTGGTTAATACTTGTAGTGATACATCTTTTTAATTACATATGAATCATAACCTTTGTTAAAACGAATTAGTGCTTTTGCACGTTTGTTTGCATTGATTAGTCTTATTTCATAGAACTTATTGCTCTTAGGGAGTTAAACCTAATTGTGCTTTTACACTTTAGGTTGCTTTTTAAGTAGATTTCACAATAGCATCTTTTAATGTTGTTTGTGATAAAATCAGGAAATAAACGGGATACTCTTGCAATCAAGATATCACAGGGCTTTTGATAATTGCGAGAATAAAGTACCAATTCTAATCATTGATGAAAAATACATGTTTGTGAATGATACTATCCCGTGACCAATATCTTCTCCTTATTGATTATTCCAACTATTTGCTTTGCTTTATTTAGTTTTATTACTTTGATAAAAACAAAACACACTCTTGGGTTATTTTGGTTACTTAAGAATCTGAAAATTGCATAACAACAATTGCCTCTCTGTGGATACGAACTCTTTCTTATCGAATACTATATTCATATTTAGTTGAGTAAGGAAGTAAATTTATTTTTGCTCGGCTGAAAACCGATCAGAAGGGTGACCCACGTTCACCAGTCCAATTTGTTCTAGTTGAGGAGGTTCTTAGTATAAATATATCAAATATGGTGTAAATGGGTAAAATTCAACCAATGGTGAATAGAGGAGGATGTCAGCCAACTCACTTGATGTTTGTTGATGACATTTTTATATTTTGTAATGGCAATAAGAAGACTCTTGAGAATTTGATGGACCTGTTAATGAGATATCAAAAGGCCTCATGTAAGGTAAATAAAACTAAAAGTAATTTTTTTGTTGGGGAGGGGGGGGGGGGTATCACAGTCAAGAATATATGGAATAACAAGCTATTTACAAATGGAATTGTCTTTATTTCCTGATAAATACTTGGGGGTCATTCTGAATCCTAGTAAAGTCAAAACAAGTAAAGTATGGGGGATGGTAGAAATGATGCAAAAATAGTTAACTGGTTAGATGGGGAAATTATTAGCTTTTACTGCCAGATTAACTCTAGTAAAGTTTGTTTTATGAAGTATGCGCATATAAATTATCTTAGTTTATAAATGGCCAAAGTCTGTGCTCAAAGTTCGTGAAAGAATTATTAGAAACTTTTTGTGGTATGGAGATCCAAATGTGATGAAGCTAGTCATTGTTAAGTGGGATGAAGTTAATGCTCCTGCTTCTGAAGGTGGTTTAGGCCTAAGAAGACTAGAAGTGATGAATAAAGCTCTGTTAATGAAGCTTCTCTGGAAAATTACTGAAGATGAGGAATGGACTTCGATAAGTATAAGGATAAGAAGGGTGATTGGATAAAATATTATAAACAATCTTCCATATGGCCTAATATGAAATGGGTAATGTCTAATGTGAAGGAAGGTAGCATATGGTTAGTGAGGGGTGGAAAAAATATTTGAGTTTGGAAGGATAAATGCATAAAATATTATGATTTAATTGACAGACATATGGATGATCCTTTTATCTTGCAGAATTTGGAGATGAAAGTGAAGGACTTAATACAGAATGGTGAATGGCATATCCCAAATCACATGTTTTAGTATTTTGAAATTGGTGAAATTCCTTTTCTAGGAGGAGGCTATGATAGAAGAATTTGGGCGAATGATTTTATTGGCAACTTTACTGTATCTAATGCTGAAAAAATGATAAGGAAAAGCATCATGTGATGTCTTAGGCTAAACAGGTATATCATCCATGTGTTCACCCTTATACATATGCAAACTTATGGAAAACTCTAAGAGGTGCTTGTGCAACTGAGGAAGCAGTTAGGAAAAAAAGATTCCTTACAGTCTCTAAATGCTATCTCTGTGGTAACAATTAAGACACACTGGATCATATATTGTGGGATTGTGATTTTAGTGCTGCTTTATGGCATTGGATGTGTGGATTATTCCAATGTGCAAGTCCATCTAATTTTGAGGAAGTGCTACAAATTATCCAGGGGAAGACTGAAGCTATTAAATAGGTTTGGTTCAATTATGCTTTTAGCACTATCTTGGGGTTATGGCATACAAGAAACAAAGTGATATATGAAGGGGAAAACAAAGTGTAGAGAAGTTTAAACAATTTTTTTTTGAAGTTCACCAAGGAATGCAGTGTCATAATGAAAGGGAGAATGTGGGGAAACATGTATAATCTACAAATCCTACTATTCTTTGGAATTTCAGGCATAAAAACTCACACTATCATAGCCAAGCAATGTTTTTTCACTCTGCCAGTTCTTAATCAAGTACTTATATGTTATGATGGTGCATCTAAAGAAAACTCATCTAAAGCGGGTTTGGGGTTTGTAGCCAGAAATAGTAGTGGTGGTTATATGGGTGCTGCTTCTGGTGGTCTAGGAATAGCCAAAAACTATTTGGTTGAAGTAATGACTTTGATTATAGATGGTGAATGGGTCATAAGAAAAGAGTTTACTAAGGTATGCTTCAGTCTGGATTCAAATGCTGTCTTGATTGCTTTTCAGAATAATAAAATTCCCTATATAGTCCTACATATATGGGTGAAGATCAAACAGAATATTCATATAATTCAATTCAGGCACTCATATAGAGAAGTAAGCTTCTCGGCTAATAAAATGGCAAAAAAAGGAGTGTTACTAAAAAAGGTGTGGTTCTTTACTATGAGGAAAAACCTCAGTGCCTTGGGAGGATGGAGAATGAAGATGATGTACATCTTAGATTTTGATATTGTTTTACTCTAGTGGAGTCTATTGACACTTTAAATTCTTGTTTTTGTTTTTTTTGGAAGTGTGTAAGGCATTTTTGTAATTGTTGATTTTTCAGTAATAAAATTCCATTACTAAAAAAAAAAAAAAAAAAAAAAAACCAACTCAGAAATAGTCAGTTCTGGTTGGGGCTTGTTTTTTGGGATGGGTTCAAACCCATGTAGGTAATTTGGTTCAGAAATTGGTTCGGAGTTGACTGGGTTGGATTGCGGAATCGTTATGTTTATGTGCTGGAATGGATTATTGTTATAGTTGTTGATGTTGTCAAAAGTATGTTTGGAGCATTTAATGAAGTCTGAGGAGAAAGTGGCTTGACATAGATAGACCATCAGAGGGTCAGGAGGTAGCTGAGATAGGAGTATTTGTTTTGGTAGTAACGTTGTAGGTAGAAATTTTGGATGTATATGTATTGACTAGGTCAGCAGAAATTGAGGTATTTTGTGCCTGAGAAGTGGGTTGATGTTCCGATGATCGGATGTCTAAGGGTATCGTACATAATTGACATTAACTGAAAGTATTTTTCCTGAAAAATAGAGAAGATCAAACGTTAAAAAAGATTTACAGAAAAGAGCAGAAAGCAAAACGATAGACCACTTAAGTTTGTAAAACTCATTAAGTCTGTTTAGGGGGATGAATCTGTGGTTTTTCAAGGGATTTGGTTTTAGAATAAAATTCTTAGTGAGTTTATTCAACCCTAGAAACCATTATTTGTAGGAGATTGTGTAAGAAATTTCTTTAGATTGTAGCCGGCAAGAGACTTTCATGATGAAAAGAACAAAGCCACGATTCACTATTCCGATATTCAAAACTTGGGTCCCCGATTCACTTGCTAGACCAGACGGAGTGCTTATTCTTGTGATATGGCCAACATTTTTGAGGACTGTAGTAGGTGAACATGAGGTCATCGATCTTGAAGACGATGAAGATATTGTAGCTTGCAGAAGTAAGAATAATGGACGAGTAGCAAAAGAAGCTGCAAAGACTAAGTTAGTTTCCGGCCGGGGGAAGAGGGTTAAGTTGGAGAATTTCCTGAAGTTGCATGAAGGAAGATTGAAGCAAACACTGGATGTAGGATAAAGAGGGAGATCTCTTGGTTTATCTTTGAATTTTATTTTCCAGTTATTGTTTTCTAAGAGGATGATATGATGTTTGTCTTGTTTTTTTTTTTTTTTTTTAACTTGGGGGTGGTAATCTGATGGTTGCTATCTCTTGAAATGTGGTTTCTACATGTTGTTAAACCTGGGATTGTTATTTGGCTATACTGATTTCTTGTTTGAATTTGTACGGCAATGGTTGTTGTTTTCTGATTTCCTGTTATTAAGGTAATGGTTGAAGGTGTTCTTGTTCGTGTCACTTCCATTGTTGAACTTATTTTTTTGCTGGTTACTGGGGAGAGGTGAATAAACTCTCTCGTCAGTTTTGAACACCACCAGAAATACCCTTTATACAATCAAGGTTAGTTGCTGGTGGCACCGGATGTAGCCCAAAAATTTACGGGGTAGTCAAATGAGATTTCAAATGACTTCTGGGGAGTTCCCAAATTTATTGTTATTCCATTGAGATTTCTGGAGAGTGTATCAATGTTTCTTGTTATTGGTTAGAGACTTTTTTTTTTACCTAGCTTAATTGGGGTATATCAAATGAGACAAAATATGGTCATTTTGAAGTAAAAGAGGTCACCCCTTAACCATATATTTTCAAAATGGCTAATATGCCCTTATTTAATTAACACTAAAAAATATGATTAGCTTAATTAATTGAGTTTAGATTAAAATTTTGAAAATGAAAACTCAGTAGATTAAACCTTTAATCCGTCTTATGAGTTCGATTTCGATCAAAAATATTGGTTTTCAAAACTGTCAAAGGTCGGCAAGGTAGACGTTTAAATAAAGTGCCGGCTACATATCGCCGGCATGGTCTATGTTTGAATAAGAAGCAGACCAAGTTTAGCCGGCATGGTATTTGGGTGCCGAAAACGCCGACCATTTTTCGACCGGAAGGGTCTTTGAATGAAGAATATGCCGACTATCTTGGGACAAGAATCTAAAGGTCGGCATGTAAATATTCCCTACCATGCCGGCTAGAATATAGTCGACATGCACATAAGTAATAACACTGCCGACTGACTTGAAGCCGGCATGTTAAGGATTTCTAACCCAGCCGACCTGTACTTATACCAAGTAGAAAACATAATATGGGAAGATGTAATTCACTTTATTCATGCAATTTTGGTTACTACATTGATTGAAACATAAAATCTAACTCCTTATCGACGGAAAAACGAATGCACTTAGCATGTGCATCAAGCCTTTGAACCCCTAGTGGACGAGTTATAGTCTCGTGAGGGTTTACATAGAGGTCTACCCACAAAACCTATACAAAAACTTCTAAAGCCATCAATATTCCTCTTCCGAAGACGATACGACATCCAAGTAGTCCGGGTTATCCTCCAGGATTCTTTCTGCCAAGAAGTGATAGCTTTCATAGAACGCGAATGCTTCCCCATTTTCCTCCAAGTAGCGCGCTTTCACGACTTTATGCTACAAAAACACAAATACGAACTTACATTTGTTAGTGGTGTTTCGTTGGAAGATAAAACAATATGGGTTACGTAAAAAAACCACAAAATTACTTACAAATTGTGCAATGGACAAGGTGAAGGGGCGAGTGTTAAAAATCTGAGGTTGGAGAGCCAAAAAAGCAAGTATCACTTTTTCGATGACTAGGTGCCTAGCGTGGATTTGTTGAACACTTCTTGCATTAGGATTCCCAAACTCTTGGATAAATTTTTTGTGTACCTTAGCCCAAAAGGTTGTGGAATCCTCCCTTTCGGAGGTCTGACGTCTAAGTCGATTTTCCGCATACCATGCTTTGGTGATTGCCAAATCTTCATTTGAATCAAATGATGCCATTGTTTTTTGTAAAGAGCTATTGGGTGAGTTAGATGGAGTGTATGATGATATGAGCTTTGGAGAGTATATGGAACTATTTGTATGTTTTTTTGTAGAGAGAAGTAGTGTATTTATAGGATGGTGGCCAAATTTGACCGTTATAGTGCCCAAGTACAAGTCAATAAATAAAATTGTACTTGGAAAAAATTTGAATTTTGAATTCGCCGGCGAGGTTTGTTTTCCCCAGTATGCTGACTACATAAGGACGGCATGGTGGGTAGTTTCTTACCATGCCGACCTTATGATGAATTTTGGCATCATGAGAATATTTGTCTGCCGGCTATGATAAGTTCGGCAAGGTAGAAATTTTCTTACCATGCCGGCCATATGACTTTTAGGCATCAGGAGTTTATGTAATTTTCTGTTAAACCGTCGGAACGATATTTGATCACTAGCTTGTCGACTATGATGTGGTCGTCAAGGAACCAAATTTATAACCATGCCGGCCTTATGATGATTTTAGGCATCAGGAAAAGGTATTTTCTGCAAAAAATGGTCGGCATGTTTTATAACATAATACACTGACGGCTGAATAACAGCCGGCTTAGTATTTATCTGAGTACCTTGCCAACCCTGGTATAGAAGTGTTTGAGGATGAAAACGGGTTCTACTGATTTTGGTAATTTCGAGTGTTTGGGTGAGAAACGATTTTAAACCCAAAACAATGTACTGCAAGGGAGTACTTTAGATTCTAGAGATCAATCAGTACAAATCCGACCTAAAGCAAGAAATGGACGTTCCATACTTGCTTCGGTCACAAAGTGAAGGAGAAATGTTGATTTTTTTTTTTTTGGGTGGGGGGAAGCGAAGAAAGTATTGAGACCAGAATAATTGATTCTGGAAGAGTAGTTGTTTTACGACTTGTATCAGAAAGTGGGAAGCTAAAAGATGGAAAGCTAGCAAATTTTTTATAAGTGTTGTATGCTCCTGACCTGAACTTGTTGTTCGATGGAAATATATAATGCCTATTTATACAAGTCGAAGTGAAACGTACTCTGGCCTTATTAAGAAATAGAAATCGGGTTAGTAAATGGGAGGAGGTGGTAATCGGTAACGCCTGGAATTGATGTTCCATTAAAGAAAGCGTTTCACCATTACTCCCTGTGTTTACTAACCGCTTCATCCTTCTGACACTCTCTTATAACGGGCGTAATGTACACCGCACGCTGTAAATCGCCAAACCAATACCCAATGAGCATCCCCCAGTTTGTGACATGCGTTGATGTATCGAATATTTTTGTGGAAAATGTGTAGTATGTTTGTTGTTGTCTGGCAAGTTGAGCTTGGGAGACTTGCCGGCTCGGTGGTGACCTTCGACGGTCGAGATTTTGCATCTTAAGAGAAAGTTATCCGTTGATTATTGCAACCCTTAGCTTGGTAGCCAGCAACATGAAAGCATGGCCTGCGTGGTTTTAACATGGTTAGGTGTGGCCAAGCTAGGATTTTGGCGTTGAGCCAAAAGTGGCCATGAGTTAGCTGGTGACCTTGGACGGCTAAGATCTGCATCTTAGATAGAAGGGTGTCTGTTGATCATTGCAACCTTTCGTTTGGTAGCCCGCGGCATGAAAGCATGGCCAACATGGCTTTAACGTGGAGTAAAGCCACTGGCAGTGTGCGTCTTGGAAGAGAAGCGCTTGCAGCTTTGTCTAAATTAGGGTTTAGTATGCTGAAACCCTAATTAGCGCCCTTTACTAGAATCGATGTAGAATTCGCGTACAAACTCGGATTTTGATGGTCCGCCCCTCCATTATCTACGGAAAAGAATTTCATGTCTCCCTACGCGGGAATATTTAGGTTTTGAGCTTGTTCGAGAGGTGAAAACTGCCCGAAAGTAAAACTCAAGAAGAATTCAAGAGGGACGGTGGCATGTTTGGTGCGTTTTTGGGAAGCTAGCATGTTTTGAAAAGCTAGCGTGTTTTAGGAATCTAGCAAGTTTTGGGCCAAAGGTTACCATGCGTTATTTGGCAACCTTGGACGGCTAGGATTTTCACCAAGGATGGAAGGGTGGTCGTTGATCGTCGCACGCCTTCATTTTGGTAACCGCATAGGGAAGGCCAACACGGTATGGCACGACAAGGTGGATGGCATGTCATGTCATTGGCACATGTGGCATGGTCGGCATGCCTTGGTGTGGTTTGGGTGGCCAAAACTAGGGTTTTGGGCCAAAGGTTACCATGCATTGTTTGGCAACCTTGGACGACTAAGATTTGCATCTTAGATGGAAAGATGACCGTTGATTATTGCAGGCCTTTGTCTTGGTATCCGCATGGGGAAGGACAACACGGTATGGCACATAAAGGTAGTTGGCACGGCATGCCATTGGCACATGTGGTATGGTCGGCATGCCTTGGCGTGGCCAAAACTAGGGTTTTGGCGTTGGGCCAAAGATTGCCATTCGTTGGTTGGTGACCTTGGACGGCTAAGGTTTGCATCTTAGATGGAAAGATGGATGTTGATTGTTGCAGGCCTTTGTCTTGGTAGCCGCATGGGAAAGGATAACACGGTATGACGCGGCAAGGTGGATGGCACGGCATGCCATGGCACATGTAGGGCCAAGGGTTCGGTATGGGCGGTTTGGCATGGTGGGTCCAAGGCAAGGTACGGTTGGATTGGATTGGCTAGCATGATTGGCATGCCTTGGCGCGGTAAGTGTGGATGGCATGGTTTGCCATTGGCACAGTGGTGCGATTAGCATAGTTGGCATGCTTTGGCGCGGTAGATGTGGCTGGCATGGTTTGCCATTGGCACAGTGGTGCACTTAGCATGGTTGGCATGCCTTGGCGCGGTAGATGTAGATGGCACGGTTTTCCATTGGCACAGTGGTGCGGCTAGCATGGTTGGCATGCCTTGGCACGGTAGATGTGGATGGCATGGTTTTCTATTGGCACAGTGGTGCGGCTAGCATGCCTTGACGCGGTAGATGTGGATGGCATGGTTTTCCATTGGCACAGTGGTGTGGGAATTTGGGTTTGGCCTATCGAAACCCTAATTAGTATTAAAAAAAAATGGTACCCTGGTAATTTTCTCGTAGACGTATTAAAGCGTTCGATAAATGCTTTAAGTGGAGACATTATTACTCAAATTCTATGATATCACTGTCCGGTTTTATGATTTTAACCCTAAGCTAAAAACCACCATCAACATTAAGTCCCTTGCTTAGCTTGGAACATGGGCATTGTTGTGAGGTAAGCATAAGATGGTGACATACAATGATAGAACCGAAACGTAAATCATGCAGGATTGTCAGAAAAGTTCGACTAACCTTTTTCGAGAGGTAAGGAGAGTTCATGATTCCGTGTTTTGTGGATTCTACTTGTGTTGTTATAGGTTAGGTTGCGGAGTGGTAGAGGCTGGTTGAGGTATAAGCTGCTGGCTTCGATCTGGAATGGTTGTGCGTCTTCTGGGCCAGGCTTTGGAATGCGAAGTGGAGCCGTTAGCATAAACTTGGCATGATGGAGCCGTTGGCGTCAGCATTGGTCGTTTTAGAATGGAGTCGTCAACATCGTTATGCTTAGAATGGAGCCGTAAGTGTCGGTTGGCTTAGAATGGAGCCACATGTATTGTACAGGCTCGGAATGGAGCCGTTAGCATTGAATCGGCTTAGAATGGAGCCGCTTGCATTGCGTGGCTTGGAGTGGAGCTATCTTGAGTTCCTCGGAAGGATGACGACTGGCTTCAGTTCCGTGGAAGGATGACGACTTTGTCTAAATTAGGGCTTGGCATGCTGAAACCCTAATTACCTCCGTTTACTAGAATCGTTGTAGAATTCTCGTACGAACTTGGATTTTGACGGTCCTTCCCTCCATTCTGAATGGAAAAGAATTTCCTATTTCCTTGTAAGGGAATATTTGGGTTTTGAGCTCGTTCTGGAGGTGAAAACAGCCCAACAGTAAAATTCAGGAAGAATTCAGGAGGAATGTTGCGGGCCCGGTTGCCTCTTTTCCTTACTTGACTCAAATAGGAAGTCTTTTCCTTATTCAAACTCCCAAGTATCACGCCTATAAAAGGGGCCAGCCTCTCTTTTTATTTCACACCTTTTTTTTTACCTTGGTCATGTGGTAACAGTAAAGCGGACGAGCGAATCCCAGGTATGTCTTCCAGCACTTCCTCTTTAACTTGTTTTTTCTTGTGTTAGTGCAAACCCTAGATGTATGCGTACTTTTCATGATCTTGTAGAAATATTGTCCTTCTGTGTTGGCATGAATCCTAGACGTAAGTATGCTTTGCACGAACTTGTAGTAGCATTTAGGCGTGAATGCCGTAGCAATGTTGACCGCCTCAATTTATTGTGCAAAATAGGCATGCATGATCTGGTAACTATCATTCCCTTCTCATGAAAACCTAGCTTCTAGGTTTTACTCCTCTTCCTGGTGTGGCCGTGTGTATGGTTCCCATGGTGGGGAGCGCCTCCTTGGCCGGGCAAAAATTTCCCGCTGCAGGGTACGACCTTGGCGTGAGGTAGTGATGCAGCGTCTGTCAGTCCCTATTTATTTGCATATACATATTATGACTTTGAAACAAATTGGCTTGCATCCATGATGGATCTCCTATGTCTGATAAAATAATTTCCATGTACCTTCCGTAATAATTTCTCTTCGTATTGTTCCATTATAGTTATTTCGAATGTGGAAGTAGCGTGAGAGAATTTCGCTAGGATGTCAATTGAAAAAAGCTCCGCCGTACCGAAAGACGTTGGAAATTCCAAGCCAAACATAAATGATGAGTTCTTTACAACATCCACCACGATTAGGAGAAACCATCCCAAGTATATGTCGATTCTTCTGACTGGTTCAGAAAGTGAAGGAGAGGCCCGATTTGTTCGTCTAGGAGGTGTAATAAGGTTTTATCTTCAAAGGAAAGAGTATCATGCTTCTCCTATCAACTTTAAAATCTCTATGAGTCCGTTGCGTCCTTTTGAGAAATGGATGCGATTCATGATTAGATAGGAGTGTGTAAAAGCCAGATTGATCAAGGCGCAGATCATTGATGCTGTCGTGGATTCCGCAGTGCTTCAAATTAGGAAAGATATTCCAGGCTTGGTTGCTTTTATTTCCAGATGGTGTCCGGACACCCATACGGACATACGCAGGTGGGGTGAAATGACTATCTCCTTAGAGAGCGTGGTTATATTGCTGAACCTTCCCGTAATCAGAAACCTCGATGTCAAGCTGTCTGCAGATAAAGAAGAAATGTGCGCCGCTCTAGTTGTGAAATCAAAAGGATTCATTCGGAAAAAAAACGAGACGAGGTGCTTCTATAACTGGTGGGTGTCTCAGTGATTTCCTAATGAGTTGGATCCGGATCAGAAGAATAGTACACTTCATGTTGTAGCGTTCTTGGCTCTTTGGTTATCCATAGATATTTTTGATGATGGCTCGGGGAAGAAGGAGATAGGACAGGAACTTATCAAGTTTTCCATAAAATTGGCAAAAGGTGTCGTTCTCCCTATTGGAGGCTTGTTTCTTGGTTCTCTGTATGCACACTTGGATTAGTTGGTCTCGGTCATGTACGCTTCAAACGGCTACATAAAAGTGGATTCGTATATTCATGTCGTCTTTCTTCAGGAGTGGTTGTGGGTGCACTTCGAAAAGTATGCTCCAAAACCGTTGGCTGCACTTCCCGAGTCTTGGGGTGGCTCGAGGATACCTCGCTGGTCGAATAGGTGCCCAAAGATTGGTTCGAACCTGGTTGTATTTCTTGACAACTCATACATGGTTAATTTTCGTCCATGGGATCCGGTGCATGCGTCCATAACTCATATCAGTACCTTTGCTCCTGCTCCGAGCATGTCTTTGTCTTCTGATAAAGAAGATATGAGTGTTGGAGAGACGGTGTTCATGCGAAGATGCACTCCCGGTCACGTGCCGTCTTTTTTTTCGAGGATATTACAAAGAAATCTCTTACAATATCAATAGATCGGCTCAGAATATTGGTTTTTACCAAGGGGTCCCACTCGTTCGTCAGCCAGTTGTTCCAGAAGTCCCGTTGGCAACTGTTCTCGATGCTAGTGTTCTTGCGTCGGGTAAAAGTTTGCCTTTTCCGATTGCGGAACGAAATCCATCAACAACCTGCAAGTATATCATATTTTGGCACGATGAGTTCTCGTCATCCATGGATTCGTGAATGATGTGGTGGAAAACCGTCGCGGTAAGCCTTCTCCTGCGGTTTTAGTGGAGCATCCAATATTTATGGATCCTTCTTCACCCAAGCGAAAATCCGTTAGCTCGAATACAGATAGTCCCCAAGTGAAGGAGCGGAGATCTAAAAGTCGTGCAGATGGTTCCCAGTATGCTTTGATAGTCCTACCGACTTTCAGTTCGTCCAATATGCGGGTACGTGTGATTTTATTCTTGATTTTAGATGGATCGTGTATATCCTTGTTCCTTTTCTGATAATGCGTCTTTGTATCTTGCCTAGGGTCTCATCAGCATGAACGCCTTTGCCAAACTTGCGAGTAGTCAGAAAAAATCACTTCTCGAGACGGATGGTGGCGGTACCGAGCCTATCCATGGTGATGGGGAAACCTAGAAGGATAAAAGTTCGGAGTCTGGTGATGGCGAGAGTAGTTCTTCTAATAGCAGTGCTGAATCTTCCTCTAGACGGTCTGAAAGCAAATCAGTGAGTCTCCCGTGTGTTTTCCTCTTTTTTTTTTTTTTTTTTTTTGAATAATATCTAATTCGTGATGTCATAGGGGGAAACCGTTTCTAAAGATGACCCTGAGACAGAGACTGGTGGAGATGCAGTTTCATCTCCAACTGTTGCAGCCACGACGGGCGACCTTGAAATAGATGTTGATCGAGATGAAAGAGTCATCATGACTCAACCAATGGAGAGTACTCCAACGGCTGCAGGTGCAATCGTCGTCAGGAATCCCTTGCATGTTGCTGATGTGGTCTCGGGCAACACTTTTAACCCTTCGTATCTGGACCCTTATCCGGATCATGTGTTGACCGAGGAGTTCAATGTGCCTGCAAAACATGCGGTGCTATACACTAAAATATGGGAAATCGACAGACACATTTCCACGACCAAGAAGATTACTAGTCGATTTGCGTTGGTTAAGCGGGTAGAGGAAGATTTGTCTTCGATTGATGACATGTGCAACGTGACTGGTCATAATGTTTCCGAGGATGTAATCTAAAGCTAGAGGTTCCATCGTGACATGTGTGTAAACTTCGAATTCAATGTCCCTTGGTTCATTGAAGGTCTCTCTGAGGTTGAGAAGTTGCTGGTCGAAACAGTCGAAGGTACTTCTGCGGATATGGTGGAGAAGCAAGAAGCGGAAGTAGAAAAATTGTGCAGGAAGATGATATTGAAAAGGGCGGCTCTCCAAAGTACGAGGGAGGCTTTTGCTAATAAGAGCAATCCACTGTTGGAAAACTTTCCTTGAATACATTTTTGTCTTCTGAACTTCTTATTTTTAAGGTTTTTTTTTTTTTGAAAGGGAAAATTGAACACCTAATTTATGGTTTTGATTTCCTGGGCTGATGGACAAATATTACCTTGATGGTTTTGGATTATTCTTTTGGAATAAATTGTTTAGGAATGGATTTCTTTGGAGATGATGTTGTATTGGTTACGATTGAAAGTAAAACATCAACCGTGTAAGTAGATGACATGGGGTGAAACATAACATGGCTATCGGTTTTACCATTCTCGTGAAAACTTGAAATAGCAAACCATGTATCCTGTCTAGGTAAAACTTACTCGGTTTCTCAGGTCTTCTGATGAAGAGGGAACCTTCCGGGTGTAACACTGAGTTTTATGGGAAGCGCCGTTGTGATTTTGGAAAGTCCCCAGTCGTCTAATCTGATAATCAAGTCGTCGATCCCTGGTTGGATCATTCGCTTTTAATCTCTAGGCAGTCCCCAGTCATCCCTTTCCGTGTCAAGACTGATAATCCGGTCGTCTGGTAACTGAGTCGTCGATCCTTGAGCGAATCTACTGTTTTTACATTCTTTATGTCTGGGTCGAAGCATGAGGTCGAAAATTGACATTGTAACCGAAAGATCAATCTCCCACTGTGGTCGCCAATTGTTTGAGGGTGAAAACGGTTTCTACTGATTTTGGTAATTTCGGGTGTGTGGGTGAGAAACGAATTTAAACTCTAAACAATGTCCCCCAGTTTGTGACATGCGTTGATGTCTTGAATGTTTTTGTGGAAAACGTGTAGTACATTTGTTGTTGTCTGGAAAGTTGAGCTTGGGAGACTTGCCGGCTCGGTGGTGACCTTCGACGGTCGAGATTTTTTTTCTTAAGAAAATGGTAGCCGTTTATTATTGCAACCCTTCGCTTGGTAGCAAGCAACATGAAAGCATGGCCGGCATGGTTTTAACATGGTTAGGCGTGTCCAAGTTAGGATTTTGGTGATGAGCCAAAAGTGGCCATGCGTTAGCTGGTGACCTTGGACGGCTAAGATCTGCATCTTAGACATAAGGGTGGCCGTTGATCGTTGCAACCTTTCGTTTGGTAGCCAGCGACATGAAAGCAAGGACGTCATGACTTTAACGTGGAGTGGAGCCACTGGCAGCGTGCGGCTTGGAAGGGAAGCGCTTGCGGCTTTGTCTAAATTAGGGTTTAGTATGTTGAAACCTTAATTAGCGCCCTTTACTAGAATCGATGTAGAATTCTCATACGGACTCGGGTTTTGATGGTCCGCCCCTCCATTCTATACGGAAAATAATTTTCTGTCTCTTTATAAGGGAATATTTAGATTTTGAGCGCGTTCGGGAGGTGAAAACAACTCGAAAGTAAAACTCAAGAAGAATTCAAGAGGGTCGGTGGAATGTTTGGTGCGTTTTTGGGAAGCTAGCATGTTTTGAGAAGCTAGCAAGTTTTGGGAAGCTAGCGTGTTTTGGGCCAAAGGTTACCATGCATTGTTTAGCAACCTTGAACATCTAGGATTTGCACCTAGGATGGAAGGGTGGTTGTTGATCGTCGCACGCCTTCGTTTTGGTAGCCGTATAGGGAAGGCCAACACGGTATGGTGCGGCAAGGTGGATGGAATGGCATGCCATTGGCAGGCATGGTCGGCATGCCTTGGTGTGGTTTGGCATGGCCAAAACTAGGGTTTTGGGTCAAAGGTTACCATTCGTTGTTTGGCAACCTTGGACGGCTAAGATTTGCATCTTAGATGGAAAGATGGCTATTGATCGTTGCAGGCCTTTGTCTTGGTAGCCGCATGGAGAAGGCCAACACGGTATGGCGCGAAAAGGTGGCTAGCACGACATGCCATTAGCACAAGTGGCATGGTCGGCATGCCTTAGCGTGGTTTAGGCGTGGCCAAAACTAGGGTTTTGGCGTTGCGCCAAAGGTTATCATGCGTTGGCTGGTGACCTTGGTCGGCTAAGATTAGCATCTTAGATGGAAAGATGGTCGTTGATGGTTGCAAGCCTTTGTCTTGGTATCCGCATGGGGAAGGCCAACATGGTATGGCGCGACAAGGTGGCTGGCACGGCATGCCATTGGCACATGTGGGGCCAAGGGTTCGGTATGGACGGTTTTGCATGGTGGGGCCAAGGAAAGGTGCGATTGGCTTGGCTAGCATGATTGGCATGCCTTAGCGTGGTAGGTATGAATGGCATGGTTTGCCATTGGCACAGTGGTGCGGATATCATGGTTGGCATGCCTTGACGTGGTAGATGTGGCTGGCATGGTTTGTCATTGTCATAGTGGTGCGGCTAGCATGGTTGGCATACCTTGGCATGATAGATGTGGATGGCATGGTTTGCCATTGGCACAATGGTCCAGCTAGCATGGTTGGCATGCATTGGCGTGGTAGATGTGGATGGCACGGTTTGTTATTGGAACGGTGGTGTAGGAATTAGGGTTTGGCCTATCGAAATCCTAATTAGTATTAAAACAAAAGGTATTCTGGTAATTTTCTCGCATACATATTAAAGGGTTCGATAAATGCTTTCAGTGGAGACATTATTTCTCAAATTATGTGACGTCACTGTCCGGTTTTATGATTTTAACCCTAAGCTAAAAACCACCATCACAATAAGCATTTTCTGCTGTCAGTGTCGGCAGTCTGACACTTCAAAACCTTGCCGGCATAAGTATTGAAACTTTACATAGCTAAACAAACCGTTCATTTAACAACTAGAAATCTAACACTTGTTGTCCAAAATACGAAAACATGTCCCATAAACTTTAAAAAAATATTTGTCCAACCATTAACCTTAACATTTATCCAACACAACATAAAGAAATGAACTAGAAATGAATTCATTCACCACCACGACCACGGCCCCGTTTAGGAACACCACCACCACTAGTACCTTCACCACTACGAGCCCTCTTTTTGTCAGCATTCATCTTGGCTTGTGCTTCCCTCCTGGCTTTTTCTTCCCTCTTTACTTTAGCATCATCTTTCTTGAACATTTCATGGGCATCCTCATTGTCAACATTGTTAACAAATTCAATGTTCTTGCTTTGCTCTTCAATAAAAAAAGGCTCTTCTATTTCTCTCACGCAACACAACACCTTCACAAAAGGTCTTCAAATGCTCATTCTATTTTCAATTAAACAACAAACAATTAATAGAATGATTCGATAATGTGATCTTAAAATATTAAGAACAACTCTAAAATACTTACAAAGAACTTAAGACTTGTTGTTGGGTCTTTCGATGCCATCTTCCTTTTACGAGACAATTCTTCAGCAGTTATCTCCCTAATAATAGTAGGACGAGCCCAACCCAAGTACCACGCCTATAAGGGAATATTTGGGTTTTGAATTACGGTCCGCCCCTCTATTCTGAATCGAAAATAATTTCTTATTTCCTTATAAGGGAATATTTGGGTTCTGAGCTCGTTCTGGAGGTGAAAACAACCCGACAGTAAAATTCAGGAAGAATTCAGGAGGAATGTTGCGGGCCCGGTTGCCTCTTTTCCTTACTTGACTCAAATAGGAAGTCTTTTCCTTATTCAAACTCCCAAGTATCCCGCCTATAAAAGGGGCTAGCCTCTCTTTTTATTTCAAACCTTTTTTTTTACCCTGGTCATGTGGTAATAGTAAAGCGGGCGAGCGAGTCCCAGGTATGTCTTCCAGCACTTCCTCTTTAACTAGTTTTTTCTTGTGTTAGTGCAAACCCTAGATGTATGCGTACCTTTTCATGATCTTGTTGAAATATTTTCCTTATGTGTTGGCATGAATCCTAGCCGTAGGTATGCTTTGCACGAACTTGTAGTAGAATTTAGGTGTGAATGCCGTAGCAATGTTGACCGCCTCAATTTATTGTGCAAAATAGGCTTGCATGATATGGTAACTATCATTCCCTTCTCATGAAAACCTAGCTTCTAGGTTTTACTCCTCTTCCTGGTGTGGCCGTGTGTATGGTTCCCATGGTAGGGCGCGCCTCCTTGACCAGGCGCAAATTTCCCGCTGCAGGGTACGACCTAGGCGTGAGGTGGTGATGCAGGGTCTGTCAGTCCCTATTTATTTGCATATACATATTATGACTTTGAAACAAATTGGCTTGCATCCAGGATGTATCTCCTGTGTCTGATAAAATAATTTCCATGTACCTTCCGTAATAATTTCTCTTCGTATTGTTCCATTATAGTTGTTTCGAAGGTGGAAGTAGCGTGAGAGAATTTCGATAGGATGTCAATTGATAAAAGCTCCCCCGTACCGAAAGACATTGGCAATTCCAAGCCAAACATAGATGATGAGTTATTTACAACATCCGCCACGATTAGGAGAAACCATCCCAAGTATGTGTCGATTCTTCTGACTGGTTCAGAAAGTGAAGGAGAGGCCCGATTTGTTCGGCCAGGAGGGGTAATAAGGTTTTATCTTCAAAGTAAAGAGTATCATGCTTCTACTATCAACTTTAAAATCTCTATAAGTCCGTTGCGTCCTTTTGAAAAATAGATGCGATTCATGATTAGCCAGGAGTGTGTAAAAGCCAGTTTAACCAAGGCGCAGATCATTGATTCTGTCGTGGCTTCCGCAATGCTTCAAATTAGGAAAGATATTCCATGCTTGGTTGCTTTTATTTACAGATGGTTTCCGGACACCCATACGGCCATACACAGGTGGGGTGAAATGATTATCTCCTTAGAGAGCGTGGTTATATTGCTGAACCTTCCCGTAATTGGAAACCTCGATGTCAAGCTGTCTGTAGATGAATAAGAAATGCGCGACGCACTAGTTGCTAAATCAAAAGGATTCATTCGAAAAAAAAGCCGAGACAAGGTGCTTCTATGGCTGGTGGGTGTCTCAGTGGTTTCCTGATGAGTTGGAGCCGGATCAGAAGAATAGTACACTTCATGTTGTAGCGTTCTTGGCTCTTTGGTTATCCATAGATATTTTTGATGATGGCGGTAAGAAGGAGATAGGATAGGAACTTATCAAATTTTCCATAAAATTGGAAAAAGGTGTCGTTCTCCCTATTGGAGGCTTGATTCTTGGTTCTCTGTATGCACACTTGGATCAGTTGGTCTCGGTCATGTACGCTTCAAACGGCTACATAAAAGTGGATTCGTATATTCATGACGTCTTTCTCCAGGCATGGTTTTGGGTGTACTTCGAAAAGTATGCTCCAAAACCGTTGGCTGCACTTCCCGAGTCTTTGGGTGGCTCGAGGACACTGCGCTGGTCGAATAGGTGCCCAAAGATTGGTTCGAACCTGGTTGTATTTCTTGACAACTCATACATGGTTAATTTTCTTCCATGGGATCCGGTGCATGAGTCCATAACTCAGATCAGTACCTTTGCTCCTACTCCGAGCATGTCTTTGTCTTCTGATAAAGAAGATATGAGTGTTGGAGAGACGGTGTTCATGCGAAGCTGCACGCCCGGTCACGTGCCGTATTTTTTTCGAGGATCTTGCAAAGAAATATCTTAAAATATAAATAGAACGGCTCAGAATATTGGTTTTGACCAAGGGGTCCCACTCGTTTGTCAGCCGGTTGTTTCGGAAGTCCCGTTGCCAACTGTTCTCGATGCTAGTGTTCTTGCGTTGGGTAAAAGTCTGCCTTTTCTGCTTGTGGAACGAAATCCATCAACAACCTGTAAGTATAACATATTTTGGCACGATGAGTTTCTCGTCATCCATGGATTCGTGAATGATGTGGTGGAAAACCGTCGCGGTAAGCCTTCTCCTGCGGTTTTAGTGGAACATCCAATATTGAGGGATCCTTCTTCACCCAAGCGAAAATCCGTTAGATCGAATGCAGATAGTCCCCAAGTGAAGGAGCGGAGATCTAAAAGTCGTGCAGATGGTTCCCAGTCTGCTTTGACAGTCCTACCGACTTTCAGTTCATCTAATATGCGGGTACATGTGATTTTCTTCTTGATTTTAGTTGGATCGTGTATATCCTTGTTCCTTTTCTGATAATGCGTCTTTGTATCTTGCCTAGGGTCTCAGCAGCATGAACGCCTTTGCCAAACTTGCGAGTAGTCAGAAAAAATCACTTCTCGAGACGGATGGTGGTGGTACCTAGCCTATCCATGGTGATGGGGAAACCGAGAAGGATGAAAGTTCGGAGTCTGGTGATGGCGAGAGTAGTTCTTCTAATAGCAGTGCTAAATCTTCCTCTAGACGGTCTGAAAGCAAATCATTGAGTCTCCCGTGTGTTTTCCTCTTTTTTTTTCTTTTTTTTTTGAATAATATCTAATTCTTGATGTCATAGGGGGAAACCATTTCTAAAGATGACCCTGAGACAAAGACTGGTGGAGATACAGTTTCGTCTCCAACTATTGCAGCCGCACCGGGCGACCTTGAAATAGATGTTGATCGAGATGAAAGCGTCATCATGACTCAACCAATGGAGAGTACTCCAACGGCTGCAGGTGCAATCGTCGTCAGGAATCCCTTGCATGTTGATGATGTGGTCTCGGGCAACACTTTTAACCCTCCGTATCTGGCCCCTTATCCGGATCATGTGTTGACCGAGGAGTTCAGCGTGCCTTGTAAACATGCAGTGCTATACACTAAAATATGGGAAATTGACAGACACATTGCCACGACCAAGAAGATTACTAGTCGATTTGCGTTGGTTAAGCGGGTAGAGGAAGCTTTGTCTTCGATTGATGACATGTGCAACGTGACTGGTCATACTGTTTCCGAGGATGTAATCTAAAGCTATAGGTTCCATCGTGACATGTGTGTAAACTTCGAATTCAATGTCCCTTGGTTCATTGAAGGTTTCTCTGAGGTTGAGAAGTTGCTGGTCGAAACAGTCGAAGGTACTTCTGCGGATATGGTGGAGAAGCAAGAAGCGGAATTAGAAAAATTGTGCAGGAAGATGATATTGAAAAGGGCGGCTCTCCAAAGTACGAGGGAGGATTTTTCTAATAAGAGCAAGCCATTGTTGGAAAACTTTCCTTGAATACATTTTTGTCTTCTGAACTTCTTATTTTTAAGGTTTTTTTTTTGAAAGGGAAAATGAAACACCTAATTTATGGTTTTGATTTCCTGGGATGATGGACAAATGTTACCTTGATGGTTTTGGATTATTCTTTTGGAATAAATTGTTTAGGAATGGATTGCTTTGGAAATGATGTTGTCTTGGTTACGATTGAAAGTGAAACATCAACCGTGTTGGTAGATGACATGGGTTGAAACATAACATGGCTATCGGTTTTACCATTCTCGTGAAAACTTGAAATAACAAACCATGTATCCTGTCTAGGTAAAACTTACTCGGTTTCTCAGGTCTCCTGATGAAGAGGGAACCTTCCGGGTGTAACACTGAGTTTTATGGGAAGCGCCGCTGTGATTGTGGAAAGTCCCCAGTCGTCTAATCTGATAATCAAGTTGTCGATCCCTGGTTGGATCATTCGCTTTTAATCTCTAGGCAGTCCCCAGTCATCCCTTTCCGTGTCAATACTGATAATCAGGTCGTCTGGTAACTGAGTCATCGATCCTTGAGAGAATCTAATGTTTTTACCTTCTTGATGTCTGGGTCGAAGCATGAGGTCGAAAATTGACATTGTAACCAAAAGATCAATCTCCCACTGTGGTCGCCAATTATTTGAGGGTGAAAACGGTTTCTACTGATTTTGGTAATTTCGGGTGTGTGGGTGAGAAACGAATTTAAACTCTAATCAATGTCCCCTAGTTTGTGACATGCGTTGATGTCTTTAATGTTTTTGTGGAAAACGTGTAGTACATTTGTTGTTGTCTGGAAAGTTGAGCTTGTGAGACTTGCCGGCTCGGTGGTGACCTTCGACGGTCGAGATTTTGCTTCTTAAGAGAAAGGTAGCCGTTTATTATTGCAACCCTTCGCTTGGTAGCCAGTAACATGAAAGCATGGCCGGCGTGGTTTTAACATGGTTAGGCGTGGAAATTATGATTTTGGCGTTGAGCCAAAAGTGTCCAAGTGTTAGCTGGTGACCTTGGACGGCTAAGATCTGCATCTTAGACATAAGGGTGGCCGTTGATCATTGCAACCTTTCGTTTGGTAGCCCGCGACATGAAAGCATGGACGTCATGAATTTAACGTGGAGTGGAGCCACTGGAAGCGTGCATCTTGGAAGGGAAGCGGAAGCGCTTGCGGCTTTGTCTAAATTAGGGTTTAGTATGTTGAAACCTTAATTAGCTCCCTTTACTAGAATCGATGTAGAATTCTCATACGGACTCGGATTTTGATGGTCCGCCCCTCCATTCTATATGGAAAAGAATTTTAAGGGAATATTTAGGTTTTGAGCGTGTTCGGGAGGTGAAAACAGATCGAAAGTAAAACTCAGGAAGAATTCAAGAGGGTCGGTGGCATGTTTGGTGCGTTTTTGGGAAGCTAGCATGTTTTGAGAAGCTAGCGTGTTTTAGCAAGCTAGCAAGTTTTGGGAAGCTAGCGTGTTTTGGGCCAAAGGTTACCATGCGTTGTTTGGAAACCTTAGACAGCTAGGATTTTCACCTAGGATGGAAGGGTGGCCGTTGATCGTCGCACACCTTCATTTTGGTGGCCGCATAGGGAAGGCCAGCACGGTATGGTGCGGCAAGGTGGATGTCATGGCATGCCATTGGAAGGCATGGTCGGCATGCCTTGGTGTGGTTTGGCATGGCCAAAACTAGGGTTTTGGGCCAAAGGTTACCATGCGTTGTTTGGCAACCTTGGACGGCTAAGATTTGCATCTTAGATGGAAAGATGGTTGTTGATAGTTGCAGGCCTTTGTCTTGGTAGCCGCATGGATAAGGCCAACACGGTATGGCGCGATAAGGTGGATGGCATGACATTCCATTGGCACATGTGGCATGGTCGGCATGCCTTGGCGTGGTTTAGGCGTGGCCAAAACTAGGGTTTTGGTGTTGCGCCAAAGGTTATCATGCGTTGGTTGGTGACCTTGGACGGCTACGATTAGCATCTTAGATGGAAAGATGGTCGTTGATGGTTGCAGGCCTTTGTCTTGGTAGCCACATGGGGAAGGCCAACATGGTATGGCGCGACAAGGTGGCTGGCAAGGCATGCCATTGGCACATATGGGGCCAAGGGTTCGGTATGGACGGTTTGGCATGGTGGGGCCAAGGCAAGGTGTGGTTGGCTTGGCTAGCATGATTGGCATTCCTTGGCGTGGTAGGTATGAATGGAATGGTTTTCCATTAGCACAGTGGTGCGGCTAGCATGGTTGGCATGCCTTGACACGATAGATGTGACTGGCATGGTTTTCCATTGGCACAGTGGTGCGGCTAGCATGGTTTGCATGCCTTGGCACGGTAGATGTGGCTGGCATGGTTTGCCATTGGCACAATGGTCCAGCTAGCATGGTTGGCATGCCTTGGCGCGGTATATGTGGCTGACACGGTTTGTCAATTGAACGGTGGTGTGGGAATTAGAGTTTGGCCTATCGAAACCCTAATTAGTATTAAAACAAAAGGTACCCTGGTAATTTTCTCGCAGACATATTAAAGGGTTCGATAAATGCTTTCAGTGGAGACATTATTACTCAAATTATGTGACGTCACTGTACGGTTTTACGATTTTAACCCTAAGATAAAAACCACCATCACAGTAAGCATTTTCTGCTGTCAGGGCCGGCAGTCTGACACTTCAAAACCTTATCGGCATAAGTATTGAAACTTTACATAGCTAAACAAACCGTTCATTTAACAACTAGAAATCCAATACTTGTTATCCAAAATACAAAAACATGTCCCATAAACTTTAAAAAAATATTTGTTCAACCATTAACCTTAACATTCATCCAACACAACATAAATAAATGAACTATAAATGCATTCATTCACCACCACGACCACGACCACGGCCCCGTTTAGGAACACCACCACCACTAGTACCTTCACCACTACGAGCCCTCTTTTTGTCAACATTCATCTTGGCTTGTGCTTCCCTCCTGGATTTTTCTTCCCTCTTTAGTTTAGCATCAACTTTCTTGAACATTTCATGGGCATCCTCATTGTCAACATTGTTAACAAAGTCAATGTGCTTGCTTTGCTCTTCAATAAAAAAAGTCTCTTCTATTTATCTCACGCAACACAACACCTTCACAAAAGGTCTTCAAATGCTCATTTTATTTTCAATTAAACAACAAACAATTAATAAAATGATTCGATAATGTGATCTTAAAATAATAAGAACAACTCTAAAATACTTACAAAGAACTTAAGACTTGTTGCCGGGTATTTCGATGCCATCTTCCTCTTACGAGCCAATTCTTCAGCAGTTATCTCCCTAATAATAGTAGGACGATCCCAACCCAAGTACCACGACATGTATCTCTGGCTAGCTTCTTGACCGGTGGTCACCTCGTCCAAAAGACTCACATCGATATTATGGCCACGTCTATCGTCCCAATGTTCTTGAGTTGACGATGGATCGTAAGAGACGTTAATAGTTTTTTGGGACGTGGTGCAGTCATCCCGGTTCACAGTAAAGAACGGCTTTCTTCATCGAAATGAGGTTCTTCTTGCACGTAACCCAATTGTCGCATTAACCGATGTGGATCGTACATTGAATATCCTTTGGTCCACAAAAACAAGGGTCCATAGTATAATGCAACTTCATCTCTCATTTGGATTAAACCTTCATTTCTAGCATCCCGATATAGATCAAATATCATCTCCTCCGCAGTCAATTTGTCTATGGCCATTCAGATTTTGATAAGATTTTGCGGCATTTCCTTATCTTGAGTACCCTTAAAACTGTACCTATGCGCTCTTGGCTTATCAACAACAACATTCGCATCCACTTTGACATAGGAGTTTTCTTTTACCAAAGAAGGGAAGTGCTCATATATCCAAACCTATGAAAAAAATAAAGTTTAGTAAAAATATTATCTTACGAGAATTTGGCAAATATAAATGATTTAGACAATACAATTACCTGGAAGAGACATATGTTTCCGTTAACTTGCGAAGTGAGTGCCCTTGAAGCCTTTGTCAACTCATTGTTCAAAAAGGCGACCACCGCAGTACCCCAAGAATACGCACGCATCTTATCTAAGGGATCCAATAGTTGCAAATAACTAGCATCGACCAAGCTTCCGAAACTGCCGGGGAAGATACATCTTCCCAAGACGTATAGAAAATAACCTGACGCGGTAGCATTGATTCGCACCGGGTGCACCCTTCCTTTATCATTAAATATTTTCTTGGTATCGCATAATGTGTCCCTCAACTTCTTCAGATTAAACTTCTTTCTTAGACGACCATCCTTCATCACAAGCATAGACTCCGTCTTAATCTGATTCCAACCGAACAATTTCTGGCATAATTTGTAAATATCCGTGAAAAAAAACTTATTATCAAAGTCCTCACATACTGCTTTTCCCTCAACCTCAAGGCCTAGAATTTGATGACCATCATCGGGAGTTATGGCCATCTCATAGAATGCAGATACGGTAACTCTATCATGCTCAATATTCAAACTCTCCACCGCAGGCCACAACCCGGAGTTCTTGACAATCACTTTCACCTCCTCACATTCATCCTCAAGATCCCAAGTCTTAGTCACTGAACATGAAGCTTAGCGCCTCAAGAGACGGACGGCTTTCTTGTGATCCTAAATACCAAAAAAAAAACAAAAAAAAAAAAACAAACACTTGACACAAATTTAAGATAGTTACACACTTAAATAAAAAACAAAGACGGATTGACATTACTTACGATAGTATTATGGATTGTACATGCCCATGAGTCTTTGTATCCAAAAAGAACATTACCATCGTCTTTTGGGTTCTCATCGTTTTTCAGTGTAACCATCAAGTGAGGGGGAGGCATGTGGGAATCAGTTGGTTTAGTGATAACACTTTTCTTCTTTCCGGTTTCAGTTGAAGTTGAAGCTTCGGTTTGTTGAACATTAGCTTGAGTTTGTTCCACAACTTCTTCTTATTCCTTTTCCTTTTCCTCTTCAACAATTTCATCTTGTCTACCCTTACTTTTATCTCCACAAGCTAAAACACAAAATACATAAAACGAAATCCTAGAAGTAAGCTACGAGATATTCTAATAAAAATGTTATCTTCCCTTCTTATCTTCCTCGATTCCAAAATGCCTACGTATATGCAACAAAATAAACATCCACGAGTTAGGTTAGATGAAAAAAAATCCATAGAAGAAAAACTATAGATCAATTACAAGGTGAACAACAAAGACAATAGAAAGACACTTAATGAATTATCTAAGCAAGTGTATTTAGGAGTTACACATACTCTGTGTAGTATAACTGGGAGTTACACATGCATATTCTAAATAAATATGATGTGTACTCAGCAGTTACACACCAGCTGACTTGTGGAACTGAGAGTTACACATACATATATCATGTGTAAGTAGGAGATACACATGCATCTGGCTTGTGTAACTTTCAGTTACACATGCATATGACTAGTGTAACTTGGAGTTACACTTGTATATGGAATATGCCATTTATTATGAACTTGCAAACTTTAGTGTATTTCGGATCAATCAAAAGAAAAATACACTAAGAAAGGATAACTGAGTATGAAAAACAAAGATAAAAGTTACACAAAATACATGAACTATGAATATGAAACAATACACAAATATGAACTATGAATATGGAACAATATAATTAGGCTGCTATTACATCTACCAATCTAAAGGAAATTCACTAACTAAACACTCCTAAAACTAAAACTAAAACTAAAACAAGCATGTATAATCAGCTAGTACACATAAAAAAGCATGTGTAATTTGGAGTTACACATGCATATGAAATGTGTGATTGGGAGTTACATGTGCAATATAAATGTGTAACCAACAGTACACATGTGGGTATTTAGCATTTATTCTCATATTAACCATCAAAGTAGCAATTAGATGAATTAAAATTTTGATAATACCACGATATTCTCAAAAACTCAAGATTCAAAATCAGAAAGTGAGGTTTACCTTCTTGGTACGCATCATCAATCCATTGCAGGTGTAGATTCCTGCATCTCGAAGCTTATTAATGTGTCTAGCGTTGATTCCTTGAGCGATTGCTGTAAAAGATTAAGAAAATACATTCCTGATATTATGCTTTACGCCAAGCTAAACTTTTAGTGACATCCCTGCTACAATCAACCAACATGATGACAAGTCACTCTAACTATCATAATGACAAGTACACTAGAAGTTGCAACATAAAAGGTTCAATAAATCAATTACTACAACATTAAATCTTAACAGAAATAACTAACTATTGCCAATTGTAAACCACCTCCAAGTGCAAGTCATCATACACCATTACAGGTTATAATTGAAAATTCACAATTCAATAATCAAAATTGTCCAATCTCTTCTACAAAAATAATCTCAACAATCCAATGAAAACACAAAACAACAAAACAGACCACAAATCATTTCAATTCAATCACTAAAACCAGAAGTTACACATTCAATCAGTATGTGTAAGTAAAATTTACACATCTAATTAGCATGTGTAGCTAGAAATTACACATCTATTTATCTTGTGTAACTATAAGTTACACATCTAATTAGCATGTGTAACTAAAAATTACACATCTATTTAGCTTGTGTAACTAGAAGTTACACATCTGAAAGTTAGATACCTTATTGCCTCCTAGCACCATAACATGTTTATCTGGATCCAACAAGGCCACTACAACAAAACCACATACTATCTCTAACATGTAAACTGAATAAAACATATTCATCAATCTCGCAAATGGAAATCAAAACATGTATGCAACATACAATGCGCATCAGAACCCTTGGCGGCATAATACTATCAAAATTTAACTACAAAAAGTATATAACAAAGGCATATACTCACCTCAGGAGTGGTTACACTGTTACAGACTCAACAAAGTATATTCAACAATCAGCAGTACAACAACATCACCAGTTACATATGCATTTCTCTGTTGTAACTAAGAGTTACACATGTATTCTCCTAATGTAACTAAGATTTACACATATCAAACCTAAACCTGAAGTATGAGGAAACAAAGCTCGGCTGCAATACTTCATGTATGATTCCAGGTTCAAGCTTCTATTCAATCAACTTCAAATCATTAACTCAAAAACTCGGTTCCACAATCAAACCATGAATCACATGATGCAGAACGATAGTAAAGCATTTACAGAATCCATATACTACCTTTACAAGGATGCATAATTCAACAGTAAAAACCAATCATTCACAGGGATGCTAATGTAGTAAATTTATCAGAACAAGTTAACCTTGATCACAACAAAAATATAAACATTTAAAAAAGAAGAGAACCTTATGAAATCAGCTAATTACCTGTGACCACTAGCACCAATTGTAGAAACTTAAAATAGTTCATCCTCTATCTTCTCATCATCTCCTTCAATTCATCAATTCAGAAAAACAGCACCACTGACTTCAAAATCCTCATTCAAACCTGCTCTAATACCACTTCCTCTACCACCACAGCCTCCTCAGACTCATCCAGAACCTGTATCTTCACCACCAACACCACCATACATTCGTTAACCAAACTCAACACGTGTAGTCAAGATAAGCAAGATAAAAACACCAACAAAAGTCCACAACTAGCTCCATTAGAATAAATGGAGAATATTTTCTTAGCTGATTGAATTCAACTAGTATTATCAACAAATCCAATAAACAATAACAAACCTAAACATACCTAGATTCAAAACCTATTGATTCAATAAAAATCATGTTCTTCTCCGATCTGAATAAAGTCAATGAAACAAAAATCAGAACCTAATCAAACTAAGAAAGTAGAACTAATAAATGAGGAAAACCTATTGAATCAAATCGAAAACCTTACCTGAAGTATCTTCGAAACAACAAATTGGAATCAATTTTATTTCTGAATCACATAATTAGGAATTTCAATTGAATTAAATAGGATTAGAAGGGAGAAATTTATCTTTCTCAGCTTTTTGTTGTTGAATCTTCAGATCTAATTGTTGATGAAGAATTTCATTGTCTCTGCATCTCGATTTTGACCTACTCACAAACGAATGAATATCTAAAAACATCATCAGTAGATATAGATATAGAAGTAGAGATCGATGAAGCTTATCATTTTTCCCTCTTCGTCATACATCGACATCCATAGATGACATAGATCGAAAACCACTAAATTCTTTTAGCAGAAGATATAGTAGAACAAAAACCTCTATACATAATTGATTCTTTCTAATCACAAATCGATTTGCTTGCAAATTATTGATGTGAAATCAAATCAGAAGATTAGATCTTGTACAACCGAATGGATAAAACCCTAGAAAATGAATCTATGAGAGCAGCTCTGGTTTTATACAGAGAGAGAAAATGAAAATATCTCGTGATATTCCTCTTGTATAAAACTAAAGGGTAGTCTTGGTATTATTAAAATTCGTAATAATTAATTATGGGCCAGATCTGAAGAAAATTTGATTTTTTGGGCCTAGCAATATCATTTTCCTAAAGTATGGAGTTGACAATGAATGATCCATTTTGTGGGGTTTCTATATGTTGAACCCATATAGTAGGGGGGTTCTAGTATTTTTCACAAATAGAATACTGAAAAACGTTTACAGGCCAAGGGCTAAACCCTTTCCAAATAGAAACCAGTTTCCTTTTCCGATCATATGACAAGCGCATGGAGCTATATATAAACTCAACCCTCCCTGGATTCATCATAATCTATTCTCACTTCTCTCGGCAAAAACTCCTTTAAGCTTTCTTTACATAAATTCTTGTAAGATTTTATTTCTTCTTTCAAATGGCAGCATTAGAATTAGTACTAGCGATGGCATCAACTTTCAGTAGACAAGAATTACCAGTAATGGCATCAACATCATTAGAATTAGTACCAGCGATGGCATCAACTTTCAGTAGACCAGAATTATCAGCATCAGCAGCATTAAAATTAGCACCAGCGATGGCATCAACTTTCAGTAGACCAGAATTACCAGCATCAGCAGCATTAGAATTAGCACCAGCGATGGCATCAACTTTCAGTAGACCAGAATTACCAGCATCAACAACATTAGAATTAGCATCAACTTTCAGTATACCAGAATTACCAGCATCAGCAGCATTATAATTAGCACCAGCGATGGCATCAACTTTCAGTAGACCATAATTACTAGTGATGGTATCAACAACATTAGAATTAACATCAACTTTTAATAGACCAGAATTACCAGCATTATAATTAGCACCAGCGATGGCATCAATTTTCAGTAGACCAGAACTACCAGCGATGGTATCAACAACATTAGAATTAGCATCAACTTTCAGTAGACCAGAATTACCAGCATCACCAGCATTAAAATTAGCACCAGTGATGGCATCAACTTTCAGTAGACCAAAACTACCAGCGATGGTATCAACAACATTAGAATTAGCAACAACTTTCAGTAGACCAGAATTACCAGCATCACCAGCATTAGAATTAGCACTAGCGATGGCATCAACTTTCAGTAAACCAGAATTACCAGTGATGGTATCAACAACATTAGAATTAGCATCAACTTTCAGTAGACCAGAATTACCAGCATCACCATCATTAGAATTAGCACCAACGATGGCATCAACTTTCAGAAGACCAGAACTACTAGCGATGGTATCAAAAACATTAGAATTAGCATTAACTTTCAGTAGACCAGAATTACCAGCACCACCAGCATTAGAATTAGCAACAGCAATGGCATCAACTTTTAGTAGACCAAAACTACCAGTGATGGTATCAACAACATTAAAATTAGCATCAACTTTCAGTAGACCAGAATTACCAGAATCATCAGCATTAGAATTAGCAACAACGATGGCATCAACTTTCAGTAGACCAGAATTACCAGCGATGGTATCAACAACATTAGAATTAGCATCAACTTTCGGTAGACCAGAATTACCAGCATCAGCATCATTAGAATTAGCACCAGCGATGGCATCAACTTTCAGTAGACCAGAACTACTAGCGATGGTATCAACAACATTAGAATTAACATAAACTTTCAGTAGACCAGAATTACCAGCATCAGCAGCATTAGAATTAGCACCAGCGATGTCATCAACTTTCAATAGACCAGAACTACCAGCGATGGTATCAACAACATTAGAATTAGCATCAACTTTTAGTAGACCAGAATTACCAGCATCAGCAGCATTAGAATTAGTACCAGCGATGGCATAAACTTTCAATAGACCAGAATTACCAGCGATGGTATCAACAACATTAGAATTAGCATCAACTTTCAATAGACCAGAATTATCAGCATCAACAGCATTAGGATAAGCACCAACGATGGCATCAACTTTCAGTAGACCAGAACTACCACTGATGGTATCAACAACATTAGAATTAACATCAACTTTCAGTAGACCAAAATTACCAGCATCAGTAGCATTATAATTAGCACTAGAGATGGCATCAACAACATTAGAATTAGTACGCAGTATACCAGAATTACCAGCAATAGCATCAACTTTGAGTAAATCTCTTGCTTACAGAATATTCTTAGTTAACAAATACGATCCAGAAGAGCAAGAATACATTGAAGAATGTAAAACTATGGTACCCATTCTTGACCACAGATACGATTATGATGATCGAGTACCACGATTACTTACACTGCTCGTTAAAGATGATGGTCCATGGGAAATCAAGAAAAGACTTAAGCGGAGTGATGTTAATGGTTTGTGCAGACTTCTTATGTCTCATAAACATGTTGAGAAATTCATATTCTCATTTTGGGATGTCAGACTTGTGCAGAGATTCAAATCTGGGGAAGGGTATTGGGTTCAAGTCAGAGAATATGGTACTTGCAGGGCTCATAAACTAAAATTCAAGAAACCGAAAAAGAATAATTCCTATATATTTCAGGGTGGATGGTCTAAATTTGCTAAGGCCATGAATTTTGAAGTTGATGATTGGATCAGAATATTTTGGATTTCTAAGTCTAATTTATTTGTTTTCAAACTACTCGAGAAGCATTCCGAAGAACAATGACAGAATGTCAGATCAAAACAAAAAAGAAAGCAAAAAAGAACAATGACAGAAGACTACTCAAGAAACATTCTGAAACAATTTTCAATTTGTAGTAATTCGTTTCTTTCTTTTGCAATATTGTAGTGAATTTTTTTTTAGTTTAATTTTCAGATGTTCTTTTGTTTAATTCTTTTGCAGTCCCCTGTAATTTATGAACAATAAATATTGAAATATCAAATATGAATAGGGGTTTCTGAACTAGTATTGTTGTTGTGTTGAGAGGTTAGCATTAAATGAATTGATTCAGTTTTGAAAGAGTTTTACTGCAAATAGAAACCAATGCTTCGGTACGAAATCCAACAGAGCAGATGTTTGAACTCTCAGCTCATAGTCTCCTAGTTGGCTAAATTATTGCCTTAAAGACGAAAAGCTAACCAACATCAAAAGCATACTTGTATTTTTGCCATACTCATGTACTATTTTTAACTAACTACGTACTGGTCCTGGTATTGGTGTTGAGGCATTCAGCTGCATGTCAATATAATTGACTTTTACATATATTGCTCAAGATGATTTACACACTGACGTAAATGTGTACAGAAACAGCAGCGCAGGGGCGTCAAAATTAGAAAACTACTGAAGTTTGTACCTTGTAATGTTGATTGTCTTAATTTGCAATTGCACTTTCGCAGCTCACACCTGTCTAGAATGTAATATACCCATGTTTTAGATTCAAACAGTGAATCCAATAAAGCATTAAGAACAAGGATTCAAAGCAATTGTTACTACTTCTTTGGAAAGGCTGATGCCAACTGAAATTTAGTTATGGACACTTCATTTCCATATCCAATTTTGGATTATAAAACTTGTAATGGACTTGTTTGGTAAAATTTATGATTATCTATTTATGATTATAGATAATCATAAATTGATAAATGATTATGATATAATCATTTTCAAAATTAATTTTTCCAAATAATTGATTATCTTAGAATGATGATCTAAAAAGGAGAACAAAGAACAATGATGTAGGATATTTTTTTTAGTCTTATGTTGTTTTTGGATCTCTTTATTAATAGTTTAGAGAAAATAAGAAGAAAAAAAAATCAATTTGAGTTTTTAGAAAAATAATTGATTATAATAAATTTTCAAAACAACTTTCTTTCTGTTTATGGAAACTAGCAAATATGCACGTGCGATGCACCTGCCGACTTGTTGTTCCTTTACAAAACTTACGGGGTAACTATAATAATAAGGTGGGAAATCCACCTTCAAAATAAAAATTAAGGTTACGTAGTTACATCATGTTAGCATAATGGGCATTATAGGATCAGTGAACTTAAAACTTGTACCGGGTACATTAGTTCTTGTCTTCTGATTTTGATAAGAAGCACCGTCTTTCATTAACCACCTGTTTTTGTAGTTCTGTCATTTTCTCTTGTCTTGCTTCGTATTAAGCTCACCATAGTTGTTTTTGCTTTGTTTTTTAAGCTCAATGAGTCTTGGGCTTCGATGTACGTTACCTTGCGATGCATCCATCCATCTACAAATTAATCAAAATAGAAATAGGTTAATTGAATCTAAGCAATGGTACTCTTAGGCATGTACACAGACAGGTAAGAAGTTAAAGACCGTGAGTCATTTGAAATACATATTTATACTCGATAATTGGGAAAAGAAGAGCTGAATAAGTTCCTGTATTTATGTGATCAACTTTATATTGAAACTGGGAGAATTCGAAGCATTGTCTGCTGGAAACAACCCAAGTTTGTACCATACAGACTAACTAATGTAAATATTTCCGCTCTATTATCTACACTCCATGCATCGACCTTTGGCCTCAAATTATGCAATATACCCCTTAAATATTTCTTTCTGAAAATACACCACAGTCCAAGTTCAAATAATTGGCTGAGTATCTATCATGATACCATCGACGTATCAAGGAATCCAATATTCAAACATGTCAGTCTCCCAGCCCCTGGAGCATAGCTATTGTACTTAATCTTCATTTTTTTGCTTAATCAAGCAACAATATTATAACATAATGCAAGACAGCTCAGATTAATTAAGATCATGCAAAAACCTAACCTTTCTAAATAAAAAAGATCGCAGAATATATATTGTATGAAAAGATTAATCCGGCTATCTAGGTGATAACATCTTAGTTTCATGAGCAGTTTAGATAAGAAAATTAACCTTTTTCTTGGTGTCTAGTCATGTGATTCATTCATTTGTTCATGGTTTGGCACTTCAATTCTCCTCCTAGTAAGTATGAAATTAGTTCTGAATCAACGTATGAAAAATGACCCTTTACCATAAAAGAAAATATGAGATATAAAGAGGGGATTAATGGTCAAAATGTATAACCTCTTCTCCATACTTCAACTCATCAAGGACTTTTTTCGCCTGCTCAACGGTAGAAAAAAGAATAAATGCGAAGCACTTATTTTTCTGTGAGGATGGATGCTTATCCACAACATATTAAATTTAGGTAAGCTTTTATATAGTAAGATGAGATGATCAATATATGCAATTTAAACTAATAACGTGTTTTCTCATAATATACAATAAAAATAACTGAGGAAATGTGCTGAGAAAACAAACATGCATGGTGAGGGGGAATGAACTTAACCGGAACATGACGGAATCCGTTTTGTTTAGGATTTTTAACCACACCTTAAAACTTGATTCTAATTTATGTTCTCCAGCTGAGACTTGTAAGCTTGCTGCATATGTAAAAAATTTATAGTAAGGTTACGTAGTTACATTCTATGAGCATAATGGGAATTATAGGATAAGTAAACTTAAAACTTGTACCAGCTTCATTAATTTTTGTCTTCCGAATTTGATAAGAAGCACGCCATCTTTCATTAACCGTATGTTTTGTTGTTCGGTCATTTTCTCTTGTCTTGCTTTGTATTGAGCTCGCCATAGTTGTTTTTGCTTTGTATTCAGCTCAATGAGTCTTGGGCTTCGACGTACTTTACCTTGCGATGCATCCATCTATCTACAAATTAATCAAAACAAAAATGGGTTAATTGAAGCTAAACAACGGTACTCTTAGGATGTATACAGACATGTAAAAGAGTTGAAGTTAAAGACTGTGAGTTGTTTGAAATAGAGATTTAAACTCTATAATTGGGAAAAGAAGAGCTAAATGTTGAGATTTAAAGCATGGCCGGTGTGGTTTTAACATGGTTAGGCATGGCCAAGTTAGGATTTTGGCATTGAGCCAAAAGTGGCCATGCGTTAGCTGGTGACCTTGGACGGCTAAGATCTGCATCTTAGACATAAGGGTGGTCGTTGATCGTTGCAACCTTTCGTTTGGTAGCCTGAGACATGAAATCATGGACATCATGACTTTAACGTGGAGTAGAGCCAGGGAAGCGCTTGCGGCTTTGTCTAAATTAAGGTTTAGTATGTTGAAACCTTAATTAGCGCCCTTTACTAGAATCGATGTAGAATTCTCATACGGACTCGGATTTTGATGGTTCGCCCCTCCATTCTATACGGAAAAGGATTTCATGTCTCTCTATAAGGTAATATTTAGGTTTTGAGCGCGTTCGGGAGGTGAAAACAGCTCGAAAGTAAAACTCATGAAGAATTCAAGAGGGACGGTGGCATGTTTGGTGCGTTTTTGGGAAGCTAGCATGTTTTGAGAAGCTAGCGTGTTTTAGGAAGCTAGCAAGTTTTGGGAACCTAGCGTGTTTTGGGCCAAAGGTTACCATGCGTTGTTTGGCAACCTTGGACAGCTAGGATTTGCACCTAGGATGGAAGGGTGGTCGTTGATCGTCGCACACCTTCGTTTTGGTAGCCGCATAGGGAAGGCCATCACGGTATGGTGCGGCAAGGTGGATGGCATGGCATGCCATTGGAAGGCATGGTCGGCATGCCTTGGTGTGGTTTGGCATGGCCAAAACTAGGGTTTTGGGCCAAAGGTTACCATGCGTTGTTTGGCAACCTTGGACGGCTAAGATTTGCATCTTAGATGGAAAGATGGATGTTGATCGTTGAAGGCCTTTGTCTTGGTAGCCGCATGGAGAAGGACAACACGGTATGGCGCGACAAGGTGTCTGGCACAACATTCCATTAGCACATGTGGCATGGTCGGCATGCCTTGGCGTGGTTTAGGCGTGGCCAAAATTAGGGTTTTGGCGTTGCGCCAAAGGTTATCATGCGTTGGTTGGTGACCTTGGATGGCTAATATTATCATATTAGATGGAAAGATGGTCGTTGATGGTTGCAGGCCTTTGTCTTGGTAGCCGCATGGGGAAGGACAACACGGTATGACGCGACAAGGTGGCTGGCACGACATGCCATTGGCACATGTGGGGCCAAGGGTTCGGTATGGACGGTTTGGCAAGGTGCGGTTGGCTTGGATAGCATGATTGGCATGCCTTGGCGTGGTAGGTATGGATGGCATGGTTTTCCATTGGCACAGTGGTGCGGCTAACATGGTTGGCATGCCTTGACGCGGTAGATGTGGATGGCATGGTTTTTCATTGGCACAGTGGTGCGACTAGCATGGTTGGCATGCCTTGGAACGGTAGATGTGGCGGGCATGGTTTGCCATTGGCACAATGGTCCATCTAGAATGGTTGGCATGCCTTAGCGCGGTAGATGTGGCTAGCACGGTTTGTCATTGGAACGGTGGTGTGGGAATTAGGGTTTAGCCTATCGAAACCCTAATTAGTATTAAAACAAAAGGTACCCTGGTAATTTTCTCGCAGACATATTAAAGGGTTCGATAAATGATTTCAGTGGAGACATTATTACTCAAATTATGTGACGTCACTGTTCGGTTTTATGATTTTAACCCTAAGCTAAAAACCACCATCACAGTAAGCATTTTCTGCTGTCAGGGATGGCAGTCTGACACTTCAAAACCTTGACGGCATAAGTATTGAAACTTTACATAGCTAAACAAACCATTCATTTAACAACTATAAATCCAACACTTGTTGTCCAAAATACGAAAACATGTCCCATAAACTTTAAAAAAATATTTGTCCAACCATTAACCTTAACATTTATCCAACACAACATAAAGAAATGAACTAGAAATGCATTCATTCACCACCACGACCACGACCATGACCACGACCACGGCCCCGTTTAGGAACACCACCACCACTAGTACCTTCATCACCACGACCACTATGAGCCCTATTTTTGTCAGCTTTCATCTTGGCTTGTGCTTCCCTCCTGGCTTTTTCTTCCCTCTTTACTTTAGCATCAGCTTTCTTGAACATTTCATGGGCATCCTCATTGTCAACATTGTTAACAAAGTCAATGTGCTTGCTTTTCTCTTCAATAAAAAAAGGCTCTTCTATTTCTCTCACACAACACAACACCTTCACA
The DNA here is from genome assembly GCA_023529315.1 of Papaver bracteatum. Lineage (NCBI taxonomy): Eukaryota > Viridiplantae > Streptophyta > Magnoliopsida > Ranunculales > Papaveraceae > Papaver > Papaver bracteatum. The sequence goes on from JAJJWX010004500.1 coordinate 173,311, forward strand.
AAGGTCTTCAAATGCTCATTCTATTTTAAATTAAACAACAAACAATTAATAGAATGATTCGATAATGTGATCTTAAAATAATAAGAACAACTCTAAAATACTTTCAAAGAACTTAAGACTTGTTGTTGGGTCTTTCGATGCCATCTTCCTCTTACGAGCCAATTATTCAGCAGTTATCTCCCTAATAATAGTAGGACGAGCCCAACCCAAGTACCACGACATGTATCTCTGACCAGCTTCATGACCGGTGGTCACCTCGTCCAAAAGACTCACATCGATATTACGGCCACTTCTATCGTCCCAATGTTCTTGAGTTGACGATGGATCGTAAGAGAAGTTAATAGTTTTTTGGGACGTGGTGCAGTCATCCCTGTTCACAGTAAAGAACGGCTTTCTTCATCGAAATGAGGTTCTTCTTGCACGTAACCCAATTGTCGCATTACCCGACGTGGATCGTACATTGAATATTCTTTGGTCCACAACAACAAGGGTCCATAGTATAATGCAAATTCATCTCTCATTTGGATTAAACCTTGATTTCTAGCATCCCGATACAAATCAAATATCATCTCCTCCGCAGTCAATTTATCTATGGCCATTCGGATTTTGATAAGATTTTGCGGCATTTCCTTATCATGAGTACCCTTAAAACTGTACCTATGCGCTCTTGGCTTATCAACAACAACATTCGCATCCACTTTGACATAGGAGTTGTCTTTCACCAAAGAATGGAAGTGATCATATATCCAAACCTATGCAAAAAAAAAAGTTTAGTAAAAATCTTATCTTACGAGAATTTGGCAAACATATGTTTCCGTTAACTTGCGAAGTGAGTGCCCTTGAAGCCTTTGTCAACTCATTGTTCAAGAAGGCGACCACCGCAGTACCCAAGAATACTCACGCATCTTATCTAAGGGATCCAATAGTTGCAAATAACTAGCATCGACCAAGCTTCTGAAACTGTCGGGGAAGATACATATGCCCAGGACGTATAGCAAATAACCTGACGCGGTAGCATTGATTCGCACCGGGTTCACCCTTCCTTCCTCATCAAAGATTTTCTTGGTGTCGCATAATGTGTCCCTCAACTTCTTCAGATTAAACTTCTTACCTAGACGACCATCCTTCATCACAAGCATAGACTCCGTCTTAATCTGATTCCAACCGAACAATTTCTGGCACAATTTGTAAATATCCGTGAAAGAAAACTTATTATCGAAGTCCTCATATACTGCTTTTCCCTCAACCTCGAGGCCTAGAATTTGATGAGCATCATCGGGAGTTATGGCCATCTCACCAAATGGGAATAACATTGTATTAGTCTCTCCATAGAACCTCTCACATAATGCAGATACGGTAACTCTATCATGCTCAATATTCGAACTCTCCACCGCAGGCCACAACCCGGAGTTCTTGACAATCACTTTCACCTCCTCACATTCATCCTCAAGATCCCAAGTCTTAGTCACTGAACATGAAGCTTAGCGCCTCATGAGACGGACGGCTTGCTTGTGATCCTAAATACCAAAAAAAACAAAATAAAAAGAAATACAAACACTTGACGCAAATTTAAGATAGTTACACACTTAAATAAAAAACAAAGACGGATTGATATTACTTGCGAAGTTGTGATAGTATTATGGATTGTACATGCTCATGAGTCTTTGTATCCAAAAAGAACATTGCCACCATTTTTTGGGGTCTCCCTTGGGTTCTCATCGTTTTTCAGTGTAACCATCAAGTGAGGGGGGGGGGGGGGGATGTGGGAATCAGCTGGTTTAGTGATAACACTTTTCTTATTTCCGGTTTCAGTTGAAGTTGAAGCTTCGGTTTGTTGAACATTATCTTGAGTTTGTTCCACAACTTCTTCTTCTTACTTTTCCTTTTCCTCTTCAACAATTTCATCTTGTCTACCCTTACCTTTATCTCCATTACCATCATCATCACCATCATCATCATCATCATAATCATCATCATCATCGTTATCATTACCTCCTCCAACATTAGACATGTCTTGATCACCATCATCATCATCATTGTTACCTCCTCCAGCAGCTGGAGTTCTTTCATCAACATCATCATCATCACCTCTTCTACCAGATGGAATCGATTGGTCTTCATCTAGAGTCTTGTCTGAATCACTGGGTTCCGATGGTGGTTCATAATCATCATTCGGTACACGTATCTTGAGCATTCCCAGCACAAAATATGCCCCTCGATGTGTTGAAGTCAAGAGTTTATCACCAACACGAGGAAGTCTTGAAGGAGGACTAAGAGCTTTCAAACCTTTCTTCTTTGCCTTTTCCAACCTGAACAAGAACGATTAAGAAAAAAAAAATTAAGATCGGTAGGTTCGACATATATAATTAACCCGGCAGATAAATGGTCGGAACGTTAGATATCTAAATACATGTCGGCTAAACATAATCCGACATGATGTGATTAGCATAACCTACCGGCGTATAACAAATATGAACATAGTACTTAACTAGATTTTTCAGAAAACCAGTCGACAAGTTCATTTACCCATTCATTGCCGGCTAAAAACCAACTGGCATGGTTTTATCCAAATAACATTCCGGTTTTACAATTCAACACATCCGGAGATAAAAAAATCTTCAAATACAGCCGGCAAGGTAAAAATTTAAAACCAACCCGGCTAACAAAAAAAACTGTCGCCGGCAAGGTCTGAGGTTGAATAACTTGTCGGCCCTGCAAGTACCAGTTACATGTATTCAACAGCCGGCACTATATTCAACATAAGAGCCTGTCGGCCAAACCTTAACTATGAAAATCCGACACGTTCGATAACATAATACCATGCCGGCCAAATAACTGCAAATTCAAATAATCGATTTTTCAGACCTAATTTGACATGCAAACATGAAATTGAAGTACTGGAGTGAGTTTAAGTAGGTCCTTACTTTCTTAATCGCACCATTTCTTCGTTTTGAGCGGGTTCAATTTCTTCTTTAGCAACCGTTTTTTTCTTCTCTTTATGTTGAACCAGTTTTGCAATTCCAGGGTTGTATTGATTGGGTTTTTGATTAACGTCTTTCATACGACTTTCCCTAGGTCTTGGAGGATCCATTGATGAAGATTACTCGGAATTTTAGAATCGACGATGTTAACGAATTAATCGACGAGTTTCGGTGGTGGGGGATGGAGAAGCTGATATGGTTATGGAGGATAAGAAGAAGAGAAGAAGGAAGATGGAATGAAAATAATAAAAATGATTTAGGGTAATTAGAATTATAAAGGGTTAGGGGTACTAAAGTACTTGCACCTATATTTGACCTCCCCTTAGTAAGGACACATGTCCATATAAATCTGGGTATACCCCAATCTCGCCAGGTTTTTTTTAAGTCATTTACATTCTCGGAAATTCCATGTTATTGGATTAGGGTTTCATAAGAGTCACCCAAACACTCATGTAATTCGAAAGAGAATTGAAAGTCATGGATTTGTTTGTTTTTATCCAGAGATATGAAGAGATTTTTTTTTTGAAAAATAGGCATGGTAAAAGTCTCTCCACAAGAGCTGATATTTTGGGAGACTTAAGAATTTGGAAATTTTCTAATCAAAAATAAAATTGGGGAATTTTGTTAAACAAGAGAGTCTAGATAACCCTGTTAACATAATGAGGGAGGGATCATTATTTTGTCTTTCGTGTAATCTTGTGATGCCTTTATAACCATCTCTGAACTATATAATTAAAAAAAAGAAAGTAAAAACTATCACATACAAATGTTATGGATACTAAATAAAATGTGGGACGAGTGGAATAAAGAGAATGAAAATTTAGGCATAAGACAACGATGAGTTTTTTTTTAAATTCGACACATACTTCACTAGTTTCTTTTGTTTTCATTTTCATTAGGTATTTATGGTACTTTAATAAACATTGTAATATGGATAATAAAAAAAAATGGTAGACATGTCGAATTTTTCAAGGAATATTATACATTTTTTGTCTCCACAAGTTATAAAGACTCTTTACAAATCTCATTTTTTTGTCTCCACAAGTCACAAAAACTCTCAGAGAATCACTAAAAGTCTCTACATTTTCAGAGAATCTCCGGGAGTCACTCAAATTAAAAATCTATGGAAGTTCATAGAAATCTCGTTTGACTACCCTTGTTATTCACAAAATCCAAATGTTGTTCGGAAAAATATTAATTCCAATCTGATTCATGTAAGACCCCAATTAGTCCATATTAAAACCAAAGTAAATAAAGAATGTATGATATATAGGTTCATTACATCTTATATATAATGTGAAGAAATTAATCGTTCTGATTATTTGTCGATCGTGCTCCTCCCGAGCTTTTGTAATATTGCTACCCCTATTTGCATTGGAGAGACAAAAGTTTTATCGGATTTGATGGCCTAAAAACAAGAACAGATGAATCCATTTATGGGCTTAAAGGGAACCTATGGCCAAACCATACCCTTAGTAAAATACTTGTCCACCTAATAACAGACCCACAGGGAGGACCAAGACGGGTATTAGGTTACTCATTTATTTCCCAGACTGGAACGAGAAAGTGTCATAGATTGTTGGTGAAATAAAATTATCGCCAGAAAGCTTGAGGATGGCAAAAAAAACAAACAACAAAGTAATTTCTCCTCTTTAAAAAAAACTCGAGTGTCATAAGAGATGGTGAGTCGTCTAAGTAAACCACATAGAAGTTCTTTATCCATTAATAACACACCAAGAAATACTTAAAGAAAATCACAAAAAACACAAAAACAAATGGGACTACCACCACTTGGCAAATACAAGAGCTGAAACTTGTTGGATATTTTCTCCTCTTATGCACCTTATGTTGATCCGAGATATGAAACCAAAGAAATAAGATGACTAAGAATCTATGTATAGATAGAGTCGAATATTGGATACTCTGTCCTTAAGACGAAATTCGCCCCACTCCGATGCTAATGGGTTTTAGTTGTGAAACGTCTCCTAGGATACAACGATCTTTCTTCCTCGAGTAGAAACACTCCAAACTCAAGGAAACAATGAACCAAATTTAGTGTTTATCTCTCAATACTATGACAACAATGAATGCAAGTGAAATCATATTTTGGTGTGTGCTTTTCTTGTATCTAGAATGAAACATGGGTGGGGTTTATATAGTTGATAGGTAACTCTTAGGAGAGTCACGTCTCTTCATGGATAGTCACATCTCTTGGAAAGAGTCCTTCATGAAGAGTCATGTCTCTTGGGATAAGCCTTCAATTCAAATCAAAAAGGTTTTACTAGTAGACACAACCCTTCACACTTTGGTGTAACTAACTAATCTTATATTCTATTCAAATTTTCCAATAAAACTTTCCAAGGAACAATCCCAAAATTGATGTCGATGATGCCGATCATCTGCTTATGTTGAAGAACAATATTTAATGGCGATTCTTCAATTAATATTATCATGGGAAATAATTTAAAAAAATTACTTTTCCCTCTTAAAATTAAACCAAGCATTGCTGAAGATGAAGATTTAAAACCAAAACTAATTGAGATGGAAGAACTGATCAAAATCTTGTCTCAAGGTAAAATAACCGATCCAGCAACAACTCAAGGATAAGAGGATCAAACTATGTCCTAACAGAATCAAGATAAAAAAAATGGTTTATGTTCTTCCTTTTCACTTGCACTAGATGATCCATGCTTCCACAACTAAATATACAACCACAAACCTATCCACCTCCAGAACTAATACCTTTTTTGGAGAATCTATTGATCAAAGTAATTGATTTTAATAAAATAAGAAGAAAAAACCAGCCGATCGATCAAACTGATTGATCTTGGTAAAAATATACGAAAACCTTTTGATCAAAGAGATCTTGATGATAATAAAAGACCGTTTCCAATAAAAAATAATGAAAAAAACTTTTGTTACAACCATTAATGGTCAAGAAGTTTCTGGAAACCTTCATAGCATACCAGGCATGACTTTACCATTACCTCCATGATCTTCAGCTTTCCACCTCTTCACTACCTCCACTACTTACGAGGAAACAGTGTGTATCCATTACAACTATAAATAGACTCCTCATCTATCCAGAAAAGAGAACGAAAAAAGCTTATCATTCATAACTTTGTTTTTTTTATCGTTTACGACAAATTTCACACACACATAAATACAATCACCGTTGATTTCCTTTTATTCTTTTTTCTTTCCTTCCCTTAAGATCAACCCATCTTCTCTTCTTGTAACCCAAGCAAAATACGAACAACCATTTTCTTAGTTTAGGCTCGTTTTGTGCGATTTTAATCCCCAGACCTAAAGAAAGTACATCGACAATACATTGTTTACTCTAGAAACAAATTTTAGGCAAAAACACCCAAGATTCCTTTCAACTACGAAACAAGTTTCGTAAGTCGATTTCCTTAAACTCATATACTTTGTAGTTGCAGGAATTCCCACACTACACCTTATTCAAGAATTTATCAATATTTATGACATAATTTGAAGATTAAAGACACTTTTTCATTAATTTGATCTTAAGGAATTACAGAAATCAAGAACACAGAACACTTGATAAAAGATTTTCTCTCTCCTAAAAACTTTCCTAGCCCTCCAAAAATTCCTCTCCTCTCTGGAACTATTCATCTCCTTTATATAGGTATTTACATAGTGGATTACAGCTCATGACAGCTCATTTACATCTAAGATTCCCTTCAATTTCGGATCTGATTTCTTGCGATAAATCGCAGTTAGCACCGCCTTTATATTTCGCAGGTTTTATTGATATATCGCAGACATGTCACACTTTCTTCATGTTTCCTTCGTTTTCAGTCATTACGTCATTGTTTAAGTCATCTTTGGATGCCTCGCAGAATATCATTGATGTATCGCAGAACAGTCGTTTATTATCGATGTATCGCAGTACTGTTGTTTATTTCTCAGGAATATTGTTGTGACAATATTCTGATCCTACATCTTGCCTCTTCTCATATCTTTTCTGCGAAGAAGATAAAGATCATGAGAATTTAAGCTTCTTGATTAATCGCAACTCCTTGTCTTTTCATATTCCCTGCATTTTGACACATCTCTGCATCCATCGCTAGATATTCTACGCCTGTTTTTTCTCCCATTTATCTCTTGACACGTCTTTTTTCAACCGTTGAATTCTGACCATTCATGTCTTTTCTTCATTAAATGCATTGATGTTCTCGAGAATCTTCTTTTCTTATAAATATATTCTTCGCTAATCCCCCCCTCTCTTTCCTCTTTTTTATTTCTTCTCTGCAACTCTTCTGTTCTTCATCTTCTTCCGCAAATTCCGGATCTATTACTGTTTCAATTTTATTTCTTTATTCTTCTTCATCCAAATCATCGTTCCCATACTAAAAAATGGCCCCTGCTAAAAAATTAGGTCAATCCACTTTTAAAAAACACCAGCAGAAACTTCAATCCTTAGGTTTCACACTTTCTGAGATCCCTGATCAATCTTCAGACTCTGACCTCTCCATTGATCTAGCTTCAAGATTTCCTTCTTCTAACGAGAAGATCCTTGTTTCGCTAGGTCAATTAGAAGATGGCCTTCCTATTCCTCTTTATAACCCAGATCTCCCTCTTTTTTATGAGATTATTTCTCATGTTAAATTTTCGCGAGCAATCTTCCAATTAAGTGGAGATTGTATTCGTCTCATTCTTGAATATGCCTCCCGTGGAGCTGGTAAAGGATCCCTTTATCCTAGTTCTGCGAAACATCCTGATTTTGAAAATATCCCAATTATTCCAGCGAAATATACCGTGGAGAATTTCTTTGCGAATTATCTAGTGATTCCAATGAAGAAAGAAAGCACGTGTTGGGATGTTCGTTTGAATAGGGATAAAAAAGTTGCGAAGGATAAAATTCTTATGCAAGATATAGACTATCATTCCACAAGAAACAATGGTCCACGCTTCTCCAAGGATGATAAATGGTGCAGATTTCCTCTCCTCCTTGAAGGTCCATATATTTCTGGTACTCTTAACCTTCCTGCGAATCCTGCATATCTTGCGGCTTATCATCCTTGGGTTTTTAATTGGCCTGAAAAGAATTCTGAGGTATATCTCGCGAAGTTAATTATTATTCGCAGACTTAGATAAGTATATTATTCTTACTAGTTATTTAATTATATTTTATCAGATTGGAAAAATGAAGGCTAGCTACGCCAATACTGGGAATCCCAATCTCCTAAATTTTTTGAAAACCTTCACAGATGAAGTAAGAAACATTCTTTTATAATTTTTAACAATATATTGTTGCCTCTGTTTCTTATCTTTATGTGTGATTGTTTTCAAGGAAATTCCTTTTGTCGCGGTGGTTGAAGCCAAAGATAAAGGCAAAAGAGTATTAACTTCAAATGAAAGCTCTGGTACTTCTCCCGCCGTAACAAAAATCAAACCACAGATGATCCTCCAGAGAAGAGAAGAAAAACTCAACCACTTCTTCCACTTAGAGAGACTCCTATTATCGCTGAAAAAGATAAAGAATTTGAAGAAAATGATGGGGTAAACCATGACGTCATTGTGGGCACTTCAACACATTTTTCTTCCACAAGAATTAGATCTGCGATGGGTATCTCTCAACCTGAGACTCCAATGGATCAATTATCAAATATTTTTAGGAATCCCATGCAAGGTGTTGGTGAGGATGATATCACTCATACTTGCGATTATCTCTCGAAAATATGTGATGCTTCGATCTTGACTAATAATAAAGATCTCAAAGGCGTTTCCAGATTTATCGACTCAAGTTTTCTTCACGCGCTAACTTCGCTGGTATGCCCCTTTCCTTTATTTTTCTTGTAGTAAATTTTACATCTATCATGTGTATCGAAGATCTTTTACTTATCCTTACTCATTTTCTCTTTTCTGTCGCAGACTGCTAGAGCTTATTTTTCTGTTGCTTCAGAATTAGAAAATAGATTATCAACATCGCAGAAAAGGCTTACTGATTCGCAATCTGGATCTGCGAAACTTCGTGAAAGAAATAAACAATATGAAGTTGAAATATCCCTTCTTCGCGAAAAATGCAAGCAATTGGAAGTATCTGGAAATACTGAACTCCTTAATAAAAACAAATCGCTTGAAGTAGAAGTTGAAGTTCTTCAACAGAAATTAGTTGACAAGGAGAAGTTCTGCAAACAAATCATTGGTATAAATCTTTTCTCTCTTTAATATTTTTTTTTTTTTACTTTTCTTCATTCTTGCTATTTTATAGCTTATTTGAGCAACCATTTTGCAGATGCCTATAATGTTACTGATGAAGGCTCTTATTCTCAATTCTTTTGATGAACCCATAGATGAAACCACTCTTCTTCAACGTCTTAATGACGCTTTAAATAATTATTCAGACGAAAAAAAATTAATACTCTGTCCCTTGATGAGCTTAAACATCAGGTTTCCCTTATGAGAATGGACTATAGATCTACCTTGAGTATGTCCAATAGTTTAAAGACTTTGCAGAGATGAATTTAGAGAAAAAATCAAAGTCTTAAAAGCCAAGAAGAGTGAACTTGAGAAGGATAAAGAATGCATTACTCTTCAAGGTATTTGAAGCTCTATCAAAATTTCGCAATACCCTTATTGATTCTGAACTTGACAGAGATAGACTTAAGGATGAAAATATTAAACTTCTTAAGAGAGAAAAACAAATCCGTTCCCATCTTCTTATTCAAAATGATGATGAATTAGCATGGGCTGCGACAATTCTCGATAATGCTAGGAAAAACTTAGCGATAGATGTCAGTCTTCATACCGAGCAAGCAACCTTGATACAAGAAATGATTCATGAAAGAGAAGGTTATTTATTGCTCCTCTAACATCTTTATACTTTTTGTAGATTTTCAACAAATTTCTAATTTATTGTTGTATCATCGCAGAATCTGAAGAAAAACATTCCGCAAGGATAGCAGAACTTGAAGAAGAAAAAAGTAATCTTGCGAAAAATCTTGCTTCCCGCAATGATAAAATCACTAGACTCCGAGAGAAAATAAAGATATCCAATTCCAATTTGCGTAGTAATCTTCTCACCATTCGCAATAATGCTATTGAGAAAGTTTGTAAAGATAATGATCTTCCTCTTAGTCTATATCCTTGTCTCTTGGATAACATCCCAACCAGTATTGAAGTACCAGTTATTTCTGACAGTGAGGTTGATATAGATGAGAATGAAAGCGAAGATGAAGAAGAAACTGATGATGAAGATAATGAAGACAAAGATGAAGATAATGATGAAAATAAATCTCAATAGTTTTGTTTTTTCTTTTTAACCTTCTCTTGTATTTCTTTCTTTCTTGCGATAATTATCTGCGACAAATTGTATCATTCTTTCTGCAAGATATTTGTAACTCCTGATGTCTTTCAATATATAAATTCCCTTTTTTGCTTCTGTCTATCTGTTATTTATATGAATTTATCATATAATGATGAATAACAATATTTACTATGCTATACATCGTTCCCATACTTGCCTCTTGTTATTAATATGCAATATGATAAATGATTTATCGCCAATATTTTTGCGAACCATATGTTATATGATTCGCAGATATAACTTCTCTTGTGGTCTTATTTCGCCTTCCTAGTTAAAGGTCTTATTATGCCACTTTTATGCGACAAGATCGCAGGACATTCTTACTTTACATGTAATAATCTATTGACCTTGCCTTATCATTATTTTTATCTCTGCGACAATATGATAAATCTAAGCCATCTTGTGAGATTAATCTCTCTTTGCTTTTTAAGACTTATGACATTGCCGTCTTTGCGATGAAATCGCAGGACGTCTTTGCGATTTATTTCCTCTTATTATTGATTTCATTTATCTCATCTTTTGATCTTATCGCAAAAACCCATTGATATCATCTTAACGTTTCTCTTTAGGCTTTTTGGCCAGTCACGCGGCAATATGACGGGCCTAAATATTCTTGCGAATATAAAGTCCCATGACATTGTTGTCTCTGTCACGCGACAATATGACGGGCCTAAATATTCTTGCGAATATAAAGCCCCATGACATTGCCGTCTTTTTTGATACACAGCTCCCTAATGGAGGGTACCACCCTTATCTCTCCCCCCGGTTTCCCCTTCAAGGATTATACATCGGCCATACAAGACTAGCACTTTCCCATCCGGTTCTTCCAACAACCAGTTGTTTTCGCAGCCTTGTCCTTTATGCCTTATATGGCTTATAGTTACAAGACTGCACCCTAAGTGGGGTTTTCTTCGGGCCGAACACATCGTAAGCCAAGACTTTCCATGGATGGCCAGGGTAGGTTCATCCATCCCGGGCACCCACAGCTCAACCGTGTACCTCGGCGCCTTGATCATACGTTGCATTCCTTAGGAGAAACTCTCGGGCGCCCAACCAGGGTATAACCTTATATAATTGGGAATCCAAGTTATCTCTCCCGGATGGATTTTCTATAATCCCAAATCTCCATGACTAGGTTCCAGCAGCGGTATAGCCTTTCCCATAGCCATGCAAAGAGATACCCCCCCTTATGACGCACTTTAAGGACATTGCCTCTTACGGAATAGAATCCGAGAACTAAGGTGTACGCCATAAAAATTCGTCCCGTTCTTATATATTTTTAGGCCATTTGCGCCCTTCTTATACATTTGCATTAAAAATTCTTATATGATTAGAAATCATCATATTTTTCTTTTTAATAGAAAAATTCTCATTTTTGAGCAGAGTTTTTCTTTTAATTCTCACAACAGAGTTTTTCATTTGTTCGCAACATGATATTGTTGCACTTCTTTTCTTCTATGTCGAATGATTATTCGCAATTTCTTTTTACTTATTTATCTTATACTTGTTTGTTCTCCTGCGAAGAATGAAGGTTTATACTTTTCCCCATCTTCGTATGATTAATCGCCATTGAATCTTTTGGGACAAAACTATTCTTGAAGTATATCCTTTCCCCGCAACTCTATATTGTCCACCATCAATTTCTCAGCTCTCTGATTTTGCCTCCTGTTATGTTGCCAATTACGATTTCGGGCATTCCTTTCTTCGCAAGTATTAATGTCAACTTCATAACACTTTTTGCCTTCAAACCAATCACCTTTAATTATCCCAATACCATGAGGAAGTGGAAATTTTATGCATTGATGATATGTTGATGCTATGCCCAAGATCCCATGGAGCCATGGACTTCCAATTAAGGCATTGTAAGGAGATTCTATATCCACTACACAAAACTTGATTTTTGAAGATATCTTGTTCAATGGAATTTCCATAGTAATTTCTCCTTTTGGCTTGTTTGCAGTGCCATTAAATCCATAGATCTTGTAAGTTGAAGGAATTAATTCATCATCTCTTCCACCCATTGTGCGATAAGTATGATAAAACAAAATGTCTACTGAGCTATCAGTGTCAATTAAAACTTTATCTATTGCCCAAGAATCACTTGCTGCATTGTCATCATCTTCTTCTTCTCTGTATTTTGGATTTATCTCTAACTTCACCACCAATGGGTTGTCATGCATCTTCCCAGGCTCTGGTATCTCTTCTACAGTAAAAGAAATAACTTGTTTCTGCCATTCTTCTAACGGAGAAATCTTTGCAATATTCATCACCTCTCTTCCCTCTATATCCCTTGCAAATACTCTGCTTAGCACATTGTCATGGAAATCCTCTATCGTTTTCTGCGAATGTACAATTGAATTGCAAAATAGATTTTTTTTACTGTAGCTCCTACTTCAATGACAAATGTTTCGGCTTCTTTTGCAACATTAACTCTGCGAATTTCTGGTGCTTGTGGCAATTGTTGCGGTTGTAAATATCTTGCTAGAAAATGATTTAATTTCCCCTGTTCAATCATTCGCAAAATAATTCTTTTTACATTTCTAAAATTATGCACAGAGTGGCCATGAAAATGATGATAAGGACAAAACTCTTGATTTTGGTTGTTAGGATGTGGTTCTTTCCCCATGTTCCAGGGTGAGGGTATATTCTCCATCAGAATAATCGCTTCCCAAATCTTGTCTATTCCGGTGTTTAAAGGTGGCAATTTGATGTCTTCCCACATATTCCTCTGACCTCTTTGCTCTCTTGAATAATTCTGCCTCTGTCCACCATAAGTCTCCTGCGGTTGATCAAACCTTGGGACCTTATTATTGTTATTGCGATTATAAAAATTTCTCTCCTTTTCCAATTCCTCCTGATCTCTACTCCCCATTGCTACTATCTTATGTTGATTATCAGTCTCCATTTTCTCTCGCGGGTTTTGAGAAGTACTTGCTACTGTATTAATCATCCTTGGTAATAAACTTCCATTTGTTGCGGCTAAATTTGTGCATGTGTGAATTGGATAAGACTCCATCTCATTTTGTTTTTCCTCCAAAGCAATATATTCTTCCTGCAATTCTCGCAGTTCTGTCATGGTAATTGTGTTTTTAACTCTGAAGACCTGGATGTATAATAGATTCGTCGCAAACATAGCATTTATGAAGGATAAGATGAGATATCTTTCATCCACTCTTCCTGCCATTTCACTACACATTGTCCTCCATCTTATCGTTAAGTGCTTTAAACTCTCACCAACTCTCTGTTTCAATCCAAACACATCTTCAATTCCAGGTCGCGTAAAGTTATTGCTGATGTATGCTCCTAAGAAAGTAGTTTGCAAATGCATGAACGAAGTTATTGTATTCTTTGGAAGACTTTCGAACCACTTCAATGCTTCGCCAGTTAAACTTGACGCAAAATATTTGCACAAAATGACATCATGGTTCTCCCATTGTAGCATACATCGAATATAAGATTTGATATGTTGGACATCACACGTAGTCCCATCAAATATACTGGTCAACACCGGTAAATTACATTTTGGAGGTATCCCTCCTAATTGTACCTCTTGAGTAAATAGAATTTTCGCAGCTTCCTCGATTGCCTCATCAAGTTGTCTTCTTCCTCCTTCTCTTCTGCTATTTATCATTCCTCTCATTTCTGATAATTCTCGCAAGATTTGTTCATTTCTATCATAATTTTGCTCCATTGGCCTTTTCAACGCAGCCTCTTTTCATGTGCATTCATGTCTTTCTTGTCTTGCGATGTTTTGCACTTCTTCTCCAACATCATGGTTTTGCCTTCTTCTGCGATTTTGTTCTTCTTGCAAGTTAATTTGTCTTTCATTCTCCTCTCCGCGAATTTCCTCATCTCTTGCTATTTCTCTTCGTTTCCTTTCTATGTCTCTGCGAATTCTCTCATATTCCTCATTGAGATTATCATTATTACGATTTTGCGCACGTCATCTTTCTCGATTATCGTGATTATTCTGACGCAATGCTGTTTGAATTTCTTGTTCTTCTACTTCTGCTCGCAATCTCTCTCTTTCTCCCGCTAAATGTACTTGCTCAATATAATGCCTCTCAATATCATCTTCAATTATTCTGCGATTTCTTCGAATTTCTTCATCACGTAACATTCTTCTTCTCTCTTCTTGATTTTCTCCCTCATCCTGATTATGTCTAATGTCTAAAGTTTCACCGCGTGGAATATAACGATCATTTATCAAATTCTCGCCAATATTTTGTATATTTTGTCTTGTTTCTTCTCTATATGATCTTGAATTTGATCTCATGCTGCTTCTTGATCTTCTGTTTTGCAACCTCAAATTTTCCATTCTTAATTCATGATTTTGTCTTGTAAGATTGTCATGTTCTTCTGCCTCTAATCTTCTTTCTTCCAGTATCCTTTGTCTCAAATCATCTACTACTTCATGTCCTTCGTGAATTAATCCTCCATCCATTTCTTGATTTCTTTCCTCTTCTTGATTTTCCGCCTCTTCTATCGAATCCGACCTCCAAGTATGCACACTCACTCTATCGTAATCCTCATTTCTATCTTGTGCTCGTGTTTGTTGATTTGGTGGTTGGATTGAATTTTCTGCTCCATTTCTCATTCTACTTCTTCCTGATCTGATCCTTAAAGATCCCTCCAATTCACATGTTCCTTCCCCTGCAATTCTTTTACTTCTTCTCACTGTTGTTGGTGGTTCTGATGTATTTCTTCTCCTTCTAGCCATTTCTTCAATTCTAATAATCTCTTCAAATCTTCAAGCTGTAGTTTGAAATTTCTCAAATTGATTGTCCCTGTTTCTGGGCGCCAAAATGTAGTTGCAGGAATTCCCACACTACACCCTATTCAAGAATTTATCAATATTTATGACATAATTTGAAGATTAAAGACACTTTTTCATTAATTTGATCTTAAGGAATTACAGAAATCAAGAACACAGAACACTTGATAAAAGATTTTGTCTCTCCTAAAAACTTTCCTAGCCCTCCAAAAATTCCTCTCCTCTCTGGAACTATTCATCTCCTTTATATAGGTATTTACATAGTGGATTACAACTCATTTACAGCTAAGATTCCCTTCAATTTCGGATCTGATTTCTTGCGATAAATCGCAGTTAGCACCGCCTTTATATTTCGCAGGTTTTATTGATATATCGCAGACATGTCACACTTTCTTCATGTTTCCTTCGTTTTCAGTCATTACGTCATTGTTTAAGTCATCTTTGGATGCCTCGCAGAATATCATTGATGTATCGCAGAACAGTCGTTTATTATCGATGTATCGCAGTACTGTTGTTTATTTCTCAGGAATATTGTTGTGACAATATTCTGATCCTACATACTTAAACATAGTTCCCAAGGTATGTAATCAACCCAAAATTCATCACACAATCTAGTAAAGAATTATAGAGATAGTGTTATATCACATACATGAAGTTCAAAAGATAAACGTTATACTTCGTACTCCAATATACCAAAGTTGTATTAAAACTTGTGTATTCTTCCTTGAAACTTTGATCATAATGTAATGATCAAGTCACCAACACTAGAGATTCATATATATATCTTCAAATTTTATGTTTTCAATATAAATGACTTGAAAGCAACGTAGATAGAAATGATAAAAAGTCAAGCCTTGTATTATTAACCTCAAACAGAAGGATGATGCGTTCTTTGATGTCGATAGATCTTCAGGTTCTTGATAGACACATTTATGTGTCTTATATGATCTCAACAATATGTATTTTTAGTGCTCGATTTTATATTTATTATGGATTTTTATGTCTTTGTAGGTGTTTTGGAGAAAGACACTTGTGGGGAGAAATTAGCTCGAAAAGTGGTACTTGCACCCCCAGAAAGAATTTATAAAGGCACCCCAAGGATAAGTGCTAAAGGGACACTATATTTGGCTAAGGGGCACTCCACTGATAAGGGGCGTCCGCTGCTATTCGTATCCCATCTCTGTTAGGGGGAGTACCTTTACCGTTTGAAATATAGTTTTGGCGGTAAAAATTCTTCACCACCTGCGTACGTCTGGGTTGAGTTTTTGGACAAAATTTACTCGGGTTCTCAAGCAGATTTGGTTATGGAATGGTCCGTGACATCAATATAGGCTTGTTAATGGGATTGTTTCAAAGAAAAAAAGGGTTTTCACGATATATTTTCGTAGGAAATACCTAATAGTCCTAGAAATAATATAATAAGATGAGTCTAGTCCAGTTGACTCGATCAACTATCTGTTTGGTCCTTTTTGAAAAAATATATTATAGTTTGGTCCTAAAAATTATGGTTTGGTCCTAGGGTGACGTTATGGATAATGTAATTGTCATCTTATAGTGGCAAAAATATCCTTTTGGGACCATTACATCATCCATGACGTCACCCTAGGACATATATACTCAATTATCAAGAAAGAGGAAATCATTTTCAGATTTACTTTCTCTCACCTCCATATTTTCAGATCTAGTTTCTCTCTCTCCCTCTTTTTTTTTTCTTCTGCTATTGCATAAACTATGAAGATTTGTGTGAGTTTTAGGGTTTTGATTTTGCAGAGATGATTATTACGACTTGTAGAGATGATAAAGATTAGGGCTGTCAATGGGTACCCGTTACCCGCTACCTGGAACCGGATCCGCTAAATCGGGTCCGGTTCAGGGTCCTAAAGTTGGACCCATTAGCAATTTAGGACCCGACGGGTAATTACCCGATTGGACCCGAATGTTAACGGGTCCAATCGGGTAATACCCGTCGGGTACCCGTTTATTTAACCTTTTGATCATTTTTTAGCAAAATTATAGGTATTTTTGCTAGTTTCGGCTTTGAATTTTTTTTTTTTTCTTAAATTTAATATTTATTTAGTACATTAATAAAGAAATAATAATAAATTTTTATAAAAATAATTTATATTCAAGCTAAAAAGAGAAAGAAATTAAGATTTTAATAGTTTTTTAATACCCAACGGGTACCCGGACCCGACGGGTATCCGGGACTTTAAACGGGTCCGGTTCTGGGCCAACACATTATGAAACCGGACCCGGAACCGATGCTGATATGTCGGGTCTGGTTCCGGGCCATGTACTACCCGGGAGGACCCGGACCCGTTGACAGCCCTAATAAAGATGATGATTATATAAAGATGATGAACAAGACGATGACTTGCGACAAGATTCTTTATTTTTTTTCTCTGTTTGATGCTATTGCAGTTGAAGATGATGATGAACATGATGAAGACGACGATAGATTTATGTGTTTGTTCGTCACGAGATTTGATTTCAACTTTTTATGCTGTTGTCAATGAAGATGAAGATTGAAACGAAGATGATGAAGACGATTTGATGTTTGTTCTTGTTGTTTTGATGACGATTGATGTTGCTGCTGTTGTTGAAATCTATGAAGATGATGAATAAGATGAAGATTTGCGTGTTTAAGTTTTTATATGGAGTTCATTTCTGGAATGAACTCTGGTTTATATGTTTTCTGAAAAAATAAGTAGAAATTAACATGAGTTCATTTTGACGAATGATTTGCTACAAGAAAATAAATAAAAATTAACATGGAAGGGGAAATTTTGTCTATTTTATATTTTTAAATTATTATGGACCAAACAATAAAGGCGTTTTCCCAAAGGACTAAACAGACATGGGACCACCTAAAAAGGGACCAAATGATAATTTTCCCTTATTTTATAAAACAGAGAAGTGATAGAGACTCGGGTTTGTTATGGGAAGATAATATGCCAGGATTCGATTATATCCAATAAGGGAGGTTGGAAAGCTGGAGTATAATGTGTTTGATCGAATATTGGGAAGTATCTCAATATAGGGAAGAATAGTTTATTTACAGGGAAAGAATTTCGGATATACATGGAAGTTACGTGAGATTAAGGGGAAGATATCTTTTCCACTGGATTTTATTACATCACAAAGATAATTTGGGAGGTTTTTAACAACCCAGAAACGTGTAAAGTTGAAGAAGCAAAGGAAGGAAAGTCTGTGACCTGTGGGAGAAGAAAATGAGGATTTACTTGAGTTATAATCGGCTTGTGAGTATATAAATAGTTGAGGGAGAGTTCAAGAAGAGGTTTTCGAGAGTTAGGGGTAGTTGTAAAGCAAAAAACAATCGCTGCAGAGGAATTCTGTAGTAGCAGCAGAGAAGAGGAAAAAGAAGAGTTGTAGACGACATATCGGAAGTGTCATTCTCAAGAACCCAAAGCTGAAAAACATATAGCTGCAAAGAACAGTCGCAGTCAGTGTCTTATATTTAAATTGTTCTGTAACAGTCCATTAGTCACGTTTATCTTCAGTTAGTAACACCTCTTGTAACAGTGACTTCTATAACGCCAATACATCGTAGCATAATCATTTTGAGTTATATATTTTCTTCAATAAAAACACCTTTTAAGCCATGAGTTATTATTTTGAGCGGGTTTTCACCATGAAGAGCTAAACCCCAACATCGGGATAACGGAGGAAGTTGTATTTCATCCATTTGGTAATTTAGTTAGTTCTTTATTTACTTTTTGCACCAATTTTAATTGAATTAAGATTTTGATTAATTACTTGTGACTTTGTTTGATGGAGCATGCTTAGTCCTAGGGATTCTTGATGCGCCATGCTTATAATCTACACGTAATATTTTATGGAATCTACTTTGGCAAAGAATAGAGTTAATATTTGTTTCGTTTTGAGCTATAATTGCGTATGATTAATTTTTGAGCCACTTGAATATTGAAAACAGTGGAATCCTAAGTCTCAGGTCCTCTCGATATTGTGACAATCATGTGTATATATTTCCTTATTTTTAGTATTTTTGTCGAAGCTATGATCTTCGTAAGTCCGGGCGAACGATATCTTGTTTACCATTATACAAAATCTCATCAATTTTTGGCGCCGCCGACGCAGACTTATTTTAGGTTAGGTTTTAGATTTTATTTTTAGGTTTTATTTTATTTTATTTCTTTTGTTAGATTTTACTTTAGGTATTTTTGTTTTTGGTGTGCATGTTTTGCTTGAAGCTAAAAGTCGAAAGTTGGACTTGCCTAATAAAGTACAAAAAATCCAAGATATTTATTTATTTATTTTTGTTAGTTTTTATATTTTCTTTATTTTTGGACTTGTATATATTGTTTGTTTATTTTTTTAGTGTCTTATTTATTAAAAAAAAAATCATGTGCACACACCAATTGCATCGTCATACGTGGACTAGTAAGCTAAACATGTGCCTTGGGCCTTATGGGAGTTACCAACTGAAAATCCACAAGCCTCATCCTTGTACCTTCACCAGTCTTTGGATGTAGGTATATTTTGTTGTGGTAACCTGAGCTTACCCATTTTATTCAACCTTGCATTTGCACGTGCATAATACAATGTCGAACTAGTATTACAATAGCCAATACAATGAATATCCAACTGAGAAATACGGACATTATTCTTATTATGACCATAGTGTGAATGGTGGTTGGGAGCGCCAACCTTTTCAAGGTTATGGTTCATACCAGGGTAATCCCAATTACTATTCGCACATCCACCAGTCATATGAGCAAAAATATCATTATATTTCTGTAGAAGAGTCTCTCAAGAGTCATACTTTTATTTATGAGGGAAACCTTTAATTTTCCAGAAGAGTCCCTAGAGTAGTAAAATATGTCTCTAAAAGTGTCTCTCAAGCGATTTACTGAGAATACAAATAGGATTGTGGAAAAAATGGCTCAAGATAGTCTTAATTTCCAATGTAGTACTTCGAATATTACAACTGAAAATAAGGATAGTATTTTTTCACATAATCAAGATGACGAGGTTGTAATTGATAACACTACTTTTTTAGACGAGGTTCGACCATTTTCATGTTATTACAATGATGATTATGATGAGGATAGTGCTGATGAAGAATTTGAAATATGTAGGCATATTGATCAGGAATAGTCGCAGTCGGTGTCTTATATTTAAACTGTTTTATAACAGTCCATTAGTCATGTTTATATTCAGTTAGTAACATCTCTTGTAATGGTGACTTCTGTAACGCCAATATATCGTTGCAAAATCGCCGTGTTATATATTTTCTTCAATAAAAACACCTTTTAAGCCATGAGTTATTATTTTGAGAGTGTTTTCACCATGGAGAGCTAAACCCCAACACTGGGACAACGAAGGAAGTTGTATTTCATCCATGTGGTAATTTAGTTAATTCTTAATTTACTTTTTGTACCAATTTTTAATTAAATTAAGATTTCGATTAATTACTTGTGACTTTGTTTGATGGATCATGTTTAGTCCTAGGGATTCTTGATGCGCCATGCTTATAATCTGCACGTAATATTTTATGGAATCTACTTTAGTAAAGAACATAGTTAATATTTGTTTTTTTTTAGCTATAATTGCATAGGATTAAATTCTGAACCACTTGAATATGGAAAACATTGAAATCCTGAATCTCAGTACCTCTTGATATTGTGACAATCATGTGTATATATTTTCCTTGTTTTTAGTATTTTTGTCTAAACTATAATCTTCACAAGTCCGAACGAACGATATCTTATTTACCATTATACAAAATCTCATCAGTTCTTCAAAGTAATACGAGTTTATCTCAATATTTCTTGACTTCCTAGTCTAGCCTAACGAAGTTGACTCCAGTAATCTAATCAAGCTGACTTAATTAGGCTTTAGAACTAAAATATGACAACCAAACTTGATATACTAACGCTTAATGGGTTCAACCAAACCGCGCAATGCTCTAGTAGTTAAAGACAACTGTGGATAGGGATGATTCACTAACAAATGATGGAAGTCCACAAATATTGATATGGGAATTTTCCTTGTAGATACTGAAGATCCGGCCAGTTAAGTTTGGGTGAATATTAAGTATTCAAACCAAATTAATTTTGTTTATTTCTTTATTATTTCTTGTACTTTATAAATATATTAAAATATATTAGTATGATCCTCATAGGGAAAGGATCACACCTTATATGACCAGAAAAACATGCATCATTAGAGCTTGATCATAAATTCCTCCCATTAAAGTTTTTTTTCTTCTATTTAACGGTCCTTTCCAGTACTTTTCATGCATAAGGGAAGAGCATCTTCTACAGTTTAAAAAGTCAAATTCTTATATGCCTCATAAACTTTCGGAGCATCTCTGGATGTTCTGAAAATTCTTGATTTGTTATGCCACATGAGATTTTAGGACGCTAATAATAAATTTTTGACTTGTAATGAATAAATCATACAAAACATTTTTTAATAAAAATGTTTTATTTATACTTTCGCTTAAACTTCCATGTCATCAATTTTATTTTATTTATTACTATTATTTAAAAATTTATAAAACAAAAGAAAACTATTTTTTGTAAATTGATTATATATACACGTGTGAGATCCCATGATTAAAACCTCATGTATTATTGGAGATAGTCTAACCGAGCCATAAGGTTTATTTTTGCCACATGTGTACCGTAGACCTGCATATAAGCTTTTTAATACCAGTTTTTTATTTTTTTATTTTTTTATAAGCAAAGGCCTAAGAAAGGCTAACGGTCAGCTTCAACTGCTGGAGCTAGCCAAGCAGGAGGCTTAGACCAAAACATAGAAGTTTTTTTCAATTTTGCCCAATCAGCCAACTCATGGGATACAGAGTTACAAATCCTAGGTTGAAAGGAAAGGATACAAGAGATCAAAGAGGAAGCAAAAAACTGAATATCTTTAAAGTTGGCATCAGTCCTAGAATCACCCTCAAAATTTCCTGAAGAGAATTGTTCCACTAGATGTTGAGCATCACTTTCAATAATGAGGTGGGTAAGCTTTTGGTCCACTGCTTTCTTGAGATCTCCCCATATTGCTCTAGCTTCGGATTATTATGCTGATAAAACTTCTAAGACCATAGCAGCACAGAAAGAAGCTTTACTAGTGTGATCTCTCATCACGAAACCTGCACCGTTATCTCCAGATATGTCATCATAGGCACCATCAGTATTACATTTGATCCAACTAGTCAAAGGGGGCATCCATTTATGATTAAGACTGATAGGTCTATAACAAAGAGTTACAACAGTATTTTTTTCTAGTTAAAAGCATAGCTTTAGCTCTTTTTAAGACAGACTTATGAGTTTCAGACAAGTTTTGAAAGATCGAGTTATTTCTACTAGACCAGATATACCATAAAATAGCAACAAAGAACTGTTGATCATCTTCAGATAATCTGGAGTTAGAATCCAACAACTAGAAAACAAGCCGTTGAAAAGTTTTTTGAGTAAAGAAAGAAGTATTTATGCAGAACTTAGATAGAAACCAAACTTTAGAGGCAAAGGGACAAAGAACCAAAGCATGCATAATGGTTTCCAGGGGGTCACTACACCAAGTGCAAGCAACAGAATGCATGGGCATTCTGGTATGAAGAACAATTCTGGCTGGTAGAGCATTTTTAGCAGCCTTCCAAAGAAAAATTTGAATTATGTAAGGAACTCTAATTTTCCAAACATGTAACCAAAGAGTCTTATAGGGAGAGGGGTAGGAGCCTCTGAGTCCCAAATAAGCATATTTTGAAGAAATTTCCCATTCTTCGAAAGGTCCCAAGCCCTCATGTCAGGAGTGCAAAGCTGGCTTAAGGGAATAGTGATAATCTTCTTAACAGAAGCATCATCAAAATAAGTAACAAGTCTAGAAACAATCCAAGTTCTAGAGGTATTGTCAATGAAATAATCAACAGTCAAAATGGGATTAGGAGGAGTACTAGGGTTAGGAGAGGCATACCCTAAGGAAGGTATCCATTTATCACACCATGGGTTGATAAACTTCCCATCTCCAACAATCCAAGAAACAAAAGGTTTTATCAACTCTTTTATAGCATGAAGGCATTTCCAGGTCTAAGAGCAATTAGAAGGACACTTAGCATTAAGAAAATCAGTTTTAGGAAAATATCTGACTTTTAAGATTTTTGCTAACATACATTAAAAGTTTTCAATAATTTTCCAAGCATTTCTAGCAAGCATAGCCAAATTGGTTAACTCATCTTTTCTGAACCCCAAGCCACCTTCAAATTTAGGGGAGCAAAGAGTATCCCACCCCAAAAGATTTAGTTTCCTATCTTTAGGGTCTAAAGATTCTCCCCACCAAAACTTGCAAAGATAGGCATCCATCAGTCTACAAAGGTGTTTAGGGATAAGAAAAGCACCCATTTGGTAGAGAGTGATAGACTAGCCAATGTGTTTAACCATAGTGGTTCTAGCAGCCTGAGAAAGAAGTTTTTATAATCAAACAGTAATCCTAGCATCCACAACTTGTAAAATACTCATATGAGTTTGAATTTTTGAAGATTGAAAAACAGTTGGGGTACCCAAGTATTTATCCCCCAAATCTCTGCTTTGGATATCCAGTATGTTGGCTAACATGGCTTTCCTATGTTCAGGTACCTTTTTAATAAAAAGGATACCAGACTTCTCAAAGTTAATTTCCTAACCAGAAGCAAGACAGTATTTTTGAAGATAATTCTTGATGACACTGAAGTTTTCAAGAGTTGTAGAAGAAAATAGAAGGGAATCATCAGCAAAGAGGAGATGAGTCATCTTAGGAGCATTTTTACAAATTTTTATCCCTTTAAGAGATCCATTTCTTTGGAGACTGTCTATATAAGAAGAGAGAGGCTCAGCACAGATAATGTATAGGTAAGGGGATAAGGGATCCCCTTGCCTAAGACCTCTCTCAGGTTGGAAAAAACCAGTGGGACTACCATTAAGCAAAACAGAATAAGAGACAGTAGACACACACTGGTTTATAAGCTTGATCCAGTTTTCAGCTAAGCCCATTTTCCTCAAGACTTTTTCTAGAAAATTCCATTCCAGTTTATCATAAGCTTTGGACATATCAAGTTTTATGGCATCAGTACCCTCCACTTTATCATTATGATTATGATTGACAGAATATATGGCTTCATTTTCTAGAAGAATATTATCAAAAATACTCCTCTTGGGAATGAAGGCACTTTGATTTTGGGAGATAATTTTATACATAAATTGTTTGAGCATGTTAGCTAGAGTTTTGGAAAGGATTTTGTATATAAAATTGCATAGCCCAATAGGTCTGTAATGGTTGACTAACTCAGCTAAGGGAACTTTGGGAATGCGGGCTATATTAGTGTGATTGAAAACTTTTGCAATATGGCCAGTTCTAAAACAGGTTTGGTTCATATCAACCACAGCCTCACCCACAATGTCCCAATGTTTTTGGTAAAAAAGACCAGTGAAGCCATCAGGACCAGGAGCTTTTTTCCCTCCCATTTAAAAAACAACATTTTTAATCTCCTCATCTGTGAGAGGAACATTCAGCAAGTCATTGTCCTCAGCAGAAAATTTGACAGGGAGATCCCTTAGAATTTCCTCCTGAAAATGCTGAGGTTGTGAAGAATAAAGACTTTTGAAATAATCTAAAAAGGATTTCCCAATGCTATCTCTATCAGTTAGAGTAGCATTAGTAGAATCCTTGATCCAGCTGATGGCATTCCTTTTCCTTCTAAAAAGATTAACTTTATGGAAATAAGGAGTGTTTCTATATCCTTCAATGAGCCAAACTTCTCTAGACTTATCTTTCCAATAGAGTTCCTCAAGAGTGTAAAGGTATTCTAGTTTAGCTTCAAGTCTAGAGGTAGTTATGGAATCAGTGGGATTAGATATTTGCAGATTTAACAAATCCTTCCTGATGGTAGATATATCAGTTTGAATATTACCAAAGGAAGATTTATTCCAATTTCTAAGACCCTTCTTGGTATTAAGAAGTTTGGCTTTAAGTTTATAGGCTGGTGAGCCTATGACATTTACAGACCAAGAGTTAGAAATTATATCCCTACATGTAGGATCCTCTATCCACATAGACATAAAATGAAAAGGTCTAGGCATACAATTTTCCTCATAGTTAAAACCTACATGCATAGGGCAATGATCAGAAGAGTCTCTAGGTAGGTTACTAACACATAATTTAAGACAAAGTTCCTCAAGCAATTGGTTTAGGAAACATCTGTCAAGCCTTTCAAGAATCAAATCAGGGACCTGTTTCATATTGGACCAGGTAAACCTAGGACCATAGAAGCCAGGATCATGCAAATTATAAATTCAGCAGAAGTTTTTTAGAAATTCAAAATCAGAATATTTTAACTCTAGGCCACCATTCTTATTATCATTTCCTAAAAGAGTGTTAAAATCTCCAATGACAAAAACTGGTTCATTTATAGGAGCTATAGTATGGTGGGAAAATTGCTCCAAAAAAGAGGCTCTAAGAGCATTATTAGGTTCCCCATACACAAAATGAATATGACAAGTTTTTGAGTGGATTATATCAGTAGTAGTCACATGGATGCCCCTTAAGCTAGAAGATATAACAGACAAGTGACTTTCCTTCTTCCAGGCCAGCACCAAACCACCACTTCTACCAACACTAGGAACATTGAAAGTACATGGGAAGCCCATGTTTTTTAGTTTCATGGAAGCCATTTCTTTCCCCATTTTGGTCTCAGATAGGAAAATAATATCAAGATTCACATTTCTACAGAGCATGCTGAGTTCTTTATTGGCAAATTTTTTACCTAGGCCTCTAATGTTCCAGGATATAAGATTGATATTATTGACAGGGAATTGATTCAGAGAAGAGTTGGGATTATCAAGAATTGGGTTATTGGGAATGGAATTTACCTGAGGAGGAGAGCCAAAATCACTTCCGAGAGAAAAAGTAGCATTGTCACCATTCTAAATAGAACTTTGGGGAGAAACCAGATTAGGATCAGCAGCATTGAGAGGGGAATTATTGCGGACATCATTGCTTGTAGGGGAATTACCAGCAGGAACAGTGAAGTTACCCATGGAGTTGAACATGGCTTGAGTATTGATATAACAGTTGGAGAGATAAATATCAGTTAAATCATCCAATTTGGTGATGGGAGAACATAGTTGAGCATAATCCGGTTCATTGGAGAATTGTTCTTTAGAAATGGTGTCTAAAGAATCAGCAATAGGGGTAGCTATGGTATGTTTCCTTAGATCCACTCTTGGGTTAATCTTTCTTTTAAGATTAGCAATGACTTCTCTTTCAATAGATTTAACAGCTCCTCTAGTGACAATGGGGCTGACATTTGAAACAGTAGATGTTTTGAATCTTTTTGAAGAGTTAGTAGTCCGGATCGGACCACTCGGAGTTGACACATGCCAGGTAATAGTAACAGTATTAGTTTGGATGGTAGTTTGCTTGCCAATTACTGGTAAACCTCTTTCTAGTTGAGTTGTGTGTTGTTGTACAGGGCCAACGTCCAAAATCTTCAAAGATGGAGATTGATTGACGAAATGACCTATCTGGAAAGTATTTGATAGAAAAATCTTTGCAGGATCAGCTAGACTGTTGTCAACTGTAATTGTTTTGCCTAAATACTTTCCTTGTATTGTTGGACTCATAGGAGTATCTTGAACATCCTCAGGAGTTTGCATATTTGTATCGGCAGTATCAGAGGAAGAGTTGCAATTTTCCTTTACATATGAAGGCATCATGTGCTTAGACACACTTGGAAGATTGTAGTTGTTACCGCTAGAATCTAATTCTTTGAGTTTCTTCTGTTTAAGCTTCCAAGCATGGCAGTTCTGATCCTTGTGATCAAGTATGCGACAAGAAGTGCAGAAGTATCTCGAAACTATAATGTGTCTGCATTCAATAAGAAATGGTTCGTTTCTTCCATTAGTAAAGAAAGGGATGCCAGTTAGTAAAGTTTTCTTGACTGGAATTTTGATGCAGACTTTAACATTCTTCTTATGAGGGTGCTTGCCAAATGGGTTTTGGGCTTCAATGAGATCACCCATATTTGTAGTGAGAAGTTTCAGATCGTCAAACTCAGTACATTCATTTGGTATAATACATAATATGAACCACATGATTTCTTCATCAAAAATGAGTTGATGATTTGGAGGCCAGCCTTCCTTTCGTACCACTTTCAGAATAGATAAGTAACCACAAATGAACCAAGGTTTTTGGGAATTAATTCTGTTGAAATCCTCCTCCAAGGGGAAACGGATGAGAACTTTATTTCTTTGGCCATTGAATGTAGTAACCGTGGGATTTTGAGAAAGAGGTCAATTGTTGCAGATGTAGTATCTGATAGAAGAAGTTGGAATGAGGGTTTCACAGCAAATGTAACCAGCCATACACCATTTCCAGTTGTTGTCAGCTTCAGCTAGGATAACTTTCTTATCTATGAAAACAGGCTTAGTGAGAGTTGCAGGGAGACCTAGCTTATCAAACATTTGGGTAGAGAGAGCTTGGATCTCAAGGTTAAGAGTATGAGAGTTTCTTGAGGAAGATGGTTTTTCCATAGATAAAGTTATGAGGATATATATTTCAGAGATTTTTGTACACTTAGGATATCCAGAAGCTATTATAAAATAGATGGTTAAAGAAATAAATTTCTGCTGAATATTGTGCTGATAGATGATGTAAGCAGTGTACCAGATGGAAAAGGTAGCAAAGTTTGTAGTCTTTTGTAGTTGAATCTTAAAAAATATAATGGGAATATTGATGACCAAAGTCAAGGAAGGTTTCAGAGAGGTTTTGATGTAAGGTTACAAGATGGAGGTTGAAAGTAGTACTTTGGGTGAGAGGTTTAACATATGGAACATCATTATCAGTAACATACTTTTGGGTATGATTTTTCTGTGGAGTGCTCACGTGAGTGCTATAAGGAGAAAAGCACAAAATGGTGGAATTAGTGATATTGTAATAATATTTTTGGTACGGTATGAAAGGGGAGTGGATACTTATTGATTGGATTGTTGAGAATTTATTGTGCTTGTCTTTTCTTAAGATGACATTGAGATGATGATGCAAACTTCCAAAGGTAATAATGGGAGAAAGGAAAGTGGGGTATTTCTTTATAGAAGATTGAGGGGGAGATGAAGTTTGGGTAGTGTTTTGGCGGTTATCTCTGATAAGCAGACTAGAAACGTTCCTGGCTAGTATGCCCCTAACTGCAATGGTGCCTCCCAACTGATGCTGCTTTATCCAAACTTGCATGCAACATAAAATGTAAATTAGGCCCCAAAGATAATAATCAAAATTTGGTAACCTGCCAATGCTACTCTTAAAAGAATAAGAATAGGGTGTAGCGGTTATAATTGAATTTAGGTGTTGAAAATAGGTAATGGTGGTTTAATTATGATAAGAAAGGGTGGAATCATACGCATAGCTTTTACTCGGCGTAGTAAACAAAGCGACATGACTCTTGACCAAGAGACTTAAATGGTAATGAATGGGAACGTTTGTGGATTTAAAAGGTGGTTTGGGGAGGTAGTTAGCATAAACAAAGAAAGAAATCAAAACACTTTCACCAGAATAGGAAAGGTTAGGAGAAAATTTAGTAAAATTTGGAAATGACAGGAACATCTTCTCAGAGTAAGCAACCAGCCACTGTTGATAATGCCGAATCATCAGAGTATGAATTGGCCAAATCCCTTATATCAACGTTAGGATTGGAGGAATTGCATAAGTTAGACAATGATGTTCATGCAGAGATTGAGAAGAAGAGACAGTTGAAGATTCAGCGAGAAGAAGAAGAGCTTGTTGTCCAAAGGAGGAATCAAGAAGAAAGGAGACGTGAGCGAGTTTATAAGGCATGTCTACCTAACTATTATGAGAGGCGATATAGGAAGGATAGTGAATGGGAAGAGCAGCAAGAGGATAAGCATGCAAAGGCCCCAAAATATGGAAGTTCAACAGATGAATCATAAGGGTTTGAGTCATATGATGAATGTGATGGTGGAATGGATACCAGTGATTTGGATTCAAGAGATGGTGGAGACAGTGAAGGAGAGGGGAATATAGAAATGGTTTATGATGAAAGGCATTTGAAGAGTTGATTTGCATATGAGCTTGCCAATACAAAGATATTCTCGCGCACCATGGACGAAGGTGAACCCATACGCCTGAGTGTGAGTGCAAGAGCTTATTATGGTTCTGAAGATCAGGATGATGATACAGATTCAAGCAGCACTTCACCTGCTCATTTAGATAGTGAGGATAGCGAGCGGGAGGGAGATGGTGGACAAGATGATATGTGGTGAGAACCACATAGGTTACTAGCGGAGCCAAATTCATGTGTTGGGTGTAAATCCTGACAATGGTTAGAAAATGTTTTGTGAAAAGGCTTCTCCGGTATGTTCCCTGTTTGCCCAACCTTTTGAAATTGCCGCTTCTTCTGATGGTGGTTAGCTTCTTGTTGTTCTTTTGGATAAAACGGTCGGCTTTGTTGGTATTTTTCTTAGTTCTAGCGCAGGTGTTGTTGTTGCAGTGGTTGTTATGAAGTTTATAAGTGTTCTGGTGGTTCTTTGAATGGGTGATTTTGGAAGTTATGCCCATGAAACTTGTTTCTTTTTCTTAGTTAAAAGTAGTACTGTAATTATGGTTTGAATAATTAATGGTTGAAATGTAGTAGAACTGAATGTTGTTGCTTTCTAAATTATCTGAATGGAATTTATGTTTGAGTCTAAACAGATAGTTGTTACTTTCAAAAGCAAAAGAGTAGAATTTATGCTTGGTTTTGATAGAATTAGTACTCTTCTGGTGATCTTTTCTGGTAGTAAACTTGATTAGGTATTGCAAGAATCTGTAGTTAATGCAGCTGAAAAGGAAGATTACAAGGTGGAGAGTTAAATTCTGGAACAAAGCTGAGGACATTCAAGCAAGAACAGACCAAAAAAAATAATACTGAGTTGGCCTCCGGTTTTTGAGCAAAAATCGGAGGAAAAAGATATGATATATATTTCTCATGTTCATCCTTGGAAACACAACTGACATTAAACCAGCTAGTTATCCAACTCTGCAGATTGACATTAGAAATACTTCCTGCTTTTAATACCCGTTATTGAATGCTCATAGATCAAGCACTATGACATGTAAAATCTTCCACATCCCTCTAGGAATTTTAAGAGATGTGGTAGCGTATTTGTAGATAATTGTGTGGAGGGGGAAGATTTCTCTATCAAGTGCCGGAAATTTGCAACAGTTGATTAGAAAAATTTCCCTTACAAATACTGAAACCCGTGCGATTAAGTTTGGGTGGATATTAAATACTCCAACAAAATCTAGTTTATTTCTTCTTAAATTTAGTATGTTAGGTATAAATATACCAAAATATATTAGTCTGATACTCTGACACATCCGACACATTGAATTTTTTTCTTAAATTTAATAAAATATAATTGGTTGACCGTCAAAAATACCGGAGAAAAAACTGTGTAAGATAACAGACGAGACCCATTTTACACTATTCATATCCTAGTGGTAGAATCGCTACTCTAATGGCCATTGGGTCTCTCCACGATTTGTTCCCCAGGATAAATGTATTAAAATAGATTAGTCTGATATAAATTAGTCTGATATTCTGATACATCTTGTATATTGAATTTTCCCTTAAAGTTAGCAAAAAATGATCGGTTGACTGTGGAAAATACAAGAGAAAAAACTATGTGAGAGAACATGAGTGACCAATTTACACTATTCCTATCCTAGTAGTAGAATCGTTACCCTAATGGCCGTTGGATATCTCCATGATTTTTTTCGCCGGAATATTTGGACATTGGTGTAGAATTGTTATAAATTTAGGGTATTCGGTAGATATTACCTTACCATGCATAATGCTTGCTCCTATATTTCGATATCCTCGCTAAAAAGAAAACTAATATTAATTGTTAGATCCTACGTAAAGTAATAGCGATGACATGCAAAATAATATATCTAATCAAAAGTTTTAATTTTGACCGGAAGACTAGTCATTTATTTAAAATAGAAAACAAATCTGCATAAAGGCTGGGTATCTCCTTTGGTAGGAATTGGATATGGGACCTTTACAGTCGGGCAAGCAGCGCTAAAGGCTGCCTCAGGTAAGATATTGAAGCATGAGAAAGCATGTGTTGACAATGGGCATGCTTTTGTCCCATTTGCTTTTGATACTTTTGGTTATTGGCTCCAGAAGCAGTTGGACTACTCAAGAGGGCCCAGAAAGTCATGCACAACAATGTCATGACTCCTGGTTCACGAGATTTAATTTTTAATATGAGAGGTTTTGCTATTCAAAAAGGGCTAGCGGCACAGTTTGTTGCTCACTTTCCTACTATGTAATTTCTCTATTGTTTAAATGTTTGATATTAACCGAAAAAAATAAATCACAAAATCATTATTTAGTCATCACATAAAAAAAAAATCAATATTCATTTGAAATTCTAAAGCTAAAATCATATAGCATTATGAGCAAAAGGTGTTTTTTTTTAGCTTTATAATTTCTCGTATATAAAATCTTTTTTAAATAACTTTACCGGAACTTTGTGGATCAATTTTTGTAAACAATAATAATGCTGATTTTATAACTTAGAAAGTCATTTTCAATAAAATAAAATTATACAAAAATAGAATTTTTTTTAACACCCACATTTTAGATGCGCCAAAAATTGATGCTTACACTGTTCTGCCGACAATGAAGACAAATGCTATCACACATGACTTTATGGGATACCTTCTCGCTCAAGCGATTTATAATACGTTGCATCAAAGAATCGGTTGGAATAAACTTCCCATATCTTTTTAGAAAAATCTATCTTTTAATTATATATTTTGTTCTTCCTTTATACTGTTCTTCTAATAAATTTTCCAACCGCGCGCTTTTTCTTCGTGCGACAAAATCCATTTATTTACCATAATGGAAATTCCACTTTGCATATTGTGAACACGCAAATCACGTAGGCATCAACGTGTCCACAACCAATCTTCGCATGTACAGAGTGCATGCATTAAAGTACGAATATATTGTGAGATGCTGGGATAGATGTTGATTCATTGATTCTAAACCCCACGGGTTTTTCATGATCTCCTCAACATCCATAACGACAGATCTAAGAGATGCATACAAATATTAGGGTAGATCAATACGAAATGTAAATAAGACAAAGATTTATGTGGTTCGGCTCTAAGGCCTACATCCACAGGTCTGAGGGTGATTCACTATGATGGTAAAAGATTACAAGATTAGTCGAAAGACTTTGGGTGATCATGGAACCCGAAGGTTAACGCTCATACTTACTCTTCCCTTCTTTCTCTCTAATTGTTCCCCCTCTCTCTCCAAATGTTCGACCCCCCTCCATGTAACAGGAAGGGTCATATATATAGCTCTTCTACGTGGGTCCCTTAGAAAGGAGCTGTTATAATTTTATCTTCTTGTGCTTTGTGCATAGTCCGCGGAGCTCTTGGTCATCCCGCGGCTTCTATGCTTCCTAAGATCATCACGCTGACCAATCTCTGTCTCTCTCTCTTCCTAAGACTGGGAAAGAGCTGTTGTATCCTTATCTTCTTGTGTTCTGTGCATAGTCCGCGGACCTCTCTGTCATCCCGCGGCTTCTATTATTCCTACGCTCATCACGCTGGCCTGCCTTTGTTCTTGTCGTCGGTCCAACCGACACATGCCCTTCGCGCCAGGCGGTGTCAGTCCTTCCCTGTCGCGTCTGTCAGTGGGGCTTCACCTAGC
Source organism: Papaver bracteatum (assembly GCA_023529315.1). Lineage (NCBI taxonomy): Eukaryota > Viridiplantae > Streptophyta > Magnoliopsida > Ranunculales > Papaveraceae > Papaver > Papaver bracteatum. The sequence goes on from JAJJWX010004500.1 coordinate 206,148, forward strand.
CGTTGATCACATCTTGCCTCGTGAGGGGGTAAAGTGTAATAGGGAAGTTCTTTGGTGCTACGCGGGTATACCTTCCTTTGATGCTCCTTCATCTTCGATCGCTTATCTTGACAGATGGCGCACTATCTAGACCCACGGATGATCCTGTGTGTCACCCACCTTTGTGACGTGGCTTCCACGTGGGGATGCTAGTACACGTGGTGAGGGAGGTAAATAAGTGTATCTACAATTTGCCCCTCTTCTTGTGACTAGGCGCCAGCTATAGTTGGAAGAAGAACCGTGTGATATGTTTTTATCTCCCTCCTCATAACTTCTCCTAAAAAGGAGTTATTTGAATTTATTGTGCACGTTTCCCCTGCATGTCATGACTGCCCCTTGGGTAGTGGGCGGTTTCTTCTGGCGACATAAAAGAGGAGAGAATGATGGAATGTGAATTAAACTCACATTCTCTGTTTTATTCTCTGCCCCATTTTCTTCTTTACCCTCTTAACTTCTTCTGCTACCATTATTGTTGCTTCTGCTACTGTTGCCGTCGTTGTTGTTGTTGCCGTCGTTATTCTGTTGCTTGTGCTGCTTTGTTGTTCTTTGCCGTCGCTGCTGCTTCGTACAACTATTGAGGTTCAGGTAGGGTTTTTGTCTCGTTTGTTCGCCATTTTTGTTCCTGTGGAGTTTTTGATTTTCTGGTGATGAATCGTGATGGGTTTTAATCCCATGCATGTCATGGAATCGAAGATTGCCCCTGCTGAACTGGGTGTTTTACCGGCTACGTTTTGATCCTTTTTGAGTGGGGTAATGAATTGAGAATTTAATCGGCGGCTGGTGAAACTTAGGGTTTTCTTCGTGTTCTTCACTGTTCTTGAGATTTCCTCGTTTTTGATCTTCCTTGACTGACTAGTCCTCCTGTTTGTGTTTGTGTTCGCAGATATGTCGGATTATCCGCGGGTACCTTATCAAACTCCTCCGCCGAGTCCTCATAGATCTCCTCGGGGAGATTCTCACATCAGGGAAGGGGCTTCTCCTTCCTCTGCTCAGGGTAACCCTCGGGATAGGCGTCTATCCTCGCCTTCTAGCCAGAGGCCTCCGTTCCAAAGAGGTGATCCGCCCCGGGGGTCGAAATACGCCTCGAGCCGTCCTAGAGATGAGTCTTCTAAGAGGAAGCAGACTCCGCGCACTGAACTCTTAAATGTGCAGCCTCTTCGTACCATGCCTCCTTTGCGGGCTAATCTTCCTCCGTCTTCATCTGTGCCTAGCTCAGGCAGAACAACTAAGAACCAGCCCGCGAAGAGGAAGGCCTCAGAGATGGAGTCTTTGGGAGACGTGGTTCCTCCTAAGAAGAAGGTAGCAGATTCTGCGGAAGATGTTGCGGGGGATGCTTATGAAGATGACTCTGCTGTCACATTTCGTCCCCTACCCATGGGTAATAAGAAGTTCACTTTCAGGCACATAGATCTTGAAGCCTTCAAAGTGAAGCACGGTCTTCAGCACTTCCAAGTGAGTTTCTATGCCCCTGATAAAGACATAACTTACGAGATGGTTGTTAATTATCGGTACGATGCTTTTCATCTGTTGACGACCGTGGGCGCTTTTGAGGCTGGTCTGATGTTGCCTTTATATAAAGCTGGTGATGATTTCTATTACCGGGTCTTATCTAGCCGCGATACTGCTAAGAAGAGCCATAACCGTGGGGTGCAGCAATTGACGGGAAATTACCTTCGTCATCTCCGAGAGTGCTATCTTCGTAGCAAGGGGCAAACGATGATGACCTGCTATGCTCCCAACTTAGAAGAGGAGAAAGGGTGGTATACTCCTGAAAACTTTAACAAATCCTTTGGAGATTATGTTAACAGGAAGACGCGCAAGCCGTGGTCTGTGAATCTGCGGAATATTGCTCCTGTTAAGGGGGAAATTCGCCTCTTGAGCGAAGTAAGTGACTCCAAGATGGCAAGGATTCCTGGTGCCGAAGGTCTTCCTATTCCTGCTGATGAGAGGATCAAGCGTGATCATGATTACGAATGGTCTTCCACCGTTATTGAGGTTGTTGGTCCGTGGGCCTATGGCTGGGTTCCTGGGCCACATGGTTGGCAACCTAGTGTTGACAGCTCCTACCGCGAAACCTCTCCTTCTCGTTACGCCCATTATTGCCCTTGGCAGATGAGTTTCGAAGGTATGGATTTTGATTACTACCGTGATGTTGATGACGCGGACGAGGAGGGTAACTCCGACGCAAACCCTCTTCCGCGGAATGCTAGTGTTGCTAAGGTATGTTTGTATTCTTCGTATATATGCCCCTTCCTTTTCTTAAGTAATATGGATTATGCCAAGGAAAGGAGATACTCAAGGTTATTTATTATTATGTCCCGCAGGTGGTTAGAAAGAAAAAGATCAACCCCAAGCAATCGTCAAATTCTCCTACTGGAGACTCTACGCAGTTCGAAGATGTGAGCAGTCCAGTGAACGCTGGAGAGGATGTGTCCGACGAAGAGGAGCGGATTGAGACTTCTCCACCTTTGCAAGAAGGAGATATTGCTGGTGGCGGTGATGGTGGCGTTGGTGATCAAGCCACAGGTGGTGATGGTGGTATTGTTAATGAGGTCGCTGGTGGCGGAGTTGGAGGTGGCGATGGTGGTATTGTTAATGAGGCCGCTGGTGGCGGAGTTGGAGGTGGCGATGGTAATCAAGTCCTCGGTGGTGATGGTGATCAGACCAGTGATGGAGCAAAATCTACTGGGGCTGTGGTCATGGAGGTCGGTCAACAGCAGACAGTCACGGACAAGGGCAAGGGAGTTGCTTTTGTGGCTAGCAGTGGTCAGGACGTGGGTGCTTGTGGTGAGTTTTCTTTTGGTAATACTCTGTCCGGGGATCAGTCTTTTGATATGGCCGCGGCTATGGGACTCGTCTTGGATTTTAGTCTTCTTTCTCCTAGTGATGACTGGGATGTGCTTAAAGGTAGCGGTGGTGGTGGCGCGACAGCTGTGCCTAGTGCTGAGGTTCCTTTGGTTCATCCGGAGGGTTATGGTGGCACCTCCTCCGGTGTTGGGGGTATTTTGACGCAAGGTCAAGCTAGTGCCGCACCTGGTGTGAATCCCTTGGGTTCTCCCTCTGATGATTTCCCGCAATCCTTAATCGCGGATGGTGATGATGCTGTCTTAGGTTGGCTTAGAGAGAAGGGTTTGCTCGTCGTGCCGCATCCTGCCCCTGTGATTGAAGGGGAAAAGAGTTCGGACTCTTTTACTCGCCAGCATATGGAGTCGATCTCTGCGGAGATTGTAGATGTAGAGTGGGATAAGGATCTTGTGTCCAGCGGGGTTGATTTGGTGGTGAATCCTCCTTCTACTGTCGCTGGTATGATGGCTGTTGCTGATGGGTACCAGTATAATTATCCTCAGCAGCGACTATTGGAGGTATGTCCCATTCTTCGTAACCCTGCTCTTACTTGGATATGTTATTTGAACTAATTTCTTTTTGATCCGTAGGTGATGAGGAGTGAGTATTGTAACCATACTCTATACCGGCTCTTCAAGGCCAAGTCTCTTAAGCTAGAGGCGAAACTCCGCCACCGTGAAGGAGTGCTTTCGAGCGTCGAAGCTGCGGCCTTTGCTAAAGATAGGGAGATAACTGAACTGAGGGATCTTCTTAAGCGCAAGGAACAACAGGGCGTGGATGAGGCTGCGCTCCGTTCCGAGCTAGCTTTAGTCAAGGAAAAGTTAGAGGTTGCTGAGAAGAATTCTTCGTCCCTTTCAGGTTTGAACCTCCCCTACTTTGCTTTTCCGATGTTCCCTATATGTTCTGAGTCGTCTCCTTCTTCTCTCCTCCCGCGGTATTGTCTTCAGTGGGCGGAGTCCCTGAATTGATGTGGCTTCGTAGTGAGAGAGTTCGCCAAAAGGGGCGTATTGCTGAGTTAGTTGAGAAACTTAAGAGCGAAGCAGTGAAATGGAATGCTCGCGCGGATGTTCATAACGCTATGGCCGAAGAATGGCGTCAGACAAAATTTAGTTGGGTAGATTTGCAAAATCGAAACGATCACGATCGTGAGTTGCTCAACGGGACTCTCTTATGGACGCGGGATAGGCTCGAGGAAGCCCGTGGCCAGATTTCCGCCCTAGAGGTTAGGCTTAATGATATGGAAGAAGAATTGCGGAGAGCACGTTCTTCTCATCCCTCTGATGTGCGGGTTTATATGCGACGTCTTGCCAAGGAACGAGATGATGCTAGGGCGGAATCTGGCGCTCTTAGTAGTGCCTTATCCGCGTCTCGAACTGATGTGGCTCGTCAGGCCGAGTATGAGAGGAACTTAGAGGTGACTATGTATCGTCTTAACAAGGGGTTAGAATCGAAGAATGATGAGGTTAACCGATATCATCACTCGAACTCAATGCTTCGAGATGATCTTAGCGCGAGTCAATATGCTCATAATCTCCTGCAGGTAGACTATGATAGGCTTTCGAACGAATATGATTATGCCGCAGAAGCACGAGACTCCGCGGTTAACCACTGTGAAGGTATATGTCTTCGTTATCGAGTGTGCTTCATGTTGTATTTGTTATTACTCACTTTCTTCTAATATCTGCAGAGCTCCAAGGACAGCTTCAAGCTGCAAATGACAAATTTGCCGAAGCTCAGGCTAAAATAGTTCAATTGGAAGAGCAGGTTAGCTATCATCGGGGTCTGGCTTCGTCTCGAGAGGAAGCGATGAAGCATGCTACTGAGAAGGCGGAGCATCTTTCCATTTCCCTAACTCAAGCTGAGATGAAGAGCGTAGCTATAGGCTTCGTGGCGCGTAAGCAGTTGGCGGAGGAGATTAACAGGACTCTTGGTGAGATTGAGCTGGATCTCAAGAAGACCCATGGAATAAGCAAGAATTATACTCGGCGTCCCGTTCCCAGTCTCCCTTCAGGTTCCTCCGGCCCCTCATCTGGTGGTAGTGTTCCTTCGTCGTTAAAGGAGAAACCAGCGGATGGTGCTCCTTCTCAATAGATCGTAACTAGTATGTTGGGGATTGATCTCAGTTGCTTAATTTTCTTAGCGTTTTTGCTACTTTTCTTGCTAGGTTCGTAATCAACCGCCCTGTAATAGATCAAACTTCAATGTGTAAATCTGAACTTGTATTTTGTTGAAATCGCGTCTATTTTTATAGATCCCTGTTAATATAGTAAGTAATTCCGTAAACTTTGTATTTAAACAGTGCCGTGGATTAGTTCCGAAATCCACGTGAATGGTTGCGTTGTCCACGGGATTGGTTTTGCTATCCGTGGATCTTGATTTGTAAGATCTGATAAATTGTAGTGTTAATGCAATTCCGTAGGTTGGTGTCCTCGGAATCGTCTTGCGACCTGTCACCCCGCTCAGCTAATTCCTGGGCCAGAGGATTACTGAGCGGTGGGGGTCTAGCCGGCGTTCAAGAGTAACGCGGCTTATAATTATTGCTTGGGTATCTCGTTCCTTAGGAAGTCACCCCCTGGTCGTACACTTATAGACGCTTATGGGGGAGTTCAAGAGATGGCATGTGTATGCGTTGTCCGGTTTGTTCCCGGTGTATCGTAGTGAGTATGTTCCGCGCTTTGTGCGGAACATTCACCTTATTGAAGTACCATGATAGTAACTGCACACAAGTTTACGTGGTTCAGCCCTAGGGCCTACGTCCACGGGGTAACAATAGCATTGACACTTTATTAATATATGGAATGATTTTCAATGTACATTCGTATTCGGTTGTTTCGTTGATCTCTTTGTGTAAGGATAGGTATTGAGTAGTCTGAGTAAATTGAAGTGCTTATAGGTATATACATGTGTAAATTGAAATGCTTATGGGTATATACATGTGTCTCATACGGTGTTGGTTATGGGTATTGAGCGCATCGAGATGCGTATAGGTAACGAGTAGAGTTGTGTCAATTGAAGATGAAAATTTGTATTGATTGAAAAGTTGAGGCGTGCTATTCCTCCATCAGAGATAGAAACATGCGGACTTGTAAGTCAACTTTCTTCTTCTGAAATGCATACGAAGATGATAGATTATGGATAGTATGGTTTGAGGTATTTGGCGTTCCACGGGTGCCTGAGTATTTCCCCTTTCAGATTACGCAGGTAGTAGGAGCCATTTCCGGCGACGTCGTGTATCACGTAGGGTCCGCCCCAAGTTGGTGCTAATTTTCCCCACTTCTTTTCTCGCTGGTATTGGGGAATAGTTCTTAACACATACTGGCCCTCTACAAAATTCCTAAGTTTTACTTTCTTGTTATACTCTCTGGCCAGCCTGCGCTGGTAGTTTTCCATTTTCTGTAGTGCGGTCTCTCTTCTTTCTTCGAGGTCATCAAGCTTTTCTAACATCATGTCCGTGGTGAGGTTCTTCTCCCACGCTTCTGTCTTTGTTGTGGGTAGTAGAACTTCCGTGGGAATTATTGCTTCCGCTCCGTATGTGAGTAGAAATGGAGATTCCCCAGTAGCTGATCTTCGAGTTGTCCTGTATGCCCACAGAACGTTATGTAACTGTTCACACCATCGCCCTTTGTACTCGTCTAACTGTTTTTTGAGGATGAGCGCTAGGGTTTTGTTTGTGGCTTCCGCTTGTCCGTTGCTCTGCGGGTATATAGGAGTGGACTTGTTTTTCCGAATTTTGAAGGTGTCGAACAGCAAGTCGATATTTTTTCCTTGTAGTTGTTGACCATTGTCGGAAACTATCTCCGCGGGGATGCCGAACCTGCAAATGATATTTTGAAATATGAAAGTGAAGACGTCTGAATCACGAATCCTCGCAAGTGCCTTGGCTTCTACCCACTTGCTGAAGTAATCCGTAGCCACTATTAGGAATCTTCTTTTCCCGGTTCCTGATACAAGCGGGCCCACAATGTCGATTCCCCACCTTGCGAAGGGCCACGGACTGTCCACCGAATTCAACTTTGTGGCTGGGGCGTGGATTCGCCTGCCAAATCTTTGACATTCCTCACACCTTTTCGCCATTCTAGCCGCGTCTTGGATCATTGTTGGCCAATAGTAACCCTGCGTCTTTGCCTTATCTGCAAGCGATCTCATTCCGCTGTGATTTCCTGCATCTCCTCTATGGATATCTTTCAAGATGCCGTGTCCTTCGGATCGGGACAAACAACGACGAAGTGGCCCTAGGAATGATTTTCTGTATAAGGTTCCGTCTCTTAGCTCATACATCCCTGCTCTGGATTGTATTTTCCTAGCTTGTTTGGTGTCCTGGGGTAGCTTCCCTTCTTGGAGGAAGGAGTGGATTCCGAGTCTCCAATCCTCTTCCCGACTGTAATCGTCGTCCGCATCTGCTTGTTGCATTATATCGTCGTCTTGGAATTCGTCGAATATGAGCTCTCCGATATCCTCTTCCTCGGACACATTCTCCATTGCGGACCTGCGTTGGTTACTCGCGCATATCTCCTGGAGTTTGATGGATGGCTCGTACACTCTTGTCACCTTGATTGCTTTGACATCTTTGTTCTTGAGCATGGCCGAAACATAAGCCAAGGCATCTGCGTGCCTGAGTTCCTTCCTGCGCAGATGTCGGAACTTGATTTTTGGTATTTGGGAAACCAACGTTTGCACCAAAGCCATGTATGCCATTAGTGTTTCGTCGTACACGTTGTATTCGTAGCCTATCTGCCGTATGATTAGCTGGGAGTCGCTGGTCAACCGTACTTCTTGTATCCCCATCTCGATTATCAAGCGGAGGGCGTGGACCACTCCTTCGTATTCTACGATGTTATTTGTATGGCCTTCGAATTCCAACCTGAATGCGTGTACGACTCTATCCCCTGTGGGTGTGGTGATAACGATGCCTAATCCAGCGCCTTCTCTATTTTTGGAGCCGTCTACGAAGACCTCCCATTGCCGTGGGTTTACTGGTTCAAGGATATCGTTTGGCTCCTTTTGCTTTTCAATTTCTGGGGCACCCGCGGCTCTCCATCCCTGTATGCGCACTTCTTCTTCGTTGTCCAGAGGTAGGTCTGCTAGGAAGTCCGCAAGTACTTGGGATTTCTGAGAGTGTTGAAGCTCATAGTGGATGCTGAATTGGTCGAGGTATGTGCTCCATTTTTCTATGCGTCCTACCTTTCCTGCCCCTTTGAGGATGGCTTCTAAGGGTGCTCGACACGGGATACGTATGTCATGCGTCAAGAAGTACATTCTCAGCTTCACGGTGGACCATACGATGGCTAAAATCAGTTGTTCGATCCTCGTGTAATTTCTTTCTGCGGAGTTCAGGGTTTTGCTGACATAGTATATTGGTTGTTCTTCCTTTGTATGGGTCCTGACAAGTACTGCGCTTACTGCGTCATCGGTTGCTGCGATGTACAACGTCAAAACTTCGTCAGGATCTGGTTTTTGAAGGATAGGGATCTCCGCTAGGTATTGCTTGATGCCTAGGAAAGCTTCTTCGCATTCCGTAGTCCATTCAAATTTTGTTCCCTTCTTCAATATGTTGAAAAAGAACTTGCACTTATCCGAGGATCTGGAGATGAATCTTCCCAAAGCGGCTATGGATCCATTGAGCTTTTGTACTTCTTTTAGGTTCTTTGGGGATGGCATGTCTACTATGGCTCGGATTCTTGCGGGATCTACCTCAATGCCCCTTTTTGTTACCAGGTATCCGAGGAATTTTCCAGATGTTACTCCGAAGGTGCATTTCTCCGGGTTTACCTTCATGTTGTGCCCCCTCATAGCTTCGAAGATGTCCCTCAAGTCTTGGTGATGGTTCTTCTTGAATCTGATTTTTACGAGCATATCATCAACGTAGACTTCTAGGGTAGTACCAATCCACGGTTTGAAAACAGCATCGACCATCCTTTGGTATGTTGCTCCTGCGTTCCGGAGTCCGAAGGGCATTCTTACGTAGCAATAGAGGCCGTGGGGTGTGTAGAATGATGTATGTTGCTGGTCTTCTTCTGCTAAAAATAGTTGATTGTACCCGGCGTACCCGTCCATGAATGATAGCTCTTCGTATCCTTCTACCGCGTCGACCAGTTGATCGATACTGGGTAGTGGGTAGCTGTCCTTGGGGCATGCTTTGTTCAAGTTGGTGAAGTCGATGCAGATTCTGACCCCGCCATTCTTCTTTGGTACAATCACCATGTTAGATATCCAGGTGGGATATTTGACTTCTCTTATGAAACCAGCCTCCAACAGCTTTCGCAATTCCGTTTCCACTGCTTTGTGATACTCCGTGGCTACCTTTCGCACCTTCTGTCTTACCGGGGGTGTGCCAGGTTTAATGCGCAGCTCATGTTGTACGATCTTTGGATCTATTCCTGGCATGTCAGATAGTTTCCACGCGAAGACGTCCGCGTACTCCTTGAGCAGTTTCACCAGAGAGGCTTCGCGTTCTTCATCCATCAGAGTTCCTATTTTGATCTTCTTCGGGCTCCCCTCTGTCCCGATGTTAACTTCCTTCACCGCTTCCAAGGATGTGAACGTGGGTTTTGGTTCCCCAAGGTGAGGAACTTTCTGTAATTGCTATTTGGCAGGCTCGGGTTGTTTGTTCGTAGGGGCGTCCTGGTCAGCAATTGATGTTGATACTTCCGTGTTTCCTACGGAGTGCCCCTTGGATAAGCTTTTCCCTGAGATTTCTTTCAAGTATTCATCGATGGCTTTGTCCTTTGATATTGCTTTGTTTCGAGCCCTACGAGTTCTCCTTTTCTCGTCTTCCTCATTGTTGAGTTGCATCTGCATTGCCTGGCATTCCTTTGCGGAAGCTTGATCACCCTTAATCTCCATCACTCCTAGGGGGTAGGAAACCTAAGGTATTGATGGTAGGTAGCTGCGACCCCCTTAAGCTTGTGGATCCACCTCCGCCCAATAATGGCATTGTAAGGTGAAGGTGTGTCTACCACACTGAAACGAGCGTCAACTTTCATGGGGCCGGCATCCACTTGCAGAACAATATCTCCGATAGGCTTCGTAGCCGTACCATTGAATCCGTGGATGGTGTGGTGTGAGGCCGAGAGTTGCTCGTCATTGAGCTCCATACGTTTGAAGGTATCGTAAAATAGGACGTTTACGGAACTCCCCCCATCGATGAGGATTTTCTTTATGTTGCATCCTGCAATTGGCAAGGTGAGGATCAGAGGATCGTTGTGGTCTTCCATGTCATCTTCAATGTCCTCGGCTTCAAAGGTTAGGGGTGCGTCCATCCATTCTTGATGATCTTCCACCTCTTTCCCCTCCAAATTGTAAAGCTCACAATAGTCCTCAAATTGTTTCCTCAGTCTTTTTCCTATCTGTGCAGTTAGGGTTGGTTCTTTATTCTCTGAGCAGGATATAGTATTCACTGTGCGGTTGCCTTCTGGTAATTGGACTTGTTTGCTGCGTTTGGCCCTGTCTTCTGGTGCAGTCTTTTCAACGTATTTCTTGAGATCCCCCGCGTCTATCAGCTTTTGTATCACTATCTTGAGGTTTTTGCACTTCTCTGTTGGGTGCCCGTTGAAGCAGTGGAAATCACAGTATTCTCTGGACTTCTCTGAGGCTGGTGGTTGTTTCCCCTTAGTCCAAGGCCAGTCTAAATTTTCGCGATCCTTGATCTCCTTTAAGATGCGTGAGTAGCTGGTATTGAGTTTCGTGTAGATTTGATCTTCGAACCTTCTACCAGACCTCTTGTAGTCGTCTTTCGAATCTCTTTGGTAACTTTTAGATCCGCTTGCTTGTTCCGCGGAATTGGTCCGTGGAGGTCGTTGAGCCTGCGCTCTTGGGTTCTCCCGCTGAATTTCTTCCAACCTTGCATGTTTTTCGATGATTATCCTCAAATCTCCCTCTGTGGCGGGGATGATGCCGTGGATTTCGACAAACAATGGGCTCATCCTGTCCAGTCCCCATTTGTAACAATTAATACTTACTACGGGATCTACCTGTCCTATGGCTTGACATATCTTGTGCCACCTATCCGTGTATTCCCGAATGGATTCCCTGTACTTGATTGCAAGCGAGAAGAGTTTGTCCATTCCTGTATTGACGACCTTGTTATACATGTAGGTGGCCAAGAACTTTTCGGTGAGCCGATCATACGAATCGATGGATCCTGGCTTGAGGTTATCGAACCAGGATAGCGCGGATCCCTTCAGGATGGAAGGGAAATATCTGCATAGTATAGCTTCATCATAGTCCCACCTGGCCATTACCCTGTTGTAATATCGTAGATGGGCCGCGGGATCCGCGGACCCGTCGTAATATTCGAAGGATGGGACTGGACATTTCTGTGGAATAGTAGCCGTAGCTAACTGGTGCGCTAGGGGTGTAGTATTGGCTTCTTTCATAACCTGCTCTAGCCTTCCGCCTCCTTGCCTGGTCTTGATTTGGTTGATTTCTGCTAGCATTTCTGCACGAAGACTCTCCATCGCCAAATAGTGCTCGTCTTGCATGGATGACTGTGCCTTCTTCGTAGGCTGTAGCAACGTGTCCTCATCTTCGTCGTAGTAGTCCGAAGTCTCCGGGTAATAGTCTGGGTCAGACCTCCTGTTGCTACGCGCACCTCTTCGGGGTATTCTTCTTTGGTTACCTGCCGCAGGGGTGTTTTCGAGGATCGCTCTTCGGTCTGCATTCTGCATCGCAGAGTTAGCCTCGTCTTGTTGATTCCCTAGCTCCGCGTTTTGGAGGATCTTTTCTCTCAATTGCTGATTTTCTTGGGCTAGCAAGGTCACCGCGTCTGCGTATGTCTTTTGACTCCTTTTCAGCTCTTCTAGCTCCGCCCATATATGCGCAGACTGGTTTGATTCTTGACTTAGCGTTCCTGCTTGAAGTTGGGCTTGTCCGTCGGGGACTGCGGTATTAACTTCTTCCACCAGCTGCACAATGGGTTCTACCACCCCGTGGTATCCTGCTCGTAGTTGTGTATTTCGTCCATTAACCGGCGGCATCCCGTACGGAGGGTCTTGGATCACCGAGCCTACTGCTGCATGTTGGGGCTCATTAGGTCTGGCCGTAGCCATCGCTTTGGAGACAGCCACTTGAGAAGCTACCACTGTAGATGACGTAGCCTTTGCCGCCGCAGCCTTCTGTGCTTCCATTGCAATGATGCCCGCTTCTGAGAGTAATGCTTCTTCCGATCCGTTCTACGTTTTGCCCCCGGCTATGAGTCTTTCGCATGTCTATTTGCTCCTTGTTATTATTGGCATAGTCCTAGGCGTCTCTTTTGATGGTACCTTCGATTTTCCTACGTCCTTGCTCTTTTCCATTGCAATACTCTGCAGATATGGCACGGAGATAAAACGAGGCAAGATTCACGGGTTAGCTATTAGTTCACGGTACCCACAAGTTGGATTCCTAGCGGCAAAGAATGCATTCAAACTACTGATCATGCGGGTAATATAAAAAAAACGTGGGTAGATGTACCGACTCAATTGAAATAATGGGGTCCTAGGGTCGTTATGAGGCTACTGGTAGAAAATAAGTATAAAAAATAGTTAAAACATAAGTCCGTCGGTCCAGAGGTTATAAAACGCCCAGACCTGTTGGTAGAAAATACATTGGTCATAAATATATGCAAAAAGTAGCCCAAAACACAGATCTGCCGGTTAAAAGTCGTAAGAGGCCCAGATCTGCGAGTAGAAAATACAAAGAACATAGATATGATGCGAAAAACGAGTTTAAAGCGCAAATCTGTCTAAAAAATCACAGAGAGATAAATCTTTGGATAGGGACAAAAGATCCCTGTTTCTAGCGCCAAATTGTGAACACGCAAATCACGTAGGCATCAACGTGTCCACAACCAATCTTCGCATGTACAGAGTGCATGCATTAAAGTACGAATATATTGTGAGATGCTGGGATAGATGTTGATTCATTGATTCTAAACCCCACGGGTTTTTCATGATCTCCTCAACATCCATAACGACAGATCTAAGAGATGCATACAAATATTAGGGTAGATCTATACGAAATGTAAATAAGACAAAGATTTATGTGGTTCGGCTCTAAGGCCTACATCCACAGGTCTGAGGGTGATTCACTATGATGGTAAAAGATTACAAGATTAGTCGAAAGACTTTGGGTGATCATGGAACCCGAAGGTTAACGCTCATACTTACTCTTCCCTTCTTTCTCTCTAATTGTTCCCCCTCTCTCTCCAAATGTTCGACCCCCTCCATGTAACAGGAAGGGTCATATATATAGCTCTTCTACGTGGGTCCCTTAGAAAGGAGCTGTTATAATTTTATCTTCTTGTGCTTTGTGCATAGTCCGCGGACCTCTTGGTCATCCCGCGGCTTCTATGCTTCCTAAGATCATCACGTGACCACCAATCTCTGTCTCTCTCTCTTCCTAAGACGGGAAAGAGTTGTTGTATCCTTATCTTCTTGTGTTCTGTGCATAGTCCGCGGACCTCTCTGTCATCCCGCGGCTTCTATTATTCCTACGCTCATCACGCTGGCCTGCCTTTGTTCTTGTCGTCGGTCCAACCGACACATGCCCTTCGCGCCAGGCGGTGTCGGTCCTTTCCCGTCGCGTCGTCAGTGGGGCTTCACCTAGCCGTTGATCACATCTTGCCTCGTGAGGGGGTAAAGTGTAATAGGGAAGTTCTTTGGTGCTACGCGGGTATACCTTCCTTTGATGCTCCTTCATCTTCGATCGCTTATCTTGACAGATGGCGCACTATCTAGATCCACGGATGATCCTGTGTGTCACCCACCTTTGTGACGTGGCTTCCACGTGGGGATGCTAGTACACGTGGTGAGGGAGGTAAATAAGTGTATCTACACATATCAACATGGCTTGACAAACAAATTTGTTTGGTCATTCCCTTAAGATTTACCCTTATAACTTTACCTACCGTCGACTCGTATATAATATTTTTTCTAAAACTTCGCTGTATCTTTTCCCCTTGGATTAGTACTTTTGTAGACAAGAATGCTGATTCTATGCCACCAAAAGTCATTTTTAATAGAAGGAAGATTATATATGTAAAAAAGAAAAGGTTTTGATATATATACTTAGAAGTGTACACCGAGAGGGGATCCAACGGCGGAAATATCATTTTCTCTGTATTGGGATAAGGGTGGACAGAAATAAGCCCCACCCCTCCACTCACATGGTACATACACTTCCAACTGTATCTATCATTTTCGTTTTTTTAACACCCACCGCTGGATAGGCGCCAAAGATGCTTACGCTGTTATACCGACAATGAAAGGCTCCTACAAAAAAAATCGGTGAATCCCTTTTGGGCAGGGGACATGAATCTCACTCGAAAGTCCTTGGGGTCCCCAATTTTCAATTTTAGATCATAGTGACGGATTTTTCTAACGGGATCTTACAAGGTCAATGTGGAAGTATCTCGATGTGTCGAAGGCAGCCCAGCGGAAGACAAATTTAGTTGGCTAATAACTTCTGTAGTCGTACTCGTACAACTAATGACGAAAATTTATATTAGAAGAACAGCATAAAGGCAGCACAACATTATTCATACAAGCACAATAGCAGATACAATTAAGAAGAATATGGAGACGAAGGATGGAAATAATTCCTTGATGGTATGCTTTTTCTTTCATTCTTTTCTTTCTATTTAGTTTGATTTGCAAGTATAATCATTTATTCTATGAATTAATATATCCACAGGCAAACATTAGTACTGCTGGATCAACAAAGAAGCATTTTGTGCTTGTTCACGGAGCTTGTCATGGAGCATGGAGTTGGTATAAGTTGACACCACTACTGAAATCTGCAGGTCATCGCGTCACAGTTCTTGACATGGCTGGTGCTGGAATCAACCCAAAGCAGGTAATCGACGTTCAATCATTTTCCGACTATGTCCAGCCATTGATGGATTTCATGGAGCACTCTCTCCCTAGCGGCATCTCCATAAAACAAGAAGAAAAGGTGATCCTTGTTGGTCACAGCATGGGAGGATTAGTTATCTCGAAAGCTATGGAAACCTTCCCAGAGAAGATCTCTGTGGCTGTTTTTCTCACCGCGTTGATGCCTAACATGTTACAAGAATTCAAGTTCGCTGATGTATTTAAAGAGGTTAGCGTGTGTTTACAGAGATGTTTTTGCAAGATTTTCCAATTTATGAACTAGTAACGTGAATTTCATGATGCATATATGGAAATATGGAGACAGGGTTGCAGAGGTGACGCCGTATATACTTACGATGAAGGGGCTAAAACTTTCGTGTTTGGTCCGAGTTACATATCGTCAAATCTGTATGACCTCTGTTCGCCTGAGGTAACAAAGCTATTTAGTAACTTTAGTTTACTAATTAAAACCTTAATCATGATGGCGATCTCATTGATAAGTGTGTATATCGCAGGATGCGACTCTGGCAACTATGTTGGTGAGACCGATACGTGTCTTCAGCAACGAACACATGTCGGAGGAACTGGCAATGTCCAAGCAGAAATATGGATCAGTTAAGCGAGTTTATATCATAGCGGAGCTAGATAAAACGTTAACAAGGGATTTTCAGTGTTTGGCGATCGAAAAGGATCCGGTGGATGAGGTCAAGGAAATCATTGGTTCCGACCACATGGTTATGATGTCCAAGCCTCAAGAGCTTTTTGCTTGTCTGCAGGAGATTGCTGAAGAAGCCTGAAACGTCGTTAGCTCTGATAACTCGTTCGGGCTTCAATTTTATTATGAAAAATTATAATGTAATGATATTGGAAAAATAAAATGCAGAGGGAAAATGGTGTTTATGATCTTTAGACTTGCGTCTAATAATGTCACGATACTGTACTGATATTTACGGTGGAAATCTTGACATTACATATGCGACTATGTGGGTAAGTAACACTGGATTAACGTCCTTACACACCAGAGCAGATCAAGATGTCAACATCCTCGTGATTCTAATAATATAGAGAACACTGTGGAAGGGGATCAACTCCCTTACCTGTCTCATAGTCACCTATATTGGTCCAAAATTTGAGGTGCTAGAGGATTTTGTTGAAATCTAAAGAGATTTCACAAACAAAAGAAGTTGTTGAGCATATCGATTAAGGATTGAATCAAAGATAAGAGTTGTTAAGCAGTACCATCAAAGGTGCAGTGCTTGGTTTTGGCTTTATCCTAATATTTGTAAGGAAAATGTTACAAAACGCGCTTAATTCACGCGCCTTTCACGCCTTCCATCGTGGCAGCAACGATGTGGAGTTTTTGACCTTAACACGTCACTTATGAGTAGGTTAGATAGAGAGAAAGTAAATCTAAATCTCAGCCGTTTATCTAAAATTCAAATTAAAGTGAATCTCAGTTTCCCTCGAGAACATCAAAACTGCGCGAAAATTTCTCCTCAAAAGTCAAAACTCAAGGAGTTAGGACAACAAAAACATAATACAAAGCAAATTCAGTAGCAGATTTCTTTAATTTTTCTCCAATTTAATACGAACAATAATGTAAGTTTCTCATATCATATGTTTTTTTTGTTGCCTAATTTTCTCAAATCGTAACATTTTGTTTGGTTATTTATATTGTGAAATCTGAGATTTTTAGTTGATTTGTTAAAATCTTTTTGGATTTTGGTTTTAAATTTATCTGAAAATCTTTGTGTTGCTTCTTATTGTATTAAGAGGGAAAAGAGCAATACTAATTTGTCTTAATTTTGTGGTTGTCGATAGATGGTTATGGAAAATAGAGAAGTAAATGTTGATGACATTAACACTGATTTGTATGAGGAGGAGGATGAGGATGCTGATTATAATGCAGACGAGCTCGACGAGAGTAGTGAGAATGATGCGGAGTATGAGGACGAGGAATACGATGAGAATCCTGAAATATGCATTGGTAAGATTTTTGATACACCTCTTGAGGTAGCTGAAGCATATAGAAAATATGCAAAATCATTGGGTTTTGCTATGAGGAAGAAAACCCAACGAAAGAATACATATGGAATTCTTAGAAGTGTCACTTATTCATGTAATCGACAAGGAAAGTTCAAATCCAGATCTTTCAAACCTGCAAGACCTAGCAAGACGTACAGGTGTGGGTGCTTAGCTTCAGTTACTGCAAGATTGAATAACGACGACAAATGGGAGGTATCTCAATTCTTTGTTAAGCACAATCATCCTATTAATGTTGAGAATGCTAGACATTATCGTTGTCATAGGTTTATTAGTCCACATGTTAAACATAGGATAGCAAACAATGATCAATCAGGAATTAAGGCTGCTAAAACCTTTTAATATTTGTCAAACGAGCATGGAGGAATTCCTCATGTCGGGTGTAGTGAAAGGGATATAAGAAATGCAGTTCAAGAACTAAGGAAACTAAGACTTGGGGATGGAGATGCACAAGCTATATGGAATTATTTTTCTAGGAAGAGCAAAGAGAATTCTAACTTTTATTTCAAGGTGGACATAGATGAAGATGGGCAGTTGAAAAATGTATTTTGGGCAGATGCTTGGAGTGTAGAAGCATATAAAGAATTTGGCGATGTTGTTTCATTTGATGCCACTTACCTAGTAAACAAGTACAACATGCCATTTACCCCTTTTGTTGGTGTCAATCACCACGGACAATCTATATTGCTTGGTTGTGGGTTACTTGCAAATGAACGAGAAGAAACATATGAATGGTTGTTCACAGAATGGTTAAAATGCATGTCTGGGGTTCCTCCACAAGCAATTATAACTGATCAATATGGGGCGATGAAAAAGGAGATAAAGACTGTGTTTCCAAGAGCTAGGCATAGGTGGTGTTTATGGCATATTCTGAAAAAGGCTCCAGAAAAGTTTGGCAGATATAGAGAAAAAGATGATATAATATTTGATTTGCAAGAAATAATTAATGATACACAAACTCCTGCCCAGTTTGAAGAAGCTTGGGAAAAGATGTTGAAAACATATAGTTTGGAGGAAAACAAGTGGTTAAAAAAACTATATGATGAGAAATAGAGATGGATACCATGTTTCCTAAAGAATACATTTTGGGCTGGGATGTCGTCAACGCAGCGTAGCGAAAGCATGAATGCTTTCTTTGATGGATTTGTCAATGCAAAAACAAGTTTGAAACAATTTGTAGAGCAGCATGAACAAGCATTAAGGAAAAAAATTGAAAAGGAGTTGATAGCTGATGCCGATTCATTCTCAAGATCAATCGAAGCCATTACTGGAAATCCATTTGAAAAGCAAATGCAACAACTGTACACTTCTGAAATATTCCGAGAGTTTCAAGTGGAAGTTACAAAGGCGGTTAATTGTGTTATGATGGGAATGAAAGATGAGTCTGAAGGTGGTACTACATATGAAGTTCTAGAGAATATTTGGATTGGAGGCTTTTGCAAACAGTTGAATTTTATTGTGAAATTTCATAAGACAGAGACTTATGAAGATAGAATTGAGGACATTGCCCACGCTGAAGAAATGAATGACGAAAGAGAAGATGTGGACAGTGAAAGTGAAAGCGAATCATATGAAAGTGAGGGTGATAAATGTGAAGAAGGAACTGAAAAAAGAAGAAAAACGGTTGAATTTGATATTCATTGTAGCTGCCAAAAATTTGAGTTTAAAGGAATCCTTTGTAGGCATGCTATCAGCATATTGATACGAAACAATATTCGACTTATATCAGATAAATACATCTTAAGGAGGTGGAGGAAAGATATAGTTAGATTGCACACAAAGGTGAAAGTGAGTTATAGATGTTGGGAAAATAATGAATCAAGTGTGCGTTTTAATCAGCTGAGCATGAAGTTTAGTGAAGCTGCAGACTTGGCTTGTGTCAGCAAGGAACCATACATCATTGTAAATGAGTGGTTGGATGAGATAATCAAGAAGTTACGCTCAATGAAAATAGAAGTTGAAAAGGTTAAACAAGCTGAGATTCAAGGGGTATCACTGCCATCAATAAAAGATCCTAAAGATGTAAAGTCCAAAGGGAGACCTCGATCTAGTTGCTACAAACCTAAGAGGAGTAAGAAAAGGGCAAAGAAAAAAGTATCTACTGAAAATGGCCAAGTAAGTTTTTTACCTTGTATCCAGATTTTTGTATTCTCCGGGTAGTTTCATCCCTACATAGTGAACGGACTATTTATAACAGTGTTACTTTTGTGTCTCTGTAGGATCACTTTCAAATAGAAATGCCTGATTCCTTGTATGATGGAGTTGAAAAACCCCAAGTGCATTTTGAAACAGCTGAAATGACACAAGAACAAGTATATACGAGTACGACAAAAACTGGAAGAGGTACTCACCAAATAGCTCCAAGGGGCAAGCAAGTGAGATGTGGAAGAGGCACACGAGGGAAAGGGCGAGGTCGAGGTCGAAGAGGCGCAAACATAAGCTCTCCTCATACTCACAATGTACCTTATATGAGCACTCCTTGTATTCCATATGTGGGCAGTCCTTATGTACCATACATGGACAGTTCTTCTGGCATATATACAAGTGAACCTTTCACGATTACCCAACCTTCTTTCATGGAACAACTATTGGTAAGTATTGTGGTCTGTAATACCTTATCTAGCTCATGGTAACACTATTGGTTCCCATTTTTATTGTAATATTTTGTTTATTTATTGTGAAGGCGTCTCAATTTCCACCAGGGGAGAAATGCCATGGATGATCACAGAATGTTAAGCTCCACTGAAGTTATACACTAGAATGGGAAGTTGAACTTCAATTTTGTTTTTTCTGTTATACGGCTAAGTTATTTGAGATACTGGGAAGTTCCACTTCTTTTTCTGTAATACGGTCGGCAACATTTTGCGTTACTGGGAACTTAAGTTAAACTTTTACTGACTTTTACAGTAAGAGAATATTGAGAAGTTTTATTTTGTAATAATACTGTGAACTTCTTTTATTTTTGAATGAATATGTAAGCTTATGCCTCTTAAATTTTCTTATATATCTCTGCAATCAAAATGCTCATATGAATCCAGAAATGTTTAACAGTAGCAGAAAATTGTATTTAACAGTAGACATAGATTACAATAAGTATATTGTCATTTGCTAGTAAGAGAATTACACAGCCAATGATCACTTTCACCAGTTGTACACTGCTGCACTTCACCAATGTGTATGCATCTTTACTTGTTCTTCTTTCTATTTAGTGTTAGATACTTCCCTAAATCTTTCCGCACCTTTTACTTTCATCAAACGCAGAGATACCTGCTCTTGCATCCTTCCTTAAAACTGTTTTCAGCTCTCAGAAGCAAATTATCAAACAAGTTAGCTACATGTTGTCATTTACTCATAGTTGAAGTATTAATTGATTTTGTTTCTTTAAATCTCCAAAACGTTGGAAAGATATTAACAATCTACAAACCAATTATCAACCAATGTACACAGAATCCAACATACCCACTTCTCAAGATACCGACTCACCCAAATTTAGCTAGGCTACAAGTTTTGTTGACGATTGTTCATAACAATACAAAAAAAGAAATTAATAGCTTAAAATTACCATACCTTACGAATTGAAGCATCGATAAATCAATATGAAAGCATTTAGAACACAAAAATCTGAAAATTCTAAAGCATCACCCCAATTGCATCTATTTCCTGAAGCAATCCCAATATCGTCCTAAAAATCGGAACAAAACCCAACTCTATTTTTTCTATCTTTTTTTCGATGAAAGGAAATCGAATTCTTCAATTAATTTTGTTGTTGAAAGACGGATTGAAGATGAACATAGAAAGTTGCAGAGGCTTTTTGTTTGAAAAACTGTATTTATTTCTCTCTCTTATAACTGAAACGTGGAATGAATAAAATCTTAATCACCTGCCACATCATTGCTCCACCTCATCGTGCGTGAAAGTGGCGAGGAATTAGCGCGACGCCTAGCGCGACCGTATTTGTAAACAAAAGTGACCACTGAGAGACTACACTACACATTTTTCCATTTTCTAAGGAAATCAAACAGTAAATAAAAATATAAATTATTGGGCCGATTGACCGGAGGGCCCGAAAGGAGGGAGTCCTTTTATGGCAATTTTTTTGTAAATTGAAACCTAACATAAATTTGCAATTTCATAAAAAGATTTTGGTAGCGTGCACTTGATAATACCAAAATATCCCTCCTTTTTAGTTAAATTATTATAATTCCTCATGTATCCTATTCTTTTAGGGGTATAATTGGAAAACAAACTTTAATATAACATATCTAAAAATTCGTGCCTTGGAATTTTACAAAATTTATCTCGTTGGAAAGCTAATAAGAAAACATATCCAATGAGCACAAACAACAATATCAAATTTAGAGTTTTTACGAAAAATTTGGAAGTGTTTATCATTTTATGCATAATTTTAGAAAATAAAATGTATATCCATTATGTATACCACCACAAAGGATACATAATAGTTTATGTAGCCATACTTTGGTTTATGAATCAACTAATTTTCCTTTGCAACTAATAAAACGATGTACTCCCTCCGTTGCAAGAAAAGCAATACTTTTATTTTAGGAACAATTCTTGAAAATTGAATGCATAGCTATTATGCAAACCACTAAAAAGGACGCATAACACATCATGCAACCATATTTTGGTTTATGAATCGACCAATTTTTCGTTTTAGAAAAAGTCATACTTTTACATTCTGTTTCGGGAAAAGTGATACTTTCACTCCGTAAAAGTGATATTTTCGCTTTATTTAGGGAAAAGTGATACTCTCGCTCCGTTTCGGGAAAAATGATACTCTCGCTGCGTTCCTGGAATGGAGCGAGAGTATCACTTTTTCAAAAATGAGGTGAAAGTATCATTTTTTCCGAAACGGAACGAAAGTATCACTTTTTCTGAAACGGGGTGAAAGTATCAATTTTTCCGAAACGGAACGAAAGTATCACTTTTCTGTAAACAGAGTTCTTCGGTCGGCCCTCCCACCGTGGAAACGGTTGTACTAGTTTAGTATGCCCATGATTGAGATAAGTAAAGTTTGGTAGATAAGGTATAGTATACAATTAAAATTACGGCGCGCGGGTTATAACCCCAAAGGTATCACTATCCATTTACAAAAACCCCAACAAAACAAATTGTTCACAAAAACTCCATTTAACATAAACTGTTTATATTACCCTTTTAATTTAAATCACTCCAACAAATATAAAAATCAACCCCACCTTTAATTTTTATTATATTCACACCACCAACAGCAACAAAGAAGACAAGAAGACCATCGCCATCGCACCGCACGCTTTGCCGCCGCCATCGTGACCGCGCCACACCACCACTGCCACTGCACCACCACCACCGCCGCCATTGCACCATCACCACCATCGCCGCCATGAACCACCGCCACCACTGCACCACCGCCGCCACTGCACCACCGCCGATTCCGCCACTACGGCCGCAGCTGACCACCACCTCCGCCACAGCCGCCGACAACCACCACCACTGCCAACCACCGCCGTCACCAACCACCACCGCCACCACCACCGCAGCCAACGACCACAACCACAGAAGACCACCACCGTTACCGAGAAACACCATCATTATCACCGACCACCACCAACAACCAGCCGCCACCACCACAAACAATTAATTTAATTGATCAATGTTCAACAAAATGAGAAAAAATGATGCAACCAAACTGAAAATGAGAAAAATGATGAAACCAAACTGAAAAAATGATGGAACCAAAATTTCTCGTGCAAATAATTTCTCGTGAAAAATGTTGTAACCAAACTGAAAAATGATGGAACCAAAATTGGTTTCACCAAAAAATAGATGAAACCAAAATTGGTTTTACCAAAACTATATGAAACCTATGTAGGTTTCATCATTTTTCCACATATTGTCATTTCACCGACACAACTTCAATGATGAAACCAAACCAAAAAAAAAAGGCAAAATAAGAACAAAATGATGAAACCATATAGAAAAAAATGATGAAACCAAAAAGGGTTTCACCAAAACTAGATGAAACCTAATTAGGTTTCATCATTTTTCACCAAAGGACAAAAGATTGATTGTTGCAGAACGCAAATAAGCCTCAAAATTACTGATTTCTTGGAAAAACAAAGCTTAACTGTTTAAATTTTACAGCCAGCCAAGGTGACATGTATCTCTGCTACGAAGAGTATAGCAACAGTCTCTATTTTGCATATTCATGACATTTTTCTCATAAACCAAAGTGTAACTGTTTGTAACTGTACTACTTCACCAAGGGGACAATTATCTACCATACTTCATTACCAAATAAAATCAAGTATTCTTACTGGGACCGAGGATTTAAACAACATCTGAAAGTGGATTGCTAGTCTGATTAGCCATCTCACTGCAAGAGAGGACTACAGTTTAAATCCTACTATAACCATTCTGCACATTCCTGCTATCCTCTATGGAGGCAGAACCGAAGTAAATTTAACTACCTAATACAATCCATATTTTTTCTTAAAATAAAAAGCACAGAAACATGTCAGGCTCGTCTACCTAAACAAGAATTTTTCCTACAGTCACTTTGTAAATCACAAACACGTAACAAGCAATAGACAAACCCCAGATAAAAAGTTAAACAAAAGTAGCTAAATTTACACCAAACCATCAAAAACAAGAAAACTACAGTAAGACTACTTACTTCCATTGAAATGGTGAACTCCAACTTTAGCAAGCATAGCATAGTACTCAATTTCAGATTTCCTCAAAGGTGGACAATTGTTTGAGATGATTATAAGCTTTGCTGCAACAAAATTTCACCATCAAATCAGTACTAACCCTAAATCCTCCCAAAAAAACAATCAAAAAATCGCCTAAAATCATATCAAAAGAGAGAAAAATAATCCTTACATTTGGAGCTTCTGAGAGTTCTAAGAACAGTTTTGTAACCAAGAGTGTATTTCCCACTCTTCATCACAAGAGAAAGTCTGTTGTTAATACTCTCATGAGTCTTCTTCTTCAAAAATCAACCAAAAACAGAATTGATTAGATATCCAAATCAATCAATCAAATATTGTAACATGATGAAAACAAGAAAACCTAAAGGGGGATGAGTAGTGATTTGCGTACCATTTTCTTAACGGCCACCATTTTTAGAGATTGCTCAACATAAGAAAATCAATCTAAATCAAGTATTGAACTAGCCCTAGGATCTAAATCTTATCCGATTGAAGACTACAAACACCAGACGAGAAACAGAAAAATTAAAACCCAATCAATAATATGAAAAGCTAAATCTGATTATTAGATCGAATGAATCAAAGGATATCTCCAGATTCTGGAACCCTAAAAACCAAATATCCTAAATCGAAACTCAGATCTACAGATCTAAATGAGAAAACCCAGATTTCAATCGAAAATAAAGATTAATTGAATTGAGAAGAGAAGCAAAAAACTCACATAAATCTGCTGAAGAAGAAACAGACAGAGAGAGAGATAAAATCGAGAGAGATAAACTGATAATGGTGAACAAAGTGGTGTTAGTAGTTAGATACTGTGGGGAGGAGGAGACGGAATAACGAAGAAAAAAAGAAACGAGAGAAGAAGAAGAATGTAAAAGGGTATATCTGGGTTTTTTATAAATAATAAAAATTAAATTTGCTAATAAATATTTGACCTGGGGTTTTTGTGCCACTTTCTTTTGAAACGGTTTTTATTTGTTAAAAATAATATGACCGGTTTTTTCTTATCACTAATTTGTTCACCTATGGGTTTTGTCACTAGTTTTGTTAAAATTAAGCAAAGGTCATAGATATTTCGTATTTTAGGAAAAGGTCCGAGAATTGCTGAACTCCACAACAAGGTTGATGCGTGTCGTATGCGTCAAAAATAATTTCACTTCCTCACTCAACTAAATATAAATATAGTATTTGATAAGAAAGAGTTCGTATCCACAGAGAGGCGATTGTTGTTATGCAATTTTCAAATTCTTATGTAACCAATTAACCCAAGGTGTGTTTTTGTTTTTATCAAAGTAATAATACTAAATAAAGCAAAGTAAATAGTTGGAATAATCAATAAGGAGAAGATATTGGTTAAGGGATAGTATCGTTCATAAACATGTATTTTTCATCTATGATTAGAATTGGTATTTAATCTCTCAATTATCAAAAGTCCTAGGATATCTTGATCGCAAGAGTATCCCGTTTATTTCCTGATTTTATCACAAACAACATTAAAAGATGCTATTGTAAAATCTTCTTAAAAAGCAACCTAAAGTGTAAAAGCACAATTAGATTTAACTCCCTAAGAGCAATAAGTTCTATGAAATAAGACTAATCAATGCAACCAAACGTGTAAAAGCACTAATTCGTTTTAACAAAGGTTATGATTCATATGCGATTAAAAAGATGTATCACTACAAGTATTAACCACAAGATGCTACTAAAAATCAGGGATAAACAACTTTTACGTATTGAAAACCCTAATATAGCTATAGAGATGAAAACAAATCCAATTGATTCCGGACTCAACTAAACTAGCATTCAAATCATATGATAATAAAAACGATGAATCATAAACGATAAAATTGAGACAAAACTAATTCATAGAATCAAATAACATGCTTGAAGAAATCAACTTTTATCCCATAACCAATTATTGTATTTAGCTACTCATATTCATGGAGTTCATCATCATAATATTCAAAGAAAATAGATGAAACATAAAAAAAATCAAACCCTAGAAGTAGTTCTCTGCAAAAGCTCCAAGAATAGAATAAAACGTTGTATCTAAAATTGTGTAGAAAACTTCCTTTTTATAGCCTTTGTCTCCTCCCAAAAATAAGTTTTGTCTTCAAAGTCCATTAGTTGGAAATCCACCAAGCCCACGTGTAAGAGAAACCCATGTAGAAAATATGTCTCAAAAGTGCTCGTCGGAAAACTGGGTTTTTGGCCGGAAATTGGCCGGAATCCGGTACCGGAAAGTCGCCGCCGATCACCTGAAAATTCTGTTCGTCGGAGGAATATTCGACGGAATATTTCGTCAGTCCACCGTTAGAGATAACCGTTGACCTAACGGTCAAATGTTAGTCAGCCGGGTCAAATCTGAGTCACAACGAGTCAGCTCACTGACTCAATTGGATATTTGAGTTGCCAAGGCTAGTCTTTGTTGCAGTTGTTTGCACTGACCCCGGATAATACGATTACCATTGTACACAACCAAGATGGATGTATCACCACTCTCTACAGCATCACAGATCCATCTTCCTGTACCATATTACCTCAAACCATAGCTCACCACCTGCATCTATTACACGGTACTCATATAACCCAATATCACTCATACACCAACCATTTCAGCTGCCATTGTTTCAACTCCAGTTATGACTAGAAGATACAATTCTGTAGCCTCCACGCTTAGTACAATCTGCATTCCAGCTACACAGCAATAGTTCGTTCATGCCAGCCAGTTCACTTGCAATACCTTGCACCTCCAAGCACCAGCTGTGGGTGCAAGCTCTCAACTGTAGCACAATATCCTAGTTGCAACTCCTTCTCAGTCATCACCTACAACCACCAGATCTGTAATCCATTACCTCCATGCTAACTCTCCACCTTTGTATCTTCATTGCAGCTAAGAAGCTGCATATCACTACCTTCTTTATCTCACAGCAGAAACAGGGCTTCAGTTGCACCTCCAAACTCTTGCAAATCACATAAACCACCTACCCTACTCAACTGCCACCATTACACACAACCAACACACTTCAATACCACCAAGTTCATCTCATAGCAGCAACAACCCAACATCACCAGCTTCTCTTCCATACAACTTTCTCTCCCTGCCTGCACCTGCAACATCAATTCAACATCTACCATCCCATCAGCTGACTGCAAATCCATCACTGCATATACCTTATTCACCACCTACAACTGCAGCTTCTCCCTATAAATCTGTGTAAGCAACCTAACAACTTCTACCACTTGCTTCCACTCAATTCTTGCACTGGCCAGATTTATAATCTAGCCATGTTGGCGCTTCACTACACATTACAGCTCTGAACTGCAACTTTACCCTTTTAGCCACTTCCTTGCCCTGCTTAGCCACCTCAAGCACACCAGCTTCTCATTCTTGGTCTCATTCAAAAGAACCACCACATTCACTGCCTTGCACTGCAGCTCTTGACCTGTAGTTCAAGCTCAAACCAACCCCATCTCCGATTCATGATCTAAAATCAAAACCATGTTCATGTAAATCAATTCCATCAATTCCACATCGACCCTAGCTTCTGTTGTAGTTTATTCATTGCCACAAACCCATTTCTTTCATGAACTCAATTTCTGCATCTTCTTTTCAAAACCCTAATTCCAGTTTACAACATCGTTTCCCAATCTCAACCACATCCATCAAGAATCAACACAAACCCATTTGAACCCTAGCTGTGAGCAGCACTCTTCTTCCATCGAATCCTTTAACCCTGTAATGAAATCATCCCAGCAGAATCCTAACTTCAATTTCAGTTCAGACTCAACAGTTCCAATCGATTCACCACAACAACCAGCTCAGCTCCTTTTCTCTCAAGAACACCAAACTCACAGAACCCTAATTCTAATTTCAATATCTTCCTCTCTGTGTTGTTTAGCACAGCAACCCTTTCTAAATTTTAGTAACAAATGATTGAATGAGAGGCGTTCTCGGATTTAGGGTTAGAAATGATTGGGTGGTTATTAACACTCCAATACATAGGCTAAGGGACACCCCAATGGGTACCCTATAACAGCTAGCCACCCCTTAACATCAGCGGTCTTTAGTGCTCCTGTAGAATTGGTCGAACCATAACCATGACCAGGCTCCAGATAGTGTTCTCCGTGAAATGATAGCTTTGCCCCTTTATGCTCTAATTGACGCTTTCTCCTTATTTCGAGTTCCTCCGCTAACAGCAACCGTCCCTTATTTCTCATATTCACTTATACTCTTCAATGAGAATCATCACTAAAGTTGTCGTGCTTTTCAGACAGAAATGAAGAAATAAAAGCAAATAATGAAACACAATCCGCCTCCAACGCTTTTGCCGTGTTTCCTCTTCTTTTGATCCAAATGACTCCAAAGTACCTAAATACTCAAAAACAAAACATAAGATACATAATTTACAAGAAAACTAGCATAGAAAGCATAAACAATAGATAAATAATATGGTGTTTTAGACACCTATCAAAGGTAACAACCATGTGCGAGTCTGACTCACTTTGACCCGCCCAGTCACCAGATCCGATTCATCCCAATAATACCCTCCCTAGTCAGCCAGGTAAACTATACTCTGGTTAGGTTAGCTTCAGATAGGTCGGGGGATTCAGAGAATAGAAATGGTCGCGGTTGTGTTTCGAATTCCATCATAAAATCCTCTTTCTATAGATCTTAGACTCTCTCCAATATGTGCTGGATCAATTTTGAGTTTTGATGGATGAGAAATGGTTTTACTTAACCCAATTGATGAGCATCTACTACCTCTATTATTTTTCACCGTTATAACTATTTGTAGCTGTAGAGGAGAATTCGAGTTCAAAAATTGAAATGGGTTGATATGCAACGAAGATTAGAAAACTACAATTCCTTCTTTATCAAACGCAATCAGTTCATGGTATCACTTATCATCTCTTCAGAAATGTTCGATTTTTTTCTTTCTGATTTTACATTGCTAAATTAGTACAAATGGGTATATGTTATTGTATCAGTTTATTTCAAAATTGATACATAGGTTTCTCCCAGTTTAATGTGGAATTAAATTATAGGTTTCACTGTGATGTGGAATTAGTTGTTTGTAATTAAGCTGTTTATTAAACATTTACTGTTCTTCATTAGGCCATTGGTCCGGAAGCTGAATTAAATGAAGTTGTTGAATCTGGAATGTGATCGAATCTGGTTTTGTAGAGATTTTTGAAAATGGATTTTTTTTATATAGGTTTCACTGTAACTTGGTACTAAAATTAAGAAAATTGATTTTGTTACTTAGTATTTGTATGTGAATTTTGTTTGATAAACATGATTGTTCAGGTGATTCATATTTGAATAACATTTGATTGATACAAAATCAACTAATACCACATTGATCTGATTTATAATAGAAAATGAAAATTTCTCATTATGCATCATCCTTGTGTGTTTATATTTTAGAACAAGAATAAGGGTTTTACTTTAACATGAAACATACTGAAGATCAAGTTCAACCTGGTGAATGAAAATTAAAAGTACTTGGAGGCAGTTGATGCTCAAGGACAGAGAAAAAGTTGTCGAGATACTAGTTAAGGATCTAAAGGTTTTCACTTCTTTTAACGAAGACTAAGAGGTTTCTAAAGAGATTACTCAATTGCTTACACTCAAAAAATTTAGGTATGTTTTA
Source organism: Papaver bracteatum (assembly GCA_023529315.1). Classification (NCBI taxonomy): domain Eukaryota; kingdom Viridiplantae; phylum Streptophyta; class Magnoliopsida; order Ranunculales; family Papaveraceae; genus Papaver; species Papaver bracteatum. Next base: position 235,293 of record JAJJWX010004500.1, read on the forward strand.
TTATACTAAGCATTATGAGATTCGAGTACGTGTTTGATTTAATGCGCATTTGTATGACCAGACAGAATAGGAAGCTTTCCAAACATGGGGACACTAAATCAGTTCGCAACATAATGCTAATGGAAGTTTAAAAACTTAATGAAGCAAAAAAAAAATCCTGAGAAGCTTGCATTCCCGCCTTTCAAAACTCATGACTCCGGACCTTAATAAACTAGAGGTTACTCTTGTTGTGTTACTTTATTTTCTAATCTTTTTTTTTTTTTTGTAGATTTAATTATCTTCATGCCGCGTCTTTCATTATCATTGATTGAAGAAGCATGAGATCAATTGCATGTCAAAAGGGGAGACTTTTCCCAATATTCATGGCTAGCTTTACGTAAAGGGGATGGGATTTGATATTTTCGATGCTCCTGCATGTTTTTCAGTAAGTTGTTAATCACGTTATATTTTCTTCACCCCTGGATTTCTATTTTTGAAGCAGTTGATGTAGGTTGGTGTTTATATTATATTCCAGCATTTGTTAATGAAAATCCGACGTTGTTAAAAACACTATAACAGTGTTGATTTGGACGTCATTCGTGTACTTCATCTGATTCATCCGAAGCATGATTGATGTGTATCACAATCACAAGTATTGAATCTCGATGTTCTAAAGATGTTAAATGTTATGTGATCACTGCATTGATAAGTCAAACGATTTGTAAAGACCTTGATATCTGCAGAAACGATTCTCCTCTACTGTGGAGTATATTTGAAATAAGCTATGCGAGATGTATTACATGCCCTCCCTTTTTTTACCTTTCCTATCTGATCATATGATCAATGGTTTCTTCTAAAGACGACGAGTCTTGGCCAACTATTTTCACTTTTTCAGGGTGGCCACCTTTGATAGTTACTACTTCCTTTTTTTTTTATGGTGGACACCTTAGATTATTGCGCAGTCCCTCTCACCTGTCTTAATAAAGCATATAGGATAGACGAAATATGTACTTTTCCCCCCTTCCTCTTAGGCTTTCCCTTTTCTTTTTTCCCTTTTTTCCCTTTTTTTTTTTTTTTTTTGCAGATTTAACTTAAGTGATGAATACATAAATGCTTGTTTTTGTTGATGTCTTATTCAAGTAGATACTTGAATTTTCTTATAAACAACTTTACTTGGATATGTGCAGTAAATAACATCAATTTTATGTTTTCGTGGTCAGCGAGTATTTCTACACAATGTTAGGGTTTGGTTTGGTGATGTTCCTTTGGAAGCTTCTGGAGATTTCGGAATTAATCCTGACGATGGGGAGTTTCATCTTATGTGTCAGGTATTTCTTGTAAACTTTTCATGAGTGTCATATTGGAATCTGAAATGACTGACTTTCTTTTGTATAAAAGTAGTACATAATGACGTAATTTCCTCACCTATTCTTAAAGTCCTAAGCCCGCCTCTTGGTCTAGAAGCGAGACTTGTGAAGGTCGATGACATTTTCTCTCTGAAACTTACAATCTATGGAGAATCATTTCTTCGTTATATGTTCTTGTAAGAGCATAGTTCATCTGACATGCAATATTTTTCACGTTCTTATTATCAGATCCTTAGCGTTGAAGTTAATGCTCTTATGAAGACCTTCAAGATGAAGCCTTTGTTGTTTCTTGTATGTTTACCTTTTTCTGGTGCTTGACCTTCTCATGATGATAACTCTGGTCCCTAGATAAGTCACATAAACTTGCCAATTGTTTGGTGAATGAACATTTACTACATAATACTCTAAGCGGACCATCTTCCATTTGCTCGTGCTGATTCATGCTTTAAGAGCTAATATCCTCTGAAACTCCTGTACAAATGGTTAAGTGCTTCTTATTGGGATATATGTGGATGACCATGTTTCTTGAGCTTTCTACAGTTGCTTGAGAAACTCCTATCATGGTAAGGAGTAACTTTCATTTTGTATGACCCATCGTTCTCTTTATCTTGTAAAGAATTTATAGATACATCAAACTGAATGAATTGTCTTGTGTACATTTCATTTACCATCACATTTACTGCAGTTGGAAGGCTCAGTAACTGTGGTTTTTGATTGCCAATGCCCCTTAGATACTCATGTATTTGTAGGGAGTGGGATTTTTTCGAGAAAACAAACTACTCAGCTCCTGACTTCCCATCATCTGAAGCATTTGAGGCTATGATGAAGAGTAAAGAGGCTGGTGCTGTGGAAGCATTTGACCATATTCGATTGACATATGTGTCAGCAAATTTCACTTTCAATATTGATAACTGTATAACTGTCTCTCTCTCTCCCCAGTTTATTATTTTAAAAAATCTTATTATATGGTTACAGGTTGCTGACTTGTATGGAATCAGAGCCACCCTTTTGGATGGTGGTGAAATTATAGGTGCTCGAAATGCATGGGTCTGCCCAGAGGTAATGCCCAATTCTGCTACATGGGGTGGTTTTTTATCTTCTTTTCTTCTTTGAAGTGCCATTGTCTGAAAAAATAATCTCGCTCCCACCCCTCCTTCCCCCAGTTCAGTTACCCTTTCGGCTGACTAAAAGTCAAAATAAGTAATATATATTCATGATATCTTCATTTGCTCAGGGTGAAGTTGATGAAACGGCAATGGATGTGAACCTTTTTGGAAATTTGTAATTCGATAAAGTTATGCATCGATATCTACCAGGTGAAATTCAGTTGATGCCTCTCAAGATAGAGAAACCAAACTTTTTGGGGCACTTTTGAGACCGTAAGTTTCGTTTTATGTGACAATTTATGATTAAATTTGTAACGTGACTATCTTTCTCATCCTTTATCCATTTAAATTTATAAAGAGTGATGTAACCTTGACTATTAAGGGAGTTGAACTGGATTACTTTACAGTACAACATAACGCCATGTAACTTCAGGAATAAAGACCCATATGTGCTACCTCAAACCAGGGTTCCATCACCTACCAGGTTGCACAAATATACCCGCGAAGCAAATACCTATACCGGTGGAACTTAAAACAATGTACCCAAAGGTTTTTATGCTACAGACTGCTATGAATACCTAGTAAAAGTTATACTACCCTCAAAGTGGGATACCCATCATTATTTATAATACCTCTAATCATAAGGTACCCATCGAAATTTATACGACCATGTTGTCGAGGTACCCAATTTATTTTATAGGACTGTCTGAAGACAACATGCAGTGCTTTTCTTATTATAGTGAACTTCCCCACATAAAATATTTATTTTATAGGACTATCTGAAGACAACATGCACCGCTTATAGGACTGCTTTTCTTATTATAGTGAACTTCCACACAGAAAATATGCCGTAGAGAGCATGGTTTCTCAATAATGTTATCCACAGAAAATATGTCGTAGAGTCGCTACGGAAATGAAGAAGACTAAAGTTTTTTTTTTCCTCCATAACCTATATAATCAATACATAACTAATATTTCTGATTTTTTTTAATATAAAATGTAAAACAAAAACGCAAAAAGAGTTTAAGGTAAAGACAGAGTTGAACTCTTCCGAAATAAGATACCTCTATAAAACCATAGCATATATATATTGGGTACCTCTTAAAGGAGGTCCCAAAATATTTATTGGGTACTTCTTCAACAGAGTCGAATAATATAAATTTGGTACCTCTTCAAGGGGGGCCCCAAAATATTTATTGGGTAGTTTTTCAACATGGTCGAATAATATAACTTGGATACCTCTTTGAGGGGGTCTCAACATTTATTGGGAACTTCTTTAACAGGGAAAAATAATATACATTTGGTACCTATCTAATACGATTTTGTATTACTTGGATACTGATACATACACCAAATGTTTAAACATCTTTGAACCGCTTGGAAAAAATGTTATAAGTATCCTTAAAATGATTATATCCTTATCTATGGATGAAAATCATCGTCACATCAGAGCCTTGGCTCAAGCTCTCATGAAGACTTTTGGAGTGTGGTAAGTGGTAACGAAGGGCTAGCAATCATCCACTCTGCAATAACACTTGCAGATGGAGATACAATAGTTTGGAATTGCTGCAAAATGTAGAACTTATGACGTAAAGGAAAATATATACAACAATGGTTAGGCATGTATATATAACTGGCTAAATGGGAAACTTCTACCGGAAACCAGTTTATATGGATACATGATAAGAAGTTAAATTTACTTACACTATGAGCACCACTAAGAGAAAATGTACTGGCTTTCTGAATGGGTCCCATGAGAGGATTATTCGCAGGATGAGGATTACGAGTTCCATCATTAGGAGCACAAGTATGATCAGTGAAGTCTGCATTGATGTCAGGATGAACTATCTCAGCATATAACATGTCGTTGCAGGAAGCAATGAATTTGACCTTGTGCTCTCATATTGCAATACCTTTAATAAACCATCTTTTTGCAGCAGTACACATACAAATTGAGAGGAAGAATACTTATAAATGCAGTATAATATATTATGTGTATACTAAAACTGTAATCCACCCTCAAACTGAAATGTCTTTCATAAGTGACCTTTATGACAACAATGATTGGCTAAATCATTTCAGCATCAAATAACATCATGGAATCTGTACGAAGGATATGGATGAAATATTAAGATATATAAATTAAGACTTCTGTTTGACCATATGACAGAACAGGCTTAAGTAATTACGACCAAGTTTAGGTTGTTAACTTGTCCAGGCCCTATGTGAGACTAATACCAGAATCTTAAGGCTATACATGATTCACTGGGCTGACTCGACCTTGTACGGGCGGATAAAACAAAAATAACAAAGCAAACTCTTAAGAATTCAAACTAATAAGCTACAGACTAAATGAGAATAACAAGGGTGCCTTAAGGAAAAAAATATTAGCATGAACTACAGATACAACAAACTATTTCTCACCCTTTGTATTGTTCCTCTTAGTGAAGCCATCTCCAGCTCATCAAGCGGTAAATGTTTCACCTACAGCATTACAACGTGAGAAACAAGTGAACAGCATAACCGAAGCTATTCAAAAAAACTAAGACCATTAGTGGAATGAAGTTAGGTACCTCAACATTAGCTGAATATCGAGGTTGATAGCATACATTGGTAAGTTGACCCTTTTGAATAGAAAGGGACAAAATTGTTCCTTTTTGCAAGTTCTCTTCCTTAGATGTAGCAAATAAAAAACCAAAAATCTCTACTGCCAAGCTCTCGTCAGGCCTCCCTATGTCATCCAACTGCATAACAAGAACACAAACATAATAGACAATGAGAATTCGATTAACGAGGAGTATCGCAAGAAATAAGCCAAACAAATAATTGGATATGATTCGTGAGGATATTCTATACAAGCCAACTCTAATGCAAGGGATACATCTCTTAGGTTAAATTAGTTCCGACTGTATAGAGGAAATATCCAAAGGGTGATCTAGTCGTTGGGTTGGCCATTGCAAAAATTTACACTACATAGAAGTCTCAAATGCCAAGCTATGAAGTTCTCTACTAACTCTGATTGACTAGCAAAAATAAAATGACTGACTAAATCGATAGTGAAAACCATTCTAGCAATGCTCACTTGCAAGTAGAGGTTCGTTAAGAAAATCTGCAAGGTAGCAACATATATGCATTTTTCATGGTCATAACTCGTACCTTAATCTTTTCATGTGATATGCTCAAGGATCCAACCAATTGAGGTGCTATCATCAGCTGATTTAAACTAATTTAGCTTGATACCGGAGATGGAAACCTCCCCAACAGGACCAGTTTCCTCTGCATCATCCATCATCTGGGTGCTTGTATTCTCGTCACTTGCTGCCATTTTAGTATTAGAAACACAGATGGGGACAACCTTGAAATTTAATCCTTCCAGTAGCTTTCAAATTCATAAGCCTTGGACAATCAAAAGTATAAGACGACATCAAGCTGAAGAACTCAAACCCACGCATACAAAAGTCCAGTACTTTTACCTGCAGATTGGTAGAGAAAGTAAAAAAATAATACACACCTTCAGAAAAATCATATTAATGCCACTTAAAATATGTAAAAGTTAGGAATTGCATAAGGATTCTTGTTTTATTGGGAATTACTTAACCAAAAATGAATTAGTTTTTTGTCTTATAAGACCTAGCTTCAATTACGGAAAATAAAACTGGTTAAAGGATTTTTAATTGCAAATCCCCATAAAAAAATGATAGCAATTTACCTACACGCATACAAATTTGGTAACAGAATCGCACAATCGACAATCAAAACCCATGAACCTTTGGAAAAAGTTCAAATTCTGAATGAACCGAATGAATTCTATATGGGAAGCAAGGGGATTGGTTTTATACAGTAAAAAGAGGGTTATGGTTTTAAACACGAAAAAAACGCTACTACAATCACCTTTCAATATGATGTAAACGAAAAATTAAATAGAAATTAATACCTATACCATTTGGATTTGATGAATTCATATCTGGATTTGATGACTTCATTTCCATCCGTCTATGGCGCTCTGCAAACTTGCATAAGATAAGATGAAGGAGATCATGCAACAAGAGTGAGTCATATAACTTCTGAATCCCCCGACCTATCTGAAGATAACCTAACCAGAGTATAGTGTACCTGGCTGACTAGGGAGGGTATTATTGGGATGAATCGGATCTGGTGACTGGGCGGGTCATAGTGAGTCAGACTCGCACATGGTTGTTACCTTGTTGCAGAGTTTAGCAATTCTCGGACCTTTTCCTAAAATACGAAATATCTATCACCTTTGCTCATTAAAATTCCACTGTCAATAATTATTTTTTCTTATGATTTTTCGTATCATCCTCATCCTATCTAAAATAAATTTTATCTGAATCTTTTTATTGCGCTGGTTTTTTGTTTTTATTTTTGAAAAGGAAAGATACGTTAAAAGAAAAAGTTATTTACAAGAATGTATACAATGGTCAAAAAAACCTTCACACAGGAAAGCAAACAAAGATATACACGGTCATCATATCCTTCCAATGATGAAGAACATGTTTCATAGAAAAAAAACTTGAAAATCTTTGTTGTAGAGATCCAGAGACAGATCCAACCAATTCATCCTTAGATTTAGCTCTTCCCTCATGGACTCTCCTATTCCGTTCGTTCCACAACTCCCAACAGTCCATACTAAGAGCTGAAATAAAGATCTCCCATAAGTGAATATCCCAACTGCAATGAACGAACATGTGTTATATGTTCTCAATCAATGAATTGCAAAACAAGCACAAATTAGATTGGATAACAACTCCTCTATTATGAAACATGCTCCTAATTGGGACGAAATGGTGTAGCGACGCCCAAAATAAAAACAACACATTTGGAAGCACAAACTTGTTGTTCAAGATATAGTAAGCATCCCAATCTGGATCAGATTCAGTTAGAATTTTGTAAATACCATTTTCCGAGCAGTCACCCAGCTCTAAACCATCATCCTCTCCCTGAACCAGATTCACATTTCTAATATCATATTTAATCTCTTGAAGATCTATCCTCTCAGCAGGGTCTAAATCTCTAGAGAACTGAAAATTCCATCCACCAGTATTCATCTTTTCCACGGACTCAAACTGCTTCCTGCTTAATTTATAGAGTCTCGAATACTTATAATTAAAAGCCGTTTTCCCAGCCCACCAGTCATGCCAAAATCGAATAGATATTCCATCTTTAACCTAAATAGACACAAAGTCCAAGAAAACCTCATTATTTTAAGGATATCAAACAACATGCTTCTTACAATAGAATCCTTAACCAGCAACGGCACCAAGCAGTTCTTATTTGCTTTACTTTTTCACATACAATACGTGTGACAGATAAAAATTTTTTTTGCTCCCAACAGGTAGGGTTACAACCCGCTTGACAAGCTCTGATTCCCTTAAACGCCACTCAAGATTAAAATATTATGTTCATTAATAGAATCCATGTCTCAGTATGTAACAATTGTTTCTAACTGAACGACAAACTTGAGATCCTGCTGAACCGAAATCTTATTGGTCTCAATGCTAGAATTCTATGAGCATATGTCTCATACCATAATACTCATAAAATTCCGCAAGAGTTCCTATTTCCAAACAGAGGCCAATTTCCCAAAATTCATAGACGGCCAGTTTCCAAAGTACACAGCCGCCAATTGCCAAAATACACAGACGGCCAGTTGCCAAAATAAAGGTATTCTGGTTACCAGCCATCATTGGCCAGTTGCCTATGATATATACTTTCCAAGATTGCAACCATTTCCGAATAGGTGGTATGAATTGTCGAAGCAGCAACCAACACTCCCTGATGATATGAACAATCTTGTAGATTTTTTTTGAACCGCTTAGCGGCTGCCTACGTACCCTTTATGTTGGTCGAAGGGATCAAGCACGACCGTAGTTCGTCATATAGATAATATGAACTACCCTTATTAGTAGAGATTATCTCTTACCAGTTGATATGAACTACTCGTTAAAGATAGCAATCAACTCTTACATTAGATAGTATGGACTACTTACCACAACAGTAATTATCTATATACATAGCAGTAACTTAGATAGTATGGATTGTACGAGTTTCATAGCAACGACTATCCCTAGAACACTATATCAACATTTATATTTGTACATTCCACTCAAAACCAATAGCAGACTACCACTGTGTTGTATATCTAGTCCTAACTATACATATATACACTTAAGAAACTATAATACAAGTCAATATAGGTAATACATGTCAATAACGAAAGATTATACACCATACCTTCTTTTTTTTGTTATTGACAACACACTCTAATTCCATCCACGACAGGTACATATATCGTATCATTGAGAAGAACTCCTTACCACGACAGGTGGACTAAGCAAGTGAATCAAACATATTTAGTAATGGTAGTGTTCAAAAAAGGTTAGTCCATATTGTGTTTACAAAATGAACAGATGTGAAATGAGAACTTCCCATGAGCTGTATTACAGAAACAAAACTTCATAAAAATAAGCATCACATACGTGTCTACCTAATTTAAATTTAGAACATCAACACTTGGTTGATTTATCAACCAATATGTACTTGACTGTTCAAGACAGTAGCAATTCATGTTCCATTGGGTGGCACCCTCGTAAAGTGTAGGTACCATGTAGTCATGTACACTGTCAACCAAGTCACACTCGCCCTTAAGTCGTAACATGGTCGAGCCATCTAAATACACGGTGAAATAGTACATACGACATAAAGATTCAATTTCACTGTCACACAAATCCCATAGTCTATGGAGTTACAAATCAAATATATACAACCATTGCGAATATTTCAATCAACCTATAAGCTACAAAAGTTCTAACACTATACAAGTAATTTTCGGTGTCAAAGAATGATACTATTAATCTTACAACTCCATTCCAAATAGAAGACATGAGATATGAGCTATAAGAGGTTCAATATATTCTAGTCAACAAGGAGATCAGATTGAAGTCATTATATAACTCTTTTACTATGACGTCCAACAACAACTGAAAGGAGAATAAAACACAGCATGTTATATCCTTGTTACGACCATAGCTCAATCAATTTCAGATAAGAATAAAGTTTATTTAATGATAAAGTTCAACCACAATTCAAAGAAAACACCGTTAAGCCAAAAGATTCCGATCCTCATAAACTAAATGGCACTTTCCCAAGCTAAGAAATGGCCAGCATATATTTCAAGTTAAGTGGCAACTAAGGACCAATTAACAAATCATCAATCCAATCACCACTGAATGGGATAATGAAGGATAGGTGGGAAGTAATGGATTCCCGTTTTACAGAATGCAATCTTAATTCGTTCAAGCTTTTCAGTAGCAAATCTCACCCGATCGTCTTGAAATTTTTACAGTAGCTTGCTAACTCATGGTACTAAAACATATATAAAAATCATAGCAATGGTTAATTCAAAATATACACTCAATATAAGCTGGCTGGTCGTACTAACAACCTGCATAATCAGTCCCAGTTCTCCAAAGTCTAGGGGTACCTAAAGTGATCGGAATTTCTTAAAACTTGTACAGAGAGTATCATATGCCCTAATAAACAACATATCCAAAAATGAGTTGTATTCGATCAACGGATTATGAGATATACAATAATACTTAGTTTTTTTTTTTTTTTTTTTTTTTTGATAAGTCCAAATTTTTTTTATTAAACAGCAAAAGATACAGCAAAGTTTGTACAGGAATACAAACTAATCAAATCTATAATAGGTTACATTTGGTATTTCAATAGCATTAATGAAATCAGGTTTATTGTCGTAACTTAAAAATTCGCCGTCTTCCAAAAGACAGCCCCTTTTAGCCATGGTTGTAGTAGCAGGATTTCCCACACTACACCCCTATTAAGATCCTATAAAAATCTAAGTGAAACTAGTTGAAGATTAAAGAATTAAACGACACTTTTATTATTTAGATCTCAGAAATGTTTACAGAAAATATTCAAACTCAGAATTACAACTTTCTTTTCTGGAGTTTCTCTCTCCTCAAGATTTTCTCAACTCTAAAAAATACATCCTCCTCCTCTGGACTTACCTGATCTCCTTATATAGGAAATTACATAATGGAAGACAGCTAAGCTTTCCCCTTCTTTCGGATCTATTCTGTGATCTCATCGTGGCAGTTACATTGTTTATTTTTGCCATCTTTCGTAATCCTCGTGAAACAACATGCTTCTTCAATTGTCAACTATCTTGATGCTTTCTCATGTTGCTCACCAAATTTCGTTGGAGAATTCTCACGACGCTCTCGTGAAAGATGTCATTCTTGTAGTGGGAGTATTCAACCTTCTCGTGGAAATGTCGTTCTTATCACGAGAATATCGTTGTAACGATATTCTGGTACTACAATGGTATCCGCTGAGAAGTTTGCTTCCCTATACGTATGCACAAAACGAATCGAGTTATATCTTGCCTCAAAAACCACCCATCTCGAACGCATGAACCACGGAACTGCCATGTTATTATTAGAATAAACCAAGACAACACTCATTGAATCCGTGCGAATTCAAATGTAATACTTGGAGTTGTCCAGGATTTTAGTTTGCAAAATGCAGCCATATTTCGTGCAACCTTTCCCATAGTAAACGTGACATGATCCTTCTAGAAATATTATCGTGCTTAGATCACTTAATGATGCACTTCATACTAAAATTTTGTTGGATAAACGTCTTCGTTACCGATTCCCAATAATACGACTCGTATATTATCCACAGATCCGTTACAACTCTTTGTAACATGTATTAGTTTTCGTGATACCAACAAAAAAAACAAGAAAATAAGGATAGAAGAAGATGATCAATCACAAAACTTAAACAAACTTACTTGGGTGTATTGAGGCGAGTAATCTCTTTTCTTAAGACATTTGATGCCCTGTATATAATGTTGTTACAGATTTAGCGACATATGTCTCCAACATTCAACAATACCTCGATGTTTTTCGCAGCAATTCAATAACACCGTACTACGAACGCGAATGGATGTAGCACAAACTCTTCTTTAACTCTTGAAGACACATGCAAACTCTTAAATTTGTAGTACTAGTTTTATGACTCTAAAAAATCCATCTTTTCAATGGAGAATGTATGGGGTTTATATAGGTTTATAAGTGACTCTTGGTGAAATCCTTTCATGAAGAGTTACATCCCTTAGTGGAGAGTCACATCCCTTGGGATAAGACACTACCTATTGAAAAGGTTCAAGTGAGCGGACACATCCATACACACTAACTAACTCACACTAGTGGATAATGGATTTTTAACCACTTTCTGGGCTTTGAGAATACGACTTCCTTGGGCTACTCGTAACTATATGAGTTGTGAGACACAACAGTTTTTATGTTAAAAATTAAACTTGTTTCTGCCACAGTCGTTATATTGAGAGGTATTTTTATAATAAACAAAGGCTCATTAATCGAGTAAAAGAACCACTGGGTGCAAAACTAGTTTCTATAGCCATGAAAAACGTACATACCTTTCTCTTTGAGATCCCCTTCTTTCTCTCTTCAGTTTCTCATCTCCTTTCACAGAACGAGATCCCCTTCTTCTGCAGATACGATCCCCCGTCTTCTTCATCCAAAAATCATACCCCCAAATGATAAACTCTTTACTTCTTCACCATCAAGAATTCAATTTTAACAAGCTTTATTAGTATTTCGATCTCATACTCAAATCCAATAAAACCCCAAGAAATAAAATCCAGTGTTTCTCAATAATTAGAAATCAAAGTAACCCCACTCTCACATCACAAATTGCCATGATTCAAAAACTATTATTTCTCACCATATCTATCAACCCTTTTTTTTTCTTTCAAAACTGATTCCTTGAAAACCTCTTTTTTTTCAGTTTTCAATCCTCATCGGGTAAAACCTGTGGGCTCAGTATAATTTTTTTTTTCTTTAATTTCTTGAATGATAGTGTTTTAATTAAACTTTGGTTTTGTTTTTGTATGTAGAAGACCTCCAGGTGGATTTATCTTCAGGTATAACATCTCCATCACTTTGATTCAATTTTGTTGGTGTTAAATTGGATTTCTCTAAACCTAATCAGCACGAAGAAATCTAAGTTTCTTATAAAAAAATTCTCTATTTCGTGAGGTTGGTCTGCTATAATGGTGAGACTTACATATGGGTTTTATTAGATTTCTGTTTCTGATTCTTAGATTTGGATTTGAGGGTTTCTGATGGTGATAAGTTGATTTTTTTCCCCAGCTTTTCTGGTATTGAAAAGGGTTTTGACTGAAAGGCTCAGTAATTGCATGAGAAACAAATTTTAAGGTATATACGAACATTATTAATTCCTCTGATTTTAATTTCTCAAATTAGGGATTATTTAATTTTAACATTTTTTTTTCTTATTTGGAGTTGAAATTCGTAGATTTGGGTAATTTTGATTGATTTTAATTGTTTATTTTGTTTGTAGTCCTTCAATTTTGGTACGGGTTTTCAATTTTTCTCTTCTTTTTCAGTTATGGGTTTTCTTAAATGGATGAAAGTTGTGCTTGATGGGGTTTTCCTGGCATTTTATATGTATTGTTGTTGTTGTGGCTTCTTGCTAGGTTGGTTACGGGTATATGGTTATGGCTAGTGGGGGCAGATGTTTTGTGGTGTGTGAAGTTTGAGTTTGGAAGGAAGGACAGGAGGAGGGAACTATGAGCACCTGGTTAATCTAGTTCCATGGAAGGTATTTTGCAATACCCATTATCACATTTGATCTTGTGAAGTTTGAGTTTGGAATTTGGGAAGGTTTAATTGTAGTCGTGGATGGCGAAGCTGTGATTTGGGAAGGTTTAATTTTGCAATACCCAAGAATAATTAAAATATTTGTTCTTTGATGCTCATAATGGTGGAGACACTGAGGTCTATATGCATCTTCACATTTAAAACAAGCATGTACTACTCATTTCCCTTTGGTTTATATTAAGAAATACCTTCCAATGTCTGGCATAATATAAGATCAAAAACCATTTGCATCACGTATCTGTGTAGGGTGGTCTTAGCATTATTCTTAAATGCTTAAAGCAAGGTATTTGAAATGGGATCTCTGATTTAATTTCTTTTGGTGGTAGGTATGCGTCAATTTTACTTAAATTCGTTTAGCAATTATTCATTTAAAAATCCATTTGCATGTTTATTTGTATAAAACAATAACTGGGGAATGGAAGAAATGCTATAAAAGTTCACAATTTTCTTTGTTTTCTCATTAATTAGTTCATCGATAGAATAGTGGTTATTAAGTTAATAAAAGAGGTATCTGAACTTCTTCATTTATCCGTTTTTTGTATTTTACATAGAATTTGTTAGCGTTGCTTTTCGTGTTGTACGGAGGAATCCTACCGTTGCTTTTGGTGTTAAATATATTGTAACATCATGTCAGAAACCATGAGACTCATTTTGGGATGAGTTTCGCCTTATGGCGGTGCTAAATTGAAGATACACCTTGAACCTGCATACCTCGCTGGTGAATTATAACTGAGTCAGTGGAATTGGTTTTGCAAAAATCGCAAATGCATATGACTTAATATTGTTAGACCATACTGTGCGATTAATATTGTTAGACCATAGTCATGATCTCCTCTCTTTTCATATTATTTTATTAGCTGGCTTGCGAGAGTCTCAGTAACGGCCTTGTGAAAACATCATCTGCTTTGGTTGGAACATTATTGAAGACTTATCAGCGCAATGGTGGTGCAGGATCAGCATTGGCAAGTGTTGTTTGTGCAGCTCCTGCTGCTGCCGTAGCATGAACCTATTTCAGCATATGCAGAGGTGACGGTGTGCGACCTTGGAATAAATTCAGCTTGTAGTTGGCATGTAATTATGCACTAATGAAAGTCACATGTGAGTAAAGATTCTATTGGCCATGTTCTTGTAGACTGTTATGGTGATTTATCTAGAATTATCGTGTCCAAATTCTGAAGCAAGTCTACCGCACTTATAGCTACTTCAGGTAATTGTAGTATATTGGTGTTGCTTAATGTTGTTAATTGTATGACAGCTGATTGAATTATTTTACTTGTTTTAGATTAGGAGAATCAAGCTTATATGCATTTCAAAGGTTTTTCTCACCAGAACATCAAACCAGATAATTTGCTTATGCATCTTGGACAGAAGTACTGAATTTCTTTCCTTGGCATCTTTTTGAGTTGTCTGAAGTTAAAGTTTTCTCTATTTTTTCATTTTTTCTTTTCGCAAAAACTTTTTTCGTGAACCCATCATGTGCCAGAATATCCCCAAGATTGTCACTGATAATTCTTTGGTTTATTTGTGATGTTAGAAATGTGAAGTACTGAGTATTTGGTTATTGTACTTACCCTTGAGGTTATCACAGGTTGGAAAAAATCCATTTGCACTGGTAGGCATGCGTCTGGAAACAAGTACGTGCGACTGATATGGTGCTCAAAGGACCAGGAAATCTTAAACTGCAAATGGTCAAGTAATACACTATCTTTATACATCTTCAGCCCCTTTTTAACGGCAAGTATTTAAAGAATTTTTTTGCAGTATATGATAAATTGATAATACATTAATGTGTACACATATTGCTTAGGTGGTGAAAATTCCAAGAGGGAGCATGAAAATTAAAGTTTGATCATATAAATGGTAATGACTGCAGTTCATATGTTTTCTTTAAATTTCAATTTGAATGGATACTTGTATGTGTAGTTGTAGGTGATGATGGTGTCGAGTAGTAGATTCCTTATTTCATAATTATTACCCGAATGTTGCATTTTTAATTCTTCGGTATTATTATCTTATCAGTTACTCTATCTGATTGCAGGTATCCCATTGAAGTCGAAACTAATGCCGGCATTAATATGGTCAGTAACACATCCATTTACTGTCTTATTTTGGTCACAGTCTTGATGCTTAGTTGTTTCATTCCTCCATGTTATGAGTTATGCATCTATCGGTAAGGTTCTCAATTGGTGAAGTTTGTGAAATTTTTTTCCTAAGACTTCTACCAATTTACTATGTGTGCTTTTGATCAGGAATCCAGTATCTCAATTTCTTCATGAGTTATGGACGAGATATTTTACATATGAAAATTAACTGCAATCATATGTTTTCTTTAAATTTCAATTTGAATAGATACTTGTATGTGTTGAAGTGGTTCTGGTGCTTTCCTCATTTTTTTTTTTGTTTTTTTGTTGTTAACTAATGTAGTATTGGTTGATTTTTGTTTACAGCTTAGGGCTGGAGCAATGGACCTGATTTGAGCTACGTTGTCAGAAAATGAAGGCATAGATGGTGAAGTCCTACCTTAAACTGGAGTTGAATTTTTATGGTTTGTTAAGCTTGTAATAGGATATTGGTCAAGGTTTTCCAACTTAGTCTCCAATTTTTTCAGACTTGGAACTTACAGTATTTTAGAAAGTTGAAATTGTAAACTGAATACACTAAAGTCATTATCAATTTAATTTTGTTAGATCCAGTTTTGAAATCATTATTTGTTTGATTGCGATTCAGCTTTTAGTAATTCAGTTGAATCAGCTGAATCAATATCATTTTTTTTATTATAATATCACTAGTAAAACGACTGTGTCCATCAATATTTTTCTATTGACTGTCGAAAAAAGTCGTTCTTTTAAAGAATTCAACGTTTTCCAGAAACAGTCATTTTGGAAAAAACCACTTCCAGATTCCAACTGATGAACACAGTCGTTTTTAGAGATATTACCTCTTGTTTTGGCAGTGGTTTAACTTCCATTTTCCACTAGTGTCATATTTCTATTCAAAATTCCAACAATCCCCCACATTGAATACAAATTCATGCAAAACTAATGCAGACACTAGAAAAAGTTTGTGCGCGGAACATCACTGCATCTGAAGAGATAACTTTTGGCTTTGAATATTCCGTAGTGAATACCTACCGGGTTTACTAGTTATTCGGTGAACACGATGTCTTGAACCGCCCAACTTTATGATGTAAACCGATGCAATAGATATCACACAGTTTATTTCCTTACATATCCGGTTCTCGGTTGTGTTCATTTCGGCCCTGAACGATGTTGGTTTTCATGAGTGCTCTAGATTAACTTAGCCTTATAGTTATCATAGAAGCGGCACCACTTCACACTCATATAGGTGATCTCCTATTTGAAAGTATCCTGCCATACTTTTCTTAGTTAAACTAAGCCATAGGAATCATTAAGAAAAATTCTCAACCTCTCATTTCACAGGCAACATTGTTTCATCATAGAAATGGGAAAGAGAGTAAACTCTCATAGTTTTTACGGTGAGTATAAATTTATAACTTGGTTGTCCCTTTTGAACCTAGATAACCATGGGATCTCCAATCGCTAGGTTGGGTGTCCGCTATAAATACTACTCTATATAGGCTATCCCATTTCCCTCGATGACGCAATTATACGCTCTCTATAATTCGTATCATTTGCCGGCTAGATACAATTCACATACACTATTTCTTTTCGATGTGCGTATTTGAGAGCAATTTCTTTATGATACTATATCGTCGATCTATTTATCAAGACATACCATAATCTCAAACTATGTGTTATTTCCGAATAATTATATTGTTTGATCAGAATAATACATTTATTTTGTACATGCATATACTTACGCCACAAGTATATTTATAAGGAAATGTCAAATCGCTCGTACTTTCCCTCCAACTTTAAGAGCTCTGGAGTCTGGAGTCCATTGTTGATCTTACTATCAACCTTTGTTTAAACGATTTCCTTGCGTTTCTTCAACGAGCACATAGATTCCCATTTGATGATTTCAGATCATCTATATCTAAGAATCCATGTACATATCATTTTCCTCGATATGTCGTATATATAGAGTACTAATTATTATCCCAATAATTTTCCTCACATCTCTTAGAATTCTTTTCATCATATCTCTTAGAATCCTAACCAGGATTTGTGTTTGAGTTAAGTAAATTATCTTCGCCCTTAAAGGCCTTGAAAAAATATGCTCTCACGTTAAACGGTGATGAAACCCTCGCTTTCTATTAGCCTAGAAAGGCCTTTTCTAATGTAGAAGCTATGGTGAGGACATTTGGCATAACTCTATTGGTTGGAATAATTAAAATTTGGTTACACTTTGGTTACATAAGCTACTTAACGGTTAGTTATTAACGGCGTCAACCAAAAAGTAGGTGGACAACACTTTTATTAGAGTTTTAACCTAAATTATATAGTTACACCATATTTACACCTATACTTAACTGTACATTAGTATGGGTGGACAAAACCTACGTCCAAATCCTTAAAAAAAAAAAAAAAAAAAAACTCTTAATAATACACGAGTTCCTGTTAAAAAGGAAATCCGTTATTCACCTTAAAAAGGAAACCTGTTAGTTCGTTTAAGAAGGCAAGCCACCGTGATCCTCCTTTATTATTGACGTCGGTATGATATTGAAACACCTTCCTTCCTTCCTTCTTTGATACCAGATTGTTATGGTCTTTAAGAGGTTTTGGTGCTGGGTTTGAATGGAAGGTTGTTCGTATAGATTAATTGAAGGTTAAAATTTAGACTAAAATGTGGTAACTTGGTTAATTTGCAGTTCTGCAACTGAGATGAAGAACACCCCTCTAAAGCTTTCTTATGTCTATCACTGTGTTGGTTATGATTCTTTCCACCTACGATCTCTTGCAAGGAATGTTTCCACAAACAAATCGCAAAGGATCAAATTTGACAATGTTTATTATATGGAAGCCATAGTAAACCGTGTCAGGAACGGGTTTGAGTTTCCTCCTTTGTCTCTTCTCTATTTTAGTTTTGATTTCGCATATCTTTTCTTAGTCTTTACTACATGGATTCGTATATGTTTTGTATATGTATGAAAAAATTATGTGGAGAAAGGAGCAGTAGGAAATAGGATTTACCTATGACTGGTGACCATGGTATGTATGAGTTTTCACTTATAGTTCTAAGTTTTATTTTAATTCTTCATTGAGTATTATTAATTATGTAGTTTAATTAAGGTTAGTGATTATTCATTCAAATTAGGAATTAGGGTTTCGTTGGCTTTTCTATTAGAAGTTAATTTCATTGAACAAAAACAAATCGTAAAGGATCAAATTTGACAATGTTTATTATATGGAAGCCATAGTAAACCGTGTCGGGAACAGGTTTGAGTTTCCTCCTTTATCTCTTCTCTATTTTATTTTTGATTTCGCGTATCTTTTCTTAGTTTTTACTACATGGATTCTTATCTGATTTGTATATGTATGAAAAATTATGTGGAGAAAGGAGCAGTAGGAAATAGGATTTACCTATAACTAGCGATCATGGTATGTATGAGTTTTCACTTATAGTTCTAAGTTGTTGTTTTTTTAATTCTTCATTGAGTATTATTAATTATGTATGTAATGTGTATTCATGAAAATATTACGGAGGTGGTGGTCTGCGTAAGCAGCACCAAACTGAGTTAGACTATCATTTGAACCTGATGTTAAATTAACAATACGGAACTTATGTTTGACGATGTTGATTTTCTTAAACTTGATTGTTGTTCTTTTTGTTTGGTAATTAATCGGTAGGATAACATCGGGTTTGTTTCATATGAAGTGTGAAGCGAAGGGTTCCCGTGATGGATACAGAGGCGGAAGACAAATGACAACGCACAAAAGCCCTCACATTTCAATGGTGGTCCTATAGTGCTTGTGGGGGTGGAATCTTACTAAATGAGGACATCAGAGGCTTAAATGGGTATGTGAAAAGTGTATTCTTAATTTAGTTATAAGAAAAACAGTATTCTTATTGTCTTTCATGTTTAGTTTCTGCTATCGCGAGTTTAAACATAAACAATAATGTTGAAGCCTGCAATTCGTTACATTCAAGATAAGCTCCTTCTTTCATGTGGATATGGAAGAGCTTGGTGTTAACCAAATATTGATGTTGAAACAGATTATGATAACAACTCTATGTGTCTCAAGGTACTCCGGCACCAAAGTCCTTGACTGTTACAAGCAATCTGATTTTATCAGTTTAAAATATGTAATCGTTTCCTAAATAGATTTCTTAATGGTTGGAAATTTTATATTTACATTTGTAGGGACTGATAACCTAATAGATACACATTATAATGCCTTATTTTTTGTGTTCATAGTCACAATTGACGAACCCTATTTTGAGATTGCCTTACTTTTGATTTATTTGGGTTTTGCTCTTTAAAATCACATGTTAAAATCTTTTTGGTAGTATGAGGTTCGCATTTCAATTATCATCACCACCACCACCTTTGATGTCTAGAAATAAGGTATTCTGGTAGGGCAGATAAATTTGGTGGTGGGGAACACATGAAGCTTGAACCCTCACTTAAGAACCACCACTGTCACTTTTAATACCTTAGAAAGAATGCGTCTCAGTAGATTACTAACCTTGGTCTGTTGGACTTCATTCAACTAATCCACAGAGCCACCTGGAAGTAACATCCACTCAAGTAAGTAACTTCTTAGTAGTGTCATTGTGGTACCCTACATATATGAGATTTCTTCTCAATTGGTTATCTAATGGATGGTTTTTGCAGGCCAAATTGTGTGTAATTAACTGAAAGAGGGGACTATGGAGTTTGTAGGAAGGGGTTTAGTGAGAACAGAAGACATAAATTAGAAATTGGAAGAGCTGATGATGTTTTTTTTTTTGCGGATGTTAGGGATGCTGAGATTATTATTGTACATGCAGTTCAGGCAGGGAGGGGGATCGTAAGTAGTGAATCCCTAAGTTTAACTTGCATATAATAATAGTAAACAGAAATCCCCAAGTCCACGATTGCATTCTTTTCAAACTATTGTAGTAATTGACCAGCTGAAATTATACGCCCTTCGAGTCACAGATGGACAAAGTGGAGAAGAATCTAAGAAGTAATGGCACCACAACTTATTTAGCAAAATCTGTCCATAAGCAAGAAACTCTAAAGTAATGGTTTATATATGTCAGGCATCAGTACCACCTCTGGGATGGACTAATATTTTTTTACTAACAGAGCTGAAGTACAAGTTGGGCATCGACGACGAATTGATATGTGTAAATTTCGGCACATAATGAGACAGTCGAAGTTGGATTAGTGAACTTAAACCTGTCAATTTTATGGTTTTGTTCAGTTTGGTGAGTGACGTTCTGTAAGGTATTGAACTTGATTATAATTATATTTGACTCTGCAGGCTTATACCTATATGCTCATCCACGGATCATGATAAGTTTATCTGTTTATTTTTTTGTAATCGATTCATATGGTAGTTAATCCATTGTGTGTAACTGGGAGCATTGGTATCAATGAAAACCCACTGGGTACACATGCACACAGATGTTTGTTTCTCATTAGAATACTATTGATGGTACTTGACAACACTGTAATATGGGTTACTTCCTAGAAAAGAATAAAATAGGCGTAATACGGAAACCAATAAATTTTAATTAAGTACAGAAAATGAAAAGAAAAAAAATTATATATATATATATCACCACTGACGGGTCGAACTCCGCGAAAAATTACTGTCTAAAGCCCGGTGCGAAGCACGGGCACAAAATCTAGTACTCGTAAATTTATCTAACTCATTTAGTACATACATACACCCACGCATGTCTTCTAGCAGATTAATTTATCTAACTCATTTAGTACATACACCCACGCATGTCTTCTAGCAGATTTATCTCTTGTATATTTGCTACACTTTTGAGAGCCCCACTTTTTGACGAATTCACCAGCATGAAGAAACTCATCATTTTCGTCTCCTAGCAGTACAATGCTAATCTCTACGCATACCAGCAGGGTTGAAAACCCCTTGAGTTTTCACCTTATCTCTCTCAACATAATAAGATAGGATATTTATTAATGGGTGCCAAAACTTTGAAAACAGTATATCATCCATCGCAGGATTCAAATTGCACCAATTCAAATCAATTTGAAAGTTTAAACGAGGCAGTAGTAGCCCAATTCAAATTATGGACTTAAGTCACTAAACCAATCAGTCTTGATTAGTTAATTAATCACCGTTCACAAATCAACCTCTAATTAAGCAATTAATCACTTAATTCTTTGTAGTGATCACATGCCCAACATGACGAATTTCCCATTTGAACTTTAACTTCAACGATGGATAATCCACTGCATAGTTAGTGTAAACTCAGGCCCGGTCCTGGCTTTTTGGTGGCCTCAATCGAAAAAATAATTTGTGGCCTCATAGTGTGGTTTTTTTTTTAAACATAAAATTTAGCACCACTAATCGGGAAAAAAATCACCATCAGCACACTAAATTCGATTCTATTGGTAGATTTTAATAGGAAAGTAATATGGAATACGTTCCTTGACAAATAAAAAAAAATCATCACCAAAACCTAAGATTAGGTCTCTATCTTGATTTTTAATGGAAATATGAGATTTTTCTAAACAAATAAGGATTTTTTTTTGAAAGTATACGTTCATAAATTCTTTATAATAATATATTGTGTGTAATATACGAGAGTATGCTTCAAAAAAAATGTACGAAAATTGAACGAGAGTATATATAAATATTAAATATAATATTAAATGGGAATACACAAATACCATACCGTGACACACCCAAAACATGAAGGATGTGAAAAAAATAAAAAAATCATGTAAAGCTGAGCCAAAGGTGTATTTATAGATTTTACATGACACGGATTGGATGTGTCACCGTATCTTTCATGCATGGTATTAGTTTTTTGAAATGACATACATAATGAACATGATATCATTCACTTGGAGAGGGAATTTTCAAAAAATTGTGGCCTCATTAATTTTGTGGCCTCAAGCACAGCTTTGGCTGCTTACAGCAGGGCCGGCCCTGTGTAAACTATATTTGCTTAGTTGAGACCGAGCTCGACCCCCACAATTCCTAGATATCCACTAGGATTTAGAAAATCATTATTATTTCTCCTTAATGATTTATATTTCAACTTAGCAACAACCAGGCACCCGTTGTTGAAGAGACGCATTTTGACAGTGCAGACCAGTTTGGAATTGTTGTGTCCTTCGCATCATGACTCCAAATAGAGAATTTCCAAAAAATGTAATCAAGACAAAATCCTGATCTACAGCTTTCACTTTTTACCACAAAATCAAAAAGAGCAACAAAAAATATTGGAAAATCATTCTGGGCTAGATGAATTCCTGCTCTTCAGAATTTGGACAAACCAGACTCAACTTTATGAAATTTCCAAAATTACTTCCACCATTCAAAAAATTCTGAATTTTGTTGTAGAGTATTATCAGAATGTCTTGAATACACGATTAAAAGGATTTATCCAAATTCCTCCCCGGTTGGGAGATTCGCCCAAATTTCCAACAGACCTACAAACTTGAACATTTTCACTAATGTTCATTCTCGGTCCGTTGTTTCAATCAGAGTTTTATGGATTTTTTTTTATTTTTTTTTTAATTCAAAACTCATTGATTGAATGAAAGTTGCTGGAACCTTCGTGCCCCCACATTGAACCACTACTAATATCATAATTAGTATATTTGTTCAAAGTTATTTGGTTTTAACCTCTCATTAAAGGCATCAGTTTTCCTCCCTTAATTGCGAAAGGGCTGATCATAAGAATCAAGATTCTTTCGATGACAGATAAACCAAACTATAACGGTTTGATGAAAGAAACAGTACCCATCTAGTTTCATTGTGACCGGATGAAACAGAGAAGCCGTACCCGGTTTATTTTCAGTTTCCTGTTGAATCGCACCCTTCCTATTGGACGTGTATATACATTCAGTAGCTGTGACAGAACAGCTGCACCTCCAGTCCAAGTCTAGTGCAAGTCTTTAGGCGTATAGTTACTGAAACGTTGTAAATCCGAGTCTTACGTTCTTTTGGTTATTGTAACAAGTCCTGTTAACTTCCTGTAAATCCGTGTAATCTGTTAGGTTAAGTTTTTTGAACCCTACTCTTGTACTTGTACTGATACATATAAATAGTTAATGAAATATCAATATGTCTACACAGTTGTGAGACATCAAAACCAATAACTTAGAATCTTTGATGGTATCATCTTGATCCATCCTAGGACCTATTTTTCTTTTTTCATCATTCTTCCGCTCAATTATCAAAATCCTGATTCCTCTCACAATGGTGGACACTTCTGATCAATCACCTACTCCATCTCCAACTCATTCAAACCATGAAACTCAACCAAATCATGAAACTAATGCAAACCATGAACCCCCAAGCCAATTTTTCAGGGAACAGTCGAACCTTAGACCCCTACATCATTAACCCAAGTGACAATCCCACAATAGTTCTCTCTTCTCCTCTTTTACAGGGAGATAACTATGGTTCCTGGGTTAGGGGAATAACCAAAGCCTTGAATGCTAAAGGAAAGCTTGGTTTCGTGGATGGTTCTTTGCCGCCTCCAAAGGATCCATTGCAATATCAATGTTGGAAAATATGTGATGATCTCGTCGGAAGCTGGTTGCTGAATTCCTGTCAGCCTGACATCAGGGCTAGTTGTCTCTATGCTCCTTCCTCCCATGCCATCTGGAAAGACCTCCAGGTGAGATTCTGCATATCTAATGCACCTATTTTGTTCCGTCTTAAGTCTGTTATAGTTGATATTAGAAAAATATCGATGTATGTCTCTTTGTATTACACAAAGATTAAAACTTTGTGGGATCAATATGATTCTCTTGTGGATGCTACCTAAGTGTGTATATGTGGTGCTGGAAAATCTCTCCTTGAGAGATTTGAACGAGAAAGAGCAATGGAATTTCTCCAGGGCTTACATGATCGATTCTCAAACCTCAGAAGTCATATCCTAATGATGGATCCTTTTCCCACCGCTCTCCGCATGTTCAACATGGTGCAGCAGGAGGAAGAACAACATCATATTACTGCAAGCCCTCTGCCTAGCATCGAGTCATCTGCTCTGAACACAAATCGATTCTTTGCATCGTCCTCTTCCAATCGATCTTCTACTGCTCAAAACAATAGGCAAAGACCCTATTGTGATTACTGCAATCGTCATGGACATGTTAGAGATCGATGCTATCGTCTTCATGGATTTCCTCCATCATCATCTTGTACCACTGCTGTTGTTTCCAACACTACGGCTATCTCTCAGGATTCTCACCTTATGCAACCTGCTGCAATGCCTGCCTACTCAGCTGACCAATATGCTCGTTTGATTGCTCTTATCAATCCTCCAGGAGAACCTACATCTGTAGAACCCCATGTGAATTTCACTGGTAATCTCTTTAACATTTTTTTTCCTGAACCTTGGTTTGTTGACAGTGGTGTAACTCACCACATATTCAACTCTTTATCATATTTTACCTCTTATACTCTTGTCAGTTCTCTAATACAAATGCAATTGCCTGATGGCACTTTATCTACGGTCAAACACATTGGTGAAGTTATATTTTCCCCAACTTTGAGACTATCCAATGTTCATCACATTCCTGATTTTAAGTTTAATGTCCTTTATGTGAGTCAATTGACTCGTTCTTTAAATTGTGTTGTCATTCTCACACACAATTCTTTTGCTTTTTAGGACCTGCTCACGAACAAAGTGATTGGTCAGGGTGATCTCAGTGGAGGACTCTATCAACTCCGAGTTTCAAAATCGCAAGCAACATCGCATATAGCTCTTTTCAATAAGACGCCATTCGACATTTGGCACTGTCGTCTTGGGAATCCTAGCTTAGAAAGATTTAAATTTTTATGTAGTTCAAATGATTATATTCAGTCTGATTTTTTAGTTTCTTGCGATGTATGCCCGATAGCAAAACAAACTCGTTTATCATTTAATAAAAATCGTATTTCTTCTACAAGGTGTTTTGAACTTATACATTGTGACATATGGGGTCCCTTTTTCACACCATCTTTCACTGGTGCAAGATATTTTCTCACCATTATTGATGATTTTTCTCATTGTACTTGGGTATATCTTATGCACACCAAGGGAGAAACTAGAAAATTTATGAAATTTTTCTCACGTCATGTTATCACTCAATACTCTCAGAAACTGACCACTATCTCTACAGGTAATTCACTACCTTATTTACCAATTCTACAACGTATTCAATCTGATAACGGGTCTGAATTTCTTTCTACTGATTTTCAGACTTGGATGGCCGATAATGGCATCCATCATCAGCGCAGCTGTGTTCATACTCCACAGCAGAATGGTATCGTTGAAAGAAAACATCGTCATTTGTTAACTGTTGCACGAGCTCTTCGTTTTCAAGCAAATTTTCCAATCACCTATTGGGGTGAATGTGTGCTCACGGCATCTTATCTTATTAATAAGATGCCAACTCCTCTTCTCTCAAAGCGGTCTCCACATGAAGTTATGTTAGGTACTCCTCCTAATTATCGCAATCTTCGAGTTTTTGGATGTTTATGTTATGCTCGAAATACTAAAATTACTAACAAATTTGATCCTCGTGCTAAACCGGGTGTATTTCTTGGTTACCCATACAATCATAAAGGTTTTATTGTATTGTATCTCGATACAAAATCAATATTTGTCTCTCGCGATGTTGTTTTTTACGAGAATGTTTTCCCTTTTAAGGATGCCAAAGTATCTACTTCAGATTTATTTACACCTGCACCTCAAGAGGAATACTATTTTGACGATATTCTTATTTTGCAGTTGCCAACAGCTGCATATATGCCTTCTCCAGCTGTTTTTCCTACGGAAAGTTCTGATAATGTTAATTCACCTCAGTTCATGATTCTTCCACAGTCACCTGAGGCTGATGCTTTACCTCAATCCAGCATTACAACTTCTCTACGGTGCATGATAACACTTCTGATGTTGACTCATCTCTAATATCTCCTGCTAATATACCTACTGTTGAATTGTGCAGATCAACTAGAGCACATCACCGTCCAAATCATTTGAAGGACTATATATTCTCGACCAAAAAGTGTACGTCTCAGTCTCCATATCCTCTTACAAATTTCATTTCTTTTGATCAATTCACTCCGCAACATCGCGCCTTTCTTTCCTCTGTCATTGCTAATGATGTGCCACACACATTTACGGAAGCAATCAAAATTCCAGTTTGGCGTGATGCCTTTATCATGGAGCATACTGCACTACAGAACAATGATACTTTCACTACTACTACTCTACCTCCGGGTAAGTCTGCCGTTGGCTGCAAATGGGTATTCAAATTCAAATACCGTCCTGATGGCACAATTGAATGCCATAAGGCTCATCTTGTTGCTAAGGGCTACACACAACAAGAAGGTATTGATTACCATAACACTTTTTCTCATGTTGCTAAACTAGTCACTGTCCGTGTTTTACTATCAATAGCTGATGTTCATAATTGGTCTCTTCATCAACTTGATGTCAATAATGCTTTTTTACAAGGCGATCTTGAGGAAGATATTTATATGAAAATTCCTCCAGGATTTCAGAAAAAGGGAGATAATCGTGTTTACAAACTCAATAAGTCCTTATATGGACTTAAGCAGGCCTCTCGTCAATGGTTTGCAAAATTTTCGATAGCCTTACTTAATGAAGGCTTCACTCAATCACGTGTTGACTATTCTCTTTTTACTTTTCATTCTGGGTCAGTATCTATATATGTTTTGGTTTACATTGACGAGATTATTATCACAGGTACAAGTGATTCGGCTATACAAGACCTCAAACGTAAACTAGCATCCCAATTTTCTTTAAAGAACCTTGGTCGTCTCTAATATTTCTTGGGCATTGAAGTATCTCGATCTCCCAAAGGTATTTTTCTTTGTCAACGCAAATACATTCTTGACATTGTCAATGATACTGGTCTTTTAGGTGTTAAGGTTGCTCCATCTCCAATGGAACAACATCTAAAACTTCTTCCATCATCTGGTGCCCCTCTATATGATCATAGTATTTATCGTCCTCTCATAGGCCGTCTACTTTACCTTCAGGTGACTCATCCTGATATCACTTTTTCAGTTAACTATTTAAGTCAATTCATGCAGCAACCATGTTCTGGTCATCTGGATGCTGCACATCGTGTAGTTCGTTATCTTAAGGGCACTGTTAGTCATGGAATCTTTCTTTCAGCCAATAATAATTTATCTCTCGCTGGATATACTGATTCTGATTGGGCAGGTTGACCTACTACTCGTCATTCCACCACAGGGTATTTCACTATGTTAGGCAATAGTCCTATCTCTTGGAAATCCAAGAAACAACCAATTGTATCTCAATCTTCCGTTGAGGCAGAATATAGAGTTCTCTCCAAGCTCACTTATGAATTGCAATGGTTACATTATATGTTCACGGGTATGCATATCAACATTCCGAAACCCATTCCAGTTCACAGCGATAATCAAGCTGCTATTCATATTTATGAAAATCTAGTTTTTCATGAATGAATTAAACATATTGAAATCAATTGTTATTTTTTCCGTGAGAAACTTATCTCTGGCCTCATCAAACCACTGCATATCCCTTTTGCAACGCAATTAGCATACATTTTTACAAATCCACTTGGAGTGGATCATTTTCGGCGTTTTTCAAGCAAGTTAGGAATTTGTCCAGATTTTTCTCACGCTCCAACTTGAGGGGGGGTATTGGACGTGTATATATATTCAGTAGCTGTGACAGCACAGCTGCGCCTCCAGTCCAAGTCTAGTGCAAGTCTTTAGGCGTATAGTTACTGAAACGTTGTAAATCCGAGTCTCGCGTTCTTTTGGTTATTGTAACAAGTCCTGTTAACTTCCTGTAAACATGTGTAATCTGTTAGGTTAAGTTTTTTGAACCCTACTCTTGTACTTGTACTGATACATATAAATAGTTAATGAAATATCAATGTGTCTACACAGTTGTGAGACATCAAAACCAATAACTTAGAATCTTTGACTTCCATAGTTTTAATTTGAATCCTCAAATTGGTGTAACCATCACGTTGGGATAGCCAATTTAATTCAAACCACTATCTTCAAACTTCATGTAGTTTGAGAATCAAACAACCAGAAGGCATCGTTTGTGTGTCCTATGCTGATATCTCCATCCAAGACTCCTTAATAGGAACCCTCGATAACTTTCACTGATAATATGTAGTTTAAAAATCATTCAAATAAGAATCTCCATTTATCGGTTCGTTTACATCCCAATTCCCAGACGGTTTCTAACTGGATTTACAGGGAACATCGAATGGAAGAATCTGATTATGTTCATTGTTTAAAATAAACAAACACAGATGTAAATAAAAAGGTAAAGAAACAGATGTAATTATTCTCCCTTGGATGTCTAGGATAGAAAACTTCTTCTCAATTTATATTACACAGGTTACATAGAAATTGAGAATACACAATCATAAATACAGAATATACACAAAATGGGAAACTAGAAAATCTTCATTATGATCCTGTAATATTGTTTCCTATCCTGAATTATTTCCAGCTGTACATGATGACGACACAATATCCTTGACAGTCTGTGATGTCGACAATATCCTTGACACGCCCCCTCAAGCGAATATCGGTGTCAACAACATTGAGCTTGTCTCGCAATAGGATAAAACGGGGAGTAGAAAGACCCTTGGTGAGAATGTCTGCAATCTGATCTTGGGAGGATATGATCCGTACAATCATTTCTTTCTTAGAGACCATGTCTCTTACAAAATGAAAATCGATCTCCACATGACGACTGCGAGTGTGAAACACTGGATTGGCAGTCAAGTATGTAGCACCTATATTGTTGCATCATAAAGTAGGAGGAGAAACAAGAGGAATGCTTAGCTCAAGAAACAAATATCTGAACCAAACCACTTCAACTGTTGCATTTGCAATGGCTCGGTATTCCGACTCCGTGCTAGATCGAGAGACTGTGGGCTGTTTCTTTGAGCTCCATGATATAAGATTGTTTCTGTAGTAGATTGCATAACCACCGGTTGATTTTCGATCATCCAAAGAGCCTCTCCAATCTGCATATGTAAAAACTGATATCATTGGAGGGGAATTGTGATAGAACTGTATCCCATAAGTGAGTGAGTGCTTTAGATAACCTAAAATTCTCTTTACCAAAGCCCAATGCTCTGTAGATGGACTATGCATGAACTGACATGCTTTATTTACCACAAATGCAATATCCGGACGCGTCAACGTCAAGTATTGCAATGCTCCTACGGTGCTACGATACAAAAATATGTCTTGAAAAGGTTCCCCTGAGTGTTTTGTAAGACGGGTGTTTGCAGCAATTGGTGAAGATATTGGCTTGGCGTGTTGCATATTTGTTCGCTTAAGGGGGTCCACAATGTACTTTTACTGAGATAGAACTAAGCCCTTCGAGTTTGGCGTTGCTTCGATCCCCAGAAAATAATTGAAAACACCCAAGTCTTTGAGGGAAAACTCTCCACCAATCAATGACATTAATTTAGAGATGAGTACTGAATTACTACCTGTGACCAGTAAATCATATACATAAACTAGGAGATATACAACATCCTTACCTTCTTTATATATGAACAAAGAAGGATCAGTTTTGGACCCTTGAAAACCAATGGTAAGTAAAAATTGATTTAGCCGAGTGTACCATTCCCACTGAGATTGTTTTAAACCATAGATGGATTTCCTTAGTTTACATACATGTGTAGGATGAGAAGAATCAGCAAAACCCGGTGGTTGGATCATATAGACTTCATCATCGAGAACTCCATTAAGAAATGCATTGTTGATATCAAGTTGTCGAATAACCCATTTGTTAGATACAACAAGGGCTATTATTGTTCTCAATGTTGCGAATTTTACCACAGGGTTAAATATAGTTGTGTAATCTATGCCATATTGCTGGTTAAATCCCTTCACAACTAGCCTATCTTTGTAACGAGTTATCGTGCCATCAGCATTGCGCCTTGGCATAAAAATCCACTTATTACCAAGTACGTTCATAGATGGAAGTCGAGGAACCAAAATCCAAGTACCTTATTGAAGGAGAGCATTAAGTTCAGAAATCATGGCATCTCTCCATTGTGGGTATTTAGCTGCCTGAGACGCACATGTCGGAATAACCTCACTATCATTGTATTGAACTTCAGCTTCAAGAACTAACGGATAACGAGTATTCCTCTTGACTATACCAGACTTGGAACGAGTATGCATATCTTGTGTGGTAACAGTAGGATTGGGAACAAAAGTAGTAGTAGGGGTAGCCACATGTGTATCAACAACTTCCAGTTGTGGATTAGCAGTAGTTGTTGGTGTCTCTACTGGTTATGTATGACCAGCTCCTGAAGTTGTAATTTCTTGAGGTTGTGAAGTCGAGGACAATGGGGCATCTACAAGTGATGGTGCTGCAACATTTTGTTGTGGACAAGCAGCAAGTACAACTAATTATGGAAGATGTATAGGTGTTACTGGGAGTGGTGCATGTGGAGAATATATTGTACCTGTAAATGGGAAAAGAGACTCGTCAAACATAACATGTCTAGCAAAAAATATACACCTTTGAGTTGGTTCATAGCACTTGTAACCATGATGCCGGGAGTTGTAACCCAAGAAGATACACCTAATTGATCTTGTGTTTGTTGTATGGATGCAAGTAATGATAGCAGGCGCAGCCGAACACTTTTAGGAACTGATAATCTGGTTCTTTTTGAAATAAAACTTCAAATGGTGATGATTTACCTAGTGTAGGGGTGGGTAACCTATTTATTAGGTACACTGCAG
Source organism: Papaver bracteatum (assembly GCA_023529315.1). Taxonomy (NCBI): domain Eukaryota; kingdom Viridiplantae; phylum Streptophyta; class Magnoliopsida; order Ranunculales; family Papaveraceae; genus Papaver; species Papaver bracteatum. Next base: position 266,363 of record JAJJWX010004500.1, read on the forward strand.
CCTCAAAAGCATGGTCCCAAAAATGAGTAAAAACTTTGGCATGAGCCATTAGTGTGCGTACCGTATCAACCACATGCGGATGTTTTCTTTCAACTACACCATTTTGTTCGTGTGTATGAGGACACGAAACTCAGTGTTGAATCCCAAACCAAGTAAAATATGATTCTAGTTTTTGAAACTCTCATCCCCAATCTGATTGAACTACCTTGATAGTGGTAGAAAGCATGTTTTCTACCATTGCTTTAAACTTCTCAAAAATCCGAAATACATCCGATTTAAAATTAATTGAGTAAATCCAAGAATACTTCGAAAAATCATCCATAAATAAGACATAATACTTTGAACCAGACGTTGATATAGTAGGTGAAGGACCCCAAACATTTCTAAATATTAAATTAGAGGAGCTTGATAGATTGAGTGAGTCATTCTTAATGTTTGTCGATGACTCTTACCCAATTGACAAGCTTCACATAAATTAGAATTCCTATTGTTACTCATAGGTAACTTATTTTTATTTAAGATAAATTGAACGATTCTATAGGCTGTATGTCCCAACCGGTGATGCCAAACTTCTTGTGCTGTCTTCTCCCCAATTCCAATGAATGCCTTCCTTGATTGACTAGATATTGTAGAAGGAAGGTGATATAGACCATCTTTACTCTTGCCTTCCAGAAGAACTTTCCCCGATGTACGATCCTTAATATAGAAAACATCAGGATGAAATTCAAAATAAGCATCATTGTCTCTGGTAAATTTTCGAACAAATAATAAATTTTTCTTTACTGTAGGAACATGAAGTATATTGCTTAATTTGAAAGAATGAGAACATGCATCAAAAGTAGAAGACCCTATATGAGTTATTAGCAAACCTGTACCATTCCCAATAGTAACGACATCATTTCCATTGTATTCAGCATGGTTTTGAATGTTTCTCATGTCATGAGTAACATGATGGGTTGCTCCGGAATCTGGATACCAGGATGGATCCACATAATTGTATCCAGGAGCATGAGTTGCAATATTCACAGCGGATGATTCAAAGCGATGTCCTCCTTCATTAAACCGATTGTATCAATTAAGGGAAGAATGCCCGTATCTGTTGCAGATTTGACAGACGGTATGAGGTACAACTTGATAGAGATACCCAGCATGGTTATTGCTACCACCACGGCCGCGTCCATGACCGCAACCACGAGTATTGTTATTTCCTCCACGATTAGGTGTTGGTTTTTGGTTGTGATTCTGAGTTTGAGAAGCGGAAAATGGTTTCCTCTGAGTATTGTTAACAATAGGATAGGCTAGTTCAGCAACATGTTGATCTGCTAAACGAATTTCATGGCTAAGCAAGTATCCTTGTAGGTCAGCAAACAAAACAAGCTGAGCACGTGTGGTCATAGACGTAACAAATGGTCCGTATTCAGGGCCAAGTCCATTGAGAACATATAAAACAAGTTGTGAATCAGAAATTGGCTGAGAAATAACAACTAAACTATCAGCATAAAATTTCATTTTTGTTATATAATCAAGGATATTCAAAGCACCCTTCTTGGTGTTCACCAACTGTAGCTGGAGATGCATCATACGAGCTTGAGAGTTGGAAGCAAATATTCTTTATAGTCTTTGCCACGCCTCTCGAGAGGTCGTCACTCCAAGCATCTGAGTGTGTACACTCTGTGACAGAGAGGATAGAATACCACTGAGCAGCAGTTGATCCTTCTGTTGCTGGGTCAAAAACTCTGGATTAGCATTCTGAACAGCTTCAGTTTCCTCTGGTAGCACTACTTCAATGGTTGCAGGTGGGCAAGGATTTGATCCGTCCAGAAAACCCATGTAATCATGGCCACGAACAAAGGCCATGATTTGAGGTTTCCACAACAAGTAGTTACTTTCATCCAGTTTGAGAGTTAATACGTGATTGAAGTTGAAAGAGGATGAATCCATTTGACTGAGTTGAAAATAAAGGTAAATGAAACAAGAACAGGTGATCCCAAGATTGATAACCCTAAGCTATATTGATACCATAACAAGGTAAAGAAACAGATATAATTGTTCTCCCTTGGATGTCTAGGAGAGAAAACTTCTTCTCAATTTATATTACACAAGTTACATAGAAATTGAGAATACACAATCATAAATACATAATATACACAAAATGGGAAACTAAAAAATCTTCATAATGATCCTGTAATATTGTTTCCTATCCTGAATTATTTCCAGCTGTACATGATGACGACATAATATCCTTGACAGTCTATGATGTTGATACAATATCCTTGACAGTAAACACCATGAACCCGCGCTTAAGCAAAATGTTTGGGATCATGACCTTTTCTGCAATCAGTATTCCAACCGATTAACACTGTAGAATTTGCATCTTCACCCCTGATCTCAATGTTGGGTGTATAAGATGGTCAACCACAGACACCCATTTGGATTTGTCTTAGAGGGAAACAAAGATTTACTAAGTGGGAATGTGTAAGACTTTGGTTCATAGTATACCTTCTTAAACCTTCGAAGTGTTATCCACCAATGCATGTTTCCCTATTTCAAAAATTATTGTAAACTGCCGATCAAAACCATGTGCAGCTAACCGTCATGCACCCTTTCATACACCAGACGTCTTCTTAGAAGTATTTCCCATACTTTAAGAAACTAATTAGTGTTTCCACCTAACCGTCATGCATCTTTTCATTACAAGAAGTCGCTTAGAAGTATTTCCCATACTTCAGACACTAATTATCATTTCCATTTCAAGAGAAACAGGAAGGTAACGACGGTGTGAGATATTTTTCCAGAGACACCATGAAACTGACACTTATAGAGTGGATTGCATCAATTCGTACATCTATGAAAAGCAAGTGTTCGTGTATCCACCAAACTTGTATTTGTGAGACTTTGACATAAGTAAGTCGGCACACGTATTTGTTCAGAAACTTCCATAATTGACCAATCTTCTTGAATTTCCAATGCATTAGATGGAGAAATATCAAGATAGATTTCAATCAAACAGATTTCTCGAACCAACACTTTCCAATCGATAACAAAGATTTATAAACGATCAAATGTCTTAAGGCTTCTTCACTGATTCTCCAATAATACGATTCGTATATTATCCACCGATCTGTTACAACTCTTTGTAGCATGTATTAGGTTTCGTGATACCAGCAAAAAAAAAAACTAGAAAAGAAGGATAAAAGAAGATGATCAATCACAAAACTTAAACAAACTTACTTGGGTGTATTGAGGCGAGTAATCTCTTTTCTTAAGACATTTGATGCCCTGTATATAATGTTGTTACAGATTTAGCGACATATGTCTCCAACATTCAATAATACCTCGATGTTTTTCGCAGCACTTCAATAACACCGAACTACGAACGCAAATGGATGTAGCACAAACTCTTCTTTAACTCTTGAAGACACATGCAAACTCTTAAATTTCTAGTACTAGTTTTATGACTCTAAAAAATCCATCTTTTCAACGGAGAATGTGTGGGGTTTATATAGGTTTATAAGTGACTCTTGGTGATATCCTTTCATGAAGAGTCACATCCCTTAGTGGAGAGTCACATCCCTTGGGATAAGACACTACCTATTGAAAAGGTTCAAGTGAGTGGACACATCCATTCACACTAACTAACTCATATTTCTATTCAAAATTCCAACAAATTTCATAACGAGCCAACCATCGGATCTAAAAATATCAGTATAGCAAACACATACCTTATAGGGTTTGCAAGGTTGTAAACAAGGCATTCAAACACGAATTATTAATGGGAAATTCCATGATTTATAAAATCAAACAGATATTAAAGGATTTCATGATGATTGGAAGATACCCAATTCATCAATTTTCCAAGAACGTGAACTATAATCCAAATTTCCAATTTCATAAAATAAATACTAAATCCATTGCATGTAAGAAGAATTGAATCATATAACAAGATGTGTAAACAAATTAGCAATACAAATTCTTTAATTTTCTAAAGATATGCATAATCAAAAAGGAATTGATTAAGAACTTCATGATTCACAAGTGGTACAAATAAGAGAACCAAGAGACTAATCTAGCAAGGAAACCTACCTCAAATTGAAGATTTACACTCAAGGTTAACAATAACCTTCACAACTTATCTAGCTTAGTTCTATTAAGTGCAAACACTTAGAGATCTTCAATTTTAAAATGGGTTTGAGAAAAATGGATTTTCTGAGAAAACCTTATGTGTAAGTGAAAAATACAAGTGATAAATGGTTTTCCCCAATAACACTCTTCACTAATTCTTTATATTGTTCTCTCACTCATTGATTTCTCTTCTTCATAATCAGAAACTATATATATAAGATAAACAAAACTATGGTTGATCTTCTTAGTTCAAATTTACTTTGGTGACAGCAGAAGAGATGGATATGGACCGAACCGAAACCACAACTCACAATACTAGCCCCATTTCTAGAAGTACCTCCTCTGAAGAAATAGAAGGGAGGAAACAGCCTTACCAGAGATAGCCTCCTCGTTTTCTCCGGTTGTATTTTATTTTATTTTTCTAAAACAAGAAACGACACCACCATGTATACACGTGAGTGAAGAAAACAATTGTGTTTAGCTATTAAGGAAGACCCAAAAAATGTTATGTGAATATATGTGATTTCTAACTCTATTGAGTTAACTAAAACCCGAGAAAATTCAGCGCGTCACATAGGCACTCCAAGTGTGAAATCTGACTAACGGGTTTAGTTAATCCCGAGAAAAAATGCACAGAGTGTTACACCATTAACCCATTAAAAAGAACTTCGTCCTGAAGTTCAACATAAACTGAGAAGTAAGGAAGACTACATGTGGTCACCGCAAGAGCAGAACACTGATGAGTTCCAAATTTCATAGTCCTATTTGAATCGGAACTGCTCTGATACCAACTGTGATGGATCGGAAAATTTTTGCTCCCAACGGGTCGGGTTACAGCCCGCTTGACAAGCTCCGACTCCCTAAAACGATACTCAAGTTTAAAAAATTATGTTCATTAATGAAATCTCTATCTCAGTAGGTAACAATTGTTTCTAACTGAACGACAAACTTGAGATCCTGCTGAACAGAAATCTCATTGGCCTCGAGGTTAGATTTCTATGAGCATATGTCCCATACCGTAATACTCATAAAATTCCGCAAGAGTTCCAATTTCCAAACAGAAGCTAATTGCCCAAAATTCATATACGTCCAGTTGCCAAAATAAAGGTATTTATGGTTACCATCCATCATTGGCTAGTTGCCTATGATATATACTTGCCAAGATTGCAACCATCTGCGAATAAGTGTTATGAACTACCGAAGTAGAAACCAGCACTCTCTGATGATATGAACAATCTTGTAGATTTGTGATGAACCGCTTAGCGGCTGCATACGTACCCTCTCCGTTGCTCAAAAGGATCAAGCACGACCATGGTTCGTCATATAGATAACTAGCCCTTAACCCGTGCCTTAATGGCATGGGCCATGATGTTGGTTCATTTTTAATATATCGTATAATTTGTGTCCCGAATACTTATCAACTCTTTATGCTTTAATATGTGTTTGTCATAAAAATAGTTGGGATTTTCCTCTCTTTGTTTCTTTGTTTTTTCCTTTAATATTTTACCGCCGGAGATTTGCTCAAACGAAAAAAATATAATCTTAACTTCCAGTCATTTTTTATTTAGGTTCATTGCTTATAATGAGATAATGTTATACATGAACATGGAAGATTAAATATTTTTTGGAAATATGTCGTCAGCAGCGCTCATTTCAGTGAAATCAACTAATCAATATCGTCCATAAAAGTCTCCACATGCTCCTATTTCGCTCCAGCTGACTCATCTATCATGGTCATGTTGTCGATCCTCCAAATAGGCAGAGAATAGTACTATTTTGCATCGAAAGAATGAAACAAACTATCCAATGTGACATGATTTTCCTGTAATTTTTCAACACCCACTAGATGACAATGTTTAAAATGTGTACCCATTACCTTTTCGAAGGGATTGTATATATGCGAACCTCTGCCATTAAATCTTCAACAAAGTATTGTGCCCAGCAATTCGTCTTAACGAAGGCTTTGATAACTTCAAAAGTCTTGGACATTTTGTCACTTCCGTATGTTGCTACCTTCACTTGGAATACAATCTGGCGACACATTACCTCATAAAGAACCTTGAACACATATTGTACTCCCTGATCCTATTTCAAATTAATAGGTTGTCAATAGATCCTTTACCAAAAGTTGACATATTCTACGTTAAATATTTATAGAAAAAAATTATGGTATTGTGGATTGCTTTCTAAGGTTGTAGTTTTCAAAATTGGCCTCTTCAAGTCTCATGGCTTTCTAAGTTTATGTATCTTGTTTATTTTTAACATTTTAGTTAGTCATATTATGTTTGTTACTAACTTTAAACTTGATGTCATCTTCTACTGTAAACTTTATGTGATTTCAGAATCGAAATAGTTATACCTCTTTCATTCATATCAAGTAATCCGTTGTATATCCCAACAATTCTTCTACAATAATTCCTTTCTTTTGTCGTTTCTGGACCATCAGTATCCATTATTGTCAAACGCAATTTGTCTAACTTTTGTTGATATTATGTATTTGCAATGTTCATTTTTCTTAAATAAATAGATTGTGGAAAAACTTAAAAAAAAAAACATAAGTATTACATCGGGTTTAAGTTACTATATCCAAAATACTCCGGACACCGCTTCTGGTGCCGTGTTTCCTCAAATTCCTCGTTGTATTCTAGACAGTACATGCAACACTAATCATTTGCGAAGTGAGCTATTTGCGCAAGTGTGGTCATTGTATCCCTTGCTTGTAATAATAATAACAACACATCAAATTTTTTTCAAGGCATCCAGTTGTAAATGGTATGAATCTAATAGATTTGAATTATACCTCAATCTTAGATATCACCTTCTTCTCACATAACATAGCAATTGAGGAAGGACAAATCTTGACCACTCTTTACATAGGCATAGTTAGCCAAACTATGTTTTGCAATTGTCTTACGCGAAAATTATTATTAATCCATATTTTAGTCAGCTCCTATCGAAGTCGATCTAATTAGTCGTATAGAATGTTAATCTTAAATTTTTGACCTTATCCCTTGACCAAATTATTGAAGTATTCTCAGTCATGTTCTGCTTTGTGTGATCTACCCATCTGTGTCTACTCTACCTTCTAACCCAGTGAATGAAACCTATACATATTGATCCGTAATTTGATATTGTTGATTTGTCATCAAGAGGTCACATGATTTGAGAATGTAAAATATAAAAAATATTCTATAAACATCGGAGGCGAAATTTAGATTTATGAATTAGAGTTTTTTATGATGATTTTGATGAACAAACATAATTTTCAAACAAATATTTTAGAATGCAAATACATTTTCCCGGTCAATAAGGTTTATATCGGGAATTGAGTGAAAGTTGTTGTCTTTGTAGGTAGTTGTCGCGAAACAACTCGACATTGATGGTCTTTCAGGAAAAAGAATGTAATAGTACTTGAGAGAGCGATATTTTCGGTTACGCGGGTACACCAATTGCCTTTATATAATACGGGTGATCGAACAGTCATGATCATATTGTCTTATATGTTCCGATATCATCCTCGAAATATTCGGTTTTTGTCCTTATCATCGTGCTAAAAACAACCAATTACATCTTTCACAATACAATGTTGCATGTTTTGTGAAGATTATTTTTTTACTTGGTCAATAAAACTCACTAAAAAGCAAAAACTATTATTATACACTACTATTACCAACACCCACCACCATAAAAACCATCCACCGCCACTATTTCTTCCACCAATAGTAATGTTACCGCCTCCATCATTCATAAACACCCGCCACCGCTTATACTAACCCTACTTCCACTACTACCATTAGAATTAATATAGTTTTTAGTAAAATTATTTATTAATAAAATTATGTATTTATGTTAGATTATTAAAGAGACATTTATAATAGAAATTTAATTAATCATTATGAACAATCAATGAGACACTAATTAATAAAACGTTTAGAAATGGTTAAGTTGAACAAACCCCAGCGGTAAATTTATTTTTGTCAAGGACAAATCCTGACCACTCTTTACATAAACAAATCAATAATAAATAATTTCGTATGTTCTAATCTTGATTCGTGTCGTTCGTTTAGTTATTACATAACATGGCAATTGATTGCACCAATTTTTTTAAATGGACATGTGTTTTATCGAGTTTATTTTAACATTAGAATGATCAACCACGTTTTATACTTTATAATATAACATTACACATTTTGTGGCATTACGAAATTATCATAATATGTTTTTGTTCACCAATACCCGCCACCACCATAAAACCGTATGAATCCACTTTTTTTATACACCACCACCTAGTGGCCGAGCCAAGGGTTGACTAACCTGGCTTTAACCCCTTAAATTTTTAATAACTACATAAATTTTTTAATTTATTTTATAAATAGTACTTTGTCCATATATATTTATGGTTTAGTCCACCAAAGTTTACATGTTTCTTTTTAAAAAAAAAAAATAGGCCTCCTCAATGTCAATTTTTGACTCCACCACTGCCGCCCATCCCATGTAGGTTGTTAGATGCGATTCTAATTTTCAATCACAAATGCCATGTATAAGGTTTAGATCGAACAAAATTCCGTCAATTGATTGGTTTCATTATTTTTTTTCTGTGTATATATTCTTTTTTGTATTGTAATCAATTTTATTTTAACATTAAAAAATCATGATTTATACGATATAGTACCAAAGATAACAGGGATATCATTTGGGTGATCCAACTACGATCATGAAAATATTGTCTTGTATGATATCATCCCTGAAATATATGGTACCTTCCTTTATCAAAAGTGTTAAAAACAACCAACCACATCTTCCACACTACGATGTTATCAATGTTGTAACGACAACATAAAATTAATATTGTCCATCACTACTCACCAGCATTCACCGTCACTACTTCTTCCACCACAAACCAGGGGCGGAGCCAGGATTTTGAGGAGAGAGGGAGAAACAATTCTTGGCAAGTTGGATACATGTGAAAAATGGACTTTGTATCCCATTTTACGATAAAAGAACAAAAATAAATATAATTGTGCTTGGCTCCGCCCTTAACCACCACTAATCTTTCGGCGTCCACCTCTTCTACTACTCATTGTCGCGTAAAATGTCTATTGATATTATTTATCAAAATTACTTATTAATAGAAATAAATATTATAATTAATTAAGAAAATATTTATAATTAAAAATGATTAGTCATTTATTATGAGCAATTAGTGAAACACTAATTAATAAAACACTTTATAATGAATATATTATTTATTATGTGCAATTAGTGAAATACTAATTAATAAAACAATTATGGTATTTAAATTGAACAAACCACCACTGTTGATTTATCTTTTCTATCAATTCCAACCAAGGTGAAACACTGGTTAGAGGCCCCTCTTATGACACAATAAGTCATAAGTTTGAACCTCCCAGTTATAATTTTTGAAATTTCATATCTTGACTTGAGTATTCATTTTTCATTCATAATATAATATTGGAATTAATGCCACACGTGCGAGTTATAGGGGGTGGTCAGGAGAACCACAACTCTTGATTTATCTTTGCCAGGACAAATCCTGACCACCACTAACACATGCAAACTTATCCTAGCTTTGTTTTGTACTAATGATATGAACTACCCTTATTAGTAGCAATTATCTCTTACCAGTTGATATGAACTACTTGTTTAAGGTAGCAATCAACTCTTACATTAGATAGTATGAACTGCTTACCATAACAATAACTATCTCTATACATAGCAGTAACTTAGATAGTATGGATAGTACGAGTTGCATAGCAATGACTATCCCTAGCACACTATATCACCAACCTTATAAACCATCAATCAATTGCAAGATATCAGCATTTATGTTTGTACCTGTACCTGTAACTCAAAACCAATAGCAGACTACCACTGTGTTGTATATCTAGTCCTAACTATACATATATATACACTTAAAAAAATAGAATACAAGTCAATATAGGTAATACAGGTCAATAACGAAAGCTTATACACCATACCTTTTTTTTGTTATTGACAACACACTCTAATTCCATCCACGATAGGTACATATATCGTATCATTGAGAAGAACTCCTTACCACGACAGGTGGACCAAGCAAGTGAATCAAACATATTTAGTTATGGTAGTGTTCAAAAAAGGTTAGTCCATATTGTGTTTACAAAATGAACAGATGTGAAATGAGAACTTCCCATGAGTTGTATTATAGAAACAAAACTTCATAAATATAAGCATCGCATACGAGTCTACCTAATTTAAATTTAGAACATCAAAAGTTGGCTGATTCATCAACCAATTTGTACTTGACTGTTCAGGACAGTAGCGATTCCTATTCCATTGGGTGGCACCCTCGTAAAGTGTAGGTACCATGTAGTCATGTACACTGTCAACCAAGTCACACTCGCCCTTAAGTCGGAACGTGGTCGAGCCATCTAAATACACAGTGAAATAGTACATGCAGCATAAAGATTCAGTTTCACTGTCACATAAATCCCAGAGTCTATGGAGTTACAAATCAAATATATACAACCATTGCGAATAGGTCAAATCATTTCATGGTCGTCTGGTCTTGCAACTATTTCAAACAACCTATAAGCTACAAAAGTTCTAACACTATACAAGTTATTTTCGGTGTCAAAAAATGATTCTATTAAGCTTACAACTCCATTCCAAATACAAGACATGAGATATGAGCTATAAGAGGTTCAATATATTCTAGTCAACAAGGAGATCAGATTGAAGTCATTATATAACTCTTTTACTATGACGTCCAACAACAACTCAAAGAAGAATAAAACACAACATGTTATATCCTTGTTACGACCATAGCTCAATCAATTTCAGATAAGAATAAAGTTTATTTAATGACTAAAGTTCAATCACAATTCAAAGAAAACACAGTTAAGCCAAAAATTTCTGATCCTCATAAACTAAAGGAATGAACTAAATGGCACTTGCCCAAGCTAAGAAATGGCCAGCATATCTTTCAAGTTGAGTGGAAACTAAGGACCAATTAACAAATCATCAATCCAATCACGCGATGGGATAATGAAGCATAGGTGGTAAGTAAAGGATTCCCGTTTTACAGAATGCAATATTAATTCGTTCAAGCTTTTCAGTAGCAAATCTCATCCGATCGTCTTGAAATTTTTACAGTAGGTTGATGACTCATGGTACTAAAACATACTCCCTCCATTATTAAATAATAGGCTGGTTTCATGTGTAATTTGTATATGAAACCAGCCTATTATTTAAGAACGGAGGGAGTATATAAAAATCATTGCATTCCAACGGTTAATTCAAAATATACACTCAATATAAGATGGCTGGTCGTACTAACAACCTGCAGAATTCAGTCCCAGTTCTCCCAAGTCTAGGGGTACCTAAAGTGATCGGAATTTCTTAAAACTTGTACAGAGAGTATCATATACCCTAATAAACAACATATCCAAAAATAAGCTATATTCGATCAACGGATTATGAGATACACAGTAATACTTGGAGTTGTCCAGGATTTTAGTTTGCAAAATGCAGCCATATTTCGTGCAACCTTTCCCATGGTAAACGTGACCTGATCCTTCTAAAAATTGTATCGTACTTAGATCACTTAATGATGCACTTCATACTAAAATTTCATAACGAGCCAACCATCGGATCTAAAATTATCAGTATAACAAACACATACCTTCTAGGGTTTGCAAGGTTGTAAACAAGGCATTCAAACACGAATTATTAATGGGAAATTCCATGATTTCTAAAATCAAACAGATATTAAAGGATTTCATGATGATTGGAAGATACCCAATTCATCAATTTTCCAAGAACGTGAACTATAATCCAAATCTCCAATTTCACAAAATAAATACTAAATCCATTGCATGTAAGAAGAATTGAATCATATAACAAGATGTGTAAACAAATTAGCAATACAAATTCTTTAATTTTCTAAAGATATGTATAACAAAAGAGGAATTGATTAAGAACTTCATGATTCACAAGTGGTACAAATAAGAGAACCAGGAGACTAATCTAGCAAGGAAACCTACCTCAAATTGACGATTTACACTCAAGGTTAACAATAACCTTCACAACTTATCTAGCTTAGTTCCATAAAGTGCAAACACTTAGAGATCTTCAATTTTAAAAGGTTTTCCCTATTTTCCATCCCCATTTTTCCTATTTCCCATCCTCTTAATTCCTATCCCCATTTATCTTAATTACCATCCATATAAGAATTTATATTTCCTAAATCTTATCTTTGACTTTTTATTTTTACGCCCATCTTTTTGTTTACAGCCAACTATTAGAAAACCCCAAAAAAAATACCTAGGTCAAAGTACGTTTACATCTCCATAACCGAGAACTACCTCTCCTACATCATCTTCATCTCAAGCTAGTTCAAATGATTATTTGATAGATTGATTGAACCAGAAAAGAGTCGGTTTCGATAACGAATTAGCAAGAGTTTGGAAGTGCTGGCTAATCTTTTTATGGAGATTGTATGATTAATTGTGATACATCTCTATCTTGATAACACCTAATGTTTTATACGGTACTATTAATTGTGAGGTTTGATCGATGTGCTGGGTAATATAAGGTCAACAGACAAAAACAAAGATAGATTAGCTAGTAACTCGTCCCCGATTGAAAAAGAATCACAGATGCATCAAAGAAAATATTGGACGATTATAGTCTTATGGAGGTGAGACTACCCTCTTCATGTGCATTTGAAAAGAAACCCTTAAAGTTGCCTGTCATTCCTTCAAAAATAGAAAAGGTCCAGAAAGAACAAGAAATCTGTCATTAGTGGAATATGATACATACAGTTCACCTTTTTGGATGACCAAAAAGACCTCTACAGATTAAACATCAGTGATTAATTAAGTTAACTTCTCACCTCTAAACCTTGTTAATTGAGTTAATCATTCATAAACAGATTGATCGCTCATTAATTAATCTACGTCTAGGAAAATTGAATTATAAAAGATTAAGAAATCTGTGTAGTATAATAATAATTAATATCAATTTAGTCTAGGGTTTTAATTTGATAGATTTTTGTTTTTTAATGAAGAAGATGATAAATAAAAGTGGTAACAGGGTCAATTCGACTTTTATAAATGGTATATAGGAAAAAAATGAATTGAAAAATGAATTCTTTTTAGAAATTGTGAAAGGATAGGAAATAGGAAAAGTGGGGATAGTAAATAGGGAAAACCTTTTTAAATGGGTTTGAGAAAAATGGATCTTCTGAGAAAACCCTGTGTATAAGTGAGAAATACAAGTGATAAATGGTTTTACCCAATAACACTCTTCACTAATTCTTTATATTGTTCTCTCACTCATTGATTTCTCTTCTTCATAATCAGAAACTATATATAAGATAAACAAAACTATGGTTGATCTTCTTAGTTCAAAGTTAATTTGGTGACATCATAAGAGATGGAGATGGATTTAACCGAAACCACAACTCACAATACTAGCCCCATTTCTAGAAGTACCTCCTATGAAGAAATGGAAGGGAAGAAACAGCCTTACCATAGATAGCCTCCTCGTTTTCTACGGTTGCATTTTATTTTATTTTCCTAAAACAGGACACGACACCACCATGTATACACGTGTGTGAAGAAAACAATTGTGTTTAACTATTAAGGTAGACCCAAAAAGTGTTACGTGAATAGATATGATTTCTAACTCTATTGAGTTAACTAAAACCCGAGAAAAATCAGGGTGTCACATAGGCACTCCAAGTGTGAAATCTGACTAACGGGTTTAGTTAAGTCCGAGAGAAAAAATGCATGGAGTGTTACAATACGTCTCCACAATGCAGTCTTCTCCTTGCAGTACCTCTACGATGCAGTCTTCTGCTTTACTTTGGTAATGATGCTCGATTATATAATTCAAAATAATGTGAAACTCCATCAAGAAACTGGAGTAGGCATACGATTAATTAGATATATGGAAGCTGCAATGGCTTCCGTCCACTTTATTTTAGGCATGTTACATGATGGAGAAGAGCAAGACCAATTTCTAAGAGATAATAATTTTTTCTCCAAGCTATACCATTTTGTTGAGGTGCATGAGGACATGAAAATTGATGTAAAATTCCATGGTTGAAAAAAAAATCACGAAAGGGATGAGAAACATATTCACGACGAATAGATGTTGAGAGACGATTTTCTACCAAAGCCTTAAAGCGGCAAAAATAATATTCAAGCACTTGATCTTTTGTATGTAAATAACAAATCTAATGAGAACAATCATCTACCGAGCAAGACATAACATAAACCAGACTTAGAAATTATAGGATAGGGACCTCATACATCAAAATGAACTTTAGAAATGACTTTATTTGATAAGGAAGTTTAGACATAAAGGGTAAACGATTATGCTTATAGAAAACTGTTAGAGCATAGCTCGGTTGAACTCACCAAGCGACAAGCATTGGTATGTCAAGTTTGGTTGTCATATTTTAGTGTATCAAAACTCATCTGAAGTCACTTGATTATATACTAGAGTCAACTTTGTTTAGGTTAGACTAGAAAGTCTAGGAATGTGGAGACATACAAGTATTACTCTGAAGACCCAAAGAATGTGAAGAAGAAGCGAACTACAACAAGAACATCATCCTTCCTCTTGAGGTTAGTAATATTGAGTTGAACTGTTTTATTCCTAACGTATCTTTCAAGTCGTGCTATATTGAAAACATAACTGTGAGGCTGTATATACTGTACATATTGTATAATATTATAGTGATGTGACATGGTCATATTTGTATGATCATAGTATTAGGGAATTAGACTATGAAGTATAACGTTTATCTTTTGAACTTCGTAGATATGACATCGTCATAATCTTGTATATACTGTTACGATTATGTGAATGGGTTATGGTGAAGATTACATCCTAGGAAACAATATTTTTCATTTTTTTAAAGGAAGTACATTCATGAATTTGTTTTATGAATCGAAAGGGAAATCGGGAGGCTTATTTGTACGTCTATTCATTGCAAATCTTTGGATTACTAATATGTGTGAGATGGTAGAATCGATCGTAACTTTGTTATGTACCTTGGTATAACAAATCATAATGCCTGACTTGTGATTTGGTATGAATAGTTTTTATTAATTAGTATAACCGATCCTAAGTAATCACCATGAGGTATGATCGATATTTGTAATTGGTGTGACCGATCCTAGTAATTGGTGTGACCGATCACAAAGTGTGGTGCAATCGATCCTTGTTGTTAACCGGTCCTGGTAATTGGTGTAACCGATCCTGGTAACTGGTGTAACCGATCACAAGAAATACCATGAGAATATGGTAACCGGTCCTGGTAATTGATGTAACCGATCCTGGTAACTGATGTAACCGGTCCTGGTAACTTGTGTGACCGATCACAAGTATTTCCATATTGAGGTATAACCGATCCTCGTGATTGGTAGAACCGATTGAACCCATGTATGTCATTTGATATTCGATCAATCACATAGTAGTCTTGGAATACATGTGAACCAATTCTAAACTTGTTTGGAAGTGTGGTATAACCGATTCCAAGAATGTAAATCCATGTAAATATGAATAAGGATTTACAGTGAAAAGATATCAACATACTTTGAACACGTACAATAACTCTTATCTTTTATTGTTCAAATATATTCCTTAGTACTCAAGGAGATCATGTGCCGAAATAAAATAAGAATCTTTTAATTAAGGTTTTTGGTTTTATATGCTTTAATTACCAGCAATTAAAATGCATATCTCTAGAGAACAAAAAATTAGTAATGCAAATTTACTAATTGTAGATTTTCTATTGAGAGATTTCGGAAACTTTGGACAAGCATTTATATTGGAATTAGGAAAACTGAATTTTGTTATTCATTAGATATCTTGAGAATATAAATTCCTTGGTGTCCAAACATCCTTGGTCTACAAATATCTAAGTTTGCATTTCTATGAAACTATCCTAAGAGCCAGGCAAACTTCATTCTTGTTGTTTCTGGTGGAGTCGTTTATTCGGAGAGGAAAGTATTCTAATTAGGTGAAATCTCTTACGACCGCTCGTTTAAAGACTTTTTGGGATCAAGAAGCTATGCGAGTACCGTTGATGGTAAACTAGATAATTGCGGTGTCATTAGTTTTCGATTGATTTGATTGACTAACGGTTGTTTAAAATTTGATTGCACCTAGTCTGTTTATTATTGAGAATCTTCTCTTCTGAAATAAGATTCACTCAAACTAGATCGAAGTATCGATGGGGTCTTTAGAACTGTTTGTAGATCTAAAGATATCTTGTGATAATCCATTGTTAACAGACTCCATTATGTGTGTGATTGATCACAAGAGATTCAAGTGGTGTTGTGCAGGTGTTTATTGAAGATTAAAGAAGATTTGAAGACGAAGAAGATTTATTATTTAGTTCTCATATATCTGTGTGTGCACAAACCTTGATAGGATGGGATCCAACTAGAACTGGATTTATTCAATTGATTAGTTGCGTGAGATCGACATCACATTATAATTTCTTGTTGAAATCTATATTGATTGAGTGTGAATTTAAACTTTGATCCAAAGGAATTGTTCCAGTGCGTGCACATATTGAAGTCGGAAGCGCATGGGATACTGAGGAAACTAAGTGAACTAGGGGTAGTTACTTGCTCTCAACTATACGAAGTTGGTGTATATTTCGTATATCGTCTTAATTCTGAGAGTATTCAATTCTGGACTAGGTCCCGGGATTTTTCCGCATTTGCAGTTTTCTTCGTTAACAAAATCTTGTTGTGTGATTTACTTTTGTTTTCCGCAATTATATTTGTTTATATAATTTAAAATAAATTACACAAACATTAACTTCAGATATACTTGATAGTGATCCTATAGAGTTTGGTTAAGTCCAAACTTATTATCAAGTATCATACTTCGTTGTTGTATTGTCTCGATCTTGTATCCATAGTCAATCGTACAAGTTATCTTGTTGTCGTATTGTCTCAATCTCGTATCCATAGACGATCACACGAAGTGTGAACCGATTTTTTGTATTGTCTCGACTCAGTCTATAGACAATCACTTTCGGTAGAGGACTTATAGGTGGATAAATAAAAGATTGTGGTGTATTTGGGTACCCTCGTCTTTTCAACTGGTATCAGAGCGGGCAAACATGAAAATATCTAACAATCTGTGTTTCGTGCGATCCAACCTATAAGAAATGAGTCGAAATAAGAAAAGTAAGCTATACTTATAAAGAACTCAGTTAACATACATCAAGATGTTGAGAATAACCTCTCAAAAATGGTTAATGGAAATTAGTCTCGTGATTCTTTTCTGAAATCAAGAACAAAGTCTATGACTGATAACTTGATTGAGAATCATGTTCATGATAAGAAAAGAATGCATCCAAAACAAAAGAAACAAGTACCTAGTTCAAAGATTGTTTTGGATCCGACTCCAATTACTGGTGAAAAATCTTCTGTTTCTATTCCTGAAAGAAAGAAAAACTTTGATTCACTATCATGTTCTAATCCTAAATTAATGGCTGGATTACAAAGGTTTTACAACAAAGTCAAAACCTTTTCAAAAGCTGGAAAATTCATTGATATCCTGGAAGATGTCTTAGAACTTATTGTTCAACTAAATGTAAGAATTTTTGAATGGAAACGTGAAACACTCAGTCTTCGAAATAATCTAGCAGATTATTTCAAACAAAAATTGGCTTTGTGTAATGAAGTGAATCGGAAAACTTCAGAGTGTGAATATCTTACACAATCACTGTAACATTTACAAATAAGGATTAAAATCCTTATAGAACATCTTCTTACAAAATCATGTCAAGAGGTATGCTTTGGCAAATCCTTAGAGAGAAATTTTCAACAAGGTATGAATACCTTAAAATATCATATCAAAAGTTTTGAAAAAAAAAGTATCTGCAATCTGTTTGAAGTCAGATCAAGACTACTTGGGTTCGAATAAAAAGTATATACCATCCTGGGCTCAAAAAGTAATCGAGAATATAGCATCACACAATATTCCTGATGAAAATGATGCATCAAGCACATTCGAAATCTATACGAGGATACAAGATCATGTTCCTAAAGATAAGAAGGAAGATGTTTCCTCAATGGTACTTGGTGAGAAAAACCCCTCTCACCCCAACACTTAACAATATTGGAAAGTGCATCCTTACAATGCCCAATCGTTTGATGTAAGGAAGCACAAGTATCTGGGAATTCGAATATCCTGTTAACTTCTCTTATTCAACATAGAGAGAACACATATCCTACCTGAAGGTATTTAATCGGTCTTCATGTGTAGAAAAGTTATCTTACAACAACTCGTGTAAACAAGATGAGTTTTTTTGTCTTAAAGTATTTTTAGATACATGATTTTGAAGATTTATTTCTTTCGGAATAATATTTATGATTTTGAAACACATAAGATGCGAAAGTATTTTCAAATATGGTCAGAATTATTTATTTAAGGTTGGTACCTATGTTTGGTATGTGTTGAAATCCTCTGGTATATGTACTCATATTGCTTGAAGACTTATACTAAAAGATGTATCCTCAAACCAGATCTCAAGCTAATATTAAGAAAGCTTTGAATGGAATAGATTCTGATAAAACCATTAATCTTGTCGATTCCTTCAAGAAATCTGGTTGTGAAGATAAACAAAAGGAGAATGAAGATGAGTCATCTCAAGAAGGAGTTACTAATCTTCTAGTCCAAAATAGTTTGGATGCTAAGATTGATATTCTCAATCTTCGTCAAGTCCTCATTAGTATTGTTGAAACTCATCACAGACAGGCAGTATTACTAAGAACTGTTATCTGTTACCAAAGAAAGATGATTAAACTTGGAATCGGTAATAGGGAGTATGCTCGGAATATTAATCGAAAGGTTAATGCTTTAACCTGTGAACATAATCAAGGTACTTTGTGTAGAATTCGGGAAATCAGTCGTGATGCAGTTGACGAAGATCCCGAGAAATTTTAGGATATTGAAGACGATATTTGAAGAAGACTGTTCAAAGATCCATTCCAGAAAAATAGACATCAATGTTTGATTTGCGTCATTATTGTATAAGGTCTATTTTTGAATAAACTATCATTAATTATGAATAAAATTATTTCTTTATAAATTTTCTTGTGATAGTTACCGATTACATAGCCTGTGAATGAATGTTTATATTTTTCCTATGTGTATTCGGTTTAATGGGATGTCTGATTTCGGTTTTAATTAACCTTAATATTCGATCTCATATGATGGAACCCTTATGATTTGTGTGGATTTTTGATTTAGCAGGATTAAGTTCTAGCCCATATTGGTAGGCTTTAGAAAAGGATCATAAGGTGTTCCAATTGAAACTCATATGTGAAAAGTCACAATATGTTGAATCCATTTATGTTTACATGAGTTGTGTTTAGCATAACATATGTGTTTCGGGTTTTCCACTTTTGCTATTGGCACGCATTAGTTAAAACCGTTTCAACCTTTATCTGGTAAAGGTTGCTTTTGTTGTTATTCTTTTGTTCTTGCGAGAGGATGACAACACACTGGAGGAGAGTTATTACTTGAACTTGCGCTTAATGATATATCTTTATGAGGAGAAGAGACTGCGGAATCCGAGGTAACGAATTTTCTAGTTAATCGTTTTCCTTTTTAAGAAAAGCCCATTTATATTGCTTATATTTTTGCTTTTGCTTAACAAAATTTTGGTACAATTGATATGTTCCATTATTATGTATGGATGTGTGTGTATGATTCAATTGTTTCCGGTTAAGAAAAACTTTGTCAATTTACTTGGCTTATTGTTTGGTATCTTTTTTATTGTTGGGTATCAAGTGTTTTTGCTAACAAAATTCGGTGCAATTGCGGTGCTATAATGTATATGTTTGTTTCAATTGCTTCCGGTTAAGAAAATGATTGTGCAAGTCAATTTATTTTTGTTTGGATATATTGTTTATGGCTTAACGGAATACGGGATCATTTGATTAGTCCAAATCGATTTTGGATAAAAGAAACTAAATTAATTCTGATCTTAGTTAGACTTATCAAATTGGAGGATTCAGTTATTCAAGTCTAACCGAATGCCTTGACAAGAAAAACTAGTTAACTAACCTTGTGTTTGTCTTGTCTAAATAGAAAGTTCTAAGTTATTGTCTGAATAATTAGAGCCTGATGAGAGAAATAAAGTTAATTCTGATCATTATTTTGGTCTTATCGAAATAGCGATTGTATGTTTGCAATCGGTTTAACAAGGGAATTAAGTTTCTTAGTCGATTTGTTAAACTATTAGGGAAAATTGCTTCGGGAAATTGTTTCCTTGATAACATATTAAAACTAAATTACTTAATATTCGTTATCTAAAAGTGGTATGTGAAACCTTCGTTCTTAAATCTTATAGGTTGTTTACAAGTCTTTTAGATTTGTGATCCTTTCGGTTTGTCCTTAATTTGCTCGAACCTTTATCATTTTGTGACAAAAAGGGGGAGATGTATATGGAGTAAACAAGTGATTTTCAATCACTAATGAAAGGATAATTGTGCTTAAACACTATATCTAAAGAAAGAGTAAAGCATTGATTAAGGGGGGGGGGGAACATATCATATTGATGTGTAGTAATTCTGACTACAAAAAGGGAATAACAAAGATGTTCGGATTGAATATTTACCAAGCTCACCTTTAGGGGGAGTATAAGCTTTTGTTATTCAAATGTCAATAGCGGCATTTATTGATTGCATATATGCAGGTTATTATGTTGTTGAAACTTAGAATCAAGCATATGTAAAATGAATTCTCATGTAATTTATTTATCCATATGTAATAAGAGTTTTGTCACTAAAATTTACAAAGGGGAGATTGTTAGAGCATAGCTCGGTTGAACTCACCAAGCGTTGGTATGTCAAGTTTAGTTGTCATATTTTAGTGTGTCAAAACTCATCTAAAGTCGCTTAATTACATACTAGAGTCAACTTCATTTAGGTTAGACTAGAAATTCTAGGAATGTTGAGACATACAAGTATTACTCTGAAGACTTGAAGAATGTGAATAAGAAGCGAACTACAATAACAACATCATCCTTCCTCTTGGGGTTAGTAATATTGACTTGAATTGTTTCATTCCTAACGTATCTTTCAAGTCATGCTATATTGAAAACATAACTGCGAAGATGTATATATATTACATATTGTATAATACTCTAGTGATGTGACATGGTCATATTTGTATGATCATAGTATTAGGGAATTAGACTACGAAGTATAACGCTTATCTTTTGAACTTCGTAGATATGACATCGACATAATATTGTATATACTGTTATAATTATGTGAATAGGTTATGGTGAAGATTTCATCCTAGGAAACAATGTTTTGCATTTGTTTAAAGGAAGTACATTCATGAACTTGTTTTATGAATCGAAAGGGTAATCATTAGGCTTATTTGTACAGCTATTCATTGAAAATCTTTGGATTACCGGTATGTGTGAGATGGTAGAACCGATCGTAACTTTGTTATGTATCTTGGTATAACTAATCACAATGCTTGACTTATGATTTAATATGACTAGTTTTTATTAATTAGTATAACCGATCCTAAGTAATCACCATGAGATGGTATGATCGATATTTGAAATTGGTGTGACCGATCCTAGTAATTGGTGTGACCGATCATAGAGTGTTATGTAATCAATCATTGTAGTTGGTAACTGGTCCTGGTAATTTGTGTAGCCGATCCTGGTAATTGGATTAACCGATCCTGGTAACTGGTGTGACCGATCACAAGCAATACCATGAGAATATGGTAACTGGTCCTGGTAATTGATGTAACTAAAAAAGAGGGGGTCTAACAACCGCACCCAGTATTTTGTTTGGAAATCTGTATGTACTAACTCCAATATAATTCCAAGAGGATCAACTAGACAGTCATACTCAATCAAGGAAAATATATCCAAGGGTTATATCTCTGTTTCTCAATGTAATCAGCAAATCAAACAGATGGAAATCCGCGAGCCTGATTATTATGAGAAATGTTCAAGTGTCAATCAATTTCAATTAACAACCAAAGGTTGGATTTACCAATTGATAGAACTATGTACAACCTATGACATTTTAATTATATAAAAAATATAATACGAAAAAGAAATAACACAGACACTAGAAGTTTTGTTAACGAGGAAATCGCAAATGTAGTAAAACCCAGGGACCTGATTAGCACGAAAGTGCGACGCATTTTCACCCATAACTACATTAGCTGGGACTCATTTTATCACTAATAAACTTATTTTGTTGGTATTTTTGGGAATAAACGTTTTTTTGGAAATTTCGTCTCGAAAAGTTGTTAAAGGAATCCCGGAATACGCATGTTATTTGGACTCTCACTGTTGGTTAAGGGTAACCTCAATTACTAAGGGGCAACCTAATTACTATCGGCACCCCAGTAGCAGGATAAGGGGCACCCTTCTTCTTTACGGTTTGAAGTCATTTTTGGCGGGAAAACCATTGCAATACAGTTCAGATTAGGGTTTGAAAATCAGAGGTGTTAGATTGAGACTAAAACTCTCAAATTGAATGGGTATCTTCGTATGGACTAAACAAGGCTGGTAACGTCTTTTTTTTCGATTAAAATTGGTTAGAATCATCGTTGGAAGTAAACAGGGAATGTTATTGTCGGGTCTATTCCAGGAAAGTTTGTTTGGATTTTGTGAGGAGTTTTAGTCAGACTCAAGCACAAAAATCAGTTGGATTGGGCATGTTACGCACAAACAGGGATGATAAGTCTTTAGACTTCGAATGAAAAGGGAAGTGGCGTGGAGATTTCGTAAAACATAGTTGGAGAATACTTGGAATCCTGTTGTTGTTATTTTGGAAAGAATGTATTTTCTCTCAGCGTGTTGACTCCCTCTTTGATGTGTTGGCAGCGTGTTTGGAGTATGTTAGTTGCACTTAAGCACGGAAAAATCAAAAGCAAAACAAAGAATAGAAATAAAATCTCGCAAATATGCAGCGAAGTAAATAGAGAATATATGGAGCTAATACAAGGGTTTTATGGAGTTGTTGTGTATAAAAAGGAGTCTAGAAATAATACTAGGGGGATGGAGTGTTAGGGGGAAGAACATAATGGAGAGAAATCAAGTTTGAGAAACCTGTTGTTGTTGCTGTCATTGAAGAACACGAAGAACAGACGCCTGTAGACAGTCGTTCATGCTACAGCGACATTGACACATTAGTTATATCGTTCTTTGTAACAGTTGGTTTGTAACAAACATAATTGTTACAAACCCGGTTTTTCATCATTTCTCCATTTTTCAACATTTGTAAACCATTTTTGAGAATAAATAAATTCTTTGAAAGGGTTTTCAACATGATGAGCTAGACCCCATTACTAGGACAACGGAGGAAGCAACTTTTCATGATTGTGGTAAATGAATTAATTCTTTTATTGACTTTTTGCATAGATTTAATTGCTTTATGATTTCTATTCTTGGTGGCAGACTTTATTGAGGAGGGTAAGTGGAGGTTGCCGGCTTACACGCCGGAGATGGAAGGTAATATTCAACAGATTATCCTTGAAACTCCGTTTTCTTTGCATATGGAAGACAAGCAGGTGTGGAAAGAAAGTAATTCGGGAGAAATCATCATGAAGAATGCTTATGATTTCTACAGGCACAAAGAGGTGGAGCAGGAGGACTTCAAAGACTTATGGGCTATAAAGATTCCTCCTCGTTGATCCTGCACGGTGTGGAAATCGTTGCATAACAGAATTTCCACGGACGAAAATGTGAAGTTCTATGGGGCTGACACTGTGAACTGCTGCAATCTCTGTCCCAGGCCAAGCTGTGGTGAGTCTCAACAGCATTTTTTCTTCGACTGCTATTTTTCTACTTCGATCTGGAAGTGGATAAAGCAACTTTTTCATCATACTCTAAACTTTTCCAATATGCAATCGATTTTCGCTTCTATCAGACGCTTCGCAGGTTGCTCGCAGACTAAAAACCTCATCTGGATTGCAGCAGTGTGCTCTATCTGGATTATTTGGTTCTATAGAAACACCCTGAGGTTTGAGCAGAGAGCAATATCCTATAATTAGGCTATTTCTCAATTGGATAACCTCATCACAGAATCGGGGAAAAATGGTGGTGGGTACTCTTTCTATACCTCTGCAGACAAGTTAATTTTGGACTCCCTGAGAATCACTGGGCTGACTCCTAAAATGCCAAAAGCGGTGGTGGTTAAATGGCACTTCCCAGCCCGGAGTTGGATAAAAGCAAACACGGACGGTTGTTCTATCGGAAACCCGGGGATGTGGGGTTGTGGGGTGGTCTTTCGGGATGATAAGGGTAGGGTGCAAGGTTGTTTAGCGCAGTGTTTGGGTATTACTAACTCTTTGTTCGCGGAGCTTTGGGGAGTGATTTATGCGTTACGTTTGGCAAGTACGAGAAATATTCAAAGACTATGGTTGGAATGTGACTCCATATTTGCTCTTCAGGCTATCAAGAATCCGGAGCTAGTGCCTTGGAAATTATTGATTCATTGGAACAATTGTATGGTTTTTTCAAATTCAATTCACATGGTTTATACTCATGTCTATCGAGAAGGTAATGTTGTAGCGGATATGCTGGTGAACCATGGAACCACGGTGGATTCACGTTGGTGGATAAATGCACCGAACTTTATTAAGTGGGGTTGTGATTTAGATAACTCGGACTTCCCATTGTATCGCTTTCGTAATATGTAACTTTTTCTTGCTTTCGGTTTTTCTTTTATTTTTGGTTTTTCTTTTTTTCCTTCTACCTTGTTCTTGGAGGTAAGGCCTAGTCCCCCTCCTTCTTTTTCTAATTTCAATAAATGGGTTACGGTTAAAGAAAAAAAAAAGTAACCATCGCAGATAAATAAATAAAAAAAAGATTTCTATTAATTACTTGTTATTTTTTCTGATGTCGCATGCTTAGTTTTAATTACTTTTTATGCGTCATGCTTACAACTTACTAATAAAGTTTTATGAAATCTATTTGTGGCAAAGAATTATAGTCACAACTTCTTTTGTTTGAGCTATATTGTCTAGAGTTAATGACTGAACCATAACAATATGAAAAGTAGTGAAATCCTGCGTCTCAGTGTCTCTTCATCTTATCACCATATTTTTATATGTTTTCCTTATTTTCTTTATTATGTCTTAAAAAAAATTCTCAACAAGTCTGAGTGAACGACAACCTTTCTTACCACTATATAAAATTTGATTAATTTTTGGCGCCGCCGACGCGGACTTGTTTTTTTTTTAGATTTGTTTTTAGGTTTTTAGGTTTATTTTTGTTCCTTTTTACGCATTTTGGTATTTTTTGTTTGCTTTCAGATTTGGTGCGAAGCTTATGAGAAAGAAAAAGTGTTGAAAAGTAAAGCGAAGCCAACGAAGGAAAGAAAAGAGAATTCCAAGGGAGTAAAGTATATTTTTGTATATAGTTAATTTATTTTTATTATATTTTTGTATATAGTTAATTTATGTTCAGCAAGGCGATCCTCTCGGACCCCTTCTATTTGCTTTGACTCTACACACTTTAGTGAATTCCATTGCCTCTCGTTGCAAACTTGATTTTCATGTTTGGTATCTTGACGATGGTACTATTATCGGAGACACCTTAGAGGTTTCCAGAGCCCTGAAGATTATAGAATCTGAAGGACCAGCTAGGGGACTGCATCTTAATATCAAGAAGAAGGAGGTTTTTTGTCCTACTCTCGATCCTCGTAGTCTTGAGGAAGGTGTATTCCCTAGGGATATTGGGAGGCCGACCAAAGGTGTTAAACTTCTGGGAGGGCCCGTGAGTTTGGACATGGACTTCATGAGCGACATGGTTTTGGGCAGGGTGAACAAGACTATTCAGTTAATGTCATCTATCCAAAAGCTCAAAGACCCTCAGAGTGAGATGATGTTGCTTCGTAACTGTGTCTGGGTCTCCAGATTATATTTTGCTATGCACACCACCAATCCTACTTCCACACAACGAGCCACTGATCTCTTTGATGATCACCTTCTCAAGTATTTGAGGCTTCTGATAATAGGGGATGGAGCTGGCTTCTATCCTCTACAACAAAGATTGGCTACACTGCCTATCAAAGATGGGGGGCTAGGTATATATACTATGGAAGACACTCGATTTTACTGTTATCTCGCGTCTCAGAGTCAGACGGCCTCCGTGCGGAAGGTAATACTTGGTAGGTTATTCTCTGCCGATAGTGGTGCAGCTTACAAGTTAGCTCTTCAGAATTTTTCTCAGGCATGTGATTTGCCTTCTACTTATTGCGTCGACGACACTTCCCCCCCCCCCTCTATGCACTCTATGGAAGTTACGTATTTTGGCGCGGTCAAGAAGCGAATCCCTGACCAGTTCACTTTATCTGCAAGAGACTCTATGTTATGTCAGTGTAACCAGATCAAGCATGCTCAGGATTATCTCTTGGATGTCCCAGTAAGTGGTCTTGGTTAGTGTCTTGGTCCCCGACAGTTCAGGTCTGTAGTTGGCTATCGTCTTGGTATTTCTTTGTTCGTCGAAGGCGGGTTTTGCTCTTGTTGCAACAAACCTATGGATATTTTTGGCGATCACGTGCTTCATTGTGCTAAAGATGTTGGAATTAAGTTTCGTCATGACTTAGTTCGTGATTTAGTTACTGATATCTTCTACAAAGCCTGTGTACTTGCACGTAAGGAAGCGAATATTGGTATTTTATCAGATGATAACAAGGACTTAAGGCCAGCCGATATCCTCGTTCCCAATTGGGAGAACGGGTAGGATGTGTGTATGGATGTCACATGGGTCTCTCCCTTCACCGGTGACGGCGTTCGTGCCTTTGTTCCGGGCAGGCTATTTCGAAGGCAATCGCACGCAAGCGCACCAAATATTTGTCTGACTGTGTTGCTCATGGTTATGGTTTGGGGGTTTTAGCTTTTACTACTCTAGGGGAGCTTAGTGATGATTTTATTTCTTTCTTCAAGCGTCTTAAGAATTGCTTGGTTAGCAACGACGCTGGTAGGGGTTTAGGCAACTTTATTTTCCATAGGTTGGGTGTAGTTATTCAGAAAGGGGTTGGTGCTCAGCTTGTCGTTCGGCTTCCAACCAAAGGTGATGTAATCTTATTATCAATTTCGTAATTATAAATTGGATAATATTATTATATTTTTAGAAATTAAATTAAATTAATATTTTTAGAAATTGTAATTAGGAAAAAAAAATATATTTTTTTAAAAAATTTTGGACACTTTTTTATTGAACTTTATTTTTGGGACATTGGACATTTTTATTTTTAAACCCTAAGGAAGGGTTAATTTAAATAAAATTGCTGCAGGGAAGGACGACAGTTACGATACTATCTCAGCCCCTCGGTTTCGTACACTGACATAGGATCCGGTGGCCTGGGTTGACTTCAACGGTTCATCGCCTGTCTGGTACGGGAGGTAAGACTCTATCCACCCATGAATCCCCTGTCAGTGGGTTTTATTTTATATCTAGAATGTCAAACTAGTATAGCCAATACAACGAATATCCAACTGAACAATATGGGCATTACTATTTTTATGACCATAGTGTAGATAGTAGTTGGGAATGCCAACCTTTTGAAGGTTATGGGTCATACCACGGTGAGCCCAATTATTATCCACACGCGCATCGGTCATACGATCAAGAAGATTATAATACTAGTTCTTCGTCTTTAGAAGATACAATGAAAATTTTGAAAAGTAGTCCTTTTTATGATCTTTCTGTTCCTATTCCTTCTTTAAAAGAGTCCCCCGGGGATTTAGATGAATCGACATATAAGTTAGATGAAGAGAATGACGTTGTAGTACCATAATATCGCTACAACGCTATTCCCGCGATATTAACAATATTTCGGCGAGAAGCCCAAACGTTTCTACAAGTATTAACAACACTTTGACGAGATTGTCGCAATATTCTTCAACAACATTTAGCGAGTGTCACAAAAGAGTGATGTAACGGTTAACGATTAAATATATATGAAGAATAAGTCTGCTTCACGATGGTTATAAAATTGGCGATGGTGAAGACTAAAGTTATGGCGATGAGATCGCAGATTAGATCCGAATTAAGGGGAAGTCTTAGCTGTCTTCCACTATGTATTTTCCTATATAAAGGGTTCAACTAAATCCAGAAAAGGATGATGCATTTTTGAGAGATGAGAGAATTTTGAGGAGAGAGAAACTCCAGAAAGAAAGTTGTACTTTTGAGTTTTAATATTTCTTGTAAATCTTCCTGAAAGTGAATTAATAAAAGTGTTGTTGTTCATCCACAATTATGACTTAGTTTTCATAGATTCTTGACAAGGGTGTAGTGTGGGAAATCCTGCAACTACATTTTGGCGCCCGAAACAGGGACAATCAAGCTAAAAAATCTATAATTACGACTTGAAAATTTGAAGAAATTGTTAGGATTGAAGAAATGGTTAGAAGAAGAAGAAACACATCAGAACCACCAACAACTGTGAGGAGGAGTAAAAGACTTGCATGTGAAGGAACAAGTGAATTAGAAGAATCTTTAAGAATAAGATCAAGAAGAAATAGAACAAGAAATGAAGCAGAAAATTCAATTCAACAGCCGAATCAACAAGCACAAACGCAAGATAGGGATGTGGATTATGATAAAATGAGCGTGCACACTTGGAGGTCGGATTCAATGGAAGAAGCAGAAAATCGACAATTAAGGAATGGAGAAGAAGGAGAAGGAAATCAAAGAATGGCTGGAGAATTAGTTCATGTGGGACGAGAAAATGGGATAGTAGATGATCTGAGGCAAAGAACACAGGAAGAAAGAAGATTAGAGGCAGAAGAGCGTGCGAATTTAACAAGGCAAAATCATGAGCTAAGGATGGAGAATTTAAGGTTACAAAGAAGGAGATCAAGGAGTACTGTTAGATCAAATTCAAGATCATTCAGAGAAGAACCAAGGAAAATTTCCCCTATAAGAAATGTTGGAGAAAATACTCGAAGAGAAATGCAAAATAAAGAAGAAGAGGTAATAGGAGATCGCTATAATCCGCGTGACAATAGAAGTCGAGAGAGAAGAAACAACCAAATTGAAGAAGAAAATCCAGAAGAAGGATATTACATGGCGAGAGAATCAAAGAAATCAAAGAATGATTGAAGAATAAATTGAGAGATATTATACTGAACAAACACATTTAGCCCGCGAGAGAGAAAGATTAAGGGCAGAAGTAGAAGAGCAAGAATTTCGAGAGGCAGTACGACAAAATAACCATGAAAATCGAGAAAGAAGACGTACAAAAAACCGCTATAATGATAATATTCAAGAGGAATATGATAGGATACAAAGGAGAATAGAGAGACAGCGAAGATAAATGAGGAGAAATGAATAAATTCGCAGAGAAGAAGGCAGGAAAATGCGATTTCAAGAGGATGATGAAAGAGAAAATCGCAGAGAAAGACGAGATGATGATGAAGAAGGAGATACGCAAAATCTCGCAAGACAAGAAAGACAAGAACGCAGAAGAAGGGAAGCTGCATTAAAAAGGCCAATGGAACAAAACTCAGCTGAGAATGAGCAAATTTTGAGAGAATTAGCAGAAATGCGAGGAATGATAAGCAATAGAAGAGAAGGAGGTAGAAGGCAAATTGATGAAGCTATTGAAGAAGCTGCGAGGACTCCATTTACTCAAGAAGTACAGTTAAGAGGAATACCTCCAAAATGCAATTTACCAGAATTAACCGGCATTTTTGATGGGACTACTTGTGTTGTTCAACACGTTAAATCTTATGTTAGATGTATGTTATAATGTAAGAATCATGATGATGTGTTATGCAAGTACTTTGCATCTAGATTAACTGGCGAGGCGTTGAAATGGTTTGAGGGATTACCAAAAAATACTATAACTTCTTTTGATCATTTACAATCTACATTCTTAGGAGCGTACATCAGCAACAATTCATCACGGCCGGGTATTGAAGATGTGTTTGGGCTAAAACAGAGAGTTGGAGAGAGTCTGAAGCACATAACTATAAGATGGAAGTCAATGTGCAGCGAAATGGCTGGAAGAGTGGATGAAAGATATCTGATCCTATCCTTCATTAATGAAATGTACGCGACTAATTTACTGTACATTCAGATTTTCAGAATCAAAAATACAATCACCATGACAGAATTGCGAGAACTACAGGAAGAATACATTGCTTTGGAGGAGAAACAAAATTAGATGGAATCATACCCAATCGTGAACACCAGCTCCCTGGAGGCAAGTGGAAGTTTGCTCCCTAAAATGATAAATAATGTAGCGAGCACCTCGCAAGCACAACAAGAGAAAGTGGTCATCGATAACCAACAAAAATTAGTAGCGATGGGAAGTCGAGATCAAGAAGAATATGAAAGGGAGAAGAATTATTATAATCGCGGTGGAAACAATAAAATTCAAAGACTCGATCAACCTCAAGAAACTTATGGTGGACAAATGCAGAATAATTTTAAAGGGCAAGGTAATCAGAGGATAGTATGGGAAGAAATCAAGATGCCACCTCTCAATACTAGCATAGAAAAAATTTGGGAAGCTATCATTTTGATGGTAAACATACCATCCCCATGGAACATGGGGAAAGAACCCCATCCAAATATCCGAAGTCAAGAATTCTGTCCTTACCATCATTTTCATGGCCATTCAATAAATGATTGTATGAATGTAAAGAGGATAATTTTGAGAATAATTGATCAGGGGAAGCTAAATCATTTTCTAGTAGGACATCCACAATCTCAGCAATTACCGCCAGCACCATAAACTCGCAGAGTGAATGTTGTAAAAGGAGCAGAAACATTTGTGATTGAAGTAGGGGCTAAATAAAAAAAACTTGTTCTGTAATTCTATTGTGCACTCATATAGAACTGTGGAGGATTTTCATGATAATATCCTAAGTAGAGTCTTCGCAAGAGACATGAATGAGAAAGAAATAATGAATATAGCGAGAGCCTCGCCATTGGAAGAATGGCAGAAACAAACTCTTTCTTTCACTGCGCAAGATGTACCTGAGATTGGCGAGCAGCATGATAACCCATTGGTCGTGAGATTGGATATTAACCCAAAACAAATGCAAGAAGAGGATGAAGAAAATGATAGTAAATTCGAAGATTCATGGGCCATCAACATAGTCTTAATAGATACAGGGAGTTCAGTCGATATCTTATTCTATCATACCTTTAAAACCATGGGTGGAAAGGATGAAGATCTGATACCATCAATATACAAAATCTATGGATTTAACGGTACAACTAACAAGCCAAAAGGATAAATTGAAATGCAAATACCGTTAAAAGGAATATCTTCAAAAATCTTATTCTGTGTGGTAGATATCGAATCACCTTACAATGCTTTGATAGGAAGACCTTGGTTACATGGGATATTGGGTGTAGCATTTACTTATCATCAGTGTATCAAATTTCCTCATCCAAAAGGTGTTGGAGTTATTAAAGGAGACTGGGGATAAAGCAAGAAATATTATGAAATCGACATGAAGTCTTGCGAAGAAAGAGCTGAAAAGAATAGCAATTGGAAGTGCAAAATTGGACATAAATGTGAAAGGTTAATGATTGATGCAATAGAATGAAAAGAGGATGTGAAAGATGAAAGAGTCTCGCAGAAAAAAGACAATAGCAAAACGGTAAAATGATGTAAGTAGAGAGGTAAAATGATGAACCTTAGAGAACTCTACGAATAATTTGTTTGAAAAATATGTAATTGAACAAAATATTCTGCTTGAAAGAATCGCAAAAACTTTACCAAAATGATCAAAGTTATGAAATCATATCAGAGTTACAATACTTGCGAGAAGCGCGAATAAAATTTCGCAGAGACATAAGAATGGGACGAACCTTTATGGCGTGCACCCTAGTTCGCGAATAAAATTTTGTAAGAGGCAAATGTAAGACCTAATAGTGCGTTATAAAGGGGGTATCTCTTGACATGACTCAGCGATAAGGTTATACCGCTGCTGGAACCTGAGTCATGCAGATGTTGGGGTTAAAGAAAACCTATCCGGGAGAGAGATCTTGGATTTCCAACTATATATGGTTATACCCTGGTTGGACGACTGAGAGTCTCTTCCAAGAAGTGCAAAGTATGACCAAGGCACCGAGGTACACGGTTGAGCCAAGGGTGCCCGGGGCGTACGAAACTCTCTTGTCATCCTTGGTAAGTCTTGGCTACAATGCACTTGGACTGAAGAAAACCCCACCTAGGGTGCAGTCTTGTAACTATAAACCATATAGGCATAAAGGACAAGAGGCTGCGAAAACATCTGGTTGTTGGCAAATCTGGATGGGAGGAGCTAGTCTTGTATGGCCGATGTGCCCTCCTTGAAGGGGAAACCAGGGGGAAGATAAGGGCAGCACCCTCCATTATGGAGCTGATAAGTGTCTTAAGACGGCAATGTCATGGGGCTTTATGATCGCAAGAACATTTAGGCCTGTCATATTGTCGCGTGATGTAAATGATGCAAAGGCAACAAGCCACGAGATCAATGTTAAGATGAGGTCAATGGGTTTTACATGAAAATGTAAAGACGTCATGCGGTTTCATCGCAAAACGACAATGTCACGAGGCTTTGATCTCGCGAGAGAACTTAGACTTGTCATATTGTCGCAATACAATCAAGATGTAAAGATAATACAAGATCAATGGGTCAATACATGCAAATGTAAAGACGTCCTGCGATTTTGTCGCAGAAAGAAAGAGCGTGGCAAAGTAAGACCTTTAATTAGGAAGGCACAATAAGACCACAAGATTACTACGATAATACTCGCAGATGTTACGAGAATTGCGATTTCACGCAATTATTATTGACGGAAATATCGCCAATATTAAGTTAAATTTTAAATTTTTATTTAATCTTTTAATCAATTTTTATATTGCAGATGAATAATAGAGGCATGTACGGGAATGTATGAGAACGATGAAATTATTATTCATCTATCATATAAAAATTGCATAGAAACAGGGACGCAGATAATTAAAAGAATAATAGTTATATTGATTGACTAACTTGCAGAAAAAGAGCTGCTTTCTGATTCTTATAGGTAGAAGTAAAGAGGCAAAAGAAATTTACAAATTTAGAGAAACTAACGGCAATGTTACAGAAAAAATAGAAGTAAAAGGAATAACTAGTTAGATCCATCGCCATCTTCTTTATCAGACTCCTCTTCATCGTTAGATTTTTCCCTTTCATCATTGTCATCATAATCTTCTTCTTCGCCAGATTTTTCACCTTCATCATCATTATTATCATTTTCTTCCTCGTCGGAATCCTCAGCCTCACTATCAGAGATGTCGAGATTTGAAATCACTTCGGGTACTTCTTTTGCAAGATCAGGATATATAGAAGAAGAAATCCCATGGTCATTGCAAACCAAATTAACAGAATCATTGCGAACAACAATGAGAGATCTATTGAAGTTTGTGGTAGTGATGCCAAATTGCTTCTTCAACTGTGAATATTTATTATTGCGAGCAGCAAGAGTATTCGCGAGTTGATCCTTCTCCTCTTCAAGCTCCTTGATTCTTTCAAGATAACCTTTCTCAGCTTCTAAAAGAATATGGAAACAAGTTAGAAATTTTATAAAGAAGAATAGTAAAAACAAGAAACTAGCGAGAAGAAGATTAGCTAATAACCTTCTCTTTTAGAAATCATATCTCTAATTAGAGCCGCCTGTTCAAATTGAAGGCTAACATTTACACCTAAATCATTTCTGGCATTGTCAAGAACCTTCGCATCCCAAAGCAAACTCATCATCACTATTAATAAGGAGACGAGATCGAATCTGAGTCTCCCTCGCAAGAAGATCTTCATTCTCGCGGATAAGTTTATCTCTGACCATTTGAACGTCAAGGAGAGTTTTATGAAAATCTGCCAAGGTTTTAGATCCCTTTTTATGGAAAGATCCTTCTCGTCAATAAGATCGCTATTATTCTGCCTTAATTTATCTATTTATTTCTTTGAATCAAAATAAAGGCGCCTATATTTGTCAGTCAATCCTAAATTGAATCTGTGTTCAAGTTTTAAGAGATTAAACTTGGATCTAAGTTCATCTATGGGGAGGGAGTTAATCTTA
This sequence comes from Papaver bracteatum, assembly GCA_023529315.1. Taxonomy (NCBI): domain Eukaryota; kingdom Viridiplantae; phylum Streptophyta; class Magnoliopsida; order Ranunculales; family Papaveraceae; genus Papaver; species Papaver bracteatum. The sequence continues at coordinate 300,585 of JAJJWX010004500.1, forward strand.
TCATCTGAGAAATTACTTAAGGAATTATTAAGACTAGTAAGAAGAGTATGATCATCTACAGGTTCAGGGAAAGTTTGAAAGATTATAGCCTCGTCAGTAAGACCATAAACATCTGCAAGTTAAAAGTGATTGCTTGAATAAGCCGCGATAGAATAAAAGGAATTAAGAAAGATGGGAAATCAGTCATACCATAGAGTTGTTGGTTAGCTCTATCAAGATTAATGATCTTTTTCTTATTAATAGAAGCTTCTGTCTCCAATTGTTTATTCTTCTTACGAAGCTCTATATTTTCAGACTCTAGTTTTTCCTTATCCTTGCGAACTTTATCTGCTTTCTCTTCAGCGTTGATGCATCTTTTATCTAAGTCAGAAGCAACAGCAAAAGAAGCTCTTTCAACCTGCGAAGAAAAGAAATAAATTAAAATCTAGCGAAAGAGAAAATATGAACAAATTGAAGAGATGAAAACATACCAAGGCACCAAGAGAATTCAAGAGACTGGGAGTCAGCGATCTTGAGATTCCTTGGAGAGAATCATTATCCACTAAAATAGGAGCATCGCAAACTTGAGCGAGAGCTTGGGATGTCTTTTCAATCATTTCATCCTCATCATTAGAAGTCATGTTGTGGAAGATATCACTAAAAATCCTAGATAGATAAGTCATTGAAGAATCAGAAGAAGAAGAATTTCTTATTGAAGGAAAACCGCCAACATTAAACTCCTCGTCAATATCCTTATCAAGAACAACACTGGGATTCTTTGGAATTATTTGAGGAGTTGAAGAAGAAGAAGGATGAGTTTTTAATTTCTTTAGCGGAGGATCGCTAGATTCATCATTGCGAGGGGCAAAAGATCTTCCCCTAGAAGAAGTAGTAGACTTCTCTTTTATAGATTTCCCAGATGGTTCCTTTTGAGATTTCTCCTTGATTTTTGGAGGAGGCAGTGGTTCTAATTCTTCGATTTCCTGCGAGCACAGATGAAGATAAGAAATAGGGGAAACAATATATTGTTAAAATTTATGAAGAAATATTTCTTACTTCATCTGTAAAAGATCTCAGAGCCAAGAGAATGTTGGGTTTCCTAAGAGTTTGATAGCTGAGTTTCATTCTATCAATCTGAGAAAAATCAGAAAAGTTAGCGAGAATATAAAGAAGACAATAAATAATAACATGAAAAGTTGAGAGAATATACTTCTTTAGATCTTTCAGGCCAGTTGAAGACCCAGGGTTGATATTCTGCAAGACTCGCGGGAAGTTCGCGAGAACCAGATATATAAGGACCTTCAAGACTTAATGGGAAAATGAACCACTTGTCATCGCTAGAATGACGAGGACCTTGGTTAGTAGATGTATGAAAGTCAATATCCATCATAAGAGCATTGTCACCAGCGACCTTCTCTTTCTTTAAACGAACACCCCAACATGTACTATCCCTCTTCATAGGGACAATACTATAGTTTACAAAAAAGTTGTCCACAGTATAATCGCAAGAAACAATGGGGACATCTTTGAACAAAGGATTCTTTGGAGCCTTGGGATAGCGAGTTCCTTTACCAGCGCCACGAGAAGCATATTCAAGTAGTAATCTGATGAAATCCCCACCTAATTGGTATATTTCTCGTGAGAATATCTCGTCATAAATTATTTGATAAAACAGCGGAAGATCAGGATCATAAAGAGGGATGGGAAGACCAGCTTCAAGTTGTCCTAGCGATACTATGATTTTCTCGCGAGAACATTGGTCATCAGTAAATAGTTTAAGAGAAAGTTCTGATTTGGAATCTTGTTCTGGAATCAAAGATAAATTAAAACCTTTAAGTCTGAGTTTCTCGCGCATTCCATTGAAGGCCTTTAAATTTTTAGCACCAGCAGCAACCATTTTTGAGTATGGGAATGAAAGAATAAATCACAGTTGTTATAGAAGCGCAATTCGCGGAAGAACAGTAAAAATTGCAGAGAGAATACGGAGAGAAGAAAGAAGAAAGTAAAAGAGAAAAAGGAGAGGAATGAGAAGAGTATTTATAGAAGAAAAAATTTCTCGAAGAAGATGAAGGCAATTAATGCAAAGAAGAGACGTGGGTGGTCAGATCGCAGCGGTTATAGAAGACGTGTCAAAAATTTATTAGAAGAAAAGATTCGTGAAAACAGCTGGCGAAGGACGAAGAAATCTGAAAAGATAAGCAATTATGGCATTTTAGATTCTCATATCTTCTCTTCTTCGCAGAAAAGACATGAGAAGAGGCAAGATGTAGTACCAGAATATCGCTACAACACTATTCCCGCGATATTAACAACATTTTTGCGAGAAGCCCAAACGTTTCTACAAGTATTAACAACACTTTGACGAGATTATCGCAATATTCTTCAACAACATTTGGCGAGTGTCACAAAAGAGTGATGTAACGGTTAACGATTAAAGATATATGAAGAATAAGTCTGCTTCACGATGGTTATAAAGTTGGCGATGGTGAAGACTAAAGTTATGGCGATGAGATCGCAGAGTAGATCCGAATTAAGGGGAAGTCTTAGCTGTCTTCCACTATGTATTTTCCTATATAAAGGGTTCAACTAAATCCAGAAAAGGATGATGCATTTTTGAGAGCTGAGAGAATTTTTAGGAGAGAGAAACTCCAGAAATAAAGTTATACTTTTGAGTTTTAATATTTCTTGTAAATCTTCCTGAAAGTGAATTAATAAAAGTGTTGTTGTTCATCCACAATTATGACTTAGTTTTCATAGATTCTTGACAAGGGTGTAGTGTGGGAAATCCTGCAACTACAAACGTAGTTATGGATGCAAGGACTGCAGGAATGACTGAATCTTCTTTAAAAAATATCCTCAATAGATTAACCCAAAACTTAGATCCAATACTAAGGGATCTTTCTTTGAAAGAGACCCTTGAGAGGATAGATGAGTCGAAACGTAGACTTGAGTTAGAGACAAACGAAAGTATTGCTCGAAATAACTTGAATTTCCAATATAGTGTATCCAATAATACCCTTGATAATGATGATAGTTATTCACATAATCAAGATAACGAGGTTAGAATTGGTATCACTAGTTGTTTAGATGAGGTTCGATCATTGATAGGGTGTAGAATACATCCTATTTATTATCCATTGTTTATGCTTTCTTAGCTATTTCTCTTGTAAATTATGTATATTACGCTTCATTTTGAATTTTGTAGGTATTTTGGAGTCATGTGACGTAAAAGAAGGCGAATAAGAGCTTAATTCATTATTTGGCGAATTTGGAATCGAAGGAGTCGAAGCACACAAGCACCATGGCTTTTAAGTGTCAAAAACAGGGGATTGCTTTAGCACCGTATCATATTTGCTCAGGTCTGTCACCAACTTATATAACTTAAAGACTAAAGCTAGGTCGATATTTCACCCTAGATCAGTCAAGTCCCAACTTATTTTAGCTTTACGAGCTCTGCACTGATTCCAACTGACGGTAAGGCTAGGCTCGATGGCTGAGTATCAAGGGTTCAGAGAGAGAGTTCGAATTCAATACAAGGGATAGGGAGGCCTTACGAGTTTGGTTTGGTTTTGAAAATCACTGGGACATAGTTTGTTTCCAAGAAAGGCAGTGAAGAGGAAACAAGCCACTGCTGCTGATTTTGGAAATGAATGAATGATATTTCCAATTGTTTTACAATATTGAATGAATGGGTTTTGTGTTGAATGTGAAAATATTTACAGGGAAGGAGATGGAATGGTTTAAGAATCAACAACAAGATCAATGTGTATCACCAGCTTCTAGCATACAAGGTGTCTGTTAAAATGCCCGAACTACCAGAGTTTTGAACCAAGAAGATGCAAATTGGGTTTGTGCATAGAAGAAGAATGCAGGTGGTGATTTTGATACATTGCAGCTGCAATTGGAGGTTAGGGTTCAGTTAAGCTCAAGGTTTAGATGGGTTTGTGGAAATCGATGGAACTGTGGAGCTAAGGAATGTGGAAGCAAAGCTAAAGTGGTAGAGGTGGTTAAGCATGTACTTAGAATTACAGGTGTGAGACAATGGGAAGATAAATTGAACTAAAGCTGGTGGATTTGAGCTGCATGGAAATGAATTATTGCAGGTTATGGGAATTGATCAAGTTATTGCAGGTGGTAAATGGTGACAGTAAGACAGTGACACTAGGATAGAGGATTTGAAGCTAAAATGGGTGTGATGTAGAAGATACTGTGATGTGTAATAAGCTGCAGATACACAACAATGGTTCAGATGATGATAGAGTGAAGTAACTGAGCTATAGAATATGGTGTTGTCCGTTGTGGGGCAGTAAAATAGAGACGATCCAAGTGCAGTTCGAAAGACAAGCAAGATTGAAACCATGGATCGACAATAGTTGTACTTGGGAGCTGTATACCAAGGGTTGTGAGAGGATATTGAGGTCGACAGGGAACCGGCGTATATCTGATGTAAGTCCATAACTTTGGCACTGAGTTGGGTCTGTATCTTGCCGAGAAGTCAGCTAATAAGGAGGTTGTGCAAGTAATGCAGCTGGGGTTAAACTGAGCTGTAATGGTGGCCTGAGAATGGAGCAGTGAATGAAGTCAGTGAAGGCATTGCTGCTGTAGCTGAATTTATGAGCATAAGGGAATGAGCTGGAATTGCAAGAGTTAGTTTCTGGCAGGTATGGAACTGAAATGGGCACTATATAGAGTTGAAGCTGCAGTTTGGTAGTAGTTATGCTGTGTTGCAGGCAGGGAAGAAAGGCTGAGTAGAGAAGGAATATGAATGAGTTGTGAATGATTATGAGATGCAAATGGCCCTTAAGGCGTTGTATGGGTTGTGTTGGTGGTCTCTGTGGGTTGTGAAACTCAGGGAAGAATTATGCCAAGATATGTTTGACGATGTTGAGGTTATCTGTAGGAGCTGGAACTGATGGTTGATGCTATTGTGAGTTTACAAGCGGATAACAGAATTGGGTAAGAGATGAATGGATTGCACTGACGGTGGTTGCCTGAGATGACAATGAAGCTTGTGCTTTGATAAGCAACAATTAAAGCAAATGGTGACTGGAAACTGCAGAAAATAGTGCGAAAAGTGAGCTTAAATGGTGAGCCGGTGGTACTAGCTAGGGATGCTGGATTTCAGAAGTTAAAGTATGAATTACAATATTTCAGTGAATCGTGAAGGAGGTATGTGTTAGATACAAGAGTTGGCCGCTGGACATATGAGCTACATGTCACACTTTTGGGTACGCTTTCGCAAGAATAAGGAATTGGCTTAGATGGTATTTTGTGAATGTTTGAATTGCAGAGAAATGGAGATGAGCTGCTGGGAGTGTGCTCTTGCTGGTGACAGTTTCCGGTGGTTCAGTCGCCTGAGACAGTTTTCCGGTAACCGGATTCCGGCAACGGTGACCGGATTCTGGTGATGACGTCAGCAAATCCGGCGACCAACTTTGGACCCAAAAATTCCAGAGACATATTTCTCACAATGGGCTTGGTGGACTAGTAGATGGACGTGGACTTGAAGATTATGAAGACTTAACCTAATTTTGGGAAAGTATTCTTTTGGGGATAAAAGCATATAAATAGGAAAGTCTTTCTCTAAACCGAGAGATATCTCCATTAGGGAGCTGCTGCTACTTTTGTTTTCTAGGGTTTAGAACATGATGCTTTCTTCTATGCGTTTTTTTATGAACTCCATAAATATGAACTAAGTTTTCTTATTGGTTAAAGATGTAGTTGGATTTTGAAAACAAGTTTTGATCTTTATGAGTTAGTTTTCTCTCAAAACCATCGTTCACTTTCTACTGATCATAATAATTGCATGATTGATGTATTGCAATATGATTGAATGTTTGTTTAGTTGTGTCTAGAATTGATTGAACATACATTCATATCTATAGCTATTTTAGGGTTCATCATCGAGCGATAACCTTGAATACGAGTAGCATGATATGATTATAGTTTGTAGTGATACATCCTTGTAATCATATGTAGAAATTGACCTTTGTTCGAATTGTTTGCGCAATGTATTACAATTGCATTGATTAGCCTATTTCTGAAACTTAATGCTCCTAGGAATTGAACTTAATTAGCGCAAGGCGTTAGGTTATTCTTTAGGTAGAATTCACATACGCAACTCTAATGTGTGTGTTGATGACTTAGGAAATTTACGGAGTATTATTGCAATAAGATATTCTAGGGCTTTTGATGATAACGAGATTAAATACGAATTCTATTCATACATTCAAATACTTGTTTACAATTGAAGATGAAACCTTTACCCAATATTTCACAACCTTGATTTGCGTGCTTTATTTCTTTGTTTTGCTTTTATTTTACTCTAGTTTATAAAAAAAAAAACCCCCATTGTTACCTTTAGGAAACCGGAACAATTTGACAACCTAGTCCTCTTTGTGGGAACGATCCTTTCTTGCCCTTGCTATATTTATATTTTGAGTTGTGAGAAAGTGTAATTTATTTTTGACGCCTACGACAACGATCAAATTTTGGCGCCGTTGTTGGGGAAGCAGCGGTTGTCACTTGTTTTTGGTTTATTATTTTTGTTTTTAGTCTTGTTTCTTATTTTTGTTTTTCTTATTTTCTGGCTTTTAACCATAGTTTTGAGAACTCTTGTTTCAGGTACCAATTTCTATGGAAGGAGCATATTGGAACAATGGGTACGGTTATTAACCTCAACAAAAATATGACAACTATCACCCTTATGGGGAGTACAATCAAAACCAATCCTTTGGTTATGATCAATACTCGACGTACCTTTTTAGTTACTCTCATACATTCCAACCTTCTTACGGTGGGTATGTAAGTGACCAACCACAAGGAGGGGAGAATAGTTGTGCTTCTCTTAATATTTCTTCTAGTTTGGTAGATGAAATGCAACAATTTATGGTCAGCATGGAGTCCGTTTGTAGACAACCAAGCATGGAACCAGTTTCATCGACCGAATATGCTCATAGTATGTTTGGCCCAATTTCTGATCGTAGTTATGATCATTCACCCATTCAAAGGGAAGATAATTGGCCTAGCAATACTGAAGTAAGTAATTCTACTTTTTATTTGTCGAATGAGCTTTACCAAAAAATGGAATGCTATTTTCAAAATTTGAATGTATCACTCCAAGAGCTTTAAAAATGTGTTTACAATTTAAGACAAGGCATTGAAGAATGCAAAGAGGACATGCAAAATTCTGCGAAAGACCAATCTTTGGGAAGTGGTAGCTAATCTTATGTTAAGTATGATAGTGACGATGACTATAAAAATACATCTCTTGAACCAATTTATGGTGACATCCCCGAAGAGTGTATAATGAAGTATTTTTGCGATCAAGGTGAAGTTGAAAAGGAATATGATGACACTAGTGTAGCTTACTCAAGCATTGATATTTATAACGATGAAGAACCTATTCGAAAGGTAGAGCTTGAGGATGATGCAATGAGTGTTCTAAAAAAGTTCCTTATGGTGAGACTTGAATCCGTAGTGGAGTATGTACTGTAGTGACCCTCAAGTTCGTCAACGCTATTAGACCGGTCAAGTGTCGAATTAGCCGATAATAACTCGTTTAGTTTAACTCGGGAATTAATTAATAGGTTTTAATCTAACAACGATCTAGATACGAAACTAGTATCGTTAGATAGATCTCGAAAAGTTACTTGGAATGGGTTACTCGAACGTGTCATTCGGATACCAGACGAAGAAGAAATCATCATTTCAGTTAGAAGGATAAAATAAGACTTTTTATTTTAAACCGCCGTCTGCCCTTATCGTTTGGACGGGTGCATTTAACACTTTTGTTCGGCCTTATCTTCACCAAAACTCGTTCGGAGATTCATTCTTCTTTTTCTATCTTCTTATTTCTTCTTCTTCCTTCTCCTTCCCTGCTCGTCCTTCTGCCGAGAAACTGTGAGAGCTTATCGAGTGAATTAGTGGTTTAATCATGTGCGGTTAATGAAGATTGATGTTACTACAATCGATTGAGTTGTGAAGGAGGCAGAAAGTTAGGGTTTGATAAATAAATGAGTTAAAGTTTCGTTTGAGTTTCAGAGAAGAATTAGAAGATGGAGATGATGGTTTCAAGGATTGAATTAATATGGGTTTGTTCTCAATTGGTGTTTAATTGAAGCTGTAGAGTTGTTTGAGGATTTTATCGGCGAATCAAGGTTTGAGTTGGAAATTTAGATGAAGAACTAGAAGATGAAATCGAAGGTTTAAGTGACAGATCTAAGATGGGTATTTATTAGTTGATTGAATTAAGCTTAAGGACGATGGGAAATTCGAGATTGGATAAGTTAGGGTTTTTGAAAAGATGAACTGAATTAGGGTTCTTGAGTTGATCGAGGTATTGTGTGAAATAGAAGATTAATTGAAGGTTCAGAAGTCTAATTAAAGATGGGTTTATTCTTAATTGATGTTTGATTGAAGTTCCAAGGCTATTTGAGAATTATTCAGGGTTTCTTTAAATGAATTCGAGAATTCGATTGGGGATAAATAAGAAGAATTTAAAAGGTGGGTTTGGTCAATTTGAGGATTTGGTTGATGATGTGAACTTGAATTAGGAAAAGAGGATCAAGAGTTGATTTAGGGTTCATGAATTGAACTGATGTTGGAAAAGAAGAGTTTGAAGTTAACTATCTGAGGTAACTTCTTCATCCTGAATTGAGTTGGATTAAGCTTCATTTAATTTAAGTTATTGAACTTGGGTAATTGTTCTGTGCAGTTTTAATTGAAGTTTTGTATGGATTGTAATTTTTGTGAATGGTTGATAGTGTTATTGAGAACTGGAAAATAAATATGTTGTTTGAATTGAAATTGAGTGTGTTAGAAATGGGATATGCTATGTTTTGGAAGTGGTTATGGAATGGAACTGCATATAGGAGGAATTGGATTACAGAGGACTGTTGGAGTTGGTAATGAAGAACAAGAGTCTTATAGAAGGGTATATGTGTTGTTGTGAGAATTGAATGTGACTCTGAAATGAAGTATGAGGATATTGATGTTGTTCTGTAGCTGTTGTGGTGTTATTGAACACAGGGACGACATTGGAGGTCTGCTGATGTTGTTTGTGCAAGTGTATGTGTATGAGATTGGAGATGATGATGCTGAAAAATTATTGGGAATAGCCTGAGTGGTGTATGGGGTGAACTGTGTAAGGGAAATGAGTTAATGAGAGGGATGCAGTGTGGATTACTGACTCAAGTGTCATAGCAGACTGTAGAAAGAATGTTCTTAAAGCTGCCATTGCAGGTAGACTTAAATTACAGTTGTAATGAAATAGATTCTTTCAGAATGAATTGTTTGTGTATAGATCAATTGAATAGAATCAGGTTGAACTAGTGTTAGAGTTATGTTGTTTCAGTGACTTGTGATTTTGGTTTACCTTTTAGTCATCCCAGTCAGATGTCTGACTAAATTATTTAGCTGACTTAGTTAATCTGACTGAGTTGAGTCGTTATGACTCACTGATTTCCCTGTTTTGACCTGAGTTGAATCAGTTGACCCGAATTGACTCAGTTGACCGATTCCTATTTGACATTAACCCTGGACTTTGACCTTGACTATTGACTTGACCTTAGACGTTGACCGTCAATTGACCAAGTGGACTGTTAGTGACCGTTTGTTGACCATGGACTGGGCCTTAGTTATTGGGCTGCTTTATGAGTCTTGGGCTTAAGTCCGTTTCTTAATTAGACATCTTGGACCTCTTGTGGTCTGAATTAGCATCCGGTTCTTTCTACAAAGTTGTAGATATTCACAAGACTTAGCTACGGACTATATAACCAATCTAATTGAATTAGTAAACTTTTAGTTATACCAAAGATAGAGAATAAGATATCATAATGGGCTTAGAACCATTAGATAGAATTGTATGATTCTTGTGTGAGCCTTTTGGATAAACTCTTAAGAATGCTTGTGTGATTATCAGTTAGATTCTATTAACAACGATCGATTCAAAGAATGGACCGTGAATCTTGGATCTCGAGGTAGGCGTGGCTGGTCATCAAAAAGGTGTGGGAATGCATTTAACAGTTTTGTAATCATTGTTATTTCTTTTACGAAATTCTTTATTTAATAAACTCATGCATTGTCTATTCATTTATTTCATGCTTTATTTATCTTTATGATTGTCTTTGGGGAATGAGAATTTCCATCTATGGTATATTGGATATTGCTCCTTCAGAATTATGGCTAGGGCGATACATCACAATATTAATAATAGGTGTGGAAATGGGCATCAATATTACGGGTGTGTATACTAAACACCACAGACTAACTTGTCTTTATTTTCAGGTGTGTAAATGTCACCGCAGAAACTAAAGGAGGAGTTTAGGTTCATATACATGATTGTTTATTTCAGTGGTTATGTTGTCTTCTAATGTCTGGGAAAACATGTAATGTTTTCCAACTGTGTTTTCCAACTCTGTTTTCCAAATTTGTTTTACAAATCTGCATATGATTACTTAGAAGTTAAATGTTAATTATTCCCCATTTCAGTTTCAGTGACAGAGCAGAGTTGCGCAGCGAAAGCTCCGAGAAGTCAACTTCGTTAGATTGATTATATTCTGATATGTTGATTGTGTTATATATTCTTTTGTAAACCAAATGATTATTTTATATATATCATCGGAGATGAATTCTTGTATATATATTTCTGAGCGGGCTTAATTTTGGATTAAGTTTTGTATCAGATTTCTTAATTGAAAGTTCAAGTGTATAATTTAGATTTTAGTGCCTCTTTATTTAGTTAATTCTTTGGATTAGCCAGCTGTTAGCTTAGGGGGCGCTACAAAGTTGGTATCAGAGCTCACTATTAGATCTTATATGGGAATAGCCAGTGCCAGTTAGTGAACTAGATTAGTTAGAACTGGGTTGGGTTTGTGAGATAAATCTTAATCACTAAAAGCTATCAATAATTAAAAGATTTATCTAATTGATTGAATTGTTTGTTCGATTGTTTGTTTATGTATTGAAGTAAAAATTGTAGGGTACACCAATAACTTTAGCTAATAAAGATTTAATAATAATTAATCTTAAAAGTATGAACACGTGAACAATCTAATACTATAATAATAGTGAAATTAGTATAATTGATATAACTTGTAAATTAAATAGAAACTTACTGAACACATGGATTTATGTGAAGAGTAATTAAATTATGGAGTAACCACATAAATGTTGATAGTAATTTTTGGGACTTATTAATATATGTAAGAGTAGTTAGAATAATAGTTCAACCACCAATATTAATAATTGCTAATTGTAGATGATAATAATTTAATAAGAGTGATAAAAAATTTAATAAGATAATGTTAGCACAAATAAATTGGTATTATATTGAACTTAACTAAACTAAAATTTCATTAAAGAAATATAACGATAAAATTAATAATTATGATTAAATAACTACGAAAATTATTTACGTATATCTACAATTAAGTTTTGTAAATTGAACTAAATTGCAAATTATCTTTAATTTAATAAATGATTCAGTAAATTTATAAAATGAAACAAACATACATGAAGTAATAATAATAGTATTCGAATGCTCAACGTAATATTATGATTAAAGGAAAATAAATTTATATATTAACTTTACATAATAGCAAAAAAAAAAAAACTAATAGGATTCATTGTAATTTATGCAGACTCAATTTAAATCATATCAATTACCAACGATATTGTTTAACAACATATGATATTCAGATTCAATCTAAATAAATAAAAATTATTATATCAACCTATACATGAATGAAGAATTATATTTAAAAGATTAAGGTTTAATATATCATCCAGATTGTCAACTTAAGAATATTGAAAATAATAATACAGTTGATAAAAGTAATTGAGTAATTAAACCAGTAGGAAATTTATAATAGATAATACTTGGAAAATTTATATATAACTGTACAGTAAAGTTAAATTATCAGCTATTATAAATTCACCTGAAACTGAATTTGAAGTACTTATATTGATAAAAATAAAATAAAATAATTAATTCAGATAGCTAGATTCCTTTAAATGTTGTAAACTATTTACTTATTTTTACAAAGTAAAATCTTCAAGTGAAAGCAATTACAATAGAATTTAGAAATTAATCAGTCATAGTAAGTTAGCACTTAAAACAATCGAATTGGGTTTACTTATAATAGTCATTAAATTTCAGACGACGAAATTGTTTAAAATGATGTAAACTATTTATATATCTTACGAAATAAATTTATCAGACTTACACCAGTTACGATAAAAGTCTAAAGACTAATTAATTTTAATAAATTAGTAATTAGTTTATCTAGCACTGGAGAATAGTGAAGGTTGTGTTTTCTCTGTTCGTAGGAAGGCATTGTTGGGATTGGCCAACCTTGATAGGGCAACTGCATTCAGAGATGACCGATCATAGAAAGACACTGTAAATTAATTTATAAAACCAATAGATGCAAGTTCACTTAGAAAGATTTGTATAATTCTTCCTTGAAGCTAGAGACAAATATTTTATAAAATAGAAAATTCATTTAAGAAACTTAGACTTTACTATTGATAAAATTTAAAATCAGCATAGTTCAACCTAGAGCTACAAATGTTAGTTGTAGAAAGCCATATAGGGTTGTGGTTTGTTTTATGTTGGTTGCGCTTAGACAAGAGATGGGATTATTCTATAAGGTGGGGAGTTTTCAAGACTAGAAGGAAGTTCGATTTTCGAGGAAGAAAATGTTTAAAGGTGGGGAGAATGTAGTGACCCTCAAGCTCATCAACGCTATTAGACCGGTCAAGTGTCGAATTAGCCGATAATAACTCGTTTAGTTTAACTCGGGCATTAATTAATAGGAATTAATCTAACAACGATCTAGATACGAAACTAGTATCGTTAGATAGATCTCGAAAAGTTACTTGGAATGGGCTACTCGAACGTGTCATTCGGATACCAGACGAAGAAGAAATCATCATTTCAGTTAGAAGGATAAAATAAGCCTTTTTGATTTAAACCGCTGTCTGCCCTTATCGTTTGGACGGGTGCATTTAACACTTTTGGTCGGCCTTATCTTCACCAAAACTCGTTCGGAGATTCATTCTTCTTTTTCTATCTTCTTATTTCTTCTTCTTCCTTCTTCCTTCTCTGCTCGTCCTTCTGCCGAGAAACTGTGAGAGCTTATCGAGTGAATTAGTGGTTTAATCGTGTGTGGTTAATGAAGATTGATGTCACTACAATCGATTGAGTTGTGAAGGAGGCAGAAAGTTAGGGTTTGAGAAATAAATGAGTTAAAGTTTCGTTTGATTTTCAGAGAAGAATTAGAAGATGGAGATGATGGTTTCAAGGATTGAATTAATATGGGTTTGTTCTCAATTGGTGTTTAATTGAAGCTGTAGAGTTGTTTGAGGATTTTATCGGCGAATCAAGGTTTGAGTTGGAAATTTAGATGAAGAACTAGAAGATGAAATCGAAGGTTTAAGTGACAGATCTAAGATGGGTATTGATTAGTTGATTGAATTAAGCTTAAGGACGATGGGAAATTCGAGATTGGATAAGTTAGGGTTTTTGAAAAGATGAACTGAATTAGGGTTCTTGAGTTGATCGAGGTATTGTGTGAAATAGAAGATGAATTGAAGGTTCAGAAGTCTAATTGAAGATGGGTTTATTCTTATTTGATGTTTGATTGAAGTTCCAAGGCTATTTGAGAATTATTCATGGTTTCTTTAAATGAATTCGAGAATTCGATTGGGGATAAATAAGAAGAAGTTAAAAGGTGGGTTTGGTCAATTTGAGGATTTGGTTGATGATGTGAACTCGAATTAGGAAAAGAGGATCAAGAGTTGATTTAGGGTTCATGAATTGAACTGATGTTGGAAAAGAAGAGTTTGAAGTTAACTATCTGAGGTAACTTCTTCATCCTGAATTGAGTTGGATTAAGCTTCATTTAATTTAAGTTATTGAACTTGGGTAATTGTTCTGTGCAGTTTTAATTGAAGTTTTGTATGGATTGTAATTTTCGTGAATGGTTGATAGTGTTATTGAGAACTGGAAAATAAATATGTTGTTTGAATTGAAATTGAGTGTGTTAGAAATGGGATATGCTATGTTTTGGAAGTGGTTATGGAATGGAACTGCATATAGGAGGAATTGGATTACATAGGACTGTTGGAGTTGGTAATGAAGAACAAGAGTCTTATAGAAGGGTATATGTGTTGTTGTGAGAATTGAATGTGACTCTGAAATGAAGTATGAGGATATTGATGTTGTTCTGTGGCTGTTGTGGTGTTATTGAACACAGGGATGACATTGGAGGTCTGTTGATGTTGTTTGTGCAAGTGTATGTGTATGAGATTGGAGATGATGATGCTGAAAAATTATTGGGAATAGCCTGAGTGGTGTATGGGGTGAACTGTGTAAGGGAAATGAGTTAATGAGAGGGATGCGGTGTGGATTCTTGACTCAAGTGTCATAGCAGATTGTAGAAAGAATGTTCTTAAAGTTTGCCATTATCGGGTAGACTTAAATTACAGTTGTAATGAAATAGATTCTTTCAGAATGAATTGTTTGTGTATAGATCAATTGAATAGAATCAGGTTGAACCAGTGTTAGAGTTATGTTGTTTCAGTGACTTGTGCTTTTGGTTTACCTGTTAGTCATCCTAGTCAGATGTTTGACTAAATTATTTAGCTGACTCAGTTAATCGATCGAGTTGAGTCGTTATGACTCAACGATTTCCTGTTTTGTTTTGACAGTTGAGTTGAATCAGTTGACCGATTCCTATTTGACATTAACCCTGGACTTTGACCTTGACTATTGACTTGACCTTAGACGTTGACCGTCAATTGACCAAGTGGACTGTTAGTGACCGTTTGTTGACCATGGACTGGGCCTTAGTTATTGGGCTGGTTTATGAGTCTTGGGCTTAAGGCCGTTTCTTAATTAAACATCTTGGACCTCTTGTGGTCTGAATTAGCATCCGGTTCTTTCTACAAAGTTTTAGATATTCACAAGACTTAGCTACGGACTATATAACCAATCTAATTGAATTAGTAAACTTTTAGTTATACCAAAGATAGAAAATAAGATATCATAATGGGCTTAGAACCATTAGATAGAATTGTATGATTCTTGTGTGAGCCTTTTGGCTAAACTCTTAAGAATGCTTGTGTGATTATCAGTTAGATTCTATTAACAACGATCGATTCAAAGAATGGACCGTGAATCTTGGATCTCGAGGTAGGCGTGGTTGGTCATCAAAAAGGTGTAGGAATGCATTTAACAGTTTTGTAATCATTGTTATTTCTTTTACGAAAGTCTTTATTTAATAAACTCATGCATTGTCTATTCATTTATTTCATGCTTTATTTATCTTTATGATTGTCTTTGGGGAATGAGAATTTCCATCTATGGTATATTGGATACTGCTCCTTCAGAATTATGGCTAGGGCGATACACCACAATATTAATAATAGGTGTGGAAATGGGCATCAATATTACGGGTGTGTATACTAAACACCATAGACTAACTTGTCTTTATTTTCAGGTGTGTAAATGTCACCGCAGAAATTATAAGGTGTGTAAATGTCACCGCAGAAACTAAAGGAGGAGTTTAGGTCCATATACATGATTGTTTATTTCAGTGGTTATGTTGTCTTCTAATGTCTGAGAAATCATGTAATGTTTTCCAACTCTGTTTTCCAAATCTGTTTTCCAAATTTGTTTTCCAAATCTGCATATGATTACTTATAAGTTAAATGTTAATTATTCCCCATTTCAGTTTCAATGACAGAGCAGAGTTGCGCAGCGAAAGCTCCGAGAAGTCAACTTCGTTAGATTGATTATATTCTGATATGTTGATTGTGTTATATATTCTTTTGTAAACCAAATGATTATTTTATATATATCATCGGAGAGGAATTCTTGTATATATATTTCTGAGCGGGGTTAATTTTGGGTTAAGTTTTGTATCAGATTTCTTAATTGAAAGTTCAATTGTATAATTTAGATTTTAGTGCCTCTTTATTTAGTTAATTCTTTGGATTAGTCAGCTGTTAGCTTAGGGGGCGCTACATGTACCTTGCAACAAAGAGGAGTATGTTGAGAATGTGATCGTTATGACCAATATTGTGGAAGACCCAATTGAGATTGCAAAGGATTGTAATGAAGATGTTGATGTCGAGACTTTGGTTAAGGCAGAAACGGACGAATAATGGTTGCAAGGTTTGATAGAGGACCATGATATAAAAGAGGTGAACAATTACCTTGAGTTTTTCAAGGATGAAGAGTAATTCGTGCTAAAAGAGATTGTTTAAGGTTTGTCTAACCCTTTGCATATTATTTCTTATCCTTTACCTCTTATTGGTTTGAATGTATGTGATTAGAGAACATTGTTAGATGACTTTGTTTCTCGATATCCTCCATTAGAGATACTTGATTCTCATACTATGCAGGTTTTGGAACAAGACACCGTGGAAGTACCCAACTCCTATATTCTTTATGCACTTCCAAGTGTGGACAAGAATAAGTGTGGGGGAAGCTTTTATCGGTTAATAGCTTCGTTTCTGTTTTATATTACTAATATTTGTGTGAAGCTAGTGTTTGCAAAACAGGTGCTATGGGTGGATCCCCAACTTTTCTGATTATTGGTGTATGGGGAATTCAACTTGCATGTCGGGCTGACGACTTTAAACCAAGCGCTAAATGGGAGGCAACCCACTGGTTTTGTGTATCTATCTCTATCTTTTTTATTTTTATAAGTCTTTTATCTTTATTTTCTTATTTTGGATATTTGCATATCAAAACTCTAACTTTTAGAGATTTTTGAAAAATTTAGAATAAACACTAGCCTTTCTAAGTAGATGGAATTTTTTATTAACGATGATGTATATATATTGGCTGAGTTGGGATTAGATGCCAACTAAATGGCTTGTTTAGTGTTTATCCTCTATTGTTCCGAAATAGCTATGAGTTGGAGTAATGAGTTTTTATTATTCATTTTATTTTCATATTGTGTATATATATCATGTTTTGAATTTCCCATCTTGAACTTTACTTTGAATGACTAAATTTTATATTAAGGACAATGAAAAGTTTAAGTGTGGGGGAGTGGTCTCATATAGAGTTTTTAGCCTTGTTAGTTTTCCCTTGTGTTCATAAAAAAAAAGAAAAAAAATTGGTTTTATACACTCCGAAACCTAGAAATATGTGCCTTTAGGATGACACTATCAATCTAAATGGATGGAACCATCTTGGCTGGAGAAGTTGAGGAACCCATTAACTAAATGGACAGAATTATTCAAGTGTTAGAAATAATATGATAGTTGTTACCATATCTCGGAATGTCACCATATCACGTTCTATTTTTATTTTTCCATATTTATCTATTGTTCTCTAAGTGATTTGGTGGGTCACCATCGAATTGTTATTACTACTAGGATGAAATAGAGTGATTGAGTTGCTAAAAAAAAAAAAAAGACCGACCAATTAGACCAATCAGAATAAAAATGACACTTGGATAGAAATATGTGTGTGTTCTCCCTGTCTCCGTCGCCTAAACAAGCGTAGAATGCAGGATCCAAATGGACAGAATTATTCAACTCTTGATTGTTAGAAATAATATGATAGTTGTTACCATATCCACACGCGATCTCGGAATGTCACTAGAGTCATATCACACAAATCACGTTCAAATTCTATTTTTATTTTTCCATATTTATCTATTGTTCTCTAAGTGATTTGGTGGGTCACCATCTTCAAAATAATTGTTATTACTACTAGGATGAAATAGAGTGATTGAGTTGCTAACAATAAAAAAAAAGACCGACCAATTAGACCAATCAGAATAAAAATGACACTTGAGGAACCCATTAACTAAATAGAAATCAATGTGTGTGTTCTCCCATATGTTCTATTTTATTTTTCCATATTTATCTATTGTTCTCTAAGTGGATTTGGTGGGGTCACCATCGTTATTACTAGGATGAAATAGAGTGATTGAGTTGCTAAACAAGAATGCAGGATCCAAGGGAACTATCATGTAATCCGCTGACAAGAATCATGCGCTTGGATCCAAAATATCCAATCATGTTGTCAAATTAAAAGAAAAAAAAAAGTGAAAAAGAAAAAGAAAAAGAAATTATTATTGTGTTGAATAAATTTGACTCCTGGTTCCCTTGTATATGCCAGTTGAGTTGATGTAGAAATAAGATTGTTGACCACTGGTTCCCTTGTATATGCCAGTGTGTTGACACTAGAATTCAGACCAGTAGCTCAATCCAATAGGATGCATAGGTTCATCTTGGCGGTGACCTTCAGACAGATATGGGAAACACCGATCACTTGTTAACATTCGCAAACATCTACTTCTATATCCATATTCTTAATCTATTCATGTGTGATTGTGGTTAGTCAGATTCCGAGTATTGTGGTTTGTTCGACTTTCTAAGAAAAACTTTAATTTATATATACATTAATTTGAATTTGAATCAAGGTACCTCCTCCAATAGCCATTTTGGATTCGTTCAAAGATTTGTCACAGGTAGCTGGAGTTGGAAATATATATTTTGTAGGTAGACCTCTTGTAAACCTTCACGAGACTATAACTCATCCACTAGGGACACCTAGGGGTTCAAAGGCTTGTTTTTTATGCTAAAAGTGATCATAGCCTCGACGAGACGGAGTTGTATGTATCTTTTAGAATTATTTTGTTTGATTTTCTCGAGGACTAGCAAAGTCTAAGTGTGGGGGAATTTGATAGGGTGTAGAATACATCCTATTTATTATCTATTGTTTATGCTTTCTTAGCTATTTCTCTTGTAAATTATGTATATTACGCTTCATTTTGCATTTTGTAGGTATTTTGGAGTCATGTGACGTAAAAGAAGGCGAATAAGAGCTTAATTCATTATTTGGCGAATTTGGAATCGAAGCACACAAGCACCATGGCTTTTAAGTGTCAAAAACAGGGGATTGCTGGAGCACCGTATCATATTTGCTCAGGGCTGTCACCAACTTCTATAACTTAAAGACTAAATCTAGGTCGAGATTTCTCCCAAGATCAGTCAAGTCCCAGCTCATTTCAGCTTTACGAGCTCTGCACTGATTCCAACTGCCGACAAGACTAGGCTCGCTGGCTGAGTATCAAGGGTTCAGAGAGAGAGAGAGTTCGAATTCAAGACAAGGGATAGGGAGGTATTGCGAGTTTGGTTTGGTTTTGAAAAGTACTGGGACAAAGTTTGTTTCAAAGAAAGGTAGTGAAGAGGAAACAAGCCACTGTTGCTGATTGTGGAGATGAATGAATGAGATTTCCAATTGTTTTACAATATTGAATGAATGGGTTTTGTGTTGAATGTGAAAATGTTTACAGGGAAGGAGATGGAATGGTTTAAGAATCAACAACAAGATAAATGTGTATCACCTGCTTCTGGCATACAAGGTGTCTGTGAAAATGCCTGAACTACCAGAGTTTTGAACCAAGAAGATGCAAATTGGGTTTGTGCCTGGTGCTGGTAAAGACGAGATTTCACAGGTGAAGCAGTGATGGAGTTGAGGACCTGAATGGAACAAGAATACAGGTGGTGATGCTGATACATTGCAGCTGCAATTGGAGGTTAGGGTTCAGTTAAGCTCAAGGTTTAGATGGGTTTGTGGAAATCGATGGAACTGTGGAGCTAAGGAATGTGGAAGCAAAGCTAAAGTGGTAGAGGTGGTTAAGCTGGTACTGAGAACTACAGGTGTGAGACAATGGGAAGATGAACTGAACTAAAGCTAGTGGATTTGAGCTGCATGGAAATGAATTATTGCAGGTTATGGGAATTGATCAAGTTATTGCAGGTGGTAAATGGTGATAGTAAGACAGTGACACTGGGATAGAGGATTTGAAGCTAAAATGGGTATGCTGCAGAAGCTAATGTGATGTGTAAGAAGCTGCAGATACACATTAATGGTTCAGATGATGATAGAGTGGAGTAACTGAGCTATAGAATGTGATGATGTCCGTTGTGGGGCAGTAAAAGAGAGACGGTCCAAGTTCAGTTCGAAAGACAAGCAAGATTGAAATCATGGCTCGACAATAGTTGTACCTGGGAGCTGTATACCAAGGGTTGCTAGAGGATATTGAGGTCGATAGGTAATCGACGTATGTATGTTGTAAGTCCATAACTTTGGCACTGAGTTGGGTCTGTATCTTGCCGAGAAGTCATCTAATAAGGAGGTTGTGTAAGTAATGCAGCTGGGGTTGAACTGAGCTGTAATGGTGGCTTGAGAATGGAGCAGTGAATGAAGTCAGTTAAGGCATTGCTTGTATAGCTGAATTTATGAGCAGGAATTGCAGGAGTTAGTTTCTGGCAGGTATGGAACTGAAATGGACACTATATAGATTTGAAGCTGCAGTTTGGTGGTAGTTATGTTGTGTTGCTGGCAGGGAAGAAAGGCTGAGTAGAGCAGGAAGATGAATGAGATGTGAATGATTATGAGATGCAAATGGCCCTTAAGGCGTTGTATGGGTTGTGTTGGTGGTCTCTGTGGGTTGTGAAACTCAGGGAAGAATTATTCCAAGATATGTCTGGTGCTGTCGAGGTTAGTTGTAGGAGCTGCAACTCATGGTTGATGCTGCTGTGATTTTACAAGCGGATAACAGAATTAGGTAAGAGCTGAATGGATTGCACTGACGGTGGCTTCCTGAAACGGAAGTGAAGCTGGTGCTTTGATAAGCAACAGTGAAATCAAATGGTGACTGGAAACTGCAGAAAATAGTGCGAAAAGTGAGCTTAAATGGTGAGCCGGTGGTACTAGCTCGGGATGCCGGATTTCAGAAGTTAAAGTGTGAATTGTAATATTTCAGTGAATCGCGAAGGATGTATGTGCTGGATACAAGAGTTGGCCGCTGGACATATGAGCTACAGGTCACGCTTTTGGGTACGTTTTCACAAGAACAAGGAATTAGCTTAGATGGTATTTTGTGAATGTTTGAATTGAAGATAAATGGAGATGAGCTGCTGGGAGTGTGCTCTTGCTGGTGACAGTTTCCGATGGTTCAGTCGCCTGAGATAGTTTTTCGGTGACCGAATTCCGGCAACGGTGGTCGGATTCTGGTGATGATGTCAGCAAATCCAACGACCAACTTTGGACCCAAAAATTACAGAGACATATTTCTCACACATGGGCTTGGTGGACTAGTAGATAGACGTGGACTTGAAGATTATGAAGACTTAACCTAATCTTGGGAAAGTATCCTTTTGGGGAGAAAAGCATATAAATAGGAAAGTCTTTCTCTAAACCGATAGATATCTCAATTAGGGAGCTGCTGCTACTTTTGTTTTCTAGGGTTTAGAACATGATGCTTTCTTCTATGCATTTTGTTATAAACTCCATGAATATGAACTAAGTTTTCTTATTGGTTAAAGATGTAGTTGGATTTTGAAAACAAGTTTTGATCTTTATGAGTTAATTTTCTCTCAAAACCATCGTTCACTTTCTTCTGATTATAATAATTACATGATTGATGTATTGCAATATGATTGAATGTTTGTTTAGTTATGTCTAGAATTGATTGAACATACATCCATATCTATAGCTATTTTAGGGTTCATCATCGAGCGATAACGTTGAATACGAGTAGCATGATATGATTATAGTTTGTAGTGATACATCCTTTTAATCATATGTAGAAATTGACCTTTGTTCGAATTGTTTGCACAATGTATTACAATTGCATTGATTAGCCTATTTCTGAAACTTAATGCTCCTAGGAATTGAACTTAATTAGCGCAAGGCGTTAGGTTATTCTTTAGGTATAATTCACATACGCATCTCTAATGTGTGTTTTGATGACTTAGGAAATTTACGGAGTATTCTTGCAATAAGGTATTCTAGGGCTTTTGATGATAGCGAGATTAAATACGAATTCTATTCATACATTCAAATACTTGTTTACAATTGAAGATGAAACATTTACCCAATATTTCACAAACTTGATTTGCGTGCTTTATTTCTTTGTTTTGCTTTTATTTTACTCTAGTTTATAAAAATTAGAAAACCCCCCTTGTTACCTTTAGGAAACCGAAAAAATTTGACAACCTAGTCCTCTCTGTGGGAACGATCCTTTCTTGTCCTTGCTATATTTATATTTTGAGTAGTGAGAAAGTGTAATTTATTTTTGACGCCTACGACAGCGATCAATCATTTTCATGTTATTATAATGATGATTATTTTCCTTATTTTCTTTATTAAGTCTTAAAACAAATTATCAACAAGTCTGAGTGAACGACAACCCTTTTTTTTTTTTTGCTTAATCATATGTATTTTATTACCAAAACAAGCAAAAAGAGTTTTTACAAAAATTTGTCTAGACAGGCCCAAGATAGACTAAAGCAAAAATTACAACACTTAAGCCCAATATTAAGAAAATCCCAGCAAAAAATCAACAAAACCTAAAGTATGGCTGATTATCATTTTCCATAACTCCTAAGAACTCAGGTTTCTCCTCATACTGTATTACTTCTCCTATGCTGAGTACTGCTCCTTTCTTTGCCACTTTGTCTGCTGAAAAAATTATTTCTCTAAAAGAATGTCTAAAGGAGATTTTATTCAGTTCTTTCCTTATTCTTCCATCTATTTATTACAATCCATGGGATCTCCCCTGAACTGAATGCCTGCAATACTGCTTGTGAATCTAAACTGAAACAGACATCCAAGAATTGTTTTCTTACAGCCCATTCACCTGCACATATTAGAGCCATCACTTCTGCTATATAGTTAGTTGATATGCCCAGACCACCAGCAACAACACCAAGATAAGTTCATGTATTGCTTCTCCATACAAATCCATAACCAGTGTTACCTAGATTTCTTTTTGATGCTCCATCACAACAGATGAGCACTTGAATAATTGCAGGGAACTTGAAAAAAAACTCCTTCACCTCAGTTGTTTTAACTTTGACACCTTTAATATCAAATGTTGTCATGATACTGATATCATACATGGACCCCCTGATTCTCCCCCTCATCCTTACACTGTTTTCTTTTGTAAATTGCATTATCCTCAGCTTAAAATTAACCAAGTTAGGTTTTTCATCTTCATACCATACTCAATTTCTGGTAAACCAGAGCTCCACCATTACAGTGAAAGCACTAATGAACTAAACTTCTTTCACTGCTGAGATTTTATTTTGGACACAATTTAACACCTCCATGAAATTGCTAGGGTTTAGAAAATTGAATATCCCTCCCAGCCAATGCCAGATTTTCTCACTAAATACACAGTGCCATAATATATGGTCCATTGTATCCTGCCCATCACCACATAAGTAGCATTTTGAAACTATGTGAAATCCCTTTTTTTTATAATTTTCCTCTGTTGCACATGCTCCTCTTAGAATTTTCCATAGATTTGTTGCAATTTTAGGGTGAATAGTAGAATTCCATACCTGTCTTGCCCAAGGAACACTAGGATATCTTTTTCTAATTTGTTGGACTTCCTTTTTGACTGAAAATTTCCCATTCATATCATTTGTCCATATAAGCTTATCTACCCCATAACCCATTACTGGTAATTCTTCAGGAGTAAAGAAGTTAAACATTTCAGCAGGCACCTTCCATTCTCCATTGAGAATCAATTAATTAACCTTCATATCTTCATGTTGTGTAATAAATGTATTGTTTGGGTACATATCAATTAGAGCATTTTCCTTAATCCACCTATCCCTCCAAACAGATACTTCTTTACCATCTCCAACCAACCATCTGCTCCCTTCGTGTACTTCATCCACAACCCATTTTATACCTGGCCAAATTGAAGACTTCATGTAGCTTGTTATCCATTCACCATTTTTGTATTATATTTAGCATTCATGAAATCTGTCCATTCTACCTTTTCTGTTTTCATCTTCCATAGTAGTTTCATAAGAAGTGCTTTGTTTATTACCTCAAATCTTCTAATCCCCAAGCCACCCTCATTTACTGGTACACAAATTTCATCAAACTTCACAGTGATAAGCTTCTTTACTGCAGGGTCTCCAGACCATAAGAAATTCCTGATAATGTTCTCACATTCTTTTATGACATTTTTAGGCCATTTATACAGATATATTGTAAACTGGTACACTGCAAAGCACTGATTTCACCAAAGTTAATCTATCTGAGAATGAAAGCAGCTTTCCCATCCAACCTGCTAACATTTTGTGCATTAGTTCCACCATCCCCCAAAATTGATAACTTTTAACTCTTCCAGGATACAAAATGACTCTCAAGTAATTCTCATGAAAAAAATAAAGTTCCATCTGTAGGATCTCAACAATCACTTTTTTTCTGTTCTCAGTTACTCCACCTACAAAACACTTATTTTTCAACTTGTTTATCACTTTCCCTGATGCATTCTGGTATTCCATTAACAATTTCATTAAATTCTCCAATGATCTTTTTTGCCCATTACAGAAGACAAAAATGTCATCTGCAAATAACATATGTGAAGGTTGACAGCCATTTCTGTTAATCATTGGAATAATCATCCTTTCTTGTACCAGTTTAGTAATACTTCTACTTAACACCTCTTCATCTATTACAAACAAAATTGGTGACAATGGATCACCTTGTGTTAATCCTCTCCCCACATTGAAAAAACCACAAGGACTTCCATTCACTAAAACTGATATTTTAGCTGACTCAAATAAAATTATCATCCATTTAATTCCAACTTCAGAAAAACCAAAGTGTCTTAAAGTTTCAAAAAGAAATTCCCAACTCAGTGAGTCATATGCCTGAGTTATGTCCAATTTTAAGCCCACATTTCCTCTTCTCCTCTTTACATCCAATTCATTCAGCATTTCAGAGGCTAAAACAACTTTTTTCCTGGATATTTCTGCCCTTAGTAAAAGCTCCTTGTTGACTTGATATTAATTTACCAATCACAGTGCTAATTCTTGATGTAATTATTCTTGTTATAATCTTGAAGCTAAAATTTGCAAGTCCAATATGCCTAAATTGTTCTGCTTTCTTTGCACCTTGGACTTTAGGTAGAAGAAATAGAAAATTTGAATTCATACCTCTAGGAATAAACCTGCACCTCCAATAGTATTGTATTGCATTACTTAAATCTTGACCCACAATATTCCAGGCAAATTTATAAAAACTTCCAGGGAAACCATCAGGTCCAGGAGAACTAGTTGCATCCATTCCATAAACAGCTTCTTTGATTTCTACAAAGGAAGGAATTGCATCAAGAAAAACATTATCATCTTCAGTTATTATCTTTGGTATTACCTCAAAAATTCTTTCATCAAAGCTGCCATGTTGAAATTCAAACTTTTTTTGAAAATGATTGACTAAAATATCTGTTATTTGGTCTTGATTAGTCATTATATTTCCATTGTTATCCACCAAAGCCACTATGTTACTATTAGATTTTCTGATTTTCATAGAAGTATGAAAAAAAGATGTGTTTGCACCACCCTGCATCACCCATTTTATCCTAGCCTTAGCTCTCATTAACTCATTAAATTGTTGAGAAACAATTTCTTGCTCCCCTCTTGCTGTTATTAAATGATTAAGTAATTCCATATTTTCTAGATTTACATCTGAGATCATAGCAGCTTTCTCCACTGCTTCTTCAGCTTTAATCATTTTTACTCTTAAGTCACCAAAATCCTCCTAGTTCCACTTTTTCACTATTTCTTTGAGTATTTTCAATTTAGACATGAACACAAAAGTTGGATTACCATTTATATTTTCTTCCCAAGAACTTTGAATCATATTAATGAATTCAGGATGAGAAGTCCACATTGGTTGATACGTGAATGGAATGTTTTTTGGTCTTGGAACCGCCACAGTTGTTGACACCCCAATTTCGCACCTTCCATGAAAAATATCAGTTTATGCTTTGAATCCAAATACAAGGGACAATTCAGCTTCAAATTTCACGGGCGTAGAAGAAAAGAAAGAAGGCACCGAAAATTTGGAAAAAAAGAAAGAATGAGATATTTTGCGGTGAACAGTGCCGAACAGTGACAAATAGTGATGCGAACAATGACAAACTATTGTAAACAGTTCCAAATAGTGATGTGAACAGTAACACGAACAGTGAACAGTGTCGACGGGACCCACAAATCATTCTCATATTTGTGAACTGCCCACAAATGTTTGAAAAACAAGTCGAAGAAAAATGGAAAAGGAGAAAAAAGGACGTGGGACCCACGTATGTTTTGAAGAAAGAAAAATTTCTTCGCAAAGGACAGTTTTCTGGCATGTTTTATATGCGGATTTGGCGCAAGAAAAAGCGGAAGGTTGTCGGAATTCACTTATATAAATAGGGGTCGAATGTTACTTCAAAAAACAGAACATTTTTCTCGGAAGAAAAGATTTTCTCGCAAGAATCATTTCTTCTTTAAGATTATTTCCAAGAGACAGAAAAGTGGAGTGAGATACACATACTTCTTCCTTTACTTTAACAAAGGTTTCCACCCAAACCACAATCCAAAAATCTAGGTTTCCACCCAAACCAAGAAGAATTTTTGTTTCTCAAATAGAAAATATTTCTTCTCACATGTTCCAAATCTCCATGTATTGTGTCATTTAATCAAAGAGAAATCAAATTTTCTTCCTACACAATAGTTATCATTGTCTTGTGCATTTATAGTTCATTTTGAGAAAACTCAAAAAATAAGAAGATTAAATCAAGTATTGTCTTTAAGTTTTTAAAAGATTAGCATTAAATTGCTAGTACTTTAACTACTTTCAGCATACTTAAGGGAAGCAAGCAACCGTCGTAAGAATCCTTTCAAATTTAAATATTATATTTCAAGTATATTGATTACCTATCTCTTCGGTAAATTATGTAGTCATACGGGAACGGAATGGTATTCCATTTCGTAGTAACACCGCGACTACTCGTTTGCGTTACATAAAAAAATTATGTTTTATTATTAATTTTCTAAGTGGGATAAATCAAAGTGTGGGTATAAAGCGGAATTCCCTCCCACATTAGACCCCATTGTCAAAAAATAAGGTTGGCATTAATCCTATTTTTATTGAGCTAATCTGCAGGTTAATTGTTTAATTTTGAAATTTCATTCAAATTTCTTCTCAATAAAACCAAGGTTTCCACCTAAACCACCAAACATGGTTTTCCACCCAAAACCACCTGAAAAGAAGGTTTCCACCCAAACCACAACAAAAACAAGGTTTTCCACCCAAAACCACCACAAAAAAAGGTTTTCCACCCAAAACCACCACAAAACAAGGTTTCCACCCAAACCACCAAAACAACACCATCAAAAACCCAAACCACAACAAAGGGATAAAAAAAACCAAGGTTTCCACCCAAACCACCACAAAAGAAAAACCATCATAAAAGAAAGAAACTACATCTCCATAGTAGAAGTTCCACCAAAATTCTAACTATGTTTCTTTTCTAAATATCTCATGCATAAAAATCTATTCTCAATAAACCATAAACATTTCCCCCTTTAATCATGAAGTAGAGGCCAATCTTACGATTGGGCGGCTGATGGGTGCCTAACACCTTCCCATCCCGTACTAGAATCTCCTTACCCAGACTCTACGATAGCGAGACCAAAAACATGAAAGTCATAACTGGTTTTGTTTTCCTCAAAAGAATTCAAACTAGTTAAAAGGGTCCTGACTCCCTTTAGTCAGGTGGAGACTTCAAAACATCTCTTTTCCTTGCAGAGTTTCCCCCCCCCCCCTTACTAACAAACTAGTAAGAAATTATCTCTGCCAGACCCTGTACATTAAACATCCACGAACGGATGAGAACATGGACCTCGACCCATAACAATTATGGACAAAAGAATAGACCGGCACTCGACTCGTGCTAGGCGACCCCCGATTTCTACAGTGGCGACTCTGCTGGGGACATAGAATAGACCGGCACCTCGACCCGTGCTAGGCGACCCTCGATTTCTACAGTGGCGACTTCACTGGGGAAAAAAATAAGAGATTCGACTTGAAAAATGATTAAAAGGGAAATGTTTTTTTTACTAATATTTATTTGAGAAATGATCATATTTCAGGTACCATCATTGGTTGTGAACCATTAAAGCTTATGGCTCCTACAACTAGAAGTGTTACGGAAAAGATCTTTCTTTGGGCTGTTAAAGTGTACTTCTGCGAAGGAATCAAGTCCTCAAGAACGAAGAGGTCTTTTAACAATGATGACGCTCCTAAAACATTTCATGGTGACACAAGCTTTCCTGAACATGAAAAGCATGCTATCAACTTAAAAGATGTTACAAATGAATTCCTCAACCGGAAAAGGAGTTTCAAGTATCGCATCAACTCCGCCATAAAGAAAGTAACATCTTATAAGGATAAGTTGAAAAAATCTGAGAAATCTCTATCCAACCTAGAAGCTCAACTCAATGATTTTTTAAGTCTCTCTGACAATGAAGAGGATTTTTTCGACAGCCATAGCAAAGGAGAAGAAATGCAAGAAGTAGAAATCTCCAGGTTGCAAGAAGTCACAATGACGCCAGATCAATTACAAGAAGGCACTACACAAGTATGCATGGACTCTACGAGTGTTGAGCAACAACCTTCTGAGGCGGATGAGTTCCCGATCTACGATGGCGTGGAATCACCAATTCTTCACCTTAACTCATATCTTTCATGCATGGAGAAATGGGAGATGAACGAAGAGAGATATCTAAAGAAATACTTCGGCTATAACCTAACTGGCAGAGCAACAATATGGTATGCAACCAACGACCATGTTCAATCTGCAACATGGCCGATGACCATCAACTTGTTCATAGAATATTTCTCAGAAAAGAAGCATCCGACCATCCCCAACCATACCAGGGAAAAGTTGCGCGCAGTTTCAAAAAACACGAGCAACCACGCAACTTCGACAAAGGAGATCTCGTGCTCAAAGAGATCCGTCCAGTAAAGCACACCGACCCAAGGGGAAAGTTCAGTCCAAAGTAGGAAGGCCCATTCATTGTCAAAAAGATTTTCAGGGGATGGCAATACAATTAATGGACCTAGATGGAGAAGAACATGCAAGGCCCACGAATGCAGATCAACTCAAGAGGTATTATGCCTACTCGAAGGAAACATCCCAGCATAACCAATCCATGCACCTCCTCAAAAGAACAACTGGTTTGTCAAGCACTTATCATTGTTCTTTACTTTATCAACTTGTTTTTCAAAAAAAAAAAAAAAAAAACAGATTGCTAAAATTTGTTTTAAAAAATATAATAAAAAAAAAAAATCGGAGAGTTTATCAATGATGTAAAGCTTAGGATTTGGGTATGGTGTTATGAGCAACCAGATAGGCAGCTGAGACAAACTCTCCAAATCAAAATTTCAGTTTTGTAAATTTTTAAGTTTTTTATTTTTTTTATTTTTTTCAAAAAATAAAAATAAAAATAAAATAAATGCTGATGATGAAAGCCCTAGGATGATACTGTGCCTTGCACACGTACCAAATAGGCAACTGAGGCAAACGTTTCTTGAGTTATTTTAAGCCTAATCATGTTCTAACCATGCTTTAAGCTTTTGTGAACGACGAGTTATCTGAATTAAGGCTTCTCCACCGGAGTCGCGATCTGCGTTGATCAGTGCAAGTCAAACCAAAGAACAAGAGCATCACCAGAAAGAAAATATTTCATTCACAAATGAAGGAATTACAGAATCTTCGTCTACAACAATGAAAAGCATGAACTCTTCCTTATCTGAAGGATACATGATCAGATCGAGAGAAAAAAGAAGAAGCAACAACAATAAGAAACAAGCAAAAGAAAAGAAAAAAGAAGAACAACAACAAGAAATAAAAAAATGATCTGACGGCAAACCAAAGAAGAAGAAATGAAAAACAAATAAGGAAAGCTGGTGATTTTATCGAGTCTAGACCAAGATCCAACTTCTTCACCATTTCCCATTGATCGAAACCAATGTGTAATAGTGGTAAAAGTGTCCATGTGACACACTAGATCTAGACATCTTCATCACAGGAAGATCATCCATACTTGTCAGAATACATCTAAATCTAAATCCGATTTCAACTTTGAAATCTGGATTTATCTTTGTATGTATTTTGAAACTGCATATGGAACGATCTTGCATCTTCCCCTAAATCATCAGATCTTCATCTTCGAGCCGAACATTAATCTGGATCTCAAGATGCACTACCATCAAGTACGTGAAAAGAGAAGATTCATACAGATCTATCTTTGAGATTCCACCAAAATCTCACTTCGGTTATCATTACTTTCAGCGCTCAAATCGCATCTCGCATACTCCACCAGTAAATGATTACTATGGCGATGAACCAAACAAGCAGAAAGTAGAAGAACATGAAGACGGTGATCAAAAAAAGAAAGATCAAAGCACAGATCCGGCAGATACAAGAAATATCTGAAGGAAAGATGGAGAAAAGAGGCGGATTTGCAGAGAAGAAGAGGAAGAAAGAGAAACTGATGGTCGAAGAAGAAGAAAACGAAGTATTTAAAGCAAAAGATTAGGGCTTCATCAAATCACTTTTCGGGAAAACCGAAATGAGATCCATGACCCGTCGGGTTTCTCCAACCCATTAGGGTCATTCATCCGATCCGCTAGCTCCTTTTCCCTGTATCAAAAAAAAAAAAAAAATCAAAAGAAAAGAAAAAAGAAAAAAAAAAGAAGAAAGAAGAAAGAAAAAGAGAAACAAAAGAAAAATGCAGTCTACCTCGTAAAGAAGTCGAAGCGTAGATAATTCTTCAGAAAGAGTATCAATACGTGCCTGCCTCCCCAGGGATTCTCTACTGACTTCATCATATCTCAACATGATACCGTACATCTCATTCACCACCGATGTCAACTGGCGCCCACGGCTATCCACCAAACGGAGCAAGTATTCTTGAAGAGGTCTGGAAGCCTGAAGCGAGAAAGGAGTCAATAAAAAGTATTAAGTCATTAAGTCAAGAAGAGCAGAGTAACAGCGGTACCTCAGGAATATCATCCAGGAGAGGTAAACCAATAATATCTTCACGGTCAACAGGGCCACCTGCAATTGGAACCACATTTGAAGTCCCCAAGATAGGTATTTGAAAATCCCATGTTGGAAGAAGATGACCGAAGCCCGTTAGTGGAACTTGTTGAGAAGAAGCATTGCTGGAAGGTCCCATCAATAATGGACGAGGGGCAAAACCCGGATCACCCACTACAAGATTCTCTCGGAAAGATTGGATAGCAAGAGGTGGACCTAAAGAAACCGATCTCCAATATGATTCAAAATTCATTCCCCGATCAACGGAATCTTCATAGGAACGTTGCGGTTGACGTGAAATCTCGTCCATATCACTAAACGATGCATAAGGAAAACATGTAACGTTGGGAGGAGGAAAACGGGGTGTAGCGTCTGGTTGACTAATTTGTCTCCCAAATCTGTCACCAAGATACCAAGCACAGTAATCCGGGCCACGTAACAAGTACCGAAGCATGCTAGACGACATGGCATGAATGGCTCTTTGATCACGCCGAATCAGATAATCCTTCCAAGGGTCCCAACAAATCTGCGATCAAAATGAAGGTATATATATATATTAATAATAAAAAAAAACAAAAAAAACAAAAACAAAAAAACAAACAAACAAAAAAACAAAAAAATAACAAAAAAATAATATAGGGTTTCTTACAGATTCAACTGTCGCCCCCTCCAAACAAAGGCGCGTATATGCAGTCGAGTGCCTTCGAAGTGCACCTTTCCATCTAGCCATTCGAGGAAATGTTTGACTATTGGAGAAGCTTGTATCAAAAGGAGGGCGACTAAGAGGAAAATATTCGTAACACCAATACTGTTACAAAGAAAGAGTATGGGTGTTAAAAAAGGGGGTCCAAGATCGTTCAACCTAAAGCAAGGAAAATGTACTCACATTCAAGATGGGCCAGAATCCACATAAGGCTTTTGTTTGAAGGCGTGTTGCTCAAGACAGATAGGTGTAAAGTCGTGCCATCGCACAACTTCCCCAATCGTAAAAATTCACCAATTCAAGGTCAGAAAATGCTGCCAAGTAACCAGATTTGATATAGCCACCAGAAGAGTCAAGGAAGGTATGACCCGCAACAAAGATCAAGAAAGCTCTGGTAACAGTAATAACTTTAGCATCATATTTTGAAGCGTCAGCAGTGAGATCCAGCTCAGGGACCGAGAAATTCGTCTTCAAGCCTGCTAAGCTGACATACCAATTTTTAGGGAAGATATCCCCACAATGTGGTCCCAACAGGTTTCAGACATTCTCCTCTGTCACGTTTTCACCCACCGGGACGGGAGCTCCTACCCCCACACGGATGCCAGTAATCATGTAGAAATCCAGAGGAGTGATGGTTAACTCACAATGTGGCAGGTGAAATGAATTAGTATCACCCCACCATTTTTCTGCCACGATTAAAGCATTCTCGCCATCATGGAACGGTTCCAAAGCTTCAATAAAGTCGTACCAACCAATCTGTTGTACAAGATCACGTACACCTTTGCATCGTCTCAACATCAGCCACCATTCTACTATACCAGTGGTCCCTCCGCGAATACGCGCCCAAGCGTAATTCTATGAAAGAAAGCAGTGGTTGAGAAATAATGAAAGGAAACTTGGAAAACAAAGAAGAAAATTTCGATCAACAAGGAAACTTACAAGGTCTTCCCGGATTCTTGCAGAAACGTGATCATCCACATCGTTCAAAACCCCAACTCTACGTCTTCTACGCAGCATAGGCAAAGTTGGAGGATCAGGAATAATGATAGCCATCCGCCTAGACGACATATTGAAGAAAAGAAAAGGAGTTTCTTACCTAAAGAAAGGTCTTTCTCCCCTATCTTATAAATTAAAAAAAAAGGGGTAATTACTTCCTCAAGAAGTTTTTGAAAAAAAAAAAATACTTTATCAGAATCGTCTCGTGAAAGAAAAGCAAGTCATGTCAGGACAAAGTGTGGAACGAAAGCCAAGAAGATGCACTTTCAGAATCTGCAACGGACTGCATAGTGCAAGGCCCGACGCCTCCAATGCAACTGACAAGCTCAACCGGGGCAAACCCGACCAATGTTAGAATTTTCTTCATCAAACTTTTCAACTATTCAATCGGCCCGAACAAAGGGCAATCCAACTGAATCAACCACAAAGGTTCAAAAACATCAGGAAAATGCAACTGACAAGCTCAACCAGGGCAAACCCGACCAATGTTAGAATTTTCTTCATCAATTCTTTCAACTATTCAATCGGCCCGAACAAAGGGAAATCCAACTGAATCAACTACAAAGGTTCAAAAACATCAGGAAAATGCAACTGACAAGCTTAACTGGGAAAAACCCGGCCAACGTCAGGACTTTCTTCATCAATAACAAACAGAGCGCGAAATCGGGTCTATGACTTTGTTCGCCAACCGCGAGCGATTACTCTCAAAGAGGGGCAACTGTTGACACCCCAATTTCGCACCTTCCATGAAAAATATCAGTTTATGCTTTGAAGCCAAATACAAGGGACAATTCAGCTTCAAATTTCACGGGCGTAGAAGAAAAGAAAGAAGGCACCGAAAATTTGAAAAAAAAAAGAAAGAATGAGATATTTTTTGCGGTGAACAGTGCCGAACAGTGACAAATAGTGATGCGAACAATGACAAACTATTGTAAACAGTTCCAAATAGTGATGTGAACAGTAACACGAACAGTGAACAGTGTCGGCGGGACCCACAAATCATTCTCATATTTGTGAACTGCCCACAAATGTTTGAAAAACAAGTCGAAGAAAAATGGAAAAGGAGAAAAAAGGACGTGGGACCCACATATGTTTTGAAGAAAGAAAAATTTCTTCGCAAAGGACAGTTTTCTGGCATGTTTTATATGCGGATTTGGCGCAAGAAAAATCGGAAGGTTGTCGGAATTCACTTATATAAATAGGGGTCGAAGGTTACTTCAAAAACAGAACATTTTTCTCGGAAGAAAAGATTTTCTCGCAAGAATCATTTCTTCTTTAAGATTATTTCCAAGAGACAGAAAAGTGGAGTGAGATACACATACTTCTTCCTTTACTTTAACAAAGGTTTCCACCCAAACCACAATCCAAAAATCTAGGTTTCCACCCAAACCAAGAAGAATTATTGTTTCTCAAATTGAAAATATTTCTTCTCACATGTTCCAAATCTCCATGTATTGTGTCATTTAATCAAAGAGAAATCAAATTTTCTTCCTACACAATAGTTATCATTGTCTTGTGCATTTATAGTTCATTTTGAGAAAACTCAAAAATAAGAAGATTAAATCAAGTATTGTCTTTAAGTTTTTAAAAGATTAGCATTAAATTGCTAGTACTTTAACTACTTTCAGCATACTTAAGGGAAGCAAGCAACCGTCGTAAGAATCCTTTCAAATTTAAATATTATATTTCAAGTATATTGATTACCTATCTCTTGGTAAATTATGTAGTCATACGGGAACGGAATGGTATTCCATTTCGTAGTAACACCGCGACTACTCGTTTGCGTTACATAAAAAAATTATGTTTTATTATTAATTTTCTAAGTGGGATAAATCAAAGTGTGGGTATAAAGCGGAATTCCCTCCCACATTAGACCCCATTGTCAAAAAATAAGGTTGGCATTAATCCTATTTTTATTGAGCTAATCTGCAGGTTAATTGTTTAATTTTGAAATTTCATTCAAATTTCTTCTCAATAAAACCAAGGTTTCCACCTAAACCACCAAACATGGTTTTCCACCCAAAACCACCTGAAAAGAAGGTTTCCACCCAAACCACAACAAAAACAAGGTTTTCCACCCAAAACCACCACAAAACAAGGTTTTCCACCCAAAACCACCACAAAACAAGGTTTCCACCCAAACCACCAAAACAACACCATCAAAAACCCAAACCACAACAAAGGGATAAAAAAAACCAAGGTTTCCACCCAAACCACCACAAAAGAAAAACCATCATAAAAGAAAGAAACCACATCTCCATAGTAGAAGTTCCACCAAAATTCTAACTATGTTTCTTTTCTAAATATCTCATGCATAAAAATCTATTCTCAATAAACCATAAACATTTCCCCCTTTAATCATGAAGTAGAGGCCAATCTTACGATTGGGCGGTGATGGGTGCCTAACACCTTCCCATCCCGTACTAGAATCTCCTTACCCGAGACTCTCGATAGCAGACCAAAAACATGAAAGTCATAACTGGTTTTGTTTTCCTCAAAAGAATTCAAACTAGTTAAAAGGGTCCTGACTCCCTTTAGTCAGGTGGCGACTTCAAAACATCTCTTTTCCTTGCAGAG
This sequence comes from Papaver bracteatum, assembly GCA_023529315.1. NCBI lineage: Eukaryota > Viridiplantae > Streptophyta > Magnoliopsida > Ranunculales > Papaveraceae > Papaver > Papaver bracteatum. The sequence continues at coordinate 335,781 of JAJJWX010004500.1, forward strand.
TTGGCCCCCTCCTTACTAACAAACTAGTAAGAAATTATCTCTGCCAGACCCTGTACATTAAACATCCACGAACGGATGAGAACATGGACCTCGACCCATAACAATTATGGACAAAAGAATAGACCGGCACTCGACTCGTGCTAGGCGACCCCCGATTTCTACAGTGGCGACTCTGCTGGGGACATAGAATAGACCGGCACCTCGAACCGTGCTAGGCGACCCTCGATTTCTACAACAGTATTCCCCATTATTGGACCATGATCAGAAGTCCCTCTAACACCCACCTTATACTTCCATCCATCAAATATTTCCAGCCACTGTATATTAAAAAAAAGATTTATCTAAATCACACAGAATCCTCTTCTTTCTAACCTTAACGACAACCTTTCTTACCACTATATAAAATTTGATCAGGACTTAGTCCAGATTTGAACACCACACTGTATTAAGCCGCTACAGACTCTAGCCAACTACAAGTTAACTTCGGACTGGAATGTAGTTAATACCTAACCAATCTCACACTGATTAAGGAACAATCATGTTCCTTACGTCTATGAATCCTAGCAGGACTCTACGCACTTTATTCCATTAACTTATCTCACCCACAACTAAGAGTTGCTACGACCCAAAGTTGAAGACTTTGATAAACAAAATTGTCTCCCTCTGTCTCCCACATAAATACCTACGAAGTTTTTGTTCCGTATTTTGATAAATCAAGGTCAATAGGAACCAATTGATAATCCGGTCTTATATTCCCGAAGACATCCTAGAAATATCAATCACCTCACACTAACTTAACTATGTGGTAGTAGAACAAGTTATTGTGGAATCACAAAGAATGAGATGAAGAGCTTTGTGATTACTTTTTATATCTTACCTATCAGAGATAAATCTTGAGAAAATCTTAGAAAATATAGTACTCAATACAATAGAACAAGTAAGATCAGAACACGCAACTACAGAGAAAATAGTTGGGTCTGGCTTCAGAATCCCAATGAAGTCTATAAGTCGTTAACCTATAATGGTATTAGGAAAAACCTAGGTTAAAGGAGAATCGACACTAGTCACAACTAGTATCACACAGAAGGTGCGAGATTAGGTTTCCCAGTTTCTAGAGTTCTCCCTTATATAGTCTTCAAATCAGGGTTTGATAACTTTGTGACAAAGCAATCAATATTCACCGTTAGATGAAAAACCTGATTTAAGATTCAAACTAAGTTTTCACCGTTAGATTTTTTTTCCCCTAAGTCACATATTTTTATTAATAAAAATAACTAAAAGTTCATCTAAAAAAATCATAACCAAAAAAAGAAGCTAAAAAAATACAGGAAGTAACTAAAATAAATGACTAATCAGTCAGCAGAATCTGTAATATACTGTGTTTGGCATTTCAATATGACTGGGAAAATAATGTCTTCCTGTATGCTGGATCCTTTCACCCCAAATGTAAGCTTGCTCCTTTCTTAGCCAAACTATCAGCAGGGAAGTTTATTTATCTATAGCAGTGAGTATAGAGAATCTCAGATAGAGATTTACATGCTTTGAGCCATCTTGCTTTAATGAACCAGGGGATATTCCCATACTTGGAGTCAGCTACTACTAATTGATAGTCTGAGTTAATAATAATATTTATGCAAGATAAAGATATTGCCCACTCAATAGCACACATAACTGTTATCACTTCTGCAATATAGTTAGTGGCAAAACCTAAACCACCTGAAATAGTTCCCAAAACATGACAATCATGTTTTCTTGCAATAATTCCAAACCATGCATTACCTGGGATACCAAATGTTGCTCCATCACAACAAAAAAACACATATCCTTCAGTTGTACCACTCCAAAAGCATTATTTAATTGTGTTTAAGATAGTGTATTTACCACTAACATTGAAGAACTGGAGAATCCGAGAGTCATAATTTTTATGTCATCTAATACCTTGCATTCTATAACCCCCATAATGGACCAGGCTCATGATTCTACTATTGAATCTGTTTAGATTTGGTTACATATTCTGAAACAACATTTTATTCTTCTGGAACCAGAGTTCCCTCAAAGTAGCACAAGTAGCTGTTAATCATACTTCTTTGATAATGGGGCTTTTGTGTTTTGCAAAATTAAACATATCATTAAAGGAAATAGAACTGTTGAAGTGAAATATGTCACCTAACCACTGCCATATTGTTTTGCTGAAGTTGTAGAACCGTAGTAGATAAGCCATACTGTCTTGACCTTGTTTGCAGATACAACACTTGGCACCATAGAATATCCTTTTTTCACCTTCTTTTTATCATCTACATAAATCCCATGAATGATTTTCCAAGCATTGCTTGTTATACCAGGATGCAAAAAAGGATTCCAAATTTTTAATGGCCAATGAAGAAGAGGTTCTCCGTGTCTGATTTTATTAACAACTGATGGAGAATTAAAATTTCTTTTGAGATCTCCACTCCATACCATCTTGTCTTCTTCACCATTAATTGCTGGCAAGGAGGAATTTATGTAAGTCTGCATTGCAGAAGGGATATTCCAAATATTATCAAGAATTAAGTCCTTAACGGTCATATGTAAATGAGTGTTGACATAATCAGTATAACCAATGGTGTTAATTAGAGGTTCTTCTCCAAGCCATGTATAAAACCAAACTGAGATTTTCTCTCCAATACCAATACTCCATCTAACATCATATTTAAGAGTTCTCCATGCCCATTTCAGACCAGGACAAACTGATGAGTATCTCCATCTTGTATTCCACTGACCAGACTTATCTTTATAATTGGCTGCAAAGAAATTTGAGCAATCATCCTTAGAATTTTGTAACTGCCACATCATTTTCATTAACAGTGCATTATTGACAACTTCTAATCTTCTAATCCCCAATCCTCCTTCAGATGTAGGAGTACAAACTTTGTTCCAAGCTAGTATTTCATATTTTCTCACTTCACTATCTCCTGACTATAAAAAATTTCTCATTATCTTTTCACATTCTTTAATCACTGAGTTTGGCCATCTATAGACAGTCATGTTATAAATTAGAAAGCTAGAAAGAACATATTTGATTAGAACCAATCTTCCATGAAAAGATAGTACCTTGCCTTTCCATGTAGATAATGTACTTTGAATCTTTTCCACAATTGACCAAAGGATGGAAGATTTAACTCTTCCAGGCATTAAAATAACCCCCAAGTAATCTAGGAAGGAAGTAAGCTCCATTTGCAAAAGATTTGAAATTTGTTGCTTCTTTGTTGAACATCCCTCCACAAAGCACTTGCTTTTGGCCCTGTTAATTATTTGACCAGAACTGTCTTGATACTTCTTAAGTAGATTAAGAAAGTGTTGTAAACCTGTTTTGGAACCATTGCTAAAGATTAAAACATCATCAGCAAACATCAAATGGGTGGGATAAAGTCATTTTCTATTAACCATTGGTTGTAATGTCCTGGAGTTTACCAATTGAGTTAATCCTCTGTTGAGTGCTTCCTCAATTAAAATAAAAAGAATAGGAGAGAGTGGATCCCCTTGCTTCAAACCTCTTCCCATGGAGAAAAAACATCTAGGACCCCCATTTAATAACACTAACATTCTAGCAGAGTCAGAGAGAATATGGTAATCAAAGATGTTTGGAGTAATAGCTAACTTTCCTAGATAAGGAAACATCACCAATTTGACCAAAAATGCCTTTTAGTCACGTAATTGGGCCAAAGTCCGCGAACTGTTACAAACAGTCCATAGATTCTTTATAACGAATTGTAACAACTACAACAACACTTATAATTGTTACTTTAATAAATCACTCATAACTTCATCGTTATAACTCGGAATTGAGTGATTCTTGGCTCGTTGAATTCGCAAGCTCATCTACTAGAACATGAGATCCTTTATAGGGATAAAGGTTATTGTCACCAAAGTCATGAATCAAATAACCTCAAGTATATATACATAAATGTACATTTACTGTCATTGGAATTGTTCCATAGAGTGAGCATTTATCTTGATAGATTAGAAAGGTATAATTGAATAAGAATCCAAATGAAATCAATCACATACCTTTGTTGATGAAGTACTTGTTGATGTCTTCTTGTAGTCTTCAATCTTCAATATTCATCCTTTAAGGATAGCTTCAATTCAACTTCTTAGACCTAATCTAGTCTGAAACTATCTTTAGTATGCTAAATCAAGAATGAATTTTGGCATACCAACACTAGTAGATTCAACCGAGCAATGCTCTAACAATCTCCCCCTTTGTCAATTTTAGTGACAAAACTATTTTACATATGGCTTGTACTTGTTAAAAGCAAAATCGACAAGCTTGATTTCCTTGGTTCTTCAACTATGCATGTGTTCATCCTATACTTGTTGAAGATCCATCATAGTATTATTACACGGCATCAAAGTTTCATTGTATCACAGCTTTGACAATAATACTATGGTGATATGTATCACTCCCCCTTAGTCAATACTCCATCTCAACATGAAAACCACTCCCCCTTACATAATGATCTGTAAACCATATGTATTTGTAGTATGAACTACATATTAATTCTCCCCCTTTTTGTCAATATAAATTGGCAAAGGTACAAAAACTAGTGGGATCCTCATGAAATTTTCATGGAGATAATTCATGACCAAAATAAAAACATATCAACTTTGTTTAGATGATATCACAGAGTCGAAACTTAGTGACCTCATCAAGGAGTTTATTAAGATACAAGTTAACCCCTATAATATTCCATAGCCGCACTCCCCACAAAGATTTGGAAATTAAGCACAAGTTCAAAATAACTCTCCCCCATATAAATGTCATTCCCAAAAGAACAACAAGAGTGACCTTTCTCCAGGGAGAAGGATTTATATATTGGATTTTTGAAATCCTACAAGGAGATACGATTTAAGAACCAATCATTGAAAGTCTCTCATGAGATTGTATTATTAAAAAATTAGAACTATCTCATGGTAACAATACACAATATGTAATCATAAAGATCAAGTATTGTGATCATCTTTTCTAAGATAAAAATGATATGCTTAGAAAGAAGAATAACATTTTCCACAAGGATTTACACCAAGCATGGTTACCATAAATATATGAAAAAGTTTCTTTGACAATAAAAACCAACATCCAATGGCTTTGATTATTGCTTCTTACCTTAATAATTTCAATTTAAATCAAGTTAGGTAATTAAGAATCATACGCATGGTATGAGTACTTTCATATCAACTTTATTCTTCCTTACCATAACTAGTTCAAATGACTCAAATGAACTAGTTAGAGAGTTGTTCAATTGCAAGGAAATCTCATGTACTACATAAGACACAATCGAAGCAAAAACGATATGATTCACTCAAATCGATTCATGAACTATAAAGCCATGGTTTGCAATAGCATTCCTTAGTTTATTAAGATAAGTTCACAAATATAGTTTTTAGACATAACCTACTCAAGTTCGCGGACTGGGTTTGCGGACTTAAGTTCCCGGACGGAGTTCACAAACTCTAGCAGAAATTCTCGGGTTCGAGAACTTCCACCAGTTCGCGGACTTCTCGAACTAAAGTTCACGTGCTGCTCCGGTTTCACTTGATCAACAAAGTTTCAAACTTCGGTTCAAGAAATAAGGACTTATACATATATGTGTTTCCACAACAAATGTTTATATCCTCCAATGGTTATATCGTCTAAACTCTAATTTCAATCATTAAAACATTCTCAGAGGGCGTTATATAGTTGTTATTCACAAACTATTTTTCGTCAGAGCAATTTCCAAAGTGATTGAAACATATCATGACTTTTTTCACTAGGTAAAGATAAACTTGGCCAAATAAAAAGATTACCAACATAATTTGTGCGCACCAATTCTTTTGCAATCCTCACCGTATTTACAAGGGCTGCTTGATGAGGATGCACTTTCAACACAATTAGGTTGTGTTGAGGTGAACAAAATCTTGCTCACCACAGGTATTCGAAACAAAATCATGCATGGACTCTAGGAATTTAACAACTCCCTTGAAACTTTTAATAATTGTTTCATACCTTTTTAAGATGGTATCCCTTGTCGAACTCTTGTATGGGAGATCATTATTAATAGTACTTGTTGCTTTATTTATCTTCTTTAGTACCCATTTCTGAGTAACTTTTGGAGCAAAGTATTCTTTTCTCCCTAATGTAGTTATGAAACTTCTTCGGGGGAATACTAAAAGAACTGATATTATGAGACTCAGTTTTTCTCCAGTTTGGAATATCAGATCTTGTCTTCTTAACAGAATCAGATCTGGATTTATCGCGTTTAATAAATCTGCAATTCCTTTGCAAGTGACCTGGTTTTCCAAAATAAAAACAACATTTAGTTGAATGGAAAAAATTATGTTTAGTGTTACCTGAATGTGTATGTTCTTTCTTTGGAACTTGACAAGATTTTCTCTTTTCATTATCAACAGTTGATGGAGATACTTTGTTTTTGTCAACCGTGGAAGGTTTTGGTTGGGAAGAATCTTTATCTTTGACAAATTTTACCTCTTTGAAAATACTAGGAGCGTCTATTCCTTCATATCCCAATCCTCGTGTATCATAATGAATTCTACATGTTCCCAATATCGAGGTTAATTTATATGATCTGTTGTTTCTAGACAAACTCTCTTTTAAGCTCGAATTTTCTTCTTCCAAACTTTTGACCTTCTCAAGCGCAATAACTAGATCATTATTGGATGATTCACATTGAACTTTGAGATCTTCTCGTTCTGAATAAAATAACAAGTTCATCTCAATGTTTTCCAAGTTATCTAGCTTTTCTTGAAGAATGATTTTCCGATCTCGACCTTCGGAAATTTCTTCTTTAATCTTTCGTATTTTGTTGAGATAATCTCTTGCACCACTAGAATCAAGTTGGTCTTGCAAGTCTTTATTCGACTACAAAGTCTGACATATTTAACTTTCCCACTGAAAATGGTGCTTTCAGCTTCCGAGAGTTTTTGATGACATTCCTTAAGAAGATTATTAGCAACTGGATCTACATGGAACACTTCTTCGTCAGAATCAGAATCAGTATCCGAAAGAATTTTTCCAGAAGCTAATGTAACCTCGCCTGCGTACTCTTGGGGATTATAATATTCAGGTTCATCATCAAGGGTAGGAAAATCTGTTGCATATGCCGATTGTCTATGGCTCCAGCTAGGACATACTGAAGAAAGGTGCCCGAAACCACGACAGTTATAGTATTGTACATCATCATTAGGAGATGTTGCACCTTTAAAAAATCTCTTTTTCCTGTCTCTCAAGAGTTTTCTAAATTGTCATAGAGTGGCATCCTTAATATGTGGCGAACCGATTTATCCTTAGAGGATTCAGAATTGTTTGCATCTTTAAGAGAAATCACTTCTTTTCTAGATGCGTGTTCATTATCAAAGATCTTTAACTTTCCAACAAGAGTATTCCTGGAGAGTGTAGAAAGATCATTTGCTTCTTCAATGGCATGTTTATTAGAGTCGTATCTTGATGGCAATGATCTTAGAATTTTCATCACAATGTCCTTTTCAGGAATAGTCTTACCCAATGCAAAAGATGCATTAACAAATTCAGACACTTTGTGATTAAACTCATCAAATGTTTCATCATCAGACATGCGAAGGTTTTCCCAGTCAGATGCTAGGTATTGAAGCCTTTATTCTTTCTCTGCGGCATTCCCTTCAATACGGTTTCTAATCTATCCCAAGCATCTTTAGACTTATTACACGTAGTAACGTGGTGTTAAAAATATGGGGTAATGGCATGGATGGTATCATTTAATCCTTCATAATTTTGCTTTGCAGCAAGAATCTCAAGATCACTATATTCACCAATATCCTTTGCAACATTTACACTGTCTATGGTAGCTAATGGAAGATTATAGCCATTAACAATACGAACCCATTGTAGTTGCAGAATAACCTACAACTACACCCTCAATAGAATTAGTAAAAACTAAATAAGTTCTTGATGATGAATAACAATTTTCTTATTAATGTTCTCAATTAATTACAAAGAAGTGTCTAAATGGAATTAGAATAGTTACAACTTTCTCTATTCTCTTTCCTAAGATATTTTCTAACACTCATTAAAAGAACCTCTCGAATTTTACATTTTAACTCCTATTTATAGTAAAACTTATACAGCTGTATATGAGTTGCGAAGTATCGCAACTCATACTTCTATCATCGTATCATTTTATATCTCTTTTCTCCTTTATTTATTTCGATACTCATGAACTATTATCTTGCGATATTCAGTACCCACATCTTGCCTCTTCTCATGTCAATTCTACGAAGAAGAAATGATCGTGAGAACATAACTGTTACTTAGTCTTTTAAAATTTTGACACGTCTTTTGTAACCGTTCTTTTCTAGTTATTCCCTTATATAACTCCTTTATATTCTCTTCCTTTTCTTCTTCTTATTTCCGCAATTCTATCTTCTACTCATACTCTCTATTACTGTTTTCTCTGCAATTTTTTCTTCTACTATATCTTCATGAGTTCTCCAAGGTAATTTCCTTCTATCTCCGCGCATTTCATTTGTTCTTTCTCTTTAATTTCTGTATAATTTGTTATCTGATTTTGGTTTATTTCAGCAAAATAACTCCTCAGATGAAATCTCAACTAAAGAATCCAATCCTTAATCCACGAAGAAGAAAATCTGAGAATCAAAAGGTAGTTAAAATACTTTGCCTTCTTTCCTAAACAATATATTGTTGCCTCAGTTTTTAATCTACATTTTGATTCGCAGGTTGGCGAAAAACCAAACCCTAGTAAGAGATCTCGAATAACTAAACCCACACCATTAATTCCGATTGATGATTTCCTTCCTGAAGTTGATAAGGAATTTTCCTCTCCTCCTCGTGAAAATGCTTCTTCACACACTCCTTCCTCTACTCCATTACCTACCTTTCAATCTCCCATCAGTGTCAATTTATCAACACTTCTTCAAGATCAACCCTCACAGAATATTTCTTCAACTTCTTCTCTTGAAAAACAACCCTCGCAAAATATTTCTTCAACTTCTTCTTTTGAAAAACTTGTCTTGTCCCCAAATCCTTTGAGTGCTATTTCTCCGGACAATTTGCAGCTTGCTCTTATTCCTTCAAATTCTTCTCCTCTTCCTCAGGAAATTCGAGATGGAATTTATTCAACTTTCCGAATGTTATCTGAGATTTTGACCAATACTGCGAAGTCTACTAATGTTCGTTCGCAATATGAGTTTTGCGAAGTTCTAAATAATTTCGTCAATCCAGACATTTCTTCTTCATGTCAATCTTTGGAAAAAGAAATTGAATTGCTTCGCCAATCTTTGAAATCTTCTCAAGCAGAATGCGAGGATCTCCGTAAAGAAAATCATCATCTTCAGAATAATTCTCTCGACTGTGCGATTCTTCGCAAAAGGAATGATGAATTGAAAGGTATGATTACTATCTTCATATTTTCCCTTTTATTTACTTATATTCTTCATATGCTTGAAACATCCATTAAAACCCATTCCCCTTTATAGAATCCATCCAGAAATGTAGAAGATTGGTACTTCACCATGAATCGGATGCAACAGAATATCGAACCAAGCATGAGAGCCTCTCAAACCAATTCTCCCATTTATCTAATCTTTACTCGTGTGCTCTTGACAACTCTGACGCTCTTTTTCAAGAAAATACTCAACTGATATATGATCGAAATTTTTTGAATGATGATATATCTCAACTTTTTTCTTCCTTAACTAAAGCTAATTTGAGAATAGAAACCTTATTAGAAGAGAACAAAACCTTATCAGAAGAGAAATGTTCGTTTTTGAATACAATGATTGTTTCTTCGCAAGAATTAAAAACTCTTTAGAATAAATGTTGCGATCAAGAAAATCTTCTTTCTCTGTTGAAAGGTGAACTTGAGGAATTAAAGAAGTCTTGAGATCTTTGAAAGAAATTCTTTTGTTATTGAGAAGAATTCCCTTATTAGTAAGAACATAGTCTTGAGTGCTAAGAAGAATCAACTTGAAGAAGATTATTCGTCATTAAAAAGTATTAATGCCAAACTTGCGAAGGATAAGAATTTTCTCCTTTCTAAATATCAAAAGCTTCAATCTCGACTTAAAGGATTAGTTGGTGATGGTTTTGATAATGCGATGAATCAGATGAAGAACTGTTGTCTATCTTTAACTCAATCTCTTACTTCGCAAAGAGAAGGTACTCATTAAAATTTTACTGCCTCTGGTATATCTTTTAAATTTCGTTATACTCGCAAATTTTATTCTTTGAACTTTGTTTTATTTGCAGAATCTGAGAACAACCTTCGTAATGCGAAAATTTGGATTAGAAGCCTCCTGTTCCGAGCTTCGTAAGAAGAATGCTTTGCTTTCTACCCGCTTAATCAACTCTTGACCGTGCTACTCGGAGATTCAACTATCTTGCTTATTCCAAAGATATCGAAGATACCAATCATCAAAAAGCTATACTTCGTGAAAGTCATCTGAAAGCTCAAGTCTTTACGAATAACATTCTCTTAAGAGGCTTGCCTCCTGTGAAAATTACTCCTCTGAAGATATCTGACGATGAAGTTGCTCGTGAGCCTGATAGTGATTTTGATTATGAGAGTGATGATGAAGATCTTGATGATGAGAAAGAATCTATTCCTCAAAGAGATGTTCCTGTTGCATATTCTTCCAAGGATGATATCTCGCAAAAGTCGAAGGCTTCTAATGACCCTACTGATCTTGAAGATCCAGCACAGAATGTTGATGAAGCATGATAACATTCTTTTTTCAATTTATCATTGACTCTCATGTCCTCCTTTCTTTTGAATTCCTTCCCTTAATTACTGTTGGTTTTCTTTTTGCGAACAATTCTATTTTTTAAGAAGTATATATGATATTTTGCGAAGATGATTTATCCTTTCTTTATGATATTTTGCGAAGATAATTTATCCTTTCTTTAATTAAATTTACCCCATTTGATCATATGAAGAGAAATAATATATAACTCACAGATAAAGCTTAGTATCTCCTTTTCCCCCTATTATTTCTCTTTAAATGATTAAACGTTGTTTAAAGTATTAGAATATCTGCCTCAATTTATCTTACGAAGTTTCAACTTGTTACGATTGTAAATAAGAAATCCTCCCTTTTAAGTATAAGAATAAAATATATGAAATATCCTTAATAAGTATACTAGATATACAATACTTTTGAAGAAGTATTAGAAGTACCAAATCCGTCAAATGAAGAGATATAAGAAGTATTAGAAGTACTCGATCCACCAAATGAAGAGATATAAGAAGTATTAGAAGTAATCAATTCATCAACTGAAGAAATATAAGAAGTATTCAATCTGTGAATAATTACGTAACATATGACGAAGTATAATGATTATTTAACCTTCACCAAATGAAATATCCGTTAAACAAGTATAATGAATATGATATATTCTTGAAGAATTATAAGAAGTATTCAATCTTTTGGAGAAATATTCAATATATGGAGAAGTATAAGAAGTATGTAATTCTCGTAACATTTTACGAGTATGAACTTATCTGTATTTGATTGCTATCAAAATCGCATCTTTTGCTAAGTCTTCGTGACAATTCTTTAAAGATGTTATCTTCTTTTATAGGACTTTTTGTAAAAATTCTTCAATGGTATTGACGAAGCTGTCTTCTCTTCAAATCTTCATAATGTATATTCTTGTATAATTTCTTCAATGGTATTGACGAAGTTGTCTTCTCTTCAAATCTTCATAATGTATATTCTTGTATAATTTCTTCAATGATATTGATGCAATGAATTTCATTAATTTATGTGGTCTTATCATGCCTTCCTAAGTAAAGGTCTTATTTTGCCACCTCTTTTGTAGTAAATTTTTGTATTTGCGATAATATGACAAGTCTGAACAATCTTGCGAATATACAACCTCGTGACATTATCGTCTTGCGATGAAATCGCAGGACGTTCTTACACTTTCATGCAAAAACCCATTGATCTCATCTTAACTTCTTTGTATAGTATTTTAGCCTCTTCGGGAATTGTTGCGACAATATGACATGCCTAAATATTCTTGCGAACATAAAGCCCCATGACATTGCCGTCTTGCGATGAAATCGCAGGACGTCTCTACACTTTCATGTAGTGACCCTTTGATCTCATCTTAACTTCTTTATTATGTTCTGCGAGTTCTTTATTCTTTTCTTTCTTTCTTTTCTTTTTTTTTTTTTTTTTTTTTTTTTTTTTAGAAGGCTCGCAGAACTTCATTTGTTGCACAAATATGACAAGCCTTTATGTTTTCGCAAACAAGAAGCCTCGTGACATTTGCGTCTTATAGCACGTATCAGCTCCCTAATGGAGGGTGCTGCCCTTTATCTTCCCCCGATTTCCCCTTCAAGGAAGCGTACATCGACCATACAAGGTTAGCTCTTCCCATCCGGTTCGCCAACAACCCACTTTTGATCGCAACCTCTTATCCTTTTTGCCTATAGGGCTTATAGTTACGAGGTTGCACCCTATGGGGTATCTTTGGGCCAAGTGCATCATTTGCCAAGACTTGTCAAAAATGGCAGATGTGGTTCAACCTCACCCGGCACTCTTGACTCAACCGTGTACCTCGGCGCCTTGATCGTTTTCTGCACTTCTTGGGAAAGATAGTATGCCTTAGTCGCCCAACCTAAATCCTCTTACACCGCATTTTATATTGCGTAATGTCGCTAGATTAGGTGAGAATCCAAGGTGTCTAACCCGGATAGGTACCTCATTATTGGGTTGTACCCAAAATTTTTACCATGTACTAAGGGCCCTTGGTGGTGTTCCGGTTACCCTTAGCCACGTTATAGGTACCCCCTTAAATGACGTACTTTAGGACTTTGCCTCTTACGAAATATAGCTTCGCGAACTAGGGTGTACGCCACAAAGGTTTGCATGTATAAAATTTTCTGCGGCTCTCTTTCTTTTTGGAGGCTGATCACAGATTGCGGTCTTTTATTCGCAAATTAATGAAATTTTAATCGGAATATAAATTCTGAAAATTCGTAACTTTTCCCAATTTCCTGCGAGCAAACAATATTCGTAAAATTTATCACGAAATAAAAATTTTGTTTTGCCACATACCTCATTTCCACGAGCAAATGTACTGATTACCTTCTTGTTTTATTATTTTCCTTCTTCTTTCTTCGCAAATCACAATTCCTTATTATCATCGTAAATTTCTTATATGATTATCATCGTAACTTTATTCTCTTTTTCCTTAATCCTCTGCCATTAAATTTTCACTTCTTTTCACAGCCTTTGCTCTTTTTCTCCAATTTTCCTTCTCAGCAATTTTTCCTTCGCAAACTTCTACTTCTGTATCGTAACATTTCTTTCCCTCAGCCCAATCACCCTTGATAACTCCAATACCCTTCATATGAGGAAACTTTATGCACTGATGTAGAGTGGAAGCTACGCCTAGAATTCCATGAAGCCATGGTCTTCCTATCAAAGCATTATATGGTGATTCGACATCAACAACGTTGAGCAATTTCGATTCGCATTCCACTTAATGGAATTCGCATGCTCACTTCTCCTTTGGGCTTGTTGGCAGTTCCATTAAAACCATAAATTCTGTAAGTAGAAGGTATTAAATCTGCATCTTTTCCCCCCATAGTTTTGTAAGAAGAATAGAAGAGGATATTGACAGAACTTCCCGTATCAATCAAAATCCTATTAAGACCAATTGATTCTTCCTCCATATCATCTTAGTTTTCTTCCATATTCATGTAGATTGCTAATCTTACTACCAATGGATTATCATGTGCTTCACAACCTTCTGGGAATTTCGGTGGCTTCAAAAGAAATTTCACGTTTCGCCAATCTTCAAGTCGTGAAATTTTTGCGATGTTCATTACTTCCTTTCCTTCACCATCCCTCGCATATACCCTGCTTAACACATTATCATGAAAATCCTCTATGGTTTTATATGAATGAACAATGGAATTACAGAAAACATTCCTTGATTTTGATCCCACTTCTATATGTAGGATTTCTTCTCCTTTTTCTTTTGTTGTGTTCTCCCTGCGAGTTATATTTGGAGCCTGTGGTAATTGTTTTGACGTGTCTGCTTAAGTAAAAATTGATTTAGTTTTCCTTGATCAATCATTCGCAAGATTATCCTCTTGATATTATGGCAATTATTTGTAGAATTTCCATGAAAATGATGATATGAACAAAATTCATGACTTCTTGGACCCATTGGTGGTTCCTTTCCCATATTCCATGGAGTTGGTATATTCTCTACCAGGATAATTGCTTGCCATATCTTTTCTACACTTGTATTCAAAGGTGGCAATTTTATCTCTTCCCTTACCATTCTTTGACCTCCTTGACCGTTGTTATAATTTTGTCTCTGGTTTCCTTATCCAAAATAATTTGGCCTTTGTCCCCCGTAATTTTCTTGTTGTTGATCTAGTCTTGGAATTTGGCTATTTCCTATTCGATTATAGAAATTCTTCTCTCTATCATACTCTTCTTGATCTCTACTTCCCATTGCTACCATCTTTGGCTGGCTATCATTGATTTTCTTCTCTTCTGAAATTTGCGAAGAAGTTTGTGAGGATGTTTGCGAAGTACCTGCTACTACATTGATTATTTTGGGAAGTAAATTTGCTCCTCCCTCTTGATTGCTAGTGTTTGTTACTGGATATGACTCCATACTGTTTTGCTTTTCTTCTAGTGTAATGTATTCTTCTTGCAATTCTCGTAATTCTGTCATCATTATGGAATTCTTTCTTCTGAAGATTTGAACATATAATTGTTCAGTTGCGAACATCGCATTTATGAAGGAGAGAATCAAGTATCTCTCATCCACACGCCCTGCCATATCACTGCACATAGTCTTCCATCGTCTTACCAAATGCTTCAGACTTTCACCCACTCTTTGTTTTAAACCAAATACATCTTCAATACCAAGCCGTGAAGAGTGATTTGTGATATATGCTCCAAGGAAAATTGCTTGCAAATGATTGAATGACGTAATAGTGTTCTTAGGGAGTCCTTCGAACCACTTTAGATCTTCCCATGTTAAACTTGATGCGAAGTACTTGCATAACACAGCATCATGATTCTCCCATTGTAACATGCATCTTATGTATGCTTTAATGTGCTGAATAGCACATGAAGTCCCATCAAAGATCTTTTGGTAAGTGTGGGCAAATTACATTTTGGTGGAATTCCTCCCAATTGTACTTCTCTAGCAAATGGAGTCCTCGCAGACTTCTTCTATTGCTTCATCTAATTGCCTTCCTATCTCCTCCTCTTCTATTGTTTATCATCCCTCTCATTTCTGCTAATTCTCGAAAGATTCGTGCATTTGCCTCAGAATTCTCATCCATTGGTCTTTTTAATGCAGCTTCTCTTTTTCTACGTTCTTGCGCTTCCTCCCTTGCGATTCTTCGCATTCTATCATATTCTTCATTAATGTTTTCATTTGCATAATTTTGCAAATATCTTCTTTCTAAATTATCATAATTGTTCAGTTGCATAGCATCTTGGAATTCTTGTTCTTCCCTTTCTATTCTTCTCATTCTTCTCATGCGAATATCAGGAATTTCTTCTTCTTCATTTATCCTTCTTCTGTGATTTATTTCTTCTTGATTTGCTTGTACTCTGATTCGAGAATTTGGTTCATTCCTCTCCACTTCTGTTTGTTGGTTTACAATTCTTCTCTTAGTTCTTTCATACTCAACATTTTGTTTGTTACGAGCCTCTTCATGTCTTCTTACTCCATTCTCATGATTGTTTTGATGTATTGCTTGTTGTCTCTCAGTTTCTTCCATAAGTTGCTGCTCTTCCTCTCGATTCTGATTGTTTTCTCTAGGATTTGGTCTTGTTCGTAAATTCCTCATGCTTTGTTCATGGTTTGGTATTAAAATAAAACGATTCTCTTGATTTCTTTCACCTTGATTCTGCGCTTGTTCTTGCATATTATTTTTATTATTGATTATTATGTGAATTTTGTCCTTCTCTTTCTGTTCTAACATTTGATCTTGCAACACTTTGAGATTTCCTTCTTTGTAGTATCTTATTTTCCATTCACAATTCTTGATTTTGTCTTGTTAAATTGGCACGTTCTTCAGCTTCGATCATTCGTTCTTTTTGGATTCCTTGTCTCAATGTTTCTAACATCTCCCTTTCTCTTTCAAGAATTGTTCCTCCCATCAACCTCCCATTTTCTCTGATTTGTGGTTCTCTATCTCCTTCTTCTGGTGTATTAGTTCTCCAAGTGTGTATACTCACTTGATCATGATTTATTATTTGTTGAGCTTGATTTCTTCGATTACTTCTTCTCCCACTAGGTTCTCCTGTTATATTTGCTTCTCCTCCTGCAAGTCTTACACTTCTTCTTACTTCAGTTAATGGTTCTGATGTGTTTCTTCTTCTTGTCATTTTTCTGGTACATGAATTCTTTCTTTCCCTGTTTCTAGCGCCAATTATGTAGTTGCAGAATAACCTACAACTACACCCTCAATAGAATTAGTAAAAACTAAAGAAGTTCTTGATGATGAATAATAATTTTCTTATTAATGTTCTCAATTGATTACAAAGAAGTGTCTAAATGGAATTAGAATAGTTACAACTTTCTCTATTCTCTTTCCTAAGATATTTTCTAACACTCATTAAAAGAACCTCTCGAATTTTACATTTGAACTCCTATTTATAGTAAAACTTATACAGATGTATATGAGTTGCGAAGTATCGCAACTCATACTCGCAAAATTATTCCATCCTCGCAAAACTTCATATTTCTCCGCGCTACTTCTATCATCGTATCATTTTATATCTCTTTTCTCCTTTATTTATTTCGATACTCGTGAACTATTATCTTGCGATATTCAGTACCTACACCCATGATTAAAAATCTCGGGACTAAATAAAAGAACGCATAGAAATTTTCCACCATAAATAGTTCGTGCCATTGAAGACTGGTGGTACGTTTATAGAGACAACACCTCTGTCCATAACGATCAGATTGCTTCAAACACAGACTTATGAGGTCTTAGCGTGTTTGCCTGCTCTGATACCAATTGAAAAAGCGGGGGTATAACAACCACACCCAATAATTCGTTTGGAAATCTGAGAGGACTTACTCCAATAAACTTTCTAGAGAATCAACTAGACAGTCAGACTCAATCTAGAGTAAAGTATATCAAAGAGTTTGATATCTCTATTTCAACACAATCAAAGTTAAACAGAAACAAGTCCGTAAACTTGATTTTAGTGTGAAGCTCTTGAAACAAAGTCTATTGTTTTAATCACAACCTATTCAATATCCACCATGTATAAACCTCTTTAAGCAACAATCACTAAAGGAATATTTCAACATAGTGTCCACTTGAAATAAGGTTAGTCCAGACTGGTCTAACAATATGAAAACAACAAGATCAATTGTTCAAGATCAATCAAGTCTCATCCAACAAACAAGGTCGGATTTAACAACTATGATTGATTAACGTACGACCTGTATTATTTCAATTATATAAATAAAATATAATGCAGAAAATAAATAACACAGACACCAGAAATTTTGTTAACGAGGAAACCGCAAATGCAGAAAAACCCCGGGACCTAGTCCAGAATAAACACACACTGATTATAAGCTGTTACACCAATTTCCTACTACCTATTTGGACTAGATGTAATACCTTCTTCAGCTGTATTCTTATAGAACTCCTAGCAGAACATTGATTCTCTTTAGGAATTCTTCACACAAATATTCTAGCAGAACCCAAGGTTCTCTTTAGAAGATACAACAACACGATTCATACGATTCAATATTTTGTTTGCACAAAACACCGGTTTGATTTCCCTTTAGATATAAATCGACGTTTTGGAAATCTTGTAGATTAGGGTTTTAACTTACAATCAGTATGCGTACTCACAAGAAGTCCGTGAAGCTGATTTTCGTAAGTGAACTTGGGTGATTCAAAGATCAATTTCCAAGTAAAGAAAGCCCTAATAATTATACCACAAGAACAACTATATAAATCTAGAGATATATTGTTTAAAACTTCTCAAGGATTTTTATGAGATGCCTCAATAGAATTTTTTCTTTCTAGTCTCTGATTTTGACTAACAAGTGTTGGTATATGATCGGAAACTAAAATCTATCAAAACCTAGGGTTTATGATCAACAACTCTTGAATGGTTTTATATTAGAAGAGAAAACCTTAGAATAGACAAGAGGTGAAAAACCTAGATTACAAGTTGTATAATCAATCACGAAGATTTAATCCAACTTGGATTTGTGATCCCCAATACAAAGACTTTTATCTCACTCTTGTTCACGAAGAACATAAGATGTGGAAAACAATTTGCAGAGCTTACGCCATTTTTCCAAAGGGGATGAAAGAAGTGTAAACTCACGAACTCAATATTTATAGTGAAACATAGCTTGAAAACTAAGCAAAGCTATTTTCCTTTTTCAAGACTCTCCTAATTTTGGGAGTCTTTCCTAAGTTACAACTCTTGCCAAAATAATTAAATAATTAATTAATTAGCAAATATTGTATTTATGTGGATAAATCACAAATTAAATTAGGAAAGAATCACAAACACTTTAATATGGTAATCAAAGATGTTTGGAGTAATAGCTAACTTGCCTAGATAAGGAAACATCGCCAACTTGACCAAAAATGCCTTTTAGTCACGTAATTTGGCCCAAGTCCGCTAACTGTTACAAACAATCCATGGATTGTTTCCTTCTAACGAACTGTAACAACTACAGCAACACTTATAATTGTTACTTTAATAAATCACTCATAACTTCATCGTTACAACTCGGAATTGAGTGATCTTGGCTTGTTGAATTTGTAAGCTCATCTACTATAACATGAGATCCTTTATAGGGATAAAGGTTATTGTCACCAAAGTCATGAATCAAATAACCTCAAGTATATATACATAAATGTACATTTACTGTCATTGGAATTGTTCCATAGAGTGAGCATTTATCTTGATAGATTAGAAAGGTATAATTGAATAAGAATCCAAATGAAATCAATTATATACCTTTGTTAATGAAGTACTTGTTGATGTCTTCTTGTAGTCTTCAATCTCCATCCTTTAAGGATAACTTCGATTCAACTTCTTAGACCTAATCTAGTCCGAAACTATATTTAGTATGCTAAATCAATAATGCATTTTGGAAACTAAAATTGACAACTAACTTGACATACCAACGCTAGTGGGTTCAACCGAGAAGTTCTCTAACACTTTGTGTGTGCACAAACCTTGATCGGCTGGGATCCAACTAGAATCAGATTTATTCGATTGATTAGTTGCGTGAGATAGGCATCACTTTATAATTTCTTGTTGAAATCTATATTGATTGAGTGCGAATCTAAACTTCGGTCCAAAGGAATTGTTCCAGTGCGTGCACTCATTGAAGTCGGAAGCGCATGGATACTGAGGAAACTAAGTGAACTAGGGGTAGTTTCTTGGTGTCAACTATACGAAGTTTGTGTAGATTTTGTATAACGGCTTAATTATGAGAGTATTCAATTCTGGACTAGGTCCCGGGATTTTTCTCATTAACAAAATCTTGTTGTGTGATTTACTTTTTTTTTCCGCAATCATATTTGCTTATATAATTTAAATTAAATTACACAAACATTAACTTCAGATATACTTAATAGTGATCCTATAGAGTTTGTTTAAGTCTAAACCTATTATCAAGTATCATACTTCATTGTTGTATTGTATCGATCTTGTATCCATAGTAAATCACACAAGTTATCTTGTTGTCGTATTATCTCGATCTTGTATCCATAGACGATCACACAAAGTGTGAACCGATTTTTTGTATTGTCTCGACTCAGTCGATAGACAATCACTTTCGGTAGAGGTCTTATATGTGGATAAATAAAAGATTGTAGTGTATTTGGGTACCCTCGTCTTTTCAAAAAAAAAAATCTCGAAAATAGTATTTTTTTTTTGTTTAGAAGGAACATGGTTCAAATTAGTAACAATTAAACTAGTAACGATGACTGAGTCGTTTGTGCCATATATCTCAAGTGGATATGGTGACAAGGTTGCGAGATAGAGAGGAAGATGGAGAACTGAAAATGGAACCACCATAAAAAAACACCACGAAGAGGATATGAACTGCCTTCACATGGATCACTAAATACAACTATCCTCTTCTGATAATCCTTTAGAAAGAAACCAAAACTGTAACTGACCAAAAAATCCGGGCTTCTAACGAACCGGATTTCGGCCCACTTGGAAAGATCCAACTTCCCGATACGCCACTTGAGAAACTGGGTTTTCAAATTTTTCGGACCAACTCAATTTTACCAAGAAAATGTTCATCAATTATTTTCTCCAAACTGCTTTATAAGTAGACAAACACAATTTTTATTCCAAGGGTCATCTAATCCTTCAAACGGTTGTACAATTATAGATATCATTGTTGATTTTTATTTAAACCAACTGAATGATATGAATCACCTTGTGCAAAGTCTGAGATTCTGCTGAACATAAACCTCTTTCATGGGTTTAATAATTGTCACGATAATTCTAGATATCGGCCATTGATGCGTGTCGTACCTACAAAAAATTAATCAAGATATTTCCCACTAATTAACTAGTAATATAGCGGTAGTAAGAGATCGTTCCCACATAGAGTTGTGTAATTGATAGGTTATTTAGTTCATAAAAATAATAAAAGACAAATGGGGATTGTTGAATTAAAGTAATGAAACAAATAAAAGAAAGAGATGATCAAGGAGTCCTTTGTCATTACCAAACATTGACTCTCATAGCATACTTATCTATTTTCAGTGAGAACCATTCATCACCAACCGTAGGATAACAGGTACACTTAGCTATCCATAAAACTCCTTCTACCACCGGATAACATGTACGCTTAGTCACGGGATTCTATCCAACTGAGCCTCCTTGAGGTACGCTTACAAGGTGTAAATCAATCGAACGCTTTAGGCTTTGTGAATTTAGGTTTGATCCCAACAGTTAAACTCAGTACGCTCGGTTCACTTACTAGTGTTGTCTTCACACACGATTGCTTCACAAAATCCCTCTGCAAGGTATCACGTTCTCTACTTGTGTAGGAGGTGCACAACAATTACGGATCGCTCCAAATCTCTACTAGAAATAGAATGATCAATAAAATAATCTAGTAACATCCCAAATCAATCTAAGAATCATTCATAAACCCTAAATATGGAAAAGACAATCGATGATGATTAAAACTTCAAACAAACTTGTATTGACAAATCAGACTTCACGTCTAGAACATTGAATTCATCCTCAATCAACAAAGGTTTAGCTACTCATAATTACAATAAGAATGGGTTCCCCCTTAAGGGGTAAACCCTAGGTTTTGATGTAAAATTGTGATATGAGAGGTGGATATGATGTAAAAGATATGGATGATAGATCTATTCTTAAGTCTATGGATATCTTCTTATATAGAACTATCAAAGTTAGGCTTTGGAATCCTTCTAGGACCGTGTTTCCTTGATATAGAAGTCAATTTCACGTCCAAATATGTCCCATGAAGTTGTCAGGTTCGGCTCATAACATGCCGACCTTTCTCGGACGAACCTGACAAGTGAAATTCTCTCTAGGAGAGTGTTAGGTTCGTCTCACTTGATTAAATTGCTTTTGAGCCGAAGATCCTCCTGTATACTCTTCGAAAATATTGATTTTTGAGCTTCAGGTTCGGCTGACTCGAGCTGATGAAGACATGAAGTTATCAGCCGAACCTCTCTCTGTAACTTCAAGTCTTTCAATATTGTTTCGCCTATAACTTCTTCGTCCGAACTCGGAATGACCTCATTCTTTTTGCGTTCACTTAGTATTCTTCATCTCTTAAAGATGGTATTAAGATCTCTTAGATTTGAATGAGTTGAATTTGGAATTTTGCCTTCCTCCATTGATAGACTCTATTTCCTTGCTCATTTTAGCACTTTGTAACTCCTTTTTGGATGATTCACCTGATATGACACATAAACTAGAAAATAATCATAATAACAAGTAATATGCAAGAATTATAGCTAAAACAAGTATGGAATTGACATTCTAAACATGTAAATTAAGCACCTATCAAATTCCCCCACACTTATCTTTTGCTAGTCCTCGAGCAAACTACCTAACATAAAGTACAACAACTCCTTTTCGTCGAGAATACATATGCACTTATCAAATGCAACATGCCTTTAAACCCCTAGGTGTCCAAAGTGGACGAGTTATAATCTCGTGAGGGCTTACAAGAGATATACCCACAAAACCTACTCCAACTTCAAAGCGTTCCAGCGTCCTAAGCTTCCAAAGTGCTATGAGGACATAGAGTTTCTGCATGATAGTAATAAGAAGTTAGAAATACCAAAGAACGTATTCTCATTCTAAAATTTTGAGTGAGAAATAACCACACCATAATGAGAGAACGTGTGTTTGAGAGCGATCAATAAGCATTTCGCCTCGACTTCTTCCTCACTTAAAAGGATTTTATGATAATTGCACTCAATAAGACGTCTTTTTATGGGTCTCACATGTGTGTAGGTAGGATTGAAGATAGAAATCCTACATGCGTTGAATGGTGGGAAGGAAACCTTCCGAATTATTTCTGGAGAGCCCACAAGATCTTGGGAAATAAAAGAATTTTTCTGATGATCTCTAAGAAAGGAAATCAACTACTATTATCGAGGATGAGATTACTTACTCACCTTCACATCCGGTTGCAATGATGATAGAACCAATCTCACATCATCTAATAGAAATGTAGTCTTCATCTCGTCTTATTCATCTTCTTCGATCTTCCTCTTCGGTCTTCAACTGTTGATGATAAACTCTTGAACTTCGTAGAACTCTGATAATTTGTAACTCTTTTCCTTTATTTCCTTGTTGCTTGAAACTTCCTTATATATTTTTATTCCTTTGTGACCTTATTGAACAAGTAACGACCTAAATGCAATTTTTTTTTCTAACAAAAAGATTACAACTACAAAATAATAACAGAATTAAAATAACATGGACATGAAAGAAGTACTTTACCACTTTGATCTTCACAACTTGCATTGTCTTCGTATCATAAACTTCAATAACTCTCATCTTTTGATTTTCTTCGCTCTTGTAAATAAGTCTTCATACTTGAATATATAATTTCGCTCCTTATATGTAAGTATTCAACATGTATATAAAAATACGCTCATTGTATGTTTCTTTATTTGGATAAGAAATTTAATCTTCCTTGAATTGCTGCTTCTAAAACTCAAATGTCTTCAACTTTCCTTTTTAGATTTTGGTGTCGCTCCACTTGTTGATGATGATGTTGTTTCTTTGGACCTGTTGTTGGTGAGAGAGATAATGGTGTTAACTGCAAATCAAACTACAAGAAGGTGGTTTTCATCTATAGACATCACCCTCATGATTGAAAAAATTAGCACTCAAGAGATCAAAGAGTAGTTCTTATATTAGTGGGAGGTTGGGTAGCTCACTATTCTACCCGGAATTAACGTACGGTGACACATATCCAAAAGAAAGCTCTTTAGTCATTTATAAATAAAATTTGGTCTGGTGCCTCTGTTGATTTGAAAATAGGTAGTCTCCACTAATAATTGATCATCAACTCTAATAATGCATTTCTCCCTGCTCCTCATTTGCATCACCGACATGATTAAATCCATTATTTAACACTCTAACAAATAAGAAATCCGAACGTAGTTCCCTAACACTTCAAAGTTCAGTTATGTCGGTCAGAAATATCTATGTAAACATACATAGAAGTATCCTAGTGACTCTAAAATCTCTACAAGTTGAAGGTTGTAGGACCATAATATCTCCACTATATTATTCTTGTGAGAATTAACGACATTCCTGCGAGTTATGCTGCGAGATTGTCTAACAACATACTGAAAGTGTTGCAGGATGATCTAATAAGTGATGTAATGAATGATGATAGCCAAAACACGAGAAGAGCATGATGATTCTGCGAGGATTAAAGTATATGCGAGAGTGGATATTATAGCTGTTGCGAATATCTCGCGGGCCAGATCCGAAATTAAAGGACAGCTTAGCTGTCATCCACTATGTAACTACCCTATATATAGAGGGCCAATAGATTTGAGAAGAGAGAGATAATTTTTGAGTGATGAGAAAATCTTGAGGAGAGAGAAAACTTAGAGAAGGTGGTTGTATTCTTGATTTCTTATATTTCCTGTAATTCTTTCCGGATCAAATTAATAAACAATATTATTCTTTATCTTCAAATTATATCTTAATCTTTATGAATTCTTACTAAGGGTGTAGTGTAGGATTTCATGTAACTACATTTTGGCGCCCAGAAATAGGGATTGAAAAATTAAAGATTGACATTGTGGTTGGAAGAGATCAGGAGTAATTGGTGGAAGATTTTAAGAAATTTTCAGTAATACATTAAAGCTAATAGCTAGAAGAAGAAGAAACACGTCAGAGCCACCAACAACCGTAAGAAGAAGTCAAAGACTTGCATGAGAAGAGACAAATGAAATGGGAGAATCTTCAATATTGAGGACAAGAATGCACAGAACAAGGAATGATGGATAAAATCAGGTTCAACAGCCAAATCAGCAAATGCCAATACAAGATAGAGTTGTAGATTATGATAGAGTGAGTGTGCATACTTGGCGATCGGATTCAATGGAAGAAGCAGAAAATCGACAATTAAGAAATGAAAGGCGGGAAGAAAGAAATCACATAGTAGATGAACGATTAATTCATGGACATGATGCAAATGAAATTGGAGGAATTAAGACAAAGAGAACAAGAAGAAATAAGGTTAGCGGCTGAAGAGCGTGCGAATCTAACAAGGAAAAATCACGAGTTAAGAATGGAGAATTTGAGGTTACAAAGAAGAAGATCAAGAAGTACTTTAAGATCAAGTTCACAGTCGTTTAGAGAAGGAGTAAGGCGAAATTCTCCAATAAGGAATGTCGGTGAAAATATTCATGAAGAAATGCAGAATCCAAATGAGGAACAATATTATGGAGGAGAGGAAATAGAAAATGATCGTTATGTTCCTCGCAATAACACTCCCACAAGAAATGATAATAGAAATCAAGAGGGTGGAAATAACAAGATGGAGAAGAAAATCAAGAAGAAGGAAGAAGAATATTACATGAGCGAGAAATTCAAAGAAATCGAAGAATAATAGAGGAAGAAATTGGGAGACATTATGCTGAACAAGCACATTTATCTTGCGAGAGAGAGAGAGATTAAGAGCAGAAGTAGAAGAATAAGAATTTCAAGAAGCAATACGTCAGAATAATCATGACAATCGAGAAAGGAGACGTGCAAGAAACCGTAATAATGATAATATCAATAAATAGTATGATAGAATACAAAGGAGAATATAAAGACAGCGAAGAGAGGTGGTGAGAAATGAAGAAAATGATAGAGAAGAAAATGGAAGGAACAATCCGTTGCGAGTTCAAGAGGAAGGTGAAGGAGAAAACTGCAGAAGAAGGCAGAATGAAGACACTGAAGAAGAAGTAGAAAATCTCGCAAGACAAGAAAGACATGAACACAAAAGAAGGGAGGTTGCGTTGAAAAGACCAATGGAGCAAGATTCAGGTGGAAATGAGCAAATCCTGAGAGAATTGGCAGAAATGAGGGGAATATTAAATAGTATAAGAGAAGGAGGCAGAAGATAACTTGATGAGGCCATTGAAGAAGCTGCAAAAACTCCATTTACTCAAGCAGTACAATTAGGTGGAATACCTCCAAAATGCAATTTGCCAGCGTTAACTAGTATTTTTGATGGAACTACATGTGTTGTTCAGCATATTAAAGCCTATGTTAGATGTATGCTACAGTGGGAAAACCATGATGTTGTATTGTGTAAATATTTCGCATCCAGCTTAACTGGAGAGGCATTAAAGTGGTTTGAGGGTTTACCCAAGAATACAATAACTTCCTTCATTCATTTATAGACTACCTTCTTGGGAGCATACATAAGTAACAATTCTTCGCGACCTGGGATTGAAGATGTATTTGGGTTGAAACAGAGAGTTGGAGAGAGTTTGAAGCATTTGACATTAAGATGGAAAACGATGTGTAGCGAGATGGCTGGTAGAGTAGACGAGAGATATCTCATTTTATCTTTCATCAATGCCATGTTCGCAACCAATCTGTTGTATATCCAAATTTTCAGAATCAAAAGTACAATCACAATGACAGATCTGCGAGAATTACAAGAAGAGTATATTGCACTGGAGGAGAAGAAAAGTGAGATGGAATCATATCCAATTGCGAACACTAGTTCAATAGCAGAAAATGGAAGTTTACTTCCTAAGATGATTAACACAATGGCGAGTACCTCGCAGACACAACAAGAAAAGATGGTGAATGATAATCAACAGAAATTAGTAGCTATGGGAAGCCGCGATCAAGAAGAATTGGAAAGAGAAAGGATTTATTACAATCGTGGTGGAAATAATAAAATCCAAAGACTTGATCAGCCTCAGGAAATTTATGGAGAACAAAGGAAAAATTATTCTAGAGGGCAAGGAAACCAGAGGATAATATGGGAAGAAATTAAAATTCCACCTCTAAATGCTAGTATTGATAAAATTTTGGAGGCTATTATTTTAATGGAAAATATACCATCACCCTGGAACATGGGGAAAGAGACACATCCGAATAACCGAAATCAAGAACTTTTCCCTTATCATCACTTCCATAGCCATTCAATAAATGATTGCAGAAATGTAAAGAGAATAATTTTGAGGATGATTGAGCAGGGAAAGTTGAATCATTTTATGACAGGACATCCACAACCTCAGCAGTTACCACCAGCACCAGAAACTCGCAGAGTAAATATTGCAAAGGGAGCAGAAACATTTGTCATCGAAGTGGGGGCTAAAGCAAAGAATCTATTCTGTAACTCCATTGTACATTCTTATAAAACAATAGAGGATTTCCATGACAATGTTCTAAGCAGAGTCTTTGCGAGAGACATGGATGGAAGAGATATAATGAACATTGCGAGAGTCTCGCCATTAGAGGAGTGGCAAAAGCAAATTATTTATTTCACTGCACAAGAAGCACCAGAGCCAGGTAAAACGCATGATAATCCATTAGTAGTGAGATTAGAAATAAATCCAAGGTACAAGAAAAAGAAGAGGATGAAGAAGAAGATAAAGATTATGAAGCAAATGATTCATGGGCTATTGATAGAATTTTGATTGACACTGGAAGCTCAGTAGACATTTTGTTTTATCACACTTATCTTACAATGGGAGGAAGAGATGAAGATTTGATCCCATCAACATATAAAATTTATGGTTTTAACGGAACAGCAAACAAACCCAAAGGGGAGGTTACCATGAAAATTCCATTAAAAGGGATATCTTCTAAAATTCAGTTCTGCGTGGTTGATATAGAATCTCCTTACAATGCTTTGATTAGGGAACCTTGGTTACATGGGATACTAGGTGTGGCATCGACCTTTCACCAGTGCATTAAATTTCCCCATCCCCATGGTATTGGAGTGATACAAGGAGATTGGACTGAAGGAAAGAAATGTTGCGAAATGGACATTGAATCCTGCGAGCAAAGAATTGCGAGGAACAGAAACTGGAAAAACAACGTTAAACAATAACAAAGAAGTGTAAGGTTAATGGTGGATGCGATAGAAAGGTGAGAAGATGAAATGTTGTAAGATTTGTGTATGCAGAAATGAACTGACTGGCGAGCACCTCGCAAATGAAGCAGAGAGTAGTAAGTAGAAAAGGTAAAAATTTCAGTTTGAGAAGTTTAGAAAACATATGGATAGTTTTTTGAAGAAAATTTTATTCATTTTCAAGATATGTACTTCTTGTTGAAAGAAAAAGATGACATTGAAAGATCATATAAGAATTCAAATGCAAAAGCATAAGACATTGCGATATTCGCAAAAGAGACACAAGAATGAGATGAACCTTTATGGCGTACACCCTAGTTCGCGAATACAATTTCGCAAGAGGCAAATGTAAGACCTAAAGTACGTCATATTAGGGGGCATCTCTTTGCATGATTCAGCGAAAGGTTATACCGCTGTTGGAACCTGAGTCATGGAGATTGGGGTTATAGAAAACCTATCCAGGAGAGGTAACTTGGATTTCCAACTATATAAGGTTATACACTGGTTGGACGACCGTGAGTCTCTCCTAAGGAGTGCAGAGTATGACCAAGGCACCGAGGTACACGGTTGATCCAAGGGTGCCCGGAGCGTATGAAACTACCCTGGACGTTCTTGGCAAGTCTTGGCTATGATGCATTTGGCCTGAAGAAAACCCCACTTAGGGTGCAGTCTCGTAACTATAAGCCATATAGGCATAAAGGATAATATACTGCGAAAAAAACTGGTTGTTGCTAGGACTGGATGGGAGGAGCTAGTCTTGTATGGCAGAAGTACATATCCTTGAAGGGGAAACCAGGGGGAAGATAAGGGAGGCACCCTCTATTAGGGAGCTGATAAGTGTCTTAAGACGGAAATGTCATGGGGCTTTATGATTCGCAAGAACATTTAGGCCTGTCATATTGTAGCATGACAAATATTCTACAGAGGCAACACGCCATGAGAAAGTTAAGATGAGATCAATGGGTTTTTACATGAAAGTGTAAAGATGTCCTGCGATTTCATCACAAGACGGCAATGTCATAGGGCTTTGTTCTCGCAAGGGAACTTAGACTTGTCATATTGTCGCAGAAAATTCAAAGAATCAAGTTAAGGCAAGATCAATGGGTTGTTACATGTAAATGTAAGGACGTCCTGTGATTTTGTCGCAAAGATCAAACGTGGCGAGATAAGACCTTTAATTAGGAAGGCAAAATAAGACCACACTAAAGATTATCAGAAAACAAAGAATAGCCGCGAGATTCTGGTAACAATTCTGGATGTTATTCTATAAATTCATCATATTGCAGATGAATAACAGAGGCAAGTATGGGAATGCATAAAATAATAACATTCTTATTCATCATTATATGATAAATCTGTGTAGATAGTTAAATATTGATGATTATATTAACCATATTGCAAAAAGAAATTGTTTTCTAATGTACACAGATAGAAGCAATGGAAATTTATACACCAAGGAGTATTTAAAAAGGTAAAAATCCGCAAGAAAAAAGAGATAAGTTTAAAAAATTTATTAAAAAGACCAAAAATAGGAAAACAAGACTACTTCGATTCATCGTCGTCTTCACCAAAATTTTCTTGTTCTTCATCTTCATCATCATCTCCACTAAATTCTTCAGCTTCACTATCAGAGATAATTAGGTTAGGATTGTTCGCTGGGATTTATTCCATGAGGAAAGGATACAAATAATGAGAAATACTTTGAGCATCGCAGACCTTCTTGACAGAATTATTGCGAACGACAACAAGAGCATTGTTAAAATTCGCAGTAGAAATTTTTAGTTGCTCTTTCAACCTTGAACATTTTTCATTGTGAGAAGCAAGATCTTTCGCGAGCTTTTCTTTTTCAGCATCAAGTTCTTTAACTCTTGTAGAACATCTCTTCTCGGATTCTGCGAGTATATAACAACAGATCAGAGATTTGATAGAAATATATAAGAGACAAGAAGATATTAAGAAGGAATAATAAACAACCTTCTCCTTCAGTGATCATATCTTTAATCAAAGATGCTTGTTCAGCATGAAGACTAACATCTACACCTAGATTGTTCCTAGCATTATCAAGAATTCTCGCAGCCCAAGCAAATTCATCATCATCATTAATAAGAAGATGGGAACGGATTTGGTTTTCTCTTTTAACAAGATCATCTCTCTCGCAGATGAGTTTATCTCTGTGAATTTGGACTTCAATAAGGGTTTTATGAAAATCCGCTAAGGTTTGTGCCCCCTGTCTAGATATGCGATCCCTTTCATCTATAAGATCACTCTTTTGGGCTCTTAGAATCCTGATTTCTTATTTAGAATTAAGATATTGACGCTTGGATGCATTGGCCGCTTTCAAGCTAGATCTATGATCAATTGCTAAAAGGTGAAATTTGGATCTAAGATCATTTACAGAAAGAGAGTTAACATTCATTTGAATAACTAACTAAGGATTCATTAAGGCGATTGAGAAGTGTATCATCATCTATTGGGTTTGGAAAAGAACGAAGGAATACAACTTCGTCAGAAAGGCCATAAACATATGCGAGGAAGAATAATAAGAACAAAATACAAAGGAATAGAATGGTAAAAAGAAAGAGAAAGATTTCTTACCATAAAGATGATCATTCGCAACTTGGAGGCTTGCGACCTTTTCTTGCGAGAAAGTTAGATCAGTTTCCAACTGCTTGATTCTTTCTTGAAGGTTAGTTGACCCAGATTCCAATTGCCCATGAAGATTAACGGACTCAGATTCCAAATCCATATTCTTCTTGAGAAGAACGGCATTCTTCTTGTGGAAAGATGCACACCTCCTCTCCAAGTCTGAGGCAACGGCGAAAGAAGCTCTACCATTCTACGAAGAAATGGCTAGGTTTGTCAAAACAAACTTAATCAGAATTTTGGAATAAAAGAAAGAAGTGAAGGAATAAAAATATACCAAAATACTGAGAGAATTCAGAAGACTGGGAGACACTGATCTGTAAATTCCTTCAAGAGAGTCAATATCAACTAATAGGGTAGCATCGCAAATCTTTGCGAGAGCTAAGCACGTTTCATTAACAAATTCATCTCCAAAGTCATGAGGAATGCGGCAAGGATTACCAAATATATGAGATAATTGAGCCATAGAAGACTCGGGTTGAAAATTTTCCTTCACAGTGAAAGTACCAGCATCATCATCGTCATCAGTATTCTCGCTGGAACTCTCATTGGATTGAGAATAAGAAGATGTAGGAATTTGAATTTTTCTCTTTTTTGAAGGAGGAGTAGAAGACTTTTCCTTGTGAGAAACAGTGGATTTACCCTTAGGAAGAACAATAGATTTTTCTCCGCGAGGAATAGCGGATTTTTCTTTGCGAGGACCGTCTTTGCTTTTGTCTTTCCCTTTAGTTTTCGCAGGCTTTATGGGTTCAATTTCTTCAATAACCTTCAAAAAACGCATATGAAGGTAAGAAATAGAGGCAATAATATATTGTTCAGAATGAGTAAAGAGTATTTCTTACTTCATCTATGAAGGACTTAAGAGCCAAATAAATGTTGGGATTCCCACTGTTCTGGTAGCAAAGTTTCATTCTTTTAATCTGGAAAAATTGGAATGATCAGCGAGAATACTTATCAGGATATGAAAACAATAATAATAATAATTTGGGAACACACCTCAGAATCTTTTTCAAGCCAATAAAAGATCCATGGTCGATACTCTGTGAGATTCGCAGGTAAATTATGAGTACCAGAAATATAAGAACCCTCTAACATTAAGGGGAATTTGCACCATTTATCATCTTTGGAATAGCAAGGGGATGAATTGTTGCTTGGATGCCAATCAATGTCCAGCATAAGAACCTTGTCATCAGCAATGCCATCTTTCTTTTGTAGACGGACACC
This sequence comes from Papaver bracteatum, assembly GCA_023529315.1. Taxonomy (NCBI): domain Eukaryota; kingdom Viridiplantae; phylum Streptophyta; class Magnoliopsida; order Ranunculales; family Papaveraceae; genus Papaver; species Papaver bracteatum. Next base: position 367,291 of record JAJJWX010004500.1, read on the forward strand.
CCAACAAGTTCTATCCTTCTTCATGGGGATCACTTCATAATTTGTGAAAAAATTCTCCACAGTATAATTTTTAGGAATGATTGGAATGTCTTTAAATTTGGGATTCTTCGATTTCTCAGGATATAGAGATTTTTTACCGGCACCGCGAGTTGCATACTCAAGTAACAGACAGATACAATCTCCACTCAATTGATATATTGCTCGCGAAAATTTCTTATGCGAGAGAATTTCATAAAATAAGGGAAGTTCCGGATTGAAAAGGGGAATGGGAAGACCAGCTTCTAACTGACCTAGCGAGACCATAATTTTCTCGCTGGAAGAAGGATGATCAGAAAATAAATTGATAGAAAGTTTAGATCTAGGAGATTGATTAGAGATGGTAGATGATTTAAAACCTAAACCTCGAAGTTTCAGTTGATGAAGTTCAAAAGTAGCTTGATTTATACGATTAACAGGGGCCATTTTTTAGTATGGGAATGGAAAAAGAGTTGAAAAACAATAGAAGATCAAAAGAGGAAGAAAAGCTACAGTAGCATATCCGGAATTTATGGAAGAATAGTAAATTTGCAGAGCGAAGAAAGAAAAAGGTAAAAAGAAGGAAAGAAAAGAATGAAGGAAGTATTTATAGAAGAAGGAGAATCTCGAGAAGATAAATGTATTTAATGCGAAGAGAAGACGTGAACCGTTGAAACGCAATGGTTGAAAATGACGTGTCAGAAATTGAATGGAAGAAAAAATACGTGTGATAAATCTAGCGAAGAATGTAGAAACGTGCCAGAGTGAAAATAAAATGGAAAGATGAACAGTTGAGGCATTTTTATTCTCACGACCTTTCCTTCTTCATAGAAAAGACATGAGAAGAGGCAAGATGTAGGACTAGAATATCTCCACTATATTATTCTTGCGAGAATTAACGACATTCCTGCGAGTTATGCTGCGAGATTCTCTAACAACATACTGAAAGTGTTGCAGGATGATCTAATAAGTGATGTAATGAATAATGACAGCCAAAACACGAGAAGAGCGTGATGATTCTGCGAGGATTAAATTATCTACGAGAGTGGATATTATAGTTGTTGCGAATATCTCGCGGGCCAGATCCGGAATTAAAGGACATCTTAGCTGTCATCCACTATGTAACTACCCTATATATAGAGGACCAATAGATTTGAGAAGAGAGAGATAATTTTTGAGTGATGAGAAAATATTGAGGAGAGAGAAAACTTAGAGAAGGTGGTTGTATTCTTGATTTCTTATATTTCCTGTAATTCTTTCCGGATCAAATTAATAAACAATATTGTTCTTTATCTTCAAATTATGTCTTAATCTTTATGAATTCTTACTAAGGGTGTAGTGTAGGATTTCCTGCAACTACAAAGGTTTTATGAAAATATTTACAAAATTTCGAAAAATCTACTATATGCAAAATATCCAAACACTCCCCCACACCTAAACTTTTCATTGTTCTCAATGTAATTAAGTCATCCTAAGTAAAATCAAGGTGGGAAATCCTAATATGTTATGCAAAAGAAGAAAACTAAAAACAAAAAGGATAGAAAATACAAAACCAATGGGTTTCCTCCCATTCAGCGCTTAGTTTAACGTCCTCAGCCTGACCCTCTTGTTATCGTCTGTAAACCAACAATCTGAAAATCTGGTAGTCTGGCCAGAAAACAATCTGCAATTCTAATAATAGCTTCATAAAAACGTTAGCACAAGATAAAAATATTAAAGCTATCACTTTATTGAAGTTTCCCCCACACTTAGTCCTTTCTACAATCAAACAACGCTACAATAATATTGAACCTAAAGAAGTACCTATTTTGTTTCCCCCACACAAGATAATATTTGCTACAATAAAAATATTAAAGCTATTGCAAGTGGATAGAGAACATAGAAAATAGGTACTTCTTTAGGTTCCTCAGCTTGGTGAACCTGCACAACGCTAGAATCAAACACATCAAGTGGTGGATACTTAGAAGCAAAATAATCCGTTAAAACTTTGGAAGCACATAATTCCAATCCTAAGTGGGGTATTTTCTTAAAAGTCGGGTTAACAACTTGTTGAGAATCTACTTCAATTGGATGAAAATGATCAATAGATATTAAATTATGTAAAGGATTAGACAAACCTTGTTCGAGATCCTCATATTTTAACTCTAGTGAATTATTTACCTCAAGTATATCGTGGTCCTCTATTGAACTCTTAATTTCTGCTTCAACCGAAATCTCAGCATCATTATAATCCTTGGAAAGCTCAATTGGGTCTTCTACGACTTTAATAAATTTGGTTTCATTCTTAATCTCTTCAACACTCTCATCATCCAAATCATAAAATCTTCACTTGTGTACGTTACACCATTGATAACAACAGTTATGTCATATCCATTCTCCTTCTTTTGAATAGGCGAGTGATCATTATTATGATCTAGAGATGGAATACTCGTATCATTGTTACTAGGACTTTGAAAAGGTTCCTCACCATCAGAATCTTCCTCATAATCTTTCATATCGAAGTGGCGTTCAAGTTCCATATCTATGACCTTGTTAATTTCATCAAGAGTATTTTGTGATGCACCAGCTTTTTCTAGCTGCTCGTGTTGCTTAAAAAGTTTCCTGACATTAACACGTTTTCCATCATTCTGCTCAATAGAGTTTCTAGACATTATCTCATCTTTAAGTAAAGGAAAAACACGATAAAAAGGAGTATATCTTGATTTGGTATCATAAGATTTTAGTTCCAAACTCTCTGTCATCTGCACATTACTAGAAAACAACTGATTAGAAGTATAACTATCCTTCCATCCATGTAATTGCTCACTTACATACCCGTCATAAGGTTGTTGATATGTATAAGAGTATCCATAAGGCTCCGTAGGGTATGATTGGTAGTTGTTATATGAATGAGACCGAAATCCATATTGGTTACCACTATTATATGTTGATTGGTCTTGTGCTCCGTACATGTTATTTCCATAAGGAAACATGACGACTCACAAGATAAAGAAAATCAAAACAAAAAAAATAAAAACAAGCTAAACAAATAACAAATCAATTAGAAATTGCTCCCCGACAGCGGCGCCAAAATTTGATGCGTGTCGTAACCACAACAAATTAATTAAGATATTTATCACTAATTAACTGGTAATATAGCTATAGTAAGAGATCGTTCCCACAGAGAGCTGTGTAATTAATAGGTTATTTAGTTCAGCAAAATAATAAAAGACAATGGGGGATTGTTGAATTAAAGTAATGAAACATATAAAAGAAAGAGATGATCAAGGAGTCCTTCGTCGTTACCAAACATTGACTCTCATAGCATACTTATCTATCTTCCATTGGAACCATTCATCACCAACCGTAGGATAACATGTACGCTTAGCTATCCTAAAAACTCCTTCTACCACCGGATAATAGGTACGCTTAGTCACCAGATTCTATCCAACTGAGCCGCCTTGAGGTACGCTTACAAGGTGTAACTTAATTGAACGCTTTAGGATTTGTGAATTTAGGTTTGATCCCAGCAATTAAACTCAGTACGCTCGGTTCAATTACTGGTGTTGTCTTCACACACGGTTGCTTCAAAAAATCCCTCTGCAAGGTCTCACGTTCTCTACTTGTGTAGGAGATGCACGGAAATTACGGATCGCTTCAAATCTCTTCTAGCAATAGAATGATCAATAAAATAATCTAGTATGCATTCCAAATCAATCTAAGAATCATTCATAAACCTTAAATATAGAAAAGATCATCGATGATGATTAAAACTTCAAACAAACTTGTATTAACAAACCAGACTTCACATATAGAACATTGAATTCATCCTCAATCAACAAAGGTTTAGCTACTCCTAATTAAAAAATAAATGGGTTCCCCCTTAAAGGGTACGTAAACCCTAGTTTTGATGTAGAATTGTGATATGAGAGCTGGATATGGTGTAAAAGATATGGATGATAGATCTATTCTTAAGGCTATGAATGTCTTATTATATATAACTCTCAAAGTTAGGCTTTAGAATCCTTCCGGGACCATGTTTTCTTGAGATAGAAGTCAATTTCGCATCCAAATATGTCCCAAGAAGTTGTCAGGTTCGGCTCATAACATGCCGACCTTCCCCGGACGAACCTGACAAGTAAAATTCTCTTCAGGCGAGTGTTAGGTGCGGCTCACTTGATTAAATTTCTTTTGGCCAAAAATCCTCATGGATACTCTTCTAAAATATTGATTTTTAAGATTCAGGTTTGGCTGACTCGAGCTAATGAAGTTATCAGCTGAACCTCTCTTTGTAACTTCAAGTCTTTCAATCTTGTTTCGCCTATAAATTCTTCGTCCGAACTCGGAATGACCTCATTCTTTTTGCATTCACTTTGTAATCTCGTTCTATTAAAGTTTGTATTAAGAACTCTTAGATTTGAATGAGTTTAATTTGGACTTTGGCCTTCCTTCATTGATAAACTCCATTTCCTTGCTCATTTTAGCACTTTGTAGCTCCTTTTTGGATGATTCACCTGATATGACACATAAACTAGAAAATAATCATAATAACAAGTAATATGCAAGGATTATAGCTAAAACAAGTATAGAATTGACATTCTAAACATGTAAATTAAGCACCTATCAGCCACTATTACATAAACAATCTTCTGGGTAGCCACCGAGGTGGTGGGTTGTTGAAGCGTGTGGGTGTTGTAGGACCAGAATATCGACATGGCATTATTCTTGCGAGATTAACAACACTTCTGCAGGTGTCACTGCGAGTTCTTCAACAACACTTTGCGAGCGTCACAAAATACCTTAAAGGGTGATCCAAAGAATGACGTAATAGCTGACGATTGAAGAAACACGAGAAGAGCATGGTTGATCTGCGATGGTTACAATGCTTACGAGATTTCATATTATAACTATTGCGATAAGATCGCAAATCAAATCCGAAATTAAAGGACAGCTTGACTGTCATCCATTATGTAACTACCCTATATATAGAGACACAGTATATCTAGAGAGAGGGGGATGTATTTTTGAGTGTTGAGAAAGTCTTGAGGAGAGAGAAAATTCAAGAGAGCGGTTGTATTCTTGATCTTCTTCCTTTACTTGTAAAATATTTCTGAGAATCAAATAATAAAGTGTTGTTTTAAACATCAAATATGTGTTAATTATTGCAAGATCTTATCAAGGGTGTAGTGTAGGATTTCATGCAACTACATTTTGGCGCCCGAAACAAGGATTGAAAGTTGAAAATTATAGGAAAAAACAAGATAAAAGATCAATATTCGAATTAAGAAGATGATTGAACAAATTGGTGAAGCGGTTGAAGAAAAAATTGAAGCAAAGGAGGATTACAGGAAGTTGGAGTGCAATACGATAACAAAAACAATGATTAACCAATTCCATGAAGATATTAGAGGAAAGATTCATAAACGAGATTTTGAAGGAAAAAGAATTATGACGGTGGAGAAAATATCACCTCTGAAAGATTGGGAAAAGCAAGAAATCACATTCACAGCAGAAGAAATACCAAAAGAAAATTTGGATCATATATTTCCATTGGTAATCACGGTATCTATTATGCGAGTGAAGAAGAAGAAATCAACAAGATATGCAGAAGAATGGGCTATGAATAGAACTTTGGTGGACATAGGAAGTTCTGTGGATATTATATTCTATCATACATTTAAGAAGATGGGATATAAGGATGAAGAGATGTCTTGTTCAAATTATCACATTCATGGTTTTGGAAAATCTATAACAAAACCTAAAGGCGAAATAATGGTACGCATTCCGCTAGGAGAGATTGAAACACAAGTAAAATTATGTGTGGTGGATATGGAAGCACCATATAACATGATATTGGGGAGACCATGGATACACGCAATCAAAGCTGTAGCATCAACATTACATCAATGCATTAAATTTCCTATGCCTAGTGGAATTGGAGAAATTAGAGGAGATACTGATCTTGCGAAACTGTGTTATCGAATTGAAGTGAGAAACTATGAAGAGCTTCCAAAATTGCGAAAAGATCGCAGAAAATTGGCAAAAGAGGCAAAGAAGGAAGAAGAATTTAAAGTTTACGTGATAAAAGCAAGAGAAGGAAAAGGAATACCCAACGAAATATCGCAAGAAGATGATGAGCCCGCGAGAATTATAGAAACACCAAAGCCAATGGGAGAACCTGAGGCCAGCTACACCGCAGCAGAACCAACAAAGGAATTAAATGTTGGAAGTGAAGAAGAACCTAAAATACTGAAAATTGGAACTAAGATGGGTGCAGATGAAGAAGAACAAACCATAAATCTCTTACGAGAATATAAGGATATTTTCGCGTGGAGTATGGATGAAATGCCTGGAATAGATCCATCAGTTGCATGTCATAAGTTAGAGATTAACAAAGATGTGAGACCATTCAAGCAAAGGATAAGGAAAATCGCGACAACTTATCACTCAAAAATAGAAGAAGAATTACAGAAGATGTTCGATGCGGGAATTATAAGGCAAGCAAAATACCCGGAATGGATTGCAAATATGGTAGTGGTTCCAAAGAAGAATAAAGGGATAAGAATTTGCATAGATTTTACTGACTTAAACAAAGCTTGTCCTAAAGATAGCTTTCCATTACCAGATATTCCTCAAATGGTCGAATCAGCAGCAGGAAATGATAGAATATCTTCATTGGATGGGGTATAAAGGATATAATTAGATCCCTCTTGCTGAAGAATATCAAGAGCACACTGCATTTTTTGCTCCAAGAGGATTATATTGTTACATAAAAATGCCATTTGGATTACGAAATGCTGGTGCAACGTATCAAAGAATGGTGGAGAAGGTGTTCGCAAAGTGGATACACAAAACATTAGAGGTGTACGTAGATGACATGTTAATAAAGAGTAAAGAAGCTAAGAACCATGTACAAGATTTGAAGGAGATTTTTGATCAAATGCGACTCTTTAACATCAAGGTGAATCCTGAGAAATGCATTTTTGAAGTAGTATCAGGTAATTTTTTAGGTTAGATCGTATCAAAAGAAGGAATTCAAGTTTATCCAGAGAAAGTACATGCAATTCGCGATATGCCAACGCCAACAATAGTGAAAGATGTACATAAGTTGAATGGGCTCTTAGCATCGCTAGGAAGATTTATCTCGCGATCTTCAGATAAATGCAAGCATTTTTTTCAATATACTCAGGAAGGGTACAAAATTCAAGTGGACAGATGAATGTGAGAAGGCTTTTCAAGGAATTAAAGACTATCTAATGAATATATCTATTTTACAGAAAGCGGAGCCGGGAGAAGAATTATTGATTTATCTTGCGATAACATCGCATGTCTTAAGCGCAGTGTTATTGCGAATAGATGCAGGGGTAGAAAAACCAATTTACTACATCAGCAAAACGTTTAATTCTGCAGAGAAAAATTATTCAAAAATTGAGAAGCTAATTCTGGCATTGGTTTATGCAACCTTTAAACTTCGCATATATTTTCAAGCACATAAAATAAAAGTGTTAACAAAGGTGCCCATTGAATCAGTAATGAAGAACTCAAAAAGATCAGGCAGAGTTGAGAGATGGAATGCACAAGTAGGGCACTTTGAAATCAAATATGAAGTCCTATCCTCACCAAAATCACAAGTTGTGGCAGATTTTTTAGCAGAGTTCCCTCTAGAAGATGATGAAGCTGTGGAAGAAATGATGGACATAGAAGAAGAACATGGAGATCCAAAAGATCTATTAAAGGAACCCAACATGTGGGAAATATTGGTGGATGGATCATCAAATGGGGAAGAAAATGGAATTGGAGTGGTCTTTATCTCTCCAGAAGGAGAAAGAATGGCTTTCTCATTTCGTTTGGATTTCACATCCACTAATAATGAGACAGAATATGAAGATGTGGTGCATGCCCTAAAGTTCAACGTAGAGATGAAGTTGGAGAACGCAAGGATTACCAATGACTCGCAATTGGTTATTCGCCAGATAAAAGGATAATACACAACGAATGAACCATCTCTGAAGAAATACAAGAAACTTGTTGAAGAATTGTCTGCGAGAATTCCAAAAATAAAATGGAGACATATATCAAGAAAAGATAATAGACTCGCAGATGCTTTTGCGTTCATATCAAGTATGATGACAAACCCAGCTGCGAGATGCATAAGAATTCAGACACTTGTATCACCTTCAATTAATAAAGAAGAAGAAGAAAAGGCGGATGTAATGATAATAGAAAATGACACAGAAGAATCATCCAGCGACATTATCGCAGATTGGAGAGAAGAACTTCACGCATACTTGGCGACAGGCGAAACACCAAGAAATAGATTGGTGGCGCACAAATTAAAAATCCGTGCAACAAATTATGAATTAAGGGATGGGGTATTGTATCGAAAATCTTTTAATGGGCCATTACTTAGGTGTTTGACACGGGAAGAAGGAGAAAAAATGTTAAAAATGTTGCATAACGGTGATGCTGGTAATCATAGCGGAGGAAGATCTTTGGCTTATAGAACAAAAATGCAAGGCTATTATTGGCCATATATGCATAAAGATGCAAAACAATTATCAAAACGTTGTGAAGATTGCCAGCGATATGGAAAGAGGATACATGCACCAGGGGCACCATTATCATCTTCAAAAGGTGTATGGCCTTTTGGAAAATGGGGCTTAGATATTATGGGACCCTTGGTGCCAGGTTCAGGACAGAAGAGATACTTAATTGTCGCGACAGATTACTTCACAAAATGGGCAGAAGTAAAAGCAGTACAACACATTCGCGATAAGGATATATTTACATTCATCTTTGAAAATATCATCTGCAGATTTGGAATTCCAGCACAGTTGGTTTCTGATAATGGAAAACAATTTGAAGGACAAAACATAGAATTGCTACTCAATGCATTTAAGATAAGATGTGGAAAATCTACTCCTTTATACCCACAAGCTAATGGTCAGGCTGAAGCAACTAATAAGACAATCGCAGACATCTAGAAAAAGAAATTAGAAGGGTACCATAGAGCATGGTGTGAACATGTACATAATGCAGTCTGGGCTTACAACACAATCAGGAGAGAGGCAACTGGGATGTCACCTTTTTGTTTAACATATGATGTTGAAGCAGTACTACCAACAGAAGTTGCTATTCCTATAACAAAAAAAGAGGTTTGGGAGAAGAATCTTAATGCTAGCATGATTCTAAGAGAACATGATGAATTAGAAGAGAAAAGAGGAAAAGAATTACAACATATGGAAAATTACCAGCGAAGGTTGGCTCGCGAATATAACAAGCGAGTCAAGAAACGTGAGTTTCAACCAGGCGATTTAGTTTTGCGAGAAACACCAGAGTACCAGCGAGAGCGTGGTGGAAAGTTGGATAGAAAATGGGATGGACCGTATATCACTAAAGAGATAGTTGGAACATGGGTATACAGGTTGGTAGACCCAGAGGGCAGAGATGTTGGTCAAAGACTTGGTAGACCATGGAACAGATTATTTTTAAAAAAATATTATCAGTAACAAATTTTTAATGAAAAATGGGCAAAACAAATTTTTACAGCTGCGAGTTTATTCGCAAGATTATTCAAGATTACATAAAGAATGAAAGATTGCGATATACGCAAAAGAAACAAAGAACGGGACGAACCTTTATGGCGTACACCCTAGTTCGCGAATACAATTTCGCAAGAGGCAAATGTAAGACCTAAAGTACGTCATATTAGGGGGTATCTCTTTGAGTGACTCAGGGATAAGGTTATACCGCTGCTGGAACCTGAGTCATGAAGATGTTGGGGTTAAAGAAAACCTATCCGGGAGAGGTACCTTGGATTTCCAACTATATAAGGTTATACCCTGGTTGGACGACCGAAGGTCTCTTCTAAGGAGTGCAGAGTATGACCAAGGCGCCGAGGTACACGGTTGAGCCAAGGATGCCCGGGACGGACGAACTTACCTTGGCCATTCTTGGTAAGTCTTGGCTATGATGCACTCGGCCCGAAGAAAACCCCATTTAGGGTGAAGTCTTGTAACTATAAGCCATATAGGCATAAAGGACAAGAGGCTGCGAAAACAACTGGTTGTTGGTAAATCCGGATGGGAGGAGCTAGTCTTGTATGGCCAATGTTCCCTCCTTGAAGGGGAAACTAGGGGGAAGATAAGGGTGGCACCCTCCATTAGGGAGCTGATAAGTGTCTAAAGACGGCAATTTCATGGGGCTTTATGCTCGCAAGAGCATTTAGGCCTGTCATATTGTCGCGTGACAAATATTATACAGAGGCAACAAGCCATAAGAGAAAGTTAAGATGAGACCAATGGGTTTTTATATGAAAGTATAAAGACGTCCTGCGATTTCATCGCAAGACGGCAATGTCATGAGGCTCTTTTCTCACAAGATGAACTTAGAATTGTCATATTGTCGCAGAGAAATTGACAAAATACAGATAAGGCAAGATCAATGGGTTTTTGCAAACAAATGTAAAGACGTCCTGCGATTTTGTCACATACAGAAAAATTGGCAAAATAAGATCTTTAACTAGGAAGGCAAAATAAGACCAACAGAATAATCCCAAACATTAACTATTTTCTTTTAAGAGTGCAGGAAAGATTTTTTCATCGCAGGAGAAATGATGAGAAATAAAAATCCTTCAGAGTTCTTCAGAAAAATTATTCAAAATCGCATAGCAGGATTATTAGAAGAAAATATCACAGTAGTATTCATCACACCGCAGACCTATTTCTAATTTTGCAAGAAATATAGCAACACAGCTCGCAAAAAGAAGATACAAGAAATAGTTGACCATTACAAGTAAGATAATGAAGGGCAAGTAGGGGAGTGGATAATTAAAATCTTATTATCTTCCTTGAGAATATTCAAAATAACAGAAGTAAAAGTTGAATTCATAAGTTGCATAAAGTTACATTACTCACAAGAAAGAGGAAAAAAGAAAAAACAGAGAGAAAACAAAAATAAAACTCAGACTTCAGTATTGATATCTCTAGATTCATCATCTTTGTTAGTATTATCAACTTCACCAACATTCTTCTCATTGCGATTGATTCGAGATTCTTCTTCTTCGCCAACAGTTGCTTCACCACCAGTGGTTACTTCTCTAGGAGGACTTTTTTCTTCTTCTATTTGGTCTTCTTGAGAAATATTTTCTTCCTCACTTGCATATTCTAGATCCTTACCCATAGGAAGAGGAACTTCATCATCATCTACTTCTAGAGGAGGAATAGATACAGGGGGGAGAGATTGAGATATTAGAATATCATTCACAAGGACTTCGGCACTAAGATAAACTTTGCGAAGGAAACCTTTATCGCGATTTCTAATCTCCAAGTTCTTAAAATACTCAAGATAGTCATATCTTCTCTCCGCTCGATCGCAAGATTTAACATAATGACAAAGGAGAGATCCATTTTCTTTGCGAACGTTAGCCAATTTATCAGTCAGATCAGAAATGGTAGAGTGAAGGCTTCTTTTAGATTCTGCGAGAAACAAAAATGACAAGAAAATATTCAGATGAAAATCTCGCAAGAAGTATAGTGGAGAAATTAAATAGAAAAATTAACAGTCAAGATAGTTAAAATGACTACCTTCTTTTTGAGAAGTTAAGTTTTGAATTAAAGATAAGCAACAATTCTCCCATTGATTCATGGCATCGTCAAATTTGTCCCCAACTATACCCTTCAGGCGAGATTTTATATTTTCTTCTTTGGAGAGGAGATACGAGTTTTCCTTTGCTAATAAAGAATAAGATTCTTCTAATTGGGAGTATTGATCTTGAAGCTTGATGGCCTTTAAACTAAGAGTTAACCTACCCTTGATAAGTTTATCCTTCTCAGCGGCAGATGATTCAGTTACTTCCTTGAGCTCATCCTTAAGGGAACGAAGAGATTGCTCTTGATTATCACATATTCTTTGAAGATTACTCAATTATTGCGAGGAAATCGCCATCAAGCTTGAAGAACTATGTTTTTCTTGAGATAAAGTTCTATTTTCATCTGATAAAGATTCCATCGCCAAATTAGCCTTGATTAACAAATATGAGAGGCGAGTAACCTCGCTACTTAATAAATTTTGGCTTTGCGATAATTGATTATTCTCATTAGTAAGATTATCTATTTGATCTATCGAATATGTGTAGAGAATATCTAATCTATTATACTGGTCCATCCAAGAATCTTTTTCAACACGAGCTTCTTCAGCGATAGACTCAAATTTAAGTCTCTCCATGAATCGATTCTGATTTAAAACTAAATATACGAACCAAGAATTTAAGAAGGAAGTTTGAGTACAGAGAAAATGAAAATTTGTTAGAACAGAAAAACCAGAGACAGAGGCAGGAAAATTATACCTTTTAACTCATTATTCTTGCTGCGAAGATTCTCGCAATCAAGTAAAGAATTGCGAAGCTTTTGATAGAGAATGTCACATTCTGAAGTCTTAGCTTGGAGATTTCTTTTAAGCGATTCAACTTCACTTTCTAAAGCTGCTTGTGAAGCCATTTGGTTAGAACCAAGATACTTACATAAAACCTCGCAGACGTCCTGCTTAAAAGGGTCAGTAGAAGACCTTTTAGCCTTATCCAAAACATCAGACAAGACTTTAAAAGCAACATCCACTCCTATCAAAGTTTCCTTAGAAGAAGAAGAATGTGCATATGGTGAAATAATGACTGTAGAAAGCTGGAGGTTTTGATTGTTCGCAATGATTGCATCGTTAGAAGGAGGAGTGTTTGGAAAGGTAACAGTTGAAGGTAATAAAGGCTGGAAGGAGTTTCATTGACAGCAACTTTGGGGATATTAGTGGCGATAGTCTCGCAAAAAGAAGAAGGAGGTTCCATTTGCAAGGTTGTGGGAATAACTCTCGCAGATGTCAGCTTGGGAATAGTAATGCTAGCCTCAAGAGTTTTAACTTGGCGAGATCTTTTGCGAGGATTAGCAATACTTTCGTCATCCTGCGAATAATAACTTAGATAAGAAACAGAGGCAACAATATTGTTATTAAGAAGAAGTAAGTGTTTCTTACTACCTTATGACTCGCAGGATTCCTTCTCTTATAAGCTAATTTTTTGAGAAGATTAGGGTTTTGGGTTGCAGACTAGGTGTTAGGGGAAGTTCCGCTGAAGAGAAGATATAATAGGGGAACTATGAAGAATCAAATAGAAAAGATTAATAAAATATGAGTAAATATGATTCAAGTAAGCAAAATGAAATTTAGTAACATCATAAAAACACATACCTTGAAGATTCCATTGAAACAGTAGCAGGTAGATATGAAGAAGAAGAAAAATTGCGGATCGAATTTTTTTTCAAAGGATGAAGAAACGAAGAAGATATAAGAGTAAAAGAAGAAAATTAGTTCTGTAACCAAATTCTACCTTTTATAAGAAAAAGGAGATGACCTGTTGAGGAGTGACGTGCCGGTAAAAAGAGGAATTTACAACACGTATAGGCGGTTAAGCTAAATTCACGGAGTTTTGTCGAGAATAAAATATGGAACGATAGGAGGCTACGAGCATTATGAAGAATTGGAGATTCTCATATCTCCTCCACTTCGCGAAGAAGACATGAGAAGAGGCAAGATGTAGGACCAGAATATCGCCATGGCATTATTCTTGCGAGATTAACAACACTTCTGCGGGTGTCACCGCGAGTTCTTCAACAACACTTTGTGAGCATCACAAAATAACTTAAAGGGTGATCCAAAGAATGACGTAATAGCTGACGATTGAAGAAACACGAGAAGAGCATGGTTGATCTGCGATAGTTACAATGCTTACGAGATTTCATATTATAACTATTGCGATAAGATCGCAAATCAAATCCGAAATTAAAGGACAACTTAGCTGTCATCCATTATGTAACTACCCTATATATAGAGACCCAGTATGTCCAGAGAGAGGGGGATGTATTTTTGAGTGTTGAGAAAGTCTTGAGGAGAGAGAAAATTCAAGAGAGCGGTTGTATTCTTGATCTTCTTCCTTTACTTGTAAAACATTTCTGAGAATCAAATAATAAAGTGTTGTTTTAAACATCAAATATGTGTTAATTATGTTAAGATCTTATCAAGGGTGTAGTGTAGGATTTCCTGCAACTGCGGGTATAAATAGTTACAGGAGAGTGATCGTTGGATAAAGTATGATATTGATTGTGATAGAGCTATGGTTTCTTATTATTGTATAAGAAATAGTTTGTCGGCACAGTTTGTAGGGTTTATTTTTCTGTTTGAGTTTGACATTGTGTCGTTGAAGACAATATTTTTTGGAGTTCCTCTTGTATTATTTCCAATGGAGAAGCTATATAGTTTGTGATCTTTCGATTCTTATCGATGATGTTTTGTCGATGAGTTGTTTGGTTGTACACCATTTGAAGTCATCGGAGTTGGTGTGCAATACCGTTTAGAGAAATAGGTTGGTCTATTGGTGTTGCGGATACGTTCCTATTTTCTTAAAGACCCGTGTGAGGAATTAAAAAGGTATCTCGTGGAAACTTCAAAGGTTTGAAGAATAAAGGTATAATACTACAATGTGTATGGTGGCGTGGCTATGTAAGCTAGCTTATACTACTTTGGAGAACAGTGTATGAATTTGACGGGGCTGCGATGTCAGTGTGTTTTTTCGTCAACCTTTATTATCCAATGGTTGTTTGATTTCCTGATGATCAGTGTGAGACTTTCTATTGGAGAGAGATACATTAGCAATGATAATATTTAAGGAATTTTCTCATCTGCTACTATTATCAAATTATGATTTCAATAATGACTGAGCCTGTGGAAATAAAGGTATAAATTTCTTTTAAAAAATTTGGTTCAACAACCCTATAGTTTCCATCAAGTTATTTTATATACAAAGTATGAGAAAGTAAACACAACGGCATCTTGAATTGCTTCGAGATTAAGGAAGTTTCCAAAGGTTTCAGATCACGGTCGGATGTGATTGGGTATTTGTGTAAATTATGAATTATCAGATTTCGGAACGTTGGTGTATGCTTAAATTGGGAAAGGTATATGCACAAGATAGAATGTGTGACACTATGAAAATAACATAACTCTTCGATGTTAGTCACAGTTTTTTTAGAGCACTGCTCGGTCGAACTTGGAAGCTTGTTGTCAAGTTTAGTTTCCAAAACTATAAGTCTTGATTTCTAGTCTACTTATAACTAAGTCTCAAAGTAGGGTAGGAAGTGTAGTTGAGCTCTAGACTCCACGACGTTCATCATACAAAGACGAAGAACTACTCAAGGAACTGGTTTAACATCATCGACTAAAAGGTATGTGGAGATTTGAACTTATCTATCACTAAAAAAGTCTATCTACTCTATCGCCTATCTTGAGATAAAAGTCGTATTGCTATATAAACTTCGATTATACACATTTGGTATTTCAAGCCGAGTTTATCTCGATCTCTAAATATGTGTTGGTAAGCTTTCGCTTTGGCCAAGTTCATCTTTACAAGTGAGGAAAGTCATGTTGATTATTTCAATATCTTTAAAATATATATAAAAAGCCTTAGAAGGTCAGATTACAATAAGTTGGTGGGTAGCCTGGCAACAAGCTGGGCACCAACAAAATTGCTTTGGTGAAAAATAATGTGTGAATAACCTCTATTTAACATCCTCTAAGAATATTTCAGTGATTGAAATAAAGAGTTTAGAACATGTAACCATCTTTGGATATAAGCATATAATGTGTTCATGCATTAGTGTATAAGTCCAAAACCGGGAACCAAATGTATGCATACATGTGTGTGTACTAAATAGTTGATGGAGACTGGGTAAGTATGCATACTGGCGGAAATTCACGTCCATGAATTTCTGCTGAGTTTGAAAATCAAAATCAACTCAATCAGGTTACCTAAGTATACGTACCCGTATGCATACTGGCGAAAAGTTCATGTCCATGAATTTCTGCTCAGTTTGGAAACTAAAACAAACTCAAATCCGATTACTTAAGTATGCATACCGTACGCATACTTAAGTGTGTTAATTTCTAAAATTGGATTATTCGTGAACTTAAGTTTATATAAACTAAGGAATGCATATTTGCAAACCATGGCTATAAAGTTCATGAATCGATTCGAGTAAACCAAAAACACTTTTGCTTGAATTGTGTCTTGTATACTTCTATGAGATCTAAGCAATTGAACAACTCTTGAACTAGTTCATTTGAGTCATTTGAACTAGTTATGGTGAAGACAAATAAGGTTGATATGAAAGTGCTCTTATGGCTAACCATTTGGTTAACCACTATTGAACCAACGACTTGTACACGTTTAGGTACGATTACACAAACCTAAATGACGTATGTTTCATTTGTGTATAACAAGCTAAGTTTGATCTAACGGTTGTAAGATATTAACTTGAATCTAATCAGGTTTTCATCTAACGGTGAATATTGAATGCTTTGTTACCAAGGTAACTTATATTGCAAACCCTGATTTGGAGACTATATAAAGGATAACTCCAGCAACTGGGAAAGGTAATCCTCACACCTCATGTGTGATAATAGTTGTATAAGGTAGAGTTGATTCTCCTTTAACCTTAGGTTTCTACCGAGACCATGTAGGTTAACGACTTGAAGACTTCATTGGGATTGTGAAGCCAGGCCCAACTATTTTCTCTATAGTTGCGTGATCTAATCTTGCTGATTATATCGTCTTAAGTACAATTGTAAAATTGGCTCGAGATTAATTTCTCCGATAGGCAAGATAAACAAGTAATCACAAACATCTTCGTCTCATCGTTTGTGATTCCACAATATCTTGTTTCGCTAGTCGATTAAGATTATTGTGAGGTGATTGATAATTCTAGGCTGTTCTTAGGGATATAAGTCCGGGTTATCAATTGGTTCATGTTCACCTTGATTTATAAAAAGATAGAACAAAAACTTGTAGGTATTTCTGTGGGAGACAGATTTATCTATTCTTGTAGACTTTTCTGTGTGAGACATATTTGTTTATTAAAGTCTTCGAATTTGGGTCGTAGCAACTCTTAGTTATGGGTGAGATCAACTAAGGTAATCAAGTGCGTATTATCCTACTAGGATCAGAGACGTAAGGAGCGCAACCGTACCTTGGATCAGTGTGATATTGATTGGGGTTCAACTACAGTCCAGACCGAAGTTAGTTTGAAGTAGGCTAGCATATGTAGCGGCTTAATATAGTGTGTGTTCAATCTAGACTAGGTCCCGAGGTTTTTCTGAATTTGCGGTTTCCTCGTTAACAAAACTTCTGGTGTCTGTGTTATTTCTTTTCTGCATTATATTTGGTTATATAATTGAAATATCACAGATTGTGTGTTGAATCAATCAATTAGGAAATTCGACCTCTGGTTGTTGATTGAAATTGACTGATACTTGAACTTTGGTATTTGGTACCGTTCAAGTTAATTTCTCTTGTATTCAATTAGACTCGCAGATTTCTATTTGCTTGAGTAAGGATTGAATCAAGAAATTGAGATATAACTCTTTGATATACTTTTTATTAAGATTGAGTCTGACTGTCTAGTTGATTCTCTTCAAAGTATATTGGAGTTAGTTCATACAGATTGTTAAGCGAATTATTGGGTAAGGTTGTTGTACCCCCACTTTTTAAATTGGTATCAGAACATGCAAATACGTTTAAGACCTCATAAGTCTGTGTTTGTAGCGATCTGGCTATGGATGATAATATCTAAGATAACGCGACACCAGTTCATAAATATTCTGATTTGGTTTAAAGCCTTGTTTTTCCTGAGAAGTCTCTTATACCTTCTCAATTATATGAAACTGTGTATATCTGTGAAGCACACCTAGATGAGCAATTGGATGATATTTCTTATGGAAGTGATTTCGATGAGGGGAAAGGTGTTGACGAGGAAGTCTCACAATATATCAAGCTTTTTGACCAACTCATGAAGAAGAAAGGGTCAACATCTTGTTTGACTGAGTTTCTGACTCATCTCTGTCTAGAAAACAGGAAAATGAGAAATCTCTTTAAGGGATTCGATTGTGGTTATAATATGTTACAATCTATACTTAAAGATCGCGAAGAATATGTATGTTCAAAGAAGTCTGAATTTGAAAATCTTCGTCAATATCTCTTTAAGTTGAAAGAAGAACTTGTTGAATCTGAAGTAAGGATTAACTCTCAACAGAGCTGTTTCAAAGATAGAGAAAGTGTTTTTCTTTCTCGAGAAAAGAAACTTGAGGCTGATTTAACTGTTGTTCTTGATAAAATCAAGATGTTGGAAGAGGACTTGAAAAAGTTCAATTCTAGTTCAAACAAATTAACCACAATTCTAGGAGCAAGTAAAAATCATCGTGATACATGAGGATTTGTCTATAAAGGAATAGATGCTCCAAGTACTAGTAAAGAGGTAAAATTTGTCAAGGCTAGTGATTCTTCTCAACAAAAGGTTTCCACTTATGAAAGTAAAATACCTACACCGGCAGTTAAAGTTCAAAAGATCAAAGTATATCAGCCTCCAAAGTCAACACACAAGGATCGAGGTAAGAACATTCCTTATGTTTGCCATTATTGCGGAAATAAAGGTCACCTGGAAATGAGATGTTGTTTCCGTATAAGAAATGATAAACTTCATGATGTTCTTGTTTGGGTATCACAAGAAGTTATGAAACTAAAATCATATGTTAAGACTAATCCTCTTAACGTTATAGGTTGTAACTGTCCAACCTTTAGGCAAAGGAATCAGTTTTGTGATAAACCTAGATTTTCCTATAAACGTTATACGAATCCTTTTCACAATCGTAATGGTTTCAAAAGGATAACTTCGTAAAGGCGAAAACAAGATCCGATGCTCCCAGTTGGAGAAAGACTAACTTGCATAAGATTAGTCAATCTGATTCTCTTCCGAGAATTCTAGAAGAGAGTAATATGAAGAAGGTTCTGATTGTTCCTAAACGCACTCAGAAGTAGATACTAAAGAAAGTCAATGATGTTTTAAGTGTGAAAAGGAATGATCTCCCAAAAAATTTCATGACTATGGAGAAGGCAGTATCCATGATGTTGGAACTTAAAAAGTTCTTTGGAAAGATGGATTTGGATGTGAAAGGTTCTAAAAGCGATCTCTTTCATGATAATCCAAAAGTCACTTGTGGTGAGAAATACATTTCTCACCTCAAAACAACTTGAATGTGTTGTTAGTGCATCCTCACCAAGGAATGCCCTGCTATGTATACGGTGAGGGAAGCATGAGAATTGGGGCTCATAGATTATGTTCGGTAAGGTTATAGAATTCGATTGGATTCTTCTAAAAAGGTATGTCTATAAACTTGAGCAAGATTTGTGTTTTTATTATCTTAGAGTTCTTATAATAATCCATGTAGCTTGCTTATAGTTCATTTCTTCCTAACTTGATCTGTGTTTAAGGTTCTTAAATGTTTAGGTTTGAAAATAGTAGTTTGGGATGTTTGGATTCATGGTACACATACCAGGTATGCATCCCATCATTTAAAATCAAAATCCAGGGATTTTAGTATGCATACATGTTTGCATAGTGCTCCAGGTCATGAAAATTCGTTTGCAAACCGGTATGCATACTTGATCGTACACGTCGATATTCTTGTTTTGTCCGTAAAAAGTTGATATGTACTTTATTTTGGTCATGAAATATCTCTATGGAAATTTTCATTAGGATCCCGTTTTCGTACCTTTGCCAATTTTATTGAAAAAAATGGGAGAATTAATGTGTAGTTCACACTAAAAATACATATGGTTCTCGGATCATTATGTAAGGGAGAGTGGTTTCCATGTGAGATGGAGTATTGACTAAGGGGGAGTGATACATATCACCATGTGAGATGGAGTATTGATGTTGTGTAATAATACTATGACACCGTGTAACAATGATTGAGAGCTTTTGTTTTCTCATTGTTATGGCTACGGATTTTCAACAAAGATGATGCTAAACTTACAACCTTTGGAATCATTGGAGTACTTGGAAGTGACGAAGATTTCGGGTAATGTTGAAGAACCAAGGAGATCAGGCATGTGAAAGAGAAGCTGCAAAGTTTATTTTTTGGATTCCATATGTATTGATAGTTTTGTCACTAAAATTGAAAAGGGGGAAGATTGTTAGAGCACTACTCGGTCGAACTCGCAAGTGTTGCTATCTCAAGCTTGTTGTCAAGTTACTTTCCATAACTATAAGTCTTGATTTCTAGTCTACTTATAACTAAGTCTCGGACTAGGATAGGAAGTGTAGTTGAGCTCTAGACTCCACGGCGTTCAACATACAAAGACGAAAAACTACTCAAGGAACTGGTGGAACTTCATCGACTAAAAGGTACGTGGAGACTTGAACTTATCTGTAAATACCCTCAAGTTCGTCAACGCAATTAGACTAGTCAGGTGACGAATTAGTAGATAATTACTCGATTAGTGTAACTCGAACGTTAATTATTAGGAATTAATCTAACAACGATCTAGCTATGAAGCTAGTACCATTGAATAGGTCTCGGAAAGTTACGCGGAATAGACTACTCGAACGTGTCATTCGGATATTGTACGAAGAAGATAACGTCAGAATTGTACGTGGGGAAAAAATAACCATTTTACATCTAAAACCTCATTGGCTTCCCCTTAACCATTTCGAGGACCCCGTAGTAAAACCATTTGGTTTTATCACGTTTTACGTGTCAAAGAGAATTTATTCTCTTATCTTCTTTATCTTTATTTCTTCTTCTTCTTCTTCTTCCATCTTCTTCTGTTCTTCGCTCCGGCGATTTTCTGAAATGATTTTGAGATCAAATTCGAGAAGAAACTTAAGGGAAACATTGGGGAATGATTGCTGGTGTTGATGTTGAAGTTGGTTTAGCTTGGAATGAGGAAGAAACGCTGGATTAATGAGAATCAGAGGTTAGGGTTTCTGCGTTTGGAATTGGTTGAAGATTTAGAAGAAATTGAGGATGAAATTAAGTAAGAATTGATGGGTTCTTATTGAATTTATGAAGAGAAGTTAATTCGAAAGTGAATCGAAGAAATTAGTGTTCTCAGATATTTGAATTAGGGTTTCTGAGTTTAGGATTGGGTGTAACTGATGATGATATTGAGTTGATAAAGATGAAATATTAAGAGGGTTGTGGTTAATCAAAGCTGTGGAGTTTTTTTGAGGATTGAATTAAGAGACAGGGTTCTCGAGTTGGTTAAGAGATTGTGTGAAATTAAAGATGAAATTGAAGGTTTAGAAGTATGATTGAATATGGGTTTGTCACGAGTTAAGAGTTGAGGTTGTTTCTTATGTAGACGAGATTGATGAATTGGAATTAGGGTTTCTATGTTCTTCCCCAATTTAAGAATTAGGGTTTGAGGATTCAACAGATGATTCATGGAGATGATGGTGTTGAATCAAGTCAAGTGGAGAAGAAAAATTGGAATCAATTGCCAGAGTAACACCAATTTGAGGTAATTGTTCTTCTCTATGAATTTAATTAAGTTATACAAGTTCAGTTGTTGAGTTTGGGTGATTTTGAATAAGCAATGGTTGCCTGATTTCAAGGGAAGTTTATGATACATGGATTGATCTTTAAGAACTGATGTTGATATAGTTCTGTGAAATTGTAAAGGAATTGCAGATGTAGATTAGGTTGTGTGTATGTTAAGATGTAGAAGCTGATGTTATGAACTGCCTAAGTGTTAATGATTGTTATTTGAGTTGTCTGTGTGTATCTGAATTGAGGTTATTAAATAGAAGAAGATGATTTGTGTTTCAGTTTTGGTGGTAATGGAATGGAATATTTGGTGGTATTGTCTGTGTTTGTTATAAGGTGATTGGGGTTGGAATTACAGGTGGTAATAATTTGTGAATGTATAATAACTGATGGAAGTAATGGAATACATGTTATGCAGATGATAAGTTACTGAATTGGGATTTATGAATGGAATTTACAGTGTTGAATTGAGCTAGAGAAGGTGTGGATGATGAATACAGGGCTTGGAGAATGTGAATGAGTGGTTGAGTTATATTTGTAGTTGCAGGTGAACCTGTTGAGTATTGGTGGTTAGGTTAAGAGGATATAACCTTGCAATTGAGAATGTTGGTTTGAATGAAATGGATTGCAAGTAATTGATGGTGGTGAATGATTTTAGGATTTCAGTGAAGATGAGTTGAACTGAAAACTGCAGGTGATAATGGTGTATGGGTTATTGGTGGTTGAGGTAAGTGGGATTAAGTCAAATTGTGTAGAAGTGTGGTTGAGTCTGTTCAACCAGTGAATGTAGTAAACTGTAAGAGGAATGAGTTGTAGATGAAGGTGGTGTGTGTGTGTTGTTGAGTGTTTTACTTGTGATGATGTTGAAGAGTGATGGAATTGAACTTTGGGTAAAGCCTGGAATCAGGTTGGTAGAGTTTATGTTTGTAAATTAAATTTGAGATTACTTTTAAATGAATGTTTTGATGTGTATGTTTAGTCTGTTAGAATTGAGGGGAAGATGAAATAGAGTGTAGACCTGTTAGTCATCCCAGGCAGTGTCTGACTTAGCTGACTGAGTCAGATCTGTTGACTCACTGAGTTCCTTTATCTTGACCCGTGTTGACTCGTTGACCGAGTTAACTCTTTTGACCTTGACTTGTTGACCGTTGACTATACTTTGACCTTGACCTTGGACTTGACCTTGGATTGACATTGATCGTTAGTGGACCCTTTGACTGTTAGTTTGACTGTTAATGGACCCTAGTAGACCAGGCCTTGTGTAATGGGCTTATTTAGTGGATTTGGGCTTAGGATTAGTTATTCTACTTGTATGTTTTGGACCTCTTGTGGTCTGAATTAGACTTTGGCTTCTTCTACAAGGTTGTAGATATTCATAAGACATATCTAATGAGAAATAGAATCAGTCTAATTGGATTAGTAAACTCTTAGTTATATTAAAGATAGAGAATGAGATACCATAATGGGCCTAGAATCATTAGATAGACTTGTATGATTCTTGTGTGAGCCTTTTTGGCTAGATTCTTAGAATGCTTCTTTGATTATCAGTTAGTATTAACAACGACCGATTCAAAGGATGAACCAGTGGATCGTGGATCTCGAGGTAGGCGTGGCTTGTCATCAAAAAGGTGTGGGAATGCATTTAACTATTTGTATTCATTATTGTTATTTTATAAAAATATTATGCTTAACAAACTCATGCATTGTCTGTTTCTTCATTCCATGTTTTGTTTAAAATGCATTATGATAATCCTGTCGATTCGGTGAATCTTTCCACGATGTGGAAAGGACTTGTATTGTTTCGTCGTCAACATGAATTGTTATGGGAAATGAGAATTTCCACTTGTGGTATATAGGATACGCTCCTTGACATTTATATCTACATGAATTCAGCTTTTATTGTTTAGAGTTGGTCACCATGGTCTTGGTGGCATCCATAGCTAAATAGGTGTGGATTTCCGGTTAGGAATTCACAACCATATTAGTACATTGTTTGACGAAGGAGTTTGTTCCATATACATGTATGATTATTTCAGTGACTTAGTCATTGTTTATTGTTTTTGAAAAAACATTATTGTTTTCCAAATCTTGCATATGATTACTTAGAAGGTTAAATGTTAATTATTCCTACTTCAGTTTCTGTGACAGATCGAGGTTGTGACAAAAAGCTTCGGGTTGACCTCACTAGTAGATTAACTTCATTATGTTTACCTTGTTGTATATTTTATTTGAAAACCAAATGACTATTATATATGTATCATTTGAGAGAAGATTTTGTATATATATTTCGAGAGGGGTTAGTTTTGGGTTAAGTTTTGTAACAGATTTCTTAATTGAATGCTTAAGTGTATGTTTTAAATTTTTAGTGCCTCTTATTTAGTTAATCTCTTAGATTAGTCAGCTGCTAGCTTAGGGGGCGCTACAACTTGGTATCAGACCTCATTATTAGATCTTATATGGTAGATAATAGGAATAGCCAGTGCCAGTTAGTGAACTAGATTAGTTTAGAACTGGGTTGAGTTTGTGAGATAAATCTTAATCACTAAAAGCTATCAATAATTAAAATAATCATTTGATTGATTGATTTGTTTGCTTAGTTGTTTGTTTAGGTATTGAAGTAAAAATTGTAGGGTACATCAGTACTTTAGCTAATAAGAATTTGAGAATAAATGATTTAAAATTAAGAACATATGCACAATTTAATAATAAAAATAAGTAGATTAGTAGTATTGATAAATTTTGGAAGTCACATATATACTTATTAAGCACCTTGACTTATACGTAGAATCAACAGTTTATAATCACATAAATGTCAATAATATTTTGGGACTCAATAAAAATTGTAAGAGTTGTTAGAATAATAATTCAATAAAATGTTATAATAGTAACTATAGATAGATGATAATAAATGTAACTTTTTATTAGAATAATAATTCACTATAGTTGTTAGAATAATAATTCACTTGTTGTTTTTCAATAAAAGCCCGTGGTGGAATTCTTTCATAAAAGTAATAATAATTTTAATAAAGTAATGTGTTAAGTTATCAATTAGTATCAAATTGGACTTAAATTAACAAAATTTTTGATAGGATATGTAACGAAAAATAAAAATAAAAATATATAGTCATGGAAAATTTAATAACACTTGTTTATGGTTAAGTCTTGTAAATTAAACTAATTACAAATCAGAGATATATGTTTTGCGTCTAAACAAGATAATTAATATAAAACTTATTAGGCGTTAGGCTTAAGAAAGCGAGGACGTAATATATAAATTAAAAAGACTCAACTTGTTAGTAATCTTGTACTGAAATTATCTTTAGGCTAACAAATGATCCCATAAATCTTTAAAATGAAACAAATATATATGAAGTAGTAATAATAACATTCAGATATTTAGTGTAATATTAGAGTTAAAAGAAAATAAATTTGTATATCAACTAGGATTCTTCTTCATAAATAGATTTAGTCATCTTTTGGAATGGAAACAAATTAGTATGGCGAACTTAAATTGTTAGAATTTAAATTAATACTATATTGAGCATAATTTAAATTAAAATCTCATTTACAAATATATGGCGATAAAATAATGGTTATGATTAAATAACAATGGAAATTTATTAGTGCTTATCTACAATTAAGTTTTGCAAAGTTAACTAATAACAAATTTGAATTTTGTGTTTTGTGTTTAAACCAGATAGATAAATAATACTTCTTCTGTAGGATTAAGAAAATTAGGTCATATAAGGCATAAAATAAAGACTAAAACTTGTTAACGATCTTACACCTAGATTATCTTTAGTCCAATAAATGATTCACTAAATTACTAAATTATACACATGAAGTGATAATTATAATATTTGAATACTTAGAACAAAATTAAAATTAAAGGAGAATAAAATTGCATGTGAAATAGATACTTATTATTAATACCCAAAATCTATAGACTATCAAAACGTATTATAATTTTTATGTAGACTCAAAAGTTAAATCATATTAAATTACTAACGCCAATATGTAAAAAGATATACTATATTACCGATTCAATCTGAATGAATAAAATCTGTTATATCAATCTTTTCGTGAAAGAAAATTTATATTTACAAGATTAGGGCTTAATAAAATTAAACTAAGTATCATTACTAAATAATTACTTCGACTATATTTTAGCTACGCTAGTAATCAAATCAGGAAAATTGGTATAAGAATAATGAAAATGATAATATAATTAAGACAACAAATTTTGATAAGATAAGATAAGTAATTAATAACATTATATTTTACTCATTGTTATAAAATTTAGAGTTATTGTAAATGTCACTTGGATAATAATTATTGGATAGTAATATCAAAATGTAATTTTTATTAATAGTATAACTTAAAGATTAATTAACAATAATATAAATTTGAGGAAATAAAGTTAGATTAAATCATATCTAATATTGATAATAAACTTAAACTTGGAATTACGATTAATCACGATTAACTTTTATCGGTTTAAGAAATAAGACATAAAGGTTATAATAATAATAATAATAAAATATTAATACCAAACGACTATGAAATATTGTTAGTGGTTATTTACTTATATGAAGTCGCATGATGATATAAACAAATAGATATATTAAAAATAACATTTGGATACAAGTTGTAACATTAATTTATTCTTTAATATTACATGAATTTAAAATCTATCTAGTTATAATAATATAGTCTCATTTGGAATTAAAATTCGATTTCATTAAAATAAATAAATAATAATAAAATAAAAGGTAAGATAAATAATTCTAATAATTAAATTTCTTAAAATGATGTGAACTGCTTATATATTTTACAAAGTAAATTTATCAGACATACACTAGTAAAGATAGGAGTTAAAGACTAAATAATCTTGATAAAATAAAATTAACACTTGGTTAATCATAATAAGTTTGTACTTAGTAATCCAGCACTGGGGAATAGTGATGTTGGTAAATCTGATATGTTCAGGTGATACTTGTTACGTTGGTAGGCATTGTCAGGCGTCGCGAACCTAGACAGGGCAACTGTATTCTTGTATCATTAGGCATTGAAGGGAGACTTGCTTCTATTAGTGAACTAATAGATCCCAAATTTTTCTTAGAAACTTCATTATAGAGTATCTTCTTTTCTAATTAGAACAAGTAACTTATGAAAATGAAAATTTGTATTTTGAACCTAGAGACACAAATTTAGTTGTAGAAAGACATTTAGATTTGTGTTTTGTATTGTGTTGTTTGCGCATATACAAGAGATAAGATTTTTTCTTTAAGGTGGGGATTTTCTGAAGATTAGAAGGACGGTTTGATTTTCGAGGACGAAAATGATACAAGGTGGGGAGAATTTAAAGACCCTCAAGTTCGTCAACGCAATTAGACTAGTCAGGTGACGAATTAGTAGATAATTACTCGATTAGTGTAACTCGAACGTTAATTATTAGGAATTAATCTAACAACGATCTAGCTATGAAGATAGTACCATTGAATAGGTATCGGAAAGTTACGCGGAATAGACTACTCGAACGTGTCATTCGGATATTGTACGAAGAAGATAACGTCAGAATTGTACGTGGGGAAAAAATAACCATTTTACATCTAAAACCGCCTTGGCTTCCCCTTAACCGTTTCGAGGACCCCGTAGTAAAACCATTTGGTTTTATCACGCTTTACGTGTCAAAGAGAATTTATTCTCTTATCTTCTTTATCTTTCTTTCTTCTTCTTGTTCTTCCATCTTCTTCTGCTCTTCGCTCCGGCGATTTTATGAAATGATTCTGAGATCAAATTCGAGAAGAAACTTAAGGGAAACATTGGGAAATGATTGATGGTGTTGATGTTGAAGTTGGTTTAGCTTGGAATGAAGAAGAAACGCTGGATTAATGAGAATCAGAGGTTAGGGTTTCTGCGTTTGGAATTGGTTGAAGATTTAGAAGAAATTGAGGATGAAATTAAGTAAGAATTGATGGGTTCTTATTGAATTTATGAAGAGAAGTTAATTCGAAAGTGAATCGAAGAAATTAGGGTTCTCAGATATTTGAATTAGGGTTTCTGAGTTTAGGATTAGGTGTAACTGATGATGATATTGAGTTGATAAAGATGAAAGATTAAGAAGGTTGTGGTTAATCAAAGCTGTGGAGTTTTTTTGAGGATTGAATTAAGAGACAGGGTTCTCGAGTTGGTTAAGAGATTGTGTGAAATTAAAGATGAAATTGAAGGTTTAGAAGTATGATTGAAGATGGGTTTGTCACGAGTTAAGAGTTGAGGTTGTTTCTTATGTAGACGAGATTGATGAATTGGAATTAGGGTTTCTATGTTCTTCCCCAATTTAAGAATTAGGGTTTGAGGATTCAACAGATGATTCAGGGAGATGATGGTGTTGAATCAAGTCAAGTGGAGAAGAAAAATTGGAATCAATTGCCAGAGTAACACCAATTTGGGGTAATTGTTCTTCTCTATGAATTTAATTAAGTTATACAAGTTCAGTTGTTGAGTTTGGGTGATTTTGAATAAGCAATGGTTGCCTGATTTCAAGGGAAGTTTATGATACATGGATTGATCTTTAAGAACTGATGTTGATATAGTTCTGTGAAATTTTAAAGGAATTGCAGATGTAGATTAGGTTGTGTGTATGTTAAGATGTAGAAGCTGATGTTATGAACTGCCTAAGTGTTAATGATTGTTATTTGAGTTGTCTGTGTGTATCTGAATTGAGGTTATTAAATAGAAGAAGATGATTTGTGTTTCAGTTTTGGTGGTAATGGAATGGAATATTTGGTGGTATTGTCTGTGTTTGTTATAAGGTGATTGGGGTTGGAATTACAGGTGGTAATAATTTGTGAATGTATGAATAACTGATGGAAGTAATGGAATACATGTTATGCAGATGATAAGTTACTGAACTGGGATTTGTGAATGGAATTTACAGTGTTGAATTGAGCTAGAGAATGTGTGGATGATGAATACAGGGCTTGGAGAATGTGAATGAGTGGTTGAGTTATATTTGTAGTTGCAGGTGAACCTGTTGAGTATTGGTGGTTAGGTTAAGAGGATATAACCTTGCAATTGAGAATGTTGGTTTGAATGAAATGGATTGCAAGTAATTGATGGTGTTGAATGATTTTAGGATTTCAATGAAGATGAGTTGAACTGAAAACTGCAGGTGATAATGGTGTATGGGTTATTGGTGGTTGAGGTAAGTGGGATTAAGTCAAATTGTGTAGAAGTGTGGTTGAGTCTGTTCAACCAGTGAATGTAGTAAACTGTAAGAGGAATGAGTTGTAGATGAAGGTGGTGTGTGTGTGTTGTTGAGTTTTTTACTTGTGATGATGTTGAAGAGTGATGGAATTGAACTTTGGGTAAAGCCTGGAATCAGGTTGGTAGAGTTTATGTTTGTAAATTAAATTTGAGATTACTTTTAAATGAATGTTTTGATGTGTATGTTTAGTCTGTTAGAATTGAGGGGAAGATGAAATAGAGTGTAGACCTGTTAGTCATCCCAGTCAGTGTCTGACTTAGCTGACTCAGTTAATCTGACTGAGTCAGATCTGTTGACTCACTGAGTTCCTTTATCTTGACCCGTGTTGACTCGTTGACCGAGTTAACTCTTTTGACCTTGACTTGTTGACCGTTGACTATACTTTGACCTTGACCTTGGACTGACATTGGACTGACATTTATTCGTGAACTTAAATTTATATAAACTAAGGAATGCATATTTGCAAACCATGGATATAAAGTTCATGAATCGATTCGAGTGAATCAAAACCAATTTTGCTTCGATTGTGTCTTGTATACTTCTAAGAGATCTAAGCAATTGAACAACTCTTGAACTAGTTCATTTGAGTCATTTGAACTAGTCATGGTGAAGATGAATAAGGTTGACATGAAAGTGCTCATATATGGATAGCCATTTGGTTAACTACTGTTGAACCAACGACTTCTACACGTTTAGGTACGGTGACATAAACCTAAATGACGTATATTTTATTTGTGTATAACAAGCTAAGTTTGATCTAACGGTTGAAAGATATTAGCTTGAATCTAATCAGGTTTTCATCTAACAATGAATATTGAATGCTTTGTTACCAAGGTAAATTAGATTGCAAACCCTGATTTGGAGACTATATAAAGGAGAACTTTAGCAACTGGGAAAGGTAATCCCCACACCTCTTGTGTGATACTAGTTGTATAAGCTAGAGTTGTTTCTCCTTTAACCATAGGTTTCTACCGATACCCTGTAGGTTAATGACTTTAAGACTTCATTGGTATTCTGAAGCCAGACCCAACTATAGAGCATTGCTCAGTCAATATCGCATGCGTTGCTATCTCAAGCATGTTTGTCAATGTTAGTGATCAAAACTATAAGTCTTGATTTCTAGTCTATTATAGCTAAGGTCTCGGATTAGGATAGAAATTGTAGTTGAGCTCAAGAACTCCATGGAAATCATCATACAAGACGAAGGACTACTCAAGGAACTGATGGATCTTCATCGACTAAAAGGTATGTGGAGACTTGAACTTATCTATCACTCAAAAGTCTATCTACTCTATCTCCTATCTTGAGACAAAACTCGTATTACTATGTAGACTAAGATTATACACATTTGGTATTTCGAGCCGAGTATATCTCGCCAATCTATTTATCGAAATATATGTTGGTAAAGCTTTCGCTTTAGCCAAGTTCATCTTTACCTTGTGACGAAAGTCATGTTAAGTTTCAATCACTTTGAAAATTGCTCTGACGAAAAATGGTTTGTGAATAACAACTATATAACGTCCTCTGAGAATGTTTCAATGATTGAAATGAGAGTTTAGACAATATAACCAATGGAGGATTTAAGAATTGTTGTTGTGACAGCATGAACCTTTTAATCGGATCTAACTGAACCCATTAGGGTTAGAAAAAACTCTACATTGGGTGTGCTAATTATAAGAAAATGAAAAAAAAATAAAAAAAAATGTTTATGTGCCTTTAACAATTTTGGGTGCCTTAATGGTGAATATTAGCTCCTAAATAGTGAGTGTGCCTAAATCTGAATTATGGGTGCCTTAGTAGGCATGTATGCATGATGCACACGTGTAGCATTTGGAAACCGAAATTATAACTAGAAGGGGTTCTTTCTTTTCTCACTCCCTTCCCTGTTTTCTTTTCCCCCATGTTTTTCTCTTCTTCTGGCTAAAATATAAAACAAAAGAAAAAAAAAAAAAAAACTTTCATATCTTCCGGCAGATTCTTCCCCAAATTCCGGTTGTTGATGCTCGAAGCTTGGGAATTTCTTTGGTTATTGATTTGAGCTTGTCTACAGATTTCTGGGTTACGGGTACCGCTCACTGAGTATTATTGAGTCAAGTTAGGGTTAAAGAAGAGTTAGCTAGACTAAAATTTCTTCTCTTTAAAATTAACTGCCGAGATAGATAGAGTTGGGAAGCAGAAACAATATTGGTTAAAGGGCTGATGTCTGATTTTGGTATGAAAATTACCCTTGTTATGAATTGATTTTGTATTCAATTGAACTTGAGCAAAGTGAAGTTCCAAAGTTGAAAAGTCCTCTCTCTCTCCTCTCTGAAACAGTAACCAATTTTGAAAAAAATAAAAATAAATTGCGACTGGTTATGGAGTAGCAAAACTCTTGGATCGAATTATCAACAATCGTTTTAAGAGTGATGTTGTTGAATTAGTAGGAGGTAGGTTTAGTGGCGGGGATGATTTAGTTCCTCGATCCATCAATACTGTCCTTGGATGTTTCAAGTTCAAAAACAGTAGAGGAAGGGAGCTAGTTCCAATGATTTATGATATACTAAATGGAAACAAATTCGACGGCTAAATCAAGTGTAACCCACCGTCAGGGAGATCGCTCAAACCCATCTCAGTTTCCGTTCTTGGATCAACAGAAATCTAAGATCTATTTTTCCATTCACGTCATCAATTTCATTCAGATTCAGATCCTAATTTGAGTTTCCTTCTCTCTATTCTTCTCCAGCAGAAGAACAATCATTTCCTATTTTTCAAATTACCAAAGAACAATTTTAGCTTAGTCCGAAAATTACCCATTCATTATCACATCCACCAGATCCCCTTCTATCATACACGCGAGAGCCTTAATTCTACATCACAAGCAATAACAATCATCACCATCTTCACCGTTTAATTTTCGGATTTTCTAAACCAGGAGCACAAAAAAGTTTAAGCAACCGATGGGCTACATTTGAAGTTTGATGTTGAAACTAAAGTCTTGATGCAAATGATTGAAGGGTTTTGTATGTCTTCTACTCATTCGAGGAGGAATTTACTACTCTTGGAAGAGGTAATGAGAGCTAATACAGGTGATCCAAATGGCCATTTAACAGCCCAAAGTGCATCGCAAATTGGAACTCTCTTTTCATAAGAGAGAAGATCGATGGTGATGACCTTCGGCGAGAAAGCTTCATTTTCACCAGCCTCAATCCGTCGATGGTAAGCGAAAATCGGTAATTCCTTCCATTGATTTCTCAGTGGAGATTAGGTTTTGTGAAAAAATTCTAGTTGGGTATTTTGTGGGACAACGTTCGTCTTTTGATTTCGTTGAAAAAACTTTGAAGAAACTCTGGAATCTGAAAGGATCTTTTCGTATGACTATTACTGGGGACTCCATTTTCATTATAGAATTTGATTTAGAAGAAGACAGAAGTCTTGCTATGGAATTAGGGTCCGTCTTTATTTCAGGCAGACTTTTCCTGATTCGTCCTTGGCATCTTTTTATTGAACAATCTGTTCAAGAAATGAAGTCAATTCCTGTGTGGATGAATCTTTACAACATTCCAATTCATTTGTGGAATGTTAAAGGAATTAGTAGGATTGCAAGTGTTCTCTGGATTCCTCTGATAGCAGATAAACACACAATTGAAAGAACAAGAATGAGCTTTGCAAGGGTTTGTGTTGAAATAGATATTGATTTTGATTATCCCGAATTTATACATGTATCTTTTGATGGAAGGGAGTTTAAAGTTCAGGTGGAATACACATGGAAACCTCCAAGATGTTCGTCGTGCTCTACTTTTGGTCATTTGAATGGAAAATGTCTGAAGACAAATGACAATGCAGGAAAGAATTCTTCTCATCGAAATATGAAGAGGGGGGATAACAGTGGATCTCAAAAGTGTGTTAGAAATACTGTGCAAGACCCTCCTTTGAGGGTAATCAACGTTAAGAAGAATATAGGCACAGGGAAAGATTCAGGACTTGAAAGAGTGGATCAAGGGCCAACAAATGCTGCCTTAGATTTGTTAACCATAACCGGAAATAAGGGCAAAGATAAAGATGCAGAATTTGTTCCTATGGTGCAGTCATGTGTTAATGAACATAGTGGTGTGGGTAGGATACAAATATTATCCACCAATAACTCTTTTAGTGTGCTAGATCCTGATAGGGATAATGGAAATATTGAAGTTTTGGAAGACATGCCAGACACTTCGGATAATGTGGTGGGAAGCAGTACTCCTCAAGGTGATATCGAAGAACTTGCTGCAGAGAACGTCTGTGAGGAAGACAGTTTTGATGCTAATGTTCCGAGAAAAGAGAAATTCATCATAGAAGAGTTGGCAGATGATGACGTTGTAATGAAGGAGCCAAATAAGAATATTATCAAAACAAAAGAAGATGATCGGCAAGGCAAGGAAGTTTTGGTTGGGGTAGATGAAGATATTTGTAATGAGAGGGTTATTGGGGAAGAGGATAATAGTCTACAACAAGACAATGAGGATCAAGTGACAGTGGAGATTTGCTTAGATTCAGATGTTCCTTGCTCGGAATCGACAATTGCAGCTGCTATGTCTTTGGAAGCAACCTTAGACTCTAGAGGAGGGGATCGACCAATTTTAGTTCCCTCTTTGAAACAAATGGGTTTTCAACTCCAAGTGTGACTTCTAATTCTAATGTGAAGGTGAATTCGGAGGCAAGTATTCCAGAAGATTTGAGTTGGATTACGGTTCGGAAAAAGAAGAAGAACAAAAAGAAGAAAAAGTCCCCTTCTTCTAGGCGTTTGACTCAACATAATCAGGTTAAGTCTGCTACTATCTCTGTTAATGATGCATAAATAGATGCTCAAATCGCTTTTAACAAATTGATGGGTATCTCTGACCATCCTTTAATGAGATCTATGTGTAAGAATCTTTTGGAGAATTCTAAGTCTCAATAAGAGATGGAAGCACCTCCCTTTGAGGATGATGATGGTTTGAGAGATTTCGACCCCGACACCGATAATGATGAGCAAATTGATGCGGTCAAATGCTCGTTTCAAGATGAAAATGAGGATTTTGAAGATTGATTATCTTTCAACTCCCTTTTCTCTTGGGTTTCTGGTTTGTCTAGGATCCTAAGTTTTTTCTTTTGGAGCTTAGGTTTGAACTTTTCTTTGGGTTTGTGTTGTGTTTGCTCCTTCGTGGGCTTGTTATTTTTCCTTTTTCTTTTTTTTTTCTTTTTTTGTAATTTTGGTGTCACTCTTGGTGACATCTTTGTTTTTTATTTAAATTTGCCCTTCCCTCGTCAAAAAAAAAGTGAAGCAAAGACGGTAGGGTGGTCTAACCCAGAGAATAATCTCAGTTTGCATCATGTAAGATTTCAAACTATTTGTTAGGTGCTTCTCATTTTGTGGTGATACTTATCAAAATCAGAGTTTTGGTATGGTGTTACTGTTGGTTTTGGATCTGCATGTCTTAAATTTTGATTATTTTTAACGTCCTGAAATGATACGGGAACTTTGGTTCTTTTAGAAAGGGAATTCGCAGGTATAGAAGCTCTAGGAGGTGCTTAATACAACAAGGAAAATCAGACCTCTTGACACCAGCATAACCGCATATTAAGTGTTTGGGGGTAAGCCTGAAAGAAAAGAAAAGGGTCATAGTGCCAAGAGAACACTCAAAGATGTTTGGTAGTTTGGAGATAATAAACTAGCAGGTTCAAGGTTGGTTAATTTAACATTTATTTGATTTTGGATTCAGTTCTTCAATACTAATGCCATATGGTTCATGTTAGTCCTTAATATGAGCTTATGCCTGGAATCTGTTTTGATGAAGATGTAAAATGAGAATCCCATCTTAGCTTTATTTAATTTTGTTGTTGATTCCATGTCTAGTCAAACGAAATATCCATATTCATTTACAAAATGTTATTTTCAATTTCAAAACGACAAACTCAAGATCATTTGGTTATGCTGTATGTGAAGTACTTTCAGTTCATTTGTGATTATAACTAGTTGTACTTGCATATACAGTTAGTGGCTCTACTTGCAATGGTTGATGTCTTTCTTGTAGTATATCTTGTTTGTTTGCAAAGAAAGCACGAGGTATTAGATCGAAACCGGGTAGGCTATCTACATTCTCATGGACTGTTGTATAAGTTCTTATGATGTATGGATGAACTGAGGCATCAGTGAGGGAAAGTCACTCTTTCCCCTCCATTTATTGTTACTGGAATTCGAGTTCCAATGTTAGAAGTACTTTGAAACTTAGTCTAAGTGATGAAACCTTAGCTTGAATTGCGAATCTGTTTTCTGAATTTTGGGCTCGTGTGTTGTTGGAACCATAAACGAAGTTCTAACCGTTGGAATAAAGTGAATTTTGGATATGTTGTGCTTAGATAGGTCAGTAAAACTCATCTAAAATTTCAGGATAATCAGGTTAGGGAAAGTGGTTGAAACTGTTGAAGTACAGAGAAACATTTGCATAGATTTTGTATAACGTGGTAGAGTTCTTGAGATTAAAAATGAGGCACTTAGACTTCATGTATTTTTCTGATTTTTGGATATGGGAAACCCATTTTGGTTATGATTCAGCTGTAAAAATTTCAAAACAAATGGATCATGGGAGGTACCCCAAGTGGAGGAGTTTCTGCAGTTACGCATGTAGAAATTCAGTCTCGTTTGAGAATATAGAATTAACAATAATTTGATATCTAACCGTTACTATTCTCTAAAAAAATTATACAATATCTCTGTGATGCTTATGAATGTGTAGTGAAATTTCCACTATGAACCAATCAGTATATGCTATGAGTTTGATTAGAATAGTAGACAGTTGAGATATGTGCTCATAGGGTAAATTTGCATCGTATGTGTTTGGAGTTTAAATTGTGATGATGCTATTCTTTTAATTCCTTAATCAAGCTTGGACAGAGTTGATAAGAATTTTCCTTTCTATAATACATGGATTGGGTTGAGTACTATGTCATGTACTTGTTGGTTCTTACTATTTGGTGAATGATTTCCGGGGGGGTATTTTCTCACTACAGGTTCAGGTTTCTTGTCTCTTGAACATTAAAATTTGGTGGCACTGATTTGGTTGTGAACTTCAGGTTTAAGTTGTATGATTTCCGAATGGATGTTTGAATACTTTTAGATTAATGCCAATGTGATTGTCTATCTGCAATTATACTTGCCTAAGATTATGAGAGGGTTGTGGCTCCCAATTTTGACTTGACTAGCTGATTGAAACTACTGTGGATAGACATTCTGCTTGTATTGTTTTGGTGCCGGTAATTCTGATTTCATATCATAGGCATGTACCAGTTCCTATAAATAGCAGTATCCCGAGATCTAAGCCATCACCGATCTTTCAGACAGAGTCCATAGTGGGCAAATCTTAATTGTTATCTCAGTCTACTGCATCTTGTTCTTGGAAGGGATTTCACTTCCATGAATTGTTTCTAGATTTGTTCCTTATCCAAGTTTCACGTCGCTGGATTTGTTTACTGCCTCAGGTGAACGCAAGATCGATTACCTACACTAATAAACGTTGATAATGATTAGTGGATCTGAACCGTCTTATCATTCTGATTAACGTATTCAAATCTCACTAATTTTCAATGAAAAAAATTATTTGCCCAATCTGGCCTGAGGGTACTTCAAAATCGGCGGAAACAAATAAGGAAAATGATTCAGGGAGAAATTACGGAAGCAATCTTATGCAAGCATTCTTTCGTCTTTCAAAGCCCCTGACTTTGATTCTTCAACACTTGCTAAACCATGTTTCAATGGATCACATGTCTCAATCAAGATATCTGAGGAAGAATATCAAAAAGGGGTGCTGGATTGCAGAACTTTCTTGATCGGCAGACTAGTGCAACCAAAGGATTCAGCTATTATGAAAATTGCAGAAATGAACGAGAAGCTCAGACAGGTATGGAAGATTCAACCTTGGGTTATTTCACCCCTAGGTAAAGGTTTTTTCTGTTTTAATTTTTCTAGTGAGGAAGATGTGGGTTATGTTCGCGCGGCGGGTGCCTTCTCGATCAAACCGGGCGTCTTACACTTCCGAAAATGGATTCCTGATTTCAACCCATACAAACAAAATCAAACTCTAGCTCAGGTTTGGATTAGAATCTTCAATTTAAGCTATGAATACTGGAGACCTAAAACATTATTTGAGATTGCGAGTGCAGTAGGAGATCCCCTCTATCTTTGATAAAGCAACGCAAACAAGAAGCTTTGGGTTATATGCAAGGGTTCTGGTGGAAATTGATCTCGCAAAAGATCCAATATCAAAGATTCAGGTGGCAAGAAATGACTTCTCGTTCGATGCCAAAATTGTTTACGAACAAAAGCCAGATTTATGCTCCTTCTGCAAAACCATTGGCCATGTGGAAAGTGTCTGCAATAAGAAGAAACCGAAGGAATTAAACGTGCAGGAGTCAACTGAGGACGGAAATCTGACAAGGGCTCAAAAGAAGAAAAGTAAGGTGGTGGAAACGTGATTAGTAACCAGGTGTGTGAACCTTTGTTGAACCAGGGGGACATACCAATTACCGCGCGGGTTGCTAGCAATGACGCAAGTAGCTCAAAAGGGGGGACTGCGGAGGAAATAACCGTTCCTGACAACAACGAAGACAATCCGGTGGTGGTGACTGGGGAGGCAGAATTAGAGCAAACAGATAATGCTGTGGAGACTGGTGAGGCAGAATTAGAACAACCAACTAATGCTGTGGTGATTACACAAGAGGACCAAGATCATTCGCTGAATGTGAAAGGCACTGAAGAAAATGCGGTGGTGAATACGAAGGGTAAAAATCTGCAGGAGGATGATACTGTTAGTGTGGGGACGGTGGACGAATGGAAGGAGGAGGAAGCTCCTTTTCTACCAGTTATCACAAAGTCGCAGAAAAAATTAAACGCGCGCGAAAATAAGAAAAAGATGGAGCTGGAGACAAAAACTCGGCCGATGCGCCCGAGGAATCTTAACAACTCTTATCAATGATAGTTCTTTTCTGGAACCTGCGTGGCTTTGGTAACTCGGACACGCAAATTGTTTTTAAAAATTATTGTCGTTCTCACTCTCCGGATATTGTTTTTATTGCGGAACCATGGATAAATATCGCGTCTATTCCTATTGCTTTCTGGACCAATATGGATCTGAATTTAGTTGCAGTTAATGATAGAGGTAGTAAGCATCCGAATCTTTGGTGCTTTAGTAAAACTACTGTAAAAGTAGATGTGGTGATGAACTCTGGTCAGATCATTGCGTGTCGTGCCTCGCTTGGCAGTATGGTTTATTATCTTGCAGGAGTTTATGCCAGCACTTCTTATATAGTGCGAAGAGACTTGTGGTTTGCCTTGACCAATCTGATGGATAATCTCATTGGTCCTTGGGGTATAATTGGTGACTTCAATGCGGTTTTGGGAGCTCATGAAAAGTCGAGTGGCCACGCTCCTTCTAGAAACTCATGTGACGAATTCTTGGCTTTCACGGAGACAAGTGATCTTCATCATCTGGAGACGAAGGGAGCTAAATTCACTTGGACCAATGGTCATAGAGGCAGACACCACACGGAGCTTCGGTTGGACAGAGCCATCTGTAATGAGCAATGGCTTTTGTCTTGGGACTCTACGGCTTGTAGCACTCTGGAATGGGTTAAGTCGGATCATTTTCCTCTGCTGTTGGAGTCGCTAAAGGGAGATAATACTTTTGCCTCTTCTTTTAAATTCCAGCGCACTTGGATTAATCACTCGGGTTTGAGAACGGTGGTTGAGGATGCTTGGAATCAGCAATTTTTTGGGGTGCCCAATGTATGTTCTTGTTCAGAAACTTAAGTTCCTGAAATCGGTGCTGAAGTGTTGGAATAGAGAAGTATTTGGTGATATCCAGCTTAATGTTAACGCCGCTACAACTAATCTGGGAAATATTCAGTCTCGCATAGGCGAGGAGGAGTACTCTGACGAGCTGCACCTGATTGAGCTGGATGCTTATAACAAGCCTGGTTCAAGCTCTCCAAATTGAAAGACTTACGGGCAGGACAAATCTCGCCTCAATTGGGTGAAAGATGGTGATGCTTGCACAAAGTTCTTTCACACTTACGCGAAGATAAGAGCGGCTACAAACAAAATTACCCATCTGAAGGCTAACAATGAGTTGTTGAGCTCACATGAGGATGTTTCTGCACATGTACTGTCTTACTTTAAGAATCTTTATGACTTTGATGGTGTTAATCCCTCTTCAGATTTTGCTTCCAGGAATACTACAAGCTCAGTTTCCCCGGAAGAAAACAAAAATCTGACGGCAATTCCTGACGAAAGGGAAATTAAGGCGACAGTGGATACAATGAATGCTAATGGCGCTCCGGGTCCGGATGGTTTCGGAGGTATATTCTTCAACGCTTTCTGGGATATAGTTGGTAAGGATGTGGTTAATTCTGTTCGTTCTTTCTTCCAAAATGGTTGGCTTATCCCTAATGCCAACCCAAGCCATGTGATCATCATTCCAAAAGAACAGGGTGCGGATACAATTGACAAATTTCGCCCAATAGCTCTGAGCAACTTCCACTTCAAAATAATTGGTAAGATCTTAGCAAACCGCTTGACGCCGATCGCTGCAAACATTATTTCGCCTCAGCAGAGAGCTTTTCTCAAGGGCAGAGATATTTTTGACTGCATTGGGATCACTTCAGAGGCGGTCAACCTTCTCGACTACAAGTGCTTTGGAGGTAACATTGCTCTTAAACTCGATATTAGAAAAGCTTTTGATACTCTCAATTGGGATTTCATTATTCAAGCTCTCAAAGGCTTTGGATTCTGTGATATTTTTCTGAGTTGGATTCGCTCAATCTTGGACTCGGCGAGACTTTCTGTTGTAATCAATGGCAAGGCTATGGGGTACTTTAGCTGCAAGCGTGGAGTGCGGCAGGGTGACCCGTTATGTCCTATCTTTGTTTTGCTTGGCAGAGGACGTTCTAAGTAATGCTATCTCCGGGCGTTTGCTCGGGGGTAAGATTAACCATATCTCTTCTCGGCGTGGGCGAAGTTTCCTTCTCACGTGTTCTATGCGGACGACTTAATGGTTTTCTGTAGAGGCACTAAGAGAGATATTAGGTCCTTAATGGAAATTCTCGAAGAGTATGGTCAGAATTCGGGGCAGTTTATTAGCGCTGAGAAATGCTCAATGTATGCTATCAATTATGCTTATGACGTAATTCTTTGGGATTGCGTCTTCCTACAATATTCCAATGGGTTCACTTACGTTTCGCTATCTGGGAGTCCATATTTTTCGCGGTAAGCCGAGAGCGGTTCATTTCAGGGACATCATGGACAGGATCAAAATGAAGTTCTCAGCTTGGAAAGGGAGATTATTATCAATGATGGGTAGAGTTGAGCTAGTTAACTCTGTGATTGCAGGTTCTTCTATGCACATCTTTCATGTCTACAAATGGCCTAGAGAGTACATTAAAATGCTGGAAACGTGGGTTAGAAACTTTGTTTGGTCGGGGGACATTAGCACCAGACAGCACAACACGGTGGCCACGGGATCTGATCTGTCTTCCGGTTAAGGAGGGGGACTGGGCATTAGATCTTTATCTAGCCTGAACGACGCGGCTCTGATGAAAATGACCTGGAAGCTGATGTCAATAACCTCGACGTTCGGAAACTTCATTAAGACTCGTTTTGCAGGTGCGACGCATAAGAAATCTTCTATCTGGTATGGCTTCAAACAGCAGTGGAGCATTATCAAAGAGAACGTGGTGTGGCTTGTTGGCAATGGCAGAAACATTGACTTCTCGAACGATCGTTGGAACACGAATATGGGAGTTTCGGTTGCGGACTACTTGGAGCTGGATAACTCGAACCTTCATAACAGACTGGCGGACTTTATCGTAGATGATCGGTGGTGCATTCCTTCTTACATGCCTGAGCTATCAGGTCAGATTGCGCAGATGATTCTGAGAGACTCCTTTTGCTGCTCATACGGAGGATAAGAAGGTCTGGCCGATGACTATCTCGGGGGACATAACTATGAAGGAGGCTTACGAGTACCACAGACCGAAAGAGATGGAGTTGAGCGACTTCAAGGACTTATGGTCCATCAAGATCCCGCCGCGCAGAGCTTGTACGGTGTGGAAACTGTTGCATAACAGGATTGCCTCGGACGACAATGTGAAGTACCAGGGAAGACATACGGTGAACTGCTGCAATCTGTGTCCTACGCCCTGCTGTGGGGAAACTCAAAATCACTTGTTTTTGTAATGTGTGTTTGCCAGGAATCTGTGGTCCTGGATTATGCAGGTATTTGGTCTGCGAATGGATTTCTCTAGTATTCAGGCGGTTTTCGCTGCTGTTAGAAGGTTCAAGGGTGGTTCTCAGTTGAAGAACCTTCTTTGGGTCGCGGTGGTGAGATGTTTGTGGATCATTTGGTTCTGCCGCAACAAGCTTAGAATCGATCACAAAGACACTTCTCCTCAGCAGGCCGTCAGTCTGTTAGCCAACCTGATTACGGAGTCCAGCACCCATAGCGGCGGCTTCTCTTTCTACACTTCGGAAGACAAAATAACGTTGGACATTCTAGGTATAAAGAGGTGTGCGCCTAAAATTCCGAGGGCAGTGATGGTGAAATGGTTGCCTCCTCCGCAAGGGTGGATTAAGGCAAACATCGATGGATGCTCCTTCGGTAACCCGGGGCGTTCTGGCTGCGGGGTGGTGTTTCGAGACTCTACTGGGAGGGTCACAGGCTGCCTGGCGCAATTTCTGGGATTCAGTAACTCGACGTTTGCGGAGCTTTGGGGAGCAATTTATGCTTTGCGGTTGGCTTGCTCTCAGAGAATTCGTAGGCTCTGGTTGGAGTGCGATTCTACTTTTGTTTTACAGGCCATTCATAACCCGAACTTGGTACCGTGGCGTCTTCAAACCCAGTGGAAAAATGTTTTGAAATTTGCTTCTACAATCACATTAAATTGTACTCATGTTTTTCGAGAGGGAAACTCTGTGGCTGACTCGCTGGCTAAGCATGGAGCTACAACGGAGTCTCGTTGGTGGTCAAACCCTCCGGTTTTCACCAGACATAGGCTATCGTTAGATAACTCTTTCCTTCCTCTTTATCGTTTTCGTAATATGTAATCCCCTGTGGGTTTTCACTTTTTTGTTCCGTTTTTGCTTTCTTCTCTGTTTCTTTCTGGAGGTAAGGCTTAGTCCCCCTCCTTCTGTTTTCTTGGTTTAATAAAGTTTCGCTCCGGTGTTTAACAAAAAAAAAAACAAACTAATTTGATAAAAAAAAAAATGCTTTTCCTTTGGTTTCTGTATGTTGATATGTCTCTTATAATCAAATGATAGTAGATAAATGACACGGGTGGTTAGTGTATAGTTACACATTTATACACATTTACGAGTTTGCTATGATGGTACGATACCAATGAGAAATGAAATTGTAGTTTTAGTAATA
Source organism: Papaver bracteatum (assembly GCA_023529315.1). NCBI lineage: Eukaryota > Viridiplantae > Streptophyta > Magnoliopsida > Ranunculales > Papaveraceae > Papaver > Papaver bracteatum. The sequence continues at coordinate 409,390 of JAJJWX010004500.1, forward strand.
TTTAGTTGCCTGGACTTATACCTCTTTGTATAAAATTTTGTACATATACTTGGCTTTGCTGTGTCTGTATGTTCCGCGAAGGATAATTTACTCCAGTCTGTACAGACTATGGTTTGAAGTATATGGATGGGATAAGATCCATATTTTGAATTATGCTGCTTATGTATATATGCTGATACTTAATTGTAAATCAGTTTACTTGATAACTGATTAGAGATAGTTGCTACCGTGGTAACCGTGGGTAGTTCATACTATCTACACTAAAATGACGAACTACAATCGTGCTTGATCCCTTCGAGCAACGGAGAGGGTACGTAGGCAGCCGTCATGCGGTTCAGCACAACTATGCAAGATTGTTCATATCATCTGAAAGTGTTGGTTGTTGCTTAACATTTCATACCATCTATTCAGAGATGATTGCAACCCTACCAGTTTATAAAATGTTTTGGTAAGAGGTAGTTGCAGTACTGGCTGTTCATACTACCTAATAATGAGATGATTGTTGCATTTTCGAGATAATTCATACCATTTTATAACCATACAATCTATGAGACAAGAGATGATTATTACCATTTAAGGTAATTCATATCATCTGCCTCGGTTAGTGAGTTAGGCAATGGTTATTATCGTGCGAGGTAACTTATATCATCTGAAAAGGAATGGTTACTGCAAGGAAGTTCATACCATCTACTGGGCCATAATTGGCACCCCTACTATTTCTGGATGAACCGTCCGGGACAGTAAGATTGTCAGGCCCACTGGTGTAGTTACAGGAAATCCTACAACTACACCCTCAGTAGAATTTGTAAAACTTTAAGAAGTTCTTGAAGTTCTTGATGAAGAATGACAATTTTGATTAATATTCTCAAATGATTACAAAGAAATATGTTAATGGAAATTAGAACAGTTACAACTTTCTCTGTTCTCTCTCCTAAGACTTGTTCTAACACTCACTAAAAGAACCCCCTAAATTTAATATTTGAACTATTATTTATAGTGAAATTTGTACAAATGTATATAGTTTGCGAAGTATCGTGACCTCTATTCGTAAGTTTATTCTATATTCACAATCTCTTCACATTTTTCCCGTGTTTCTTATATCATCGCATTTTCTTACGACACTTTCCTCCTGTCTTTGTTACTACATTCGTAACTCAATATCTTGCGATATTCTGTCCCTACATCTTGCCTCTTCTCATGTCAGTTCTGCGAAGAAGAAATGTCATGAGAATCATTATTCTCGAAAATTTAATATAGTTATCATCACCTGTTATGTTCGCAACACGTGTTTTCTCTTCCATTAAATCTTCGACACGTTTTTTCATAACCGTCCTTCTTAACCACCCAGGTCTAATCGCATTGATGAATTTCTATCTTCATCAAACTCTTTTCTTTATAAATACTATCTTTAATTCCTCCTTTTATTCTTTTATATTTTTCATCTTCCTCACTACGTCTGCTTCTGCAATTTCTTCATTCTTTCTTCTATTGCTATTTCTTGCCTTTTTTATTTCTTTTCTTCTCTGTTTTCTATCCTTCATCTAATGGCTCCGAAGAAGAAAACTGTGGAACAACTTAATGTAGAGCTTGCTGATAGAGATCTCGTTCTTTCTGAGATTGATGGTTATACCAATAAAACCCATCTCTGTATGGAACTCTTTATTGATCTCCATTGGGATGATCAGATAGTTTTAGTCTCACGAGGCCAAATCCTCGCAGGTCTTCCTCTTCCTCTTTATGATGTTAATCTTCCTTTATTCTATGAGATTATTTCTCACCCAAATTTCTCACGAGCCATTTATCAATTGACTGGGGATTGCATTCGCATTCTGGTTGAGTTCGCAACCCGTGCTGCTATTGAAAAATCTTTATATCCCATTGAACTCAGGAAATATGTATTTAGAGATGTAGAAATTATCGCTGCAAATTATACAGTCGAGAATTTCTTTAAAAACTACACATTGATTCCTGCGAAGAAGGAAGATAAGCGTTGGGGTGTCCGTCTTCATCGTAAAACTGATGCCGCAGAAGCTGATCTTCTTATGAATGATATTGATTATGCTTATGGAAATAATCGAACTCCTCGCCATTATCATGATGAAGATTGGTACAATTATCCTCTAGCATTATTGGGTTCTTATATCTCTGGGATAGTAGATCTTCCTGCGAATCTTCGTGATCGTAATTATCAACCTTAGGTCTTTTCTTGGCCTAATAGAGATAAAGATGTATGTTTCTCCATCTTCTTATCTTCTTGTTATTTTTCTTCTTTTATTAATCCTTTTGCAATATTTGTCAGGTGAATGAACTTAAGGAGAGTTACCTTAAAACTGGGAAATCCATTACTCGCGAGGCTTTCCAATTGTTTTCAAATGAGGTAAGAAACATTCTTATATGTGTTTTAAACAATATATTGTTTCCTCTGTTTCTTATCCTTATTTGAATTTGTAGGTTCTTCCTGACTTCCCTGGAGCTATTGTGAGTGAAAATAAGAATTCAACTTCTTCTGGAGCACTAACTTCAAGACAAAGAACACTTCGCTCTACGAAGAACACCCAGATTTCTGGTAATAAAGGAGATTTTCTTCGCAAAGAAAAAGGGAAACTTGAAGATATTGTTTCTTCGAAGAAGAGGAAGATACTTCCACCCAGTGCTTATTCCAATGTGATCTCCTCTAGCAAGGATGTTGACGAAGAACAAAGTGATAAAGATGATAGACTTTTTGAGAAGGATCTTAGTTCTAATTCTGATACTGAATCTGATAGGAGGAATGATGATGATGATGATGATGAAGATGAAGACTACAATAATATGGAAACTTTTGAGTCTGCAATGACTCGATTGTATGAATCTTTTCTCAACTCTTCTCGTGGATTAGGAAAATCTTCTGCTGCGAATTCTCATAGGCATATTGCGAAGGCTTGCAAAGTTCCAACTGTAATCAACAATAATTCCCTTAATGGAATTTCAAGATTTATCTCTCATGTTGTATTATATTCTTTGGGAAGTATGGTAAGTTTCACTTCTATTCCTTGTTAATTTCTCCTGCTTCATTGATTTCTAATCCCTTTTATTTGCTCAGGTTGGGAGGGTTAGATTTGTCTTGTAAATTTCTTGATTGGGAAAGACGTCATGCAATTGCTGAGAAGAAAACTTTAAGTCGTTGTAACAAGCTGAAGGTTGAGAATGCAAAACTTCTTCAGAGGATAGAGGATTTGAATATTGATAATGCAGAATTAAAATCCCGCTGCGAAGATAATGCGCAATGTGCGAATATCACAACTGGAAATTCTTCTCTCCTTGAGAAGAATAATCAACTAGAGCTTGAAGTCACTTCTCTTCGTAGTGATAAGAATCAATTAGAAGGTAAATTCACAAATCTTGATTTATTCCTAAATTTATTCCCTTACTTTTTATTATCTTATGTCTTACTTATCCTGTTTCTTTGTAAATGCTTAAGAAAACTATACAAAAAGGATTGAAGAACTGGAAGCTATTCTTGTTGCACGTAATCAGAATATTTCTGATTTAAAGTCTCAACATCAAATTTCTCAAAACAACCATGGTTTAAACATCAAACGCTTCCGAGCTATGATGACTCGCAGGATTTGTGAAGACAATCAAATTCCTCTCACTAAGTATCAAACACTCCTTTCTGAAGAAATCCCTGATGACACCCCAGATTTGGATATCTCTGATAGTGAAGCTGGAGATGATATCTCTGAAGAAGAAAGAGAATATCATTTTGATGAAGATAAATCTCCTACAGAGTAGCTTTATTCCTTCCTGTATATTTGCTTCAGTTCTTTTCGTCTTGTCTGTTTGAGTACAATATTTTCTTTTTTCCTTCACTTTTAATCAACCAGCAATTTTATTTTCACAACTTAATTAGCACCACTGTCTTAATTTTGCGATGATGAGTTGATCTTTCTTTAACTGAATGCTTTCCTTACCTGTATAACTTGATCATATGAAGAGAAATAATATATTTTGAAGACCTAGCTTAGTATTCCCCTTCCCCTTATTATTGCTCTTCAGGTGATCAATTGTTGTTATAAGTATTAAAATATCTGCCTCAATTTAAGTTGTGAAGTATCTGGTTGTTGCGAAATAAATAAGAAATCTCCCCCTTGAGATTATGTAGTTGCAGGAAATCCCACAACTACACCCTCATGAGATTCTATTAATTTGATTTGATGATCTAATTTATTTGATATGAAAATGAAGATTAAAGTACTAAAATTGTAAAAGAGACACGAAGATTTTTACATGGTTCGATCATTGTGATCTACATCCATGGTTCTTCACTAGTGATTGTATGTAATTACATGATTTTACAATTGAGACTCCATTAAAGAATATTTGGAGCTCTAGATTTTTGGGGAATAATATCATCAAGAAAATAAGTCTCTCTCTCTCTTTACAAAATTCTAACTTTAAATGTCTCTCCAAAATCTATTCTCCAAAAGAACTCTCCAATTCTCTTATGCCTAAATGGCTATTTATATGATTTTACATAAAAGATGACAGTTGTGTTGTCCCGCAATTTCGGATCTAAAATATGTCATGCGAGTCTTCGCAGCTTTGCTCGCAAGATATCTTTTCTCTCCACAATTTCGCAAGCTATCATTTGTTGCGTCGTTAATTATTTGCAAGAATAATAATGCTGCGAGATTCTGCTCCTACATTTTGCCTCTTTTTTCTTGAATATTGCTTGAAGAGCGATCTTCAGGAATAAACTAGTTGTTGTAGCTGTTGGAGTAGTCTTTGATCTTTGTTGATGAAGGAACGAGCGAAAGAATACTGGACTTGAAAAGTACGTACTTGCCTCTATTCTTTTGCGAAGTTCCAGAATGTTGCGAAGTAAAGAATATCAATCCTTGAAGTATAAGAAGTATGAAGTATCCTTGAAGAAGTATAAGAAGTACTCAATCCTCGAAATATATAAGAAGTATCCATCCCTGACTGCGAATAAGATGTATTGCGAAATTATTATTCCACATTCTATGCCTCATGTTGTGTTGTAATGCAAATAAGAATTTAGATTAGTATTTAACATTTCTTTTATCAAAATTTCTTATTTTTATTTATATGCTACTTCAAAATATTTTTGTTTGTTTTGATTTCCTTTGTATGATTTATTTCATCTCATTTGACAAATATCTTTCATGGAAATGATCCTAATAGGTACCCCCTTACATGACACACTGAGGTTCTTTGCCTCTTGCGAAAGTTTCTTCGCGAGTGTACTCCATAAAGGTTTTCCCGCTACTACTCTCCATGTTGAATATCATATCATTTGAAACAAAACAAACTTTTCAAGAGAAATATATAAATTGATTTGTATGAGATTTTTCTCGGTTTCTTTTGTAATTGTGAAATCTTGAAATCTTTGTAATTGTGCGATTGAATCGTTTTTTTTTTTTGTAAATCAAATCAAAGATCTTTTATTTTCTGTAAAAGTAAAATGTTCTAGGAAAGTGGTACTTAGCTTTCATGTGAGTCGCAAAAACAAGTGTGAGAAGTGAGACTTGAACCCTTGACTTTCTTCTTGGATTTTCTCATGACATACCAACTGTGCTGAGCAGCTCTTGCGAAATAATCAAAGTTCTTGCGAAGTAATCATATTCTAATTCCGCGAGATGAATATCTGCGAAGTAAAAAATTATTTGCTCGCAGGGGGAATCGATCTCATGTCCTCTAGTTCGCAGACTTCCTTCTTGTCCATCTGTGTTATTTGTTGCTTGTGAAATATCTCTACGAAGTAATCATAAAATCTTTTCTGTGAAATATCGTAAATATACTTGCGAAAAAATATGTTTGTGCTGTGACTTGATCTCGCGACCATGGAATTCCTTAAATTCGCAGATGACCAACTGTGCTGCCTCTTGTTTGCGAAATAATGAAACAATATTGTGAACTTATTCATTTTTTTTTTTTTGCTCTTTGCAAAAAAGAAGAAAATTATTCTCGCAAGCATAATCGAACATGCGACCTCTCTGTTATTCATTCAGCCTTAAACCATCTTTGCGAATTTCTGTTCATGACAGAAATTGCAGCGTCTGCGTCTTATCTCTTCTTCGTCCTTCCTTTGTTTCTTCACAAATTGCCTCTTGCTCTTTCTCTTGAATATGAAAAACTTCCAAGAAACTTTTGATTTCTTCCTCTGATTTGTAGATCTGGCGAGATCCAACTCTAGCAATAGATAATTTCCCTGAATCTCTTTTCATGTCTTTGAATTGTTGATGATGTTTATTCCTTGAAAGTGTAATTTCTTCTATAAAATATCCATTTTTGAACCCAAACTTTATAGATCTAAAATAAAAGTGTGGATAATAACTAATCTTCATGAAAATTTCTTGAACCAACAAGTTACAGGAAGGATAAATCCATTAATCCTCCCTGTTTCTAGCGCCAATTATGTAGTTGCAGGAAATCCTACAACTACACCCTCAGTAGAATTTGTAAAACTTTAAGAAGTTCTTGATGAAGAATGACAATTTTGATTAATATTCTCAAATGATTACAAATAAATATGTTAATGGAAATTAGAACAGTTACAACTTTCTCTGTTCTCTCTCCTAAGACTTGTTCTAACACTCACTAAAAGAACCCCCTAAATTTAATATTTGAACTACTATTTATAGTGAAATTTGTACAACTGTATATATCTTGCGAAGTATCGTGACCTCTATTCGTAAGTTTATTCTATATTCGCAATCTCTTCACATTTTTCCCGTGTTTCTTATATCATCGCATTTTCTTACAACACTTTCCTCCTGTCTTTGTTACTACATTCGTAACTCAATATCTTGCGATATTCTGTCCCTACAACTGGGGCACCCCACCTATGGGTGGATACCCGGAAGATCGTTGCGGCAACGATGGCTGGTAACCAGAACTACCCTGACATTGGCATTGGCCATTTCTCACCCGTCTGATGCGGTGTGTGTTGTCAGGCCCACTGGGGAACCCCACCACCTCGGTGGCTACCCGGAAGACCATTTGCACTGGCCGATGGTGGCTGGTATCCAGAACTACTCTGACAATTCTGACATTTACTTGACCCTTGATCGAAATGGTCCGATATTTTGAAAGTCTGGTTTCTTGAGTGGCGTATCAGAGAGTCGGAGCTGGCCAAGCGGGTCGTAACCCGACCTGTTGGAAGAGAAAATTCTCTGGTCTGCTACAGTTGTGGAAACACATATGTGTATAAGTCCTTATTCCTTGAACCAAAGTTTGCGAACTTTTTTGATCAAGAGAACTGGAGAAGTACGTGAACTTCAGTCCGCGAACCCAGTCTGCGAACTGGTGGAAGTTCTCGTACCCGAGAATTTCTGCTGGAGTTTGTGAACTCCATCCGGGAACTTAAGTCCGCGAACTTGAGTAGGTTATGTCTAAAAATGATGTTTGTGAACTCATCTCTATAAACTATAGAATCCTATTGCACACCGTGGCTATATAGTTAATGAACCGATTCGAGTGAATCAAATCGTTTTTGCTTCAATTGTGTCTTGTGTAGTACATAAATATCTAAGCAATTGAACAACTCTCTAACTAGTTCATTTGAACTAGTTATGGTGAAAAATAATATGGTTGATATAAAAGTTATCATATGGCTGTTGAACCAACTAATGCACAAGTTTGGGTACGGTTTTCACAAGCCTACAAATGTGTATTTCATGTGTGTATAACAAGCTATGTTTTCGATCTAACGATTGATAAATATTAGCTTGAATCTAATCAGGTTTTCATCTAACGGTGAATATTGAATGCTTTGTTACTAATATAACATTGATTACAAACCATGATTTGAAAGACTATATAAAGGAGAACTCTAGCAACTAGGAAACCTAATCCCCACACATTCTGTGTGATACTAGTTGTGCTAATATAGAGTTGATTCTTCTTTAACCTTTGGTTTGTTCTTCTAAACCAGGTTAACGACTTAAAGACTTCATTGGGATTGTGAAGCCAGACCGATACTACTTTTATCGTAGTTGTGTGATCTGATCTTGCTGTTTCTATCGTACGAGTACAATTGTAATAATTGACTAGAGATTTCTATCTCTGATAGGCAAGATATAAAAGTAGTCACAAACATCTTCATCTAATCGTTTGTGATTCCACAATATCTTTTTTGGCTGCGTCGATTAAGATTATTGTGAGGTGATTGAAAAAGCTGAGCTGTTCTTTGGGAATATAAGTCTGGTTTTATCAATTTGTTTCTGTTCACCTTGATTTATCAAAATTCGGAACAAAACTCATAGGTATATTAGTGGGAGGCGAAATTATCTATTACCATAGACTTTTCTGTGTGATACAGATTAGTTTATTAAAGTCTTCGACTTTGGGTCGTAGAAACTCTTAGTTGTGGGTGAGATCAACTAAGGGAATCAAGTACGTAGTATCCTGATAGGATCAGAGACGTATGAGCATAACTGTACCTTGGATCAGTGTGATATTGATTGGGGTTCAACTACAGTCCAGACCGAAGTTAGCTTGGAGTAGGCTAGTGTATGTAGCGGCTTAATACAATGTATGTTTAATCTGGACTAGGTCTCGGGGTTTTTCTGCATTTGCAGTTTCCTCGTTAACAAAATTCTGGTGTATGTGTTATTTCATTTTCCGCATTATATTATTTATCTTTATAATTGAAATAATACAGGTTGTGCATTTTTGTTCAATCAATTAGAATATCCGACCTTTTGGTTGTTGATTTAAATTGATTGACACTTGGAAATTGGTTTTTGGTACCATCCAAGTTTATCTCCCTTGTATTTAATCGAGACTCACAGTTTGCTTGAGTAAGATTTAAATCGAGAGATAGAGATATAAACTCTTTGATATACTTTACTATTGATTGAGTCTAACTGTCTAGTTGATTCTCTAGAAAGTATATTGAAGTTTGTCCATACAGAATGCTGATTTGAAATATTAGGTGTGGTTGTTAGACCCCCGCTTTTTCAATTGGTATCAAAGCAGGCAAACATGTTCAAGACCTTATAAGTCTGTGTTTGTAGAGATCTGACTCTATGGACATAGGTGTTATCTCTATTAACGTACCACTAGTCTTCGATGACTCTAATTACTTATGGTAGAAAATTGCTATGCGAGATTTTCAATCATGGGTATATATTGTTAATGGCTATGATCCTCCCGTTGTGGCAGTTGGAGATGTAAACGTTCCCAAGAATATTGGTGAATACACCCCTGCTGAGATACTTGCTGCTAAGCAAAACTACGACGGTTTGAATGCCATCATACATGCCATTACCCCAAATCTTCAGCACCATGTGTCGAGTTTCACTAAGTCGTAAGAAGCTTGGGATATCTTAGAAACCGTGTTTGAAGGTAATACCAGCGAGAAGGAATCTAGGCTTCAAAACCTTATTTCCGATTGGGAAAACCTTTGTATGGCAGATGAAGTAACGTTTAATGAGTTTAATCACAAAGTGTCTAAAATTGTTAATGCATCTATTACATTGGGTAATACTATTCCTGAAAAGGACATTGTGATGAAAATTCTCAGATCGCTGCTATCTAGATACGATTCTAAGAAGCATGCCATCGTCGAGGGAAATAACCTTGATACACTTTTCAGAAATTCACTAGTTGGAACGTTAAAAATTTTCAATCTTGAACTTGAACAAAGAGAGAAACATCATTTGGTTAGAAACCATGTTGTTACATCTGATCGTAAGTGTGGATGGGGCAAAACTATTTGCTGGTTTTTATGGAATTGAGGAGACGACCGTACGGAGGAGACTCCTTGAACCGAGCGAAATGTTTAACCTCACACAGATGCACTGCAAGAAGGGAGTGCTTTGAATTCGAGAGATCAATCTGTAGTACTCCAGCCTAAACCAAGACAATGGCCGTTCCAGAGTAAATTCGGTCACAAGAGAGGATTGGTCGATCTGTAGGAGGGAAGCTGAGAAATGTGTGGAATCAATGATAATCAAAGATTGTAGGTGTGTTGTGAATTCTGAATATGATAAGTTCTGAATGATTGAAATTGCTCAGTTGAGAGTAATTGCTCAATTAATGAGTTGTTGATCTAGTATTTTCTGTGAGACGTGAGATCTTTGTTGTTCTTGTCGTTGTTATTTCAATCATGATTCAGAGACTTATTTATATTGATGGAATTGTAGACACCATGATCCCATGAAGTGTGACAGTTTATGGAATCAAAGAGTGGGGAAGTGGAAATCGTGTTTGAAGCCAGTTGCTCATCATGCGGAACTTGGTTGATTTTCCATCCACTACTTTGTTAACTCCTTCAACTAATTGCACGACTTGCTCAGATTCCATCGTGTGTTTGAACACACGTGTCGTAGACCTCCAGACCAAAACCCTAGTTGATATCCCCCCAAGTGACACGATTTACGTCTCGTGGTTAGTTTAGTCAGTTGTTGACTTCATGATTTAATGGGATAATGAGTCCATGTATTTACTGAGTTGAACATGATTTTGTAAAATATTCTGAAACTCATGAATTGAACGTGGACATGATTCTCATGTTGATAGTTGAGGCGAGCAAGTATTACTCTGATTTGTTGAATATTGATAGTTGGACTAATATTCCTTGATTTGAGCAAGTATTGCTCATCTAATGAATCATTGGTGCCGTGACCAAAATAAAACATTAATTAAAATACTGGTAGTTGAACCGAGCATAATTAATAAAAATTCTGATCATGAGATCGTCATAAAATTATTAGTGTTCGAATCTGGAATTATGATCCTTGGACTCAGAAACCATAATTTGATCAATTGATGACCGATTCATGGTTAATTGAAAATTAACTATGTAATGAAGGATAACCGGATTCACGGGACCATGGGTCAACCATTTATCTCCCACATGCTCGTGTGAGCAAATTTCAAGGCCTCTTGAAGAGTTGGTGATTTGTTGATAAAAGAATGATTAAATGATGGTTCAATCATTTATCTAAAAATGCTCGTCTGAACCTTAGGTGATAAAACCTAATTAATTATGAAGAGGTGAAGGACCGTACAAGGGGTCATTAAACCAGCCCTAGATGGTCACGGGATCCAATATTGATCGTTCCATGAAAATCCCAAAATTATTTGGAAGAGTTTTGGACCTAATACGTGCAATTGCGCAAATTAGGTCAAACCGTGAAAATACACGGGACCGGCTCATTGCGAGCCAAGGAGCCAACCCTGGTAGGTCAAGGTAACATGCTCATGTCGTCAAAGTGTTCATATCTCAGTTCTGAGAATTTTGATATTTTCTGGCATGCAGTTGAGCATCCATTTGAGAAAATATGAAGAAATCAGGGATTTTTTGATAAAACTGTCAAAACTTCATGAGATGAAGGAAAATAAAAAAAAAAATGAGGGAATCATGAAGTGTGGGACCAGTCATGGCCGAGGCATGGCCGGACGTCCAAAGGGACCAATCCCACACGTTTTTCCAATTTTTTATAATATTTTCATGATTTTAGGGAAATATGATAAAACCAAGGAATTTGTTAAAACCAAGGAGTTTTGTTGAAATCAAAGAGTTTTGTTGAAATCAAGGAGTTTCCATGAGATGAGGAAAACATGAAAAATAATAATAATAAAATAAGAGACGTGTGGGACCGGCTTGAGCATGGTTGGTCGGCTAGGGCCCGGTCCCGTGCGTTTTTCCTAATTTTATGTATTATTTCATGATTTAAAGGAATTTTCATAATTTGAAGGAAATATCATGAAATCAAGGAATTCCATGGGACCAAGGAAACATGAAAATATAATAATAATAAAATAGGACGTGTGAGGCCAGCTAGGGCTTGACCGGCTGGCTAGGGCCTAGTCACACGGGTTTCCCTAATTTTATATTGTTTTTCATGGGATCAAGGAAATATCATGAGATTAAGGAGTTTTCATGAAATTAGGGAAATAATAATAAAATAATGAGGAACCATGAGGTGTGGGGCCGATTGGGATCAAGACATGTTCGGTTGTCCAATGATCACGGCTCTACCATAATTTTCCCAATTTTATATTATTTCCTTGGTGTGAAGGAAACACCATGAAACTGAGGAGTTTCCTCAAAACGAAAGATATTTGTTCAAGTGAAAGGATTTTCATGAACTCAAGGAAAATAACAAAAAATATGATAAAAATATTAAACTGACGTGGGATTGACCACGACATGCCCGGCCAGTTAGTGGGCCCATGCTCCCAGCGCCTTGGTCAATTTTTAATTATTTATTATTTTTCTTCCTATTTTGCATAGGTTCATCGTCTCGTCGTATTTTGAAATACTTGTTCGTACGGTGATTGTTAGTGCATCATCGTCGAGTACACTTGCACCATTTGAGTAGGGGATTACTCAGAGGTAGCTCAGATGCCCATGTGTTGAATATTTATTACTAACCCATGGAATTCTGCTGGGAAGAACCATGGATTGAAGTAACGAAATATTATAAAAGTATTTGAATATTTTCAGAAATTCAATGGATCAATCTAATAATTTAAGAATAATTAATTGATGGCTCTATACTAGCAGAGAAAGCTGTCTAGGAGCATTAATTATTCTGACATGAGCTTGATGGAGCTTCATATCCTTTATATAGTCATGGAAAACTGTTGTTTGTATCCTGAAGACGTTATCGCTCTATACTAGCAGAGCAAGCTGTCTAGGAGCCGTCGATCTCGTGATTCTATATAGAAATAATTAATGAAGTGTTCAGTATCCATGAGATATGTCATTGTCCATCCGAGAGACTACATATCTGCATGTACTCTGAGAGACAGTATTCTCAGTCAGAGATTTGATGAGAGACCCGTGTCTCAATACTCACATCTGATTGCTGGATCAGAAGTTCATATAATTATGGGTTTACGATTTTAGCCTTTGTCGAAAATCCACCATTTACATTAAGTCCCCTGCTTAGTGATGAAAGCCGTGTTCCTCAGTCAGCATTTACAGCCAAGTTCAGCAAATGAGACTATCGGCTGATGATGAAGGCAGGATTTACGTTGATGGTGTTGATCCTGATTCAGATGTGGATGAACGAAGAATTTCGTCATAATTCGTCATCAGAAAATTCAGAAGTTAGGTCTTCATTGAAATTGTTGTAGAATCTTCGTCTGACGTCTGATTTTCACGGTATACCCATGTATCCTCATGCCCAGGAAATTTCCAAACTTTCCCCAAAGAAGCCTTTTGGGTTCCGAGCATGTTTAGGATCCGAAATCGACTAAACAGTAAACTTCTAGGAGACCTTCAGAAAATTTTCAGCTGGCATGCGGTCCAATGTTTTGGCTACAACTCTTTGCTATTTTCTCCAATTGCTGTGAATTTTGGATATGTTGTAGAGGACATCCATACGAAGAGAATGGTGTATGACCCATCCCAAAATTCTTCACCAATTGCTCCCAGATTTTCGGTTTGTACAGGATAGTGTAAAATCATCTCCGAAGAGTTTGCTGTAAAACATGTTATGTCTTTAGACCATTCGCTTGTGTCTTGAACGGTTGGTGAGGAATTTTAATGTCATTGATTCATTTAAGATCAGGACCCCTTGATTGATACATGAGCATGGTGCTTGTAATGCCACCTTGCTTCTGTCAGTGGTACAAACATCACTTCTGAAACCCTGGTCACGGGACCATAGCTGAGGCTGCTCTCGAGATGGGATGATGTAATGACCATGGCCTCATGTCCCGGTGGTAGCATTACTTTTATGATGAATAATTAGCACATGAGAGTCTGGTTCCACGAGTCTTGGACTGTGAAACTGATCGTCATGATCAGTGGACCGTCAGTCCCCAGTATTTTGTTAAATCTCTCCTTTTCGTTTTCTCTTCTTCTGGCAAGACCCGGGTAGAAAATTGATGTAAAGACCCAGGTGGTAAAAGTTCCAGGTACCTTGATGAAGGACTTAGTGAAAATACCTGGTGGACATCGATCGACTGTAGAGGTTATGAATCCCGTCCACGAATTTCTGCTTGCATGTAGTATGCTCTGGAAGCTGTAGGAACCTCACACAACATCGGAATTCGATGCTTGAACCCAAATTTTGAAGTTAAGAGACTGAGTTATTACATGATAGAATAATCACTCAATTTGGAGTTGTAGAAGTCCGCCAACGAAGCATGCACATTTGCAATTTGTAATCACGTACAAATTTTTCAGGTTTCGTAGACCTGGCGGTAAGGGCCATATCTTTCAGATCGTATGTCTGATTAATGTTCCCTTTTGGTATGTTGTAGAAGAGACATAGAAGAACATCTTTTGTTGAGGAAGAATTGTCCCATTCCTCACCCATTGGTACATTTTTGCAAACCCATGACCTGAAGTGTGGTATATCTCATTTGTAGAGGTGATGAGAACATCTTGTAGAAGACTTTGGATTATGTCCCCCAGTCGTGCCAGATTTGGGAATAATTTCATGTGAGCATGTTATCAGGTTTACACATCTTGATATGAATCATTGGTTCTTAGAGAAATCCGCTTCATGTGTAACACTTCAGAGAATGATTAGTTGATGAACCCCTGAGGATTTTTCTCCTGCGACAGTCGTTGGTTCTGAGACTATGAATGATCACGCTCTAGAGATCCTTGTCGGTGCTAAGATCATGGATGGTGTTCCCCTAGAGATTATTGTTGATGATGATACCACGATTGAAGTTTCTCCAAAGACCAAAAGGGATAGAACCATGATTATAGATATAATCTTTGCTCTTTCTTCCGGTGAGCCTTTTACATTCACAAACTAGTTGATGAGTTGAGCGTACGTAAGATGAAGGTGTACTGAGAGTTCAACCTGAATGCTCCTGAAAGCATAACTTTACTACGAACTGGCTTTGTCAGTGAGTCGTCATTGTTGCGGTAGATAGCATCAGCAATTTTCGTACTGGATGTGATTGGTGAAGAGAGAAAGTTCTTCAATCATGCATGGGCTTGTGATGTAGAGAAATCCCGTTGATGAAGTTTCACTTAATCGCCTTAGGTTGCGCAGTGTACATTGAAGGAGTTAGTGTCATCAATGTATGAATGATGTTGCATCTGCTTCAGATGTCTTATCATGGGATAATGAATACTTATCGAGTTTAGTAACACTTTGATCGTGTTGGTGTTGAATCAATGTGTCATCGTCTAGATATTTGACCTAAAGTTGTACTCTTTGATTGGGAGTACAATTTGATGGCTTCTCATATGCTTGAGTGATGAAGCGTATACTCCTTAAGCATCAAATGCCTTAGGGGTTTGATTATCTCAGCCCTGGAGTTTCTTTTGTTGATTCAACATCCCTTTCGTTGTGGTAGTGGGATTCGACACTTGTGTAGACATCCGAGCCTTCTGATTTTGTGGAACACATGGACTTGCAGGAGAAACTCCCAAAGTATTTTTCGCCATGTTTGCATCTCAGTAATAAATGTTTCAGTGCTTGATTCAGAGAAACATCAGATTCAACCACTTGGTAAAATACTAATGCGGTGAAGCTACCATTCATAACATCATGTAGAGTTGCTAGCATAATTAAGTCCCCATGCTAGGATAGCATGTGAGGAAATAAATGACATAGACATGGAATGAGACTTGCCTGAATGCGGAAACTCTTGATGAATGTCTATGCATCTTTTTGCAAGTTCTTGCTTCAACCTCGTCAAAGTTTGAAATTCCTCAAAGTACTCTGATGATGGAATGCCCATCAAACCTTATGGATTAGAAAATTTCTTCATTGGAGAGATGTGTAACCAAAGGTGCTTTGTAAGTATCCATCTTTTTAGCGTGGATCCACGCTTGTCTGAAGGACATGTCATATCCTGGATCTTCATGATTATGCGAAACTTGGTTTCTGTCCAGGTTGGACTTATGTTCACTTTGAGAGTGATGTAGCCATGAGTATTTCAGAGTGCTCCTTCAACGTATCTGATTGAGATGGGAGCATGAGTAGCTTCTTGTCGAGTGATGCCTGTGGCTCTGAGGGTTTTCAGTGGAATGATGTTGATGGCGATGCCAGCATCGATCAACGTTCTCCAAATGCATTTCTTCTGAGATTGACTGTGGTAGGCAGACCCCAGTTGTACATATCTTGGTATGTGGCTGGAGGCTCAAGAAGTATTCCCAGAATGGATTTCTTGACACGATGTGGTTTAGTGCTGTGAACATGCCACTCCTTTGTGACTTCGGAAGATAGAGCAATTCTACAGATTTTCTCGAGCAATGATTGAACTGCTTATTTGAATTCAAAGAGCGCAAGGTTCTGACTGGATAGGATTCTTGTGTACTCTTGGGATTCTCCATTTCTTCTTCTGTTAGCTCTCTCCTAATGAACGACAATTTGATCGCACCATCTTGAACCCAAACTTTCAGTAACTCGATCACTCCTTCATGAGACGAGAGAAGTTTAAGTCTGTCTGATCATTTCCCGTTCGATGCCGGGTCGAGGTTTGTGCAAGATTAGATATCCTTCCGTGATGCTTTTGTATGATTAAATGTTGGATGTCGCATGTTTGAGCAGAAGCTTTCATTTTGCCTCCTTGAGTAACAACGTTCATGGAATGTTTGGACATTGTACTGCTTGTTGATCAGGCGTCGGATTTTCCGAGGTTCCTCGACCTTGTAGACTTTGCTCAGTAAAGAAGGTGTAGTAGTCGCAGATCGTTTGGCTGCTTCATGAAGTTCTAAGAAAGTGTGGAACCAGAGGGTTTCCAGAGAGGCTCTGTAGACCGAGATCATTCTTTTGATGCACAAGTATACAAGTTGATGTTATGTGACGTTTGGGTCGTGGCAGTCCAAGGCTTGAACTGTGAACCATTTCACATAATCATCAGGATATTCGTTGCTCCTTTAAAACATCCTTCCTAGATCAGAGAGGGTGATTTGCTCTTACACGAAGAAGTATTTTCTGTAGAAAGCATTAATCACCTCTCTCCAATCGGTGATACTTCCTGGTGCGATGTTTTTGTACCAGGTGTATGCTCTGCCTGTCAGAGACTTTGAAAATTCCTTCAGATGGACGACATGCTATGCTCGTGTTCTCCCAATAATTCCAGAAACCGAGAAATATGTTTTTGAGTATTGCATGTTCCATCATAAAGAATGAATATTGGAGCGGTATAACCTTTGGAAGAGGAATCCTATGTATGGAAGCAGAATATGAAGGTTGGTGAAGATGGACAGATGATGCCTTGTCTTTTCCTCGATCCTCAAAAAGTGCTCCAGGTCTTCACGAGTGATGAAACTTGCGGGTTCCATTGTTGGAGAGACATCTGTAGCTTTGCGGAATTCTTCATCATGTACAACATGGATTGGAGAGATTTCAGGATCAGCAGTTCAAGATGTTTCTTTAGCTTTTCTTTTCTCGCGTTGAGGCTGTGTTCGTTCATACGCAAGCTTGTCTGTGAGAGTTTTGAGATAAGCACACAACTCTTTCTGTGCTGCAGATACGTCAGTCTGAACCTTCATGAGATCAACTATGGTAGGCTGATTTCCTCTGATTTTTTCAGGAGATCAACCGGAGAGTGGATTGTTGATGGTGCCAGTGTCGTCACTTGCATGGGTGATCACTGGAGCATCAGTGCTTGGAGAAGTGGCGTTAGCAACACCACTAGAGCTTGCGATATTGGGATCAGGTTTCGAACCAGGATTGGCAGACCTAAGACCGACCATCTTTGTGAGAATTGAGATTGTAATCGAGAGAATGATCTTCAACTGTGGTCGCCAATCTGTAGATGGGGAAAAACAATCTGCTGGTTTTTTACGGAATTGAGGAGACGACCGTACGGACGAGACTCCTTGAATCGAGCGAAATATTCAACCTCACACGGATGCATTGCAAGAATGGAGTGCTTTGAATTCGAGAGATCAATCTGTAGTACTCCGGCCTAAACCAAGACAATGGCCGTTCTAGAGTAAATTTGGTCACAAGAGAGGATGGGTCGATCTGTAGGAGGGAACCTGAGAAATGTGTGGAATCAATGGTAATCAAAGATTATGGGTGTGTTGTGAATTCTGAATATGATAAGTTCTGAATGATTGAAATTGCTCAGTTGAGAGTAATTGCTCAATTGATGAGTTGTTGATCTCGTGTTTTCGGTAAGACGTGAGATCGTTGTTATTTCAATATGGATTCAGAGACTTATTTATATTGCTGGAATTGTAGACACCATGATCCTATGAAGTGTGACAGTTTATGGAATCAAAGAGTGGGGAAGTGGAAATCATGTTTGAAAATAGTTTCTCATCGTGCGGAGACTTGGTTGATTTTCCATCCACTACTTTGTTAACTCCTTCAAATGATTGCACGACTTTCTCACATTCCATCGTGTGTTTGAACACACGTGTCGTAGACCGCCAGATCAAAACCCTAGTTGATGTCCCCCCAAGTGACACGATTGACGTCTCGTGGTTAGTTTAGTCAGTTGTTGACTTCATGATTTAATGGGACAATGATTCCATGTATTTACTGAGTTGAACATGATTTTGTAAAATGTTCTAAAACTCATGAATTGAACGTGGACATGATTCTCACGTTGATAGTTAAGGCGAGCAAATATTACTCTGATTTTTTGAATATTGATAGTTGGACCAATATTCCTTGATTTGATAAAGTATTGCTCATCTAATGAATCATTGGTGTCGTGACCAAAATAAAGCATTAATTAAAATACTGGTAGTTGAACCGAGCATAATTAATAAAAATTTTGATCATGAGATTGTCGTAAAATTATTAGTGCTCGAATCTGGAATTATGATCCTTGGACTCAGAAACCCTAATTTGATCAATTAATGACCAATTCATGGTTAATTGAAAATTAACTATGGAATGAAGGATAACCGGCTTCACGGGACCGTGGGTCAACCATTTATCTCCCACATGCTTGTGTGAGCAAATTCCAAGGCCTCTTGAATAGTTGGTGATTTATTGATGAAAGAATGATTAAATGCTGGTTCAATCATTTATCCGAAAATGCTCGTCTGAACCTTAGGTGATAAAACCTAATTAATTATGAAGAGGTGAATGTTGGTCCAAGGGGTCATGAAACCATCCTAGATGGTCACATGATCCAATATTGATCGTTCCATGAAAATCCCAAAATTATTTGGAAGAGTTTTGGACCTAATATCTGCAATTACGCAAATTAGGTCAAACAGTGAAAATACACGGGACCGGCTCATTGCGATCCAAGGATCCAACCCTGGTCGGTCAAGGTAACATGCTCACATTGTCAAAGTGTTCGAATCTCAGTTCTGAGATTTTTGATATTTTCTGGCATGCAGTTGAGCATCCATTTGAGAAAATATGAAGAAATCAGGGATTTTTTGATAAAACTGTCAAAACTTCATGAGATGAAGGAAAATAATAAAAAAAATGAGGGAATCATGAAGTGTGGGACCGGTCATGGCCAAGGCATGGCCTAAAGAAACATGAAAAATATAATAATAATAAAATGGGACGTGTGGGGCCATCTAGGGCTTGACCGTCCGGCTAGGGCCGGTTGGGATCAAGATATTGCCGGTTGGCCAATGATCACGGCTATACCATATTTTTCCCAATTTTATATTATTTCCTTGGTGTGAAGGAAACACCATGAAACTGAGGAGTTTCCTCAAAACGAAAGATATTTGTTCAAGTGAAAGGATTTTCATGAACTCAAGGAAAATAACAAAAAATATGATAAAAATATTAAACAGGTGTGGGATTGACCACGGCACGTCCGGCCAGTCAGTGGGCCCATGCTCCCAGCGCCTTGGTCAATTTTTAATTATTTATTATTTTCCTTCCTATTTTGCATAGGTTCATCGTCTCGTCGTATTTTGAAATACTTGTTCGTACGGTGATTGTTAGTGCATCATCGTCGAGTACACTTGCACCATTTGAGTAGGGGCTTACTCAGAGGTAGCTCAGATGCCAATATGTTGAATATTTATTACTAACCCATGGAATTCTGCTGGGAAGAACCATAGATTGAAGTAACGAAATATTATAAAAGTATTTGAATACTTTCAGAAAATATTTGAATATTTTCAGAAATTCAGTGGATGAATCCAAGAATTTAAGAATAATTAATTGATGGCTCTATACTAGCAGAGCAAGTTGTCTAGGAGCATTAATTATTCTGACATGAGCTTGCTGGAGCTTCATATCCTTTATATAGTCAGGGAAAACTGTTGTTTGTATCCTGAAGACGTTATCGCTCTATACTAGCAGAACAAGCTGTCTAGGAGATGTCAATCTCGTGATTTTATAAAGAAATAATTAATGATGTGTTCAGTATTCATGAGATATGTCGTTGTCCAGCCGAGAGACTATATATCTGCATGTACTTTGAGAGACAGTATTCGCAGTCAGAGATATGATGAGAGACCAGTGTCTCAATACTCACATCTGATTGTTGGATCAGAAGTTCGTATAATTATGGGTTTACGATTTTAGCCTTGGTCGAAAATCCACCATCTACAGTAAGTCTTAACGTTCTAAATTGATTGACATAAGGGATGAGAATTGCTTTAATTCGACATTGTCACTGTTTATACAACAACTTAAAAAATCTCTTAGACGGAGTAAAAGAAAGTCTCAAAAGAAAGGCTGTCAATCAATAAAAAGGTTCAGAAAAACTATATTAATAACTCTTGTTTCAAGTGTTATAGAAGTGTTCATGATACTTCTAAATATCCTGATACGGAGGTGAGTGAGATAACTAAAGCATGAATGGATACTCCTGACTACTGTCCTGAGGATGATGTCTGTGATGGTTCGCTCAATCTATTTTTTTATAATCATGTATGTCCTCCTAATAGTCTTGATCATTCCATGATAAACAATCTTACTTTCTCAGAAATTCTTCAACTAGAAAAGGAAGTCCTAATTAAAAAGATTGAAAATCTGGAATGTCAACTGTCTAAAGTAAAATTGGAGATGATCAGTTGCAATCATGATTCTTATCAAAACCTTTTTATTCCATTAAAAAGTTGTCAGCAAAATTCTCATGTTTCTATATTGTTCTTAAGTCACCCTGACAATAAGGATAGTATAGTAAATCACAAGAACGTATCAAATCTTGTGGATTCCTCTTGTGATTATCAGGTCTTTCCAAATAATTGTGGCACTAGGAAACAGAAAAAATATTCTTCTATAAAAAGTTGTTTGCAGAAGAAGAAAAATAAATCTCATACAAAACCCTCAGCCTTTGTAAAAGATATTTCCAAGAGAATGCATAATTTACGAAAATCAGCAATCAATATGTTCAAAACTATGTCAAAAGGAAGAAAGGATGATGTTCATAGCGCTTCCTTCTCAAAAACAAGACAGAAACAAAGTATAAATACTTCATCCCCTCAAAAGAAGTTACCCAGTCCTAGAGAGGATTGGAACTTTTACAGTTTGTAATACTGTATTAAGGATCTCTTGTTTATCCCTCTTAGACAACAAATCATAATCTTCGAGAGGGTTGTGATGGAATATTTTTGTTTTTGTTTTTAAGATTTTATCTAAGAAATACTCAAAATTTTGTTAGGGTTTTGGTCAAAGGGTATTATGGATAATTATCTCCTTTCCTCGGTTTCCTTTAAAATGGAGATTGTTTTCTTAGCATTTCATCTATCTCTTTCATCATGTCCACTTCAAGTCTTTCAAGAAAATAAAGTGATGTTTGGACTGTTCTATTTCCATCAAAGAAGATACGATTTGATTTTTCTGATAACTTTGGGAGCCCTGACATTCACGGTTCCTCTCTGGATAGGAACATCTCTGTTTCTCATTTTTATAAGCTCTCCTTGACCATGAATCTAGTCTTGGAACAAGTTCGTGCCCTAAAAGGTGAATTAGAAGCTTCTTCCTAAAGACTTGAAGAAAATATAGAGAATCTAGAATTGATCTGATCGAAGATGAGCTTGATGAATACAGAGAATATGATAAGAGTATTCAAAGTAAGTGAAATGTTCTACAAAAGGTCTTATTGCCTAGTAAATCTTCTATTTTTTTGTTTTTTTTAGAAGAATAACTAGAGTTTGGAATAGCCAATATTGTGATTACGCATAGCTATGTACAACGTTTTCATCTTCTTGTTTTTAGATTTATTGGTTTAAATTCTAAACTTGTTTGGAAGATGATTTTTGCAGTATTAATCTTTATGATTTTATATATTGCAATATTTTTATGGGATATGTGTGTTTACGTCCGTGAACTTGATTGTCCCATACTTTGTCAAAAGTAAAGTCGTTCATGAATTGATATGCAAGTATTGATAAAAGAATGAATAAACTTTTGACAAACACAAAAGTTAAGCCTATATTGTCAATTTTTGATGGAAGATAGGTTAAAATCTTTTGTAATTCAAGGATTATGTTTATTGTATGTCATTGTGAAAATGGTGATGGAAACATTGAATGAATACTTGTGTATTCCGCAGTAATTGGTCTTCCCTGATCTATGTATTACTGTGACGCTCTGTATTGTGTCTTATGTTAAGCACTAGACAACCAAGTTGATTACTTTTATGATTAGCTTAGTTGTGTTCCGTAAGGTACTTTATGTCGAGCACATTGAACTAAATTAATCATCTTGTGTGGTTATTTAGTTATGATTCTGTAAGTATTTTCTCATATTTGAGCTTTTTTGACTGGGTTGATTATTTTCATGATTAACTTGGTCATTGCTTCATAGATTTTATTATGAGAGTATAATAAACGATTAAATTGATTACTTTTGTGATTAGTTTGATTGTGTATTCCGGTTAGATTAATTATGGGTTATCTTGTGATTAATCTAATTGAGTTTTTAAGTCTCCATAAGTTTACTTGTGTTGTGCATATTCGGTTACTTTTGTAATTGAATATTTTTGGATTCAAATTCATACTTGTATGTGATTTGTTGTCCAAAGAAATCCTTCTTTTCTTTTGAAATTAAGGTCGCTCTTGTTGTTCCTTAGAGAATGACATATTATGGGGGAGAGTTCTTAATTGAACTTGTGCATTGCCGAATATTTGTGGGGAGTGCGGTTGTGGAATATTATAGGGGTTATCTTGTATGTTTATAGACTCCTTGATGAATGCATTTAGCTTCGTATTTATGATTGCATCTAAATAAGATGATATACATTTAGCTATGGTCATGAAACGTCTCTTACAGAAATTTCATTAGGAACCCATTCTTGTACCTTTGCCAATTTTATTGACAAAATTAAACGGGGAGAATTAATATGTAGTTCATACTATAAATACATATGGTTTTCGGATCATTATGTAAGGGGGAGTGGTTTCCATGTGAGGTGGAGCATTGACTAAGGGGGAGTGACGTATCACCATAGTATTATTGTTGAAGTTGTGATGCAATTGGACTTTGACGTTGTGTAATGATACTATGACATTGTATAACAATGATTGAGAACTCTTGTTTTCTCGTTGTTATAGATATGGATTTTCAACAACGATGATGCTAAACTTACAACCTTTGGGATCATTGGAGTACTTGGAAGTGACGAAGATTTCGAGTAATGTTGAAGATTAGACATGTGGAATAGGAGCTACAAAGTTTATTTATATATTTTTTGTATTCCATATGTATTGATAGTTTTGTCACTAAAATTGACAAAGGGGAGATTGTTAGAGAATTGCTCGGTCGAACTCGCATGCGTTGCTATCTCAAGCATGTTTGTCAATGTTGGTGATCAAAACTACAAGTCTTGATTTCTAGTCTACTATAGCTAAGGTCTCGGACTAGGATAGAAAGTGTAGTTGAGATCAAGAACTCCATGGCAATCATCATACAATACGAAGGACTACTCAAGGAACTGGTGGATCTTCATCGACTAAAAGGTATGTGGATACTTGAACTTATCTATCACTCAAAAGTTTATCTTGTAACACCCCGATTTTCATGCCCGGATCCTACCCGGATCCCATTCCCGGAAACACGAAGTGCTACTTCGATATCATATCCAAAACCCTGCTACTAAGCCCAATCTCATTAAACAATTTATTTGGGCTAATTTAATTTAGTTCGTTTTAACAATTTTCTCGCAGCGGAATACTTAGATTTTATTTTTAGAGAATCATTTTAAAAATACATATACAACTCAAAAATTCTATAATTTTGATCAAATGTCCCTTAATATGTTTTACATTTATTACAAAAAAAAAATCATACCAAAAACTATTAGGAATTTAAAATGATAAGCAGTCAACTCAACACTAAACAATATTTTACAGCTTTGAAACTAAGACTATTACATCTTTGAACTAGAATTTTACACATAAATCACAATCTTATGGATCTAAAATTATTCTCTAGGCTCCACGTTGATCAACTCCTTGTCATGCATCAAATCTGGATTTTTTGTCATAATACGACGTGAGTTTTGAAACTCAGTAGGCAAAGAAGCAACAAAACATTTAACACAAATATTTTTTAATTCTTTAAAAAAACAAGCACGATAATATCACCCGAAGCATGTCTAACAACATTTTATGCACATGGAAACACCAATATCCACAATACAATCAAGTTAATCAATCTGCTTGCGACAAGGGAGTTCCAAAGATAGCTCGTATACCGTCAAAAGGTTTTTAGGGGTCGCTGTCCATGGACTGTAGCCCAAATCTGCTCGCGCCAAGGGAGCCAAAAAAATTTAGGGGTCGCTGCCCATGGACCGTAGCCAAATTTGCTCGCGCAAGGGAGCCAAAATATTTTTTAGGGGTCACTGCCCATGGACCGTAGCCCAAATCATATTCATGCTCATACAACAATATCAAAATCATTATTAACCATAAACTTCAATCAAGACCACCATATATCAACCAAATGGTAAAAGTAATATAAACAAAATTTAATTAAAGAACACCCATATAAAAGAAATAAAAGAAATATGGTTTTGGTTTGTGTTGCGCCTACCTCAATTCGTAAGATCCAAAAGTTATGAAAATACAAGCTATTAACTTTATAAACACCATGATCCATCGTCTTCAATACCAAAATATTCATCTCCAGTACTATTCTCTACTTTACCTAGTAACAATACTTTTCTGTTTTCTAAACGACATAATCGTCTTCCATGGATTCTCCCAAAATATCAAGTTATAGTATCTCTAATAATAATCTTTTGTTTTTGTTTTCTTGTAAATAATAAAGCATATTGATTAATAACAAAGATATTCTTTCCATCCTAATACTAAGTAAATTTCTTAATTAATGTTATTTCCATATTTATCCAAATCTACCATTCATACACCTAAGCATAATTTCAAAATTATATGTTTCATTCTTTCTCAAATCTAAAATAAATATTACATTTATTCTCAATATTTAATCATGTCAAGTCAATAAATGTAATCAAGATTTTTGGTTTCACATTTTGAATTAGCTAGAGCATAAATAATTAAGTTACCAAAATAGTTCAAATTTTCTATTTAAAATCCATGCAAAAAATTTCATTAATCACTAACCGTGACAACTAAGGAAAGCAAATTTTCTTTATTTACATTTACCAAGTAATCAACAACCAATAATATGGTAATATATGGAGACATGCAAAACTATTTATTCTCATTTCCATTTCAAAGTGATAGCAATAATAATTCTTATAATTAAATTAACGTATTTAAACCATTACCAAAAATATAATCAATACTTAATTGGAAAATTTTATAATTTTTGTTAATTATATTTACGGTAATATAATATAATTATGTATATGGTAATATATTTAATTATATTATTTATATTTATAAAGTGACACCTAATAATATGTACACAATTTCCAAAAATAAATTCTTAAAGACATCCATAAGCTCATGCAAAACAAGTTTCGTATTTTTGTTAATATAAATAAATATCAAGTTTCACAAATGTCATCATACCACATGTAAAGTTCCATCAATTATTTATATTCTTGCTAAAATCAATCAATTCTAATTAATTAGTAAAATGAAAATTAATGACGACTTAGATCAAGCACTAGTTCGCTGAGATAATCTAATTATATTACATTACAAAATTACCCTTTTATCAATATATGAAAATACCCTTATATTTAAACTGGGTATTACATATCTACTCCATCTCCTATCTTGAGACAAAAGTCGTATTACTATATAGACTAAGATTATACACATTTGGTATTTTGAGCCGAGTATATCTCGCCTATCTATTTCTCAAAATATGTGTTGGTAAAGCTTTCGCTTTAGCCAAGTTCATCTTTACCTAGTGACGAAAGTCATGTTAAGTTTCAATCACTTTGAAAATTGCTCTGACAAAAAATGGTTTGTGAATAACAACTATATAACGTCCTCTAAGAATGTTTCAATGATTGAAATGAGAGTTTAGACAATATAACCAATGGAGGATATAATTATTGTTGTGGAAACACATATGTGTATAAGTCCTTATTCCTTGAACCAAAGTTTGCGAACTTTGTTGATCAAGAGAACCGGAGAAGTACGTGAACCTCAGTCCGTGAACTGCCGGAAGTTCTCGAACCCGAGAATTTCTGTTAGAATTTGTGAACTCCATCCGGGAACTTAAGTCCGCGAACCCAGTCCGCGAACTTGAGTAGGTGATGTCTAAAAACGATGTTTGTGAACTCATCTCTATAAACTAAGGAATGCTATTGCAAACCGTGGCTATATAGTTCATGAACCGATTCGAGTGAATCAAATCATTTATGCTTCAATTGTGTCTTGTGTAGTACATAAAGATCTAAGCAATTGAAAAACTCTCTAACTAGTTCATTTGCGCCATTTGAACTAGTTATGGTGAAGAATAATATGGTTGATATGAAAGTTATCACATGGCTAACCATTTGGTTAACTATTGTTGAACCAACTAATGCACAAGTTTGGGTACGGTTCACAAGCCTACAAACGTGTATTATATGTGTGTATAACAAGCTATGTTTTCGATCTAACGGTTGATAAATATTAGCTTAAATTTAATCAGGTTTTCATCTAACGGTGAATATTGAATGCTTTGTTACTAAGCTAACATTGATTACAAACCCTGATTTGAAATACTATATAAGGGAGAACTTTAACAACTAGGAAACCTAATCCCCACACATTCTGTGTGATACTAGTTGTGCTAAGCTAGAGTCGATTCTCCTTTAACCTTTGGTTTCGTCTTCTAAACCAGGTTAACGACTTAAAGACTTCATTGGGATTGTGAAGCCAGACCGATACTACTTTTATCGTAGTTGTGTGATTTGATCTTGTTGTTTCTATCGTATGAGTACAATTGTAATAATTGGCTTGAGATTTTTATCTCCGATAGGCAAGGTATAAAAGTAGTCACAAACATCTTCGTCTCATCGTTTGTGATTCCACAATATCTTTTTTCGCTGCGTCGATTAAGATTATTATGAGGTGATTGATAAAGCTGAGCTGTTCTTCGGGAATATAAGTCTGGTTTTATCAATTGGTTCCTGTTCACCTTGATTTATCAAAAGACGAAAAAAAAACTCATAGGTATATTCGTGGGAGACGAATTTATCTGTTCATCTTCGTCTCATCGTTTGTGATACAGATTGGTTTATTAAAGTCTTCGACTTTGGGTCGTAGCAACTTTTAGTTGTGGGTGAGATCAGCTAAGGGAATCAAGTACGTAGTATCCTGCTGGGATCAGAGATGTATGAGCATAACTGTTCCTTGGATCAGTGTGATATTGATTGTGGTTCAACTACAGTCCTGACCGAAGTTAGATTGGAGTAGGCTAGTGTCTGTAGCGGCTTAATATAGTGTATATTTAATCTGGACTAGGTCCCGGGGTTGTTTTTTGCATTTACGGTTTCCTCGTTAATAAAATTTTGGTGTATGTGTTATATCATTTTCCGCATTATATTTTTTATCTTTATAATTGAAATAATACAAGTTGTGCCTTGTTGTTCAATCAATTAGAATATACGACCTTTTGGTTGTTGATTTAAATTGATTGACACTTGGATATTGGTCTTTGGTACCATCCAAGTTTATCTCCCTTGTATTTAATCGACACTCGCAGTTTGCTTGAGTAATATTTAAATCGAGAGATAGAGATATAAACTCTGTGATATACTTTTATATTGATTGAGTCTAACTGTCTAGTTGATTCTCTAGAAAGTATATTCGAGTTTGTCCATACAGATTGTTAATTCGAAATATTGGGTGTGGTTGTTATACCCCCGCTTTTTCACCAACTATTTTCTCTGCAGTTGCGTGATCTGATCTTGCTGATTCTATCATATTGAGTACAATTGTAAAATTGGTTCGAGATTAATTTCTCCGATTGGCAAGATAAAAAAGTAATCACAAACATCGTCGTCTCATTGTATGTGATTCCATAATATCTTGTTTCGCTAGTCGATTAAGATTATTGTGAGGTGATTGAAAATTCTAGGTTGTTTTTCGGGAATATAAGTCCGGGTTATCGATTGGTTCCTTTTCACCTTGATTTATCAAAAGACGGAACAAAAACTTGTAAGTATTTATGTAGGAGACAGATTTATCTATTATTGTAAACTTTTCTATGTGAGGCAGATTTGTTTATTAAAGTCTTCGACTTTGGGTCGTAACAACTCTTAATTGTGGGTGAGATCAGATAAGGGATCAAGTGCGTAGTATCCTGTTGGGATCAGAGACGTAAGGAGCGGAACTATACCTTGGATCAGTGTGAGATTGATTGGGGTTCAACTACAGTCCATACCGAAGTTATATTGGAGTAGGAAAGTGTCTGTAGCGGCTTAATACAATGTATGTTTAATCTGGACTAGGTCCCAGGGTTTTACTGCATTTGCGGTTTCCTCGTTAACAAAATTCTGGTGTCTGTGTTATTTCTTTTCCGCATTATAGTTTGTTATATAATTGAAATATCACAGGTTATGCGTTGAATCAATCAATTGGGAAATCCGACCTTTGGTTGTTGATTGAAATTGATTAATACTTGAACATTGGTCTTTGATACCGTTCAAGTTAATTTCTCTTGTATTCAATTAGAATCGCAGATTTCTATTTGCTCGAGTAAGGATTGAATCGAGAAATTGAGATATAACTCTTTGATATACTTTTTATTAATATTGAGTCTGATTGTCTAGTTGATTCTCTTAAAAGTATATTGGAGTTAGTCCATATAGATTTCTAAGAGAATTATTGGGTGAGGTTGTTGTACCCCCACTTTTTCAAGTTCCATCCAAGTCCGAACTGTGTTGTAATTTGATTATCGCGTGGTCAAAACTAGAAGCTTGCTAAGAAATTGATAAAAAGCTAGATTGATAATTATGTCAAAACCCGTTGAGGTTGCTCATGTGATGTAAAAAATTAGTGTCTCAGATGTAGATGTATTTGTGAAGGTGGACACGTTTTTAGTATATATGCAGTGGTTGAAGATATATAAGCTTTTATGGATGAGTAAAACTCAATTGGTGATATATGGTCGTAGAATCATGATCCAATCGGAGATAAGCTCGGGTAAAGCAAGATTCATAGAGATGAGCTCGAGATTGCCACCCAGTGATATTGATCCATGAATTTGTTGTATTTGGTGCGCAACTAGAGTCATGTTTAACATGCATTGATATATACAAAATGATTTGTTTTATATAAACTAACGCAAAATATCTCGTTAACTCGCTTTGGTGGACATGCTAGTGAAGAAGAGAAAGTGAGTGATTAGTTGTGTTAGAGCATTGCTCGGTCGAACTCTCAAGTGTTTCTGTCTCAAGCTTGTTTGTTAAGTTTAGTTTCCAAAACTATAAGTCTTGATTTCTAGTTTATCTACTGTTAAATCTCGGATTAGGATAAATTGTGTAGTTGAGCTTTAGACTTCACGGCGTTCATCGATTGAAGACAAAGAACTACTAAGGCGATCTTGTGGAACTTCATCAACAAAAGGTATGTGAAGAATAAAACTCATCTATCACTCAGAAAGTCTATTTCTGCTCTATCTCCTTCTTGAGACAAAAGTCGTATAAAGATATAGTTTTTAGTTTATACACTTTTAATATTTCGAGATGAGTTTAACTCGCTTACATATTTCTCGAAATATGTGTTGGTAATCTTTTGCTTTAACCAAGTTCATCTTATGTTCTTGACGCATGTCAAAAGATGATCATGTGGAAATCGCCTTGTAACATCTTACATGATTTGTGTGAGACAGTCATTTGATGTAGACTTGGAATGTTTCGTATTGATCATTCGATCACTTGAAAATTGCTTTGAAGCTAATAGTTTGTGTCAGACAGTTATTACCGTCTTCCGAGAATGTTTCAATGATTAAAAATGGAGTTTAGAACGATTAACCATGATTGGATATAGCATAGTGTGCATACTTGCATATATGTTATCCATATTCGAAAACCATGGTATGCATACTCGTATGGGTACTGCTTGGTTTTGTGAAAGTCCGTGAACCATGGTATGCATACCCGTATGCGTACTGATTGGTTTTGTGAAAGTCCGGGAACTTAAGTAGGCATACCGGTATGTGTACTGTCGTAAGTTTCAAGTTCCGGAATTTCAACTGAGGTTGATGGTATGCGTACCGGTATGCATAATGGCAAACCCAAACTCAGTCCAACTACTTAGGTATGCGTACCTGAGTAGTTTAAATTCTAAAATTGGTTTATTCATGAACTAATACATTTATATATTAAGGAATGCAATATTTTTCAAATCGTGGCTATAATGTCCATGAATTGATTCAAGTGAATAAAAATCGATTTTGCTTCAATTGTGTCTTGTATACTTCTACGAGAATATAAACAATTGAACAACTCCATAACTAGTTTCATTTGAGTCATTTGAAATAGTTATGATTGAGATGAACAAGGTTGATAACAAAGTATTCATATGGCTAACTTCGGTTAACTATTATTGAACCAACCGTGTGCACATGTTTAGGTATGGTTACCCTTATCTAAATGAAAGCACATTTCATTTGTGTATAACAAGCTAAGTTCGATCTAACAGTTGAAATATATTAGCTTGAATCTAATAAGGTTTTCATCTAATGGTGAATATTAAATGCTTTGTTACCAAGGTAACTTAGATTACAAACCCTGGTTTGAAAACTATATAAAGGAGAACTCTAGAAACTGGGAAACCTAATCCCCACACCTCCTTGTGATACTAGTTGCGACTAGAGTCGATTCTCCTTTAACTTTAGGTTTTTTCCAAAACCATGTAGGTTAACGACTTGAAGATTTCATTGGGATGTTGAAGCCAGACCCAACTATTTTATATGTAGTTGCGTGTTCTTATCTTGATTTATTCTATCGTGATTGAGTACTATCTTCTCTAAGATTTGCTCGAGATTTATTCTCCGATAGGCAAGATAAAAAGTAGTCACAAACATCTTCATCTCATCGTTTGTGATTCCACAATATCTTGTTTCGCTACCATACGATTAAGATTATTGTGAGGTGATTGATATTACTAGGTTGTTCTTCGGGAATATAAGACCGGTGTATCAATTGGTTCTTGTTCACCTTGATTTATCAAAAGACAGAACAAAACTCATAGGTATTTCTTTGGGAGATAAATTTATCTATTCAATAGACTTTTCAGTGTGAGATAGATTTGTTTATTAAAGTCTTCGACTTTGGATCGTAACAACTCTTAGTTGTGGGTGGGATCAGCTAAGGGAATCAAGTGTGCAAAGTCCTGCTGGGATTTAGAGGCGTAAGGAGCGCAACTTTACCTTGATCAGTGTGAGGTTGATTAGGGCTCAACTATATTCCAGTCCGAAGTTAACTTGGAGTAGGCTAGTGTCTGTAGCGCCTTAATACAATGTGGTGTTCAAATATGGACTAGGTCCCGGGGTTTTTCTGCATTTGCGGTTTCCTCGTTAACAAAATTTCTGGTGTTTGTGTTATTTCTTTTCCGCATTATATTTTTTTATATAATTTAATATCACAGTTTGTGCGTCAGTTCAATCAATTAGATAATCCAACCTTTGGTTGTTGATATAAATTGATTGGCACTTGAACATTGGTCTTTGGTACCGTTCAAGTTATTTCTCAATATTCAATCGGGCTCGCAAATTCATATTTGTTTGATTGCGGATTAAATTGAGAAATTGAGATATAACTATTTGATATACTTTTCTTAAGATTGAGTATGACTGTCTAGTTGTTTCTCTCAAAAGTAAATTGGAGTTTGTCCATACAAATTGCTAAGTGAATTATTGGGTGTGTTTGTTATACCCCCGGTTTTTCAAGTTGTTTAAAGAAGCAATTGACTTAGCTAGAGTTTATAGACGAAGTTTGTGGTTCTGCTAAGGGTGCTTAGCAAGACGCTTGGAGGATACTGTGGTAGTTTTTTTATTTGTTTATCGAGTAGTTATGGATGTTATCCCTCACGGGTATGGTATGCATTACGGAGTTAGTGGCTTAAGTGGAGAGGAACATTAACTCAGGTGGAGCAAGACATGCCAAGAGGAAGCTGGGTTCGTAATATGGGAAGCCAGTTTGAAGAGGCTGGAGAAGTCTCAGTGACATATAATAACTGTAACTAAGTTTGATGGTAGCGTATGGACAATGGTCGTGTATGGTCTGATTGATTTATCATGAAATACACCTAAAATTGTGCCAATCAATATGGAGTCATGAACATAAAGGAGTAAGATGTATCTTAATATGTTTCATAACGGTGATCGTATGATGATGGTTTGTGAAATAGTTCTGGAATTTTTTTCGCTAAGGTGGAGATTTGTACAATCACCGAAGTCATGAGTTGGTGGCGTTCAAGTTTGTTTGATCTCTTCTAGTGGAGGTTCTACAGAATAATTTGGGTGATCTACATTTGTTTTGATTCCTATTGAGAATACGCAGGCAACCGGTTATGGTACAATCGATTTTCAGAAGTGTAGATACCGTCGAAATCGGTTAGGATCTCTAAATATCCAAAATGGGAATCACGTGGAAAATTATTATTAAGGGAATTGTTATTATCGAGGTCGCCACCCAACTTAGGGAGTTGGGACCCAATTTAGGCACATGTCAAATTACAGAGATTCAGTCCGGGAATCTCTGTGAGAGACCATTAATTGTGGAACAAGTACATCATTCTGGTGCTTATGGAATGCTTATCAATGTTGGAAGATATGTTTTTATGGAGTATTTGAATGGAGATGTTGGTAAGACATCGTCTAGTAGAGATCTTCTTTTGCAGAGATATCCTCATTATGGAGACGATCATTTTGGTGGTCCTGGAGTATATTATTGTGTTGAGTAGAAGGCGTCCATAATAATTTATTTCAGGGTGTGAAGAGAAGATCATATCTCCACGAATGAGACCTCTGTTCAGGAGGAGTCCCTCGTTATGGTAAGTCAATCATATGGGTGAAGACACTACTTTGGGTTTATAGGACATTTGTGAGAGTTCTTTTGTTCGGTCACATTTTAGTAAGTCGATGGATTGATTTATTCAATCATATGTGTAATTCTCAGTTGTTAATTCTATAATAAATAAAGAGGTCGTAGTCGTCTCCGTGGACGTAGGCATATTGCCGAACTATGTTAAATCTGTGAGTATTTTACTTATCTGTGTTAGCATTTGTGTGATTCTATTTCTCTTCTTCTTATCATAGATCGTAGTAAGGTTCATGGAATAATCCCAGAGATCAAGTGTTTTTCGTTGGCCAATATAATTATGTAAGGTTAACACATAGATAGCCCTGAACCCGGACAATTGGTTTGGTACAACAAAAGTATCTAAGGGCCCATCGTACTAACCGTAAGAAGGTAACTAGTAACATAAACCCTCCATGGTTTCTAATCACGGTCATTGCATATGGTGAGTTAGAGCGACCTATATGCTACGCTTCCCGTTCGTTACCCCAAGAGATTTCCACCATTACGTGGCGCTGATGTGGCGTAGGTGGTATTATTAATGGATTTTTAACGAGCGATTTAATCGCCGTAAGAGTGTTAAAGAAAAAAAAAAGTAGTTGAACCAAAAGTCAAATATTAACTCATTCACTTTTTTCCAGCAGCGGTGTAGGTAGATTTTAGGTGAGGTAATTAAAATTTTGGCTGAAAAAAATTCTAAATTTTCTCCTAAAACAGAACTAAAAAATCCCTAAATTTCCTCCAAACACAGAACAAAAATGGAAGAAGATCTCAAAGAATCCGAACAAAATGGTAAGTTACATTTTGCTTTGCTAATTTAATTCGTAATTGAATCATTTAATTCCATTAATTTTTATATGAATGGTAGAAAGAATAAAAACGTAATATTTGTTCATATATTAGATCTTGATCCATCTCTATTATCATGATTAAAAGAAGATCCATCTCTACTATCATGATCTTGATCCATCTCTACGAAAATCAACATGGATTTGCAAACAACGTAAGCAAATGTCATTTGAATTTTAATCATATACGCACAATACATATTGTGTTTCATATCTTTACTAATTGTTGATATTTTGATTTCTTTTGCTAGGGTGTTGATTATCAAAGTTTGGCAGGCAGGTTCACTGGTGGTTCATTTAGTCAGTGGATGTTCAATGGACTTCCATAATCCATATTTCAACTCAAACTTCTTGTTGTGTTTGGTTTTAAAATTAAACCTTACTTTAGTTAATTAGGTTTCTTTTAAACTTATGGCTAGGGCTGCCAACGGGTCCAAACGGGTCCGGGTATCATACTACCCAGAACCGGAACCGGTTATTATATTCGGGTCCAGGTTCCGGGTCCGGTTCTCAATTCTTTGGACCCAGAACCGGACCCGATAAATATAGCGGGTAACCATCGGTTCCGGGTATGTATCGGTTCTCATGAAATACCTTCATGAATCCTACAAGACCATATTGGTACAAATATATGCATAATGTCAATATATAAGTGATGAGTTTCATCAATTCCATTTCATATACATATGTAAAGTTAAGCTGCCGTAATATAAACCACAAAGATTGGCAGACTCAACTTATATAATGTTGCCAAGAAGAAAGACCTAATATAACATCCAAAAAATTAGCAGATCTATATATCTATATTGTTTCCAAAAGAAAGAACTGCATCTGCGGGTCTCCTTTACAAGTATTAACAAAAAAGAAGAGATAGCTTGCAACTTGGCGTTCATTGGCCATGTCAAAAATAAGCTCCATTTGTATCAATAGATAATTCACCATCATGTCCTGCAGCTGCAAAAAATAAAATTTCAGTCATAAACTATCCAGTTCATAAGCAGTCCTCAATTTTCACTCGCAACAACTCTAGTGTGGCAGTGCGTACCCAAGTGTTAGCAATGGAAAAGGAAAAACGAAAAAAATCAGTAAAGTCGATAGTTAAAAACCACTGTGTCCAGTATTCTATACACTTACTATGAAAGTTAAAAACCATAGAGTGAAAATGTTACATGACATGTAGTATCATATCTCTCTCCTGCAATTCATATTAAGAACTTCACAAAAAAACAAAATGTGTGGTATTCCTGTAAAGAAAACTAACAGATTAGTCGAGGCATTACAAATGGATAATAAAAAGATCCAAAACAATAACTGTAAGGTAGTATATAAACCTTACTTTGCAAACAAAAAATCAGTCAGACAACATCTGACACTGCTCAGTATTGCCATCACCATTAGTTCCATCGCCTTCTCCTTCTTGCGGCTTACTAATTGAATCTATAATGGTCTGTAGGGCAGGATTATTTAAACTAAATCCTTTACCTAACATAAGAAAATAGTCAGTCACCATATGAACCACAGTAAGTGATCAATATACCGATACATATATAATGATTAACACAAATAGCTTGAAAAAAATAACTTACTCTCCAGTCCACTCCTGATCCAATCATGTCCGCATATCAAAGCTTCAATTGTCTCTGGATGCATTGAAGAACGAAATTTATCAACGACTCTACCACTAGTGCTGAAAACGGATTCATATGCCACGGAGGACGCAGGAATTGCTAAAATATCACGCGCCATCAATGCAACGATTGGATACTTCCGTTCATAAAATTTCCACCATCCCAGAACATCAAAACTGTCATCATTCAAGTTAGTCATAACACTTCCATTACTTATAGGGAGAGCATCGTCTATTAAATATTGCTCTAGATCTGTTAGAACAACAGCATTTTGCGAACTTTCTTCAAGATATGCTGTGAAACTATTACGTTTAGAAGTAAAAGAACTTTGACATTCAAGAGTACCACTACTACTAGCTGAACCTGGCTTATTAATGTTAACATCATTTGTGGGAATGCCTCCTGAATATACATGAATAAAATCCGCATACAATTAGTTTCAAAAGTTGGCATATAATGATGATTTGTAAATGGCCAATGACTACCAACTAAAAATGATTTTAGCAAGCATAAATACGAAATGGAAAAAAAAAATCATTGAAGCAAAAAAACAAACATCTTGTGGAATATCCAAGCAGACCTTTCCCTTCCGGCCTTCCCCACCCAAGATAATGTACAAATCATGTTTTAGCCACAGTAGCCACTAGCAAGTACACCCATTTTAATGGTTCTGGATGGATCAATCTAATAATGTTGTAGTGGGGTTTTTACATATCTTCACTTAAGTGGAAACCCCATTTCAGAATTTCTCTAAAAGAAATTTCGATAGTCAACTAATTTCAAAATAATGAAACATTCAATAGATCGTAAATAATAGTAATACATCATTTCACAATACAAATGTAAAAATGTAAAAACCCCATTTTAGAATTTCCCTAAACAGATGTAAACAAATTGAAAAGTATATAAAAATGAAACCATAAATAGATAGTAAGTAAGTATATATGGTACGTCGGTACCTTCCCATGATGATCTATAACGTATCACAAAACTAAATCAATTGATTATTGATCATCAGCCAAAAACACCAGAGAGAGTTATTCTTGCAGTCGGAAGAAAAGAAAGATGGATCTGGCTAAAGTGAGGGTTGAGTTATTAAGGATGAATATATACTGACCTAATCTTCTCTGAGTTTACAAAATTAACCTTGCAAAATCATTATTATTACAATACCTGATTACCCGCGGGTACCCGTCGGGTAGGACCCGGTTGGAACCGTTTATTATCGGGTCTATTCGGGTCTACCCGTTGGGACCCGAAAATCACTATCGGGTGCAGTTTTGAGACCCAGACCCGGACCCGATTCACCCGGTTCCAAAACGGGTCCGGGTATTCGGGTACCCGTTGGCAGCCCTACTTATGGCAAAGCTTTACATTTTCATTTTGATTTTTTCTTTTACTGGCTATTACACTCGTAAGGAAGAAGGTGTGTGGCAACATATTATGTCTATCCAGCACATATGATTATTCTTTTTTTGCACAGATGATTATTCACTTGTTGAATACATTTGATGAATTTTATATGCTATTTGATTTGGAGAATTTTCATGTTTCTTTTTCTTTTTTTGGAAATTGGAATTTTCTTATGGTTAAATTATCCCTTGTAATATAGTACTCCCTCCGTCCAACTTTACTTACCAAAATTGTGTTTTTTTTAGCAAATTTGTATCAAAAAATTGAAATATTTCCCACTAAAATTTTCTAATTATCAAGACAGAAACAAAAACTAGGATATCAAAATTTGTATATTAAATAAACAATTTGGAAGATCAATGATGTATGTGGAAGTAATTTGAATTTCTTTCAAGTTTTTGCAAAATCCAATTTTAACAAGTAAAATTGGCCGGAAAGAATATAAATACACAAAATATGCTAGAAGGGGAACTGATGAAAAATGAAAGAAAAAGAGACGTGACAACAGTTTTCACCATTAATTTTAGGCTGCACGTGAAACAACAGTTCATGTCCCCCTCCGTTCTCTAGCGATTAAATCCCTCATTAAAAATCCATTAATAATACCACCTACGCCACATCAGCGCCACGTAATGGTGGAAAGCGCTGGGTAACGAACGGGGAAAGCGTAGCATTTTCAACCTTATCCGGATGGATTCTGCTCGTACAGAGCCAAGTGCAGCATGGAGCCTGATGGAAATAACCTAACAACTACTACAACTAATTCTTGGCGACGACAAAACATGTGCGGATCAAGCCAAGATCCGCCAGGCAGATGTACAGTGTACATTTCAGTATTTCTAACAATGAAATTTATATTTTTCGACAACCAACCAGGTACACAGAGCGACAATTATCTAATGAAACTTCGTTTAAAGTTTAAACATCATCGGTTCATTTCACAAAATTAATATATGCAGCATGTGGAGATCGAGGTAATAATCAAATGCAACTTGCAGAAAAAAAATTAGATTTAAAATGCGGTTTCATTAGTTTACTAGCAATCCATTGGACACGTACATCCCAAAAACATATTTTCTTGGTATCTTGTGATGGTTGCATAGCTGGCGATCAGAGATTTTTGATCGAAAATATCATTTTCTTAATTTAATTTAATTGATTTGATCATATCTTCTATTTGTATTTGTTTTCATTTATGTTGATTCCTAGTATGGACACCGATACTGACACGCGCCACGATTAGAACCAACTGGACAGGCTATATTGTATTAGAATAATCAAAATGATTTTCCTGTTGTTACGAACTTGATTGATGATATTATTTATGACACAAACTGGAGCAAGCACTGCACTAGTTAGCTGGTTTTGTATTGCGCATCCAGAGAAAAAACTTTGGCAATGGAAAGAAGAGTTGGTATCATTGGCGCAGGAATTAGCGGGTTATTAGCTTGCAAATATGTTCTTGAGAAAGGTTATCAACCCACTGTTTTTGAATCACAACCTGGTCTTGGTGGAGTTTGGACTCACACCGTTGAAACAACAAAACTTCAAACACCAAAACCAGCTTATGAGTTTTCAGATTATCCATGGCCTTCTTCCGTTAAAGAAGATTTTCCAGACCAAAATCAAGTTATGGCGTATTTAGAATCTTATGCTAACCATTTCAATCTACTTCCTTACATCAAATTCAATACCAGTGTTGTCAACATCGATTATGTAACACAACAAGGCCAAGACATGAATTCATGGAGTCATTGGGGTGGCACAGATGGGGGTATTAGTAATCTCAAAGGTGAATGGGAAATTACTACTACTACCACTACTGTTCAACAACATCAAGTTCATGAAGTAGAATTTGTGATTCTTTGCGTCGGCCAGTTCAGTGGAGTTCCCAATATTCCTGATTTCCCACCAAACAAAGGTCCAGATTCTTTCATCAATGGTAAGGTTATACACTCTATGGATTACTCTGCAATGGATAATTCTGACGCTGCCGAGTTCATCAAGGGAAAACGTGTTGCAGTGGTTGGATTTCAGAAATCAGCTTTAGACATTGCTAATGAATGCGCCATAGCTAACGGTAACTTTTATACCTTGTGTTTCATTAACAGTTCTTTTAAGATCAAAATTTACGGCGAACTGATACTAGATACCGATATAATTGCAGGGGTTGAGAATCCGTGTACATTAATATATAGATATGCGCATTGGAATGTACCCGATTACCTTCCATATGGTGTATCTCTTGCTTCGATGTACCTTAATCGATTCTCTGAACTTTTGGTCCATAAGCCTGGCGAAGGACTACTTCTTAGTCTCCTAGCTACGATTCTTTCACCTCTGGTAAAAATCTTGTTGATTAAGTTTAAGTTTATACTTTTGTCGCAAAATTAACATATGCGTATAATTCATTTTGTATAATAGAGATGGGCATTTTCGAAATTTGTCGAGAGCTACATCAAATCCAAGTTTCCCGTCGCTTGTGGTTTTAAAGCCATGCTCTTGATCTTGAAGAAGAAGAAGAAGAAGAAGGAAAAAAAAAAAAAAAGTTTGAGGTTGTTTGGTTTTGAGGTGAGGGTTATGAACTCGTTTCTTGAGCCAAGATAAAGGAAGATTATTAAGACAAGTTTTGAAGAAGTACAATCTAACACGCGCACGGAGGAAAGAAAAACGGAAAGCAAAGGCGGAAAGAAAAAGTGGAGAGAACACGGGCTGGATGAGACTGCATACATGAAGGACGACGAGACGGAGAGGTCTCCAAAGAATGATGATGTGCCAGCAGATGAAGGAATAAAATGGGTTGAGCAATAAGAGTGGATTGATTCTGTAATGAATTCCTGATACCTGAACATAGCTTTTTACAACAAATTGCTTCTTGTTCGATCTCAACTGCACCGGAGAAGTTCTACGATAAGATGGAAGAAGGAAGCATTGTCTTAAGGAAATCCAAGGGGTTTGGCTTCAACAAAGACGGGTTGGTGTTTAATGATGATGCGATGGCACCTCTAGAAACCGATATTGTGATCCTCTGTACCGGTTATAATGGTGACGAGAAGCTCAAAAATATCTTCAAATCACCAAAATTTCAAAAGTACATCATGGGTTCTTCAAACTCCACGGTTCCATTATACAGGTATGTAATGTATAAATTGGCTTTTACTCCATTTAATATGTATTCTCAATTTTGGGCATTCATTTACATGAATGATATTTACGCAGAGAATGCATTCATCCACGAATTCCACAATTGGCAGTAATTGGGTATTCCGAGAGTGTTGCGAATTTGTACACATCAGAAATGAGGTGCCGATGGTTAGCACATTTTCTGGATGGTGGGTTCAAGTTGCCAAGTATAAATCAAATGGAGAAAGATGTGTGGCAGTGGGAAAAATATATGAAACGTTACTCTGGTCAGTACTATAGGAAATCTTGCATTGGTATATTGCATATTTGGTACAATGATCAGCTATGTAAAGATATGGGTTGTAATCCTAACCGGAAGAAGGGACTCTACGCAGAGTTGTTCGAGCCATATGGACCAACGGACTACGCGAATCTTACTCCTCCTAAGAATTGATCATCCACAAATGCTCATAACCACCATCGTTCAAGCCACATTCCATGTTGTCAGTGTGATCGTCGCGTATTGTTTCTCGCTTCTGTTTTTTTGTCATGTTGCTCCTTCTCCTTATAAAATTTCACTTTTGTTTTAAATTCATTTTTCTTTGTTTGTTCACCCTTGTATTTTGTTTTATTGGCATTTCCCCCTACTAAAATACACAGAACTGGTTGATGTTTCCATAGAATTTGTGTTCGTCCTCAGGGAAATAACGGAATGTGGTACATGGATTTCACCATTTTCTAACGGTCTTCGGCTGGTCTATGACCCAAATACATCAGCCACATGTTTCACAACCTAGACCCAAATTAGATTTGTCTTTACATAATAAAATTGGGCCCAATAATTATTAACCTAACTTCTTAATCAAGGGATCAAACCATACAATATCTTTGCAGACAAGTAGTAGACAATACGAATGAAGGTATCATGACTGAAAATAAGAAAACAAAGAAGAGAAGAAGAAGCCACAACGATGGCGATGATGTTTCAGATAGAAATAATAATTTTGGAACTGAGGCAATAGTATGCGAGATACTTAGTAGATTACCAGCCAAGTCACTGATGTGTTTCAAATGTATATCTAAAGGTTGGAAGTTTCTGATTGAGAAAGATCCGTACTTCATTGATTTACACCATACTCGATCAAAAGCACGTCCACGTCTCTATGTTGTAATGCAGTCTCGAAAAAATAAATTGTGGCGCTATTCGAAATATCCTCCATGGATATTGTCTGGCGACTTGATTGAAAGCGAAGACAAGGCATCCGCCATTATTCACAGCACATGGCCCCCGAAACGTCCTGGTAAAATTTTAGGACCAGTAAATGGTTTGATCTGCTATGTCGTCAAAAAAGTGTCTACTATTTATGTATGTAATGTCAGCACCAGAAAAGTAACACGATTGGTGATAAAAC
Source organism: Papaver bracteatum (assembly GCA_023529315.1). Taxonomy (NCBI): domain Eukaryota; kingdom Viridiplantae; phylum Streptophyta; class Magnoliopsida; order Ranunculales; family Papaveraceae; genus Papaver; species Papaver bracteatum. The sequence goes on from JAJJWX010004500.1 coordinate 451,096, forward strand.
CAAATTTGTTTACACGGGAAGGAGAGACGATAGATCGGCGTGCATTTAAATTTGGATTTGATTGTGCTAATGTGGAAGAGTAATTTTAAATATGATCCTGAACCCAAATTATTTGCATTTGATGTCGGAAGTGAGAAATTCAGAGCCATACCAGTCCCTGGTCATATCCGCGACGAGTTTGGGGTTCACCATGAATACACCGTTAGCATTGACCAGCATCTTGATTTAATAGAACTGAATGAGAATGTAGCCCTTTGGTATACAATGGATAACACCACTGTGAGGCTGTGGGTATTTAATGACGACTATCACGAGGAAAGTCGAACCATTACTGATGCCAATTGGACTGAAGAGATTATCACCTTACCTTTCCATTGTGGTGCAGGTTCGAGTCTTTATTTTTGCGGTTTTGCAGGAACAAACCAGATAATCATGGAATCCAATAAAAATTATTTGTTATCCGCTCTTTATGTTTACAACCTGAAAAATAAGATTTTCAAGACGATCGAGATCAGTGGGACCTTCTCAGATTCACATTATTACGGTAGATCCTTCTTATCAACTTACCTTGAAAGCCTTTTGCCTGTTAAAAGGAAGCTGCAGCGCCACCAGAAGCAGCTGAGTTGACTTTCTTATTTTTTTTGCAAAATTTCTCGGTCGGTATTCGTGTGTTCTTTATTTTTCCATTTAATGAGTACGCATGTTGACATGCTCACTAGATTAAAGGTGGTTCCTTATTGGCAATTGTGATTAAACTTGGTAGTCACAGTTTTCAGATATTAGCCGAGGCATTAGATGATCCGTAATGTATGTTGTTAACTCATCATATGTTCCGTGTGTAAAATAACACACAGTTTTTTGTGTCCCAAGTAACTTGTATTTTAGGAATCCATTCTTAGTTAGGAAACACACTTTCCTTGCAGTTCAAGGAAGTTTGTTATATAAATACTTTGTATCTTGTTGATATGTGATATACAGTACAATTAATAGAATACGTTTTAGTCTCTTCTATGTTCACGTTTTATCTCTTTCAGTTCTTATTGTTAAGTCTAGTTTTATCTGTGTAACTCTAGTTTTATCTTGGTATCATTAGGTTAGCCGATCCTCTTCATTATGTCTACAGAATCGTCAACTGCTTCCGCTGTTATCAACTCTAGTATGTCTTCTCTACAATCTTCTATTATGTCGTCAATGTAGCTTTCCTAACCTCATCACATCATTACTGTGAAACTGGATGAAACCAATTACTCATTGTGGTACGCTCAGTTTCTACCGTATCTCCAAGGTTACGATCTTGATGGTCACATCACTGGCACTACATCTTGTCCAACGCCTCCTGTTGATGGTGCACTTCCTACACCGGAGTTTCTTTCTTGGCTTAAACAAGATAAAATCCTCGTAAGTTAGCTATTCTCTTCGCTTACCCCTTCTGTTTTTCGTCACGTTCATCGTCTTACAACAGCCAAAGAAATTTGGAGTTCTCTTGAATCTTTGTATGCTTCCAAGTCTGATGCTCAAATCCATCATCTTCACTGTGAGCTGCATGCACTTAAGAAAGGATCCCAAACAATGTGATTCTATATTGATCATGCTCGAGACTTAGTTGATAGTCTTGCTGCTGCCAACACCACGGTTACAAATAAGGAATTTCGTCATTGTCTTTTGGCTGGTTTAGACAGTTCCTATGATGCTATTGTTACTTCGTTAACCACTACCATGAGCTCGTTGTCTATAGAATACTTTCTCACCTTCCTCCTGACATTTGAGTTGCGAATCGATCAGCAAACTAAAGAATCAAACTCTCAGCCAATTGCTAACGTCGCCACACAGTCTCGACAATCTTCTTCGAAGTTTTCCTCACCAACCAGTCCTTCCGCGTCTCGTGGGTCTTCCAGTTCTCAGTTCAACTCGTCTCGTGGGCCTAGCACCAACAGAAACCAGTCTGGTCGTTTTGAATATTCTCGTGGGCCTGCTTATTTTGATAGTTCACTTGGGCCTGCTCGTCAAGAAAATCAACGTGGGCATGCTAATTCAGAAACTTCTCCTATAAAATGTCAGTTGTGTAGGCGTCCAAACCATGAGGCCCAGGATTGCTGGAACCGTTATGACAAGAGTTTCCGACCACCTAGGCGCCAACCACCATCCTCTTTACCACGGGCTTATGTTGCTTATGGACCTGGTCTTCTACCATCACCTTCATGGACGCCTGATAGCGGTGCTACAGATCACATAACTAATGACTTTTCTCGTCTTCAATTTCCTACTGAGTATACAGGTCCTGATCAAATACAAATGGGTAATGGTTCTTCTATACCAATTTCTAATGTTGGTTCCTCAATTTTAGGCTCTCCCAATCGTAAGTTGCAGCTTCGTAATGTTCTATTTGCACCGAAAATCTCTCATAATCTCTTGTCTGTTTCTCGTTTCACTTTTGATAACAATGTCTTATTTGAATTTCATCCAAATTTTTGTCTTGTGAAGGATCGATGTACCGGGAAGGTTCTTCTTCGCGGCATTAGGAAGGGTGGTCTCTATCAACTTGATGTTTCGTCTCAATCTCCCCAGGCTTGCATAGGAGAACGTGCTGGTTTACAAGCCTGGCATGCTAGAATGGGTCATCCAATGTTGCGTACAGTTCACAAAGTAATTTCTCAGTTTTCTCTTCCAGTTTCAACCCAAACTTTTAGTTTTTGTTCTTTTTGTCATGAGCATAGGAGTCACAAGTTACCTTTTAAATCCAGTACAACTGTTTATTTAAATCCATTAGATTTAATTATCTCCGATGTTTGGGGACCCTCTCATATTTTATCTAATGAAGGATATAAATATTATGTTATCTTTATTGATGCGTATAGTCATTTTACCTGGATGTTTCCTATGTCTCAAAAATCTGAAGTTTTCTCCATATTCTTTTTGTTTCAAAAGCATGTTGAAAATCTTTTTAATCGAAAGATAAAGATATTTCAGTCCGAAAATGCGCTTGAGTATCGCAAACTTACTCCGCATATCCAGCAACTTGGAATTTTTCATCATTTTTCTTGCCCACATACTTCTGAACAAAATGGTTTGGTTGAACGTCGTCATCGTCATATTCGTGAAACTGGTCTTACAATTCTAAATATGGCTTTTGTACCGTCTTCGTATTGGTATGATTCGTTTTACACTGCTTGTTATTTGATGAATCGTGTCCCTTCGACTTCCGTTAATAATTCTTCTCCATATGAGGCACTTTTTGGTCTCCCACCTGATTACACTTCTCTTCGTGTATTTGGTTGTCTATGCTATCCTCACTTGCTTCCATATCGATCTCATAAAATGGATGCTTTGTCTTCTCCTTGTGTTTTTATTGGCTATAGTCCTTCTCATAAAGGTTACAAGTGTCTTCATATTCCTACGGGTCGAATATACGTTAGTCGTCATGTTGTTTTTGATGAGACTACCTTTCCCTTTGCATCTGCATCACCTTTGCCGGCGTCGACTTCTTCACATGTAACATCATCCACTTCTTCTCGGTATCCTGTTTCCTCTGTCATTCATCAACAGCCGACAGCACCTATTTTTTGTTGTCATCCGCAACAGTTTCCACAGCAGATGACAGCACCTGCACTTCATCAGTCTTCACAACAGCCATCACAGCATCCGACGGTACCTATACTTCGTCAGCATCTGCAGCAGTCAATAACGTCTGTTTCTAATGAGCCGAAATCTCCTGAATTCAATGAGCCGCCAACATCAACACGTACGCAACAGCCGTCACCTGAACAACCGACATTTTCTGACCAGCTGTCACCAACACCTGTACGGTCATCTGTCATTATTAATTCACTGCAGCCGTCACCTGAACAGCCGACATTTTCTGACTAGCCGTCACCTGCCATTAATAATTCGTTGTCCTCTACCGTTATTACTAATGGAATGCCAGCATCTGCACATGGTTCTGTTAATGATTCTGTCCCAGCATCTCATGTTCTACCAACGCATCCAATGGTCACCCGAGCTAAAGATGGAATTTTTAAGCCAAATACAAAATATGCTCTCATATGTGATTCCACTCTTGAGCCTACTTGTATTTATCAAGCTCTTAAAGATCCACAGTGGCGTGCATCAACTGACGACGAGATCAATGCATTGCTTCGAAATGGTACGTGGTCTTATGTTCTATATGATCCTTCTATGAATGTTATTGGATGTAAATGGGTTTTTCGAATCAAACGTAATCCTGATGGTACAATTGCACATCGTAAATCTCGGTTAGTTTCCAAAGGTTACAATCAACAAGAAGGGATTGATTATTCTGAGACGTTTAGCTCGGTTGTCAAACCGTGTATTATACGTATTATTCTTACATTAGCCTTGTCTTCCAATTGGCCTATTCATCAACTTGATGTGCAGAATTCTTTCTTACATGGAGAACTTCAAGAAGAAGTGTACATGAAACAACCTCCAGGTTATGTTGACTCTCGTTTTCCTACACATGTCTGCAAGCTACATCGTTCTCTTTATGGACTTAAACAGGCTCCTCGTGCATGGTACCACAGACTTAGCAATTTTTTGTTGCAAATTGGGTTTGTTACTTCCAAGTGTGATTCGTCGTTGTTTCTTTATAATGGGACTCATGGTGTTATTTATTTGTTGGTCTATGTGGATGACATTATTGTCACTGGCTCCAGTACTACAGGTATTGCCTCTATTCTTACTCGTTTACAACAATAATTTGCAATAAAAGTTCTTGGTCAATTGTCTTATTTTCTTGGCATGAGGCAATTCGTACTTCATCGGGTTTATTTCTTTTTCAACAACGTTATGCTCATGATCTTCTAATTCGAGCAAAAATGGATGGAGTCAAACCAATTACCACTCCACTGAGTACTTCTGGTGATATTTCTTATGATCGTAGTACTTTATTAACTGATGCTACTGAATATCGTAGTATTGTTGGAGCGTTACAATATTTAACAGTTACTCGTCCAGATCTTGCATTTGCTGTCAATAAAGTTTGTCAATTTATGCATGCTCCTACCGAGTTTCACTGGGGTTTAGTTAAGCGTATTCTTCGTTATCTCAAGCATACAAGTACCTTTGGTATACTACTTCGTCCATCCCCTTCTTTACAATTATCTTTCAGTGCATATATTGACTCTGATTGGGCTGGTTCTCTTGATGATCGTCATTCTACTAGTGGATATTGTGTCTATTTAGGTGGAAATATTATCTCCTGGAGTGCTCGTAAATAGAAAATAGTTTCTCGTTCTAGTACTGAAGCTGAATATCGGGGACTTGCTATTGCTACTGCTGAAATTATGTGGATTCAGTCACTTATCTCCGAGCTTCGAATTTCTACTCGCTCTCCTCCAATTTTATGGTGTGACAATCTTGGTGCAACTTATCTCACAGTTAATCCTATATTTCATGCTCGGACGAAGCATATAGAAATTGATTATCATTTTGTTCGTGATCAAGTGGCTTCTAAACTTCTTGATGTTCGTTTTATATTATAAAGATCAAATTGCGGATATATTTACAAAACCACTTTCTAAAGATCGGTTTTCTCTTTTAAGGTTCAAGCTAACGGTTCAGGATAACCCGTTACGCTTGCGGGAGGGTGTTAACTCATCATATGTTCCGTGTGTAAAATAACACATGGTTTCATGTGTCCCAAGTAACTTGTATTTTAGGAATCCATTCTTAGTTAGGAAACACACTTTCCTTGCAGTTCAAGGAAGTTTGTTATATAAATACTTTGTATCTTGTTGATATGTGATATACAGTACAATTAATAGAATACGTTTTAGTCTCTTCTCTGTTCACGTTTTATCTCTTTCAGTTCTTATTGTTAAGTCTAGTTTTATCTATGTAACACTAGTTTTATCTTATGTTGCTACATTTTTTCAATAATATGCTCTTCTTACGGAATTATTACAGGTTTTATAATCCTATCAAAAATTAGTGATTCCTAGGTATCTATCCCTCACATCTAGCGATTATAGTTTCAATCATTTTCTTTTGATAGTTGTTTTCCAGAGTGGTAGATATCATGCATCTTGAGTTGTGTTCACTTTATATATGAATGTCACAGTGAAACGAATATACTACCTTAAACGCAGCTTCAAATTTATTGCAGATTTGTTTTGTTATTGCACATCTAAATGCTTTTATATGAGAGGACTGTGGAATCATCTAATATCCATAATTAATATGGGGAAAGCCACTTTAACCAAAAGGAAAGATGACTCGGTCTAGGATATTTGACTTCAAGTCAATATTGGGTGGATTCCATAATAAGCTTTCCCCTATCAAAAAAAAAATTTTGGAGTTTAGATTCCCATATCACCCATGAAACATGCGGATGTTATGAGATTTCTTTTTCAAACAACACATACAGGAGGAGGGTGCTGATCATTCGGATGATGCAGGTGATGCCATGTTCATAAAACTGGTTGGACTAGCATTTTGTACAATTTGTTCGCCTACCGAGTAAAATCTAACTATTAAGCTTATCTACATGAGGTATCTCAGTCTGCAATAGAGTTTTTTTATTGTCCCGAACCGTGTTCCCCTTGACAACTAAAGCAACACAAAGTCCTCCTAGGATAGCAGTCACAATCTCTATCAAATATAGTTTTTTAGGAGAAAGCAACAACGATAAAATGACTAATTTAATCAACTGTAAAACATTAGCCATCGTGTACAATCCATCGAGTACAAGCAATCTTCTAAAAAAATTTCCAAAAGTGGCCACTATATTTCGATACCTTTGGCTCTCTTCAAAATTAAATATACTAGTTGATTCTAAATCATTCATTGCTTGGTATAAAAGAAGTTCACAATTGATTGAAAGAAAAATTTATTGGAACCAACATTTTTTAACTGCAACTTGACTCTCGTCCTCCAATATGCATCAAAAAAAGATTGGCGATCCTCCAAAATCCAAATAGCTTTGTATACAGTCCCTTCGTTGCTCCATCTAGTCAATAGTTAAAAACTCAAGAAAAATATACAAATAATACTTACTGGGGAGATGATTTAGTATAAGAAGGGATGGCAGATTGACTCGAAATAACGATAAATCTTTTCAAAAAACAGACTTCTATGAAAACAGGTTCTTTCAAAACAAAGAAGAAGAAGAAATAAGAAAGTAAAAGGGATGAATCTCTCTCTCTTCGATAATATTTATTGTGTTAGAGCACTGCTCGGTCGAACTTGCATGCGTTGATATCTCAAGCATGTTTGTCAATGTTAGTGATCAAAACTATAAGTCTTGATTTCTAGCCTATTTATAGATGTCTCAGACTAGGACATAGATTGTGTAGTTAAGCTTAGACTTCACGGCGTTCATCATTTGAAGACGAAGAACTACTAAGGGGAGCTTGTGGAGATTCATCGACAAAAGGTATATGGAGACTTAAACTCATCTATCACTTGAAAATTATATTTCTACTCTATCTCCTATATTGAGACATAAGTCGTATCACGATATAGTTTTCTATATACACATTTGAAATTTCGAGCTGAGTTTATCTCGCTTACATATTTCTCGAAATATGTGTTGGCAAGCTTTAGCTTTGACCAAGTTCATCTTATATCATGTGAAAATTGCCGAGTAACATCTTACATGGTTTGTGTGATACAATCATTTGGTGTTTTCTTGGAATGTTTCGTTATGATTATTTCAATAACTTGAAAATTGCTTTGATGCTAATAGTGTGTGAAAACGACTATTGTCATCCTCTAAGAAAGTTTCAACGATTGAAATAAGAGTTTAGCACACTTAACCTTTATTGGATATGTCATGTTGTCCACTCTTGCACATATGTAATCCATGTCCGGGAACCATAGTATGCGCATCCATTTGCGTACCGGTTATGGGAACCTAAGTATGCATACCCGTTTGCGTACTGGCGTACATGTTTATATCTGAGAATTTCTGCTGGGATTGAAAGTTTGCGTACCCGTTTGAGTACTGGCGAAACCCAAACTTAGTCCAGGTATTTCAAGTATGCGTACCCGTTTGCATACTTGAAGGTTAAAGTTCTAAAATCGGTTATGAACATGACCATAAACATTTATATAATAATAAATGCAATCTTTGCAAACCTTGGCTATAATGTTCATGATTGATTCGAGTGAATCAAAACAATTTTGCTTCAATTGTGTTCTTGTATAATTCTATGAGAATATAGTAATTGAACAACTCTTTAACTAGTTTCATTTGAGTCATTTGAACTAGTTATGGTTAAGATGAATAAGATTGATATGAGATAATCATATGGATAACCTCAGTTAACTATTTGTGAACCAACATGGTGTACATGTTTAGGTACGGTTACATAAACCTAAATGAGGGTACATTTCATTTGTGTGTAACAAGCTAAGTTCGATCTAACGGTTGAAAGATATTAGTTTGGTTGAATCAGGTTTTTCATCTTGGTGAATATTGAATGCTTTGTTACCAAGGTAACTTGGATTGCTAAACCTGATTTGAAAACTATATAAATGAGAACTCTAGCAACTTGGAAACCTAATCCCCACACCTCTTGTGTGTTAATAGTTGCATAACTATAGTCGATTCTCCTTTAACCTTAGGTTTGTATCGAGACCCTGTAGGTTAACGACTTCAAAGACCTCATTGGGATTGTGAAGCCAGACCCAACTATTTTCTTTATAGTTGTGTGATCTAATCTTTCCCGATTCTACCGTATTTAGTACAATTAAAATAATTGACTCGAGATTAATTTCTTTGATAGGAAAGATAAAAATAATGAGAAACATCTTCGTCTCATCGTTTGTGATTCCACAATATCTTATTTCGGTAGTCAATTAAGATTATTGTGAGGTGATTGATAATACTAGGTTGTTCTTTGGGAATATAAGACTGGTTTATCAATTAGTTCATGTTCACCTTGATTTATCAACAGACAGACCAAAAGCTCGTGGGTATTTCTGTGGGAGACAGATTTGTTTATCAAGTCTTGGACTTTGGGTCGTAGCAACTCTTGGTTGTGGGTGAGATCAACTAAGGGAATCAACTCTTGGTTGTGCGTAGTATCCTGCTGGGATCAAAGACGTAAGGAACGCAATTGTACCTTGAATCAGTGTGAGATTGATTAGGGTTCAACTACAGTCCAATCTGAAGTTAATTTGTAGTAGGCTAGAGTCTGTAACGGTTTAATACAGTATGGTGTTCAATCTGGACTAGGTCCCAGGGTTTTTTTGCATTTGTTGTTTCCTCGTTAATAAAATTCGGGTGTATGTGTTATTTCTTTTTCGCATTATATTTTGTTATATAATTTAAATATCACTGGTTGTCCGTTGAGATCAATCAATTAGAATATCCAACCTTTGGTTGTTGATTTACATTGATTGACACTTGAACATTGGTCTTTGGTACCGTTCAAGTTGTTTCACATAATAATCAAGCTCGCGGATTTCTATCTGTTTGATTTGCTGATTATATTATGAAACATAGATATTAAACTCTTTGATATACTTTAATCTAGATTTAGTCTGACTGTCTAGTTGATTCTCTAGTGTATTAGGGTAAGTCCTCTCAGATTGACAAACTAATTATTTGGTGTGGTTGTTAGACCCCCCGCATTTTCATATTGAAATAGGCGAACCAGATATAGCAGTAACCGGTCAAAAATAAAAGCATTGATGTGTCAATCGAGAAGAGGTGAGTTACTGCACGTGGGGATAATCATATGGAAAAACCGGAGAAATTTCGGGTAAAGGAAAGCGAAACGATACAACTGATGCGAAACTAGGATTCTCGCATTATTCCACTTGCAGAAGAACAACGCGATAAGAGACAAAATGTAGGGGCGAAATATCGCACAAGATAAAAATGCAACTTCGCTCTAATCAAAATAATCTTATTAAGCATGAAGATACAATAATTACCAGGAAGTAAGGCGATGAACAATTGCGCGATAATAGAGGAAGAGCGTGAAGAACAGTAACGCGATCACTAACTCCATCAGAGGGAGAATGAAGAATCAAGCGGCAGCACAATAGATAGAGACAGCTCTCAAAATCCTAGCGAATAAGACAAACTAAAACAGGGATCAGTCAACTATGATCTTGCCCGTGAACCATGGTTGTATTCTATTGATTTATTTGCCTATATAAGGACTCGAAAATAATAGAGAGGGGGAGAGATCATTTGAGATAGATAATCTAAGGTAGTTATCAGAGAGAAAATTAATAAGTCATTAGAACTTAACCTTCATCCTTGTATTTCTCCATTATATATCGTGTACAATTTCAGCATGAATCCACTGTAATAAGAACAACATACATTTGATATAAAGTGTTTGAGAATATCATATTAGTGTCAAAGTGGTGAATAATATCATTAATGTTTGAGTTGATAAATATGTCTTAAGCTTTGTGTTATTATCCTTTGTGTAGTTGTGGGATTTTCCGCAACTACAGTTGCAGTTGGAAAAATATATGAAACGTTACTCTGGTCAGTACTATAGAAAATCTTGCATTTGTATACTGCATATTTGGTACAATGATTAGCTGTGTAAAGATATGGGTCGTAATCCTAAGCGGAAGAAGGGACTCTAGGCATAGTTGTTCGAGCCTTATGGACCTATGGATTACGCAAATCTTACTCCTCTTAAGATTTGATCGATAGGATTCCAAACACTTATGTCACAAGCCATCCACAAATGCTCATAATTACCATCGTACAAGCACATTTTATGTTGCTCCTTCTCCCTGGAAAATTCTTTAAACCAACTAGAGGGATAAGACAAGGAGACCCTCTATCACCTTATTTATTTCTATTTTGCATGGAGGCCTTATCTAGATATCTAATATCTGCTGAATCTCAAGGGCTCAAATTATGCACTGAAGCCCCTGCTATTAACCATCTTATTTTTGCTGATGATTGCATGATTTTATGCAAAGCCAACATGACAGAATGCAACAATCTCATCAAGATCTTCCAAGATTTTCGACAATCCTCTGGGAAGTTAATAAATTTTGTTAAATCTGGAATATTCTTCAGTTAAAATACTGCCCCAGACATTGCTGAAAGAATAAGTGAAGCCATGCATGTCCAAAGGATCAACAGCACTGGCAAATACTTGGGTTCCCCCCTCTTCACTAACAGAAGCAAGATTCAATCCATGTGTTGATAAGCTAAAACACAGATTTGTTGGTTGGAAAACTAATTTATCTATAGCTGGAAAAGTCACTCTCATTCAAGCTATCACTTCAACCTCCAACATCAATCAAATGAATTGCTTTAAGATCCCAAAAGGTATCTGCAAAGAGATAAATGTTATACAAAGGGACTTCTTCTGGAATAAAGAGAAAGGCAAATCTAAAGGACTATTCTACATTGCTTGGGATACTGTTAACAAACCAAAGGAGATAGGGGGTTTGGGTTTCAAAAACATGGAATATTTCAATCTAGCTATGATCTCCAAAATTGCTTGGATATTAATTAAAGAGCCAAACTCCCTCTGGAGCAGTACTATGAAAGCTAACCATTACCCAAATCAAGAAGTTATCAGAATGGATACCAAACCTAAAACCACTGATTCTTGGATATGGAAAGGAATTCTAGAAGGCATCTCTTGCATTCAAAAATATTACATATGGAAGATTGGGGATGGAAAATAAATCCACATATGGGAGGACAGATGGATTGAATACTTCACTGACATCGTTCACAAACCCCCTCATTGCCCCTCAAGTCTCAAAACTGTCAACCAACTTTTTAATATTCATGGAGAGTGGGACACTACAATTTTAACTCTCTGGTTTACCCAAGACATTCAAAATCTCATTACCCATACTCATCATAATCCAAACCCTGAAGATACTATAATGACAAATCCAGGAAATTTCTTAGTCAAATCCAGGGAATTTCTTAGTCAAATCCAATATGACAAGCATATTAATGACAAATATGCTAATGATACTATCATAGCTCCCTGGAAGCAAATATGGAGATTGGACACTACACCAGCTATCAAACTTTTCATCTGGAAATGTGCTCATAACATTCTTCCAACCAATGCCAAGTCTGCTAGTATCTTGAATTATATTGATCCCATTTGCTCCATCTGCAAGAACTCTTCTGAAGACATCACCCATGTTCTCCTAGCATGTCCAGCTGCCTCTGAAGTTTGGGCTAAGCTTTTTGGGGGAAATCGCCAATTGTTTACTGCTAACATATATTTCCATGATTGGTTCAACAGCTGGTTTACATATAACAACCCCACAGTCAGTTGGAGTGATACCTTTGCTACCATTTGTTGGTTCATCTGGAAGGCTATATGTGATCAAGTTTTTAGGAATATAAACCCTTCTGCTGCAGCTACTGCCCTGAAAAACACCCAACATCTATGCACTTTCTCTAGAGTGAATCATAACCCATGAAATATTTTAAACAATTTCTATTACCAGAGATACACCAATGCTTAGAATACAAGCTCCATCAGCATGAGCGGAAACTCGGGAGGAAAATTTGGAATCACTATTAGCATACACATCTTAGAAGTCAACAATAATATGGCTAATAGTGATTTACCATCTTATACTAACTTTGCATTTATGGAAATGTCTTTCACAGGTCAATGCATGGGAGCACGGAACGTCAAATACACTACAACTGGACTCAGCAGAGCATGAAGAGCAAGTAGAGGAGCTCAACTTTCACTAAACTGGGGGAAGGAAATGCACCAGCAAAATATTGAATATGCAGCAGAGGAAGAAGAAATTCTACAGATCATTCAGTCACTTTATCAACTACAAGTTCAATAAATATTCTAGGGAGAACGCACACAAAACACTGACAGAAGCATTGATCCAATTGATTTTGTTTTAGGAAGGCTAATCAAGCTAGCACCACAGTAAAACACTACTGCAGCCAACTTAGCTAGGCTTTCTAGTCACCCTCTCTTATTTCAAAACTTTAATCGGAAAGGCCCTAATCTCCAGTCTCTTTGGACTACCTTGAAGTATCATGCAAACCATATAATTAAGGATAACTGTAATAATGATACTCATATTTTGAAGGATCATCTTGATGCTAGACTTAGCTCAGGTGATTCCACGGTTGTAACCCTGAATATCTAGATTTGTTGAGCTTTCTTACTCTTTTTTCAATAAAGAAAAGGTTTTTTTTTTTTTTTGAACCAGATCTTAATAAAGATATTAAAGATATTGGTATTTTTCCCCTACAAAAATACATAGGTAGACGTTTCCATAAAATTTGTGTTCGGTCATCCAGGACTCAACGGGATATGGATTTTACCATTTTCTAACGGTCATCGGCTAGTCTATGACCCAAACGCAACAACCGTATATTTCACAACCTAGATCCAAATTGGATCATTAAATTATTACGCTTTTTAACTCCGAACAGATTTATCTTTTTTTCTTTAGACAATAAAATTGAGCCCAATAATTATTAACCTAATTAACTTCTTAATCTTTATTTTTACTGCATGCTAAAGTTGCAGCTTCCCCTGTAGCAACCACTTGTTTCGTAGAGGAAACCGCACATAGGGCTTTTGTTTTTGAGGTAAGTGATGCTCGGAGTATAAATTGACGTTTAGTCCCAAAGTTACTGGGCTTGGGACGCTTTAGTCCACTAATCTCAGGCATAGTACTCTCTAGTCCAAAAATTCCCCGCCTCAAATAGTTCAGTCTAAATATGGACGAGTCGGTCCTTTTCTCCACCGATTCGATTATTTTTGGTACCCTAAATGTCCTTAAATCATAATAATATGTTACAGTAGTTTTGGAAGAGAAAATCAGATTAGAAATATGAAAGGGAGAAGCAGAGAGGTGATTTCAAGCTGGAGATTCAGAAACATTCGATTCATCTCGATTTGATTTGAAATAAGCCCGAAAAACATAAAAAATTATCATCAACAACGCTTGTTTTTGGAGATCTACTTGAAACCAGTGATGAAAAATTGATGAGCATAATCATGAACAATTGAATCTAAAGATTTTCGTCACCCAAAATGATTATGAAGATAAGTTTCATCTTCTTTTATCACTTATCTATATCTTGAACATTCGATTTGGAGTTATTAGGTTTACCGTTTTCAAAATAGAATTTCGTTTAATTTTTTTTTTTAGGGTTTTTATATGACTAAACTAAAGATTTCTTTTTATTAACATTTCTAATTTGAAATTATAAATCTTTTTTTATTGTCATTATTTTGTTTTAGATTAGATCTGAGAGGTACGATTTTAGATGAGATTCATAAAGAGAGAGACAATTTATTCGATAAAGAAGAAATTTGTGAAGATAATCTGGTAGAATTCTTATGTGCGTTGCTTTTATTGTCCCGGTTGTATGAGGTGTACTTTTTACTACACCAGTTGTACGCAGTGTACTTTTTAGTACACATGTTTTCGAAATAGCTAAACTTTTTTTAACAGTCTTATAGTTGTAGCCTTTTTTGCTCCAGGTTTGTTATTGAAACCGTAATGGGTTAATTAAGTTTTCACCAGTGGCCTTTTGTTATTGAATTCTTAATGTGTATGTAATTGTACACATGCTGATTCCTAATATATACATAGTTGTACACCTTTTGATCGTTAATATGTACATAGTTGTACACCTTTTGATCCTAGGTAGCTCTCCTGGTCTTAGCTTATGGACTTTTGATCAACTTACTGTTTTTATAAATTTTAATTGGTGATGACAGGTTAACATGCACTATATACGATGGATCTGGCAAGGTCATAGGAAAGGCTTGCAAGGAAGATTAGGTAATGGTGTTTCATTTTGTTTATTAATTCGTTGTTTGCTTTCATACTGGTTTAGTTGATGCCTTTATTTTGTTTTCTTGCTACCAAACCTTTTTTTAATACATTTCCAAAGACCAAATCTATGTTGTTTTTCATTTTTATCTTCCAAGGTTCTTTGTTTCTGTTGATTGGAGTTACTGATGATTACTTAACCAATTTGAGTTCTAAATACTTACTTTCATTTTATGTTTTTTGTTTTTTTTGGTGTATAGTATTTTTAAGGATTGTCCTCATCCAGATGAGAAACAAAGGATGCAACTAAGTAGAGATTTAGGTCTCGAACCTTGCCAGATTAATTCTGGTTTCAGAACAGAAGGACCCGGATGAAGGTAAACCATGCTCACTCAGTTTGATACAAATTTTGTGCTTTCACTTTTTAGCTAAAAATTACTAAATCTTAAGTTCCCATTATAAGGCACAACATGAATGAGCATATAATAGTATACATAATTGTACGTAAGAATTAACCGTTGTATTTTCTTGTACACTAGTTAGATGGGTGCATATAAAAGTGCACTTCTTTTTTTTGTGCTTGTTATACCAGGTGTATATGCTTGTACACATTGCTCTTGCTCTTAGAGCTTCGATGGAGGAAGAGAGGACAAGACAGGACGTTGCTGCAAGGGCTGCAGAAGAAAAAGGAGGTGGACAGGCGTCAAGTTCACATGATACAACTATGACTGAAAATGCTAGCATTATGTATGATGGGCTAATACAAGCTATTTGATGGTAGGTCTCATGCTTTTGATATTTGTATCATTTGATTTTCTTAATGTGAATGTGAATTACATAATATTCAAAAATGAGGATATTATATCCTTAAGGTCCACATCTAACCATTTATTCCTTGTGAAATCTGTGAAGATATTTTTTTGAAAGGTTAAAGACTAGTATAATCTTTATGTGCATTTATTTTTATTATACAAGGTGTTGGAACTTTTGTAGGTGTGTACATAGTTGTACACCATTATACTCTCTCATTATTTGATGGATTTTTTTGGTATATATGCTAAAAAAAAATTGGTTTTTGTAGGTGTGTACATAGTTGTACACTATGTACAATCTCAGCAATATATATGAGTTGTTTGTGGGTATGGATGTTTGTTTGTTTTAAATTTTTTATAGGTGTACACATAGTTGTACACCACTGTGCTATCTCGACATTATATGCATGTTTTGTGAGTATAAATGGTGGATTTTTGTAAGCATGTATATTTTTGTACACCATTATGCTCTCTCATGATTTTATGGCCTTTTTTGTGGGTATATATGTTGGATTTGTTGATTTTTTGTAGGTGTGTACACCATTGTACAATCTCAATATTATATATGACCAGTTTGGTGTGTATGGATGTTGGATTAGTTGGATTTTTTTTATGTGCATACATAGATACACATCATTGTAATATATGGTATGTTTTGTTGGTATGAATGTTAGATTTTTGTAGGTTTGTACATAATTGTACATCATTGTGCTCTCTCAAAAATAAAAAATAAAAAAACTAATTCTTGATGAAACCCTAAATTATTGTTTTTCGATATCATGAGGTGATTTTAATAGCATGCTTGCTATGTGTGTAGGTACTTTTCGAGGGAGCTTAAGAAAGTAGAGAAGAACAATGGACAGGTTATGTAGAAGGACGCTTTTCTGGATATGAATAGCATACTTACTGTGTGTTTAGGAACTTGCTATGTGTTAGATTTTCGTAGCATGTTCCTTAGTGATGCTTAGGTGGAAAAATGTATGTGGTGTACAAACTGGTACACCAATGTAAACTAAGATTTTTTTTAAAATGAAAATTATATAGTCATATGGGTACTCTTTTTGTAGCTCTCGAAAAGAGCTTTCCGATTATATAAAGTTTGTGAATTTTGGATGAGCGGTTCGAAAGATAAATCATTTTAAAATTATTTTTATATTATTTAAAATTGGTGACGTCATCATAAATCACCATGGACTAGACTGAAAATATTTGGACTAAATTGTAAATATTAAGGGTTATTAATGTATCTTCCATATTTCAAATTAATAAATGACGAATTTGTACCTAGTTGAATAGTGTGGACTAACTAGTATATTTGGATGGGATTCTGGACTAAACCGTATTTTTCCCATGCTCGGATTATATGTAGTCTAGTTTTTGTATGCCTATATTTAAAGCCTAGTTCCCATGCACTTTCTACAGATCAGTTTCGATATCTGACTATATAGTATTACTTCGAACTTGTTAGTTGATTCGTCATCTCGCAGTTCATACTTGTTTAGGTTCTTGTTTTTCAAGATAATTAAGAATCGCTTCTAGTAGTACTTCAGAGTTTTTGGTTGGCATTTGAGAATGCACAAGGCAATAGAGCAATCCGGGGCCAACCCTAGGAAAAGGAAAGCAGGAAGACAAGTAGTAGACAACACGAATGAAGGTATCATAAGAAGAAGACGAAGAAGAGAAGAAGAAGCCACAATGATGGTGATGATGTTTCAGATAGAAATATTAATTTTGAAACCGATGCAATAGTATGCGAGATACTTAGTAGATTAACAAGGGAAAAATATTTGATGGGGGCGTTTTCTGATGGGGGCATGGGGAACAAATCATGTTTTGACATGTGTCTTTGTTATAGATTGATTTCATCAAATTTTGTTTTCAAATATATAAAAAAACGGTATAATTGGTAAAAAATAATGGTTATCTTAATTGGTGATATTTTATTCTTGATATTTTTGGTAACAAAATTTGTTAAAATAATTAATAGGCAAACACATGTCAAGACATGATTCCCCCCCCATACCCCCATCAAAAAACGACCCATCAAAAATTTACTCATTACCAAGTCATTGATGCGTTTCAAGTGTGTATCTAAAGGTTGGAAGTTTTACTCATTACCAAGTCACTGATGCGTTTCAAGTGTGTATCTAAAGGTTGGAAGTTTCTGATTGAGAAAGATCCGTACTTCATTGATTTACACCATGCTCGATCAAAATCACGTCCACGTCTCTATGTTTTAATGCAGCTTCGAAAAAATAAATTGTGCTTCTATTCGAGATATCCTCCATGAATATTGACCGGCGACTTGATTGAAGGCAAAGACAAGGCATCTGCCATTATTCACACCACATGGGAGACAAATTCAATTACTGAGCGTCCCGACAAACCCCGTAAACTTCCCGGTAAAATGTTAGGACCAGTAAATGGACTGATCTGCTATGTTGTCAAGAAAGTGTCTACTATTTATGTATTTAATATCAGCATTAAAAAAGTAAAACGATTTATAATAAAGCCAATTTTGTTTACACGGGAAGGAGAGAAGATAGAGCAATGTACATTTAAGTTTGGATTTGATTGTGCAACCAAGGAATACAAAGTGCTCTCCGTGTCGGCTATTTGTCAGGGACTAGGTTATTCTCTAGTTTGCCATGTCTTGATTGTAGGCACAGGAAATAACAGCTGGAGAAGAATCACTCATGATAAATTCCCTCATCCAGTGGCGGAACCAGACTTCGGTTATGGGGATGACTTGACTCTTTTCTTGGGCTCGCTTAAGGGTAAAATTTACAAACATATTATAGCCCAACTCAAAAAGGGCTATGAAAAAATGTCTTTTTATAATGTTGGGGATGGCTTAAGCAAGCCCCAGTCCAAGGGTAGTTCCGCCCCTACCCCCATCTCAATGATCTAAGAACTGAAGATGTTTTTGTGAATGGTTCCATTTATTGGAATAATAAGAGAATGAGGACGAGGAATTATCATGATCCTGGAGTCGAATTATCTGCATTTGATGTCGGAAGTGAGAAATTCAGAGCAATACCAGTCCCTGGTCATATCCGTGAAGAGTTTCAGGTTCACCATAAATACAATAATAGCATAGACCAGCATCTTGATTTAGTAGAACTGAATGAGAATGTAGCCCTTTGGTATAGAATGGATTACACCATCGTCCGGCTGTGGATATTTGATGACGACTATCAGAAGGAAATTCGAAGTATTACTGATGCCAATTGGACTAAAGATATTATCACATTACCTTTCCATTATGGTGTGGATTGGAGTCTTTATTTTTGTGGTGTTGCGGGAACAGATCAGATAATCATGGAATCCCATAAAAAATATTCGTCATCCTTGTGTTTACAACTTGAAAAATAAAAATTTTAAGACGATCAAGATCAGTGGGACCTCCTCAAATTCACATTCTTACGGTAGACCCTTCTTATCAACTTACCTTGAAAGCCTTTTTCCTGTTAAAAGGAAGCTGCATCGCCACCAGAAGCAGCTGAGTTAATTTCCTTATTTTTTCATAATTCCTCAGTTTTTTTTTTTTTTTTTATAAGAGATTAAGTTACAATTTGTCGTGGGTATGTGGTACCCACGGAATCATGAAATAAAATTTGATTAATAAAAAGCGGGATTTCCTGGTCCCATATTTTGGTTAATAAGTTTCCTAATTGGCTTCCATCTGCTGCATGATTGGACAAACCATTTGCGGCTTGGTTTTCTTCCCTGTAGTTGTGTTGAATGGCAACCTGTGGGATCTGTCTAAATCTCTTATTTATTTCCTCAATCATCCCTGAGATGTGCCAAGGAGGGGGTAGAGGATGTGATGAAGCGCAAAAGATTTTCTGAGTCAGTTTCAAAGAGAACTTTTGGCCATTGTCTTTTTGTTGCCGTTATTGAAGCCAAAAGAAGAGCCCAAGTTTCTGCGGTTAAGGAAGTTGTAATTCCTAAAGGTTGAGCTAGAGTCATTAAAGCTCATGCGTCGGCATCTCTGCAGATGAATCATGCTCCCGTAAAACCTAGGTGACCTCTGGCTGCCCCATCTGTGTTAATCTTAATCCAGTTGATGTTTGGAGTTGACCATCCTACCGATATTGTAGATATTATTTTGTCTCCTCTTGGATGGTTATATATTGATGCATATCCTGGTAGGACTGGTGGTATGGAATCTTTATGCCGCAGTGAATTCTTGTTGTAGCTTTTGAGCCTAGATTAAGATTTCGGCTGAAGTTGTTTGTTTTTGGAGGTATATTAGGTCATTCCTAGCTAATCATATGGTCCAAAAAAGGAAGAAAGGGGAGGAGATTACAGCTGTTGGTGCAGATTGTTATAGGATTTAGGAGATGGTTGTCTGAGGTGTTAAGGTGAGAGTGAGGTGGTAGTTGGAGTTTGGTGTGTTTGTAAGTTGAGTGATTAGTGTGTTCCATGATGTAATCGTCGTTGGACAATGAATTAGAAGGTGACTCGCCAATCCTGGATCAACATTGCATCTGGGACATATGTCAGAGTTGGTCAAGTGGATATGATGTAGGAGAGAGAAGGTTGGTAATCCTTCATTGATTGCTTTCCACAAGAAAATCCAAATTTTTGGTGGACATAGTAAAGTCCACAGAAATTTGGTGGGTGGAAGAGGGGTATGAGTTGGTTGACCATGGGTTAGACATTTGTATCCCAAAGATGTAGTGTAATTTCTAGATTTAGAGTGTGGCCAGATAATTTCATCTTGTGTGTTGTTTTGGGGAAGGTGGATGTTTATGATTTTTTGGGCTATAGGATTTGGAAGGGTGCTTAATTTTTCCTGATTCCAGGTATGAGAGATTGGGTCGATGATATCTGCTACCATTCGGATTGGTTAGCATTGTGTTGGGTCTAGAGGTGGTGAGCGTGGAATCCAACTGGCTCCTAATGGAGTTGATAACCCATTTCCAATACGGTGGAAAATCAGTTGTTGCATGGCAGGAACAATTGATGCCAGTTGTCTCCATTGAGGACTGGAAGAGGAAGGTATGGTATGAATGCCTTGTAGGATAGGTTGTTGATCAAGATATTTTGCACTGAAGAGACTTCCGCAAATGGAATTAGGTTGTTCAAGCAAATTCCAAATTCTTTTCATGAGGAGATCCTTATTATGATCACTACTTTTACTTATGTCTAACCCCCCTTCGGATAATGGTTTTGTTACTTTATCCCAGCCTATAGGGTGAAGCTTTTTGATTGTTGAGTCATGTCCCCAGAAAAAGTTCCTAGTTATACGATCTAATTTTTGTGAACAGTACTAGGTAGGTTTTGTGTTTGTATAATGTGGTTTGAGGTGGGGGTAAGGGAGTTTTTGATGAGAGTGAGTCTTCCAGCTGGAGTTAGGTATTTTGTCATCCATCTGCGAAGGTTTGATTGGATGCTCTTCCTTGTTTGAATTGGATGCCTAGATAGGTCGGAGGTTTTGATGTTGTTGACATATCGAAAAATTGTTGTAGTTCAGTTACTTTGATCGGGTCTAGTCTTTGGTGGTGAATTATTTCAGATTTGGAGGTATTAATTACATGTCCTGCAGAAGTGCCATACGATTGAAGAAGGGTCTTAAGGTGATGGTTTCTCTGATCCGAGGCTTTATAGGTAATTAGTAAATCATTCGCATACATTAGATGAGAAATTAATGGTGCTTTTTTTTTTAAATATTTAGTCGGTGAACTAACTCTTGGTTTTCAAGGCTTCCTAGATTTGTAGATAGGATTTCATCACATATGATGAAAATATAGGAAGATAATGGGTCGCCTTGTCTGATACCTCTAGTTGGGTTAATGTACCCATGGGGTGTACCATTTATGTTGATCGAATATGTAACTGAAGTGACACATAGCATAATGCAATCTACAAATGATGAAGGAAATCCAAGTTTTGTAAAGGAGGTTTTGATGAAACCCCAATCTAGACTATCATAGGCTTTCTGGATATCTAATTGGCGAGGTTTGAAGTTCTGATATGGTGGAAGAGTTCTCCGGTAATTGCTATGTTATCGTGGATTGATCTTTGTGGAACAAAAGCACTTTGGTGTGGGATTATTAAGAAAGGAATAAGGGGTCTAATTCGGTTGACTAGGATTTTTGAAATGATTTTATACGTGACGTTACAGAGTGCTATGGGTCTAAACTGTGAAGGTTTTTAAGGATGGTTTACTTTAGGTATTAGTGTTATGTTTGTGTGATTCATGAGAGGATGCATGTTTAGATTATTAAAGAAACTTCGAACCATTGCTATCAATTGAGAATGAGTTGTTTCCCGAAATACTTTGAAAAACTTACTTGTGTAGCCATCTGGACTGGGAGCACTTTCGTAGTTTATGGAGAAAAGTGCTTGTTTGATTTATGTTATATAGTTACTTCCTTCGCAAGCAGGTCTGATTGTCTGGGAGTTAATCTTGGCCTAATATTTATAAAAAGATCTCCATTTATCTCCGTAGGTGGGGCCGTATATTGTTGAAAATAATGATCCAAAATGAGTTGAACAATGTCTTCTTTCTTATCAACCCAGTTGTTTTGTGGGTCTTGTAATTGTTGTATATTGTTGCAGGCTCTGTGAATGGTGGCTTTAGTATGGAAAAAGTTATATTGAGATCTCACGATTTCAACCATTGGATTCTGGATCTTTGTTGCCTGTATGTCGCATGAAATTGTAGTAGCTCATCATGATCAATTCTTAGTTGTTTTTCTTGTATCGGCCAAAATTCCAAGTCACCTCCCGACTGTGTAGCACATTGATGTTGAGCGTGTTTTATCTTGGTTGTCGATTTCTTGATCACGGTTGGTAGGTGGCCAAAAGTTTTTTTGTTCCATTCCAATAGATTTTGTCCAGTTGTTATGAGTTTTAGTTGAAGATCAAGGGTAGGTTCAGTATCTTGTTGTTGTTCCCAAGATGTTTCAATCACTTGTTTGAGTTGTGGATGAGAGAGTCATAGGTGTTCAAATTTGTAGTTTTTTGTTCCCTGCCAGTCCATTGCTTTCTCGTGTAGAAGTATTGGGCCGTGATCAGATGCTATTCTTGAAAGATGAGTAACTGCTACATGCGGATTTGCAGTACGCCAATGTTGGGTCGTCATTGCTCTATCTAGTCTTTCTAGAATGTTATCCTAACTCATTTGGTTATTTGTCCAGGTGTAGGGGTATCCTCGGAACCCCAGATCAATAAATCCCATCTGGTCCATTAAAGAGAGTAGATGTAGAGATTGAGCATAAGTTACTTGCCTTCCTCCTTTTTTTTTCTGATTGATCTAAGATGTCGTTAAATTCTCCTAATAAAAGCCATGGTGTGGACGAGTTGATGTTATTGAAGATTGTTGGAAATTCTTGCATAGATTTTTCCTGATATCTGGGCGTGGCGGGCCATAAATACCCGTGCAGAGCCAAGGTTGTCCAGGGGGTGGTGGTGTAACTATTGTATGAATGTAGTTTTTTGAGTGAAATAAAATCTGGATATTTAGGGAATCTTTCCACATTAAACAGAGATCGCCTCGCCTTCCAATTTTTGGAACTTAGAAGTGATTATTGAACTGAAGGGATTGTGATAAGTTACTCATATGCCGATTGTTAGCTAAAGTTTCAGACATAAACAAAATGTTGGGTTTGTGAAGAGAGACCAATCCTTTTAAGTGTTGAATTGAGGATGGAAGGTTTATGCCTTGGCAATTCCAAGCTAGGATAGTCATTATGATGATAAGAAGTAAAAGGTGAAGTGGGGTTTGTTGTAAGAGAGAAAATATGATGAATAAATAGGAGGGAAAGAGGGGTTTATGTAGGATATTCTGGTAGTAAGGAGATATAAATTATTGTTAGAAGAAAATATTAATAAGGCTAAAGATTAAAGCCGAGAAGGAAAAGGAAGATAAGAAATTTGGTGAATTGGAGAGCCTTACTTACGCCGAAACGAGACTTAGGTCTGTTGGAAAAACAATAAAAGTATACTAAACATGCAAAAAAATGATGGATTGAGAAAAGGAGAAAACGCCTTCAAGAAAAATAAATCAACCACCTTTTTCTTCATAAAAACATAGACTACCAGTATTATTATTATTATACATATATAATTTATTTATTTTAATTTATTTTAAATTATATTTCCTTTTTTTTATAAGAATAACAAATAAAAGCATTGTATCCTCCAGCTCTATAAAAACCTGGAAATCAATTTCTCTAGTTGGGAAAACCAATGACGAGAGAACCCCGGAAGATGGAGCTCGAAAAATCCGGACAAAATACCATGAGGACTCAATTGGGTGAAAATCTATCTAGCAAAGGATTAATCAGGTCCTGGGTTGCACGGACGCTGTAATATTGGCCTCGTGTCCCGTCCGAGATTAGGTTTGACTATAAGAGCATCTCCAAAGAGACGCTAAAATATGCCACATAGGAGTGTTTTAACACAAAAAACTTCTCCAACGGAAACCTCAAAGATATTGATGCCTCGTGTCAAACATCGTCATCCTCTGGTTTTAGAAGGTTTGATTTAAACATCTAATCATGTCTAAGGCGTTCGTTAAGTTTTAAATCGTCCCGAATTTGTCCGTCCAACCCAAATCAGGTCCCAAAAAGGACTATAAGCTATCGGTTAAGCTAACCTGGACTAAAAAATAAGTCAAACATATAACCACCTAATTTGCTACCATGTGGCAACATAAACAACTGACAGAAGCAAGTCACGCACAATTCTCAAAACAAAACTTTAAGACCAAGGAAATCGATTTTCCTTACATACCGATTTAGAACTGACTCAATAGGGACCAAGATGGCCGATTAGGATCGGAACAACTTCATCTTCTCCGAAAGATGAACGAGCAGGAACAAAATTTTGGGAATCACTACCCTAGGAACAGAAAAACTTGGACCCTAAAATTAAATTGCTTCTTCAATATCAAATCAATCCCCGATGTAAACATACTACCGTACCAAACAACTACCATCATAAACCAAAATAGTAAACTTGGAGAACCTAATAGGAAAAGGAAACCACAATCCAAAAGCAGAAAAACGAATATCGACCCAAAATTGATCATCATGATTAGGAACAAGATAACCCAAGAAAAAATCCAATAAATATGAGGGAATTTAAATAAAACTAAACACAAGCATCACAAAAGATAAGCCGGAAAAAGAAAATGAAAACTAATCCATCATTTGCAGTTAAACCAAAATACTCGAATTGAAAACCAACCTGACTTAGTCCCGCCCGGCAGCAAGGTCCGGCATCCCCAAAGAGACTACTCGCGACTCGGCATAGCGCCTGCTTCTCGAATTTTTTTGCTTGTTCTAATGAGAGGAAGAGATTTGAACCATGCTCACTATATTATAAGTTTCAGTTCAAATATCTAGATTAAATATATTTTCTTATTGGCAATTTGCGTTCTGGTACCAGGATTTTTTTTCTTAGGATTAAACTTGGGTACAGTTTTCAGATATTAGCCGAGGCATTAGATGAATATTCTTGATGTGTCCATACTGTGTGTTAGCTCCAGACAGAGAGGACCCTTTACATGCTTATTTTCACGTTATCGGACGAAGTTTGCACCAAATCTTTTTTATAAATCTCCAATGATAATAAACTGCAGCTACTTTTTTTTTGATAATATGTTCGTCTTACGGAATTACAGAGTTTTATAGTCCTTTCAAAAATTAGTGACTCTTAAATACCAATCCTTAACATCTACTCCGAATTATAATTTCGATCATTTTCTTTTAACGGTTGTTTTCCAAGAGTGGTAGATGGTGATATCATGTGTCTCTATTTGTGCTTATTTTTAGTATAAATGTCACTGTAAAACGAATATTACCTAAAACCGAGCTTCAAATTCATTATCATTAGAATTTTATAAAATAAAATAAGAGCCCTAATGGTGAGATATTCCGGAAAAAACCATGTCAATGGATCCTTCTATTGCAATATGCTGTTGCACATGTCGATGTTTTTTTATGAGAAGACTGTGGCATCGTCTTATATCACGTACCGTTTGGTCTTGGTGCTAGTCGGATATTTATTTTAATATGACCATTAAGATCTGTGAAAGAGCATATCCAGCCCTTATAGCTCAGTGGTAGAGCGTCAGTCTTGTAAACTGAAGGTCCGCAGTTCAATCCTGCGTGAGGGCATTATTGATTTTGTGTTTTTTTCTTTTCCTTTCCTTTCCCAAACCCCTATTTTCTCTTTTTTTCATTATATAAACACAACTGATTCAAAAGAACGCCCAGGAATTACATTTTCATCTATCGAGAAAAAAAAACTACATTTCTGATGTTTAACATAGCCAAATCTCTGTCACAGATTTTCGCTAAAGAAATTCAGGAAAGCAAATCACTCCCTCTTTTTGCCACAAGATCAAATCGTCATTATAATCTGGTCAAAAAAAAAGATGAAGACGATTATACAAAGGCAAAAAAACAGAGAAATCTTAAAGAGGACAATGAAGAAGAGAAAGGACATAGGAGTATCCACTTGCACAAAAGCAGGGGTCAACACATTCTTACAAACCCTAGAGTACTTGATGCTATTGTGAGTAAAGCTGATATCAAACCTACTGATACAGTTCTTGAAATTGGACCTGGTACTGGTAATCTTACTCTCCGTCTCCTCGAGGTTGCGAAGAAAGTTATCGCTGTTGAAATCGATAAAAGAATGATTGAAATTCTTAATAAGCGTGTTTCTGAACATGGGTTTGAAGATAAAATCAATGTATGTATGCAGGAGGGGGAGTTAGTTTTGTTGTATTAAGTGTTTGAAGAAATGCCTGACTGAAACTGAATTTGTTAATATTTGGATTGTTTTTTGTTTGGTCAGGTTATATCTGGGGATGCATTGAAGGCTGAGTTTCCTCGTTTTGATATCGTTGTTGCAAATATCCCATACGGGATATCTTCGCCACTGATAGCTAAACTTGTGTTTGGAGATTACTGGTTTCGAAGTGCAACGCTATTAATGCAGAAAGAATTTGTGCGGAGATTGCTGGCGAAACCAGGTGGCTCTGAATTTAATCGATTGGCTGTCAATGTGAAGCTTGTGGCTGATGCGAAATTTGTTATGGATGTAAGCAAGAGGGATTTTGTTCCTTGCCCTCGAGTGGATTCATCAGTTGTGAAACTCACTCCAAAAGATGAAGTTCCGGATGTTGATATGAATGAGTGGTTGGCTTTTACTAGAGCATGTTTTAGTAAGAAGAATAAGACTTTGGGTGCTACATTTAAGCAGAAGAGGAAGGTCGCTGAATTGCTGAGAAGATCACAATTGACGAATGAACAAAAAGAGAATGTGACAAATGGCGAGGGCGATACTGGTGAAAGGGTGGAGGAAATAGATGAAAAGAAAGACCAAGAGAGTGATGTGGAAGAATATCTGTCTGATTCTAGTTTGGGTACAGAGATGAGTTTGTTCAAGGACAAGATTGTTGAAGTTCTAAAAGTCGGTGGATTCGAAGATAAAAGACCTTCAAAGCTGTCAAATGAGGAGTTGTTGTGTTTGCTTTCTCTCTTCAATCGTTCCGGAATACGTTTTCATGATAGTAAACATGGAAATGTTGATCCAGGTGTTGTATAAGATGAATCTTTTTGAAGTTATACACTATGATTAGAATTTCAGTTCCTTGGCATAAATTCCTGTGAGCTCATTTAATAGTCCAAGGGCATGCATCCAAACAGGTCCAAAGGCCTATTTATTAGGTGACCCAAATTTTGGTTTAATGTTTATTTATTTATTTTTAACAACTCATTTCTAGGGTTATTCACATGAATATGACGTTTGGGGAGGAGAAGTTGTCTCCAAGGAGAAGACGCAAACCGATGGTAGAAAATATGATGAGGAAGACGATGGAAAGGAAGGAGCGGACCTTTGTTTTGTGCTATCCCAACCTCGTTGTTTTTAGAGATGTTGGCAAAATCTTGATGGAATTTGAGAAAATCAGTTTGAACGTAGTAAGGATGAGATTAGTATGCGCCACAGCAAAATTTCTGATGCAATTCATCTCCATGGAAGGTAGAAACATTATGCTATCCTTTTGTAGCTATGATATTGGAAGGTGACGACGCTATTAGTAAAGTTCATCAGCTTACATCAGAAACGGAAAGATTTCCCTTCCGGTCGCCTGCCATCCGTGCTTACAGCAGTGTTTCAGTTCATAATGTGATAGAAGATTGTGAATTGTGGTTTTGTGCTGGCTCTTCTGATGACTGGATAGAAGAAGCAACAAAAAGCAATCATCTGGCGTGCGCACTCCCTGATGGAAAAACATTTGGCCTTGTTGATGCGGTGGTGGAGATGTTGCGGGAACAGGATCTCCTTAGGTGCAGATACTTTGAGAAAGAGGCTTTATTCAGGAGTTTCTGCAAGAATTTTTACCATGAAAATCTGACATTCTTCCTAGTCAGGCCTTTGGCTTTCCAAAAGCGGTGTGTGGGTCTACTGCTATCCATTATTGAGAACATAGTTTTTGGCATCATGGGTATGGATTTGGTAACAAAATCCGAAGTCCCTACCAGCGATGCATGGCCTGCTGATTCTCGTTCCTCACCTGAAATAGATGGATATGGTGGTGTTGCCTTGCTTGTGGAATGTATTAACCATAAGGCTATACAAATAAACACGAGTTGTAGAGATGCTCGTGTATTGATTGAGAAAGACGATGGGACGGTAGAAATTTGCAGCGACTTAGTTTACATGGGCAAGCCAGGTGACAGGAGTATGATTGGCCATTATTTCAAATTCGGTACTGTTTCCTGGCTGGATTCCAGTAGCGGTGCTAGCTGTGGCGGGTTTTTCTTGGCAACCTTGTCAAGCCTTCAATTTTAAGATGACCAAGCATGATGTGCTCTTATTCCTCCTGAGCGAAACTGAAATTGTTGATGTTGGCTTTGTTAGGTTGTATCGTTGTTGCAAATATCCCGTACGGGACATCTTTGCCACTAATAGCTAAACTTGTGTCTGGAAATTACTCGTTGTGTTTGATTTGTTGTTGCAAATATCCCGTACGGGACATCTTTGCCACCAATAGCTAAACTTGTGCCTGGAAATTACTCGTTGTGTTTGATTTCTTTCTTCAATCGTTCTGGCGTTTTCATGATAGCAGACATGGGAATGTTGATCCACCTCTTGTATAAGATGAATCTTTTTGGTGTTATACTACAACTAGAACTTAAGTTGTGACATAAAATCCTCTGAGCTCATTTTGAATGAAAAAAAATGAAATTGTGTTCAAGAGATTGTTAAATACACTCTTTTCTCACTGTTACTTTCAGTTCAAAATGAACAGAACAAAATTTGCCACAAAGGAATTTATAAAGTTACATACTCCCTCCGTTTCAGGAAAAGTGTTACTTTCACTTTTTCAATTTAGCCTATTTCCTGAAACGGAGGTAGTATTAAACATAAAATAACTTCACCGCATACAACTTCAACCCATAGAGGGCCGAGCCTGACTATGAGCAGACTGTATTGGATAGTTAATACAGCAGCAGCAGTAACAAATTCCTAGTAAAACGGAAATCTACAATGCTATGAAAACCATCTTTTGAGTTGCCTAGAACCTTGCTTTTCACCAGGTCCAGCAGTCTTGTTCGAATTATGCTGTGAAAACTTTGACGTATATTTTTCAATGAGCACATCAAGCTTGTCAACCACTTCTTCTCCCCCAGACTTGGACCTTTTCTTCGTTTTATTAGGAAACTTCCCTTCCGTTGGTTGCATCAAATTGATTTCATCCTGAAACTTTCTCTTTTTCTGACCAGTCTCAGCGTTCTCCTTTGATTTCAATTCAGGTGCACGTGCTTCTTTATTATCCAACTTTGATGGTTTATTCTTGTTCGGTTTTTCTGTTGACTCTTCCGCCTTGGTCTTTCTTTCTCTTGCAAGGGTACCCTTAAACTTTTTGCCTGCGGGAGTTTCTCTATCAGGTGCAACATTTTCCCCTTCACCTTGTTTATCTTCACCCGTTTCCTTGGATGAAAAGTTACCACCTCGAGATTTGTGCTTTCCTAATTTGTTTGTGTCGTTATTCTGAGGAGTATCTGCCCTTTGTGATGTGGCAGGTCGTGGCAAGGCTTCTGTGCCGGAACGGGCCTGCCAATATTCTAACTTCTTCTGACGTAGTTTCAGTGTCTGGATATTATCAAGGGCAAACTGAACAATGGGACGATGCTCAGGGCCAAAAGTTTCTGCAGATGACACGGGCAAAATTAAAACAAAGAAATCAATTTCATCTTCTTAGAAGTAGCTCTGCATGGTAGAAAATGAGGACTCGTAGTGTGCATACAGATGACACAGGTGAAATTAAAACAAAAAAATCAATTCCATCTTCTTAGTGTGCATACTAGTGTGTATTTTATCCGGTTCATATCCAGATTCCAGACAGAATGTTCTACTTCTACTCATATTTAGATCACCTAACACAGAATGACCATGGCTTAATGATCTTTTCCACCATCAATATAGTATGGTTGGGTTACGAATATTTGAATGAGGCGACGATAATTACTACGAGTAAAATTTTCTCTGGAAAAGCCATCCCTTGATTCAATTACAAGTGGCTTCTACAACTCAACCAAAATTTAGGCATTTATCTTAGATGTCAGCTATCTTACGTATCAGGAATACTTACCAGGATTATTATTCAGAACTCTCAGGGCCACTAGTGCATGCTGATGTTCCGTGAACTCAATGAAAGCTACTCCACGTGAATGGTTCTTGGGCTTCTTTGCATCCTTGGATTCCTTCACGATCTTTACCTGCATAATCAGAGATACAAGTCAATAAAATTTGTGACTTTCAAATATTACAATATGGCGCAGAGATCAAGAAAATAAATATTATAGTAGGGCACTCATTAATTAATGTAAACACTACAGGTCAAGGTTTTCCAGAGCTAGTCCAATTTCAGCGCTCTGATTCTCTGAATATATTCTACAGGGAAGCAAAAGCTATTAATTCATCCTTCTGATTATCACAGTAAGTTGGGTCAATATATGGACTAAAGCAGTTCCAGTTACCGCTTACAAAGTGTTCTGCATAGAGTACCTGTTGAATGACAGGTGTTTGTTTGCTAGCTCTGGAAAGAACTGCATCTATGAAAATCTTTTTAAGCTGCTTCTCAGACATTGTCTTTGGCACATTGTATAAGATGAGTCTAGTTTTTGAAACATGAAAGTTGGGAGATTGAAGCTTAACATTCTTTGACTTCTCCAACCTGAAAAATGGCATGTAACACTCTACATAAATCCATCTACAAGAAGCAAGAAACGCAGCTTAACTTTAAGAATATACAGCATATGTTTACGATCTTTTTTCAGAAGTCCCTAGACATATGAAAGAGAGAGATAGAAAATGCTCTAAAACAGATTTCATTCGCATGACACATTTGCCACACAATATATCAAGTCACAGAGTAGTAAACCTGAGCTCTCGACCTAGTATAAATACAAATTACTTACGCTTGACGTTTACTCATATCATGTGTTGAAACACCTTCAGCAGCAGGTGAACCATCGAGAATAACGCCTTCCTATTGAAAACCATGGAAAGGGGAGATGAGTTAGAATAGTAACTACTTATCACAAGTTGGGAGCACATGCATTGCACGTCAAATGTTATAACATACTCCTGTGAAAAACCAAAGTCATTTTTTGTTTCGGAAACTCAAAATTTAATACCCTTATTTATGCTCTTTGCGTAGGGAATTTAGACTTCTTTCCGGTGATATAAAATTTACAAAAATCCGACATATAGTTTGAAAGATAGGAAGATTCAAATTTTTCAGCTTGTTTTTATAGAAAAACGCATCTTTGTAAATATATGAAAATTCGATTTATTGTAGATAAGCCCCTATAATTTACATATATTACCCGCATACCCAATGTGCAGACACCAAAAGATCATGGAGATCCAATGGCTGAATATTAAACCTATAAGATCTAACAAACGTAATTGAAATTGGATTGGAAAACTTAAAACACGGAAACTCTTTAGTCTTCCTCTGCTGCTATTAAAGAGGGGGGAGATAATATACGTATTATCTCTGACAAACCAAAAGTTGATACCTTTGCAAGATAAAGGTTTCGTTGGTCAACATCCTCAGTCTTTGCCTTTTCAAGTTTCTTATCGTTAGCTGACTTCCTGTCCAAGGCCTTAAACACAGTTAGCTGTCTGCCTTTCAGAAAAATCCCGGAGTCACCTGTAGTCTGTGCTGCTGCAACCGCAGCATCAGCCTGAGCTGGTGTACTGAACTTGAGAAAACCAGTTCCTGTTGGCCGCCTGCTCATACAGTACAAGAAAAATCATAAACAACAATCTGAAAGGATAAACTTTATTCAAGGTTGTGGTATTGTAAGTATTATCCTTGCCTGGTGACTTTGTGAAGAACAGGAAAAAATGACTGCACTTCCCCGTATTTAGAGAACCGTTGCTTCACCTCTTCACTTACAGTATCAAATGGGAGATTGTTCATGAAAACAGTTCTCTGCCTATCGCTTTCTTCTTCCAACATTTCTTGCTCTGTCATTTCAGTCTTCCCAGACCATTTAGGTTTCACCTCTGCTGCAGCCTTTTCATTTGTAGTAGTTACCTTATCTTTACTTGGAGGTAAAGCTGAATCTTCGCCAGTAGAATCTAAGTCTCCTTTTCCGGAGGATGTGGTCAAACTGTTAAAAACTTTCCTTGCAATGTCAAATTCCTCCTCAAAATCAGCCACTTCAACTGGAACACCATTCTCAGTAACAGCAGAATCTTTTGTAGTAGTATCCCCTGTTTGAGGTTGCTGGGATTTTCTATCACCATCACCATCTTCCATGTCATCACTACTGGTTTCGTCATCCTCCTCTTCACTATCTTGTAGTCCTGGAAAATTTTATTTGATGAAATATTAAATGGAAGTTACATAGCAAAAATAAGAAAACCTCAACTCAAAGCAATACCACAAATCAGATGGTTTTATAGAAACTATACCATCTTTATATGAAACAACTGCATTAGCACCAGTGGTGTATATTTTCTTCGGGATAGCCCAATCAACAGCGATGGGCCTTTTACCAAATTTTTTCATATTTATTGTACGGATTGCCTGACAAGCAAACACATGATTTCATGTGAGTACGAGTGCACAATTAACAGGATATTGTTACGAACATGAGTCAAGAATCATACACTTTCAGCATCCTGCTTGCATGTGAAGGTAACAAATGCAAATCCCTTGGACCTTCTGTACAAGGAAAAGAACTAAATATAACCTTCCAAGATGATGATAAATAAACTTATCAAATATTATATCGGCATTTGAATATACCCTGTGTCAGGAGCCTGAGGAATCAACACGTTCCACACAAAACCCGCTGATGAAAAAAGTTCTTTAATCTCACTGACTTTTGCCTCAAAAGGCATATTTCTGACAATAAGCTTCCATTTAGCGGTCTTGGAACCCTGCAGACAGAATTACCACCAAGTTTAATAGAGTTATTTAACTGACCCTTATGATCTCAAAACATATCTGAAAGAAACAAATTCAACAACTACTTGTATGCTAATCATGTTACTAAACAAAGCAAGCACCGAAAAATTTGCTTTCTCGTAAATTCACCAGAACAGTACGAGTTCCAACTTGATCTCATAAGCCCAGATAAAAAACAGAACCACATATTCAGAGGAGCAATTAGAGAATACCCACAGGAAGCTATATAGAGGTCTGATCAATCTTATCTAGAACCAAGCTGTAAATGTGTAATATGCCTTTGAAACCGTAACAAGGGCATGGCTGCTAAATCATGACAATTGCAACAAATCATAGATGATCTCAAGCATGGAGGAGAAATCAAGTATTCAAGCGTTCAGAAGGACCTATGCAAGGAGCATTTTAGAAACAGGATACACCAACAAAAATGTAATTGACATTCCAAAGTTGGTACCCCATCCTGGAGAATGTTATACCTCTCCACCCAGCTGACGTGCCCAAACAGGTGCACCCTTTATCTCTTGTTGATGCAACTTAGTAACCGCAACACGAGCTGATCTAACACCCTTGTAAAGTACAGCTGCAGCATCCATCTTGCATCCATCTCGAGCAAGCGCTGAGTCATAAAACATGCATATCGCTTTAATATATAATTATATCAAGTATAAATGAACACGATGATGGTTCAAATTGATACAGAGTCTAGTGAACTGCACTGTGCCTAACTGCATATAGCTAACCAGACTTGGTGATTTATTCATACGAGAATGGATTTGGATTAGAAAATATACAACAAATTGAATAAGTCATGGGATTAAGGATACTAACCATGGAGTTCAAGCTCTTGCTTTGGGAGAGGATATATAATAGAACACACATCACCAACCTCTTTGGCATGACGAATAACTTCTTCAGCAATATCAGCACTTGCGAGTCCACCAAATATAACTGTTCTAGCAACCCTTCAAAACAACAAAAGAAGCAGGAGGCGTAGCATAATGAGTATTTAATCTTCAGTTGAACATCCATAGACCAGAAAAGCAGATCTTTTAGTTCCTCGGGACCAATGGGTCGACATCATGTCTAGCTCAGTTTCTATAAGACTAGAATGACATGGTTACAAACTTAAACCTAAGTGTTCATAGAAACTCTAAAGGATTTACAGTTAAAAAACAGGTAGGTATATATAAATAAAAAGAAAAGTAAATTTAACTATTATGTGCACCGACATGACTGTCCTGAAGTCTCCAAAGTCCAAGTAAAATATTTCACGATTCAAGCTTCTTTTTAAGCTTTTATACAGTGACTTCACAAATATTATTGAAGATATAAAGAAAGGACTGGGAATGCTTACTAAAACAAACATGGTTTTAACTGAACTTGTTTCGGGTTTATATAAACTTCGCTACCTACAGGTATAATTCATGAAAGATGAGACGGACCCATGAGATTCTGAGAAATAAGATTTATTACCTCTGCTTTTCTGATGATTCCCCTTTAGTAACAGTACTGGGAGGCACAAGAGCTTTACCGGTTCCCTTAATCTCCTCTGAAGCCTTCCCTTTATCAGCAGCAGAAATGGACGAAACAACAGCTTTACCAGTATCCTTCACCTCTCTTGATGACTTCCCTTTCTTAGGAAGAGCATTGGGAGGTACAAGAGCTTTACTGGTTCCTTGCACTTCCTCTGAAGGCTTCTCTTTCTCAGAGAGAGAATCAGATGGAGCAAGAGCTTTACCAGTTTTCTTCACCTTCCCTGAAGATTTCTCTTTCTCAGCAGGAGAATCGGAAGGAACAAGAGCTTTACCGGTTTTCTTCACCTTCCCTGAAGATTTCTCTTTCTCAGCAGGAGAATCGGATGGAACAAGAGCTTTACCAGTTTTCTTCACCTTCCCTGAAGATTTCTCTTTCTCAGCAGGAGAATCGGATGGAACAAGAGCTTTACCGGTTTTCTTCACCTTCCCTGAAGATTTCTCTTTCTCAGCAGGAGAATCGGAAGGAACAAGAGCTTTACAGGTTTTCTTCACCTTCCCTGAAGATTTCTCTTTCTCAGCAGGAGAATCGGATGGAACAAGAGCTTTACCGGTTTTCTTCACCTTCCCTGAAGATTTCTCGTTATCAGCGGGAGAACTGGGAGTTACAGGAGCTTTACGGGTTCCCTTCACCTCCTCTGAAGAATTTTAAGAACAATACAGCCGGCAAAACAGTTAAAACCAATATTATAATAATGCAAATAAAAGGTGAAGGGCATGAATATCTCTGCATACAAACCTATTTCATGTTCATCTGAAATCTTCTCGTCTTTGACACCGTCAGTGGAAATATCATCCTTGTCCTCTTTTTTCTTATCATCCTTGTCCTCTTTGTCTTCTTTATTCTTAGAGTCGTCTGCATTGATTACAAGTCAAAACACAAATGCTAAGATTGGGAGAAGAAGAAGCGTACCATTTTGATTGTCAATGTACATGTAAGTTAGCCTAAATAAATACAGGAAGTTGAAACCTTGATTTGTCTTTGTCTTTGAACGCCGTTGCTCAAGGGATGCACGATGCATGGCATGTTTAACTCCAATCCTCCTCTTACCAACCGATGAACCGTTTTTCAGCTCAATGGCACGGTCGGCATCTTCTGTAACAGCACTACAAAGGGATCACAAATGATCCATTTAGCAATATTACAATGTAGAAAATGAGACAGAAACTCTGAACAAGTGGTTTTCTAAAACTAAAAAGATGCAGCTTTATAACAAAAAAAAATTAACCCTGACCACTGTGAAATCAAATGCAGTGACCAAATACGGATTAAGAGTAAGGAACAAAATCTTACAATGTGACGAATGCAAACCCTTTATGAACATTTGATCCTGAAAACACAATTACGAATCCATATTAATAAAAACTCAAACAAAAGATTTGAAATAGCATTCATTTAGCAATATTGAAGACGTTTTTGCTTACCCTTTTGCGTAACCATGAAACAACGCCTAATGGGACCAACATCACTAAATGTTTCTTCTAGCTATAAAATTTCACAATAAGGTTTATAATTAGAGCTATATTGATGAACAATCGTAACCAAACCAATTAATCAACCAAATACAGATATAATGAAGAGAAATACAGTATTTTCAATCTACCTGGGCGTTGGTAAAATCGTAGGGTAAGCCGCTAACGAAGACTGTTGAAGGTGAGTGTTCACTATCTCTTGTACGTTTAACACCACCATCAGCACCACCTTTTTCCATCCTTTTCCTCTTCCCCATCTCTTTCTACTGATTGCAGAAACGACGGCGAAAAAACAAAGATTAAACCTTAAACCTAAGTAGATTCGTTCAAAATTCGGATGTCCCCGGAGGGATGGAAGAGATTGCTGAACCCTAAACCTAAAATTAAACCTAAATACTAGTAGACGCCGTTGTTCTTCAGTGGTGTGTTGCAGCCAAAAACCTCAGCAGCAAAACCCTATGTTCTGTCTCTTAGATTTATTTACTTGCAAACTGATAACGGTGGTGAATGTACCAAGGGGTAACCCATTAGAAGAGCTGACCCGACTCTGAACCGCCGTTTCTACCCGACCAACTAATTTCATCGTGCACCCGCACCTGAGCTGACCAACGAAGCTTCAGTCAGAATTTTCTACCCTTCCCATAAAAGTAAGTCATACGGCGGAATTCAACCTATTCCAAGTTTAGAAAAAGTGTGAATGTCGAATCTAATGGATTCCAAGCTGGTGCCACTTATAATTTTTCCAAGCCCTCTATGGTTTTTCTTTATTTTTGAAGGGAATTTATGGTTTTGTAGAGTGGTGTATGGAATCCAAAGAAAATTCGTCTTTTATCATAAATCAAATGTAGAAAAGCCACTCTTAATTTCAACCATGCAAATATTTTAGTCAAATATAATTGACCAAGTCAAACACTATTCTTTTTAGCGTTTCTATGATTCCGTCATAAGACTTTGAGCATCCATTAACGATTTCAAATGTTGAGATGGCATGGAAGATGGAAGGTGAAATTCTTCCACCACAAGACTTGCTCTTAGGTCGAGTGGTGGGTGAGTATAAAAAACAACCAACTCAACCAGCAACTTGCCTAATTATTTTCCTCTAGTACGTTTTTGCAAAACCTTTTTTTCTGAAATGTTTCGAGCGCCCATAACAGAGCAAAGAGCAAAAACCAAACTAAAAAATAAAAAAATTGGTATTCTCCGTGGTCAATCACAGCGGCATAGGAGTAAAATTTGGCCAAGCACGGATTTAATCCACGCTTGAAATTGAACGGATGTATAATCCACGTCTCACGCTCGGGATGACGTATAGTATGCACCTGATTTGGGCGTACATAATGCTCACGCCAGGTGTAGGGCGTACTTTAGATGTACATTTGATATCATGCAAAGGTTTAACGAGTGTCCGAATGACAAACGATGTTATTATCACCGCCTGGTGAGGCGGATATTATACATGCGCTTGAGTCATACATTGTTTAAATTAACGCCTGATGCTTCATGTGTGTAGACGTGAATATAATTCATGCTTAAATCCAGACGGACATACCCATGTTCATTTCTTCTCCTCTTTTTTATATTGTTCTCCACAGCAACAACAAGTTAACTAAGGAAAAAAATCGTCCATAATCTTCCAATTTATCGACTATAAATCTACAAAGAAAGATTAAGCTTATGAATATTAAGTTTATCTCAACGAGGTATGTAACTCAAATTGATTTGAATGAATTTTAATTGTTTTTTTCACTGGGTTTCATATTTGTTATAGTACTTTGTTAATTGGGTATGGAGATATCTAATTGAAGATTAAAGGTATGGTTGTGGTTAATTTTATGTGTCTAGATATGAATATGTTTATTGTATGAGAGAGGATCGCCTCTCACACTTTTAAATTCACACTATCTCACATTTTGGGAGACAATTTTTCTAATAAAATTTTAAAGGTAGCATATTTGAAACTAATATTTTAGGAATATGATAGTCTAACAATGCTTTATATACCCATAAAAAATGAACACATTCTGAAATACCAAACCTCACCATCTACCAATCTTAATTTTAACGGTTGAAAATACGTTACTTTTCAAAGTAGTAAATGGTGGAGTTATACATTTCAGAATGTGCTCAATTTTTGTGGGTATGTAGATTTTTGTAAGACGAACATATCCATAAAATATTAGCTTCAAATACATCATCGTTTGGAGAAAAAAAAAACTAGTGTCCAAAGTGTTAGATAGTGTGAAATAGGAGGATGAGGGGATCCTCCCTCTTGTTGTATATGTAGAAGACATAATTTGTGTGTTATGTAAATCGGTTTTAAAAAAAAAATTGATTTGAATTGATTAGTTTGAATTTGGAACGAAATAAATTGAGTTGGGTTGTCAATAACTTTATGTGTCTAGAGATGGATGTGTTTGTAAAAGACAAAATTTGTCTGCATAGATTATAAAAGTTTTTGGAATTATGAATGTTTACGGAAATATGGAATTGCGGAATATGATGAATGTTTGCATAGTTTATTATGTTAGAGCACTTCTCGATCGAACTTTCAAGCGTTGCTATCTCAAGCTTGTTTATCAATGTTAGTGATCAAAACTATAAGTCTTGATTTCTAGTATACTTATAGTGATGTCTCGGACTAGGATAGATTGTGTAGTTGAGCATTAGAATTCACGGCGTTCATCAATTGAAGACCAAGAACTACTAAGGCGAGCTTGTGGAACTTCATCCACAAAAGGTATGTGGAGACTAAAACTTATCGTTCACTTGGAAAGTCTATTTCTACTCTATCTCCTATATTGAGACAAAAGTTGCATTACTATATGATTTTCGATTATGCACATTTGAGATTTCGAGCTGAGTTTAAATCGCTTACATATTTCTCGAAATATGTGTTGGTAAGCTTTCGCTTCAACCAAGTTCATTTTATATTGTTGACAAAAGTCAAAAGATGATCATGTGAAAATTGTCGAGTAACATCTTACACGGTTTGTGTGATACAATCATTTGGTGTAGACTTGGAATGTTTCATTATGATTATTTCAATAACTTGAAAATTGCTTTGATGCTAATAGTGTGTGAAAACGGCTATTGTCATCCTCTAAGAAAGTTTCAATGATTGAAATAAGAGTTTAGAACACTTAACCAACATTGGGTTATAAACATGTTGTGCACTCTTGCATATGTGTGATTCATGTCCGGGAACCATAGTATGCATACTCGTATGCGTACTTGTTGGTTTGAGAAGTACGGGA
This sequence comes from Papaver bracteatum, assembly GCA_023529315.1. Classification (NCBI taxonomy): domain Eukaryota; kingdom Viridiplantae; phylum Streptophyta; class Magnoliopsida; order Ranunculales; family Papaveraceae; genus Papaver; species Papaver bracteatum. The sequence goes on from JAJJWX010004500.1 coordinate 490,373, forward strand.
ACCTAAGTGCGCGTACCCGTACGCATTCTGGCGTAGGTTTGTGACCGGATATTTCTGCTGGGTTTGGAGGTATCTGTACCCGTTCACATTGGAGAAAACCAAACTTGGTCCGGCTATTCAAGTATGCGTACCAATTTGCATACTTGAATGGTTAAAGTTCTAAAATCGGTTTTGTTATGAAAAAATACATTTGTATAATAAGGAATTCATTCTTTGCAAACCGTGGCTATAATGTTCATGAATTTATTCGAGTGAATCAAACCGATTTTTCTTCAATTCTGTTCTTGTATACTTCTAAGAGAATATAGCAATTGAACAACTCTTTATCTAGTTTCATTTGAGTCATTTGAACTAGTTATGGTTAAGGTGAATAAGGTTGATATGAGAGTGCTCATATAGCTAACCTCGGTTAACTACCATTGAGCCAACATGGTGTACACATTTAGGTACGGTTACATAAACCTAAATAAGGGTACATTTCATTTATGTATAACAAGCTAAGTTCGATCTAACGGTAGAAAGATATTAGCTTGGGTTTAATCAGGATTCCATCTAACAGTGAATATTTAATGCTTTGTTACCAAGGTAACTAAGATTGCAAACCCTGATTTGAAAACTATATAAAGGAGAACTCTAGCAACTAGGAAACTGATAGACACATTTTTGTGTCTGAATTGTCCTCAATGTTTCTATTGTTGGTGCTTGATTTTGTACTTATTTTGGTGTTTTTATGTTTGTGTAGGTGTTTTTGGAGAAATAAACTTGTGTGAAAAAAGTTGCTCAAAAAGTGCTATTTGGACCCCCAAGAGAAAAGTACTAAAGGCATCCTCACTTTGGATAAGGGGCACCTCAGTTGGACACCTGTTATTTACACTCCACAGACGGATAGGGGGCGACCTTCTTCTTCACGTTCAAACAATATTTTGGCGGGAAAATAGTTTTCAAGTGCGTAATTTGCTGAAAAAGATTTCGACGAGAATTTATTTGATTTCTTCTTCGATGTTGTTTGGTAATGACTTGTTTCAGTTAAACAGGTAAAAAAGGAGATTTCGTTGATCTGCAATAAAACAGGGCATGAATATTAGACCGAGATACTCTTGAGATTTCTACGCAATTTTTGGAAGATTGGTGTGTGCCCGCACGAGTTTCACTCAATCTACAAGCAAGTTGGAGTGTGTAAAAGCAACAAATACAAGGGAGAATCAACATGAGACGCGTGAAAGATGAAAGGGGAAAGAAAATATATATGGGGACATATATCATGAATGGAGATTTCTTGGGAGTTATTACGAAGATTTTTGCGTTGTTGTGGAGTATATAAAGGGATCTGGGGACTCATAGAAGGTTTATGGAGAGTTTGGGAGAGTTTAGACCATAACAGAGTGAGGATTGATCAATTTGCAGAGACGAGTTTTCTGTTGTTGCTTAAGAACATACGAAGAACATTAGACCCCAAAAGACAGTCGTTCATGCTACAATGTTAATGACAAAATTGTAAGGGTCGTATAACTACAGTGACAGTGACGCTATGTTTGTATCGTTCTTTGTAACACAGTTTTGCAACAATTATAATAGTTACAAAAACCCAGTTTTAATCATTTTCTCCCATTTTCATCATTTGTAAACACTTTTGAGCCATGAATAAATATTTTAAGTGTGTTTTCGATGTGATGAGCTAAACCCCAACACTAGGAAGACAGAGGAAGATGAATCTCATACATGGGTAAAATTATTTAATTCTTTTTAAGACTTTTGCATTAATTTTAATTAAAATATGATTTGAATTAATTGGTTGTCATTTAATTTGATGAGGTATGCTTAGCTTAAATGTTTTGATACATCATGCTTAGGATTTACAACTAATCTTTTGAGAATCTACCTTGGCAAAATCAGAGTCCATTTAGTTTTATTTATTGAGCTTTAACTGTTGAGTATAAATAAATTGAACCCTATGTTATGAATTCGACGAAATCATGAATCCCAGTAAATTCTTCATCATTTGACAATATTTTGTATATATTTTTCTCTTATTTTAGTTTATTAAATCCTAAAATCAATTTCAACAAGTCCGAGTGAACGACAACATTCTTACCACTATATAAAATTTGATCAATCTTTGGCGCCGCCGACGCGGACTTGTTTTTAGGTTTTATTATTTTTGTTCTTTTTTATGCATTTTAGTATTTATGTTTGCTAATAGATTCGGAGCTAAGCTAAAGAAAAAGAGAGTGCTGAAAAAGAAGGCAAAGCCAAAGAAAGAAATAAAAGATAAATCCAAAAGGAGTGAAGAAGAAGATTTTTGTATATAGTTTTTATTTTTATTTTTTATTGGATTTTATTTTTTATTTTATTTTATTTTTGTATTTTTGAGAAACTATATTTAGGGGTTTATTTTTTGTAATCTTTTATTTTTTGACACTTTTGAACATTAATTTTAGACATTGGACTTTATTTATTTTATTTTTTTAAAACCCTATGGAAGGGTTAGTTTAAATATAAACTGTACAGGGAAGGACGACGGTTACGATACTGTCTCGGCCCCTCGGGTTTGTACACTAACATAGGAGTCGGTGGCCCGAGTCAACCTCAACGGTTCATACCTTTTCTGGAACGAGAGGTAAGAATTCTAAACACCCATGAATCCCCTGTCAGCGGGTTTACTGGATGATTTTGTTTGCATATATGTTGAGGAATTGAAAACGGTTGTTTTAATTTCCTAGTAAAGGGCAAGGCCTGTCCATACAAGATAAGGGTTCGGATTTCATCATTGTTCTCCTCTTTCCCACCTTAGGAAAACGATACAAAACGCGAACCTAAGCTTAAAATACTGACTAGAACGAGACCGATAGGGTGACGAGCTTATTAGGAAAGTCATTCGAAAAATATTGGTTACTCTTTTAATCATACTTCGAAGTTCATGATGGTTTTTGTAAGTTGAATACACCGCCTTGTAATGTCGGTGAAGCCTTGGGTCTGCTTAAATTGTAACGAATTCCCTCGTCTCTATTTAGCTTACTTTAACTCAGATTGATCCAGATGGGTCTTCTTAAATTGTAACGAATTCCCTTTCGAAGGATTAAAAGTTGGTCTAGAAACAATCTAAGTGGAGCCATCATGCTTAATGTTTGCTAGAAATCAGTAGGTTTGTTGTGGTCGAGTATGCCTTGTTTGTGCTTGTGTAGAATTCTCTTGCAGTTAGGATGTCAAACTGGTATTATTATAGCCATCACAATGAATATGAATATCCAACTGAATAATATGGGCATCACTCTTTTTATGACCATAGTGTGAATAGTGGTTGGGAACGCCAACCTTTTGAAGGTTATGGGTCATACCATGGTGAGCCCAATTACTATCCACACGTGCATCAGTCTTACGAGAAAGAAGATTATAACACTATTTCTTCGTCTCTAGAGGATACAATCAAATTATTGAAAAGTAGTCCTTTTTATGATCTCTCTGTTCCTATTCCTCCTTTGGAAGAGTCCCTCAAGAAGTTAGCTGAGTCAGCACGTATGTTAGCTGAGATGAATGGTATAGTTATGGACGAAAGAACTACAATAATGAGTAAACCTTCTTTAAAAGATACCCTTAAGCGGATAGCTGAGACGAACGAAAGAATTGCTCGAAATAATCTGAATTTCCAACACAGTGTTCCCAGTTTCACCCTTGAAAATGAGGATAGTTACTATTCACCTAATCAAGATGACGAGGATAGAATTGGAGACACTATTTTAGATGAGGTTCAACCATTTTCATATTATTATAATTATGAGGATAGTGTTAATGAAGAATCATACATATGTAAGCATAGTGATAAGGAAATTGTAACTCAAGTTGAGATTTATATTGATAGTACTATTTCTGGTTCAAATCCCAATAATTTTAATGATTATTCACTTATTCGAAAGGACGAGGATTTGACTAGAGATGCCACCATTTTAGACGATGTAGTTCATGATCCTTTAACCTGCAATATGTTGGATAATCCATTATTTGATGTGCCTATAAGTGATTCGGAGGAAGTAACTATGATTAACACCTTAGTTAATTAGCCTTTACTATAAACTTTCTTTGATAATATTTTATATGATTGTGATGATGGTTTAGATGAAAGAGTTTACCCTGAAAATACTGTTTTAGAGTCTAGTGAGTTAAAAATGCTAGTCTTAGAAGAAGATAAACTCGTAGAGATAAGTGAGGATGTTGATTGTAACTTAGAAGAATCAATTGACCATTTTCAAGAATCTGATAATCTAGAAATTAGGGACATTGTGACTAGTCTATCCAGAGACACTGAATACTCTAAGTTTGGGGGTGATTATCACTTTCCTAGTGCCTTACCTTTAACTCTTAGAAAGTCCCCTCACTTAGGACTGGACATCTGTGCTTTAACCATTTTATAAGATTATCTTCGTACACTTTTTCCTGAACCTAGTTGTGTCCATAAAGCAGTTCAGTTGTTAGAAACCCATCCTCTGGTTGATGTGGTTAACCCAGGCTACGATACACGATTGACTTTGTTTTCCCACCAAAAACCTTCCTTCCAATTGTGGGAACATATGAATTTCAGATGTGTCGGTTATTAAGTTTTGAAACCAAACCTAATTACTTTAGAAAATTAGGGTCGACATATTTTCTTAAGAATGACCACCACTGTGGTCAACTGTGTGAGTCAAATCTAATTGACTTAGAAGATCCCCAGTTATTTAGGTTATTGTTATGTTTTTTTTTTTTTTTATAAGCAAGGGCCTTCAAAAGAAGGCAAACAGTCTACCTCAACTGCTGGGAATAGCCAAGCAGGAGGAAAAAACTGGTACAGATAGACATGCCAAAAAGGCAAGAACAACATAAGAAAGTATTACAACAAATAAAAAGATAGATGCTACTGTTCCAGACTGTAACTGAACGAGAGAAAATATAATCAAAGACTAAAGAGGCTTCATCCACGACTAAACAAGTTGTCAGCACTACAAATGAACAGTAGGAGAACAATCCAAACCACGCGATAATTCTATCAAGATAGGTAAATGCCCGGCCGACTTGAGGGTAACAAGAACTTGCACACCACAAAGGAAACGACTCACAACACACCGATCCCAAGCCCTCCGAGGAGTTCTGGCTTAAAGGAAATTTGTCACGCTTCTCAGCAAAAGAATGATAGTAATAATAAAGCTGTAAATCCGAGGAGTTATAGCTAAGAACATAAGCATCAGCAACAAATTCAGCCCCAGAAGAAATTGAAGAAAGAACCACGACAATACAGTTACCAAAGAACAAGTAGCTAAGATAAGAGCCAATAACTTTAAACACACATTCTTTCCACATCCAAGCAATCCCTTTGTGACCATCAACAGAATACATCCTACACTTTCCCCAGTTATATATACTTACTGCCCAAGCCCTCTCCGAAGGAGACCAATGGCTTAAAGGTCTTATGTCGAGGTATTTCCAGAAGAAGTGCAAACTGAAATCCAACCAATCATCCCAAATGTTTAAAATAATAGACTATTTGAAGAGAGAGAACATAATCATAGCATCCTGTAGAACCTGCCGAGAAGGGAGAAAATTTCATGTATACATCAAACCAGACCACTTGTACCCAGCAATAGAAACCGCCTTATACCCATACCAGATATAAATACTGACAGCCCAAGCCCCCGAAGGTGTAACCTGGCTTAAAGGTCTTCCAGAAAGGTATATCCAACAAGAATGTAAATCTGATTCCAGCATAATCCCAATTGCTCAAGTGAAGAAAATGCATAGAATGATAAACTTTAGAAATACTCGGCACAAAAAAATGAAACATAAACCAATGAACTTCCACCTGGCTCCGGAAACCCATCCTAATTCTTGGCAAAATAATCTCACTAACATACCGAAAAGAAATAACAACATTCCCTTCAGGTTATTGCTATGTGCTTCTAAGTTCTTAGTTGAGTATTTCCAGACTCTAGAACCTGATCTTCAGGATCCTGACTTTGAGGAAATCCAGCCGATGAAAACTTTTTATCTAGACCCTTTTATAGAGCCTGAACCCGAACCCGAACCACAAATAGATGTAGTTGTCTTAAACAAAAAAATAGATAAGGGTGTGTTGGATATCTTCCTGGTCTGTTGCAGTTTCCTCTTCTTGTGGTTAACACTTTTTGATCAAGATGACCCGCAATTATTCCAGCTGCTGCTATATGATTCTTCGAGGTGACTAATCTCTTCCATTGTCTGGCTAAAGACCTTAAACTTAGCACTTTTTGGTAGGTATCCCAATATTCATGCGACGTGGTTATATCTTTCCTTATCTCTTTTGCTTCAAATGGTAACAGTTTCTCCTTGTTCATGTTTTTAATTTCATCTTTAGAACATTGAGGACAATGTTAGATTTAAGTTTGGGGGTATGGGAGAAACTTTTTAGTTGCAGTATAAATAAATAAACTCTAGAGCCTAGAAATTTATGCTTATTAAGGTTGGCACTAACCAATCTAAGTGGATAGAAGCATCTTGGTTGTAGGAGTTGTGGAACCAATCCGATTATATGGAAACATCTATAGAGTCTATTCATAAAAGCACAAAGCCCAGGTGTTAGAAATAACATGGTAGTTTCGCCATATCTCGTTGAGTCCTTTTCACCTTTTGTTTTTGTTTTTATTTTTCTTTTCTTTTAAGTGATTTGGTGGGGCCCACGAATCAAGTTGTTACCATTGCTAGGGTGAAATAGAGTGATTGAGATACAAAAAAAAGAAGAAGAGAGAAACGAAATTGAGACCAGACCATCAGACCAACCGGAATAAATTCAATAAAAACGACCACTAGTCCCCTTGTATATGCCAGTTGTGTTAACCTAGAGTTAGGATTATCGACCGCTGGTCCCCTTGTACATGCCAGTTGTGTTGATATTAGTCAGACCGGTATCTCAGTCCATTAGTATAGGTTCATCTTGGCAGAGGCCTTCAGACAGATATGGGAAACACCATTCACCTTAAAACCATCTACGTTTTTTTCTATATCCATCTTCTTGATCTTTTCATGTGATTGGTTTGACTCCGGTTATGATGTCCATAGTGAGACTATCTTAGTAGAGCTCTGTCACTTATATATGAATTTTAGTATGCTTGAGTTCAAACTCGTGTACAACAATTGGAATTTTGCATCAGGGTACTTCCTCCTATAGTCAATATTGTATGCCAACCAAGGAGATTCTTTAGTGCCTTCCAAGGTTCTGCGTAGATAGCTAGGGTCTGGAGTAAAGGTTTTATGGGTACACCTCTGTTAAACCCTCCCGAGAATATAACTCGGTCACTAAGGCCACCTAGTGAGTTAGGATTTTATTTTCTGGATTAGATTTGCTCGAGGACTAGCAAATAATAAGTTTGGGGGTATTTGATAGACACATTTTTGTGTCTGAATTGTCCTCAATGTCTTTATTATTGGTTCTTGATTTTGTACTTATTTTGGTGTTTTTATATTTGTGTAGGTGTTTTTGGAGAAATACACTTGTGTGGAAAAAGTTGATCAAAAAGTGCTATTTGGACCCCAAGAGAAAAATACTAAAGGCACCCTCACTTTGGATAAGGGGCACCTCAGTTGAACACATGTTATTTACACTCCACAGACAGATAGGGGGCCACCTTCTTCTTCACGTTCAAATAATATTTTGGCGGGAAAATATTTTTCAAGTGCGTAATTTGTTGAAGAAGATTTCGACGAGATTTTATTTGATTTGTTCATCGATGTTGTTTGGTAATGACTTGTTTGTTAGTTTCCATAAAAAAGGAGATTTCGTTGATCTGCAATAAAACAGGGCATGAATATTAGACCGAGATACTCTTGAGATTTCTACATAATTTTTGGGAGATTGGTGTGTGCCCGCACAAGTTTCACTCAATCTGCAAGCAAGTTGGAGTGTGTAGAAGTAATAAATACAAGGGAGAATCAACATGAGACGCGTGAAAGATGAAAGGGGAAAGAAAATATATTCGGGGATATATATCATGAATGGAGATTTCTTAGGAGTTATTACGAAGATTTTTGTGCTGTTGTGGAGTATATAAAGGGACCTGGGGACTCATAGAAGGTTTATGGAGAGTTTGGGAGAGTTTAGACCGTAACAGAGTGAGGATTGATCGAGTTGCAGAGACGAGTTTTATGTTGCTGCTTGAAGAACATTAGATCCCAAAAGACAGTCGTTCATGCTACAGTGTTAACGACAAAATTGTAAGGGTCGTATAGCTACAGTGACAGTGCCGTTATGTTTGTATCGTTCTTTGTAACACAGTTTTGCAACAATTATAATAGTTACAAAAACCCAGTTTTAATCATTTTCTCCCATTTTCATCATTTGTAAACACTTTTGAGCCATGAATAAATATTTTAAGTGTGTTTTTGACGTGATGAGCTAAACTCCAACACTGGGACGACGTAGGAAGATGAATCTCATACATGGGTAAAATTATTTAATTCTTTTTAAGACTTTTGCATTAATTTTAATTGAAATATGATTTGAATTAATTGGTTGTCATTTAATTTTATGAGGTATGCTTAGCTTAAATGTTTTGATACATCATGCTTAGGATTTACAACTAATCTTTTGAGAATCTACCTTGGCAAAATCAGAGTCCATTTAGTTTTATTTATTGAGCTTTAATTGTTGAGTATAAATAAATTGAACCCTATGTTATGGATTCCACGAAACCCTTAATCCCAGTAAATTCTTCATCCTTTGAAAATATTTTGTATACATTTTTCTCTTATTTTAGTTTATTAAATCCTAAAATCAATTTCAACAAGTCCGAGTGAACGACAACCTTCTTACCACTATATAAAATTTGATCAGAAACCTAATCCCCCACAACTTATTTGTGATACTAGTTGCATAAGCTAGAGTAGATTCTCCTTTAACCTTAGGTTTTTCACCAAACCCTGTAGGTTAGCGACTTAAAGACTTCATTGGGATTGTGAAGCCATACCCAACTATTTTATCTGTAGTTGTGTGTTCTGATCTTACTTTTACTATCGTGATTGAGTATTATCTTTGTTAATATTTGCTTGAGCTTTATCTCCGATAGATAAGATTGAAAAGTAGTCATAAACATCTTCGTCTCATCGTTTGTGATTCCACAATATCTTATTTCCTTTATCGATTAAGATTATTGTGAGGTGATTGATATTTATAGGTTGTTCTTCGGGAATATAAGTCCGGTATATCAATAGGTTCATGTTCACCTTGATTTATCAAAAGACGGAACAAAACTCGTAGGTATTTCAGTGGGAGACAAATTTATCTATTCCAATAGACTTTTCTGTGTGAGACATATTTGTTTATCAATTCTTCGACTTTGGGTCGTAGCAACTCTTTATAGTGGGTGAGATTAGCTAAGGGAATCAAGTGCGTAATATCCTGCTGAGATCAAAGACGTGAGGAGTACGACTGTACCTTGAATCAGTGTGAGATTGATTAGGGTTCAACTACATTCCAGTCTGAAGTTCATTGGTAGTATGCTAGTGTCTGTAGCGGCTTAATACAATGTGGTATTCAAACTGGACTAGGTCTCGGGGTTTTTCCTGCATTTGCGGTATCCTCGTTAACAAAACTTTTGGTGTATGTGTTATTTCTTTTCCACGTTATATTTTGTTATATAATTGAAATATCACAGGTTGTGCGTTGAATCGATCAATTAGGAAATCCAGCCTTTGGTTGTTTATTGAAATTGATTGATCCTTGAACATTGGTCTTTGGTACCGTTCAAGTTATTTCTCTTATATTCAATCAGGCTTATTTGCTGATTTTGGATTGAATTGAGAGATAAAAATATAAAACTCTTTGATATAATTTTCTCTAGATTGAGTATGACTGTTTAGTTGATTCTCTTGAAAGTATATTGGAGTTTGTCTATTCAGATTGCCAAATGAAATATTGGGTGTGGTTGTTAGACCCCGCTTTTTCATATTATTTGATTAGAATATTATACTTTGTTAATGATGAAATTTGTATTTAATATGATTTATGAATGTTTATAGAGTTGATTACTCGATTTACATTATTACTCTTTTAACGATGCAATTTGTATTTATGTTGAATTTATGAATGCGTGTTGATTATTTCTTTAGAGGATTAGTCTTTTAAAATAATATTTTTATTTTTATTTTATGAATGTTTATAGAGATCATTATTAGTGTATTATGGTTTGAGGGTTACTATTTTAATCATGAAACTTGTATTTATCGTGTGCACAGATGTCAAGCAGAGCAACGTCGAGATTCATTAGTGGTAGAAAGACAAACAAGAAACAGAAATCTAAAGTTGGTGAGGATCTTGAAATAGTCCATATTGTTGAATAAGTGGAGGTCTCTGTTCCTGGGTTAAGGACCTACCATGTACTATAAGATGGTAAGACACACGCTTCTACAGATATAACATATGAAAGCGGCCCAAAATTCAAATATGCACATCGTGGTTCCCTCTTCTCGGTCATTGGCTACTATACGGTTATTACAACACACAGTCTAATGGTTAAATACATTATTGAACGGGTAGGGTGGTGATGTTTATTGACAATGGATTTATGATAATTCATTGATAGATTATCTTGTTGAGCGTTTTTTGGATACAATGAATACTTTTCACTTCCCCTTTGGTGATATGGGGTTCACACCCCGTGATTGGGTCATGTTGACAAGATTGAGTATTGGTGTTGGGGATGATATTCCGAATGAACCATAAAAGTACAAATTTGATTATATTCGTGAGCATATTTTCCTAGATATACAAGATCATTCACTTTGTAGACCAGGTGTCACCCGCAGTGGGTTTCAGATGCAATTACAATTACATTTCTAAGCATATATTTCTAAAAAGATACGTTAGTTGCGGCTGAAGATAATAATAATTTAGCTGAAAGAGTGACAACTTCCTTTTTTATGTATGTTTTGAAACAATTTTTATTTTCTAAAGCAAACAACTATATTGATGTTGGGTGGTTAGCTGCATTTGAGGATATTAATACAGTTGGCACTTATGAATGGGGTGGTGCCGCTTTTTTCGAAATTTTATTCGGCACTTGGCGCATCTAGTAGGGGGCGGAAGGCACTAACTGGGCCCTTCCAAATATTAAAGGAGAATTTTTCTCCAGTTTATACTTCCTTTAAATGTTTATTTGTTGGCAATTGATTTATTTGATTGGTCGTTATGACAGGGTAGTTTTGGGGTACGAATATCTTGGCATATATCGACCAGATGCCGCAACGAATGATAATGAACGAAAGTGGCTTAGAAGTTCTCGGTGGAAGGTAAATAAGAAGACTATTGGCATTGTTCGCTTTAGTAATTTGCTCTATTGACATTGTCACTTTAGGAATTTGCTTAGTCGGCTGACTGTAAACCACATGACATGGCGATCGTGGGAGTCTGTTAGACATGTCCTTGGATCTGATATTAGATGCACAGCTGCAGAACTCTCAGACTTTTTTTATTTTTTTGCTTGATAATAAACTTTTATTAATAACCAAAATGAGTTACAAGAATACAAAAATGTAGATCAAAATGATCCAAAACTAAAAGAAATTCAAACTATTTTGGAGTTCAGCTATCCAAATCTATAATATTTCTGATGTTCATTTTCTAAGCTCCCTAGGAAAGAAGGTTTATTATAGAAAATTTGTTGTTCTCTTCTTTTCAGTGTGACTCTTTTTTTTGCTAAGGGGTCAGCTGAGAAGTTGACCTCCCTATAGCTGTGTATGAACTCCCATTATGTAACATTGTTGCATATTTTTTTCCATTTAGAACTAGCAAACCATGGTATTTTAGAGTTTTTGAAAGCTTCAATGATTGCTTTTGAATCTGATCTAAACAATAGTCTTATAAATCCATTGTTTATAGCCCACTCACCAGCACATAGCACTTTCATTATCTCTATATAAAAATTTGTTGCAATCCCCATCCCTCATGTAATTGCAATCACACACTCTCCTTCATTGTTTATGGAAATAAAACCATAACCAGATTCACTTGGATTTCCTCTTGAAGCACCATCACAACAAATAGGAAGTTGATCTTTCTGTGGTAGTTTGAAGAATACATCTTGTACAGTACAAGCTTCTATCTTTCTGCATTTCATTCCAAAAAAAAAAATAGTATCTGGAGATTATAAGATGTGTTCCACATTATAGCCTTCATTCTCACTTCACACTCTGCAATAAGCTTCATGATTCTTGTCTTCAACTTGTGCTCATTGAATGTTTCTCCTTCATAAGTACATATGTTTCTTTGGAACCAAATTTCTTTAAGTGTAATAAAAGTTGTAGTCCTCCACACTTCATTCACAGCAGGGCTTTTATTTTTGCATCTTTGAATAAGTCATCAAAATATCTTGGATTTATAAAGCAGAACATGCCACCTAGCCATTTCCAAATGATTTCACTATAATTACAATTTCATAGTATGTGCTCAAGGGTTTCCTCAATTTTTTTTGCAAAAGTAGCATCTTGAAGCAAGCTGAAATTTTCTGGATTTCATTTTTTCATCTGTTGAGCAAATTCTTCTAACCAGTTTCCAGATATTACTTGAGACACTAGGATGTACAGAGTGGTGCCATACCTGGGTAGTCCATTGTAGCTTAGGTTGTTTTGTTCTGATACATTCCACAGCTGATGATATAGAGAATGATCTGGTGATAGTGCCACACCAGATTCTTATGTCTTTCTCATTATTAATTACTGTAAGTTCATTTATATCTATTATATGTAAGATTGCTGCAGGAATCCATCCAACAACAAATCTGCAACCTTCATATTGGGGAATTGTATCATATATGTATTTTTAGGAAATAATTCAGATAGTGCTTTATCTTTCACACATTTGTCTTTCCAAACTGAAAATTTTCTCCATCTCCCACTATCCACCTTGTATGGTTTTTAACTTCTTCTGCAATCCATTTCAAACCATGAAGGATAAATGATTTTTTTATAGTAACCAATCCATTCCCCTGTTTGGTGATAAATTTTTCTTGAAAGTATCTAGCCCATTCCTCAGTGTTGTTCATCATTTTCCATAGCAGTTTCATAAGCAGTGCTTTAGTTAGTATTTCTAATCTTCTCAGACCCATACCACCTTCTGCTAGTGGAGTACACACTAAATCCCATTTCAAAGAGATGCTTTTTCTTGTTGAAGGGTCTCCAGTCCAAAGCAAATTTCTCATTATTTTTTCGCACTCCTTTAAAGCTCTTTTAGGACATTTATAAATTTCCATACTGTAGATAGGGAAACTGCATAGTACATGTTTTACCAGAATTATTTTTTCTTAGAAGGATAACAACTTTCCTTTCCACCCTGCTAGACTTTCTTGCATTTGTTCCACACAGCTCCAAACATGTGATGATTTTATGCAACCTGGAGTTAGCATTACACCTAAATACTTATCTGGAAATGATGATAGTGGCATGTTATATTCTGCTGCAAGTTGAGCTTTTCAAAATTCACTTGTCCATCCAATGAAGCATTTGCTTTTTGCAAGACTGACGACTTGACCAGAAGAAGCTTGATAGTATTTTAATGTGCTTAATAGTTTTCTAAAATTTCTTTTATCCCCATTACAAAATAGAAATATATCATCAGCAAAGAATATGTGAGATGGCTGCACTCCATTTCTTGAAGCCATTGGTTGAAGTTGACCATTTTGCACCATTCTAGTTAATATTCTTCTCAATAGGTCTTCTGCTATTACAAATATGAGTGGTCATAGGGGATCACCTTGTCTCAACTCTCTCCCTACTTGAAAGTAACCAACAAGACCACCATTTAGTAATACTGATATTCTGGCTGATTTCAATAAAATGTGAAGCCATTTGATCACTTGTTCAGAGAACCCAAAATTTGTCATGACCTGAAATAAAAATTCCCAACTGAGAGAGTCATAAGCTTGAGTTATATATAGCTTGAGACCCATATTTCCACTCTTCTTTTAACTTCAAGTTCATTCACCAATTCTGATGCCAGCACAATTTGTTCTTGTATGTTTCTTCCCTTAATGAATGCACCTTGCTGAGGAGTTACAATTTTTTGTATTATACTGCCAAATCTTGCAGTTATAATCTTTGTTATCACCTTGGAACTAAAGTTCATCAGTCCAATGGGTATGAATTGACTTGCTCTTTTGGAATTCTTGACTTTTGGAAGTAGGAGTAAAAAATTAGCATTAAAACCTTGAGGAATAAACCCCCCCCCCCCCTCCAACAATACTGTACATCTCTTGTTAAATATTTACCCATTATATCCCAAGCATATCTAGAAAACCAACCTGCAAACCCATTAGGGCCAGGTGCACTATCTGGATCAAATTCAAAAACCGCTTGTTTAATTTCTTCATCTGATGACACCAATTCTAAGATTTTATTCTCATCATCACTCACTAACTTTGGAATGTCTTGAAATATATCCGGTGTAAAGCATACTTCTTGATATTTAAATTTCTTTTCAAAGTGAGATGTTAAGACATTTGCAATCAGTTTTTGATCAGCTACTATATTCCCATCCGAGTCTTCTAATTCCACTATTGCATTCTGAGCTTGCCTTATCTTTAAATTTACGATGCTCCTTCTTTTAACCACTTGACTCTTGATTTTTGTTGAATTATTTATTTTTGTTGTTCATTTAGCACCTCTTGAATTCCTCTTGCAGTTATTAAGTTGTTCAAAAGGTTGTTATCCTCTGGATTTTTATCTGACAAGAGAGTAGCTTGTAATACATTTGCTTCTACTTGCTCCAGCTTTTTTGTTACATCACCAAATGTATTCCAATTCCATAGCTGAATATCCTTTTTCAATGACTTTAGTTTATTCATAAAGATGAATATAGGATTACCTGTTTTTTCAAAATTCCATGAAGCATGAATTTGTTGAAGAAACTCAAGGTGGCTTCTCCATACTTTTAAAGCTTTGAATAGAACATTATTAGGTTTTGGAGTAACAACATTTGCACCATATAAGAATCCATGATCAGAGATTCCTCTTACACCAACTTTGTACCCCCAACTTGGATAAATATCTAGCCATTTATCATTGAAAACTGCTCTATCAAGGTTACAAACTATCCTTTTTTTTTCCAACTCTATTATTACACCCAGAGAATTCTAATCCAGTTTTGGGAGCTTGAATGAGACCACAACAATTCAAAAAATCTGTAAATTCTCTCATTGATATTCTCAAAGGAGTGAGTCCTCTAATTTTTTCTTTTATACTTGTTACTATATTAAAATCTCCAATTACAAGCCAAGGCTTATTAAAACTATTTATTGTCTCCAATTCTTTCCATAGATCTCTTTTGTTTATTGTTAAAGTAGTTGCATGTACACCAGTAATTAAAACACTCCCTACTTTCATTGTTATTGATTGTCTTGAACTTGAAATTATTGTAGGAGTATTTATTGAGGAACTCCATAGAATCCATATGTTTCCTTTATTTTCTTCACAAGAATTATGAATAAGACTATAATGCATACCAGGTAGCTTTAATTTTTTGATAAAATATGAAGAAGCCCATAATTTTCGTTATGCTAAAATCACTAAAGAAGGACAAAAATATTTAACTATATTTTTAAGTTTGTCTTTGGCCTTAGTTCTCCTCAGGCCTCTGATATTCCAGTATATAACTTTCATGTTGAAGGTGGTTGAGAAGATGAAATTCTCCTTTCTTGACCATTTTTACTCACATTGGGATTTGTATTAGTTGTTTATCTTCTAGTGGTAACATTAAGTATTAGTTTACCAATTTTTGCTTTTGTAGTATTACTCTCACTTGGACATTCAGCTTCAGTATTCTTTGTAGTAGTTTTTGTGCTCCCAGATTTGTCTTCTTGTATAACTATTTCAACATTACTCTCAGTTGAACTAGAACTAGCTTCAGATTAACTGATGGAAGGATGCAAATTCACCACATTATTTGTTGGGGGGACACTAGAGACCATGGTAATAATTTTGTCAACTGAAAGACTTGGAAAAGCTTTATAATAATTTAAAGCACCACTGAATTCTTTATTATTCTCTTGTAAAAAATGAAATCTTCTTGAAGATGTAGTTTCCTTTTGCAGTATGGAGGAATTATGGCATCAATTATTTCATTATCACTTAGCATATTTTCATCAATGTGATCTATAATATGCTCTATATCATTATCCTTAGAAGTAAAGCAAATGTCAAATCCTCTAGTTTCAGGAGGTGTCACCAACTTAGGTTTCCATTGCTTTTTTGGTTTCTCTGGTGGGATCTCTTGAGTTGTTTCATTAAGAGGCATTCCATTTTTATTTGATTTGCATTCTGCTACTAAATGACCCACGATCTTGCAGTGGTAACAAAATTTGGGTAGCTTTTTTATCATAATAGATTGCTCTATTTTACCATATTTTGATTCAAGAACTACTTTACTTGGTATTGGTTTAGCAAAATCAATTTCCACCAACACACTAGCATAATATCCAATCTTTTTTTTAAAGATAGTTTCATCCACTTTTATAGCGCTGCCCATTTTATTACCTATTTGAAGAATGATATTTTCCTTCCAGTACTCTATGCTCAACCCAGGAAAGGTAACCCAAACAAATGCTGAAGAAGTTTTTTGACTATCCGGATTGAAATTTGGCTCCCATGCTCTTAACTTCAAAGCTTGTGATTCAACCATCCAAAGACCCCTCCAAATGATATTTCTGTCCTCCTCATTATCTAATTTGATTATAAAGAAGCCTTTCCCCAAAGGAATGAATTGAACTGAACCTTTCAAAACCCATTATTTTCTCAAAGATGTTGAAGCAATATCCATTTTCAATTTAACAAAATCAAGCCTACCAATCAAACTAAATCTCCATTCATTTAAACTTTCATCTATAATATCATCATGTATGAACACTGATGGAACATCCACAGTAATAGTAGCAGAAGAAGATACGAAATGGAAATTAAAATTTGAATCACAATTTTCTAGGTTAGAACGAAAATCGTTTCTCGATCAGATTTTATTTAACTGCGACATAAGTTCTAGTAATTAATAGCATGATTTTGTATCACCAATCATCAGATTTAATGAAAAACACACATGAATTAATGAAGATGATCGATGCTGAAAATGAAAACAAAAAAAATTAAAGACCGATTCCGTCGCCGAGTCAAGAACCGATTCCCAGAGCCTCTCAAACTCAAGGGTTATGTTTTCTTGGATTGGCACTGTGAGTTGATAATTCCTTTTTATGTGACCATTATTTTTAAATGGAAATAACATTGTTCTTTATTTTTTGATACTTATCTATATGATAACATACTTACTACATGCATATTTTATAGTAATTGTACAACATAACATGTACCTGGGAGACCAGTGTTTGAGTCAAACCCATTCTACCTTTGGAGTTCATATAAACCCAATGTTTGTATTGGGAAGATCGATAGTGAATAAACAAAGGGTTATTTTGTTTTTGGTATTCAGGTTTTGTCCAACTTTGCTGTTTGGTCTAACATTTGTCCAGCTTGGCGTTTGGTACTTGGAAAAGACGTTGACCCGCGTTGACTCTTGACTTCCGTTTGGCATTTATTAAAAATGAATATAAAATCTAATAATTAACCGAATTTACTATTATACCCTTAATTTTAACCAGAAGGGAGTAAAGTTTGGCAACAGTAGAAAAACATGATATTTTCTTCTCATGATTGTTCTTCATAGGATGTTTCCTCCACCTCTCGCCATCCCATCACCGCCACCGCCACCACTTCCCTTCTTCTCACTACCACTACAATTACCGCCATCATCACCACCAAGGTATAATAAAACCCTTTAGCCATTCATCCCATAACATCACCAGGATCAGTCGATCAATAAGTCTCCTTCCCTACGGGTCACCACCACCAGAACCATCTACAACTTCTACACAGCCTCAGGCCAATTCACCACCAGTGCCTTCACCATCACCATCACAACCGTTGTGCATCACAGACCCAAGCCAAAACCAGTTGCAGATCTGCCTTAAGCCATTAATCGACACATTTGATTCCTACACCATTCCCAACATCTCAGCCATACAATCTCCAGTCGCATCAGTAAGATCCATCGTAGCATCAACAAATCATTCTTCCCAACCTTGAGCATCAAACTCTACTAATTTCATCCTTGGCATTTGCTGTGTCAATTCAACTCAAACCATCCCTATGTCACATCACAGTCTCAATTCCACAATTGCAACAACATCACAACTATCAATCTTCTTCCAATCTTCAAAGCCATTAACTTCTCTACAACAAACACCATTCCCTTGCAACTCAAGAGCTTCTATTATTGCCGGAAATCATCATCAACCCCATCGAATATCACTAACAATCGAAACCCATCTCGTCATTTTAATTGCAAACACCACCACTTCTCATGCTCTGAACATAATAAAATTCAGTTGCAATCTTCAATAGAACATCATCATCTCCTCCATTAATAGAATCATTACCAAATCATTCACAGAAATTCCCACCATCATCCATCTCATAGTCGTTTCAGGAAATCGATTAACACATTCAAGATCCCCAAATCAAAAATCAAAACCTAAAATTTCAACTCCCAAAGCATAAAAATTCAATTGATTTGAGATCCAAATCAAATGATTTTAGACCAAAATTGAAACCCAACGAAACCCTTATTGCATAGATTCTATCATGAACCAAAACTGAAACCCAAAGATGAATCAAAGCCCTAATGTAATCAAAACATCAAAACCCTAACTAAACACAAATTCTTCCATAACTAAACCCAATTCGTATCTGAAAGAAAATAGAGCAGATTCTAAAGAATCGATGGCAGTAGCAAAGAGCTAGATTAGAGAGAGGATAAAAATTCCTATCGGTGCTGCGAATAAGCCTATATCAGGTTATACAGAGGTGTGGGTTTGTGGAGGCGGAAGAAGTGAAGTAGAAAATCAATTTTGGGAGTGGGAGAGACTTTTCTGGTAAAGTAAAAGGGCAAAATAGTAAACTAGAGTAGTAATTAGATTTTATTTAATTTTTATAATAATTATCCAACGGAAGTCAAGCTCTAGCCAAGTCAACATGGGTCAACATTTTTTCCAGGTACCAAACGCCAAGCTGGACAAATGTTAGACCAAACAGCAAAGTTGGACAAAATCTGAGTACCAAAAACAAAATAACCCATAAACAAATCTTTTGAAATAAGGCGGTTGGGTCGATGCAACGATCATAATGCAAGTTGTTTCGTATGATCTATATATACAGTATCAGCAACATGTAACTAACTTCTACAAATATGTGACCAAAGTTTATTGGGAGGTTGAAGCATAAGGGTATGTTAGTGACAATATTAAACACATTATTGAAGAACCCGGACGTTGAACATATACTCATTCCGCCTCAACAACAATTATCATACGTAAGTTATCGCAAACTTAATTTTATAAGTAAACAAAAATATGTGCTAATGTAATTTATTTTTTACATGAAAACATGAAGCTTATGATCTGGTTCAACAATATACCGATTTTACTCAAGGATTTCGCCAGTTTACAATAAATGCAACTAAAGAAAAGATAAATTTTACAAAATCGCAACAACATTTTGGAGGCACAGTTTGATGTGGTTTTTATGTTGTAGAAAAAGTGGTAAGAAAGATGTCGTTCACTCATACTTGTAAAGGATGATTTTTAGATTCAAAATAAAATAGAAAATTCAATTGAAGTTGTTATCAAGATTTTAGAGAAAACTGAGACTATGGATTCCACTATTTTCCAATTTTTCATGTGATTCAATATTAATACTTATCATGCAATTCTAAACAATATTGCTCCAGAAGAAATTATGATTCTAAAATATTGCCAATGGTAGATTTTCAAAATACTAGTTGTTAATCTCAAGCATGGAACATCAAGATCCCTAAGCTAAGCATGCACCATCAAGTGAAAACACAACAAGTCAATAAAAATCATTATTTAAATTTTGATTCAATGCAAATAATCATAAAAAGAATTGCAGAAATTAACAAAATAATTGTTACCACATGATTGTTGGAAAAATAGCTTCCTCCGTCGCCTCAGCTAAGGGGTTTAGCTCCTCATATTAATCACTTGCTCAAATTGGGTATTCATAGCTCAAAAGTTGATTTAAAGGGAGAATAAGTATAAAGCAGCGAGTTTGTAACAAATAACCAATTGTTACAGAACCCTCCGTTACAGAAAAACCCTAACAGTTGTAATTGTTGGAAAACTGTCATAAAGCGTTAAAATTTGAAATAATAGGCAACAGAAAGAACCCTCCCCTATCTGCGACTGACTTGGGAGGTATTTTGTTCTTCAGCTTCTTCTTCTTCCTGCTGGTGATAAACTCGCCTGCAACTTTTCTGTTTTTGATTCTGAAAGTCCCCTAACTCTCCCCTAGGTCTCGATCACTCTTGTGACCTCCTAGAAATCTTTATATACACAATAGGCCTATTATAACTCGTTTAATCTTCACTCGAAAGTCACAGACGTTTCCTCCCTTTTCTGCTCTTCACCGCGTCTTTGTTTTGTTAACAAATCTTCCCTTAGATAGATTACAATCTCGTGGAGAATATATCCTCCCTAATTCGCACCTAACTTCCCAAATAAACTCGAAAAATCCCGAGTTTATCTTTGTCCTGTTTTACCAAGAATGTTTGTGGAACTTATTCTTTCCCTGTTTTGATAACCTTCCACTATACGAAGATTTTGTTCTCTTTTCGCGTCTTCCAACTGGCAGATATTTCTCAATACATAACTCAATCGCAAGAGAATATCTCTCGCACGCACTTTCCATAAACCAAAACCGAGAAACTTGTTTAATCCCAAACTCGATTATCCAGCCCAAGCTACGCCGTTAAATCACTTATAATATCCCTGTTTATCCAAATATAATCCAACGCAACAAAGTTTGATGATTGAATCTCTCTACAAAAGCTTCAAAATCCGAACCCAAACTCTATTCGTGACTGCATATATATGTTTCCCGCCAAAAACAGATTTCAAACGTAGGGGATGAGTGTCCCTTAGCAAATTCTGGGGCGCCGATAGTAATTTGTGTGCCCCTTAGTAATTTGGTCACCCCTTATCCACTGCTGGAGTCCCTTTAGCACATTCCCTGGTGGGTGCAAATAATAATTTTCGGGCATAAATAGTACTTTTCCTGGGTGCCTTTATCAACTCCT
Source organism: Papaver bracteatum (assembly GCA_023529315.1). Taxonomy (NCBI): domain Eukaryota; kingdom Viridiplantae; phylum Streptophyta; class Magnoliopsida; order Ranunculales; family Papaveraceae; genus Papaver; species Papaver bracteatum. The sequence continues at coordinate 511,557 of JAJJWX010004500.1, forward strand.
CCAGGTGCCTTTAATGCAAATCTGAGGTGTCTTTAACCCTTCTCTCCTTAGGTTCAAATGCCACTTTGCGAGCCAATTTTGCCGCAAAAGCTTATTTCTCCAAAAACACCTACAAAGACATAAAAAGCCATAATAAATACAAAATCGAGCACTAACAATATATACAATTGAGATAAATCAGACACAAAAATGTGTCTATCAAATACCCCCAAACTTATTATTTGCTAGTCCTCGAGCAAATCAAATCTCGAAAATACAATCCTAACTCACTGTCGCAGGCATCGTCGATTGCATTTAGCGTATGCAAGAATCCTTTAATCCCCTAGGTGGCCCTAATGGCCGAGTTATAGTCTCGGGAGGGCCTACTAGAGATATACCCACAAAACCTTTATATTCCATACCTTAGATATCTACGCAGAACCTTGGAAGGCACTAAAGAATCTCCTTGGTTGGCATACTTATTGACTACAAGAGGAAATACCCTGATGCGAAATTCCAATTGTTGTATACGAGTTTTTACTCAAGCATACTAAAATTCATATATAAGTGACAGAGCTCTACTCAGATAGTCGCATTATGGACATCAATATCCGGAGTCAACAAATCACATGGATAGATTAAGAGATGGATATAGAAAAACATTGGTGGTTTTGATGTTGACTAGGTGAACGGTGTTTCTCATATCTGTCTGAAGGCCACTGCCAAAATGAAACTATCCTAATGGACTGAGATACTGGTCTGACTAATATCAACACAACTGGCATATAAATGGGAACCAGTGGTCAATAATCTTAATTCTAGATCAACTCGTCCGACATATACAAGGGAACCAGCGGTTGATTTATTCACTGAACATTAACAATTAACCTTTTTTTTTTTTTTTAACAACATGATCAGATTTTACGGAACCAAGTGCATGCTTCTTGTCAGCAGATTACATGGTAATTCCCATGGATCCTGCGTTTCACGCTTGTTTAGGCAAAGGAGACAGGGAGAACACACACATATTGCTATCCAAGTGTTAATTTTTATTGATTTTTATTTTTGAGAATTATTCTGTTTGGTCTGATTGGCCTGGTCTGGGTTTTTTTTCTTCGTAACTCAATCACTCTATTTCACCCTTGCAGTGGTAACAAATTGATTCGTGAGCCCCACCTAATCACTTAGAGAAACATATTTTAAAAAGAAAACAAAATAAAAATAGAAGTGAAAAGGACTCAACGAGATATGGCGAAACTACCATGTTATTTCTAACACCTGAGCTCTGTGCTTTTATGAATAGACTCTTTAGATGTTGCCATCTAATCAGATTGGTTCCTCAACTCCTACAACCAAAATGCTTCCATCCACTTAGATTGGTTAGTGCCATCCTTAATAAGCATAAATTTCTAGGCTATGGAGTTTATTTATTGCAACTAAAAAGTTTCTCCCATACCCCCAAACTTAAATCTAACATTGTCCTCAATGTTCTAAACATGAAATTAAAAGCATGAACAAGGAGAAACTGTTACCATTTGAAGCAAAAGAGATAAGGAAAGATATTACCGTGTCACATGAATATTGGGTTACCTACCAAGAAGTGCTAAGTTTAAAGTCTTCAGCCAGACATCACATACCAAAAAATGGCTAATTACCTTTCAAATCATATATCAATAGTCGAAACAACTGTGGGTCAACAAAATCAAATAAAATTTCCACAATTATAAGACAACATCACCAAATCATAAAAATGAACAGACAGAGCATATCCTCATCCAAGGTTTCCTGCAAGACAACTGGGTTTTTCTGTGGTGCCCACTTGGGCTTCATATGAGTGTCTTGACAAACAGATTCTTCTAAACTATGGGTTTCTAATTCTTGGATTTCCTCCCCGTTAGTATTAGGAGGATCAGGTTGTGGAGTCGGAAGAGACTCAGGTAATACTTCAGGCACACTAGGATCGATTCCCAAGTTAATTAGAGACTTCTAATGGGGAAATTGACGATTACTACCCCCAAACTTAGAATTTTGGGTGTCTATAGATAGACTAATCACAATATTCCTAATTTCTAGACCATTAGGTTCATGAAAAAGGCCATCAGGTGGTTCATCCTCTAAATGCATTTTCTAAATGCATTTGAGGCAAACAAACTGTAGGACTTATATATTTCATATCCTCTATGGGCAAACTTAAAGTTTCCTTATCGTCTTGAAGCACGATCTCTAGCCTACTGTCCTGATCGGAAGCTATAATCACATGCAAAGTTTCATATGGGCCTAAAAATGCATAACTAGGGTCCAACTTAGGAGGCTCTTCTAAATAAGGGATTAAGGTAGATCCAGAATCTAGTAATGGTTCGACCCTAGCTTTCCATTTATCAATATCTAACACGGGAATAGAATCCAACATAGCATTTACTTGTTCAATGTTGCTATCTTCGTCGAAATCCATGCTAAAGTGGGCTAGACAACTCTCTAATGGATCTTCCGATACGATGTTTGGTAATGACTCTTGAATTAAGGTTCTTATCATGTTCACCTCTTCAATGCAAGGGTCATCTAGCTCAGAATGTAGCTTATTGACATTAAAAATATTCAACTCAATAATCAGATTACCAAAAGATAGATTCATAATACTAGTTCGACAGTTTATGATCGCATTAGACGTAGCTAAAAATGGGCGACCTAAAATCACAGGTATCTGGTTCTCTAGGTCAGGGAAAGGTTGGGTATCTAAAACCACGAAATCCACAGGGTAAATAAACTTGTCGACCTTAATTAAAACATCCTTTATCACACCACGAGGAATTTTAACAGACCTGTCAGCTAACTGGAGTGTTATCTTGGTAGGTTTCAATTCACCGAGCCCTAGATTTAAGTACACATGGTATGGGAGTAAGTTCACACTAGCTCCTAAGTCAAGTAAATCTTTATCTACCCGATGTTTTCCTATCATGCAGGCAATAGTAGGGGCACCTGGGTATTTATACTTAGGAGTTGTGGGGTTCTGAATGATCGAACTTACATGACTGGATAAAAAGGCTTTCTTAGGGACACTAAGCTTTCGCTTTCGCGCACACATATCCTTGAGGAACTTGGCATAAGCCGGAAGCTACCTAATAGCTTCTAATAACGGAAGATTTATGGTAACTTCTTAAAAACCTCCATTATGTTATTGAAGTTGGATTCACTCTTTGTTGGTACTAATAGTTGTGGAAATGGGGATCTAGGCATAAAATAGGGCCTCTAAAGAACCGAATTGGCATCATCAGAAATTTTATCAGTCTCCTCAGCTATGGATGGTCATGAGGGGTGAACTACAGTATGCTCACTATCGGGCATGGTTACCTAATTGTCTACAACTCTACCACTCCTAAGGGTGCTAATATCATTCAATTGATGTGATGGTTTTGCACCTATTTCATGAACTCCTCTAGGGTTGGGTTGTGTTTAACTAGGGAACCTACCTTTTTTCTCTCAATGACTTATTTATCAGACTAACCTGTGTTTTTAATTCGGCAATAACTTGACTATTTTCTTGCCCTATCATGTTACTAGCTTCCACACTTTGTGAAAGTGATTGGTGCATCTTTTCAGTATTTCGAATAAATGAGGTGAGAGTTTCCTCTAGATTTAAAATTTTCTTATCGGACTGATTATGAACCTGAACTTGTCCTGAAGGATTCTTAGTATAGCCAAAACCTGAGGGAGCATTAGAATTAATAAACTGACCTTGACTCTGGCCCTTAGACCAAGAAAGGTTCGGATGGTTTCTCCAACCAAGGTTATAAGTTTCTGAATATGGGTCGAACTTCTGAGAATTATCAAATCTAATTGTTATTGTAAAGAGCATTGGCTTTCTCTTCCATAATTTGGCCTTCCCAAAAAGGCTTCACTCGACTACTAGTGTGACCCACTTCTAAAGCTTCTAACCTTTTAGCTATTGCTGCAATTTTGGCATCTGATTCATAGCCTCCTTCTACCTTATTAACGTTTCCTCTTCCTAGAAGAATTTTTTTCTGGGGTTCCTTATTATTTTCCCATTGTTGGGTCTTTTCGGCGATTTCATTCAAAAATGTCATCGCCGCATCAACTGTTTGGTTTTCAAACCCACCCGTACACATAGCTTCCACTATGGTTGTAGTGGAATAATCTAAACCCTCATAAAGGATATGAACTAACCTAACCTTTCTAAACCATGGTGAGGAAATTGGGCTAATAAATCATTGAACCTTTCCAAATACCTATACAAAGATTCTCCCTCCTGTTGAGAAAATGTACAGATTTACGTCCTAATCGACGATGTTTTGTGCCTAGGGAAAAACTTGTTCAAAAAGGAAGATGTAAGTTGTTCATATGTTTCAATTGACCCGGAAAGATTCTGAAAACGGTGTTCGTGAACTTATTGATAGGTGTAGAATACACCTAATTTACTATCTAGTAGTTTATGCTTTCTTTGCTATTTTTCTTGTAAATTATGTATTTTACGTGTGTTTTTGAGTTATTAGGTACTCTGGAGTCGCATGGAGGAAAGGAAGAAGAAATCACCAAAATTGAGCAAGAAAGGGCAAATTTGTCATTTCTCATGAAAACACTATCGGGAGACGAGCCACGGTTAAAGGGCAACTCTCTCAGAGGAGTATTAAAAACAGGCCAGCCCATGTTAAAGGGGCATCTTGCTTTTGGAAGAATTATAAAGAGCAGCCAGCTATGGTTAAGGGGTTACCATCTAGGGTGTCCCTTATCAGTTATCAGTGGGTGTAAGTATCCTGGGTGGCTTCATATGGGGCGCAAATAGCCACCCAATTATTCTAAACCCTATCATCGAGATATTATATCTCATTCATTTGTCTCTGAAATTGAGAGAAAAGCTGCGCATCGAGATATTGATTGAATTCATGGAAGCTCGAGATGATTTCCGACAAATCGAGAGAAGAAGAGATTGAAATTAGAATTAGGGTTTTACGATGAGGAAGGGGATCTACTGTTTATTTTGAATCTGGGAGATGGGTCAAGAACACAAGTGGAAGAAATGGTGAGGAGATGGGTTTCTGAAATGAAGAAGTGAACCTGTTGTTGAATAAGATCTCTATTTGAAGTTTTGGTGGAATGGGTATGAGGTTATATCGAAGTTCAGTGGCGAGATTGGAAGTTGTTGATTGAGTTCGATCGGTTTCAAAGTCAGTAAATCACAGGATGTTGGTTCGATTGAAGAACAACACTGCTGCTGTTGAATCCGAGAAGAAATTAGGGTTCTTGGTGGAAGAACGAGATGGGTTTGAGCTCCTGAATGACGAGATGAAATTGTTGTTGTAGATGGGTTGATACAATGGCAGTGAATCAAGAATAGGGTTGTATCTGGAGTTTAAAACAGCTAGATGAAATTGACAGGGTTGTTGTATGGAACGAGATGTGAAATCTGGTGGAGGAATTGAAGCAGTGCAGTGTGGGGTCGAAATTGGTGAAATTTGAGATGGATTCCTGCTGTTGTCGAGACTCGGTGAAATGGGTTAGAAGAAGATGATGATCTGCAGACAACAAGGGTTTTAATGGGATTCGTCTGTGTTCTTGAGGGTATGATGTTGTTCAGGGGAAGATGGGTGCAGCTGTTTAAAGCTGTATTGCAAGAATGAATACATGAACGAATAGATGTATGTGCTAGGATTTGTGCAGAGAATGAAGAGAAGAATGGCCTGAAAACAAAGGCCGGAAATGTCCTGTAATTAGCCGAAACTCGACCAAATCATCCCTCCGGCGAGTCAACTCGGTGCCGGCGATGACCGATTCCGATGAGCCGATCCAGCGCAGTGACTCAGACGATTAAGACGACTCAGCCCAGAATCAGAAAGCTAACTCGCCAGCTGACTCCCCTCCCTTGACTTTTGACTAACTTTTGACTGTCGGTTTAACCTTTGACCGTTAGTCCTAACGGTTGACTGATGGAATATTCTGTCACCGGGGGAGAATTTTCAGGTGGCCGGCGACGACTAATTCCGGCCAACTTCTGGCCAAAAACACAGTTTTCCGGTGAGTAAAATTACAGAATTTTGGGTGGACTTCTCTCATGTGTGTGAAGACTTAGAATTGGGAATTGGATGAAAACTTGGAAGTTTTGGAGAATTGGACTAGAAATTGGAATATGGCTCAAATTGGGAAAGTGGTGTTCTTTTGGAATGATGATTCTTTTCCTACAAAGACATGGAGAGTATTGAATCCTATAAATAAAGGAGTTCTCTACAACTTTTTACACACATCTACTTTGGAGAAGGAGTTAAAGTGCACAAGGATTGGAGGAAGGAGCAACCATCATCTTTTCAATAAGTTTTTCTTTCTTCCTTTATTATTATTATTGTGTGAACTCCAAATTATGAGTAGCTAATTTTCTTATTGATTGAGGTTGAATTCCTAGTTCTTAATATATGGTTTGAGTTTTGTTTCAATTCTACTTTGAAGTTTTTCATTTGATTATCGATTGTTTTTACTAATATTAGTGTTTATGTTTGATTGATAGGTTGTTTGGGTGGCCAACCAAATTGATTTGTTAATTAATCTAAAGCTAGTGAAAGTTAGGGGATAAGTAATTGTTTCTTGACTATTTACATAAGTAGAAAACACAAGACCTTGCGGAGGGATTCCGTGGAGCAATTGTGTGTGAAAATAACGTTAGCAAGTGGACCTTGATCTAAGAGTTTAACTACTAATATCAACCTAATAAATTCATGAATCTTAATTCATTTAACTAAATTACATCTTGGGTGATCTACTACTAGGTGGTTTGGTGAATAGAATCCGGTAGGCGAGAACTTCCGTATCCGGTGAAATAAGGGATTTTGGGGTTAGCACTGATCTAGCTGCTATACCTACGGTTGGTGATAATCTATGACTAATAACAAGTGGAAAGAACATAACTTTAATCATTGTTTTGCAGCGAAGAAGGATTCCTTGATCTATTCTCTCTCATTGATTTCAACTTACACTTTTAATTACTTTGTTTATTTCTTTTGCTTTATAAATTTTACAACCAATACCCCCCTTTTGTGACAATTTTACAACTAATAATCTCTTGCTCCTCGTGGGATCGATCTTGACTACCCTATATTACTTGTTAATTAGGTAGTAACATATTAATTAATTTGTTGTGGTTACGACACACATCAAATTTTGGCGCCGTTGCTGGGGAGCAACGAGCGATTTTAGCTTTTTTTATTTTTCTTTTTGCTTTATTCTTGCTTTGTTAGATTCTATACCGTATCTAACTTAGTTTTGTGAACCTTGTTGTAGGTACTATATCTTTGGTGAATGCTTTAAGGGGGAAGACCGAGTCCAATTGGAATACGTCTTCGATCCAGCACTCAACTAAAGGACTTTATTCGAGCGGTTAACACTCCGCTTCCTCGTTCTACATCAAGTGAATTCGCATATTCAGACATAAAATAAGAAGCAATGGGTGATCGTACACTCAAGGACCTAGCTTCTCACAAGATCGATACACAACAATGGTGTATCCAAACTAACTCAACTTTCGAGATCAAGTCGGGGTTGATTAGAGAATTACCAAAGTTCCATGGCATGGTGAATGAAGACCCAAACAAACATCTTATGGACTTCAACACCATAGTCACGACCATGCTTCCACCGAATACTAATGCGGATGGAGCAATGTTGAAAGCTTTTCCGTTCTCTTTGGCGGGCAATGCTAAGGAATGGTTATATTATTTGCCTTCCAGAAGTATCACAACATGGAATGGGATGAAGAAACTTTTCCTCGAGAGATATTTTCCCGCATCAAAGGTTACTCAAATTCGCAAAGAAATTTATGGGATAAAGCAACATATGGGAGAGTCATTATATGAATGTTGGGATCGATACAAGATATTGGTGACAAGTTGTCCACACCATCAATTTAGTGACGCCATGATAATCCAATACTTCTATGAAGGTCTCCAAACAAGTGATAGATATCTTCTTGTCGCCGCCGGTGGTGGTGCACTAGTGAACAAGACGGTGGCCGAAGCTACCGAGTTGATTGAAAGTATGGCGGCAAACTCGCAACAATTCTATGCAAGAGGTGATTCAATGGTTAAGTTGGTGCATGAGGTTAGTGACTCGTCTTCATAATCCGATCAACGGTTAAACAACATAGAGAGGGTAGTGCAACAGTTGGCCGCGGTAATTATTCCGGATGATGAAACCGAACAAGTAAATGCTTTATATCCAAATCAAAGGCCAAGGTACGATCCATACTCAAATACTTACAATCCCGGTTGGAAGGATCATCCCAACTTTAGTTATGCAAACAAGCAAGTGGCGGCTCCTAATCCATATGCGCAACAAGGTGGATTCCAACAATCACGTTTCCAACCTCAACAACAACAATTCCAACCACAACAAGTCAAGGAGAAAGATTCTTCGAATAATGACAAGTTGAATGTGATAATGCAAAGCATGCAAGGTCTCACTTCTATGTTACAACAAACCCAACAAAAGACCGATTCGGCAATCAAGGATTTACAAACTCAAATGGGACAATTGGCGACCGATATGAACTTAATGAAAGCTCAAGCATCCACAAAGCTTCCTTCACAACCAATTGTGAATCCAAGAGAGAATGTTAGTGCGGTTACTTTAAGAAGTGGAAGATAAGTGGAGAGTCCAACTCGTCATGAAGAAGCTAGTGAAGAGGTAGTCAAAGAGAAGGAGGATGCCGAACCAAGGGAGACTTCAACACCAACCGCCCAATCCAAGGAACCGGTTCCTACTTTCACTACTCCACCACCTTTTCCTAGTCGTTTTGCTAAGTCTAAGGAGGAAGCTCAAGATAAGGTACTCATGGATATCTTCAAGAAGATAGAAATCAACATTCCATTCATAGAGGCCATAAGGACAATGCCAAGGTATGCTAAGTTCATGAAGGAATTATGCACAAAGAATGATAGGTTGCTTGATAATGAAATTACTAAAGTTGGCGAGAGTGCGTCGGCTATGCTTTTGAAGAAGATGCCTACAAAGTGCACGGATCCCGGTGGTTTCACGGTGCCAATTACTATTGGTAAGAAAAGGTTTGAACATGCTTTACTTGACTTGGGAGCTTCCATTAGTGTGATGTCGGACGATATATATGACTCCTTGAATCTTGTCCCGTTGAAAGAGACAAGAGTTATTATCCAACTAGCAAACAAGTCTAACATCTATCCAAAGGGACTTGTAGAAGACGTTCTAGTGCAAGTGAATGAGTTAATTTTTCCGGTGGATTTCTTTGTGGTGGATATGGACAACAATGAGAATCGGTCGTCTACTTCTCTACTTCTTGGGAGGCCATTTATGAAGAACGCAAAGATGAAGATTGATGTGGACAAGGGTACACTCACTATGGAATTCGACAAGGAAGTAATACACTTCAACATATTTGAAGCCATGCGCTACCCAAGTGATGTGCATTCCGTTTACTCTATTGATGTGGTTAGTTCATTAGCGCAACAAATGGTGGAATTGAATCGAGAGGACGAACTTGATGTGGTGTTGCAAAAGAGCATTGAATTGGACGTCCACGGCGTGTCTAACTTGGATGTTGAAATTTCAACGGAATTGGTGGAGACGTGTGGTGCCTTGACGGCATTACAAGAAGCTAAGGGTAATGTTTCCTATATTTCTTTACCCGTGATTGATGAATTACTTGTACCATCTATTGTGAAAGCGCCTAAACTAGAGATGAAGCCACTTCCGAACCATTTGAAGTATGCATTTTTGGGAGATGGATATGAGCTTCCGGTAATTATTTCAGAGAACCTCACACCGGTACAAGAAGACCATTTGCTTAGAGTCTTGAAAGAGCACAAAACGGCTATTGGGTGGACAATTGCGGACATCAAAGGCATTAGTCTATCCATATGCATGCATAGGATTCTAATGGAAGATAACGTGAAGCCGGTACGTGATGCTCAACGTAGGCTTAATCCTCCTATGATGGAGGTTGTGAAGAAAGATATACTCAAATTGCTAAGTGCGGGGGTGATCTACCCAATTTCCGATAGCAAATGGGTTAGTCCGGTACAAGTGGTGCCAAAGAAGTCCGGTGTTACGGTTGTTCGAAATCAAGACGATGAACTTGTTCCTACAAGAGTTCAAACCGGTTGGAGAGTGTGCATTGATTATCGAAAGCTTAATTCCGCAACACGAAAGGATCACTTTCCTTTACCTGTCATTGATCAAATGTTGGAGCGGTTAGCGGGTCATTCTTATTATTGTTTCTTGGATGGTTATTCGGGATACAATCAACTTGTTATTGCACCGGAGGACCAAGAGAAGACCACTTTTACTTGTCCGTTTGGAACGTTTGCGTATAGACGGATGCTGTTTGGTATTTGCAATGCACCGGCTACTTTCCAAAGATGCATGGTGAGTATATTCTCGGATTACGTGGAGCGCATTATTGAGGTATTTATGGATGACTTTAGTGTTTATGGCAATTCTTTTGATATTTGTTTAGATAACCTTGAACTAGTTCTTAAACGATGCATAGACACTAACCTTGTTCTTAATTGGGAGAAATGTCATTTTATGGTAAACCATGGCATAGTACTTGGTCACATTGTGTCCTCTCAAGGGATCGAAGTGGACAAGTCAAAGATAGATTTAATAAGAAACTTACAATATCCCACTTCGGTGAGGGAAGTTCGTTCTTTTCTTGGCCATGCAGGATTCTATAGGCGGTTTATCAAGGATTTCTCCAAAATCTCCATGCCGATGTGAAAGTTATTACAAAAGGAGGTACCTTTTGACTTCAACAAGGAATGCAAGGATGCTTTTGACAAATTGAAGGCAATGTTGACAAGTGCGCCGATTATCAAGTCACCGGATTGGAATCTTCCATTTGAACTAATGTGTGATGCTAGTGATTATGCGGTTGGAGCCGTTTTGGGTCAAAGAGTGGACAAGTTGTCCCATGTTATCTATTATACATCTAGGACCCTCAATGATGCACAAATCAACTATTCTACCACGGAAAAGGAGTTATTGGCTATAGTGTTTGCATTGAAAAAAATTCGATCATACTTGGTGGGTACAAAGTTTATTGTGTATTCCGATCATGCGGCACTTAGATACTTAATAAAGAAGAAAGAAGCTAAGCCAAGACTAATCCGGTGGATCCTATTACTACAAGAGTTCGACATAGAAATTCGAGATAAGAAAGGTGTGGAGAATACCGTTGCGGATCATCTTATTAGACTAGTTATGTCTCACGAAGAACTTCCATTACAAGACCGCTTTCCGGAAGAACAACTTTTCTCCTTGGAAGAATCCACACCTTGGTATGCGGATATAGTGAATTACTTGGTGACAAGGAAGGTACCTAGCACAATGTCTAACTTCCAAAAGATGAAGCTTAAGAAGACAGCCAAGCAATATGTGTGGGATGAACCATACTTATGGAAATATGGCGTTGATCAAATAATACGAAGGTGCGTACCTAACTCCGAATTTCAATCTATTCTCTCCTTTTGTCATACTTTTGCTTGTGGTGGCCACTTTGGTTCCAAACGTACCGCTCTCAAAGTTCTTGAAAGTGTATTTTATTGGCCCACCTTGTTTGAAGATTCATATGTTTTTTGTAAATCGTGTGATAGATGTCAAAGAACGGGCAATCTAGGTGTTCGAAATCAAATGCCACTCACACCAATTCTCACCGTAGAGATTTTTGATGTGTGGGGAATTGATTTTATGGGCCCTTTTGTCAATTCTAATGGAAATTTTTATATACTTCTTGTCGTAGATTATGTTTCTAAATTGGTGGAGGCTAGAGCCACCAAAACTAATGATTCTAAAGTTGTTTGTGATTTTGTAAGAGAAAACATATTCACTAGGCATGGCACACCAAGAGTGGTGATAAGCGATGGAGGCTCACATTTCAAGAAGTCTTTCCACGCTCTCCTCAAGAAGTACAACATAACACACAAGATTGGTACGCCTTACCATCCACAAACTAGTGGACAAGCAGAAATCTCAAACCGTGAAATCAAGTCCATTCTTGAAAAAACGGTGAATACGACAAGGAAAGATTGGAGCTTTAAGCTCAATGATGCACTTTGGGCGTATAGAACGGCGTACAAAACACCGATTGGTATGTCTCCATATCGGTTGGTTTATGGCAAAGCTTGTCATCTTCCGGTTGAACTTGAACATAAGGCTTATTGGGCGATAAAGAAATTCAACATGGAGTATGATGAAGCGGGGAAACAAAGAAAGTTACAACTAAATGAGCTAGAGGAGATACGTAATGATGCTTACGAGAGTGCCCGGATTTACAAAGAAAAGACCAAGCTTTTTCATGACAAGATGATTTCTCGGAAAAGTTTTGTTGTGGGGAAAAAAGTCCTTTTATTTCATTCTTGCCTTAAACTATTTCCTGGAAAATTAAGGTCCCGTTGGATTGGACCATATGTTGTTACTAATGTTTTTCCTTATGGTGCAGTTGAAATTACTAGTCTTAGAGACAACTCGGTTTACAAAGTCAACGGCCATAGATTGAAGCCATACTATGAGAACATCGCCTATGTAAATGTGGATGAACTTCCATTTGAAGATGTGCTCCCTCTAGAGGAGTAATGTGAAGCAAGAGCTATGTCGGGCCGTCAACTTTAAAACAAGCGCTAAGTGGGAGGCAACCCACCGGTTTTGTATTTCTTATCCTTTTGTTTTTATTTGCTTTTTGTTTTGTTTATTTATTTTTCTTGTTCCATATCATATTAAGATTTCCCACCTTGACTTTGCTAGGAAGATTCAATTACATTGAGGACAATGTAAGGTTTAAGTGTGGGGGAGTGGCTAAGCATATATTTTTGCATAAAAAAAAAGAGAATTTTTTGCATAAAACTTTCAACTTTTAGAGATTTTAGAGTCACTAGCATGCTTCTAGGTATGATTACATAGAGAATTCTGACCGACATAATTGAACTTGGAAATGTTAGGGAACTACGTTCGATTTCTTGCTTGTTAGAGTGTTAAATAATGGATTTAATCATGCCGGTGATGCAAATTAGGAGCAGAGAAGAATGCATTATTAGAGTTGCTGATCAATCATTAGTGGAGACTACCCATTTTCATATCATGTGAGGCACCGACCAAAAATTCTTCCTTTACTAAAGAGCTTCTTTTGAGTGTGTGTCACCGTACGTTAATTCCGGGTAGAATGGTGAGCTACCCAATTTCACACCAATTTCAGCATTATTTTGATCTCTTGAGTGCTAATTTTTGTCAATCATGAGGGTGACGTCTATGGATGAAAGCCTCCTTCTTGTAGTTCGATTTGCAGTTAGAACCATTCTCTCGCTCGACAACAACGGGTCCATAGAAACACCACAATCATCAACAACAAGGGAGCGACATCAAAATCTACAAGGGAAGTTGAAAAGGTTCAAGGTTTGCAAGCAACAATGAAACAATAAAAGAGCAAATTTTTATATCCAAGTAAGGCAAAATACAATGAGGTAATTTTATATCAAAGTATGAAGACTTATTTACAAAAGCAAAGAAAAGCAAAAGGTGAGAATTATTGAAGTTTTTGGTTTCGAGACGATACAAGTTGTGAAGAATCAAGCGGTAAAGTACTTTTCCACGGCCATGGTTGTTTTATTTTTCACTTTGTTTTGTGTTTTGTTTCTCTTGTCTATGATAAAAAAAAAAATGAAAAGAAAGAAGAAAAAAAATAGAAAAAGAAAAAGAAAAAGAAAAAGAAAAAGAAAAAGAAAAAGAAAAAGAAAAAGAAAAAGAAAAAGAAAAAATTAGATAAGAGAAATATCTATTTCTTGTTTGTTTTCATTGAATAAGCCGTGGGGAAGGAAAATCTATAAGGAAGTTTCAAGCGACAAGGATTTTAAGGAAAAAGGTTACAAATTGTTAAGGATCTATGAAATTCAAGTGTTTATCACCAATAGTTGAAGCCGAAGACCAAGAAGATGAAGACAAGGAGGGGAAGACGTTTCTATTGGATGCCGTGAGAGTGGTGTTATCATAATTGGCAATCGGATGTGAAGGTAAGTAAGTAATCTCATCCTAGATATAAGTGGTTGATTTCCTTTCTTAGAGATCATTAGAAAAATGGTTTTTCAAAATGATAAAAGATGTGGGTTTTTCAAAATTTCGGAAGTTATCCTTCCTACCATTCAACATGTTGCAGGAATTCTCTCTTCATTCCTACCTGCACACATGTGAGACCCATAAAAAAGCCGTATTTTTGAGTGCAACTATCATAAAACCCTTTTGGCGAGGTAGAAGTCAAGGCGAAATGCTTATTGATCGTTTCTCAAACACGTGTTCTCTCATTATGGTGTGGTTATTTCTAACTCAACATTTAAGAATGAGAATATGTTCTTTAGTATTTCTAACTTCTTATTACTAGCATGCAGAAACTCTATGTCCTCATAGCTCTTAGGATGCTTGGGACGCTGGAATGCTTTGAAGTTGTAAGTTTTAGTTTTGATTTGCTCGAGGACAAGCAAAGTCTAAGAGTGGGGGAATTTGATAGGTGTAGAATACACCTAATTTACTATCTAGTAGTTTATGCTTTCTTTGCTATTTTTCTTGTAAATTATGTATTTTACGTGTGTTTTTGAGTTATTAGGTACTCTGGAGTCGCACGGAGGAAAGGAAGAAGAAATAACCAAAATTGAGCAAGAAAGGGCAAATTTGTCATTTCCCAGGAAAATACTATCGGGAGACGAGCCACGGTTAAAGGGAAACTCTCTCAAAGGAGTATTAAAAATAGGCCAGCCCATGTTAAAGGGGAAGCTTGCTTTTGGAAGAATTATAAAGAGCATCCAGCTATGGTTAAGGGGTTACCATTTAGGGTGTCCCTTATCAGTTATCAGTGGGTGTAAGTATCCTGGGTGGCTGCATATGGGGCGCAAATATCCACCCAATTATTCTAAACCCTAGCATCGAGATATTATATCTCATTCATTCGTCTCTGAAATTGAGAGAAAAGCTGCGCATCGAGATATTGATTGAATTCATGGAAGCTCGAGATGATTTCCGACAAATCGAGAGAAGAAGAGATTGAAATTAGAATTAGGGTTTTACGATGAGGAAGGGGATATACTGTTGATTTTGAATCTGGGAGATAGGTCAAGAACACAGGTGGAAGAAATGGTGAGGAGATGGGTTTCTGAAATGAAGAAGTGTACCTGCTGTTGAATAAGATCTCTGTTTGAAGTTTTGGTGGAATGGGTATGAGGTTATATCGAAGTTCAATGGCGAGATTGGAAGTTGTTGATTGAGTTCGATCGGTTTCAAAGTCAGTAAATCACAGGATGTTGGTTCGATTGAAGAACAACACTACTGCTGTTGAATCCGAGAAGCAATTAGGGTTCTCGGTGGAAGAACGAGATGGGTTTGAGCTCCTGAATGACGAGATGAAATTGTTGCTGTAGATGGGTTGATACAATGGAAGTGATTAAGGCAGTGAATCAAGAACAGGGTTGTAGCTGGAGTTTAAAAAAGCTAGATGAAATTGACAGGGCAGTTGTATGGAATGAGATGTGAAATCTGGTGGAGGAATTGAAGCAGTGCAGTGTGGGGTCGAAATTGGTGAAAATTGAGATGGATTCCTGCTGTTGTCGAGACTCGGTGAAATGGGTTAGAAGAAGATGATGATCTGCAGACAACAAGGGTTTTAATGGGATTCGTCTGTGTTCTTGAGGGTATGATGTTGTTCAGGGGAAGATGGGTGCAGCTGTTTAAAGCTGTATTGCAAGAATGAATACCTGAACGAATAGATGTATGTGCTAGGATTTGTGCAGGGAATGAAGAGAAGAATGTCCTGAAAACAACGGCCGGAAATGTCCTGTAATTAGCCGAAACTCGGCCAAATCATCCCTCCGGCGAGTCAACTCGGTGCCGGCGATGACCGATCCAGAGCGATTCCGATGAGCCGATCCAGCGCAGTGACTCAGACGATTAAGACGACTCAGCCCAGAATCAGAAAGCTAACTCGCCAGCTGACTCCCATCCCTTGACTTTTGACTAACTTTTGACTGACGGTTTAACCTTTGACCGTTAGTCCTAACGGTTGACCGACGGAATATTCTGTCACCGGGGGAGAATTTTCAGGTGGCCGGCGACGACTAATTCCGGCCAACTTCCGGCCAAAAACACAGTTTTCCGGTGAGTAAAATTACAGAATTTTGGGTGGACTTCTCTCATGTGTGTGAAGACTTAGAATTGGGAATTGGATGAAAACTTGGAAGTTTTGGAGAATTGGACTAGAAATTGGAATATGGCTCAAATTGGGAAAGTGGTGTTCTTTTGGAATGAGGATTCTTTTCCTACAAAGACATGGAGAGTATTGAATCCTATAAATAAAGGAGTTCTCTACAACTTTTTACACACATCTACTTTGGAGAAGGAGTTAAAGTGCACAAGGATTGGAGGAAGGAGCAACCATCATCTTTTCAATAAGTTTTTCTTTCTTCCTTTATTATTATTATTATTGTGTGAACTCCAAATTATGAGTAGCTAATTTTCTTATTGATTGAGGTTGAATTCCTAGTTCTTAATATATGGTTTGAGTTTTGTTTCAATTCTACTTTGAAGTTTTTCATTTGATTATCGATTGTTTTTACTAATATTAGTGTTTATGTTTGATTGATAGGTTGTTTGGGTGGCCAACCAAATTGATTTGTTAATTAATCTAAAGCTAGTGAAAGTTAGGGGATAAGTAATCGTTTCTTGACTATTTACATAAGTAGAAAACACAAGACCTTGCGGAGGGATTCCGTGGAGCAATTGTGTGTGAAAATAACGTTAGCAAGTGGACCTTGATCTAAGAGTTTAACTACTAATATCAACCTAATAAATTCATGAATCTTAATGCGTTTAGATAAATTACATCTTGGGTGATCTACTACTAGGTGGTTTGGTGAATAGAATCCGGTAGGCGAGAACTTCCGTATCCGGTGAAATAAGGGATTTTGGGGTTAGCACTGATCTAGCTGCTATACCTACGGTTGGTGATAATCTATGACTAATAACAAGTGGAAAAGAACATAACTTTAATCATTGTTTTGCAGCGAAGAAGGATTCCTTGATCTATTCTCTCTCATTGATTTCAACTTACACTTTTAATTACTTTGTTTATTTATTTTGCTTTATAAATTTTACAACCAATACCCCCCTTTTGTGACAATTTTACAACTAATAATCTCTTGCTCCTCGTGGGATCGATCTTGACTACCCTATATTACTTGTTAATTAGGTAGTAACATATTAATTAATTTGTTGTGGTTAGGACACACATCACTTATCTTAAATTACTAAGGAATGCTTTTGCAAACCGTGGCTTTATAGTTCATGAAATGATTCGAGTGAATCACATCGTTTTTGATTCAATTGTGTCTCTTGTAGTAATTGAGATCTCATAGCAATTGAACAACTCTCTAACTAGTTCATTTGAGTCATTTGAACTAGTTATGGTGAAGAAGAATATGGTTGATATGAAAGTTATCATTTTGCTAACCATTTGGTTGACTAATATTGAACCAACCATTGTACACATTTGGGTACGGTTACACAAACTCAAAACGTCAAGTACATGTGTGTATGGCAAGCTAAGTTTTCGATCTAACGGTTGAGAGATATAAGCTTGTATCTAATCAGGTTTTCATATAATGGTGAATATTGAATGCTTTGTTACTAAGCTAACATTGATTGCAAACCCTGATTTGCAAGACTATATAAGGGAGAACTCTAGCCATTGGAAAAACTAATCCCCATACACTTTTATTGTGTGATACTAGTTTTCTCTAAGCTAAAGTCGATCTCCATTAACCCTTGAGTTTTCTCTCTAAATTCGGGTTAACGACTTAAAGACTTCATTGGGATTGTGAAGCCAGACCGATACTACTTTTCTTGTAGTTCTGTGATCTGATCTTGCTGTTTCTATCGTACAAGTACAATTGAAATAATTGTCTTGAGATTTCTATCTCCGAGAGGCAAGATAAAAGTAGTCACAAACATCTTCGTCTCATTGTTTGTGATTCCTCAATAATCTTCTTCGCTGCGTCGATTAAGTTTATTGTGAGGTGATTGATGAAACTGAGCTGTTATTCAGGAATATAAGTCTGGTTTTATCGATTGGTTCCTGTTCACCTTGATTTATCAAAAGACGGAACAAAACTCATAGGTTTATTCGTGGGAGACGAATTTATCTATTACCTGTAGACTTTTCTGTGTGAGACAAATTTGTTAGCTAAAGTCTTCTACTTTGGGTCGTAGAAACTCTTGGTTGTGGGTGAGATCAGCTAAGGGAATCAAGTGCGCAGTATCCTGCTAGGATCAGAGGCGTAGGAGCATAACTGGACCTTAGATCACTGTGAGATTTGTTTGGGCCCAACTACATTCCAAGCCGAAGTTAATTTGGAGTAGGCTAGTGTTTGTAGCGCCTTAATACAGTGTATGTTTAATCTGGACTAGTATAGATGGTGGATTTTCGACAAAGGGTAAAATTATAAAACTATACTCCAGATTCGGCAACCAGATGAGTATTGAGGCCCATGTCTCTCAATAAAGCATGAAAGCTCATGCCATGAATCTCTGACTGAGAAGGATGTCTCTCAGAGTACATGTAGATGTGTAGTCTCTCAGCTGAGACCACGACACATCTCATGAATACTGAGCAATTTTAGTAATTACTTCGGATACGGCAATCAGATGAGTATTGAGACTCATGTCTCCATGCATGAAAGCTCATGCCACCTCTGATGGAGAAAGCCTCTCAGAGAAGATGTAGATGTGTAGATTTCCAGCTGAGGCCATGACACATCTCATACTGTATAGAATCGAAAGATTGGGCGGCTCCTAGACAACATGCCTGCTAGTATAGAGCGACAACATCTTCGGGATGCAACCAGGTTTTCCCCGACTATGCAAGAGGAATATGACACTCCAACAAGTTCATATTTCTCAACCATCAGATGATTAATGCTCCTAGACAGGAAGCCCTTCTAGTATAGAGCCATCAATTAATTATCTTAAATCTTCTGAATATCCAGCAATATTATAAGAATCATCAATTAATCGCCTAAATATCCAGCAATATTCTGTGATTCTATGTT
The DNA here is from genome assembly GCA_023529315.1 of Papaver bracteatum. Lineage (NCBI taxonomy): Eukaryota > Viridiplantae > Streptophyta > Magnoliopsida > Ranunculales > Papaveraceae > Papaver > Papaver bracteatum. The sequence continues at coordinate 530,642 of JAJJWX010004500.1, forward strand.
ATATTTCGTCACTTCAATTTGTGGTTCTTCCCAGCAGAATTCCACGAGTTAGTGATAAATATTCAACGAAAGCAGGCATTTGAGCATCGAATAAGCCCTGACAAAAATGGTGCAAGTGTAATTAGCAAATAATGCACAGACCAACATTTTGAATGCACGAACGAGCATTTCAAAAAATATGAATGAACGAGGAACCTATGCAAAATAGGAAGGAAAAATAATAGTAATAAAATATTAGCAAAAGCGCCAGGGGACTGGGCTCACCAGCCGTCCAGTCGTGCCGTGACCAGTCCCGCGCCCAATTTTGTGTTTTATCATATTTTACTATTTTTTCCCTGATCTCACGAAAAATCTCTCGTTTGAGCAAATCTCATATTTTTCAAAGAAATTATCTAAATCACATGATTTCATCAAAAAATAATAAAATTACGGAAAGGTGTCACGGGACCGCTGGCCGGCCGGTCATGCCTTGGCCGTGGCCGGTCCCACACCTCACTCTCCATTATTTTATTATTCCTCTCAAATTATGAAAATTCCTTGATTTTATGAATTTTATTTAAAATCATGAAAATTACCTAATTTCATGTATTTTATCAAAAATAAAATTAGGGAAAGGTGTCATGGGACCGCCGGCCGGCTGGTCATGCCTTGGCCGTGGCCGGTCCCACACCTCACATCCCCATTATTTTATTATTTCTCTTAAATTATGAAAATTCCTTGATTTCATGTATTTTCCATAAAATTACCTAATTTCATGTATTTTTTCTAAAATCATAAAAAAATAGTAAAAAATTAGGGAAAACTTGTGGGAACGGGCTCTAGCCGGACGGTTATGCCCTAGCCGGTCCCACACGCCCATTGTTTTATTATTATTTGGTGTTTTGTTTCATGATTTCATGAAAACTCGCCGATTTCAACAAAATACCTTGATTTTAGCAAAATACCTTGGTACCAAGAGCCAGTTCCATGACCTTTTGGTCGGTCCCTCATATTTCCATAATACCAGGTTTTATTATTTCTCGCTCACACGAGCATTATTTCAGTAAATGATTAAACCGGCATTTAGTCATTCTTTCACCAACTGGTCTCAGGAGACTTTGGTATTTTGCTCATTCGAGCATTTGGGAGATATATGGTGAACCTGTCATCCCATGTGGCCGGTCCCTATGTCACTCTGTATTGATTTGCAATAAATCATAATTTCGGTAAAATTAGGGTTTTGAATCCAGAGCTCTGCAAAAACGTGATTCTGAGCAGATTCAAACACTCTGATAATTTTATGTTGATTCCACAATCAACACTTTATTTATTTTGCTCGACCCAGCAGTCAGTAAATTAAATTAATATTTTATTCGGTCCTGCTACCAATAAATTCATCAAACGAGCAATATTTGCTCGAATCAAAATTTATTTGCTCAACCGCAATATTCACTCAAATTAGCAATATTCGCTCAGACTAGCAATATTTGCTCGGATCAAAGAATATTGGTTCAACTATCAATATTCGACAATTCAGCAACACAGTTTGCTCGTTTTAGGTTATAATGGTACCTCGTCTCAGCAGACATACATTTAATTCATGAGTTTCAGGAAAATTTGCTAAAACGTGTTCAACTCAGCACTACATGGACTCATCGTCCCACAAAGTCATCAACTGACTCCAAAATCACGAGATTTCAATCGTGTCACAATGGGGGGATATTAACTAGGGTTGGTATGGCGGTCCACGACACGTGTGTTCACCCACGATGAGAATGTGATCTAGTCGTGCAATCAGTTGGAAGAATCAGCAAAGTAGTGAGTGGAAAATTAACCAAGTCTCCGCACGATGAGTAATTGGTTTAACACGATTTCCCACTTTCCCACTCTCTGATTCCAGCAACTGTCACACTTCATGGGATCATGGTGTTTTCAATTCCGGTATTATAAAATATCTCTGAATCCTGATTGAAACAAAAAACATTGAACAAGGTTTTTCGAACATTCGAACAACAGTCGCCTAAACGAGTAATTTCTCATCAAAGTTCATACATACAATCTTTCGTCTACATGAACTCACAGAAATCACTCTCAATCAGGCAAAACTCAATCATTTAGAATTTTCACGCTGAAATCACAACACACCTACAATCTCAGATCACCATTGATCTCATGCATTTCTCAGCTTCTCTCCTACAGATCAACCCATCCTCTTTTGTGACCGAATTGACTCTGGAACTGCCATTGTTCTTGGTTTAGGACGGAGTCTTACAGATTGATCTCTCGAACTTAAAGCATCCCTTCTTGCAGTGTATCTGTGTGATGTTCAACATTTTTCTCGGTTCAGGGAGTCTCCACATGGTCGACTCTCTAATTTCGTAAAAACCAGCAAATCATTTTCCCCATCTACAGATTGGTGACCACGGTGGGAGATTAATCTCTCGGTTACAATCTCACGGTTTTACGAGATGGTTGGTCTTAGGTTTGGGTTAGTCACAGGTTCCAATACCAACGACGCTAGCACTAGCAACAACGACAACAACAACAACGATAATGAAGATATTCCGGAAATAATTCCGATCACAAATACTGATAGTGGTGTTATTACTCCTCCTCACACAGAGGGTCATCCTTTGTTCGGCCAACACCCTGAGGAAATTAGAGGAAACCAAACACCTACTATTGCTGATCTCATCAAAGCACAAGAAATATTTGCACAAAATCAGACAGATATGGCTGCAGCATAGAAGAAGCTATTTGATCAATTGAAGAATCTCACTGACAAGATGTCGAAGAAAATTCAAGGAAAGGGAAAAGAGAAGGAGAAATCCTCATATGACGATCCTGAGGTAATTCCAATTCATACAGTGAATGATGATGAAGCCGGCAAAGCTGCAGGCGATCCATCAGCAAAGGAGTCATCAAACTTTATTACTCGTGAAGACTTGGAGCGTCTTCTGGATAAATTTGGAAAGGACAAGACGTCACATGTCCATCGTCACCAACCTCCTTATCCTGCCGCTACACAGAGGATTCCCCTTTCTAAAGGTTATATTTATCCAACTTTTACTCTGTATGATGGAACTGGAAATGCTCGAGAACATGTCTCTCGCTTTCTTGAAGCCTTGGGAGAACATGAACATATCCATGTCGTCCGTCTCAAGGAATTCTCAAAATCCTTGAAAGGCAGAGCATACACATGGTACAACAACATCGCACCAGGGACTATCAACAATTGAGGAGAAATTATTAACGCCTTCTACAGGAAGTACTTCTTCATGTCATAGCAAGTCACTCTCTCTAACCTTGGAAGGATGTTTCAGAGGGTCAGTGAAAATCCCAATGACTATGTGAAAAGATTCAGAGTCCAAGCCCTGGATTGTCATGATACAAATGTCATGGAGCAGCAACTGGTAGATTTGTGCATTAACGACATGCTCCCGGTTTATAGAGCTTTACTGGAAATTCTTTGATTCCAGACTTCCTCAGAGCTTCATGAAGCCGCGAAGAGATCGACAACCACTGCACCCGCTCTACTGAAAAGGACAAAAGCTACAAAGGCTGAATAACCACGAGACATTCGAGGTAGCAGACGTCTGATCAAGAAGCCAGTAAAACCTCCAGCCTTCCACAAACAACAGAAGGGAGCAAACGGAAAGCCAAGCCGCTATGCAATCATACCTCATCTCCTGCATAAAGGAAGGATAAGCAAGATGCACAAGCCTCTGACCAACACACAAGAGCTCCTGATCAATAAGCACCTGACTTTATTTTTTCCATTGAAGAGGTGATCGGACTCCTGGATGCCTGAGTCCAAGATGGTGCAATCAAGTTTCCATATGTCAAGAAAGAACCAACTGAAGAAGACGTGGAAAGTCCTCATTACTGCCGCTTCCACAGGTTCTTCAATCATCCCACAAGCGACTGCGGAGTTTTGAAGCACATTTTCAAAGAGAAGGTTGATCCACAAGAACTGGGGACTGAGGGAGTACACAAGAATCCTCTCTCAGTCAGAACCTTTACACTCTCGGAATAACCTATCAAAGAGGCAGTTCAATCCTTGGTTGAATGTGAATTGCGTTTCCTGTCGGAGGCACAAAGGAGAGACCTGTCCACAGTACTGAACCACATCGTGTCAAGAAGTCCATTCCGAAAATACTTCTTAAGCCTCCGGCCACAGACCAAGAGATGTACGACTGGGGACTGCTTACCACAGTCAATCCCGGAAGAAACAAATTTGGAAGAACGTTGATCGATGCTGATACCTCCATCAACAACATTCCACTGAAAACCATCAGATCCACATGCATCACTCGGCAAGAAGATACTCATGCTCCATCTAAATCAGAGACCTTGAAGGAGTGCTCGGAAGTACTTATGGCTACATCATTCTCGAAGTGAACATAAGCTCAACCTGGACAGAAACCAAGTTTCACATAATCAGGAAGATCCAGCATGTGACATGTCCTTCAGACGAGCGTGGATCCACGCTGAAAGATGGGTACTTACAAAGCGCCTTTAGTTACACATCTCTCCAACAAAGAAAGCTATGATCCAGAAGATTTGACGGACATTCCATCATTAGAGTACTTTGAAGAATGTCAAACCTTGACGAGGTTGAAGCAAGAACCTGCAAAAGATGCATATACATTCATCAAGAAGTTCCTCACTCAGGCAAGTTTTATTCCATGTCTATGTCATTTATTTCCTCACATGCTACCCTAGCATGGGGACTTAATTGTGCTAGCAACTCTACAAGACGTTATGAATGGTATCTTCACCACATTAGTATTTTACTAAGTGGTTGAATTTGAAGTTTCTCCGAATCAAACACTGAAACATTCATTACTGACGTACAAACATGGAAAAAAATACTTTGGGCATTTCTCCTGCAAGTCCGTGTGTTCCACAAAATCAGAAAGCTCTGATGTTGGCACAAGTGTCGAATCCCACTACTGCAACGAAAGGGATGTTGAATCAACAGAAGATACCCCAGGGCCGAGATGATCAAATCCCTATGACATTCGATGCTTAAGGAATATACGCTTCAATGCTCAAGCATCTAAAGCCATCAAATTGTACTCCCAATCAAAGAGTACAGTTTCAACATAAATATCTTGATGATGATACATTGGTTCAACACCAACGCTGTAACTAAACTACAATCAAGAAATCTTCATTATTCCATGATAAGACTTCCGAAGCATATGCAACACCATTCATACATGGATGACACTTATTCCTTCAATATACACTGGGCAACCTGAGGTGATTCCGGAAACTTCATCAACGGGATTTCTCTACATCATAAACCCCTGCATGATTGAGGAACTTTCTCTCTTCACCAATCACATCCAGTATGAAAACTGCTTTCAGGAGCCTTCAGGTTGAACTCTCAGTGCACCTTCATCTTACGAGCGCTCAACTCATCAACTAGTTCGTAGGCTCACTGGAGGAAGGAGCAAAGATCACATCTATAATCATGGTTCTAGCCTTTTAGATCGTTGGAGCAACTTCAATCATGGTATCAGCATCAACAATAACCTCTAGAGGAACACCATCCATGATCTCAGCAATCAATAAGGATTTCCGGAGCGTAATCATTGATGGTTTCAGCACCAACAACTCAAGAGCAACATCCTCAGGGCTTCATCAACTAATCATTCTCTGAATTGTTGCACATGAAGCAGACTTCTCTAAAAGATCAAATGATTCATATCAAGATGTGCAAACCTGATAACATGTTCACATGAAAGTCTTCCCAAAGATGGCATGACTGGTGGGCATAATCCAAATTCTTATGCAAGATGTTCTCATCCCCTCAACAAATGAGATACAACATACTCCAGGCCATGGGTTTGCAAAAACGTATTAATGGGTGAGGAATGGTACAATGCTTCCTCAACAAAAGATGTTCTTCTATGTCTCTTCTACAACATACCAAAAGGGCGCATTAATCGAACATACGAGCTGAAAGATATGTCCTTTACTGTCAGGTCTACGAAACCTGAAAAATTTGTACGGGATTGCAAATTAAAGATGTGCATGCTTTGTTGGCTGATTTATACAACTCCAAATTGAGTGATTCTTGTCTCATAAGATAAATCAGCCTCTTAGCTTCAAAAGTTGGGGTCAAGCATCAAATTACGACGTCGTATGAGGTTCCTACATCTTCCAGAGCATACAACATGCAAGCAAAAATTTATAGACAGGTTCGTAACCCCACAGTCGATCGATCTCCACCAGGTCTTTTCGCTAAGTTCTTCATCAAGGTACCTCCAGCTTCTACCACCTGGATCTTTACATCAATTTTCTACCCGGGTCCTCTATCTAGGTCTTGCTAGAAGAAAAGAAAACAAAAAGAAGAGGTTTAACAAAACACTGGGGACTGACGTTCCACTGCAACAGTTCCTCCAGTCTTATCTACTGGTGCCTCGATTTCTTCTATCACTGACGCAACAACAATCGAGGTTTCCATAACTTCAGTTACAACCTTCTCATGTCCTTGAAGTTCAGGGATAGTTGTCTCTTCATCAATAACTCCAGGGCAGCTCGAGTTATCCTTATTGGTTTCAATATCCTCAACTTCGGTATTTGGCACCTAATACGAAGATTACATGAGGTTAGAGAAATCTAAACATGAGACCAAATGAGATCATAAAATACATTATACAAGTATTCCAACATCATCAGGATTCATCATTATACACTCGGGGCACGATAAAATAGCATTAAAGTCATGAAACGTTTTTGCGGCAAGCTCGTCTGAAGAGACTTTACTCTGCCATGTACAAGATGACTAACTGGGAGCAATCTACAATGAATCTGGGGATGAGTTATATACAATTATTTTTGTATGGATGTCCTCTACGACATGTCAAAATTTCATAACAATCCGATGAACGGTCAAGGATATGCGTTCAAAACATTAGACAACGTACAGTATGAAAAAGTTCTGAAAGTCTCATGGAAGTTTGCTGTTTCGCCTTTTTCAGGCCCTAAATGTGCTCAAAACTTAAAAATATTTTTTTGCTAAAGATTGGAAATTTTCTGGGCTTGAAGATACACATGCATATCGCAAAAATCCGACTTCGAACGAAGACTCCACGGTGTTTTTGCTAAAATGCTGAAGTCTGAAATTTTCTGGCTCGGCAATGTAGGAATATCCATTGACGACGCCGCTACCTCCATTCGGTTCGGGATTTCGGGAATTCTCCATATTTCCATATCCCAAAGAAGAGCACGCTTCATCAACATGATGCTTATCTACAATGATTTCTTCCTGGATTCATCAACGACAATTATTATCATTCAAGGAGATGCCACGATCACCTGCACGAAAAGGGATACTTACACCGACTTCTTCATTAGTGCTGGATTCATGAATTGTTTACCCCGAGAACAATTTGAAGACCATCAATAACGGATCAAAAGTCTAAAATAAATAACAAACCTTGGTCTCATGATCCTAATTGCACGGGCAAAGTCATGACACAAGGAGCGCTAACAACTCGTCAAAGAAACGGCCGGGGACTACACGTCATTTGCTGGCATCCTGTAGTTCTTACTTCAGGGTTCTTCGCTCCTATAGACTTTTTTCCATTTCCGTGGAGTCTACATTGATCCAGGATCTCACTTCACAATCATCCTATGGTAAAGCCAATGAAATATGAAGAATCTGTCACCATCACTCAGAGGTTCCAGAAGTACCACTTCTTAAAAGTTTCGTCCGTAGAGATGTTATCTCTGGAAACACCATCTTTGGAAGTATCATCATGGGAGTCAGTTATTCCCGCAAAGTGGATACTTCAGCTCATCATTCATACAAAGCGCAGGCTTCGATAGAACAATGAATCATGGAATAAAGGTGCTCTCATCAGCGTCTACAAAATGGTAACGATCCAACTCTTACCTATTTACAATTTCACTAAATGTAGTGATATTAGCATTTAAATTTCGAAAACTTGCTCGTTCCGTCAAACTTGCAAAGACGAGCAAAATTAATTATTCAAAATCATGACTTGATTTTCATAAAATTGTGAACAACCTACACAAATTTTTACTGTGTGAAAATTCACTGGTTCTTCAAAATTGGACAAACGACCATTCTACAATTTTGAAAACTCACAGACATCATTTCACCATGTAAAATTGTCTACTTTCAACAGTTATTCAAAATCAAAACATTGATTTTACAATATATATATATATATATATATATTTAACATGAAACTCACGTAAATTTGAAAAATATATCTATATATTTTTGCTCCCTCGCACGATCATTTGTCTTTGAAGCGAGAGTATATTTTCAAATATTTCTGAAAGCTCGGAGATAAAATTGTCCATGAAAGCTCATAAACAAAATTTTATTACTAACAGACGCACGTCTATTCAAAAAAATATTCTTTTCTCTCGTATGAGCATCCACCTTTGAAACGAGAGTTTATTCCACTTTGTGAAACTCACATATTTAAAAGATAAAAATTCGGTTTTCATGAAAGCTCATAGTCAAAATTTTATATCATTAGACTCAGGTCTATTTCGTTTGTTCCTTAAACTTACGAACGAACGAGCATCTATTCCTAAAACAAGGATTTCTTTTCATGGGCCTGGACCAAAATTGACCAAGGTTCCGTCATCAAATCAGCGGTTCTACACTAATTTATGTTCACTGGATGATGTTCTATTATGCCACTGAGGTTTCCGCTCAAACCATGGTTTGCTCATTCAGTCGAAATCCGGTAATATCTTATCTTATGACTAAGTTTAATTACTTATTTCTATTTGTACCTGGAAAATCACCATTCAATGCTGACTGAGGAACATGATTGTCCCTCACTAAGCAGGGGATTTAATGTAGATGATGGATTTTTGACAAAGGGTAAAATTGTAAAATTATACTCTAGATTCGGCAACCGGATGAGTATTGAGGCCCATGTCTCTCAATAAAGCATGAAAGCTCATGCCATGAATCTCTGACTGAGAAGGATGTCTCTCAGAGTACATGTAGATGTGTAGTCTCTCAGCTGAGACCACGACACATCTCATGAATACTGAACAATTTTAGTAATTACTCCGGATCCGGCAATAGGATGAGTATTGAGACTCATGTCTCCATGCATGAAAGATCATGCCACCTCTGATGGAGAAAGTCTCTCAGAGAAGATGTAGATGTGTAGATTTCCAGCTGAGGCCACGACACATCTCATACTGTATAGAATCGAAAGATTGGGCGGCTCCTAGACAACATGCTTGCTAGTATAGAGCGACAACATCTTCGGGATGCAACCAGGTTTTCCCCGACTATGCAAGAGGAATATGACACTCCAACAAGTTCATATTGCTCAACCCTCAGATGATTAATGCTCCTAGACAGGAAGCCCTTCTAGTATAAAGCCATCAATTAATTATCTTAAATCGTCTGAATATCCAGCAATATTCTACGAGCCAGCGTCTGAATATCCAGCAATATTCTAAGAATCATCAATTAATCGCCTGAATATCCAGCAATATTCTGCGATTCTCTGTTACATTTCGTCACTTCAATTAGTGGTTCTTCCCAGCATAATTCCACGTGTTAGTGATAAATATTCAACGAAAGCAGGCATCTGAGCATCGGATAAGCCCTGAAAAAAATGGTGCAAGTGTAATTAGCAAATAATGCACAGACTAGCATTTCAAAAAATATGAATGAACGAGGAACCTATGCAAAATAGGAAGGAAAAATAATAGTAATAAAATATTAGCAAAAGCGCCAGGGGACTGGGCTCACCAGCCGGCCAATCATGCCGTGACCAGTCCCGTGCCCAATTTTGTGTTTTATCATATTTTACTATATTTTCCCTGATCTCACGAAAAATCTTTCGTTTGAGCAAATCTCTTATTTTTCAAAGAAATTATCTAAATCACATGATTTCATCAAAAAATAATAAAATTAGGGAAAGGTGTCATGGGACCGTCGGCCGACCGGTCATGCCTTGGACGTGGCTGGTCCCACACCTCACGTCCCCATTATTTTATTATTCCTCTCAAATTATGAAAAATCCTTGATTTTATGAATTTTCTATAAAATCATGAAAATTACCTAATTTCATGTATTTTATCTAAATCACATGATTTTATCAAAAAATAATAAAATTAGGGAAAGGAGTCATGGGACCGCCGGCCGGCCGGTCATGCCTTGGCCGTGGCCGGTCTCACACCTCACGTCCCTATTATTTTATTATTTCTCTTAAATTATGAAAATTCCTTGATTTCATGAATTTTCCCTAAAATTACCTAATTTCATGTATTATCTCTAAAATAATAGAAAATATTAAAAAATTAGGGAAAACTTGTGGGACCGAGCTCTAGCCGTCCGGTTATGCCCTAGCCGGTCCCACACGCCCATTGTTTTATTATTATTTGGTGTTTTGTTTCATGATTTCATGAAAACTCGCTGATTTCAACAAAATACCTTGATTTTAGCAAATCTCTTTGATTTTATGAAAATTCCCTAAAATCATGAAAATTATACTCCCTCCGTTCCACTTTAGATGACGTTTTGGGAGTTTTCACGTAGATTAAGAAATATAGAGAGATATAAAACAAATTCTATATATGCCCTTGAGAAAAGTCTTCAAACATTAATTGCTATTAGTGTATTTAAAAATAAACTTATGGTTCCAAGACAAAATGTTAGGTATTATGGGTAGTTTTTGGTGAAAATATGAAAACTATCAAGTAATGTGGAACAAAAAAATAACCCTAAACACTTATCTAAAGTGGAACGGAGGGAGTATAAAATTGGGAAGAGTGTCTTGGGACCCACGCCCATGGCCGGCCGGCCATGCCTTGGCCTTTGCCGATCCCACACTCCCATTCCTTATTTTATTTTATCTCTCATCTTATGGAAGTTCCCTAATTTCATCAAAACTCTTCAATTTCATGGAATTTCCCACAAATCAGAGAAAATACATAAAATTACATAAAACTGGGAAAGCATGTGTGACAGTGCTTGTCAATCGGCCGGCCATGCCCTAGCCGTGACCGGTCCTACACCTTGTAATTCCATGTTTTATTTATTATTCTCATCATTTCATGTATTTTTCCCAGTTTCAGCAAAACCATGGATTTTGCATATTTTCTCCAAATGTTGCTCAAACGTGCACCAGAAAATATCAAAATTCTCAGGACTGAAACGTAGACGTTATGGTGACACGGGAACATCCCCTTGACCGACCAAGGGTGACCTTGAGGCTTGCAAATAGCTGGTCGCGCATTTTTTAATGATTTTAACCTAATTTGCTCAATTGCTCATATTAGGTTCAAACTCTTTCCAAACAATTGGAAGTTTGCTCAAACGACCATCCACTGGTCCCACGACCACCAAGAGCCGGTTCCATGACCTTTTGGTCGGTCCCTCATATTTCCATAATACCAGGTTTTATTATTTCTCTCTCACACGAGCATTATTTCAGTAAATGATTAAACCGGCATTTAATCATTCTTTCACCAACTGGTCTCAGGAGACTTTGGTATTTTGCTCATTCGAGCATTTGGGAGATATATGGTGAACCTGTCATCCCATGTGGCCGGTCCCTATGTCACTCTGTATTGATTTGCAATAAATCATAATTTCGTTAAAATTAGGGTTTTGAATCCAGAGCTCTGCAAAAGCGTGATTCTGAGCAGATTCAAACACTCTGATAATTTTATGTTAATTCCACAATCAACACTTTATTTATTTTGCTCGACCCAGCAGTCAGTAAATTAAATTAATATTTTATTCGGTCCTACTACCAATAAATTCATCAAACGAGCAATATTTGCTCGAATTAGCAATATTCGCTCAGACTAGCAATATTTGCTCGGATCAAAGAATATTGGTTCAACTATCAATATTCGATAATTCAGCAACACAGTTTGCTCATTTTAGGTTATAATGGTACCTCTTCTCAGCAGACATACATTTAATTCATGAGTTTCAGAACATTTGCTAAAATGTGTTCAACTCAGCACTACATGGACTCATCGTCCCACAAAGTCATCAACTGACTCCACAATCACGAGATTTCAATCGTGTACCAATGGGGGGATATTAACTAGGGTTTTAGTATGGCGGTATATGACACGCGTGTTCACACACGATGAGAATGTGATCTAGTCATGCAATCAGTTGGAAGAATCAGCAAAGTAGTGGGTGGAAAATTAACCAAGTCTCCGCACGATGAGTAATTGGTTTAACACGATTTCCCACTTTCCCACTCTCTAATTTCAGCAACTGTCACACTTCATGGGATCATGGTGTTTTCAATTCCGGTATTATAAAATATCTCTGAATCCTGATTGAAACAAAAAACATTGAACAAGGTTTTTCGAACATTCGAACAACAGTCGCCTAAACGAGCAATTTCTCATCAAAGTTCATACAAACAATCTTTCGTCTACACGAACTCACAGAAATCACTCTCAATCAGGCAAAACTTAATTATTCAGAGCATTTTCATGCTAAAATCACAACACACCTACAATCTCAGATCACCATTGATCTCACGCACTTCTCAACTTCCCTCATACAGATCAACCCATTCTCTTGTGATCGAATTGACTCTGGAACGACCATTGTTCTTGGTTTAGGCCGGAGTCTTATAGATTGATCTCTCGAACTTAATGCACTCCCTTCTTGCAGTGCATATGTGTGAGGTTCAAAATTTCGCTCGGTTCAGGGAGTCTCCACACGGTCGACTCTCCAATTCCGTAAAAACCATCAAATCGTTTTCCCCATCTACAACCAGGTCCCGGGTTTTTTCTGCATTTGCGGTTTCCTCGTTAACAAAATTCTGGTATCTGTGTTATTTCTATTCCGCATTATATTTTGTTATGTAATTGAAATAATACAATTTGTGCGTTGTTCAATCGATTAGAATATCCGACCTTATTGGTTGTTGATTTAAATCGATTAACACTTGGATATTGGTCTTTGGTACCATCCAAGTTATGTCTCTTTGATTAGGATCGCAAATCATATTTGCTTGAGTAAATCAAATCGAGATATTGAGATAATAACTCCTTGAGATATTTTCTATTGATTGAGTCCTGTTGATTCTCTAGAAAAACAACTCGGAGTTATCCATACATATTTCTAATCGAGATATTGGGTGAGGTTGTTAGACCCCCGCATTTTCAATACTTATGTGGTTTATCGCGCCACATACTCCAACAATCTCCACCTTGGCGAGATTAAACCACTTCACCAGTCCAATCAGACTCCACCATATAATTACCATCTGTATATGTTACCCACCAATCATGATTATTGTCACTATGCGCCCTAGAATCCTACTCCACCTTGAGTTAATGAGAAGGCAAGCACTAAATCCACCTTGAGCATAGTCTTTCCCACATGGAACCATGCTTCACAGTTAATGTGTGAGATACTAACTCCTCCTTGAGCGCCAGTTCAACCTTGAGTATTGCCTTGCCGATATGGAACCTTGCTCCACCTGGGTTAACGGGTGAGACACTAACTCCACCTTGAGCGCCAGTTCAACTTTGGGCCTTGCCTGCTCCACCTTGAGTCTAATTCCATTTGCACCCTAAACAGGGTGACATCCACAACCACTTTAACGTTCAAATAATACCCCCAACCATGAGCTCTGATACCAATTGTTAGGATCTTAACGGGCCATCAGACACGACTCGGGGCCCGACCACATAACCCCGAATCCCACTTGACCACCTTGGGATAATAGGTGTGGGTCTTTAACTAAAAGGCACATGTGTCGTGTTTGGAGATTCCCAAGCTTATTAAGCTCAACATGTATTCCTATTTATTCCATGAGGGACTATCCCTAGCTATACATATGTGGTTTATCACGCCACATACTCCAACAACCGAGCAGAACCAAAAAATTAAACTATGTAAGATGTAACAAAATTACAACACCTGAACTCATTTGTCTCAAGAATAATTGTGTAAATATTAATAGTGTTCAGATCCTTGTTGCTTTTCCCCCCCTTTAAGAATAGTCTAGAAAGAGTAAAACTCAAAATTGACTCAACATTACATATTGTATTGTATGTTCTTACTATTTCAATGACATAATGAAAAGCTAATTCATTCACTTAAGGTATTATATTTTAAAATGTTAAGTCATTTTCGATGGCAAGCATTTTGCTCACATACGATGTAGTTCTAGTTTTTCAAAATTCCCATATATATTATGTACATAATTCAATTTGGCATGAAGAGTTTACTGAATGGAATATAAGTAATGACTTGTCCTTTTGTAACATTGTGGCCTTTTCAACTTAGTTGGATCCAAAGTTGGTAAAAATCACCGAATTTATGCGTTATCGGGCGAGAGTAATCTAGGGATGGGCTACCTCCCAGAAAACTGTTGATGGATGACCGCATCAGTGTCATTTGAAAATCCCACACTGTTGGATATAACCATGGTGACTAAGTGGGGACATTATTGGTTGAGGATCAGGTCCTTACAAATGGTATTAGAGTTGACCACGGGTTACCTGTCGACGGCGAAAGAGTATGCTTGACGGATTGTGTCGGGAAAGGGTCTCATGAGTGAGAAAAAATGCCAGAGTCTAGGATTGAACATATTCCGGAGTCGAGGACGGATCTAAATTAAGTTGGTGGTATTATAGTACTCCGACTCGGTAGGTAGGATTCATCAAATGGAATATAGGTAATGGTTTGTCTTAACACTGAGACCTTTTCAGCATAATTTGCGAAAAATCTCTATAGTTAAGCATGCTCGGTATTGAGTAATCCTAGGATGGGTGACCTCTCGAGAAGCTGCTGCTGGATGACCGTAGCGATGACCATTGAAAACTCCATACTGTCAGATGACCGCAGTGGCTAAGTGATGACATTGTCGGTAGAGGGTCAGGCCATTACATTCCATGAGATTACGCTTCCAAATGTGAGGTTATTCGTTGCATAAAAATAATAAAACCATGATTAGTTAGTAAGTCAAATCGTTAAGTACATAACCTAATAAAAATAAGCTCTACTAACAATAAACTCTGTTATCCATCATCACTAAATAAAAATAAGGTTAAAACGTTTATAAAGAAATACATGAGACGATGCGAAATTACTCATTGGGCGCCAATACTTGTGATAGACACATTTTTGTGTCTAATTTGTCCTCAATGTTTCGTATTGTTAGTACTCGTTTTTGTCCTTATTATGGTGTTTTTATGTTTGTGTAGGTGTTTTTGGAGGAATACACTTGTGTGGAAAAAGTTGCTCAAAAAGTGCCTTTTGGACCCCCGGAGGAGATTTGCTAAACGGACCCCCTTTTCGGATAAGTGGCACCTTAATTGATAAGGGGAACCTTCTTTACTATTTGCACCCCAGGGCATCCACCTTCTAAGGGCACCCCTTTTTTGGATCGGGGCACTTCACCCTCTCCATTTGAATTTCATGTTTTGGCAGGAATAATGCATGCAGCGAGAACAGTATCAGGGTTTGATTTTTGAGGTATCTCGAGAGAGATTCAATCGCTGGAATCAGTTGCATTCAGCCTGTTTTGCTTAACAGGCTTGGTATATCTTCTTGGATCGAGTAAATTTGGCTGGATGATCAGTTTGAAGTGAAACAGGGAAAACACGGAAAGTTGGCTTTCACCGGCGATGATTTTTGACATGATTTCGAGAGACTTTTTTGTTGGACTTTTTCTCGGATTTTGTTTGACTTGGGCCTGTCTTATCCAAACAAGGATGGTAATGTGATTTGATTCGACGAAATAGAGATGGTTATGTGGATTTGGGTGAATCAGAGCACGAGAGATATTCTCGTGATTTTGAGTTAAAGCGAATTTGAGACGTGTACGGAACGTGTTTGGGGAAGTTTGAAGCATGAATGAGATAAATAAGGAAGGTTGGACAGATGCAGATGCATGGATGAGGCAAGAAAGGGAAGAAAATATCCGGAGAATATCTTTGTTTACTGCCGAGTAATAGAAGATTTTCGGGAGTGATTGAGCGAGATTTCTTGGTGGTGTTGGCTATATAAAGGGTTTACGGGACTCATAGAAGGGGGATGGAGAGTTAGGGAACGAAATAGGGGAAGAAACCCGAGTTGCAGAGATGAACCGGTTCTGCTGGTGAAGAAGAACGTGAAGAGCTTTAGACCACAAAAGCCACTCGTATTTCTATAGTGCAAACAACACTTCCTATTTATCGTTTTCTGTAACAGACAGTTTGCAGCAGAAATAAGTGTTACAAACCCGATCTTTAATAGTTTTTCTCCATTTCATTATTTGTAAACACCCTTTTGAGCAATTCCTTTGAGTGTGTTTTCACCATGTGGAGCTAGAACCCATCACTGGGACAACGGAGGAAGCAACTTTTCATGATTGTGGTAAATGAATTAATTCTTTATATGACTTTTTGCATAGATTTAATTGCTTTATGATTTCTATTAATTATTTCTTATTTTGTTTGATGTCGCATGCTTGGTTTTAATTACTTTTGATGCGTCATGCTTACGACTTACAGATAATGTTTTATGAAATCTATTTTTGGCAAAGAATTAGAGTCACAACTTCTTTTGTTTGAGCTATATTGTATAGAGTTAATGACTGAACCACAAGAATATGAAAAGTAGTGAAATCCTGCGTCCTAGTATCTCATCATCCCGTGACAATTTTGTGTATATATATTTTTCTATTATTTTATTAAGTCTAAAAATCTACTTTCACAAGTCTTGAACGAATCTTCTTACTACAACATCATTGAAAATACCCATCAACTTGCCACCATCACTATGGTCCACTTATATAATTGTTAACCAATCTAACTAATAAGTTTTGTACTGTTTTTTTTTCATTAAAAAAAAGTACTTTGAAAACATATTTATAGCAATATTTTTTCATCTTAGTGTTTGGTAAAGATTTCATAAAGTGTTTTTTATGCAAAACACTTCCAAAATCTATCAATTTTAAAAGTGGGGGAGAATGGCTTTTAAAAGCTTCAAAAGCAAATACTATAGTTCACCATAATTTCATATTTTATTTTCTAATTCTATTCCATCTTTTTTTATAACTGATAAAAATTAATCTTCAATCTATATATGATCACACCATTTTTTATTCTTTATATTTTATTCCTTAAAGATAATTATTTTTAATTTTGAAACTACATTTTATTTTTTATTCTTTATATTTTATTCCTTAAAGATAATTATTTTTAATTTGAAACATTCTTAAATATACTTTTATTTATCAACAATAAATATTAAGAAATTATTGATTTTTAAAAAGTGGTTAAGAAAAATAATATTTTTCAGTAATAATACTAATTAGTAAATTTAATATTACATATATGTACACTAACATTAGAAAATTTACTTATTTTATGCACAATAAAATAGAATAATTTTTTTTTCCAGATATATGTCTATTTTTGTCATTTTCTCTCTAACTATAGCTAAACTTGATATTTTCCCAGACACATCGATTTTTAAAATGGTTTTAGCTTTAGCTTATGATTTGCAACCATTCAATTGTTTTTTTTTTATATAGCTCGGCACAATAACGTACATCGGCAACCATTCAATTGTTTTTTTTTACATAGCTCGGCACAGTAACGTATATCAGAAAAGCACATTTGTAAAGCTCACAACAATACCAAACTAATCCTAAGTATTAGCTAATAAAAATCATTTATTATCATCATTAGTAGAATAATTTATATTATCATTTTTAATTTCACATTTAATAAAATATTATCATGGTAAACTAATAGAATATTTATTATGAAGTATAATAATTTATATATTATCATTTTTAATTTGACATTTGATAAAATATTTTGATGACAAATTAATAGAGTATATTTATTAAGAAGAATTATGGAACCTTAATGACATGATAAATTTTGTCCATTAGATGCATTTTTAATCCTAATCACAACCAATCACTTATGACAAACGATTACATCCCTAGATTTATCTCTTGTGAGGACAAATTTGAACCACCACTTACATAGGTAAAGTTAGTAAACTGTGCTTTATATTCTTGATGATTCCAAAGCATGAACAAATCAGGAAGGTTTAGGAGAAAATATGAAAACCTTTATGTAATTTGGGACTTGAAAAAACCCCTTTCCCTTCATCTAAAATGGAACGGAGGGAGGGAGTATGTTTTTCATCCTCTATTATGACCAAATTTTCCAATAATTGGGACTTCGAATTGAACAACCAAAAATTACAAGAAATTAGATTTCCCTGCTTTAACTGCAACACTGTGACGGCATGGACCATATTCTAGTTCCGTTGTTGCTTAGTTGTGATCCCTTTTCAGTGCTGTTACAGAAGATTCCAACCGTGCCAATAAGCGCATCAGTTCAGTTGGTGGTAGGAAAATCGCAGCTAAACATGCCATGCTATGTGCGCCCCTTAGATCATGTCAATTTAGAAAGCAACAATGGAGACCCACCCTTATCAACAACCCTTTGATGATCAATCCCATTCATTCATTCATGGGTGAGTCCACTTTTTATTTCTAGAAATGGCTGTCTGTTTTAGATGTTGATCATTTCAGTCTTTTCTTACAGACTTTTACATGACATGTTTTTTGAACGATGGAAACTGGGCCTATGCTAATAATGATTAGATAAAACTGAACCCATTATGTCTCCAAAAAAACACACTCGACCCATACATATACCATACCCTGTGCATCAGGTGACCATGTATAACTATAATGGTGTGACAGTGATTGGTAGTTTTCGCCTCATCTTCACAGTTGGAAAGTTGACGATATAATCTTCCTCGTCAATCACCCATCTGCAGTAGCAAAATTACATATTACAGTTTAAGTTAAGGCCATCCAGGAAATTGATGCTCTAGTTGGAGTTTAAATTATATGCTTTTAGCTTTAGGGTAGGCAAGTGAGTAATTTAGTTTGCTAGTGTACCTGAAACGAGTTACAAGATGATGTAGAAAGATTGCAATTTCTAGCCTTGAGAATTCGAGTCCCGGACAAAGTCGATGACCACCTCCAAATGGTGTAAAACAGTTGCCACTTCTTCCTTGTTTATTCTGTGAATAATTTCCAAGAAACCATTTACAGTAAATCCAAATAAGTCTTTCATGCTTTCAATTATACAAATAAATTGTCTCAGACTTTCATTAATACCAAAAAGAGGCTTATGGGCAGTTTTCATTTTTCTTTTTCTAGAATTAACTGACTCGTCTTAATTTGAATTCGACTCATCACATTGATTCAGTTATTATTAAACAGTAAAGTCGCAGAAATATCCAGTCAGATGTGTCCAATGTATGAGGTGCAAAATAACACTCGGCTCAAAATTTGCAGAATCATATAGTGTATATGAAAAGGAAATAAACGGTCTGTTATCTGATTCGTTTTTCAGTTTGAAATCTGGAAAAGCATTTGCAGTCCCGTGCAGTGGTGTGCTAATGCAGAAATGGGTTTTCACACGAAGAAGAATACCGTGCATTTTACTTGCATAATTGGTGGTGCCTAAACCCAGAAAGTAGGAATAAAGCGCATAGGTTTCATCATTGGAATCCAAATCCGACTGCAACTAGTACTACTGAGTGGCGACTACCTAGTAGTAGTGGTGTTCTCACTTTAGGCTTTTTGACTATGAAGCGGCTGCTTTACTCTTTTTGGTGACTTTTTTGACCAAAGCACCTCACGGAAGTGTTGGAATTGGAATGCTAACAAGAATTGATTAAGCCAATATAATTTGATTCAGCCATATATATTATCCACATTTATGTTACTTTAGCTCTGAGCAAATGATTAGTATACATGTTCAAAAAGTACCAAGCACATTGGAATATTGATTAGTCGACTTCTTTTGAATTTAATTAACCAAACATAATCATATAAACATATGTGAATTAACATACCTGTTGCTGCCACCTCCAAGGATCAAATTCATAAGGGTTGTCATAATTCTCTCCATCCATGTGAACTGAACTAAAAGAAGCTAACACACACCAACCCTTAGGTATCAAGTAACCTGCAAATCAGTAGATAATTAATTAATGATTAAATTCCTTTGATCTGTTAAAATAATAGTGTTATTTTTTACCTTTGATTTGAACATCCTTGAGAGCTTTTCTCCATACCCCATTGATTATGTTTGCCATTCTCAAAGTTTCACTAATCACCTGTAATAATAATTTAGATCCAACATAAATATAAACATCATTAAGATACTCTAAACGATATCTGTTTTCCAATTTAGAACTCACATTTTGAGTAAATGGCAATGACATGTAATCAGTCCAAACATAATCTTCACCAAGATTAGCCTTTCGCTTCTTTAACTCTATATTTTCTTCCTACATAAGAATCATGCACAAACTTGAACGTCAATCTTGTTGATACAGATACAAATAGTCAAAAGACTCACCTCAAAAGCACTGTAATTAACTTTTGCTACTAATACCCATGCCAATGACATGTCTGAACTCCAAAGTCACTATAATAGTAAAATCATTGTCCAATGATAACAATAACTAATTACTACGGTGTTAATGATAAAGTCATTGATCGATGATAATAATAACTAATTACTACGGTAATTTTTACTCGGTGTTACCTAGGGGACAAAGTTGTCGTGAGAGACTAATTACAAGGGTACACAATGACACCGTGATGTAAGATGGGCCTCGTTAGATATTACTTACATTCATCTCCACTTGATGGACCATCTTTTCTTAGCTGCTGGTCATAATTATTATTATCATAACTACGTATATCCGACTAATTAGGGTTGTTGAATATCTGATCTAACGGTCAACCAGCATCTACTGGTACTATCATTCATCATAATGGGATGAGGTGTACGACGTACGTGGTCCTGAGATTACACAAGAACAACAACACGAGCGTAATAAAAGTTGTACTAAAGTTTGGACCAAAATGTAAAAACAGAAAAAGACATTTTTCTTTACTGTGGGGTCCTAACGACATCATTTCCGTATCTCCAAAATTCCGTTACGTTTGCACTCGTGCGCATGTTCGACTATTTCCATGCAATTATCCTGTGGGCCCACCATCTCCAAATAGTAAACCCGACTTGCGGGCCCACTGATCAATCAAATAATTTGAATAATATCTGTATATGTCAATAATTTTTAAAAATATTTTTATCGAAAACATTTCCAAAATTCTTTAACTTTTAAAAATTGGGGTGGAGAAACTTTTTAAAGCTACAAAAACATAAATTTTGGTTTCACTTAAATTTAATGTTTGATTTATCTCTTTTATCCCTATTTTATTTTATAAATGACAAAAGTTACAATTAAATTTAAATACATTAATTTTTTGTTTTTTATATTTTGTTTTTTTAAATATTATTACTTTTTATTTTCAAATTATTTTACCTAGCATATTTAGGGGAGACTCAATCGCAATTAGGGGCGACACTAAAAGACAAAAAAGGTCACCCAAACGTAAAACTGAGCTACCCCTTATCCGCGATTTTTCAAAATGGCAACTATGCCCTTATATTATCGGTAGCCAAAACCACAATCGGTAGTTTAAAATGAATCATTAACTACCGATTAATGTATGGATATTTCGGCTAATGTTCCCTTTTATAATCGGTAGTTAATTGGACCTGTAAAACTACCGATTATAATAATCGAAAGGTTAACTGGTTACATTACCTTCCGATTATAAGTTGCCCCAAAATGAGTATTTTTTCTAAAATCCATTTTCTCCAAAATTTTGAAATCTTCCATAATCGTTAGGATATTTGGCTACCGATTATAAGTAGCCCCACATTGGACCTTTGCCAAATTTCCACTTGGCTCAGGGTGCAGAGCCACCCCTAACCATTTGGTTCGTGTTTGAGACGTAGCCATAATCGAAAGTTTAACTGGTTACATTACCATCCGATTATAATAATCAGAAGGTTAACTGGTTACATTACCTTCCGATTATAGGTAGCCCCAAAATGAGTTTTTTTCTAAAATCCATTTTCTCCAAAATTTTGAAATCTTCCATAATCGGTAGGATATTTGGCTACCAATTATAAGTAGCCCCACATCGGACCTTTGCCAAATTTCCACTTGGCTCTGGGTGCAGAGCCACCCCTAACCATTTGGTTCGTGTTTGAGACGTAGCCATAATCAGAAGTTTAACTGGTTACATTACCTTTCGATTATAATAATCAAAAGGTTAACTGGTTATATTACCTTCCGATTATAGGTTGCCTCAAAATGAGTTTTTTTCTAAAATCCATTTTCTCCAAAATTTTGAAATCTTTCATAATCGGTAGGATATTTGGCTACCGATTATAAGTAGCCCCACATCGTACCTTTGCCAAATTTCCACTTGGCTCGGGGTGCAGAGCCACCCCTAACCATTTGGTTCGTGTTTGAGACATAGCCATAATCGGAAGTTTAACTGGTTACATTACCTTCCGATTATAATAATCGGAAGGTTAACTGGTTACATTACCTTCCGATTATAGGTAGCCCCAAAATGAGTTTTTTTTCTAAAATCCATTTTCTCCAAAATTTTGAAATCTTCCATAATCGGTAGGATATTTGGCTACCGATTATAAGTAGCTCCACATCGGACCATTGCCAAATTTCCACTTGGCTCTGGGTGCAGAGCCACCCCTAACCATTTGGTTCGTGTTTGAGACGTAGCCATAATCGGAAGTTTAACTGGTTAAATTACCTTCCGATTATAATAATCGGAAGGTTAACTGGTTACATTACCTTCCGATTATAGGTTGCTCCGAAATGAGTTTTTTTTCTAAAATCCATTTTAATCGGTAGGCAAAGGTGTTACAAAGCTTCCGATTAGGTTTTAACAATCGGGCACAAAATACCTCCCGATTATGAAGGGGCATATAAGTATTTTCAACCTATTTTGTCTTTTATTGTCGCCCCTAATTGCGATTGAGTCGCCCCTAAAAGTGATAGGATTATTTTATATACCATTTTGTTTAATTTGTCAATAATGAAAACAAAATCAAAAATTACATGATTACTATATTTTAGTTTAATTTTTTGTTTGAAAATTATATATTATAAAGTGGCTAAGTAAATAAATTCTTTAACAATAGTGATAATTAGTAAATTTAATATTATATATATTTATATTTAATAGTAAAAAAATAATTATTTTTAACCCCAATAAAATTGAATAAAACTATTTTCAGAGATATGTCTGTTTTCGTCTTTCGCTACAACAAGAATGGTTGAATCTCATATTTTACCAAACACACTTTGATCGATTTTTTAATCAGCTTTAACTTTAATTAATTTTTTACCAAATGTCTAATTGTTTTTTTTTTTCACAACACAGCTGAAAAATGCTTTTACAAAAGCTGCGGCAATACCAAACTAAGATTTGTAGGTGTAAAACTGACCTTTAGTTGTTGTAGAGCGAGTTGATTGTGGCTAAGATATTTAACGGCAAGAGTCATGACCATAGGGACAGAGTCTTCACCAGGGATCATCATCTCAATTAGATTACTTTTTATGAAATCCAGCGGCAGTCTTTGCATATCATTAGATTCTCCAGAATCAAGCAGCAATGCATCTGCCGCATCTGTTACTACAAAACCCTCATCATCATCTTTGCTTGTTTCCATTTTCATTTTCTTCTTCTCAAGTACTTCTTTCACCATTTTCATCAACCTCTCCTTTGCCTACAAGACACAAACATGCAAAACAGCATGCATTACATTATTTGGAGTACTCTTGTAGATATCATTTTTGTAAATTAAAAACTTGAAGTAGGTGTTTTTATTAGATTACCTTCAAAGATTTGTAGAGCCTGGTACCTGGAAGTTTAATAGGTAAACAAACCAAGCCTTTAATGAATTCTCCAAATTCTCTTCTCAGAAATTCCATGTCTTTCCCTGGACTTACACTCATCAAAACCCTAACCAATACCGGAAATGTAATCTGTTAAGAAAAAGACACAAGCAAAAAACATAAATATAATTCATCAGTAAATTTTTTATGACCGCCCGTAACAAGAACCGGCACATAGAAAAATTATGTCGCCAAATTATCTTCTGACTCTTCGTCTTAATCAAGTCGTGAACATAATTTTTCATGGTAAAAATGAAGCACAAAGTGATGTATTTACTCACATTTTTTGTTTCTTCTTGGATGTAAATAGTTCGATTACTCGTCCAAGTATTCATGGTAAGATCAACAAAATTCTCAATTTCTTTTGTAATTCTAGCTTTAAGCTGAGGAGATTTAAGAAAACCACCAATCAACCCATGCACTCTTCTTTGGAGAATACCATTCATTTGGAGTATCGAAGATTTACCAAACAATTCCGTAATAGATTTGGGATAGTACGGAACAAATGTATTTCCATTTATGTTCTGTAAAACAAATTTGTTCACATCAGGGTCTGTCGATACAATTATAGGTCTACCCAAAAGATGTGACTTGAATACTTTTCCATACCTGAAAAATTAGATTTACGGAAAATTAAGAAACTAATCAATAAAATTACTAAGATTTTTAACGGATTCCAGGAAATGAATGAATCAAGGACCCCCATGTTGGCATGTTGTGTGAAATGATTGTAGTGAGAGGATATACATGACCTATGCTACGTATAAAAGTTGTAGTAAACAACAACAACTACTGCAGTTTGGAAGCATAAAGGAGTCAGAATGACTTCTCTTTTCATGATTTTTTTTTTCTTGTTGTTGAGAAAAAAAATGAAAGATAAGAAGAGAAAGTTAGGTCATATCAGAAGGAGACTCATCAGTTAAGAGACAGTGATCTATGCCTGAAGAAGTAATATTAGGTCTAGTGTATCCACTTTTCTAGGATTGCAGAGAAATAACTGCACTCCTATCGTAAGTTTTCTTGTTGTTTTTTTCCTAAAAAAATAATTCTCCTATTAATTCGTCAGCAATTTTATCATCTTGTGAGCATTGGAATGAAAAAGCACAGTGAAAAAGATAGAAAAATACTAATAATCATTTGGTGGCCATTAGCTGGTTAATTAAACAAAATGAGTACCTAACCACTAATTCTTAATGATTCTAGTAATTAGGATTATGCATTTAATAATCAAACCATCATGAATCCAGTCAAGATGCTCTAAGAAACCTGGATTAATTACTCGGAAATTCAAAGAGACGCGTGCCTAACCATGATCATCCTAAAGGCGTTTTATTGCCACCGGGATAACTCGCCGTGTAAACTAGTATGTTCAAACAAAGACAGTGATATTCCGGTCAAAACTTAAAAGATGAAAGACTTACAAGGGATGAACGGATGAATAATGAAAGACTTACAAGGGTACGCGTTTGTCCATGAAGCTAACAGGTCTAGAAGTATAACCACAAGAGATGAAGTCAAGAGTTTCTCCTATGAACGGCCATCCTGAACTTCCCTTTGGAATTGTACCACCAATATCATCATGACTGTTAATCTCTCCTTGCTGTTTTTCCTTTTTCTTCATCCTTTTGCTACTGTATTTCCTCCACCGCCAATATCCAACACTTATAATAACAACCAGAACCCAGAATCCTAATAACACCCAACTCTTCATCATTATCTCCCAATCAAAAGAAGATAATTGTGTAGTTGGTACTACTACTCAAGAACTTAGCACCCAACTATAAACCCTAATACTGCCTCCTCTCTAATATAGCTGTTAAAATTTTGGTTACATACCTGTAACACAAAACGAAGACCCCCAAATTTGAAGAAACAAGAAATATACCAGTAGTTATGGATTCTTTTTTTCTCTTTCAGAAAAGGAAATAAATCAAGTATTTGAAGTTCCAACTCATGCAAATCTCTTCTTGTACATGAACTTAAGATGAAAGAAGATTTTTCATTAATAACACCATTTATTAGCAGTATCCAAGTCCCAACTCACTCAAAAATTTCTCTTTACTGATAAAGAAAAATGAATTTATTTTCTTTAATAACGCCATTAATTAGTTACCTATCTAGCTTAGCCCATCTTTACATTTACATGCAGTATGGTTCTACCAGAGAGAGAGAGAGAGAGACGGGGGGGTGAGAGGTAATGAAGGGTAGGGAGGGGGTGGGTCTCTATTTGTAGTAAAGATAATAGGACGCACTTATGCATTTTGTCTTTACTCTATTAGGTAACTTATCCAAACAAACACAGTGGATTTTGGGGACTCAAAATCAACACAATGGAATGGAAACAAAACCTTCTATAGAATCTTCATTAAACAAAACTGATTCATGTCTATTTCAATTAGGAATTCCAACAGTAATAGAACAAGCTGACAAGATCATTTTTATCCAGATAGGAAAACTGGCAAGAATCAACATTTAACATTTTTACTTGAAATATTGTTCCCCATCAATCACTAAAGATGGAGTATTGCTTATGATAAAGTTAATGCTGGTCTATGCTAATTGTTATTTGAGATTAGTCATTGAATTTTCACCGTAAGAGAATGTCGTTTTAAACACCCGAGAATCCAAAGTAACTTTTTTTTCTTTTTACTTAGGGTGCGTTTGGCATAGAGGTAGTTGAGGGTGGAATTCAGTCAACAAGAGGAGTCAAGGGTGGAGTTGAATTCCAATGGTGTTTGGCATGGGTGAAATTAGAACTCTAGGGAGTTGAAACTCCATCCTTCGGTGGAAAAATCAAATGACACCTCTCCCCATGGAATTTGAAACTCCATCCTTTCAACTCCACTTGTTCACCATCTTAACATTTCAACTTTATTTTTCAAGAATACAAAGCAAAGCATGGACAACTTAATCAAGTTAAAGAGTGGTCAGGATTTGTTCTCCCAAAGTTAAATCTATGTCTTCGATAAATGACGCTTTGGATTCATTCTTTGGAAAGCTAAATCTACGGCTGTAAAATGATCAGTTAATTAACTTTAAATAATAAATGTTTTATTTATTTTTTACAATAAGTGTTTCTTTAATTAATATCATTAATACAATTTCAATAATAAACGTTCTATTGATTGTTCATACTAAGTGTTTCATTAATTAATCTTATTAATACAATAAATAATATATTGATTTTATATTAGATCAGTAGGCATTAATGGTGGTTGTGATTGTGCGATAAGGTTGTGGATCGGCGGTGGGGATAATGATGGTGGTGTTGGTGAGAATGATGGATTAATGACGCTAATGGTGGTGGAAGAAGTAGTGGTAGTTGGATGAGAAAGGATGTCCTAAGGTAAATAAATTATTTAGTTGCTCTTGATTTATTTATTTTTATTTGATATTAATTTTAAAATTTATTTTATTTATTTTTCTAAATTAAAATAAACATTAAAGACCAGATTTTTTAGTGAGAAGATAAATCAATAGCTGTAGTTTTAATATTTGTCGGGTCAGGACATGAAAGAAGATGAAACCTATGAAAAGAAAAATTTACCATATACAAGGCTACACGCGAATCAATTGTAATTAATAAGTTTTTTATATCTCTATTCTCATTTTTTTTGTCATAATTTCTATTTTTCCCGAAATGTAGCTCTAACATTAGAATAACAAAAGCAATTTAAGTTTATTTAAATGAATCTTCAGACAAGAAATGTGTTTAAATAAATTCGGTTACAATATAGTAATTATTAGGGAAGGATTAAGATGTTGGGGCTCCAATACATTTCTCACTTTGGTAATTTAGAACACGATTACTTTTTCCATCATGCCGAGCAAATTAGTAAATTTTAGATTTTTTTTTTTTTTTTTAGATATAATTTGTTTATAAAATTTGATCATGTTGATTTCTTTAAAAGATAAAAATTACATACTAGGCAAGCGAACGACAAGCTGTGCCGCTAGCCCTTTTTGAATAGCAAAACCTATCATATTAAAAATAAAATCTCGTGAGCCAGGGGTCATTACATTGTTGCGCATGACTTTCTGGACCCTCTTGAGTAGTCCAACTGCTTCTGGAGCCAAATAGCCAAAAGTATCAAAAGCAAAGGGGACGAAAGCATGCCCATTGTCAACACATGCTTTCTCATGCTTCGATATCTTACCCGAGGCAGCCTTTAGCGCCGCTCGCCCGACCGTAAAGGTGCCATGTCCAATTCCTACCAAAGGAGATACCCAGGTGAGGTCAACACATGTGTGTTTCCCATTAGCCCATCCAAAAATAAGAACATCACTGGTCTTAGTGTCGATCTCCCTTCAAGTGGGTCTGTCAGAAATGCACAGGTGCTTCTTTCTTTGCCGAAATGCCGGACCTCCACAAGACATCATACAAAATATCCCTCACATGATCATGTCTATATTTATAACCTGTGGTCTACTTTACAATGAACCGCATGTTCACCATATGAATCCAAGCAACTTTGTGATGCAAGCGGGCAGCGAGAGTCGAGGGATAAAGCGGGATCATTAACCCGTATTTGAGGATAGACCGGTACTCCAAAGGAGACATCTTCCGCCCTAGCCCCTCAATCGGAATAGCCAGGGAAGAAAATCTTGGGCATGTGCCGCTTGCAAACAACCAAAAACCGCTTTTGTCTCTCCGTTAGCATGTAAACTCTATCAATGTCCTTAACCACTTTACCAAAAAGAGCACTCGCCAGGATGCTTTGTGCTTTAGGGGGCGTTGTCTTTATTGGTGAAGTTGTTAAGATCAAAATCGGGAAGAGTCACTTGTAACGTTTCCAAAGCCTTATTAAAATTATCATCCATACCGTCCACACCACTACTCCTCAATATGTGATCCCGTAATCCCCAAGATTGCACACGTGAAGCCACAAAAACATACTCGGATGCCTCCCTAGCAAGATAAAGTCCAAGACCTCCATATCCGATAGGTAGAGTAGATAGTCTCCACCGAAGCTCTCCAAAGAACGGTCCCCCGCACACCACGATGCCTTCCACCACTTCTCGCAAGCCTCTATCAAATATATCTACCGCCTCCATAATATAGTCCTGGGTGACAAATACGAAGGCCAAAAAGAAGCTTGGAGATACCCATACACGTTCGTAAAGCAGCAATTCACTTTGAGGATCATGGAGCTTGGATAAAATGCATCAAATCCATCGCTTTTTCACCCTCTTAATGGCAAGGCCCTTCACAAAACCATCGTCGAGGCTAACTGCACCACCTAATAGTTTGACTCCCTTATCCGGTCTTGAGATTTCGACAGAAACATCCCATCACTTATCCTTCGTCCATCACAAGAGGGCCAAAATATTTGAGTTTTCTTAATATTCAAGATAAGCCCCAGTCACAGCCCTTCTTTTTTGATAATAGTGAGTGCTTTTGCCACTTTCGGTGTCTCCAATAACGAGTGCCATCATCAAGATACCAGGCATGTAGGGATAATATGCGGTGCTCATTTATCTTAGCTATAAGTCTGATGAAGTACGAGCAAATAACAAAGGCCCTAAAGGGTCACCTTGTTGTACTCCGTGGATGAGTAGATAAAGGAGTCCCCCACATAGAGCCGTGCAGGTTGACCATACAAGTATTCTACCCAGGCGATATAGATGGACAAAGCTTACGTACCTCAGAAAGCATAGCCGTTCGGTCAACTAGGTTAAAAGCATTGGTAAAGTCAACCATTAGCATAGAGAGGCTAGCGTCTACATGATGTTTACTGACAAACCTATTCACAAAGATGTAGGATTGCCTCGGCAAAGACCACCATTCAAACACCTACACCAAACCGAAATCCTCAGATACGCTGCCATGTCCTTACCAACCCCTTTCATCGCCGCTTTGGACACCAGTCGACGCCAAATTGTCCCAACAGCAATGGGACGAATGCTCTTATCCGGTTTAAGGAGGGGTGTTAGGGGAGCCGATGCAATGAACTCCGCTAGGTTAAGAGGGCATCTCCCGCCAAGCCAAAGATTAACAACCCTAGTTATGGCCGTGACCATATCAAGAGCCACGATTGAGCCTTCCCCACGAGAAAGCATCCAACAAATGTTGTGCCCGAAGGCCATCCTTCCACACGAAGTTCCCTTAGGAAAGATTTAATACAACTAAGAATGGTACCTTCTTCGGCCACTAGCGGTGTCTCCGCAACGTACATGTTGGTTTCCTTGGAGGCGGCATCGTCGGATGCTTATCCTCAAGTGCTTTCCTTGTGTTCTCGTTGTATGGCGCCACCCTGACGAATCGATGGCTTTAACGATTACTGTGAAGTGCCCATCCGCCACCTTGCGCAAACAAGTAGAGATATTGGTACCGAGCCCGTTGTCTTTCCCGTGTCATCATCTTTGTTGTCTTTCTCTGTGTAATCATCTCTAACACTAATCTGTTGTCGACAGCTTTAAAATCTCACGAACAAGATTTATAGTCCCACTAGGTTCACCCCAAAGTGCCAGCGCTACTAAGAATTTGTGTCTGTTGTGTCGCCTTGCGATTACTGGACCGCATTCGGCTCTACCCTTAGGTCGGAACACTCTCAAAGTGCATCGAGGAGCAGCAAAAGCGACCCAATGTTTAACGACTTTAGGTTCAGCCGCGACTTTACAGAGTGCCGCTTTCGGGGCATGAGAAAAAGCTAACCCGCAACCTCTTGGAATGCTCTTAACCGTACATACGGGGCTCTAAAGATCGCTTCCACAATTGCTTCATTCAATTCAAAGTCGTTTGTCAAGCTGCACTAAATCCTCATGTAGACGAGGCTTAGGCACTCCAAAATTATTTCGGCTACTTCACAGAACTCGCACATATCTCGGGCTTAATATCGGTGTTCCCTTCATGCTTGCACGCCTGCTCCAAGCTTTGAATACTCATACATTCGAAGCACAACCATTGTCTTAAAGTTCTCGAGTTTCCTCTAAACTCATGAAGACATCAACATCGTTCTTATGGCCTGTTGGAGTGCGGTCTTCTTTTCTTTATTGCAGAGGTGTTGTCTCTTCGGGTGGGGAATCAAACATGAAAAACCTTTACTCCCAGTCCCCCATCCGGACAACCATGAAAATCTCTAAACGGACATCCGATGATTCCTTTACTTGCAACTGTCATTGAAGCATAATGACAAACAGTTTGGGTGCTTAAATAAATTATCCACTCTTTGGTTCGAAACACACGTAGAGTAGCACCCGATTACAAGCAGTTTTCTAGGTGTATGACAATTCAAAAGCACAAAATCAATCAACCAAAATGAGTATGAACAAACTAACCCATCAACACACCATGAGAGTACCAACATGGAAAACATAAAAACTAAAATAAAACGAAACCCCCCAAACCGTAACCCATCGAGATGATGGTGGTGGAAATGGGAGTTTCTTCTTTGGTAGTTTGATCGGTGATTTGAAAACGAAATGAATTTTCCAATGAATTTTCCGAATCCTAAATTCGAAAACGCCCTGAATTGCTACAGTTTTTTTTGTTACTGTAGCACGAGAGAGAGGGAGCGTATTGAGTTACAGTAAATTCTAGATGAGCAAGCAACAAGAAAAATACCTTGTGAAGTAGAGTATCGTACTGACTTCACAAACTCAACCACCTAGCCGGTGCAAATGCACGGGCACGAAAGACTTTGTTTTATTATAGAGCACAATTGAGTTACAAGACATAGGCCATTTAACCGACTGGCATATGTGGAAATTCCTAACTGACTGGTCTTTGTGGAAAATGTCACAAATCATCCATTTAAACCTCTCCAACTTGCATGCTGATGTAAATCAAGGTATAGAAGAAAAAAATATCCAATAAAAACACGACCATTAGGAAAAAAAACTTACCTGATTTTCATTTTATGTAGTAACAAGAAATGAATGACACGGATCAATTACATAACTCATCAACTTAGATAACTTAGACAACTTTATATAGTAACAAGAAATCAACCAACTTATCATTTCTGCGGACAACTTAGATAACTTAAAAAGCTAAATCTATAGATGTAAAATGATCAGTTTAATTAACTTTCAATAGTAAATGTTCTATTGATATTTCATAATAAATGTTTCTTCAATTAATCAAATAAATATATTTTCATTAATACATAATAAATTTATACTAAATGAATAGGCATTAGGTGGTTGTGATAGTGGGCGGGGATGGTGGATCGGCGATGGAGATAATGTGTGGTGGGTATTGGTGAGAATGGTGGAGTGGTGACGTTAATGGTGGTGGTGGTGGTGGTGGAAGAAGTAGAGGTAGTGGGATGAGAAATGTGTCCCAAGGTAGATAAATATTTAGTTACCATTTGCTAAAAAAATTATTTGATATTAGTTAAAAAAAAATTAATTAAAGTAAATATTAAAGACCAGATTTTACTAGAGAGAAGATAAATCAATAGCCATGGTTTTAAAATTTGTGGAGTCGGGGCAGGAAAGAAGATGAAACATATAAAAGAGAAATTTCCATATACAAGGCTACATGCGAATCAATTATAATTGATTTAGTTTCTCATATCTCTCTATTCCCATTTTTTGTCATGATTTATGTTTCAGCCATTACTCATCGACTTCATGTGATTATACATGCTTGAGAAATTGTTCATGGTAATAGGTAAAGACAGAAGATAAGTAGATAACAAACGAAATGGATCAAGAATTACAGACTATTAAACTTTAGGAAAATGAATAAACAAAAATATACGTAAATTTGGAATAATTTATATCATCAAAGGAGAAAAGTAATCCCTGAAGCTAACAGATTTTATAAGATTAATTTGATTGATTTTGAAGTAATTTTATGTTTTCAGTTTTGTTACAAATTTTGAAAACGATCTTTGATGATTTATTTCTTTTCGAAGTAGAGACACTACTTTGTTTTGAAGAAGTGAATGAAGTGGTGTTCTACCGCCCATATGATTTGAGGAGTTGGTTAACGATTAACTATGCTTATCCTAAAGGATTGTGTGACTTACAAACATGATATTAAAATACTTGAGGATAATAACACGTTTATTAACCAACACCTCAAAAACATTTAGACTTAGTTCGACTGGATCGATTTTTCGCAAACAATTATGATATGTATGAACCGATGGATATATTTAAACTAAATATCTAGTTTTTATCTAAACAATCTGAGTTTTTATAATTATAAATTTACTTTGGTAATTAAGTATATAATTTTATATTGATTTTTTTATATTTTAATTATTTATTTTTAAAATTAACTTAATAATATTATTTAAATGTTTTAGTAGAATTTTTTTATATTGTATTATAAATCCTGGCTTGATTGGGGTATACCCAGATTAATTGGGGTATACTCAATTTTAAATGGACATTTTTTGTGGGTTTTAGGGGGAGGCCTAATAGGTAAGTTACAAAAATACCCTTATCCTTTAAAAACCTATTACCCTAAATCAGTTTTAAATTTTCTTTTCATTTCATCTTCTTCTATTCTTCTCCTCCACAACCCTACCCTACCGGCTCCATCACCCCCACCACCACCAAAACTCGTCGATCAATTCGTTAACATCGTCGATTCGAAAACTCCGATTAATCTTCATCAATGGATCCACCACGGAGGAAGGAAACTCGTATGAAAGAAACTAATCACAAACCCAATGAATATAACCCTGGAATTGCAAGTTTGGTTGCTAAGAAAGTGAAGAAAAAAACGGTTGAAGAAGAAGGAATTGAACCCGCTGAAACACGT
Organism: Papaver bracteatum; assembly: GCA_023529315.1. Lineage (NCBI taxonomy): Eukaryota > Viridiplantae > Streptophyta > Magnoliopsida > Ranunculales > Papaveraceae > Papaver > Papaver bracteatum. The sequence goes on from JAJJWX010004500.1 coordinate 564,175, forward strand.
GAAATGGTGCGCTTAAGAAAGTAAGGGATTGTTTAAACTCACTCTAGTACTTCGATTTCATATTTGCATGTCAAATTAGGTCAGAAAATTCGAATTTGTGAATTGGCAGTTGCCACGCCGGTAATGTTTTTTTTTATCGACCCTTCCGGGGTTTCATAGTTAGGGTTTGGCCGGAAAAGTATAAGCTTGAAGAACCTGCCGGCTCTATGGTTTCTGTAACTGCTACTAGCAGCGTCGGCAGATTATTCAACTAAGTACATGCCGACGTTATATTATTCTTAACGGGGCCGGCATTTTATTCGTTTTTCACCCTGCCGGCTACTTTTCTTTGAATGTCTCCTGATGCCTATAATGTTTTATCCCGGAAGGGTATTTTATAAAACTATGCCGGCGCTTTGTCCGCCGGAAATGTATGGTTAATGCACCTTGCCGACCTGTTTAGTGAAAATTCCTTGTATTTACTGTGTAAATTTTTTTGTTGGCCGGAAGGCTATTTTGATGACACCCTGCTGGGTATGGCTTAGCCGGTAAGCATATTTTGGTCGACCTTTCCGGCTATGTGTCCGCCGGGTGGGTTTGTTTTGTAGACCCTGCCGGCCTTTGATTCCCAATTTTTGAATTATTCTTGTTCAGATTGCGAACGACAAAGAAGAAAGCTGCTCTGAAAGCATCTCTTAGTAGTCCTCCTTCAAAACCTCCTCGTGTTGGTGATAAACTCTTGTATTCAAAACATCTAGGGGCATATGTTGAGCGGGGAACGACAAAGATCATTATAAGCACTAATCCAGAACCACCATCTGAACCCAGTGATTCAGACGACACTCCAGATGAAGACCAATCAATTTCATCTGGTAGAAAAGGTGGTGATGATGATGTTGATGAAAGAATTCTGGCTGCTGGAGGAGGCAACAATGATGATGATGATGGTGATCAAGACATGCCACATGTTGGAAGAGGTAATGATGATGATGATGGTAATAGAGATAAAGGTAAGAAAACCGTCGAAGAGGAAATTGTTGAAGAGGAAGAGGAACAAGAAGAAGAAGAAGAAGAAGGAGATGGAGAACAAGTTGTTGAACCCACCGAAGCTTCAGGGTCAATTTCAACCAGAGCGAGGAAGATGGTGATCACTAAACCACAGAATTCTCACATGCCTTCCGAACACTTCATGGTTACACTAAAAAAAGATGAGGACCCAAGGGGGACCCCAAGAGATGGTGGCAATGTTCTTTTTGGATACAAAGACTCATGGGCATGTATGATCCATAATACTATCGTAAGTAATCTTAATCCGTCTTTGTTCTTTATTCAAGTGTGTAACTATCTTAATTAAATTTGCGTCAAGTGTTTGTATATCTTTTCATTTTTATTTTATTTTTGGTATTTAGGATCACAAGAATGCCATCCGTATCATGCCATCCGTCTCATTTCGATGAAGATAAGCCATTCTTTACTGTGAACCGGGATGAGTGCACCACGTCCCAAAAAACAATTAACGTCTCTTACGCTCCACCGCCGGCTCAAGAACATTGGGACAATAGACGTGGCCGTAACATCGATGTGAGTCTTTTGGACGAGGTGACCAACGGTCATGAAGCTACTGAGAAATACATGGCGTGGTACTTGGAATGGGCTCGTCCCATTTGTGATTAGGAAAATGACTGCTGAAGAACTGGCTCTAAAGAAGAAGTTGGAAGCGAAAGACCCATCAACATTGCTTAAGTTCTTTGTAAGTATATTTAGAGTTGCTCTTACTATTTTAAGATTGATTGCATTACCGAATCATTCTATTCATTTTTTGTTGTTTAATTAAAAATAGAAGGAGCATTTGAAGACCTTTGGGAAGGTGTTGTTGTGCGCGAGAGAAAAAGGACAGCCTTTGTCGATTGAAGAGCAAATCAAGCACATTGACTATGTTAACAGTGTTGGCAATGAGGATGCCAATGAAATGTTCAAGCAACTTGAGGCTCAAGTAAAGGATGAACAAAAATCTAGGAGAGAAATACAAGCCAAGATGAAGGCTGATAAAAAGAGGACTCGTGGTGGTGAAGGTAGCAGCAGTGGTCGTGGTGGTGAAGGTAATTCTCCAAAACGGGTCCGTGCTCGTAGTCAATGAATACTTTCGTAGTTCATTTCTTTATTTTATGGTGGACAAATGTTTAAGTTAATGGTGTGGACAAATGTTTTTTTAAGGTTTATGGGACGTGTTTTCATTTTGGACAAAAAGTGTTGGATTTCTAGTTGTTGAATGAATGATTTGTTTTGCTTTGTAAAATTTTAATGCATAAGCCGGAATGATTTTTTAAATTTACCCTGCCGGCTATCCCAGGGATGGCATGGTGGTGAACTGTCAGAGTGCCAGCCCTGACAAAGGAAATTGTGTAGTTATCAGAGCCGGCATGTACCAAAATGATAACCCTTCCGGATGAATCGTAGCCGGCAATGTATTGACCCAATATAGGTCCGACGGTTTTGTTGCAAAAAAACTTTTCTCATGATGCCTAAAATCTTACACGACCGGCATGGTAACAAATTTAAGACCCTGCCGGTCTGGTTTTGACTTGTACCTCGCCGGCGGAATCAAAATTCAAATTTTTGGCAAGTACAATTTCATTGATTGACTTGTACTTGAGCACTATAACGGCCAAATTTGGGCACAATCCTATAAATACACTACTTCTCTCTACAAAACAACACACAACTATTTGCATATACTCTCCAAAGCTCATATCATCATACGCTCCATCTAACTCACTCAACATCTCTCTACAAACAACAATGGCATCGTTTGATTCAAATAAAGATTTGGCAATCACCAAAGCTTGGTACGGGGAAGATCGACTTAGACGTCAATCCTCCGAAAGGGAGGATTCCAAAACATTTTGGGCTAGGGTACACAACAAATTTAGCGGCGAGTTTGGGAATCCTAATGCAAGAAGTATTCAACAAGTCCAAGCTAGGCACCTAGTAATCGAAAATGCGATACTTGCTTTTTTAGCTCTCCAACCTCGGATTTTTAACACTCGCCCCTTCACCTTGTCCATTGCACAATTTGTAAGTAATTTTGTGGTTTTTTTTTACGTACCCCATGTTGTGTTATCTTCCAACAAAACACCACTAACAAATGTAAGCTTGTTTTTATAGCACGAAGCCGTGAAAGCGCGCTACATGGAAGTAAAGGGGGAAGCATTCCCATTCGATACAAGCTATCACTTCTTGGCCGATAGAATCCCGTTGGATAACCCGGACTACTTGGATTTGGTATCGTCTTCGTCGGAGGAAGATTGATGGCTTTAGAAGTTTTTGTAAAGGTTTTGTGGGTATACCTCTATGTAAGCCCTCACGAGACTATAACTCGTCCACTAGGGTCGCCTAGGTGTTTAAAGGCTTGATGCACATGCTAAGTGCATTCGTTTTTCTGTTTCAATCAATGTAGTAACCAAAATTGCATGAATAAAGTGAATTACATCTTCCATAGTTTCTGTTTTCTGTTTGGCATAAGTAAAGGTCGGCAATGTTATAAATCCATAACCTGCCGGCCAAATGTCAGCCGACATGTAAAAAAAATATTTTCTTGCCGACTTTACGACCGCCGGCATTGTAGGAAGGTTTACCATGCCGAACGTAAAATTATGTTCTAATATACTCGGCGCGTTTTTCAACCGAGACAATGCCGGCGGTAGTAAGGTCGGCAGCTTATTCAAAGTGGAACCTGCCGGTTGAACATTGGTCGAAAGGTTATTCAAAGCAGACCTTGTCGTCCATAGAACAGCCGACAACTTATTCAAACCATTACCTTTCCGGCCTTGTGCATTTTCAAAATCAAATTTTTTTGATCGAAATCGAAATCATAAGACAGGTGAAAGGTTTAATCTATTGATTTTTAAAATTTTAATTTAAACTCAATTAGTTAAATTAATCAGAGTTTTAGTGTTAATTAACAAAGGGCATATTAGCCATTTAGAAAATACAAGGTTAAGGGGTGGCTTGGTTTTACTTCATAATGACCTTATTTTGTCTTATTGGGTATACCCCAATTAATCTGGGTATACCCCAATCTCGCCAGGTTATAAATCTATATATATATATATATATATATATATATATATATATATATGTATATTTATTTATTTTTAAAATTAACTAATATAATTATCAATTTCTTTCTTAATCATGCCAAACACATTAATTTAGAAGGATGAAATTCATTTTCTAGGTAGTTGGAACTCCCTAGAATTCAAACTCCTTCCGTGCCAAACGTAGCCTTAGGGAAGTCTGTTGAAGGGCCTGGAATCACTATCATTCTAAATAGATTTTTAGTTTTCTTTTTTGGCCCATGGGCTCGATGTGGACACTCCTTGTAATTTCTGTCTTTTGGTCAATTTGGACTTAGCAAAAAAAATTATGTATAGAGAGAGAAAGACAATGAAATTAAGGAGCTGCCCTCCAAGAGAACTCTTATAGAAACAAAGGACCCAGGTGCCAAAGAAGGAAATAGAGGGATCACTTTTAAATGTTTGTAAGCCCCGTGTTTGCTTTGAGGGTTGTTATGTTCGCGACTAATGCTTTCAAGCTTGGTTGCCGCTTGTACACCCCGATCCTGCTAAAACGGTGAATATATTTTATTCCTCATTTTGTTTAAGTGTCACGACTTTTATATATCATACTACTGAAACTCAGGGCGATGTGACCCATAATATGAAGCACTTCATGCTTACTTCTTACATATGTTATATCTTGCGCTACTTTCAATGCTCACAGTTTAAGAAATACCTTAAAATGGTCACTTCTATACTTCATGAGAGGCTTTAGATCACTTAGTCGTAACCCTTGCATACTTTGCTTGAAACTACCTTATTCTTGACCTTGAAGTTCTTAACAATCCAGGTTTGGCCTTTGTGAGAGATCTAAGGATTTCCTTTATCTTTGTCCCGAGAATCTTTCTACATGGTTTAACGCGCCTTGGAGGAACATATCATGCTAGCCTTCATATTTTAAGATACTATACTACTTTTGCTTAAGACCCTTTTCTATAAATCTGGGTTATTTCCTTTGTTTATCTAATACCTTTAATGGAGGCCCATGCACGCCTGAATAATTAAAGGATTCTTAAAAGTAGTGGACACACAAGTAGTCATCAGATGAGTTCTATCCACCTTATGAAGAGATGACAACTTAATACGAAAGAAAGGAATATACATGTTCTTCTGGATTATATGAACGACATGAAAGCTATTCTTTAAGACTTTAATCAACCCAAACGGGTGCCTCTGGTGGGAGACACTTATCTTTCCTTTGTAAAGCACCATATCTGCTCATTGACCTAGCTACCTACTTTCTTATCTATGGACTCGGACTTTCCCTTGGGTTGTGGTATATCATTTCAATGTTATAGGTCGGTGTTAGAGACTCAGCTACCCGAGGTCGATTCTTTTGAACTTTTTATTTTATGATGAAACTGTTTTCCCGTGCTTGTATCACGTCTCCCGAATATTCTCAGTATAAAGACCTTTTAAAACGATTCACAATTGAAGTAATATACTAAGTAAAAGGAGTGGAGCTTTGTATTTAAAGAGGCACAAGCAAGCTAGGTACTTAAGTAGGAATTGAGGCAAATAAAGAATTTCGGTCAGCCTGGTGGATGGAAAAACTTGGTTTGCCACTATGGTAAAATATATTTGGCAGCAAATCAAGAAACTCGTGGCGAGAGTTAGGACGCGCTATTGAACATCGGACGCCAGCGGATGAATTTCAACCGCATGAGACTTAGCTTTAGTCGCAAGAGGCTTAACCTCTGCCACCAATAGTTAGTTTTCCAACGATAACTAAATTAATTTTTTTTTATCTATATAAATTACTCACTTCTCTCATACCTTAATCACAACACTCTTTACATATATTTATTTTCTCTTAATTTTTATCGACCAAATCTCAACACTCTTTACACATATTTATTTTCTCTCAATTAACTTTTTCAATCATGAATCATGATATTAGTTCTTCTAAGGAAGATATGGAAATTGATGAAACATTGTACGAAAAAGAACAATAAATGTATTTGTTGATGGGAAAAAACGATTTGCTGGTTTTTAAGGAAAGTGAAGAGATAACCATGCGGGATGGGACTCCTCGGCCGAGAAAATTACTTAAACCTTTTTCAAACAGAAGCACTGCATGGGAGTTCTTTGAGTTCGAGAGATCAATCTGTAGGACTCCGGCATAAACCAAGACAATGGTCGTTCCTGAGTCAATTCGGTCACAAAGAGGGGTGAGGATCGATCTGTAGGAGGAAAGCATAGAATTTTTTGTTAGATCAATGATGATCAAGGATTGTGAATTTGTTAGGTTTCTGCAAGTTTTGTGTGAACTTTTGAGTTCGAATAAGTTCTTGTTAATTGATTGAATTCTTGAGAGTGATTGCTCATATGAGAATTCTTCCTTAGACGATGATTCTTGGTTTTCAATCATGGATTCAGAGACTTATTTATATTGCAAGAATAATAGACACGTTGATCCCAGTAAGTGTGACGGTTGCTGCAGTGAAAGAGTGGGAAAATGGAAAATCGTGGCCAAACCATTTCCATGTCGTGCGGAGACTTGGTTGATTGTCCATCCACTAATTTGCTTACTCCCTCAACTGCTTGCACGACTTACTCACATTTTTCATCGTGGGTGTACACACGTGTTGTAGGCCGCCAGACCAAAATCCTAGTTAATATCCCCCCATGTGACGTGATTAATGTCTCATTGATGTGGATTCTGCAAGGCAGACGTGTATTTAATTAGTCAATGGTTGACTTGACTAGACGATGAGTCTTAGCCTTAATGAGTCTTAGCCTTAATGAGTCAAGCATAATGAATGAATGTGGTATGCTCTGGGACTGATGGATTAAACATAAGGTGTCTGCTGAGATACGCTTAGACAATGGGTCTTGATGAATTGTGATATATCATTTTACCGGTCGAGGGAATAATGATATTTTGGGAATTTGGATGATCGTCCGATGAGGTTGCTCGATCAAGGAATTATTTTGATATGTCGAGTACTCGATAGGAAATCAAAGATATTGCAGAATGCTCATTTTTGATCTAATATATCATGAATGATCGAATGAAAAAATAGGAATCAGAAACATTGGATGGTCGTCTGTTCGAACCATGTTGCCCATTCGAGCAAAATGTTGGTAGCAGGACCAAACATCAAATTAGAATATTGATTGTTGGATCAATAGAATTCTCGAATGTTGATAGTTGAATCAACATGAGGAATATTGCTCGGTCGAGCAATTGATAGTTGAATCAATGAATTATGAACCTAGTTGATCATGTATTTTGCTTACTTAAGCAATTTAGTGTTGATATATGAACAAAATAAATATTTCTAGTTTAAGCAAATATTACCCATTTGAGCAAATATTGCTCGATTCATGAATTATTGGTAGTAGGACCAAATAAAATATTAATTAAAAATATTGGTAGTTGGACCGAATATTTTATAATTAATTAGGATGTTGATTTCTGGATCAACATAAATTTATTATTGTTTGAACTTGCTCAGAATTATGATTTGCATAACATTTGGTTTGAAACCCTAATTTTGATCGATTATTGATCAATTGATGGTTTACTGAAAATCAACCAATGAGTGATACAGGTACCGACTACATGGGATGATGGGCCAACCATGTGGCTCCCATGTGCTCAAGTGAGCATGCACCAAAGTCCTTTGTAGGCCAGTTGGTGAAAGGATGATTAAATGCTCGTTTAATCATTATTAAAATAAAAATAGTGCTTGTGTGAGCATTTGGTGGAAAAACCTAAATATGAAAGAAGAGGGACCGACCAAGGGGTATGAAACTGGACCTTGGTGTCCGTGGGACCAACTAATGGTCGATCGAGCAAATTCCAAGTTGTTTGGAAAGAGTTTGAACCCAATATGAACTATGAAAGCTTAATTAGGTCAAAATCATAATAGAGTGTGGGACCGACTTCTGTAATACAAAGGTACGTCTCACCATATTGTTCGTGACTCAATCCTGAGAATTTTGATATTTTATGGTGCGCGTTCGATCAATATATTGGATTTTCAGAAGAGTTTGATCTTGACTGAAACTCTTGATTTTGCTTGAATGAACAAGTAAAACTTTGATCGTGTGACCAATATTTTGAGAATATTAAAATAATGATAGTTTAATGTTTGATGTGAAGAGCCCTGATGGTCGTGTGACCATTTGAATTTTGACTTTTTGATAGTTTGAGCAATATTTGAGAAATATGGAAAAATTAGGTTTTTGCTAAAACGAGGGAGTTTCATGAGATGAAGGAAGAAATAATAATAATAAAGTAAGGAATGAAAGAGGTGTGGAACCGGCAACGACCAAGGCATGACCGGACGGCCCGTATGCCCGGTCCCATGCTCTTCCCTATTTTATGTTATTAGATTTCATCATGTGAGGAAATATGGAGAAACTAGGAGTTTTGCTCAAATGAGAAAGTTTGCTCAAACAAGGAGTTTTCATGAGACAAGGAAAATAATAAAATAAGTTAAAATAAAATAAAGGGAGAGGGGGCCGGATGGACGGTGGGTCTGGTCCCGCGCCTATTGTTTATTTTATTTTATATTATTCTTTTCCCTATTTTGCATATGTTCCTCATTCATCCATATTTTTGAATGCTCGTTTGTGCATTTGGGGTGCTCGTTCATGCATTATTTTTAAATACACTCGCACCATTTTCTCGGGGCTTACTCTGTGGTGGCCCAGATGCCCGAAAGTGAATATTTATTACTAATCAATGGAATTCAGCTAAGAATAAGCCATGAAACAGAGTAATAAAATGGGTTGAATATCTATTATTAATTCATGGAATCCAGCTGAGGATAAGCCATGAAACAGAGTAATGAGATAAAATAGATTATTTTCTAGGAATTTAATTGATGAATGTTGTACTAGAATTAATCTATGAATTGCTCTATACTAGCATGGAATATTAATATGTCTTGGAGCGATTTTATTCGAGAAGCGAGGTATGAGATGATAGAGACATCATGCTCATTTTGAATATGAATTATGTATAGTCAGGGGACATTGCGATGGCCTGAAGACGTTAACGCTCTATACTAGCATGCAATATGTCTAGGAGTCGTCCAATCATTTCGGTTCTATACAAAAGTGTTGATGAAATATGTGAAGTGCCGAAAGCTTAGTTGAGAGGCTTTACGAATCATATATTCATGCCTGCTCTGATAAGATGTACGCTCAATCAGATATTATGGCATGAACTTTAACGTCTAATCATACAATATGAATTTAACATATGTGTCTGAAGCCGTGTCAGAAATATGCAAAATTATGATTTTACGATTTTAGACTTTGTCAAAAATCCACCATCAACAATATTTAGATATTTTCATCAATTGGATCAAGAGTCAAATAAGACTAGAAAGCGGTGAAACTTTACGTTTCAATTACATTCAGGGATGATACATAGGTGAGAGCGATATTTTTACCACAACAAGATAAAGCATGATTATTTTAATGATTGATGTGTGTATATATTCAAATCAATATTTTCAGTGTCTAATCCTCAAGCGCTGCAACTTGCTTGCAAGAGCTTTGTCATGTACAACCTTTATCTAGATATTAGTAAAATGCAAGACATGTATTAGGCTTTAGTCCCAAATAAATAATCACTGCAGCCCTTCGAATATTATGTTATGGGATACCAACTAATTTCATTGATAAGTACATCTGTATGGGAAAAAAAAACCGTACTTAGGTATCTTAAAATTTTTTATGACACAATAATCAAAAAAATTAGTGTAACTTTCCTACAAAAACCTACTCAGATAGATGTTGATAAAATTATTGCCCAAAATACATCTAGGAGTTTTCCAGCAATGCTTGGTAGTCTTGACTATATGCATTGGGTATGGATGACAATGTCCTATTGAATGAATGGGTTGGTGTAAGAAAGGCCGACGATTATTTTGGAAACTTGCACTACTTATGAGTGTTGGATTTGGCATGCTTTCGTGTTTACAAAATAACATTAATGCTTTGCATAAATCACCATTGCTTGAAGATCTTATGCATGGGCTCGCACTGCACTATATTATTTCACCATCAATAGTCATAAATACAGTCATGGATATATTTGACAGACAAGATCTATCTACAATGGTCAATTTTAGTTCAAGCAAATAGTCACACCGGCTTGAGACCGACTTTGAAAGATAAAAATAATTTTAACAAGAAATGAGGAAGAATGTGGAACACATATTTGGAATTTTGAAAATGAAGTTAAAAAAGCGGGGGTCTAACAACCTCACCCAATATTTCGCTTAGCAATCTATATGGACTAACTCCAATATACTTTTAAGAGAATCAATAGACAGTCAGACTCAATCTTAATAAAAAGTATATCAAAGAGTTATATCTCAATTTCTCGATTTAATCCCAACTCAAACAAATAGAAATCTGCGAGTTTGATTGAACACAAGAGAAATAAACTTGAACGGTACCAAAGACCAATGTTTAAGGATCAATCAATTTCAATCAACAACCAAATGTTGGATTTACCAATTGATAGATACAAACGCACAACCTGTGATATTTCAATTATATAACAAAATATGATGCGGAAAAAAATAACACAGACACCAGAAGTTTTGTTAACGAGGAAACCTCAATTGCAGAAAAACCCCGGGACCTAGTCCAGATTGAACACCACAATGTATTAAGCCACTACAGACACTAGCCTACTAAAAACTAACTTCGGTATGGACTGTAGTTGAACCCCAACCAATCTCACACTGATTCAACGTACATTTGCGCTCCTTATATCTATGATCCCAGCAGGATACTACGCACATGATTCCCTTAGCTGATCTCACACACAACTAAGAGTTCCTATGACCCAAAGTCGAAGACTTTAATAAACAAATATGTATCACACAGAAAAGTCTACCAGAATAGATAAATCTGTCTCCCACAGAAATACCTACGATTTTTGTTCCGTCTTTTGATAAATCAAGGTGAACAGGAACCAATCGATAACTCGGACTTATATTCCCGAAGAACAACCTAGAATTATCAAGCACCTCACAATAATCTTAATCGACGAGCGAAACAAGATATTACGGAATCACAAACGATGAGACGAAGATGTTTGTGACTACTTTTCTATCTTGCTTATCGGAGAAATTAATCTCAAGACAATCTTATGATTGCACTCAATCACGATAGAAACAACAAGATCAGATCACACAACTACATAAAAAATAGTTGGGTCTGGCTTCACAATCCCAATGAAGTCTTCAAGTCGTTAACCTACATGGTCTCGGTAGAAACCTAAGGTTAAAGGAGAATCGACTCTAGCTTATGCAATTAGTATCTCTCAGGGGGTGTGGGGATTAGGTTTACCAGTTGCTAAAGTTTTCCTTTGTATAGTCTCTAAATCAGGATCTAAGTTACCTTAGTAACAAAGCATTCAATATTCACCGTTAAATGAAAACCTGATTAGATTCAAGATAATATCTTTCAACCGTTAGATCGAAATTAGCTTGTTGTACACAAATGAAATATACGCCATTTAGGTTTTAGTAACCGTACCTAAACGTGTACACTTAGTTGGTTCAAGAGTAGTTAACCAAATGGTTAGCCATATGAGCAATTTCATATCAACCTTATTCATCTTCACCATAACTAGTCCAAATGACTCAAATGAACTAGTTCAAGAGTTGTTCAATTACTTAGATCTTATAGAAGTATACAAGACACAATCGAAGCAAATTGGTTTCGATTCACTCGAATCGATTCATGAACATTATAGCCACGGTTTGCAAATTTCATTCCTTAATATATAAATGTTTTAGTTCATGTACAAACCAATTTAAGAAAGTAACACACTTAAGTATGCATACGGGTATGCGCACTTAGGTAATCGAATTTGAGTTTGTTTTGGTTTCCAAAGTCAGTAGAAATTCACGGACGTGAACTTTCTGCCAATAGTCGAACAATGCACCTCAAAGGAGAATAATGGAGAACTCGTCCGAGTAATGATAATATGTACGAAAGAGTCACCAGCTCATTGATATCGGGTTACGCCTTCACGAGTCTAGCCTGTCTATAAATACCAGTCCATGTAGAAGGAAATGGGCATGTAATATTAGATGGTCTTTCTAGAGAGAGATTTAGAGAAAGAAAGAGTGAGAATTCTAAGTGATATTTGTAATTCATTCAAGGGTAAGACCTTAATAATAAAGATATAGTTTACGTGGATGTAGGTCTACAAGGCTGAACCACGTTACATACTTGTATTCATCTTTACTTTCAAGTTTTTTACATCTTTTTTTATATTTGAATCTTGATTGTTAGTATTTTTATATCCGTTAGATCTACTTGGGTGTGGTCATCATAAAAGATGCAACTACATTTTGGCGCTAAAAACAGGGAGGTGTGAAGATTTATCTACCTCCCTTGAAAAGTTTTCAAATTTTTTTAAGAAATCTCTTAGAAAAAGTTGTTTATTTCACCACTTTGTAGATCTCCTTAAGATTCAGTGAGTCGATCTTGGAAAAGAGCAAGATCTACGTGATCGTAAAATCTTGTAGACCCTTAAAATGCATCAGATCTACAAATTCATTCTTTATTTCCTTAGAATTTTTTGTTTTCTATGGTCTGTTCATTGATTTCCTAAAGAGACTCAGGAGAGATAATGGTTAGAACATCAGAGGAGTTATAAAACTTCTTGCAAAAGTTCAAAAAAACAAAACTCCTCCATGAGCGAGTTGGGAATAAATCTGAGCAAGTAAACTTCGTAAAAAGAAAATACAATACGGCAGTTGAAAAAACTCCAAGAAAGGACAATTTATGATGTTTTTTATCTCTTGAAACTCCATATAACCTAAAATCTTCCTCTTGGAAACTCAAATCTAAGCAAGGAAGAGAGGTTAAAGAGTGCATAATCTTTCATCAAACGTAAGTTTGTCAAAATCAAAAATTCAGGGCGTTGAGAAACACTTCCAAACATGGAAAAACGTACTCAATCGTCATAATTTGGTTTTTACCCATTAAAGGTATGACGTGCAGGAGGAGGTAGTTTACTCGAAAAAAGAGAAAAGTAATATACCTTTTCTTGACACCAAAAATTTATCAAACTGAGGATGTTTTAACATCATCACATGTCAACAAAACTCACCGAAAAGTCTTCCTGAACTAAAAACCACACAGTCTGAACTATGACTTAGAAAGTGCACATGACCTGCAAACTTTGGGTCGCACTTTTCAGAAAGAAAAAGACAAGTTAAACATTATTTCTTATCTCGCAGGTAAGGAGATGGTGACGAGATGATCTACTCGCACGAGCTAAGGAGAAATCGGTGGTACGTTACCAGAATGACATGACGCAATGGATCCAAGAGAGGCTCTGCTCAATGGTGTGCTCCCAGGCAAGGGACAGCCCGATAACCAATATCGGGAAGGGTTAATAGATAACTCTGACTCCGATGAAGAGAAAAATACCTTCGAAAGACAAGATAAAATTCACTTGACTCAACCAAGAGGGTTGCCAAAACAGGTGGAAAATATCGGGACCAAAAAGGATGACTCCTCTAGCCTTGATAATAACAGCGCTGCCCTTGCAACTATCATGAAAGCACAAAAAGTACAAGAAGAACGAATGAGAAAGTTAGAACGATGGAACAAAAGGTTGGAAAAAAAAAAGGAGATTGAGACGCTGGTCGAAGATCAATGTGCCGCTTAATATCCCAAAGGAGGTCCCTGAGGAGGAAAACCCTCTTGATAATTGACAAGACGATGAACGTATTGACATACCAGATACCTCGAATGAGGTGACAGAAGACATATTCCCGCGAGGAACTAATGCTGTCTTAAACGATGAGGATAGCCACTCAGAGGGGTCATTCGATGTCGATCCCAGGCATAAGCGAGAAGGGAAGAAAAATTAGGAAGAAACTAAGGTCAATAACTTACCCGAGAACCCATTGGGTGGGAACCCCAAGCGAGGAGAAACTTCAAAAGAGAAGTCAACTCGCACCAAACCAACATCATATGGTGAACAATCCGATGAGGATTCAGGGCAATCAAGATATCGCCGTCCAGAGATTTTTTTCTCACCTAAGAGAGAATCAAGATGAAAAGATAAGGCCCAAACGAGACATATCGATGATCAATTGCAAGTTAGGATAAGCTAACTCGAGGCAATTTATAAAGAATCCATTGGAAGGAAATGGTCCCAGAAGTTGGCAGAAGTGATGCAGGAGGCAGGACAATCGCCCTAGTGGCGAGCCTACTAGCCAAACCATTTCCAAGGAAAATTTCTCTCTCTAACCTTTACAACTCCCTTTAATGGGATAGGCTATGCAATCAAACATCTCTGATCCCATCGCATGATGTTAAGACAATAAAGCTAATACGACGTCGTGATGTAAAAATTATTCCCGGCAAGTCTAAAGGAACAAGCCCTAATGTGGTTCAATAACCTTCTGAGAAAATCGGTCAAATCATTTTCCCATTTGTCCGAGCTATTCTTAGAGGCCTACATGCATAACATTTGAGTTAAACCAGGAATTGATATGTTATTCCAATTAAGCATAGGGCCTAATGAGTCCCTCTGATCTCTATTAACTCACTGGAGGAAGATATATGCAGAGATAGGATGAGTCCAAGAAGCCTATGCGATCTTTGGTTTTAAAAATAGTCTGCGAAAGATAGACCCCATATTCGTAAGAATGTATGAAACAATGCCACCCTATTTGGGGAAACTAATGAAAATTCAAGAGGACTACATCACCCTCGGAGAACTCCAAGATGGGACATACGATAAGTTAGTCCGAGGAAATAATATAGGATCAAATGTGGTAGCCCCCAGGTGCAAACGAGGTGCCGAGCAACCTCATAATAAGTTTATACGATTCAATAAATAGAGAAGTGGAGTATGAAAAGGGCGAGACCATGCCCAATAGAAGAAGAAAATTTTGTGGACCCGGTCTACACAAATTTAAATACCCCTATTTCCAAAATGTTCAAGAAAATTGGTGGAAAATACAAGATTATTTTCCCTTGGAACAGAGGGAAACATCATGAGCATGCTAAGAACGGAAAAGATTAATGTGAGTTCCATCAATTTTACATCCATCCAACAGGACCATGTAGGTATCTGATTAATGTGTTACAATATATGCTCGATGATTGTAAACTCTAAGAAAATATCGCACAGCCAGCTCCTCCACAGGTGACAGGAGCCCCGGTGCATCGTGTGGAGATCCCTCGTGAAGGAAAATATCTGAGATGTAACACAATTTACCACTCAGCTATTACAACACCTTCTTCATTGGAGGGAAACATCATTGGGCGAATCCATAAGCGGAACTTTGAAGGAAATGAGGTTTTTAGCGTGGCAAAGGAACCACCGATGGAGGAATGGATGAAACAACCCATTATCTTTTCAGCTTTCGAAGTGCCAGATGGTGGAAGGAATCATAATGACCCTCTAGTGATCACGATGTCCATCGCACTCCCAGAAAATGAAGATGAAGAGGAGAAACCAAAGGCACTATCATCGGCGTTGCCTAAGATACTAATGGATGGAGAAAGCTATGTCAAAATCTTATTCTATGAGATGTTCAAGCAAGTGGGACTGAAAGACGATCCATTGAACTACACAGAAAGTAGTTCAATGGATCATCCACTCGACCAAGGGGCGAGATAAACCTGGAAATTCGTGTAGGTGTTTAATTACTTTTTGTGTAATAGATGTCATTTCACCTTATACTGCTATTGTCGGACGATCCTGGGTTAATGGAATCAAGGAAGTCGCGTAAACTTACCACCAGAGGTTAAGGTTTCCAATACTAGATGGGAACACAGAGATCTTAGGAGATTCCGACGAAGCAAAGTACTGTTACAATATGAACGTACAAAATGGTGAGAGCAAGATCAACTCCCCAAAGGAAAGGAAGAAAAGAACTAAAGATGCTAAGAATCAAGAAGAATTTGACACTTACATAGAAGAAACAAATGAAGCAAGATGCTCGAATGACGTACCAATTCCTATTTCGGGGGATCCCATAGAGCCCTTATAACAATTACAGAATCTCTTCAATATTGGAAAACCGAAGTCAGATTTCTCAGCCTCGGAACCAACAAGAGAGGTGAATATTAGGACACCTGAAAATCCAGGGATGGTTAAAATCGGAACCCTCCTCAGCGTAGAGGAATAGGAGAATTTAGTACAAGTACTAAAGGAATACTATGATGTCTTCGCATGGCGCATGGGGGATACGCCAGGGATCGATCTAGAAGTTTGTTTCTATCATTTGAAAATTAATCCAAAGCATAAATCCATGAGACAAAGAATGAGAAAGGTGGTGCCCGAATATCTTGAGGCTATTCAAAACGAGCTCAAGAAAATAGAGGCCTCGGGTGTCATCCGAGAAGTGAAATATCCGATATGGATATCCAATATGGTGATCGTACCGAAAAAGAATGGAGGAGTACGAATATGCATTGACTTTAGTGATCTTAACAAAGCATGTCCAAAAGACAGTTTTCCACTTCCCAACATCGATCATCTCGTAGAAGCAACATACGAATATGGGTTGCTATCACTGATGGATGGGTACTCGGGATATAACCAGATCCCATTGGTCGAAGAAGACTAAGAATACACCGCCTTTGTTACTCCACGGTGACTTAAATGCTATACTAAAATGCCATTCAGACTGAAAAATGTTGGTGCGACGTACCAGAGGATGGTGGGAAATATGTTCGATAACTGGATACATAAAACCCTAGAGGTTTATGTAGACGATATGCTTGTCAAAAGAAATCTCCCGCAGGACCATGTGAAGGACCTTAAAGATATTTCTTGAACAAATGAGGAAATATAAAATGAAGACCAACCAGGCAAAATGTGCCTTCGGGATGACCTCAGGAAAAATTTTAGGATATCTGGTTACAAAAAGAGACATTGATGTGGACCTGTACAAACATCAATCCATCTTAGAAATTTCCTCGCCAACCACAGTAAAAAACGTGCAAAGATTGAATGGTAGGTTGGCAGCCCTAGGAAGGTTTATTTCCAGATCGTCCGATAAATGTAAAGATTTCTTCAATACTCAAAAGAAAGGCGAAAAACTCTCATGTAATGGCGAGTGTAAAGAAGCTTTCCAAATTATTAAGGAGCACCTAGATACCTTATCGATTTTTCAGAAGCCTAATCCTGGTGAAGATCTTTATATCTATCTGTTAGCCACTAACACATCAATAAGTTTTGTACTAATTCACATCGATGAGGGGTCCGAAAAACCCATTTGATTTATAAGCAAAACTCTGACTTCAACGGAGAAAAATTACTCAAATATTGAGAAACTCGTGTTATCTTTAGTGTATCCAACACAAAAATTGCGAATGTACTTTCATGCACACACCATAACTGTTATTACCAAATCACCATGTTGATGGTGGATTCTCGGCAAGGGATAAAATCGTAAAATCATGATACTACTTGTTTCTGTCCCGGTTTCAGGAATGTATGTGACAATTCATAATTTATGATCGGTGAACCATTTCACGATCTCTGACAGAGCGAACGTTCCTCTCAAAGCTATGATTAATATGTTTCTCGAAAGGCCTCTCAATTGATCTTTCGATGATTCACACATTTCATCATCACCTCTACATAGAATTAAAATGATTGGGCGGATCTTAGACATATTACATGCTTGTATAGAGCCTAACGCATTCAGGACGTCACGCTTCTCGTTGTTCCCTGACTACGTAGATAGATAATGTGTATAATCTCTTAATGATTGGGCGGCTCCTAGATATATTGTATGCTAGTATAGATCCTAACGCCTCCAGTACATCACGCTATTCTTTGTTCCCTGAGTATACATCGCCTCAGAACGAGTATGATGCTTCAATTATTTTATATCTCAATTCTTCAAATAGGTTAATTCTAGCGTGTCATTCATCAATTGAATTCCTAGAAAATAATCTATTGTATCTCATTACTCTGTTTCATGGTTAATCCTCAGCTGTATTTCATGGATTAGTAATGGTTACTCAACTCATTTTATTACTCAGTTTCATGAATTATTCTCAGCTGAATTTCATGAATTAGTAATAAATACTCAAATAATTTTTATCACTCCACTTTATGAATTATTCTCAGATGAATTTCATGAATTAGTAATAAATACTCAAATAATTTTTATTACTCCGTTTCATGAATTATTCTCAGTTGAGTTTCATGAATTAGTAATAAATATTCACCAATCAGGCATATGGACCACTACCGAGTAAGCCCCAAGAAAATGGTGCGAGTGTACTGAGCAATAATGCACAAACGAGCACCCAAACGCATGAACGAGCGTTCAAAAATATGGACCAACGAGGAACCTATGCAAAGTAGGAAGGAACATAATATTAAATAAAATAAACAAGAGGCGAGGGACCGGGCCCACAGGCCGTCCGGTCATGCCCCGTGGCCGGCCCCCCTCTTCCGTTACATTATTTTATTTTAACCTGTTTTATTATTTTCCTTGTTTGAGCAAAACTCCTAGTTTCTCTATATTTTTCTTCAAACGATGAAAAAAATAGGGGAAAATAGGGAAAGGTGTCACAGGACCGGGCTACCTAGATGGCCGACATGCCCTAGCCGTGACCGGTCCCACATCTTATAATTCATTTTTTTCTCATATTATTATTTCCTTCATCTCATGAAACTCCTCCGTTTAAGCAAAAACCCTAGTTTTTCAAAATTTTCACAAATATTGATCAAACCATGGAAAAGCCAAAAAGTCAAATGGTCACGTGACCGACTAGGCTTCTCATGTAAAAAATTAAAATATTATTATTTTAATATTCTCAAAATATTGGTCGCATGAGCAAAGTTCTACTTGCTCATTCAAGCAAATTTGAGAGTTTCAGTCAAGATCAAACTCTTCTGAAAATCCAAAATATTACTCAAACGTGTGCCAGAAAATACCAAAACTCTCAGGACGGAGACATAGACACTATGGTGACACGGGCATGCCACCTTGATATGTATTGATCTTTGTACCTTGGTAGCTATTACTATAAAGGCGGAATTCAGAATAATAATAGATGAGAAACTTAAAAATCAGAGACACAAGTAGTAATTCGTAGAAATTATCTTCTTTAGATTATGAACAAGAAAACGATTACAATTCTCTCTTTGTTACCTCATAATCTTCTCTAAACAGTGGATTAACCTTAAACTATTTGCTAAGCTTGCACAAGTATTGTTTCAAGCTTTCTCTAGGTTTTCTATGCCTAGTTTCTTTGTGTTCAGCTATTAACCAAAACCCTCTATTTATAGCCTTCATCGTACTCAGCCGACCAAGGACTTTTATTAGGAATCTATTTCCTAAACTAAGAGTATTGCCTAAAACAAAACTCTTCCCTAACTAGAAATTCATCCTAAACAAGGATTCCGGCCTAGAATAGGATTCTTCCCTCAACTTATCTTGAGGTTAACTAAGTTCCCAAAAGTACGCCTATATCATGGGTCCCCCTTTTAAGAACTTGAACTCCCGTGAGAGTAAAAAAATGAAGGTTAGGGAACTCGAGAGCCCCTTTTTCCTTGTTAAACCACTTGGCATTTCTAGGAACTTGACCTTTACATCCAATTAAAAAATCTTCTTTCTCTCCTTGTCGTGTTTTAGTCAATCTTCGTTCCAATACACAGTCTTCCTTGAGTGGTTCCTCTCTATCAAACCACAAGTCTTCTACCCATGGTAAGATCATAGTGTCGTCCTCGCCATCATCAAGTAATGGTGGTTCAAACAACTTCAAGTATTGGACATTTATAACCGAGTACATTCCCTGATATGGTGGCAGATCCAGACGAAAGGCATTGTAACCAATCTGTTCGATTATACGAAATGGTCCATACCTCAATGGCTTCAACTTCTTACCTTCCCCCTTCAGTTGTTCCTTACCTAATTTTAACCATACCAAGTCACCAACACTGAAATTATAAGGCACAAGATGCTTGTCATGATTTGGTTTGTATTTGGCTTGTGACTTATTTAATTATGCTTCAACAGTTGCATGAATCTGAGATATCTTCTCCAAGAACTTTTGTGCCTTTTTCCGTTCACTTCCTTCCTTCCCTCCCATTGAGGTGTCACTAGAAAATAACAGATCGAAAGGACTAGGTGGTAAGTAACCATAGCACGTATCAAAAGGAGATTTTCCCGAAGAACTATGAGCTGCTCTATTGAATGCAAATTATAGATTTGGTAAACTCTCATCCCAAGTTTTAGGATGCTTGGAATTATATCCCTTTAACATGTGAACCATAGTCATGTTGACCACTTCTGTTTGTCCGTATGTTTATGGATGAAAAATTGTACTCTTCTTCGACCTAGTATCCATCATCTTACATAAAGAATCCTAAACATGACTAAGGAATCGACTATCCTTATCAAAAATAATCGAAGTATGTAAACCAAAATGCTTCCACACATGCTCAAAGAAGAGATTTGCTGCACCGGCTCCCGTTACCGTCTTTGTACATGGAATTAATGCAATCATCTTGCTGAATTGGTCGACCACAATGAATAAGTAATCATAACCAGACCTGGTCTTCAGTAATCCACTAAGAACATCCATAGAAATACTCTCCCAAGGCCTTGATGGTACTGGTAATGGTAGATATAACCCATGTTTTCTGTTGGAAGGTTTAGATGTGCTGCACAATTTACACCCTCTAACTAACTTAGTCACATCATCTTGCATCTTTGGCCATAAGATATAATGATGAAGGTTAAGAAGAGTCTTATTCATACCAAATTTTCCAACAACTCGGGATGTGTGTTCTTCTCTCAACCATTCTAAACGATCTCAATCTTCTAGAATGAAAAGTAATTGACCCTTGTATAACAATCCATCTTGGAGTTCAAACTCGCCTTTCAATCCACTCTTTACACCTTCTAACACTTTATTGAAGTCTTTGCTAGATGCGTATGAATATGCATACTCTTGAGGAACAATCGGCTGAATTCTCATGGCCACCATTAATGCTCGGACTGGTGGACGAGACAGCATATCTGCCAACTTGTTTATTACTCCCTTCTTGTACTTAATGAGAATATTGTAACTCATAAAGTAAGACATCCACTTCATGTGTCGGGCTTGTTGTAGTTTCGTCTATGCATGTAGATACTCCAATGGTTTGTGATCTGAATGTACCACTACTTCTTTACCTAAGAGATACACTCTCCAATGCTTGATACATTGGTATAAAGCATAAAATTCCTTGTCATAAGGTACGTAGTTTTTAATAGCACCTGAGAACAATTCTGAATGATACTCTACTGGTTTACCATTTTGCAACAACACTCCTCCCAATGCATAGTTAGAATCATCGGTCTCAACTTCAAAAGTACGTTGTAAGTTAGGCAATGCCAACACTGGTGCTTCTGAAATCTTCATTTTTAGTAACTGAAAAGCGTCTTCATGGGTTTGTTGACATTCAAACTTTGCCTTAGCTCCCGTCAAACCATGTAATGGTCTTTCTATTGACACCCCAATTTCACACCTTCTATGGGAAAATATCAGTCTTACATATTTAAAGCCGAATACAAGAGAAATTCTTTCTGGAACAATTAAGGATTCCATGTCCTTTAAATCATCCCACAAACACTACTCCTACCCATTTCATTACCCTTTCAAACCCAGGATTTCTTGCTATCACATTGAAGAGGAGGAAAATACAAAGTCAATGGCGAAAGAATGAAGTCCTTCGGAGCTCGTATGAAGAAGTTAGGAGCAAAACAAGAACTCAGAAGACATTAAGGGGCGACCACTTTTCATTTTCCCCTTATCAGCGCCAAAACATTAATTAGTGGGCTAATTTGGCTATACTCTTCATGTCCATGATGATCATGTGAAAGGGGAGAATTTAGGGAGTGAGAAATGATTAAATTGATAATCAAGAAGAAATGATTTAGGTGGGACCATACCAAGACAAAATGTGCAAAAGGACACTCAAATGTTGAAGAGAAATAAGAGGCAGCTAGCATGCAAAGTGATGATGTTTTTTGTCAAAAAGGAAAAAAGGACACTCAAATGTTGGAGAGAAAAATGAGGTGGCTAGCTTGCAAAGTGACTGATTTTTGGGTCAAAAAGGACAACTTCACGCGCAGAAAAGAAAGAGAAAGAAGAGGTGGCTAGCTTACAAAGTGACTGATTTTTGGGTCAAAAAGGACAGCTTCACGCGCAGAAAAGAAAGAGAGGCGGCCTGTCAATTTTGCATGCGAAGAAAAAAAAAGGGCTGCTGAGATTTTTTCTTCTTTTTCCATTAGGATGTTGCGGATTAGGCAGAGGGATTCAGTGGCTATAAAAAGGAACGAAAATCTCTCTTCAGAACAAAACATTTTTCATCCTTTACTCCTTCTTTCACTTATTCTTGCGAGAAATGAGTGAGAAAGATAGAAACAAGAAATCCCAAGAGAATTACAGCTCTCAAAAAATCGTCAACCACAACCAACCATCCCATAAAAATCTGATTCTACAACAAATAATCACAATCAATTACACCCAAGAAATTATTCTTATTCTCCTTATGCAAACACAATCAAAAATCTAGGTTTCCACCCAAACCAAAAAGAATTATTGTCTCTCAATTAGAAAATATTTCTTCTCACATGTTCCTAGTCTCCATGTATTTTGTCATTGAATCAAAGAGAAATCAAATTTCCTTCCCATATTATTGGATACATTCTTAACCCTGGTTATTTGATTAGATAATATTTTTGAATTTTATAAAGAGCAAAAAAAAATGTTGGAAATTGGAGAAAATGTAGGCATTGAAACTCTCTCTCTCTACGTGTTTTTTTTAACTTCTGTTTCTCCTTTCTCTTTCTACATTCTTCTTGTTACTGTTTTCCGATTCATGATCAATATTTAACATCAATGATAGAATTTTTTGCTGATTGATATCGTCTATTATAATTGAATTAGTTAAGATTTAAATTAAAAAATTGACATGCGAGAACTTTTAGTATAGTGACTTGATTAAATCAAAACCATTATCAAACTCCGTATCACCTTGTGACCTTCGTAACTTAATCACTTTTTCTCAAGAGAATATCCGGCGGAAGTAGAAGAAACTCTAGCTTAGTTTAATATATTTCCATAAAACAAGCATTTGAATGTTCTATCATAAAACTCCACCAACATCTACCTATATATATGTGTGTTTCTGAGATAGATGATCACGATCATCACCTAATTATTTAGCATACATGGTGGTGGAGGTGGATGTAATTTTTGAGGGAGAAACGGAGATACAGAAAGAGGGTCGGACAGGGTCGGACTTGAAAGAGAACATGAATTTTGATTTTGTTCATGCAGATTTTCCAATTTCCAATGAAGGCATTTAATTTCAACATTTAAAGCTACAGACAAATCAACTTACCATAGTTATAGTATATCTAATTAGGAAGGGAGGAATGTGCACCTTGAGTTAAGGGGTGGTGCACAAAGTCGCACTCTACATTTATAGTTCATTTTGAGAAAAAACCAGAAAAATAGAAATATCAAATCAAGTATTGTCCTTAAGTTTTTTAAAAGATTAGCGTTAAATTGATGGTACTTTAACTACTTTTAGCATACTTAACCCAAAAACAAAAAAAGGGAAGAGTATAAGAATCTTTGAAGCAAATACCCCGTCTAAGATAACATTGATCAAATTTATTTTCGTGGATAGAACAAAATTGTGAGTATAGAGTGGATTTCCCCTCTCACATTCTGATTGTCCATGTCAATTTCTACATAATTTATGGATAATGATATATTTCGTAGTATAATATAATTAATACATATCATGTAGCGATTTCCCTCTTCATATCATGACCCCACACATGGATAATGGGCCAAATAACTTGTCTAATGACGGGTTAAGTTCCAAGTTATTGGTTATTACTCCAAAATTTCAATAAGCCTTCAATCGGTAATTCGTGATAGCTCCCAAGTTTTTGACATCATCCATGGATGTCTAGTTCAAATCTAAACTATTCACATCAATAAATTACAACTTTAAATTTGTCCCATAAATATTCTCAACATGCTAAGAATTGATCCAAGTCTTTGATACAGCCGAAATCATGAGTTTTTTTACCAGCTATATATATATTAGTATCAGAGTCACAAGTGTGTTTAGAACATTTAAAGAAAATTTATAAATATCATTCCCATTTAATCATGAAGTATAGGCCAATCGTATGATTGGGCGCCTGATGGGTGTCTAACACCTTCCCATCCCGTACTAGAATCTCCTTACCCATACTCTCTGATAGAAGACCATAAACATGAAAGTCATAATTAGGTTTTGTTTTCCTCACAAGAATTCAAACTAGTTAAAGGGTCCTGACTCCCCTTAGTCACCCCTTAGTCAGGTGGCGACTTCAAAACATCTCTCTTTACAGAGTTAGCTCTCTTATTGAACAAACTAGTAAGAAGCTACCTCTGTCCGAACTTGTGCGGTAAACATCCACGAACGGATGAGCACATAGAATTTACCCCCCATAACAATCATAGATCGTAATAGTCCGTCTCTCGACCCGTGCTAGGCCTCGATTTCTATAGTGACGACTTCACTGGGGACTAAATGAGAGATTCGACTTGAAAAATGATTAATGGGAAATTTTATAATCATTTCTTTATTATGTACTAATTTTCACTTATTAAGATTTTATGATTGAAGGTACTCATCCAAGTGTAAGCAACCATAACGCGTAGGGGAGCTTACACTCGTAGCTGGCATCGGAGAAAAGGAGGAAGACTGGTCAAGATGGATATTCCGCAATCTGGAAAAGGAGAAACCAGCAATCCTAACATCCCCACCTCAAAGATAGAACAAATCATTGAAGAAAAACTCGCAAATTTCTTTAAGAAGCTTCAAGATGAGGCCAGAAACAATATGAACAACGAAAAAGGCTTTAATTCCCATCGACAAACAAATGGCTCTGGACCCGAAGGGAATCCACTACATAAAGAGAAAAACAAAAATGGGGAATCCGGAAATCCAGGCGACGGTAACGAAAACCCAACACCAAGCAAACAGAACTTGAAATTCGTACACTTCAAAGAGCATGTAATGAAGATGTTGTCAGTAATCAAAAATAGCACTGGCATGGAGGGAGAATTATGGTACACTCCGCCGAAAGGAGACCTACCGGAAGGTTTCAAATTTCCAAAGATGGAAAAATATAATGGTCGAGGACCCCCGGGGTATCACATTAAGATGTATCTCAAATACCTAAAGCCCCAAGGGCTAACCGATGACTGCCTGTTAAACTTGTTCCACCAAAGCTTGACTGGGTTATCCCTTGATTGGTACCAACATGCAGAGAAATCAAAAATCTCAACATGGCCAGTTATGATTAATTCGTTCGTCGAACATTTTGCAAAAAATAAAGACCATACTATGGCCTTACGCCAGCTTGAGTCCATTCGACAAGGAGCACATGAAGGTTTCATCGACTGGATGAGTCGGTGGGACAAGAAAGTGTTCGAAATGTTCGAACGACCATCAGAAGAGGCGCAATTAATAATGCTAATAAAAAATCTCTCAATATCTTATAGGGTATTCGTCAGCATTTATGCACCCGAAAATCTTTCCGATTTTCGAAGGAAAGGAGCAAGCATTGAGGACGCAATGAGAGGCGGTGTATACTCCGGTTTCCTTATAGGGCAAAGCTCGACGAAGAAGAAGGAAATCAATTATGTCAACACAACCATTGCGATGCCTACTTACATCAAGGCTGCATGTAAAGCACCAATGACCGACACATTTCACCAAGACAAAGGAAAACAATATATCGAGAAAAGGTGGAGCAAAAATCAGGTATTCTGTAAACTAGATGGAGAAATCAGTGATTTCCTTCCCTTAATAGTTAAAGAAAAATTAATCCAACTTCGGGATCCTAAACCCGTACCAAACCCCAAGCCTCGAGGGTACGACGAGTCAAAGATCTGTAGCTACCATCAAAGCGTGGGGCACGATACCAATTCATGCTTCGTCCTGAAGCATCTTATCCAAGATCTACTAGATGATGGCAAGATAATCGTCGAGGGAGCGTCAAAGAAACATAATATCCAGCAAAATCTGTTTCCAGCACATCAAGGAAATCAAGGAATCAACTTCATTGAAGCTGACAACGCTGGAACACGTCAACCATCCCTGATATCCGACCATACGACAAAGGGGCAGGTCCAAACAAATGAAGCCTCCTGGGTCATTGCTGAAAACAATAAGGAATTAACAGAAAGCACGCCAGACGCCAACATCCCCGCGGTAAATAAAAAACCATTGTTCATCATTGCAGGTAGCGGGAAAGTCATATACTCAGAACGACTGCCAGAAAAATGCGAAGAGGTACATCATCAAACAAGGGGAGTGTAGTTGCGGATTATCTCACAACTACACCCTCATAAGAATCCATTAAAATGATTCCTAAACCTAATTAATTTGATATAAAACTAAGAATTAAAGTACTAAAATTATAAAGAGACACAAAGATTTTTTACATGGTTCGATCATTGTGATCTACATCCATGGTTATTCACTAGTGATTGTATATAATTACATGATTTTACAATTGAGACTCCATTAAAGAATATTGGGAGCTCTAGATTTTTGGGGAAGAAGATGATAAAAAAAAAAAAATCTCTCCTAACATTTTTCTCTCTCTTCCTAAAAAAGACCTCTCCAAAATAATACCTTCTCCTCCTTCTCATGCCTAAATGGCTATTTATATGATTTTACATATTAGATAACAACTGTCTGTCCCTTAATTTCGGATCTGAGAATTATCCTGCAAACCTTCGCAGCTTCACTTCGCGAACTTCTTTTGATTTCGCAATCTGCTCATACCTTCCCCGTGATTTCCTTTGCTCGCAAGATGTATTTTCTCTTCAATTTCCCAAGCTATCATTTGTTGTGTCGTTAATTATTCGCAAGTGAATATTGTTGCGATATTCCGCTCCTACATTTTGCCTTTTTTTTCTTGAATATTGCTTGAAGAGCGATATTTAGGAAAAAAACTAGTTGTTGGTGTAGTCTTTGATCTTTGTTGATGAAGGAACGAGCGAAATAATATCAAACTCAAAAAGTATATACTTGCCTCTATTCTTTTGCGAAGCCCCGGAATGTTGCGAAGTAAATAAGAAGTCTCACCCTTGAAGTATAAGAAGTATGAAATATCCTTGACGAAGTATAAGAAATATAAAATATCCTTGAAGAAGTATAAGAAGTACTCAATCCTCGAAATATATAAGAAGTATGAAGTATTCTCCCTTGATTGCGAATAAGATGTATTGCGAAATTATTATTCCACATTCTCTGCCTCATGTTGTGATGTAATGCAAATAAGAATTTAGATTAGTATTCAACATTTCTTTTATCAACATTTCTTATTTTTTATTTATATGCTACTTCAAAATCTTTTTGTTTGTTTTGATTTCCTTTGTATGATTTATTTCATCTCATTGGACAATTATCTTTCATGGAAATGATCCTAATAGGTACCCATAAAGGTTCTTTGCCTCTTGCGAATGTTGCTTCGCGAGTGTACGCCATAAAGGTTTGCCAGCTACTACTCTCCATGTTGAATATCATATCATTTGAAACAAAGTAAATTTTTCAAGAGAAATATATAAATTGATTTGTGCGAGATTTTTCTCGATTTCTTTTGTAATTGTGAAATCTTTGTAGTTCTGTAATCTTTGTAATTGTGCGATTGAATCGTTTCTTTGTAAATCAAATCAAAAATCTTTTATTTTCTGTAAAAAGTAAAATGTTCAAGGAAAGTGGTACTTAGCTTTCATGTGAGTCGCAAAAACAAGTGTGAGTAGTGAGACTTGAACCCTTGACCTGCTTCTTGGATTTTCTCGTGACATACCAACTGTGCTAAGCAGCTCTTACGAAATAATCAAAGTTCTTGCGAAGTAATCATATTCTAATTCCGCGAGATGAATTTCTGCGAAGTAAAAAATTATTTACTCGTAGGGGGAATCGATCTCATGTCCTCTAGTTCGCATACTTCCTTCTTGACTATCTGTGCATACTTCCTTCTTGACTATCTGTGCTATTTGTTGCTTGCAAAATATCTCTGCGAAGTAATCATGTATAAGAAGTATTTGTCTATGGTGTGAATGTTCGCAAAGTAAACATTTGCGAAGTGCAAAGAGTAGAAGTGTTGGTGCTGCGAACGTTCGCAAGGTAAACATTTGCGAGGAACAAAAACTCTTTGCATTGGGGAGATTCGAACCCACATCTTCATGTTTGTTGACTACACACATGACCATCTGTTCTAACGTTAAGTTGTGATAGAAAGTCCTCAATCAGAGAACTTACTATGATCTACTTCTTAGCAATTGTACTTCATTCGTGAAAAAATATTAAAAGTGTTGCGAGAAGAGAGATTTGAACACGCGATGCTGAGTTCCCTAGATTTTTTTCATGACCATCTGTGCTGGCTGCTGTTTGCGTTGAGGTTGTGAGATTCATACAACTTACTCTCTTTTAATCGCTCTGTATATATCAAAAATCTGCGAAAAATGATTCGTGTGTGGGGAGACTCGAACATGCGATGTTAAACTTCTCCTCTTCGTAGATGACCACTTGGTCTAACTTCTGTTTGTGAAATGATGAAGTAATATTGCGAACTAATTAAGTAATATCGCTCTTTGTAAAAAAGAAGAAAATTATGCTCGCAAGCATAATCGAACCTGTGACCTCTCTGTTACTCATTTAGCCTTGAACCATCTTTGCGAACTTATGTTCGTGATAGAAATCGCTGCATCTGCGTATTATCTTCTTCTTATGAACACAGAATTCCTCAACTAAAACTTCCATTTTTCCCTTGAATTTCACCACAACAATTATTTTTTTTCTCTTATTCTTTTCATATCTTTGAATTGTTGATGATGTTTACTCCCTGAAAGTGTATCTTCTTCCATGAAATTTCCATTTTTGAACCTAAAATTTGTAGATCTAGAAAAATGTGAACAATAACTAACAAGTTATAGGAAGGATAAATCCATTACTCTCTCCCTGTTTCTAGCGCCAATTATGTAGTTGCGGATTATCTCACAACTACACTCTCATAAGAATCCATTAAAATGATTCCTAAACCTAATTAATTTGATATAAAACTAAGAATTAAAGTACTAAAATTATAAAGAGACACAAAGATTTTTTACATGGTTCGATCATTGTGATCTACATCCATGGTTCTTCACTAGTGATTGTATATAATTACATGATTTTACAATTGAGACTCCATTAAAGAATATTGGGAGCTCTAGATTTTTGAGGAAGAAGATGATAAAAAAAATAAATCTCTCCTAACATTTTTCTCTCTCCTCCTAAAAAAGACCTCTCCAAAATAATACCTTCTCCTCCTTCTCATGCCTAAATGGCTATTTATATGATTTTACATATTAGATAACAATTGTCTGTCCCTTAATTTCGGATCTGAGAATTATCCTGCGAACCTTCGCAGCTTTACTTCACGAACTTCTTTTGATTTCGCAATCTTCTCACACCTTCCCCGTGATTTCCTTTGCTCGCAAAATGTTCTTTGCTCGCAAGATGTATTTTTTCTTCAATTTCCCAAGCTATCATTTGTTGTGTCGTTAATTATTCGCAAGTGAATATTGTTGCGATATTTCGCTCCTACAGGGAGGAAGACAGTTCAAGCCTCCTAACATGTGGAATGAAAATCCAGGTGTCCTGGCCAGGGGCAATCCAATTCAGATCAGGACAAATAATCAACAAGGAGCGATCAAGGAAGATAACTTGCTCATTGAGTAATTACGAAGAACAAAGGAGGATATCTCAATTTGGGGATTATTAGAAACGTCGACCAGTCACTGTTAGGCTCTACAAGAGGCACAAATCATGCTGAACATTCCTACAAGAATCACGCCCAATGAACTGGTGCACCTAATTGACCAAAATACACGACCAGGTGCAATTACTTTCACGGATGCTGACCTACCGCCTAACACCTTTTCATCCCGTACTAGAATCTCCTTACCCAGACTCTCTGATAGCAGACCATAAACATGAAAGTCATAATTAGGTTTTGTTTTTCTCACAAGAATTCAAACTAGTGAAAGGGTCCTGACTCCCCTTAGTCAGGTGGAGACTTCAAAACATATCTCTTTAAGGAGTTAGCTCTCTTATTGAATAAACTAGTAAGAAGCCACCTATGTCCGAATTTGTGTGGTAAACATCCACGAACGGATGAGCACATAGACTTCACCCCCCATAAAAATCATAGATCGTAATAGTACGGCTCTCGACCCGTGCTAGGCCTCGATTTCTACACCTGCAATAGTCAAAAAATATCGGATAAACTTACGGAAGTATGTGCAAGCCCCTAAGAAACTCCTGATTTCAGTTACAATACTAGGTCTAGGCCACTTAGTGATCATTTCGACCTTCCTTGGATCTATATTCCGTTGTACACCACCAAAAATGAATCCAAGGTACACCAACTCCTCCTTTCCAAACTCACACTTATTTACGTTAAACTTCAGCTGGCCTTCATGTAACACTTTAAACACCTTCTCAACGAGAATGAGATGCTCTTCCCAAGTTTTGCTGTATATAAGGATATCATCCAAATAACCAATCACAAAATTTCTATAAAAGGTCGTAACAAATCATTCATCAAACGTATAAACGTCGCTGGAGCATTACACAAACCAAAAGGCATCACTAACCATTCGAACAAGCCTTGTTTGGTTTTGAAAGAAGTTTTCCATGTATCATCTTCTCGAACTCTCACTTGATGGTATCCAAATTTGAAATCTAACTTTGTAAAGACTCGAGCTTTTTCCAACTAATCCATCATGTCATCTATCTGATCTTATTCAATACTCTATAATCAATACACATATGCCAGCCTCCATCTTTCTTTGGTACCAGCAATACCTATGACCCACAAGGTGAAGCACTTGACACTATCATTCCTAATTCTAGGAGTTGTTGGACTTGTTTCTTTATCTCATCAGATTCCTCTATAGACATGCGATAAAGACCTATATTAGGAAGATAACTCTCTCCAGTCAACATAATTTCATGTTCCACACTCCTCTTTGGCGGTAACCCTGTGACATCAGAAAATAAATCCTTGTATTTAAACTTCAACCTTTCTAGGTCGCCTCCTTGTTGTGCAGTCAAGGCTGCTAAACAAACTCTACTCGTCTTCTCCTCAAGAGAAAGGATCACAAGGAGAATGAACTTTGTGCTAGCATTCACCAACCGCTTAGCCTTAGTGGTTGTAATCAAGCTTGATCCCTCTAGAGGAGAATCTATAGCCCGAATCACAAAACTTTCTCCATCTTTGGTAAAGGTGTATTTTTGTTCCCTCCTGTGTAGAGTTGCATCTCTATCCCATAGGTAAGGACTACCTAGTACTACCTAACAAACATCCAAAGGAACTATGTCACATGTAACTTCGTCAATATATGACTCATCTAGAGAAAATTTGAACGTGCACTGATGTGAAACTTGTAAGCCCCCTTCCTTTTGAAGCCATCCTAAAGGGAATGGTTTAAGATGTTTGATAGTCTTCAATCTTAATTTCTGCACCAAAGAATGTGAAAGTAAATTCTTCTGACTTCCCGGGTCAATAACAACATCAAC
The DNA here is from genome assembly GCA_023529315.1 of Papaver bracteatum. Classification (NCBI taxonomy): domain Eukaryota; kingdom Viridiplantae; phylum Streptophyta; class Magnoliopsida; order Ranunculales; family Papaveraceae; genus Papaver; species Papaver bracteatum. Next base: position 595,894 of record JAJJWX010004500.1, read on the forward strand.
TAGTGATGTTTTGACTTGCATCTTCACTGTGAAGAGTCGCTCCCTAAGATCATCTTTTGAAGGTCTTTCTTTTGCCCCTGTCATAAGAGAGCGTTTTGAATTGGGTTCCGTTAGTCCATGGACTTCTTTTGGAGTTTGAGTGACTAGTGCTGCCTTCTTGGATTCTTTCCTCTGCAACCCTTTATGCTTTAGATGAGGGTTCTTAACCCAACATTTTTCGATAACGTGGCATGTTTGTTTGCAATGGGTGCAAGTCAAAACTTCCTTGTCACTAAGCTTCCCTTCTTCTTTGCTCCTTTCACCTCCTTTTACTGTGGTACCTCCAGATTTCACCTTAGTATTTCCCTTTGAATCATATTTCTTAAGCTTTCCTTTAATGGTATTAGCTTTTATACTTGCTTCGGAGATAGAATCCACCGAAAATATCTTCAACTCCTTCTGTATATACACATGGAACCCAGAAATATATTTCATATAGATAACATAATCTCCCAAGTCTAAATCCAAAATCATATTTTGGTTCTGAAATTTGGAAGTATATTCTTGCATGGTTTGGTTGTAAATTTGCTTCAAGTTATACCACTTGAACCATATTTCCTCAAGATAGCCAATCAGATAAAATTGTTTCCTTACAACTTCCTTGAATCTTCTCCACGACAATACTCCCTTACCTAGGTTTTGTCTTTGATAAGCTTTCCACCAGGTTAGAGCATGCTTTTGTAGCTTCAATTTCGCGAAAGCAATCTTTTCCTTTGAACCATATTCAAAGAAATAAAAATACGTCTCTAGATGTTCTATCCAATTATCCAATTTTTCTACATCGACACTCCCATCGTAAAGTGGAATATCAACACGAAAATCAATTTCCAGATTCCTACCATGAGGTTTAGTTGATGTAATACTTTTAAGAAACTCACTTTTCTTCTTTTCTTCATCCTCATTTTCTTCCCCTTCTTCTTCCGAATCATCTTCTTCCGATTCATCTTTTTCCTAGGCTTCAGACGAAGGTTTAATCTTTTTCTTCGTCTTCGGCTTTGGTGTATGAGAACGAATACATTCGGTCAATTCTTCAAGGGTGGTTTTAATCGACTTCATGTATGTTCGCTATGCTTAGGTTCATCATCTGACTTTGTCATCCTTGATTCCCTTGTTCTCCTAACGTCTTCTAACTTCTCGAGTACCTTACCAAGCTTTACGTAGAGAGATCTAGTGAAAACCATAAACCACAGGGATCTACCCTAAAAATGAAAACTTGCTCCTGGTACCAACTTGATACGTATTGATATATGTACCTTGGTGTTGATGGTGGATTTTAGTTCAGGATAAAATTATAAAACACTACATTTAATAGGCCGTCACTCTGCAAAGAGACAGAGCCATGTTAAAGTAATAAGTGTTCAACCTCTTCACTGGCACACTTATTGAGCAGCTCAATATTTTCTCATGAAATTTACCCAGAATGGTGCATGTAGCAACAATCCCAGTTGCTCTATATATTTTGGCACCTTGACTATATTCACATAATATAAGTTTCTTTGAATACTTTATGTGCTATGTTCCCCGGATGAACCCTTAATGTTGATATGGCATGAAAATTCGTGTTCACTCGCAGCAGAGTAGCACGAGTTTCCAAATATCAAGGATAAGGTCTTCTGCATAAGGTATTCAATCAGAAAGCATGTTGTTCTCTGGCAATGAACTTAAAGAACTCTGTTTCAAAACATAGAATTCAATCAATTACCCTGACTAATTTGCAAAAGTTAGGGTTTTGCGCCTTGCGCAGCATATCAGACCTTGCTTGTCGATATTAGGCCTAGGCAAACTAGGTAATCAATCCTCCATGGATTAGTAGGCGCAAAATATTGTTCAGAATCAGAAAAAAAAGGAGCCGCACGATAGGAGCAATAGCAAAGGGAGGCGTGGCTATGCCTTAAGCCAGCCAGCGCCATTTTCCATTGGCCATGCCCCATCCTAAACCGGCCCTATTTCCCTCGACCAATCAGGTCACCTTAAACTCGCCACAAGAACATAAGTTGTGCCTGGGCCCATACTTGCCGGCCCCACTTCCCATCGACCAATCAGGTCGCTCTTAAGTTGCCACACTCATACTAGAAGTTTAGTCACGCCCATGCTTGGCCGTCCCTCTCTTTTTCGACCAATCAGGTCTCTCCAAACTTTCCACACTCATATCAGAAGTGTGGCCACTCGTGTTCGGCCGTCTCTTTCTCTTGTTTGACCAATCATGTTGCTCAAAACCTGCCGCAATATTAAAAAAAGAAGCAAAGTCGGTCCAATACCAAATTTGATTTTCCAAAGTTGCGCCAACGCGCCAATTGGCATGCCAAACGTGCATACCCAACATGTCGACATGCTACTTTACCATAGAAACATGCTGAACGTGGCAACTTACCATGAATAGTACACGAACGTGCCAACCCACCTTATGTTCATGGCCAACACCATAACAGACTTCAATATGGTTAACCTAACCAGAAACACAACCTTGCATGGTCAAAACCCTAATTTCCAATCGTGGTGCAAATCATGCCACTTCGGGCCTCACAACATGCCACAAACCTCCAGGACCCAGGAAACCCTAATAATGGCGCCATGACATGGCCACCCGTGGGAATCTTGCTCATGTGGTCATTTTCACATGATGGTCTGGATACGGTTCCTTTGGCGTGACTATGGCACCATTTTCACGAAACATCAATGTGCAATAGCCACATGTCGCACGCCGTTTGCGCTAATTAGGGTTTTGGTGCACCAAACCCTAATTTAGGCAAGGTTGCTACGCTAACCAAGACAAGTAATATTTCCCCGAGCATTGGGATTGATGCGGAAACATGGCCAATGTTGCCACGCCAATGTGTCAAAGTCTAGCGGCCATGGCTACGCCAGACACTACTTCGTGCCACTAGCATGTGCTAACTATGCCAGCCACACCACCATCATGCCGTACGTGTTAAATAAGGTTGCGATACGCCAAACCCTAGTTTAGCCAAAAAGTTTCCATGCCAACTGAGTTCAGTGACTCTCCTAAGTCCTTGATATTAACTTAGCAACATTGTAGATACTGAATATCGCAAGATTATTGGGTTACGAACATAGCAACAAATACAAGAGAAAAGTGTTACAAGATAGTGCAATAATAGAAGAAGCACAGAGAAGTATGAAAGGTTTGTGAATATAAAATAGATTTACAAATATAAGTTGCGAAACTTCGCAAGCTAAATACAGTTGTACAAATTTCATTATAAATAGTAGTTCAAATGTAAAATTCGGGAGGTTCTTGGAAGGAGTGTAAGGAAAAATCTTAGGAGAGAGAACAGAGAAAGTTGTAACTGTTCCAATCCATTGATATATTTCCTTGTAACTAATTGAGAGCATTAATAAAAATTGTCATTCTTCATCAAGAACATCTTAGAGTTTTATGAATTTTACTGAGGGTGTAGTTGTAAGATTTCTTTTAACTACATAATTGGCGCTAGAAACAGGGACTGAAGATTGTTATAGCAATTTTTTTTAGGAATTTTGAAAACCTGAAATGGCTAGAAGAAGAAGTACATCAGAACCATTGACTGCAGTAAGAAGAAGTGTAAGACTCACAGGTGGAGAAACAAACATAACAGGAGAATCTAGTAGGAGAAGGAGCAATCGAAGAAATCAAGTTCAACAAACATCGGTAACACAAGATAGAGCAATAAATCATGATCGAGTAAGTATACACACTTGGAGAACTGATACACCAGCAGAAACATATAGAGAACCGCAAATTAGAGAAAATGGGAGATTGATGGGAGGAACAATTCGTGAAAGAGAGATGGAGATAGTAGAAACATTGAGACAAGAAGTTCAAGAAGAACGAAGGCTAGAAGCTGAAGAACGTGCCAATCTAACAAGACAGAATCAAGAATTAAGAAGGGAAAATGAGATGTTACAAAGGAGGAAATCTCAAAGTGTTGTGAGATCAAGTGTTAGACCAGAGAGAGAAGAAAAAAATTCGCCAACAATCAATAGTGAAAGTGCTATGCAAGAACAAGCACAGAATCAGGTTGAAAGAAATCGAGAGAATCGCTTCATTTTAGTACCAAATCACGAACAAAACGTGGAGAATTTACGAACAGAGCCATTTCCAAGGGAAAATAATCAGAATAGCGAAGAAAATCAAGAGGAAGAGCGGAAACTCATGGAAGAAATTGAGAGACAACAATCTATGCATCAAAACAATTATGAGGATGGAGTAAGAAGACGTGAACAGGCTCGCAACAATCAAAATCTTTAGTATGGTAGAATTCGGAGGAGGATTGGAAATCAACGAGAAGAAATAGCAAGGAATGAACCAAATCTTTGAATCAGAGTTCAGGCAAATCAGGAAGAGATAAATCACAGAAGAAGGAGAAATGAAGAAGAAGAAGTTCCTGATAATCACATGAGAAGGATGAGAAGAATAGAAATGGAAGAACAAGAATTTCAAGTTGCTCTGCAACAAAACAATTGTGACAACCTGGAAAGAAGATACTTGCAAAATTGTGCAAATGGAAACATTAATGAAGAATATGATAGAATACGAAGGATCGCAAGAGAAGAAATGCAAGAACGTAGAAGAAGAGAGGATGCGTTGAAGAGACCAATGGAAGAGAATTCTGAAGCAAATGAACGGATCCTTCGATAATTAGCGGAAATGAGAGGAATGATAAACAGTATAGGAGGAGGAGATAGAAGGCAATTAGAAGAAGCTGCGAGGACACCTTTTTCTAGAGAAGTACAATTGGGAGGGATTCCACCAAAATGCAATCTGCCTACATTAACCACCATCTTTGACGGGACTTCGTGTGTTATTCAACACATTAAAGCATATGTAAGATATATGTTACAATGGGAGAATCACGATGTTGTATTATGCAAGTACTTCGCATCAAGCTTAACAGGAGAAGATCTGAAATGGTTCGAAGGACTTCCGAAGAACACAATTACATCATTTAATCATCTACAAGTAACTTTATTAGGAGCATATATCAAAAATCATTCCTCGCGACTTGGTATTGAAGATGTGTTTGGTTTAAAACAAAGAACTGGTGAGAGTTTGAAGAACTTGGTAAGGAGATGGAAAACTATGTGCAGTGACATGGCAGGGCGTGTGGATGAGAGATACTTGATTTTATCTTTCGTAAATGCGATGTTCGCAACTGAGCAACTATATGTTCAAATCTTTAGAAGAAAGAATTCCATTATGATGACAGAGTTGCGAGAGTTACAAGAGGAGTACATTATATTAGAAGAAAAGCAAAACAATATGGAATCATATCCAATGACAAACACTAACGATTAAGATACATGAGCAAACTTGCTTCCTAAAATAGTCAATGTCGCAGCAGGTACTTCGCAGACATCTTCGCAAACATCTTCGCAGATATCAGAAGAAAATAAAATTGACAATAGTCAACCAAAGATAGTAGCAATGAGTAGCAAGGATCAAGAAGAGTATGATAGAGAAAGTAATTTTTATAGCAGAGGAGGAAATAACCAGATACCAATATTAGATCAACAACAGGAAAATTATGGAGGACAAAGGCAGAATTATTTTGGACAAGGGAATCATAGACAAAACTATAACAATGGTCAGGGAAGTCAAAGAATGATAAGAGAGGAAATAAAGATGCCACATTTGAATACAAGCGTAGAAAAGATATGGCAAGCAATCATCTTGATGGAGAATGTACCAACACCATGGAACATGGGAAAAGAACCACCAATGGGTCCAAGAAGTCATGAATTTTGCGTGTACCATCACTTTCATGGACATTCTACAAATAATTGCAATAATATCAAAAGGATTATCTTATGAATTATTGATCAAGGTAAGTTGGACCACTTCTTACTCAAGAAGGCACAGTCGCAACAACTACCGCAGGCTCCAGTGATAACTCGCATGGTGAACACAATACAAGAAAAGGGGAAGGAAATTTTACACATAGAAGTGGGACCAAAAGCAAGAAATGTCTTCTGCAATTCTATTGTTCACTCATATAAAACCATAGAAGATTTTCATGATAATGTATTAAGCAGGGTATATGCGAGAGATGGTGAAGGAAGGGAAATAATGAACATCGCAAAAATTTCACGGCTTGAAGATTGGCAGAAGCGTGAAATTTCTTTTGAAGCCACAGAAATTCCTGAAGGTTGCGAAGTACATGATAATCCATTGGTAGTAAGATTAGAAATTTTTCCGAATATGGGAGAAAGCGAAGATGATACAGACGAAGAATCTTTTGGTCTTAATAGAATCTTAATTGATACTGGAAGTTCTGTTAATATTCTTTTTTATCCTTCTTACAAAAACATGGGGGGAAAAGATGCAGATCTAATACCTTCTACTTACAGGATTTATGGCTTTAATGGAACTGCTAGTAAACCTAAGGGAGAAGTAAGCATGCGAATTCCCTTAAGTGGAATGCGAACTGAAATTCGGTTCTGTGTTGTTGATGTCGAATCACCATACAATGCTTTAATAGGGAGACCTTGGCTTCATGGGATTCTAGGCGTAGCTTCAACTCTTCATCAATGCATAAAATTTCCTCATCAAAAAGGTATTGGAGTTATCAAGGGTGATTGGGCAGAAGGGAAGAAATGTTACGATACAGAAGTAGAGGTCTGCGAAGGAAAAATTGTTGAAAATGAAAGATGGAGAAAAAGAGCAAAGGCTGCAAAAAGAAGCGAAAATTTAATGGCAGAGGATTAAGGCACGAAGGAATAAAGTTACGATGTTAAGCATGCAAGAAATTTACGATGATAAAAAATGGATATGACTTGCGAAGGAAAGAGAATGAAGGAAAAAGGTAATGAAACAAAAAGGAAATCAATATACTTTGTTTACAACGTATAATGAGATGTATTTTGAAAAACAAGAAGATGAAATGAGATATTTCGCAACATGAAATACGAATTTTAAATAAAAACGATTTATTGCGATCAACTTTCATTAATAGAAAGATGCAAAAATTTACTTGCGATCAGCTTTCATAAAAGAAAGACGCAAACTTTGATCAGCTTTCAAAAAAAGAAAGAAAGCCGCAGAAATTTTACACAGGAAAACCTTTGTGACGTACACCCTAGTTCGCGAAGAAACATTTCGCAAGAGGCAAAGTCCTAAAGTACATCATTTAAGGGGGTACCTATAAGCATGGCTCAGGGAAACCGGAACACCACCAAGGAAGCTGAGTACATGGACATTAGGGGGTACATAACCCAAAAGTGGGGTACCTATCCGGGTTAGACACCTTGGATTCTCAACCTAATCTTGTGATGTAACATGATTTAGGTTGGGTGACTAAGGCATACTGTCTTTCCCAAGAAGTTCAGAAAACGATCAAGGCGCCGAGGTACACGGTTGAGTCAAGAGTGCCGGATGGGTTTGAAGCACATCTGCCATTCTTGACAAGTCTTGTAAAATGATGCACTTGGCCCAAAGATACCCCATAGGGTGCAACTTCGTAACTATAAGCCCTATAGGCAAAAAGGATAAGAGGTTGCGATCAAAAGTTGGTTGTTGGCAGAACCGGATGGGAAGAGCTAACCTTGTATGGTCGATGTATGCTTCCTTGAAGGGGCAACCAAGGGGAAGATAAAGGGCAGCACCCTCCATTAGGGAGATGATACGTGCTATAAGACGCAAATGTCATGAGGCTTTTTGTTTGCAAGAACATAAAGGCTTGTCATATTTGTGCAACAATCTAATTTCTGCGAGCCTTCTAAAAAAAAGAGAACTCGCAGAACATAACAAAGAAGTTAATATGAGATCAATGGGTTTTTGCATGAAAGTGTAAAGACGTCCTGCGATTTCATCGCAAGACGATAATGTCATGGGGCTTTATGTTCGCAAGAATATTTAGGCATGTCATATTATCGCATGAAAAATATCCTGAAGAGGATATAATACTAAGAGAAATGATAAGGCAAGATCAATGGGTCTCTACATGCGAATGTAAGGACGTCCTGCGATTTTGTCGTAAAAACAAAATCACGTGGCTAAATAAGACCTTTACTTAGGAAGGCATAATAAGACCACAGAAACTAATAAAGTCAATTCCATTAATACCATTGGAGAATCTTTATATATTTTCAACAACAATATACATCAAGAATTCCTACCTAAGAAGGAAATTTTATTCGTAAGCAAGGACGGATATTTTATACCAATTAAACTTTACGAAGATTGAATACTTCTTATACTTCTTCAAAGATATCTTATACTTCAAATACTTCTTCAAGGATATGTCATACTACTTTTACTTCTTCAAGGATGTTTCATAATTCTTCAAGGATGTTTTATACTTCTTATACTTCAAGGGGAAGATTTCTTGTTTACTTCGCAAAAATCAGAAACTTCGCAACTTAAAATGAGGCAGATATTCTAATACTTACAACAAGAATTGATCACCTGAAGATCAATAATAAGGGGAAAAGGAATACTAAGCTAGGTCTTCAGAATATATTATTTCTCTTCATATGATCAAGTTATGCAAATAAGGAAAGCGTTCAAGTAAAGAAAGATCAAATCATCATCGCAAAATTAAGACATTGGTATTAATCAAGAAATCGTTGGTTGATTAAAAATGCAGAAAAAAAAGAAACTATTGTACTCAAACAGACAAGACAAAGAGAACTGAAGTAAATATACAGGAAGGAACAAAGCTACTTTGCAGGAGATTTATCTTCATCAAAATGATCTTCTCTTTCTTCTTCGGAGATATAATCTTCAGCTTCACTATCATAGATGTCCAAATCTGGGGTATCATCAGGGATTTCTTCAGAAAGGAGCGTCTGATACTTAAGGAGAGAAATTTGATTGTCTTCACAAATTTTGCGAGTCATCATAGCTCGGAAGCATTTGATGTTTAGTTCATAGTTGTTTTGAGAAATTTGATGTTGAGACCTTAGATTAGAAATCTTCCGATTTTCGCGCAACAAGAGTAACATCCATCTCCTGATTACGTGCAGCAAGAGTAGCTTCCAGTTTTTCAATCTTATTCGCATAATTTTCTTCAGCATTCACAAAGAAATAGAATAAGAAAGAAGTAGGAAAGTAAAAAGTAAGGGAATAAAATTAAAGAATTGATCAATAAAATGTGAAATTGATGTGATCAAGATTTGCGAACTTACCTTCTAATTGATTCATATCATTACGAAGGGAAGAGACTTCAATCTCCAGTTGATTATTCTTCTCAAGGAGAGAAGAACTTCCAAATGCGATACTCGCAGATTGCGTATTATCTTCGTATCGAGATTGTAGTTCCGCATTATCAATATTCAAATTCTATATCTTTTGGAGAAGTTTTGCATTCTCAACCTCCAGCTTTTTACAATGACCTAAAGTTTTCTTCTCAGTAATTACATGACGTCTTTCCCAGTCTGAATCTGCTGCACAGCTAACTCTCCCTACCTGAGCAAATGAGAGGGATTAGAAATCAATGAAGTAGGGGAAGTTAACAAGGAAAAGAAGAGAATCTTACCATACTCCCCAAAGAGTATAATGTAATTGGAGAAATAAATCTTGAAATTCCATTAAGGGAATTGTTGTTGATCACTGTGGGAACTTTACAAGCCTTCGCAATATGCTTACGAACATTCGCATTAGATGAATTTCCTAATCCACTGGAAGAAATGAGAAAAGCCTCAGACAATCGATTCATTGCAGATTCGTAAGTTTCCACACTATTGTAGTCTTCACTTTCTTCATTATCATCATCATTACTTCTATCAGAATTAGTATCAGAATTAGAACTAAGATCATTTTCAGAAAACTTATCATTTTCATCATCAACATCCTTGATGGAGGAGATCACATTGGAATGAGGATTGTATGGGAGTCTCTTTATCTTCCTCGTAGAAACGCTATCTTTAAGTTTCCCCTTTCGTTTGCGAAGAGCGTCATATTGACTGCTAGAAGTCTTAGTATTCTTCGCAGAGAGAAGTGTTCTTTGTCTCGTAGTTAATACTTCAGAAAAAGTCGAATTCTTGTTCCTACTCACAACAGCTTCAGGAAGATCAGGAAGAATCTAAAAATTCAAATAAGGATAAGAAACAGAGGCAACAATATATTGTTTAAAATTCATATAAGAATGTTTCTTACCTCATTTGAAAATAATTGGAAAGCCTCACGAATATTGGATTTCCCAGTTTTAAGGTAACTTTCTTTGAGTTTATTCACCTGACAAATATTGCAAAGAAATTAATAAAAGAAAGTAACCAGAAGATAAGGAGATGGAGATACATACATCTTTATCTTTACTGGGCCAAGAAAAGACCCAAGGTTGGTAATTACGTTCATGAAGATTCGCAGGAAGATCTACTATCCCAGAGATGTAAGAACCCGATAATGCTAGAGGATAATTGTACCAATCTTCATCATGAGAACGACGAGGGGTTTGATTATTTCCAGAAGCATAATCAATATCGTGCATAAGAAGATCCTCTTCTGCAACATCAGTTTTACGATGAAGACGAACACCCCAACGCTTGTCTTCCTTCTTCGCAGGAATTAATGTGTAATTCTTCAAGAAATTCTCGACTGTATAATTTGCAGCGATGATTTATACATCTCTAAATGCAGGTTTCCTAAGCTCAATTGGGTATAAAGATTTTCCAGTAGAAGCACGAGTTGCGAACTCAACCAGGATGCGAATGCAATCCCCAGTCAATTGATAGATGGCTCGTGAAAAATTGGGGTGGGAGATAATCTCATAGAATAAAGGAAAATTGACATCATAAAGAGGAAGAGGAAGACCTGCGAGGATCTGGCCTCGTGAGATTAAAAATATTTGATCATCCCAATGGAGATCAGTAAAGAGTTCCATACAGAGAGAAGATTTATTGGTATGACCATTAATCTCAGAAAGAATGAGATCTTTATCAGCAAGCTCTGCGTTAAGTTGTTCTATAGTTTTCTTCTTTGGAGCCATCAGATGAAGGATAGAAAATAGAGAAGAAAAGAGATAAAATAGGAAAGAAGTAGTAGCAGAAGAAAAAAGGAAAAAATTGCAGAAACAGATATAATGAGGAAGATGAAAACGATAAAAGAATAAAAGAAGGAATTAAAGATAGTATTTATAAGGAGGAGAGATTTTGATGAAGATAGAAATTCATCAATGCGATTAGACGTGAACGGTTGAAAAGAACGGTTACGAAAGAACGTGTCGAAAATTTAATAAAAGAGAAGATACGTGTTGCGAATCTAACAGGTGACGATAACTATATTAAATTTGTGAGAATAATGGTTCTCATGACATTTCTTATTCGCAGAAATGACATGATAAGAGGCAAGATGTAGGTACTGAATATTGAAAAATAATTGGGTTACGAACATAGCAACAAATACAAGAGAAAAGTGTTACAAGATAGTGCGATAATAGAAGAAGCACAGAGAAGTATGAAAGGTTTGAGAATATAAAATAAATTTACGAATATAAGTTGCGAAACTTCGCAAGCTAAATACAGTTGTACAAATTTCACTATAAATAGTAGTTCAAATGTAAAATTCGGGAGGTTCTTGGAAGGAGTGTAAGGAAAAATCTTAGGAGAGAGAACAGAGAAAGTTGTAACTGTTCCAATCCATTGATATATTTCCTTGTAACTAATTGAGAGCATTAATAAAAATTGTCATTCTTCATCAAGAACATCTTAGAGTTTTATGAATTTTACTGAGGGTGTAGTTGTAAGATTTCTTGCAACTACAAACATGTCCAATGTTACCGAAGTTAGGTTTGGGTCTAACACCAATACACCACAACAGTTGCCACGGCTATGCCACTACGCTACTGTCATGCCGCTATGCCATGGTGCCACTTTGCTATACAACAAGATATGGCCATAATTAGTGGCCATCCTTCCTCATGAGATGCAATCTCATCCATCCAAGTTCGCCAACGAACTGACGGACTTGTGGCAAGTTTTAGGCGACCAGCCGCTTAAATCTCATGGCCATAGCTACGCCAGGCGCCACTTATACCACCGTGCCACTGGCATGCATGATCTATACCAGTCATACCGTAGTTCCACTAGAATACACCAATTTTGCCATTACCAGGCGCCAACAGAAGGTATCCATAATCAACGGCTACTCTTCCTCATGAGATGCAATCTCAGCCATCCAAGTTCGCCACCTAACTGACAGACTTGGGGAAAGTTTTAGGCGACCATCCAAGACGTGCCTAATAGCATCACATGCTATTTTCCTGTGTCAAGACTCTTAACTTTGACTTGCCACACATAGCAACTTGCTACATGTTTTCCACGAAAACACTCGAGACATCAAATATGTCACAAACTGGGGGATACTCATCAGGGTATTGGTCTGGTGGTTTACAGTGTGCAGCGTGCAGTACACCCGTTATAAAAAGTGTCATGAAGAGGGATAATTAGTGGAGGCAAGAAGTAACAGGTGTAAACGGATCCACTTCCTTCATCATGGAAGCATGGGTTTCTGACGGTTATACATTACTACATTCTTCCACCACTCAATCGTTTTCACTTCCTACGAGACCAGGGTACGTTTCAATATGACTTGTATAAATAGGCTTCACCTATTTTCACCAAAGAACAAGTTTTTGGTCAGCAGCAAAATCATATCCAGAAATCACCAAGAACTGATAGCTTTTCACTTTGCAAGCCAGTTCCACTTTCTGATACAAGTCATAAAACAAGCCACATCTTCAGAATTAATCATTCTGGTCTCAACACTTTCTTCGCTTCCCTCCCTAAGACTAACCCTTCTCCTTGACTTTGTGACCGAAGCAAGCATGGAATGGACATTTCTTGGTTTAGGCCAGGATTGTACAGATTGATCTCTCAAATCAAAAGTACTCCCATGCAGTGCATTGTTTATGGTTTAGATTCGTTTCTCATCCACACACCCAAAATTACCAAAATCAGCAGAAACAGTTTTCACCCACAAACACTTGGTAGCTATTACCATAAAGGCAGAATTCAAAATAATAATAGACGGGAAACTTAGAAATCAGAGACACAAGTAGTAATTCGAAGAAATTATCTTCTCTAGATTATGAACAAGAAAACGATTACAATTCTCTCTTTTTTACGCTCACAATCTTCTGTAAACAGTGGATTAACCTTAATCTGTTTGCTAAGCTTGCACAAGTATTGTTCCAAGCTTTCTATAGGTTTTCTATGTCTAGTTTCTGTGTGTTCAGCTATTAGCCAAAGACATATGTATATATACTTCACCGTACTCATCTAACCAAGGACTTTTATTAGGAATCTATTTCCTAAACTAAGAGTATTGCCTAAAAAAACTCTTCCCTAACTAGGAATTCAGCCTAAACAAGGATTCCTTCCTAGAATAGGATTCTTCCCTTAACATAGCTTGAGGTTAACTAAGTTCTCTAAAGGAATACAGATACACATGTATCACACCTTGACCTACCAAGCTCGGCCTTTAGGCTTGCAAGGAGCCGATCCCACACTCTTTTATAATTTTGACCCAATTAGCTCTCAACAGTTCCCAACCAACTATGAATTTTCTCAATCGACCACCATCTAGTCCTATGACCACCAAGGTCCGATCCCATAACCCCTTGTCCGGACCTCATCTCTACATAATTAGGTTTTATTACCTAACGCTCAGACGAGCACTATTTTAATAAATGATTAAACCAGCATTTGATTATCCTTTCACCAATTGGTCAATAAAGGACTTTGGTGCATGCTCACTCGAGCGCCTGGGTGCTACGTGGTCGTCCATCATCCCATTTAGTCGGTCCCTCCTTCACTCACTGATTGATTTTCAGTAAATAAACAATTGATCAAAATTAGGGTTTCGACCTAAATGCTCTGCAAATCATAATTCTGAGCAAGTTTAAACACTAATATTTTTATGTTGATTCAGCAATCAACATCTTAAATTAAATATATAATATTCGGTCCATCTACCAATATTTTAATTAATATTTTATTTGATCATGCTATAAATAATTCATCAAACGAGTAATATTTACTCGGACGAGGAATATTTATTCAACTATAAATATTCAGTAATTCATCAAATGAGCAATATATGATCAGAAGAGGAATATTGATTCAACTATCAATATTCAATAATCCATCAAACGAGCAATATTTGCTCAGATGAGCAATATTTGTCAAACAAGGAATACTGATTTAACTATCAATATTTAGTAATTTATCAAATTAGAAATATTTGCTCGGATGAGCAATATGTGCTCAAACAAGGAATATTGATTCAACTATAATATTCAGTAATTTATCAGATGAGAAATATTTGCTCGGAAGAGTAATATTGATTCAACTATCAATAGTATTCAGTAATTTTACTCAGACGAGCAATATTTGCTCAGAGTATTAATATTGATTCAACTATCAATATTCAACAATTCATCATACGAGCAATGTTTTCTTAGATGATCAATATTTTCTCAAACTATCAATATTCATTATGTTGATTTAATTATCAATATCATTCATTCGAGAACTATACGTCCTAGCAGACATGTTCAATCCATGAATTCTAGAGCATTCGGCAATCATGCTCGACTGAACAATACTTAGACTCATCGTCTAATCAAGATAATGTCTGAATTATCAAATACACGTCTCCCTTTCAGACTCCATGTTCTTGAGACATCAATCACGTCACATGGGGGATATTAATTAGGGTTTTGGTCTGACGGTCTACGGCACGTGCGTTCATCCACGGTGAAAAATATGGGTAAGTCGTGTAAGAAGTTGAGGGAGTTATCAAAGTAGTAGGTGGAAAATATGTTAGAGCACTGCTCGGTCGAACTTGCATGCGTTGCTATCTCAAGCATGTTTGTCAATATTAGTGATCAAAACTATAAGTCATGATTTCTAGTCTACTTATAGCTAAGTATAGGACTAGGATAGAAAATATAATTGAGCTCAAGAACTCCATGGTGATCATCATACAAGAAGAATAACTACTCAAGGAACTAGTGGAACTTCATCGACTAAAAGGTATATGGAGACTTGAACTTATCTATCACTCAAAAGTCTATCTACTCTATCTCCTATCTTGAGATAAAATTTGTATTGATATATAGACTTTGATTATACACATTTGCTATTTCGAGCCGAGTTTATCTCGCGTTTCTATTTATCAAAATATGTGTTGGTAAGATTTCGCTTTGGCCAAGTTCATCTTTAATAATGACGAAAGTCATATTAAGTTTCAATTACTTGAAAATAGCTTCGGAGAAAAATAGCTTGTGAATAACAATCATATAACGTCCTTGTTGATGGTAGTTTTTAGTTCATGGCTAAATTTGTAAAAGTCTATCTACCTGACCCTGCATCATATGTAGTAGACATTGATATGTCTATATTCCGCAGGGAATTTGGAGAATATATCAAAATATGATGAGCACCTATGTTTCTCTTTATATTATATCGAAACTCAAGCTCCTAGATGAATTGTTCACTAGTATAAAGCCTAATGAGTATATAAGCTCCTAGCTGCATTGCTCACAAATTCTGGAGCCTGCTGAGTACTTTTATTGTGCTTATGTTCCCTGACAGAACCCTTAATATTGGTATGGCATGACGGATTTGTGTTCACTCGTATCAGAGTATAACGAACCTCTAAGTACCGAGGTTAAAGCCATTGCAGAAAATACTCAGTCAGAAAGCAAAGAATAAACAGAGCAGCGGAGTAGGAGAAACAATGAGGGAAGTGTGGCCATGATGTAGGCTAGCCGTCGCTACTTATCCACGCCCCATGCTACCTAACCGACCCTTACTCCTTTGTCGACCAATCAGGTCGCTTTAAACCTGCCATACACACATAAATTGTGGCTGGGCCCATACTTTCCGTCCCCATTTCCCATCGACTAATCAAGTTATTCTAAAGCCACCACACTCATACCAGAAGTGTAGCCTCGCCCATGCTTGGCTGGCCCTCTCCTTCCTAGCGACCAATCAGGTTACTTTAAATGTGTCACAAACACTAGAGGTGCAGCCGCACCTTATGTTTGGCCGCCCCCTTTTCTTGACCAATCAAGTCGCTCTAAGCTTTCCACCATACAATAAAGGCCAAACGCACCCTTCCACGCCACCATGCTAATTGGCAAGCCAAACGCGCCCTGCCACAACAATATTTTAAGCGAATTCCAACATGCCGCCCTTCCACGGTAACATGCCACGAGCCACTTTAGCCTTGACCATACCGCCAAGCCATAATTTTGGCCACGGTGACAAATCCTAGCCTTGGTCACGCCACCAAGCCCTAATTTTGGCCACGACGCTAAATCCTAGCCTTGGCCACGCTGCCAAGCCTTAATTTTGGCCACGGAGCCAAATCCTAGTTTTGTCCATGCCACAACGCCACGGCTACGCCACTGGCATACCGCTATGCTAATTGCGCCACTTTTCTATACAACAAGATGCGGCCATAATCAATAGCCATCCTTCCTCATGAGATGAAATCTCAGCCATCCAAGTTCGCCACCGAACTGACAGACTTGTGGCAAGTTTTGGGCGACCAAATGCCTAAATTTAGTGGCCATGGCTACGTCAGGCACCACTTGCACTATTGTGCCACTGGCATACACGAGCCATGCCACATTGCCACTGGCGTACACCAAAACGCCACTGTACCATTATCTGGCGCCAACACAAGGTATACATAATCAACGGCTACCCTCCTTCATGAGATGTGATCTCAGCCATCGAAATTCGCCACCGATCTGACAAACCTATGGCAAGTTTTAGACAACCAGCCAAAACGAGCCTAATAGTATTACATGATATTTTCCTACGGTAAGTCCATTGACTTTGACTTTCCACACTAGCAAAGTGCTACATGTTTTCCACAAAAACACTCGAGACATCAAACATGTCACAAAATGGGGGATGCTCATCAAGGTATTGGTCTAGCGGTTTACAACATGTGGCGTGCAATGCGTCCATAACAAGAAAGTGTCATGAAGCGGGGCAATTAGTGGTGGTGAAAAGTAACGGTGTAAACAAATTCACTTCCTTCATCATGGAAGCATAATGTCTGACGGTTACATGATTTCACTTCCTTCATCATGGAAGCATAATGTATGACAGTTACCCGTTACTCTATTTCTACACCACTCAATTGTTTCCACTTCCTACAAGACCAGGGTACGTTTCAATATGACTTGTATAAATAGGCCTCACCTATTTTCCACCAAATCACAAGTTTTGGTCAGAGAACAACACATTATCCTGAAATCACATGATAAATTTCCGTTATGCTAGCCAATTCTATTTATTGATACAAGTCGTAAACAACCACACCTTCATAATCAACGATTCTGGTATCAACACTTTCTTCGCTTTCCTTCCTAATACCAACCCTTTTCCTTCACTTTGTGACTGAAGCAAGCCTGGAACGTCCATTTCTTGGTTTAGGCCAGGATTGTACAGATTGATCTCTCGAATCAAAAGTACTCACATGCAGTGCATTGTTTAGGGTCTAGACTCGTTTCTCATCCACACACCCAAAATTATCAAAACCGGCAGAAGCATTTTTTACCCACAAACAATCCTCTAATAATATTACAATGATTAGAATGAGAGTTTATAATATAACCTTGAAAGGATATAAACATTGTAATGTGTAAGTCCTTATTCCTTGAACCAAAGTATGCGTACCTTGTTGATCAGGAAAATCGGAAGTAAAGTGCGCGTACCAGTACGTGTACTGTCGGAGGTTCACATTCTGTGAATTTCTGTTGGAGTTTGTGAACTAAAAACAAACTCATTCAGGGTACTTAAGCACGCGTACCAGTTCGTGTACTTAAGTGGGTTAGTTTCTGAAAACGGTTATTCGTGAACTTAAACTTATATAAACTAAGGAATGCATATTTGCAAATCGTGGCTATAAAGTTCATGAATTGATTCGAGTAAATAAAATCGTTTTTGCTTCGATTGTGTCTTGTATACTTCTATAAGATCTAAGCAATTGAACAACTCTCTAACTAGTTAATTTAAGTCATTTGAACTAGTTGTGGTAAAGAAGAATATTGTTGATATGGAAGTGATCGTATGGCTAACCATTTGGTGAACTACTATTGAACCAACTAAGTGTAATATTTGGGTACGGTTACACAAATCTAGATAAACGTGCATTTTATTTATGTGTAACAAGCTAAGTTCGATCTAACGGTTGAAATATATTAGCTTGAATCTAATAAGGTTTTTATCTATGGGTGAATATTGAATGCTTTGTTACCAAGGTAACTTATATTTCAAACCCTGATTTGAAAGTATATATAAAGGAGAACTCTAGCAACTTGGAAACCTAATCCCCACACCTTATGTATGATAGTTGTATTAGCTAGAGTCAATTCTCCTTTAACCATAGGTTTCTTCTCGAGACCCTGTAGGTTAATGACTTAAAGACTTCATTTGGATTGTGAAGCCAGACCCAACTATTTTCTCTGTTGCGTGATCTGATCTTGAGTTTTTTTAATCATATTTGAGTACAATCATAAGATTGGATTGAGATTGATTTCTCCAATAGGAAAGATATAAAAGTAGTCACAAAAACATTCGTCTCATCGTTTGTGATTCCGTAATATCTTCTTTTGCTGATCGTTTAAGATTATTGTGAGGTGATTGATAATACTAGGTTGTTCTTCGGGAATATAAGTACAGGTTATCAATTGATTCCTATTTACCTTAATTTATCAAAAGACGAAACAAAAACTCATAGGTATTTTTGTGGGAGACAGATTTATCTATTACTGTTGACTTTTCTATGTGATACAAGTTTGTTTATTAAAGTCTTCGACTTTGGGTCGTAGAAACTCTTAATTGTGGGTGAGATCAGCTAAAGGAATCAAGTGCGTAGTATCCTGCTGGGATCAAAGACATAAGGTGCGAAACTATACCTTAGATCAGTGTGAGATTGATTGGGGTTCAACTACAGTCCAGACCGAAGTTAGTTTGTAGTAGGCTAGTGTCTATAGCGTCTTAATATAATGTGTGGTCAATCTGGACTAGGTCCCGAGGTTTTTCTGCATTTGTGGTTTCCTCATTAACAAAACTTCTGGTGTCTGTGTTATTTCTTTTCTACATTATATTTTGTTATATAATTGAAATATCACAGGTTATGCGTTGTATCAATCAACTATGAAATCCAACCTTTGGTTGTGGATTGGAAATTGATTGATCCTTGGATATTGGTCTTTGGTACCATCCAAGTTTATATCTCATATATTCAATCGGGCTCGCAGATTTCTATTTGTTGATTGCAGATTGAATTAGAGATTGAGTTATGTAACTCCTTGATATATCTTTCTTAAGATTGAGTCTAACTTTCTAGTTGATTCTCTCAAAAATATATTGGAGTTAGTCCATATAGATTGATGAGCGAAATATTGGGTGTGGTTGTTAGACCCACGCTTTTTCACAATCAACTAAGTCTCTGCATGACCTGGAACTAGTTGAACCACGATTCCCCACTTTCCCACTCTTTCACTCGAGCAACCGTCACACTTACCGGAGATCAATGTGTCCACGTTCTAGCAATATAAATAAGTTCTCTGAATTAATGATTAATAGAACAGATATATGGGAATTACCACAATAATTCTCATCTGAACAATCACTCTCAACGGAGCATAATTTAAACTTATTTGATCCCAGCAGTTTATTTGCAAAAACCCACAACACATTCACAATCCTTGATCATCATTGATCTCACACACTTCTCAGCTTTCCTCCTACAGATTAACCATTTTCCCATTTTGTGACCGAATTGACTCTGGAATGTCCATTTATTGGTTTAGGCCGGAGTCCTACAGATTGATCTCTCGAACTCAAAGCACTCCAGTGCAGTGCATCTATTTGAGGTTAGGCAATTTGCTCGGTTGAGGAGCCTCCATCAGCACGGTCATCTCTCCACTTCTTGAAAAACCAACAAATAATTTTCCCCATCAACAGATTAGCGACCATAGTGGGAGATTAATCTCTTGGTTGCAATCTCAAACTTTCACAAAAAGGTTGATCTTAGGTCAAGTTCATTTACAAATCCTAACCCAAACAATGCTAGCACTAGCAATAGTGGTGGTACTCCAGAAACTACTCCCACTTCCAACAACGATGCTAGTGATAACACACCTTATCAAACCATCGAAAGCAATCCTCTCTTCGGCCGGTCTCCCTAAGTAATTAGAGAAAATATGCCTACCATAGATGATATCATGAAGGTGTAACAGACTCTCGCCAGAAATCATATTGACATGGAAACCACTCAGAAGGAGTTATGCACTTATCTCAAAAATCTCACAGACTAGATGTCAGAGAAAACTTAGGAGAAAGGAAAAGCCAAAGAAATATCTCCGACTGCTGATCCCGAAATCTCCCTAATCCACTTGGTAGATGATGATGAAGTCTGTAAAGCTGAAAATAACCTACCAAGAAAGGAATCCACAAGTTTCTTTACTCATAAAGACTTGGAACATTTTTTGGAGGCTCGAGGAAAAGACAAGACGTCATATGTTCACTGCCACCAACCTCCGTACCTTGCTTCTACACAGAGGATTTATCTCCCGATGGGCTATACTTGTCCAACGTTCACGCTTTACAATGGAACAGGGAATTCCCGTGAACATGTTTCTCGATTCCTAGAAGTATTATGAGAACATGAACACAACCATGTTCTCCGTTTGAAGGAATTCTCAAAGTCTCTGACAGGCCGAGCATATACATGGTACAATAAAATCGTACCGGGGAGCATCACTAGTTGGGGAGAAATGGTTAATGCTTTCTACCGGAAAAATTCTTCATCACAGAGAAGATTACTCTTTCTGTTTTAAGAAGAATGTCTCAAAAGAACAATGAACATCCGGTCTACAGAGCCTTGTGCACCAACGGAATGATCCCGGTCTACAAATCCTTGATAGAAAATCTCTGATTCCAGACTTTCTCAGAACTTCATGAAGCAGCCAAGCGATCAACAACTACTGCTCCGACCTTACTGGAAAGAACAAAAGCTATAAAAGTCGAGGAACCGCGAGAAACTCGAGCCAGTGCCAGGTGCCTGATCAACAAGCAATACAATCTCCAACCTTTCATGAATTTTTCGGAAGGAAGCAAGAGGAAAGACGAAGCGCAACATCATAATAACATTCCTCCAGCATCCCATCCTAAAAAAGCATTAAGGAAGGACAACCAAACTCGAATTGCACAAGCACCGACTCAGTGGCAGCAAAATGACCAGGTAGAACCAGACTTTCCTTTCCCCATTGAATAGGTTATTGAGCTATTAGAAGTCTGGATCCAAGAAGGTACAATCAAACTACCTCCTGTTAGGAGAGATCCAATGGAGGAGGAAATGGAGGATCCGCACTATTGCCGCTTTCATAGGTTTTTTAATCATCCAACAAGTGACTGCAGAATTTTGAAACATATGTTATTCAAAGAGAAGGGTGATTCAGGAGAACTAGGGACTGAAGGAGTACACAAGAATTCTTTCCCAATCAGGATCTTTACACTCTCTGAACAACCAGTCAAAGAAGTAGTTCAATCGTTGATCGAGCATATATGCGAATTGCTTTATTTGTCAAAGGCTCGAACGAAGGACATGTTCATGGATTTAAATCATATAGTGGCCAGGAAACGTATGTCCATTCCAGAAACGCGCCTAGAGCCTCCGGTCACTGACAAATAGATGTATGACTATGGACTTCTTACCACGGTCAATCTCAAAGGAAATGAATTCAAGATAATATTGGTGGATATTGGCATGTCTATCAATATTATTCCTTTAAAGACTCTCAAATCTACATGCATCACTCGACAAGAGGCCACTCATGCTCCTATCTCAGTCAGAGATCACGAAGGAATACCCAGGGATGCTTATGGCTACATCATTCTCAAAATGAAAATTGGTTCAACCTGGGTGGAAACCAAGTTTCACATAGTCAAGGAAGATCTAGGATATGATATTATCCTTGGACGGACATGGATCCATGCTAAAAAGGTAACTTCATCACCTTCAATTGCACATTTCTCTGTTGAAAAAAGCTCAAATTCAGAAGAAATAGAGGATACTCCATCATTCGAGCATCTGGATGAAATTAAATCCTTGATGGAACTAACACAAAAGGCTGAAAAAATGCACATGCATTCATTAAAAGGTTCCGCACTCATGAAAGTATTATTCACCCTCATGCATCCACATTATCAACTTTCAAACATGCTTCCCTGGTCCAGGGACTCAATCTCACTCACAACCTAGCTATTACCAAATGTTATGAGTGGGTAGTCTCTCCTCAACAGTACTTTACTAAATGGTTGAATGTGGAGCCTCTTCAAACTGAGCATCTCACTGTAAAATATGTTGATGAGATGATGAACAAGTGCAACAAAGAGTATCTTGGATATCCTCCTTTAATTTTGCACGAATGTCCATATATACCGCAATATCAGAAAATTTCAATGGCCGCATGAGCATGGAATTCCACTATAAGAGGAATGTCGAACCATCAGAATATTTTTAGGGAAAGAGAAATCAAGCCTAACAAGTTTCATGAAGGATATCTAGTTCTCAAAGTAACTAAGCGCAATATTCATTATGCAAGGAATTCTAATTAGGAAGGACCTTTCATGATCGCTAAGTCTGTGATTGGTTGGTAGGCTAAGAAATATACCTACCACTATGTCTAACTGCAAGTGCACATCATTTATTGTAGGCAGGGAAAATACAGGTCGACCCCATAGAGACAAGGAGGGTGTAGAATTGATTTCAAGGTCTTACAATACTGATTCAATGTGTAGTACTAGTAACACAAAGAGGGTTTTGTTTTATTGTGTCGATATGATGAGATTTTAGGCAATAACTGAAAAAGTAAAGCAGACTGTAAAGTAGAGTTGTAAAACAGATTGTAAACAATTTATTAAAGAGTACAAGGGTAGTTGAATCCACCTCCAAATCCTATACTAAGGTAATACAAATCCAAGTTATGCTTTAATTCCTTCTCAAGGAAGATTTCAATGAATGAATTATCAACTAATCTCACTAATTCCCCCAGTATCAACTGTCTTCTTACAGTACAATTGATCGCAGGTTAATTGGTCAATTGGCTGGCAATTATTCCTAACTTATTAAGCACACATCTTCTTCCAGGGAAGTCTCAAATGGATGAATTATCAACCAATCTCACGAATTCACCCCTAGTATTGGCTGTCTTCTTACAGTACAACCAATCACAGGCTAATTTGATTAACTAGCTAACTATTACTCCTATCTCAATAAAGCATAGCAAGAACAACAATATGAACATGAATTATCTCAACATATTATTAAGGGTTTCATCTAAACCCTAGCAAAGTGATTTAGAACATGATGAGGATGATTAAAAACACAAGTGTATTAAGATATCTAACTTGTCCAACTAAAATTGGATATTTTGTTACATAACAGTTGGCCTATTTATACCCAATTTCTTCTCAAAAACTAAAATTGATAATTAGAAAGCAACCACTCACTCAAAACTCGTTTTCCCGACAAACCCCTTCTGTAATTTAACTCTCTAGTTCTTTGATTTGATGTTTTCTTTTGAAGATAACCCTAGTCTTATCTCTCTCAATCATAGCCTCTAAAGTTACTGTTTTGGAGAGAAGCTAAGACCGAGATAGATAGAAGCTAGGAAGTTGATTGATGGCATATGGTGGATGATAGGTTGGCTGTTCTCCAGAGTTGGTCGGAAATGGACGTGATGGAGGGAGGAGGAGAACTGATGTTTTACAGAGAAATGAGAAGATGAGTACGATAAGAGATGAGGTGTGTTTAGCTTCTGTTCGTACAAGGGAAGAAAAGGCAGGTGCTTCGGTGTTGGGTGGAAGCAGTAATTTCTGATGCACGGTAAGGATAAGACGTTGGATGATCAACAACTGGGTTGGATCTAACGTCTCATATTTTAAACGGGTTTGGGTCTTAGTTATTATATCTTCTGGGCTCATGCCTTATTCAAAGATAATATCCCAAGCCAACTTCTAGTTTTAAGATGTGAAAAAAACATTCTTCACTTGCGGATGAGGTGCAAACAATATTCTGCACTCATGGATGAGGTACAAAAGATATTCTTCACTGCCTTCTAGTGCGAGTCTTTGTTGTCTCTCTTTGATTGTCTCCGCTTCTCTGCTCTTTTTGGATCCTTATTTCATCCAAGTTTTATTTAGTACCTAAAAGCACAAAATTAATTAGTACAAGTATTTATTCTTGAAAACAAAGAAAATACCGAATTTGGGATAATATATGATTTTAAAGCGTATAAGATGAGTTAATTGCCAATAAAAAGGTGTAGAAATATGCAATATTTGGTACTCATCAAATACCCCCAAACCTGAATTTTACTTGTCCTCAAGTGAAATAGAAATTAAGAAAACCTAACTATACCACTGTCGCTGGTCTCTCAAATGCATTTAGCGTATGCACTAAGACTTTAAACCCCTAGGTGTCCCTAGTGGACGAGTTATAGTCTCATGAGGGCCTACCAGAGGTGAACCCATAAAACCTTCTCCAACTTCAGAGTGTAAAAGAGTCCCAAGCATCCAAGGAGCTATGAGGACATAGAGTTTCTGCATGCTAGTAATAAGAAGTTAGAACTACCAAAGAACGCATTCTCATCCTTAAGAGTTGAGCGAGAAATAACCATACCATATGAAAGAATTCGGGTTCGAGGGTGATCACAAGCTTCGACTTCTGCCTCACCAATAGGGTTTTATGATAATTGCACTCACAAAGACCGCATTTTTAGTCTCTCATGTGTGTATACAGGAATAAAGAGTGAAATCCTGCACACGTTGAATGGTGGGAAGGGGAACCTTCCGAAATAATTTCTGGAGACTCCACAGAATTGTGGACAAAAAGAATCCTTTTCTGATGATCTCTAAGAAAGGAAATCAACCATTAACAAGGATAGGAGTTCTCACTTACCTTCACATCCGATCGGCAATCAACACCACTCTCACAACATCCATAGAAACGTCTTTGTCTTCAACTGTTGATGATGAACTTTTGAATTTCGTAGAACCTTGACAATTTCTGATTTTTCTCTTTAATTTCCTTGTTGCTTATAATTTCTTCTTAAACTCTTCTTTACCATGGTGCTTATTAAACAAACTAAAAACAAACTATAGTAAATATTTTTTTTTTGTTTTTTTCGATTAATTACAACGAACACAAACTGAAAATAATAAAATAATAAAAAACTACTAAAGGCATGGGTGAGAGACTTTATCACTTAATTCTTCACAACCTATATTGTCTTGATTTTATGAACTTCACTATTTCTCATCTTATTTTTTTTTTCTTTGCTCTTGTAAAGTACCTCTTCAAATGTTTATAGAGTTCTGCTCTTTGTACTGTATCTTCAATTTGGATATGAATTGTTACTCTTCCTTGCATTATTGCATGTAAACCTTGGTCAATCTCAACTTTTCTTCTTAAAATCTAATGTTTCTCTGCTTGTTGATGATGATGTGTTTCTATAGATCTGTTGATGTTGTTGAGAGAGAAAAAGAGAGAGAGAGTGGTGCTAACTGCAAATCAAATTACAAGAAGGAGTTTTCATCTTTAGAAGTCATCCTCATTATTGACAAGATTAGCACTCAAGAGATCAAAAATAGTGCTGAAAGTGGTGCGAAGTTTGCTAGCTCACCATTCCTACCCGGAATTTATGTACGGTGACATACACTCTAAAATATTTTTTTAGATAGTCACAAAAATTGAAGGTTGGTGCTTCACTTGATGTAAAATAGGTAGTATCCACTAAGGGTGATCACAACTCTACTACCAAATATCTTTACAGCACCTAATTTGCCCACTGGCATGGTTAAATCCAACTTTAACGCTCTAACAACTAAGAAACCCGATTGTGTTCTCCAGTATTTCCAAGTTCAATTATTTCGGTTAGACTCTCTATGTAAACATAGCTAGAAGCATGCTAGTGACTCTAAGATCTCTAAAAGTTGGAGGTTTTATGCAATTATTTACAATTATTTTTTGATTTTTTTAATTGCAAAAGACTAAAAACTTTATATGAAAAATACTCCCCAAACCTAAATCTAACATTGTCCTCGATGTTTTAATATATAAGCGGAATTATAACAACATACTAGGAGAACATTGCAGAGTAGATTTAAAGGAAAGAGATTACCATATGCAAAAAGGATGGTGCTAAACCAGAAGTGGATGAATGCTTTGAAAGCAAACAACAAAAGCGCAAGACAAAAAGTTTTGGTTAGAACACATAAAAATATGCAAAACGAAAAGGAAAAGGGAAAGAAAATGGACTTTTAATCCATATGTATGTACACAGGTGAACCAGTTTAGTCCACTTAAACAGGGTCTTCCAAGTCCATGGTCTCAACTTCTGGTGGAAGATACTCCAGAAATGGTTTCAATCTCTGACCATTGACCTTGAAGATGTTCTTGTTTACTGGATTTTCAACTTCAACAGATCCATGAGGGAAAACAGTACGTACCAAGAATGGACCTGACCATCGAGAACGTAATTTTCCTGGAAAAAGATGCAAACAAGTGTTGTACAATAAAACTTTTTGACCAAGTGTGAAAGTTTTGCGCAAGATGCGCTTGTCATGAAACACTTTCATTCTAGTTTTGTACATTTTGGCACTATCGTAAGCATAATTTCTTATTTCTTCTAACTCATTGAGTTGAATTTTCCTTTGGGTGCCAACTTTATCAAGATCAAAGTTCAATTTCTCAACATCCCAATAAGCACGATGTTCTAGTTCTACAGGTATATGACATGATTTACCATACACAAGTCTATAAGGGGACATGCCAATAGGAGTTTTATATGCAGTTTTATAGGCCCATAAAGCATTATTTAAACGTAAAGACCAATCTTTCCTAGTAGGATTAACAGTCTTTTCTAAAATATGCTTAATTTCCCTATTAGAAACTTCTACTTGCCCACTAGTCTGAGGATGGTATGGTGTTGCTACCTTATGAGTGATTCCATACTTACGCATAAGTGATTCAAAAGGTGTATTGCAAAAATGAGTACCACCATCACTGATTATTGCTCTAGGTGTTCCAAAACGAGAGAAAATGTTTTCTTTAAGAAAATAAAGAACTACTTTATGGTCATTTGTTTTAGATGCAATTGCTTCTACCCACTTAGAGACATAATCAACAGCAACAAGAATGTACAAATTACCTTCAGAGTTAGGAAATGGACCCATGAAATCAATACCCCATACATCAAACAATTCAATAATCAAAATAGGTTGTAAGGGAATCATATTTCTTCGTGAGAGACTTCCTAATTTCTGACATCGTTCACAAGCAACACAAAAGGCATGACTCTCTTTGAACATCGATGGCCAATAGAAACCACTATGCAAGATCTTTGCAGCAGTTTTCTTGGCACTAAAATGGTCTCCACATGCATGGTCATGACAGAAATAGATGACATCTCTTTGTTCAGAATTGGGGACACATCTCCTAATGAGTTGGTCAGGGCAGTATTTAAACAAGTATGGGTCATCCCAAAAGAAGTGTTTTACTTCAAACAAGAACTTGGATCGGTCTTGTTTAGACCAATGCAAAGGCATTCTACCAGTAGCAAGATAGTTAACAATATCGGCAAACTAAGGCATTTCAGACACAAGCATTAATTGTTCGTCAGGGAATGATTCTCTAATAAGCAAAGATTCATCAATAGATTCAACATTAAACCTAGACAGGTGATCAGCAACAACATTTTCAGACCCTTTATTATCTCGAATTTCGAGATTGAACTCTTGTATCAAGAGTATCCATCGGATTAGATGATCTTTTGCATCTTTTTTAGACAAAAGATATTTCAATGCAGCATGGTCAGAATATATGATGACTTTAGATCCTATCAAGTAATATCTAAACTTATCCAATGTAAACACAACAACTAGCAATTCTTTCTCAGTTGTTGAATAATTCAGTTGAGCATCATTAAGTGTTTTACTAGCATAGTAGATCACATAAGGGAGTTTGTCAACTCGCTGACCTAAAACAGCTCCTACAACGTAGTCAGATGCGTCACACATAATTTCAAATGGCAAGGTCCAGTCGGATGGTCTGACTATGCTTCCTTACAAGCATCATCAAAGACAAATGTGTAGTTGCAGGAAATCCTACACTACACCCTTGTTAAGAATTTGTAATAACCAACTCAAATTTGAAGATTAAAAATGACACTTTATTATTTGATTTAAAATGTTTACAGGAAACATAAGAACTCAAGAATACAACTTTTCTCTTGAAGTTTCTCTCTCCTCAAGACTTTCTCAACTCTAAAAAAAAATACATCATCCCTCTATGAATCTATTGGAATCCTTTATATAGGGAATTACATAGTGGATGACAGCTAAGTTTTCCTTTTATTTCGGATTTACTCAGCAATCTCATCGCGGTAATTATAATGTTCATTCTCGCAAGATTTGTAACCATCGTGGGACAAACATGCTTTTCTCATGTTTTCTTCAATCGTCAGCTATTACGTCACTCTTTTGACTGCTTTTGTGACACTCGCAAAGTGTTGTTGAAGAGATCACGGGGATGCTCGAAGGAGTGTTATAAATCTCGCGATAATATCGTTGTAGCGATATTCTGGTCTTACATCTTGCCTCTTCTCATGTCTTTTCTGCGAAGAAGAGAAGATATGAGAACTGTATCTTTTATAATGCTGCAACTTTTTACCTTTTTGCATTCTTCTCCTTTGACACGTTTCTGTATCCTTCGCCAGCTGTCTTCTCGTATTTTTTCTTCCATTCAATCTTTGACACGTCCTTTTAAACCGTTGTGATCTAACCGCTCACATCCTCTCGTTGCATTAATTGCGTTTATCTTCTCGAAAAATTTCTTCTTCTATAAATACTCCTTTCATTCTTCCCTTTTCCTCTTTTTACTTTTTTTTTTATTTTTCTGCGTAACTTCTCTGCAAGTTTATTGTTCTTCCGAAAATTGCGCATCTGCTATCGCAATGATTTCTTTCTTGTTTTTCAACCTTTTCCTTCATTCCCATACTCAAAAATGGTTGTTGCTGGTGCTAAAAATTTGTCTGCTTTTGGTGAAATGCGAGATAAGCTTAAAAGCAAAGGTTTTACTTTGTCCACAATTCCATATCAGAACCCTAAATCCGAACTTTCTCTCAAATTATTTACTGATTATCAATGTTCTCGCGAGAAAGTTATAGTATCGCTAGGTCAACTTGAAGCTGGTCTTCCCATTCCTCTCTATGACCCGGAACTTCCATTATTTTATCAAATAATCTCTCACGAGAAGTTCTCGCGAGCAGTATATCAGCTGGGTGGAGATTGTATTCAATTACTGCTTGAATATGCTTCTCGCGATGCTGATAAAGGATATCGCTACCCTGAATCTGCGAAGAATCCTCAACTTAAAGATGTTCCAATTGTCTATGCAAATTATACTGTGGAGAACTTCTTTGAAAACTACAAGATAATTAGCACTTGTTGGGGTGTTCGCTTGAAGAAGAAAGAGAAGATCGCTGATGATAAAGTTCTTATGCTAGATATAGATTGGCATACAAATAATAATTAAGGTCCTCGCCACTCCAGCGATGACAAATGGTTCATCTTCCCTCTAACGTTAGAGGGTCCATATATCTCTGGTTCCCATGCACTGCCTGCGAGTGCTACAGAGTATAAACCATGGGTCTTCTACTGGCCTGAAAGAACTAAAGAGGTATGTTCTCTCCAATTTTTTCATAATTATTATCCATTATCTTCCTTATGTTTTCATATTCTCGCTAAATGACTTCGATCTTTTCCAGATTGATAGGATGAAACTCAATTACCAGAACTTTAGGAAACCCAGCACTCTCTTAGCTCTTAAATCTTTCACAGATGAAGTAAGAAATATCTTTTCATGAATTTTAACAATATATTGTTGCCCCTATTTCTTATCTTCATCTGTGTTCGCAGGAAATCGAAGAATTAGAACCAATAAAACCCGCGAGAACCAAGGTGAGATATGTGAAATCTTCAGTTGATCGCAAGGGGAAATCTACTGCTCCTCCCAAAGGGAAGCCTACTGCTCCTCGCAGTAAGGAATCTGACAATCCTCCCTTAAAGAGAAGAAAAACCCAACTCTCTTCTTCTTCAACTCCTCAACCTATTCCAGAAAATTTAAGTGTTGATTTCGACAAGGACAATAATGATGATAATTTTGGTGTTGATAATGACGTTCCTTCCATAAAGGATTCTTCTTCTTCTGAGTCTGCAATGGCTCAACTATCCAAAAATTTTGGCGATGCTACATTTGGTATCCCAAATGAGTATGGAGATGAAGTTATTAATGGAATATCCCAGTCTCTCGCCAAAGTATGTGATGCTCCCATATTAGCTCATAATGATTCCCTTCGCGGGGTTTCAAGATCGCTGACTCCAAGTCTCTTAAATTCACTTGGTATCCTGGTATGTTTCTACTTGTTCATCCTTTTTATGTATTTATTGATATTTTTGCCAGATCTTGACTTATATAGTTCTATCGTAGGTTGGAAGAGCTTCTTTTTCTGTTGCTTCTGATTTGGATAATAGACGTGTTATTTATGAAAAGAAAGCTACTAATCTTCGCCAGGATAAAGAAAAACTAGAAGTTGAAGTTGCTGAGCTTCGCAAGAAAAATAAGCAGTTGGAGACTGAAGCTTCAGTTGATAAGCAAAAAATCTCTGATCTTGATAAAGCTAATCAACAACTCTATGGTATGATTTATTTCTTTTCTCTTTTAATTCTTCTCACCTTATCGCAGCTTATTCAAGCAACCATTTATGCAGATGTTTATGGACTTACTGATGAGGCTACATTCCTCCAATCTTTTCCTGAACCCGTAGATGAGAATACCCTTCTTGCCCGCCTTAATAGTTCTTTAAGTAATTTCTCAGACGATCAGATTAGATCTCTCTCTTTAGATGAACTTAAATCCAAATTTGATCTCTTAAAGATCGAGCACAAATTCAATTTAAGTCTAACCAACAAGTTTAAGCACCTTTATCTTAATTCAAAGGAAGAAGTCAATAGATTAAGAAAAAAGAATAGTGATCTTATCGATGAGAAAGATCGTGCAGTTAAGAACGGTACCAAGGACCTAGCAGATTTTCATAAAACTCTTCTTAATAATCAAATGGAAAGAGATAGACTTATCTGCGAGAATAAAGATCTTCTTGCGAGAGAAACTCAAGTTCGCTCTCGCCTTCTTATTAATAACGATGATGAGTTTGCTTGGGCTGCAAAGGTTTTTGACAATGCCAGAAATAACTTAAGTGTAGATGTTAGTCTTCATGTTGAACAAGCAGCTTTAATTAGAGACATGATTTCTGAAAGAGAAGGTTGTCAACTGTTCTACTCTGTTAATTTCTTGTTTTTATTATTCTTCCTTGCAAAATTTCTAACTTCTTGTTATATACTTGCAGGAATTGAAGATAGGTGTCTTTAAAGAATTATGGAACTTGAAAATGACCAGAATCAACTCGCGAGTAGTCTTGCTGCTCGCAATGAGAAGTATTCACGATTGAAGGAACAATTTAAGATTACTGCTACGAATTATAGTACTACCCTTGTTGAAGTTCGCAATAACTCCGTTAAATTGGTTTGCGATGATCATAATAATCCTCATTCTACATACCATGATCTTGCAAAGGAAATTCCAACAAAAACTCCAACTCTCATTATATATGATAGCGAAGCTGAGGAATCTGGTGAAAAAATGAAGATAATAATGATAATGAAGGAAAATATGGCGAGGAAGAGAAATCTGATGAAGATAACAATGAAGAAGGAAAATCTGGAGAGGAAGATAAATCTGATGAAGAAGACGGTGATGGATATAATTAGTTTTGTTTCTTCTTTTTATTTTCCTTGTAGTTTTTGAATACTTATTTCCTTCTTCCTATAATATTCTTGCGAGCTTCTTCCTGTATAAATTTCTTTTGCTTCCATCTGTATGAATTAGAAAACAATTCTTTTTCTGCAACATAATCAATCAACATAATTATTACCCTTTAATTATCTGTATAAATGTATCATTTAATAATATCTATGCAATTTTATCATATGATGGATGAATAATAATTTCATCATTCTATGCATTCCCATACTTGCCTCTATTATTCATCTGCAATATGAAAAAATTGAATAGAGATTGGATATTAGTTGTAAATCAAATTAAATTTGCCTCAATATCGGCGATGTTATCACTAGCAACAATTGCATAACTTTATGATTTATGCGTAAAATCGCAAATCTCATAAATTCTGCGACCATTATCGCAATCATTTAATCTTGTGGTCTTATTATGCCTTCCTAGTTAAAGGTCTTATTTTGCCACATTTTTCTTTCTGCGACAAAATCGCAGGACTTCTTTACATTTGCATGTATTGACCCATTGGTTTTGTCTTATCCATATTTTTTCAATATATCTGCGACAATATGATAAGTTTAAACTCTCTTACGAGAATTAAACCTTATGACATTGCCGTCTTGCGATGAAATCGCAAGACGTCTTTACATTTTCATGTAAAAACCCATTGATCTCATCTTAACTTTTCTTTTATGGATTGTTGCCTCTGTATAATTTTTGTCACGCGACAATATGACATTCCTAAATGTTCTTGCAATCATAAAGCCCCATGACATTGCCGTCTTTAGACACTTATCAGCTCCCTAATGGAGGGTGCCGCCCTTATCTTCCCCCTGGTTGCCCCTTCAAGGAGGGCACATCGGCCATACAAGACTATCTCCTCCCATCCATATTTGCCAACAACCAGTTGTTTTCGCAGCCTCTTGTCCTTTATGCCTATATGGCTTATAGTAACAAGACTGCACCCTAAGTGGGGTTTTTTTGGGCCGAGTGCATCTTATCCAAGACTTTCCAAGGATGGCCAGGGTAGTTTTGTATGCCCCGAGCACCCTTGACTCAACTGTGTACCTCGGCACCTTGGTCATACTCTACACTCCTTAGAAGAGATTCTTAGTCATTCAACCAGGGTATAACCTTATATAGTTGGAAATCCAGGATCTCTCTCCTGGATAGGTTTTCTTTAACCCCAACATCTGCATAACTCAGGTTCCAGCAGCGGTATAACCTTATCCCTGAGTCATGTAAAGAGATACCCCCTTATATGACGCACTAGTAGGTCTTACATTTGCCTCTTGCGAAATTGTATCCGCGAACTAGGGTGTACGCCATAAAGGTTCGTCCCATTCTATTAATCTCTGCGAAATTTTATTCGCGCTTCTCGCGAGTATTGTAACTCTGATAAAATTTCACTTCTTTGATCTTATTTCTCCTTGTAAAATTTTGCAATTCTTTCAAACATAGTACTCTTTTCAATTACATTTTCTTCAAACAAATCATTCATAAGCTTCTCTAAATTTCATCATTTTACCTTTCTACTTACTATTTTCTATTGCTGCCTTCTTATTGCGCTTTGCTATTTTCTCTTCATTTGCTAGCCGCTCGCCTCCAACCATTAATTTGTCACTTCTTTGATCTCGCAACATTTCATCTTCTCGCTGTTCTATTGCATCAACCATTAGTTTGTCACCTCTTTATTTCTGTTTGATGTTGTGTGTCCAACTTATATTCCTCGCGGATCATTCCTCACAAGTTTCCATGTCAATTTCATAACATTTCTTGCTTTCTCCCCAATCTCCTTTAATGACTCCAACTCCCTTTGGATGTGGAAACTTGATGCATTGATGATAAGTTGATGCCACACCTAATATCCCGTGCAACCATGGTCTGCCAATCAAAGCATTATAAGGTGATTCAATGTCAACAACACAAAATAAGATTGTAGAAGATATTCCCTTTAATGGAATTCGCATTGTAATCTCCCCTTTGGGCTTGTTAGCAGTACCATTAAAACCATAGATTTTATACGTTGATGGTATTAGATCTTCATCTCTTCCACCCATGGTTTTATAGGTATGATAGAATAAGATGTCAACTGAACTCCCTGTGTCTATTAGAACTCTGTTGATGGCCCAAGAATCTTCATTTTCATCATCATTTTCTTCATTATTTTCTTCATCTTCTTCTTCTATCTGCTTTGGATTTATTTCTAACCTGACCACCAATGGGTTGTCATGCATCTCGCCAGGCTCTGGTACTTCTTGTGCAGTGAAAGAAATAGTTTGCTTCTACCATTCTTTTAATGGCGAGGCTCTCGTAATATTCATTATCTCTCTTCCATCTGTGTCTCTCGCGAAGACTCTGCTCAGAACATTATCATGGAAATCCTCAATAGTTTTGTATGAATGTACAATGGAATTACAAAACAAATTCTTTGCTTTAGCCCCAACTTATATTACGAATGATTCCGATCCTTTTACAACATTCACTCTGCGAATTTCTGGTGATGGCGGTAATTGCTGAGATTGTGGATGTCCTACTAGAAAGTGATTTAACTTCCCCTGATCAATCATCCTTAAAATTATCCTCTTTACATTCCTGCAATCATTTACTGAGTGACCATGAAAGTGATGGTAAGGAAAAAATTCTTGACTTCGATTATTTGGATGTGGCTCTTTTCCCATATTCCATAGTGATGGTATATTTTCCATCAGAATGATAGCTTCCCAAATTTTTTCTATACTAGCATTTAGAGGTGGCATCTTAATTTCTTCCCATATTATCTTGTGATTACCTTGGCTTCTGAATTTTTTTTGCCTCTGACCACCATATGTTTCCTGTGGTAGATCAAGTCTTTGGATTTTGTTATTTCCTCCGCGATTGTAATAATTCTTCTCCCTTTCATACTCTTATTGATCTCGACTGCCCATCGCTACTAACCTCTGCTGGTTATCAATCACCACTTTCTCTTGTTGTTAATCATTTTAGGAAGTAAACTTCCGTTTGCCGCTACTGAGCTGGTGTTTGCGATTGGATATGATTCCATTTCATTTTGTTTCTCCTCCAAAGCAATGTATTCTTCTTGTAATTCTCGCAGCTCTGTCATGGTGATTGTATTTTTGATTCTGAAAATTTGTATGTATAGTAAATTAGTTGCGAACATTGCATTGATAAAAGATAAAATGAGGTATCTTTCATCCACTCTTGCAGCCATCTCGCTGCACATTGACTTCCATCTTATGGTTAAGTGCTTCAAACTCTCGCCAATCCTCTGTTTTAATTCAAATACATCTTCAATGCCTGGACGAGATGAATTATTGCTTATATATGCTCCCAGAAATATAGCTTGTAAATGATCAAAAGAATTTATAGTATTTTTTGGCAATCCCTCGAACCATTTTAGCGCCTCGACAGTTAAGCTAGACGCAAAATACTTGCACAATACAACATCATGATTCTCCCATTGTAGCATACACCTGACATAAGCCTTAACATGCTGAACATCACAAGTAGTTCTATCAAAGATACTGGTTAATGTTGGTAAATTGCATTTAGGGGGTATTCCTCTTAGCTGTACTTCCTGAGCGAAAGGGGTTCTCGCAGCCTCTTCAATTGCTTCATCAAGTTTCCTTCTGCCTCATTCTCTTCTATTGTTTAGCATTCCTCGTATTTCTGCTAATTATCTTAATATTTTCTCATTCTCAGCTGAATTTTGCTCCATTGGTCTTTTTAATGCAGTTTCCCTTCTTCTGCGTTCTTGTCTTTATTGTCTTGCGAGATTTTGTGCATATTCTTCTTCATCTTCATCCTGTCTTTCTCTGCAATTTTTTCTTTCACCTTCTTCTTGAAATCGCAGCTGATTATGCTGTCTATTTTCTTCTCTGCGAATTTCTTCATTTCTCATCATTTCTCTTTGTTGTCTTTCTATTCTCCTATGTACTCTATCATACTCTTCCTGAATATTATCATTATAGCGATTTTGTGTACGTCTCCTTACTCGATTTTCATGGTTATTCTGTCGTACTGCCTCTTGAAATTCTTGTTCTTCTACTTCTGCCCTTAATCTTTCTCTTTCGCAAGCTAGACGTGCTTGTTCAGCATAATATCTCTCAATTTCTTCTTCAATTCTTCTTCGATTTCTTTGAATCTCTCGCCCATGTAATATTTTCCTACTTTCTTCTCGATTTTCTTCACCATTTTGGTGATTTCCTCCCTCTTGATTTCTATTGTTGCATCTATCATCCAAAATTTCGCCACGCAGATCATGATGATCATCAATTATTTCTTCTTCCATGTGATGTTGTTCTTCATTTGGATTTTGCATTCCTTCTCGAATATTTTCTCTAACATTTCTCATAGGGGAATCTCGCCTTGGTACTTCTCTAAACGACCTTGAACTTGATCTAATAGTACTTCTTGATTTCCTTCTCTGTAATCTTAAATTTTCCATTTTTAACTCATGATCCTGTCTCGTTAAGTTTGCACGTTCTTCCGCTTCTAATCTCCTTTCCTCTTGTACTCTTTATCTTACATCAACTGCTATTTCATTTTCATCTTCTCCATGAATTAATCCTTCAACTACTGCGTGATATCTTTCCTCCCCTCTTTCATTTCTTAATTGATGATCTTCTGCTTTTTCCATCGAATCCGATCTCCAAGTATGCACACTCACTCTATCATAATCCACAACTCTATCTTGTGTTGGTGTTTGTTGAATCGACTGTTGAATTTGATTTTTACCCTTCATTTCTTATTGTATTTCTTCTTGTTCTTATTCTTGAAGATTCTCCTATTTTATTTGTTCTTCCACCTGCAAGTCTTTTACTCCTCCTGACAGTTGTTGATGGTTCTGATGTATTTCTTCTTCTTCCAGCCATTAATTCTTATCAAGTTTTTTAGATATTGCGTAAGATCTTTTTACTAACTGTTCCGAATTCCTTCTAATCACAATGTCAATTTTTATATTTTTCTTCAAATATCCCTCAATTCATCCCTGTTTCGGGCGCCAAATTGTAGTTGCAGGAAATCCTACACTACACCCTTGTTAAGAATTTGTAATAACCAACTCAAATTTGAAGATTAAAAATGACACTTTATTATTTGATTTTCAAAAATGTTTACAGGAAACGTAAGAACTCAAGAATACCACTTTTCTCTTGAATTTTCTCTCTCCTCAAGACTTTCTCAACTCTCAAAAAAAATACATAATCCCTCTCTGAATCTATTGGATCCTTTATATAGGGAATTACATAGTGGATGACAGCTAAGTTTTCCTCTTATTTCGGATTTACTCTGCGATCTCATCGCGGTAATTATAATGTTCATTCTCGCAAGCTTTGTAACCATCGCGGGACAAACATGCTTTTCTCATGTTTTCTTCAATCGTCAGCTATTACGTCACTCTTTTGACTGATTTTGTGACACTCGCAAAGTGTTGTTGAAGAGCTCACGAGGATGCTCGCAGGAATGTTATAAATCTCGCGAGAATATCGTTGTAGCGATATTCTGGTCTTACAAAATGCAACATCTTTTGCAAGAAGACTACACAAGGGTCTTGAAATTTTACTAAAGTCTTTGATGAATCACCGATAAAAACCGGCATGGCCTAAGAATGAGCTTATCTCCCTCACAGAGCGAGGCTGAGGCAAGTGTTGAATGAGATCAACTTTAGCTTTATCTACTTCTATGCTTTTTCAGAAATAATATGCCCTAGAACTATGCTTGAGTTAACCATAAAATGACATTTTTCCCAATTTAGAACCAAATTCTTTTCTTTACATCGAATCATCACAAGAGTAAGATGATGCAAACATTCATCAAAATAAAACCCAAAGACAGAAAAATCATCCATGAAAATTTCAAGAAACTCATCTACCATGTCTGAAAAGATGCTCATCATGCAATGTTGAAAAGTAGCGGGTGTATTACACAACCCAAAAGGCATACGACGATGAGCAAATGTACCATAAGGACAAGTAAATATGGTCTTTGATTGGTCTTCGGGTGCTATGTGAATTTGGTTATAACCCAAATAGCCATCTAAGAAACAATAGTGACTATGTCTTGATAGTCTTTCTAGCATTTGGTCAATGAAAGGAAGAGGAAAATGGTCTTTCTTTGTTACCGTGTTCAAATTCCTATAGTCAATACAAACGCGCCATCATGTGGTCACACGAGTGGGGACAAGCTCATTTATTTCATTTTGAACTACAATAATGCCAGACTTCTTGGGTACAACTTAAATAGGACTGACCCACTGGCTATCTGTAATTGGATATATGATACCCGCATCAAGAAATTTCAAAATCTCACATTTAACAATATCTCTCATGTTAGGGTTAAGTCTCCTTTGCATTTCCTTAGATGGTTTAGTATTTTCTTCAAGATTTATGGGATGCATGCAAATTGTGGGACTTATACCTTTAAGGTCTGAGATGGTCCAACCTAAGGCCTCTTTATGCTCTTTAAGCACTTCTAACAGTTTACTTTCTTGTTCTGTGTCTAAAAATGATGCAATAATAATAGGTAAAGTATCAGAAGAACCTAAGAAAGTATATTTCAAAGTATCAGGCAATGGTTTCAAATCAAGCTTAGGTGGTTCGACAGGAATCGGGGCAGATTCGGGATCAGAGAGTGGAAGTGGTTCCACTGCAGTCTTCCATTTAGCAATGTCCATGGGTGGTACAAATTCAAGCAAAGAGTGGACTTTACTAATGTACTCAGAATCAAAAAGATCTAAGTTAAAGTTATCTAAATATGCTTGCAAATGGTCTATAGATAAGATGTCAGGCAATGAGTCTTGAATCAGACTTTCAATCATGTTAATCTCATGCAATTCAGAATCATCACAATCAATAGGTTGTTGACTAATGTTAAAAACATTCATTTCCATAGTCATGTTACCAAAAGAGAGTTTCAACACTCTATTTCGACATTTTATGATAGCATTGGACGTTGCCAAGAAAGGACGTCCTAAAATGATAGGAATATGATTATCTGGGTTTTGGACAGGTTGAGTATCTAACATTATGAAGTCCACATGAAAGAAAAATTTATCAACTTTGATTAACACATCTTCGACAATACCACGAGGGATTTTCACAGATTTGTCCGCTAATTGTAGCGTAACAGGAGTAGGTTTCATCTCCCCAAGACCTAACTGCACATACACAGAATATGGCAATAGATTTACACTGGCTCCTAAGTCTAGTAAAGCCTTTTCGACCACATGGTCACCTATGGTGCATGGGATTGTTGGACAACCTGGGTCCCTAAACTTAGTTGGGATCTTGTTCTGAATTATCAAACTTACCTGTTCATCCAGTAAAGCAAGTTTATATACATGAAGCTTTATCTTTTGTGTGCACAGATCCTTTAAAAACTTAGCATAGGTGGGTATCTGCATGATTGCTTCGAGAACTGGAAAGTTTATGTTTACTCGTTTAAACATTTCCAATATCTCGTTGTACTGGTTACCCCCTTTTTGCTGCACCAGCCTTTGTGGGAATGGAGCAACAGGTACATGAGATGGTTCAGGGACATTAACATCATTGGAATTCTTAGAGTCACTATCATGCTCAGAATCCTTTTCCATAATAGGTGTTTTTTGTGGAGTCATATGCACTGGTGAGTCTGATTTAAACTCAATTGACTGAGGTACACCTACATTGTTATCAATAACCTTACCGTTACGAAGAGTGGTGACAACATTTACTTGATTATGTAAGGATTCATTGCAAGTTGACGTGCTTGCCTGAAATGCACTTTTTTGAATTTTTTGAGGTTGACTGGGGAGCTTTCCTTTTTCTCTCTCATTTAGTGCATCACATATTTGACACATTTTGAGTTCTAAACTCGCAAGCCTATGGTTCATTTGGTTTATTCCATTATCAAAGCTAGGACTTCTCTCTACAGGTTACTGTGTGTGTGTTTGTACTTGGGGGGTTTTTGCGATCAGAGTATCCTTGGTTATTACTTGTTGTTCACCCATGTACGGGACCCTTAGACCATGAAAAGTTAGGGTGATTTCTCCACCCTGGGTTGTAGGTCTGAGAATAAGGATTGTTCTCTTGCTTATGATACAAAGCATTGGCTTGTTCAAATCTAGATTCCTGAAATGCTTGAAGGTCTGGACAATTATCCACTAGGTGGTCTGAACAATGGCATGCGGCACAAGCAGCCATTTCAAATTGGTCACGAAGAGTAGGGGTAGCATTTTTCACGTTCTTCAGTTCTAGTGCTATTGCTTCTACTTTCCTAGCCAAAGATGCAACATTTGCTTTTTATTCAAAATCAGACTCAATACTATGGACATTAGCTACATGGGTGGTCTTTTTGGGATCACGGATGGACTCCCATTGATGAGTTTTCTTAGCCACTTCAAATAAGAAAGACCAGACGTCATTAGCACTTTTGTCGATAAATAAACCATTGCACATTGACTCAACTGTGGTTCGGGTACTGACATCTAGGCCTTCATACTAAATTTGCACAAGTCTCCATTTTTCGAAACCATGGTGAGGAAATTGGCCCAATAATTCATTAAATATCTCAATATATTTGGCCAACATCTCACCTTCTAATTGCACGAAACTATTCAGACTTTGACGAATTGTTGCAGTCCTTTGGTTAGGGAAAAACATTTTGAAAAATTCATTTGTAAGATCTTCCCATGTTCTGATGGACCGTGGTTGTAAGGAATGCATCCAGGACTTGGCTTTTTCTCTCAAAGAGAAAGGAAACAATCTCAGTTTGAGGGACTCTTCTGGCATTTGGTTAAAATATAGAGTCCCACAGATATCTAGAAAATCTCTTACATGGTTTTAAGGGTTTTCAGCATCAACCCTCTAAACACAGACAACATATTAATTGTGCTAGCTTTTAGCTCAAATTGACCAACATCAGCTGGTAAAACAATGCACGAGGGCTGGATTTCCTCAGTTAAGTACATGTGCTCTATCATACTACGGTTCTGGTTCAACTCATCACCCATAGTTTCAGATTGGTCTGGGATGTGTACCTCAGAACTAGGACTATCAAAAATCTTCTCTTGAATGATTCTAACTAGTCAGTTTGTTTGGTCTCTAAAGGTCACAATCATAGTCTAGATAGCACATTAATCATGTTATAATACTCATAAAACCAACAATTTTCAACACAGGAAAGCTAAGCTCAAATGAACCAATCGCTAGCTTTCAAAAATATGCATACAGATTCAGAAATATTTTACTAACTAGTCAAGATGAAGACACAAGAATTAACAACAGGTGCCAAAACCAAGCTACAGATATCACAAGTGAATTAACAACAGGTTCCAAAACCAAAACCAAGCTTAGTAGGTAGACAGATTCAGAGAATTAACAAGCTACTCAGATAGCACAGATCAATGCTTCTGAAAAATGACAAGTCAGTTTCAGTGATAAACACACAGGTTCTATCAAGATACGCAACTAGTTTGTCAGGTGAACATGGATCATCATTCAACACAGATTATCACTAATTCAGAGATTCACAATTTTAGCACGGCTAGCAACAAACTTAGCTAACCAAAGCACACTCAACTGTCATAACCTCAAAAGCTAGTTCTAAGAGTTTTCATATAGATTCAAACAGTTTCAGGGATGAAACCATGCACATGGAACAATAGCTCTTACTAGAAAAATTGTCTCTTAAGTGACTCAGGAATAAGCACACACATGCCAAAAATTGTAGGGTTTTGGCAGTAGTCAGATAACTAACTTACCAGGCATGCTTGGAATATCAATCACAACAGTAAGTGAATGATTCACTCAGATATCAAAAAACCAAGCATGTGGATGCTAGATGTTGGCAATTATAGGTGATAGCTTATTTCAGCAGTCACGGTAGATAGTTTAGGCAGAATTCGAGTTTGAGAATACGATACCGCCAGTGTAAACTGGGTTAAGGCACGACTGTCCACTTTTCTACAGTCCTCGTCCTTCCCTTCTTTGGTCTCTACAACAGCTTTATAGGTACCTGGTTTTCTCAAAAGAAATTATCAGTACTCAGAATTGCGCAGGTAAAGCAAAGTCAGGGAAACATCAATACTGTTTAAAATCGTTTGTGTAAGGTCTACAACAAATCTGAAATTTTGAAGCTATTCAGTTGAATTGTTAGTCAGGACATATTAAGCTTGTCAACAGCTGCATAGTTGCAATGAAATAAGTACATAATTACACAGAAATACAAATGTGCTTACAGATGGTATGCTTTACAGATTTAAATTAAATATGGCAAGAGAACGGCAATGCAAAGAAGAACCAAAAATTACAGCTAAACTAACACTAAGATGTAGCAAAGTTATTACAAAGAGGTTATGCGACAAACAACTATAGACTCTCTAAACAAAACTTATCCTAACACATATGATAATAATATGAAAATGTAGGTAAACGAAATGCAGAAACTGAAAATAAAAACTACAACTACAATTATAGATGATTTATACTAGAACGGTAAAAGTAAAATCTAAACTAGCATATGCACAACCTAACTGAAAACCAGTAAACTAAGGATGCAGATAAGTTTGAAGTTAAGCTACAACTAATACATCGGGAAAACAAAAGAAAATCTAGAACATATTTACAATATAAACCGAAAATCAGTAAAGTAACGAAGAAATTGCAGCCACACTCCTACCGAGTCCCCGGCAACGGCGCCAAAAACTTGGTAGGCTAAGAAAGATACATACGACTATGTCTAACTGCAAGTGCACGATGTCTATTATAGGAAGGGAAAATACAGGTCGATCCCATAGAGACAAGGAGGGTGTAGAATTGATTTCAAGGTCTTACAATACTGATTCAATGAGTAGTAACACGAAGAGGGTTTTGTTGTGTCGATACGATGATTTTTTAGGCAGTAACTGAAATAGTAAAGCAGATT
Organism: Papaver bracteatum; assembly: GCA_023529315.1. Taxonomy (NCBI): domain Eukaryota; kingdom Viridiplantae; phylum Streptophyta; class Magnoliopsida; order Ranunculales; family Papaveraceae; genus Papaver; species Papaver bracteatum. Next base: position 638,717 of record JAJJWX010004500.1, read on the forward strand.
GTAAAGTAGAGTTGCAAAACAGATTGTCAACAATTTGTTAAAGAGTACTAAGGTAGTTGAATCCACCTCCCAATCCTATACTAAGGTAATACAAATCCAAGTTATGTTCTTATTCCTTCTCAAGGAAGATTTCAATGAATGAGTCATCAACTAATCTCACTAATTTACCCTAGTATCAATTGTCTTCTTATAGTATAATTAATCATGGGTTAATTGGTCAATTGGATGGCAATCATTCCTAACTTATTAAGCACAAATCTTCTTCCAGGGAAGTCTCAAATGGATGAATTATCAACCAATCTCACTAATTCACCCCTAGTATTGGCCGTCATCTTACAGTACAACCAATCACATACTAATTTGATCAACTAGCGAACTATTACTCCTATCTCAATAAAACACACCAAGAACAACAACATGAACATGAATTATCTCAACATATTATTAAGGGTTTCATCTAAACCCTAGAAAAGTGATTTGAACATGATGAGGATGATTAAAAACACAAGTGTATTAAGATAGCTAATTTGTCCAACTAAAATTGGATATTTTGTTACACAACAGTTGGCCTATTTATACCCAATTTCTTCTCAAAAACTAAAATTGATAATTAGAAAGCAACCACTCACTTAAAACTCGTTTTACCGACAAACCTCTTCTGCAATTTAACTCTTTAGTTTTTTGATTTGATGTTTGCTTTTGAAGATAACCCTAGACTTATCTCTCTCAATCATAGCTTCTAAGGTTACTGTTTTGGAGAGAAACTAAGATAGAGATAGATAGAAGCTAGGAAGTTTATTGATAGCATAGGGTGGTTGATAGGTTGGCTATTTTCCAAAGTTGGTCGGAAATGGACGTGATGGATGAAGGAGGAGAACTGATGTTTTACAGAGAAATGATAAGATGAGTACGACAAGAGATGAGGTGTGTTTGTCTTCTGTTCGTATAAGGGAAGAAAAGGCAGTGCTTCGGTGTTGGGCGAAAGCAGTAATTGTTGATGCACGGTAAGGAGAAGACGTTGGCTGATCAACAGCTGGGTTGGATCTAACGGCTCATATTAGAAACGGGTTTGGGTCTTGGTTCTTATATCTTCTGGGATCATGCCTTCTTCAAAGCTAATATCCCAAGCCCACTTCTAGTTTTAAGACGTGAAAACAACATTCTTCACTTATGGATGAGGTGCAAACAATATTCAGCACTCATGGATGAGGTGCAAAATATATTCTTTACTGCCTTCTAGTGCGAGTCTTTATTGCCTATCTTTCATTGTCTCCGCTTCTCTGCTCTTTTTGGCTCCTTATTTCATCCAAGATTTATTTAGTACCTAAAAGCACAAAATTAATTAGTACAAGTATTTATTCTTGAAAATAAAGAAAATAAAGAATTTGGGATAATATATGATTTTAAAGCACATAGGATGAGTTAATTGCCAATAAAAAGGTGTAGAAATATGCAATATTTGGCACTCATCATTGGTGGATACTACAAATTAATCAACATGGATGGCAAGACAAGCGTGGCAATAATACATGAGAATTGGGCGTCTGAGACATTCTGCATTTGAGGTGTTGGATGTTCGCACAAACACCAAGGCTTCTTAAGTTTTCATTTCTAGGACTTTCTGACCTGTATTTTTAATTCCTCCAAAATGTATGCAATACTTGCATTCAGTATTTGAATTCAATTAATTAAAGTTCATTTACTTACAAGAAAATCTCTATCATATCCAAAAGAAAATCCTCAATCATCTACTTATCCTAAATCGATCAAAATCAAAACCAAAATAAAACCTTACATCTCTCAGAAGTTTGGAGTTCAAGAGATTATGGAAAGTAAACTAAAGGAAATCAACAAAGAAATATTTTTGCTCCTTTGCAATCTTCAGGTATCGCAAGGATGCTTTCTCCAGATCCAATTCTTCAATCAACTGGGCGATCCTAGCCTCCTTCTTCATCACAGTGTCACTTGTTAGAGGTCAATTCTTTTCGACTGCTTATTTAATGGCTTCAATTCTCTCACGAAGCCATCCCATATTGAAACCCAGTTCCTTAGAATGCTTCAAGTTGTACTCCCAATCAAAGAGTACATCTGGAGTGATGGTACTTCTAGCTCTGGTTCATATATCGAGTTCCTACTTGTATTGTCAAAAAATAACTTTGTTTGGGGTCTTTGGTAACAACGATATGACCATATATCTTCCAAAACTCCTAATATATGCCGACATATCCAGTAAGAACACTAAATCCGCCAACTAGTTCATGGTATGGGAATAACTCACCGAATGAAGGAACAAAAGAAATCCCTGCAGTAGAATATTTATGCACCACCATGCGACTCTCAGTTATCGGAAAAGCTTCTCCTATCTCTGGAATAATTTTTTCTATCGATGGAGCTAGAGTGGTTTTCTTCTATCATAGTTTCTTCAATTCCTGGCATGTTTTCCTTCATCTCTGAAGTGATGGAGACTTGAGCATCATTCTATTCAATAACTTCAGTAGCAACATTCTCATGACCCTGAGGTGTAGAAATAGTGACATCATCATCTTGATTATCCATATGGTTTGAATCATCATTGACTCCATTATTCTCAACTTCAACATTTGGCACCTAATATGAGGATTGCACTGGATTAGGATGCTCCAAGCATGGAAATCAAAAGCAATCATCAAATTTAGAATGTAAGTGATATAATATCATCAATTTTTTTTATTATGCATTCAAGACATGAGCAAATAGTGTAAATGTCATAATGCAACAAGCTCATTTGAGGAGATTTTACACTACCATGTATAAGATGACTAACTGGGAGAAATTGGTGAGGAATCTAAGGTTTAATCATATGCCATTCTCTTCATATGGATTCCCTATACAACATATCCAACATTCACAGCAATTGGATAAAAGAGCAAAAAGATGTGGTCAAAACTTTGGACTACATGACATCTGGAAATATTCTGAAAATTTCTGGAAGTTTATTGTTTCATTGATTTCGGTACTAAACATGCTCAAAACTCAAAAAGATTCTTTGTAGATAGATCTAGAAAACCCTAAATTGGACGAAGATTCTGAGGATGAAAAAACATCGGTAGATAGCGAAAAAATCGATATCGGACGAAGATTCTACAACGTTTTTGCTAAAAGACTGAATTCTGAATTTTAAGACGACGTATTTCGCTAAATTTTTTCATTCATTCATCCAAAAATCACCAATTTCATACTTCTATGAAGAAAATAAGGGAAGAGCACTTACTTGAGGGGTCTCTAAGCCATTCGAAGAATAAATGTTTCCGAAATCACCATTATGGGCATTATTACCTTCATTCGGTTCCGACTCTGGAGAATACTCTTTATCACCATCTTTTGAAGATAAATGAGCATCATCAACGCCGTCTTTGTCCATAAGAATTTCTTCATGGATATATCAACAACAATTATTATTACTTCATTCGAGGAATATCATAATTGATTATGAAAATAAATATTTACATCAACTTCCTCTTCATAGGCACTGGGTTCACTAATTGCTTGCCCAGGAGCGAGTTGAAGGCCATGAATGCTCGACAGAGAAAAATTCTGAAGCAATATTAACAAATATTTATTTTGTGATACTAATTACACGGACAAGAAAAAGTCATGATGGAAGAAGTATTGACAAATCACCAAAGAAACACCTAGGGATTGTACACTATTTAGTAACATCCTGTAATCTGTACTCCTGGGTTATCCTCCACGGAGGCTTTCTTCCATTTCCGTGAAGTGTATATCAATCCAAGATGTCACTACACGATCATCCTGTGGTAAAATTAATGAAATAATTAAGATACGGTTATCATGTCTCAATAAAAGTCATGAGAAGAATACTTACTTGTGAACATCCTTGAAGTGCTTTTCGTTTATCACTACTAGAGGGATACTTCAATATTGGTCGAGCAGAAATCATCCCAATAGAAGGAGGCTCTTGTACCATAGTTTGAACAGCCATTACAAAATCATGTAAACGCTCAAGTTGATGATTCCATAAAGTTATATAACCTGGGGTTCCATAGGCAACTCGGTCAGAACAAGGGTACAGATATTCACGCCCATTTAAATGCGTACAATCTAAAGAAGCTTTAAGTTGGTCGACTGATGACTTTATCTTCCGAACATCCGGGACACACTTATCAAGAACCATTTGTCGAGCTTCTCTATTGATGTTATATTCCTCCACCAGAAACTTTCCCTGTATTACTGATACTAAGTGTGTAGGATCCAAATATCGCACAACAGTAAGAGGTTGCGAAAACATAGCGAAGCTTGCGAGAATGTAGAGAGCTTGCAAAATTTTGGATGAATATTAGCTGTACCCCACTACATATGAGATGTCATCCACTATGTAAACACCTATATAAAGAGAAAGGCAGGAGAGAGAAAGGAAGGATACACTTTTTAGAGAGACACATTTTTGTAAGCGAGAGAGAGACTTTATTTTTCTTTATCATCTTCTTCCCCAAAAACTAGATCCAGAACTCTACCCAGTAATGGAAATGTAGTTGCGGATTATCTCACAACTACACCCTCATAAGAATTCATTAAAATGATTCCTAAATCTAATTAATTTGATATGAAACTAAGAATTAAAGTACTAAAATTCTAAAAGGAGACACAAAGATTTTTACGTGGTTCGATCAATGTGATCTACATCCACGATTCTTCACTAGTGATTGTATGTAATTACATGATTTTACAATTGAGACTCCATTAATGGATATTTGGAGCTCTAGAATTTTGGGGAAGAAGATGATAAAGAAAATACATCTCTCTCTAAAAATTTCTCTCTCCTCCTAAAATTATCCCCTCTCTCAAAATGTGTCTCTCCCTTCTTCTCATGCCTAAATGGCTATTTATATGATCTTACAAAATATGACAGTTGTGTTGTCCCGCCATTTCGGATTGAATAATTATTTTACGAACCTTCGTGACTTCCTTTGCTCGCAAAACCTCTTTTGTGATTTCTTTTGCTCGCAAAATATTCTTTGCTCGCAAGATGTATTTTCTCTCCACAATTTCGTAAGTTATCATTTGCTGTGATATTCCGCTCCTACATCTTGCCTCTTTTTTCTTGAATATTGCTTGAAGAGCGATCTTTAAGAAAAAATCACTTGCTATGGTTGTTGGAGTAGTCTTTGATCTTTGTTGATGAAGGAACGAGCTAAAGAATATCAAACTCAAAAAGTATATACTTGCCTCTATTCTTTTGCGAAGTTCTGAAGCTTTAAGAAGTAATTAGAAGTATCATCTTGCGAAGTATGAAGTATGCGAAGTATCTTGAAGAAGTATGAAGTATTAAGAAATATAAAATATCCTTGAAGAAGTATAAGAAGTACTTAATCCTCGGAATATATAAGAAGTATGAAGTATCCTTAAGAAGTATAAGAAGTATTTAATCCTCGAATTATATATGAAGTATAAAATATCCTTGATGAGAGTGATAAATATTTCCTCTGTTCATGTGAAATTATTATTCCACTTTTGGTGAGGATTCTTGCTGAGAAGATAAAGAATATCAAATATTTTCTTGGGTATCCATAGTTGCCTCTGTTCTTTATCTATGAAGGAGAATCCTTAAGAAAATGTTGAATAATTAAATTTCATCTCTATTCTTATCTTTCCTTTGCCTCAAGTGGTAACCCCTGCTAATTTTTCTGAATTTTTCTGCAAATTTTTTGAATTTTTCGGAATTTGAATTACGAACTTTTGGATTTTTGGAATTTCTGAACTTAGTGTTGCGAATAGTGCTGCGAACTTAATGTTGCGAACATAGTGTTGCGAATGTACTATTGCGAATATAGTGTTACGAACTATGAATAGTCCTGCGAATTATGAACTTTTCTGCGAAGTTTCGTGGTATTTTCCTGTAAAATTTTGTACAATACTTGTGCGAATATAATATTTTTAATGATTATGTTATGAAATGCGTATGCGATTCTTATGCCATGAAATGTTTATGCAATGCATTTATGATGCAAATATGATGCTTGAATGATGCGAGTATGATGCTTGTATGATGCAAATATGATGCTTGAATGATGCGAGTATGATGCTTGTATGATGCAAATATGATGCTTGTATGATGTGAATACTTATCTATTATAATGCATAGCTAATGTTTGTGTTAATTACATCATTTTGCTGCGGTAAAATTGATATATTTTTGAATTGTATCTATTCGTATAATTATCTTCGTAAGTTTATTTGTGTATTTTCTTATAAATTCGTCTTTGATCGCAAATGAAATCGCTTCTTCTTCGTGAAAATTCTTCAATGGGATTGTCTTCTTTGTTTCTTCAATGGGATTGTCTTCTTTGTTTCTTCAATGGGATTGTCTTCTTGATATATATTCTCTTCAAAATTCTTCAATGATCTTGATGGAATTAATTTCATGAATTGTTGTGGTCTTATCATGCCTTCCTAAGTAAAGGTCTTATTTTTCCACCTCTTTTGTGATAATTTTTGCGATAATATGACAAGTCTGAACATTCTTGCGAACATACATCCTCGTGACATTATCGTCTTGCGATGAAATCGCAGGACGTCTTTACACTTTCATGCAAAAACCCATTGATCTCATCTTATCTTCATTGTACAGTATTTTAGCCTCTTCAGGAATTGTTGCGACAATATGACAGGCCTAAATATTCTTGCGAACATAAAGCCCCATGACATTGCCTTCTTGCGATGAAATCGCAGGACGTCTCTACACTTTCATGTAGTGACCCATTGATCTCATCTTAACTTTTTTATTCTGCGAGTTCTTTATTCTTTTCTTTCTTATCTTTTTTTTTTTTTTTTTTTAGAAGGCTCGCAGAACTTCATTTGTTGCACAAATATGACAAGCCTTTATGTTTTCGCAAACAAGAAGCCTCGTGACATTTGCGTCTTATAGCACTTATCAGCTCCCTAATGGAGGGTGCTGCCCTTTATCTTCCCCCTGATTTCCCCTTCAAGGAAGCGTACATCGACCATACAAGGTTAGCTCTTCCCATCCGGTTCTGCCAACAACCAGACTTTTGATCGCAACCTCTTATCCTTTTTGCCTATAGGGCTTATAGTTACGAGGTTGCACCCTATGGGGTATCTTTGGGCCAAGTGCATCATTTGCCAAGACTTGTCAAAAATGGCAGATGTGGTTCAACCTCACCTGGCACTCTTGACTCAACCGTGTACCTCGGTGCCTTGATCGTTTTCTGCACTTCTTAGGAAAGACAATATGCCTTAGTCGCCCAGCCTAAATCTTCTTACACCGCATTTTATATTGCGTAATGTCGTTAGATTAGGTGAGAATCCAAGGTGTCTAACCCGGATAGGTACCCCATTATTGGGTTGTACCCCAAAATTTTTACCATGTACTAAGGGCCCTTGGTGGTGTTCCGGTTACCCTTAGCCACGTTTAGGTACCCCCTTAAATGACGTACTTTAGGACTTTGCCTCTTACGAAATATATCTTCGCGAACTAGGTTGTACGCCACAAAGGTTTGCCTGTATAAGATTTTCTGCGGCTCTCTTTCTTTTTTGGAGGCTGATCACAGATTGCGGTCTTTTATTCGCAAGTTTCTCGTAAATGGCGGTATTTTTTCGCCTTTTAAAAATTCATCGTAAATTTTTCATGTATATAAAATGTTGAATGTTTTCATGAAATGTTTAGTATAAGAAGTATGAGAAGTATCCATATCACATCTTTAAATCAAAATTATTCTATAGAAATATAGGAATTGAATTTTCTCTATTTTATGCAATTTTGAAGTCTTTGAAATTTTTTGAGATCTTTTAATTTTTGCGATGAAGTAATTTTAGAATCTTGCGATTGTATCGCTTTTCACCAATCTAAAAAATCTTTGAAATGTTTTGAAATCTTAGAAATTGTAGAAATTTTGCGATTATATCGTTTTTAGTAAATAAAATCAAAAATCTTTTGTCTTCCGTAAATAAAGTATTAAAGGAGATGGTACTTACCTTTTTATGGCTTGTTGGTATCTCTTGCGAAGTATATGACTTGCCATTTCTTGTGAAATAATCTCCCACTCTCTTCTTGCGAAATATCCAAAAATCTTGCGAAGTAATAATTTGCACCAAGCGAACGATCATCTGCGAAGTAATGATTTACACGAAGTAGACAAACATCTGCGAAGTAAACATTTGTACGAAGTTAACATCTGCAAAGGAAATAAATTCATGCTGCAAAGGTTCGCAAGGTAAATATTTGCGAAGTGTAAGGAGTAGAATTGTTTGTGTTGCGAACATTCGCATGGAAAATATTTGCGAAGTGCAAAAATTTTATGCGAATGTGGAGATTCGAACCCGCGTCATCAAACCCCTTCCACTTACTGCTGACCATCTGAGATAGCTTCTGTTTGTGAAAGTAAGCCATATTTCCTTCCTATTCTCTCTAGCCAACTTGTTTTGTGAATTTGTATTGATCGGTTTTTAAGATAATATCTTAACTTTGCCTGTATAATATCTTTGGATTTTACAATCCTTTCAATTTCGTTCTCGCAGCTTCACTTCATTCTTCCTGAGATCTAGTTTATCTTCACATATGATTATGAAACTTTGTTGTGAATCCTCTCTTTATTGATGATACTTCGGTGAATGGAGCTTTGATTTACGAAGGTTCGCAAGATCTGTTAACTTCGCAAGATCCGTTAACTTCGTAGGTATTGAATTGATTCCTCTTCTGTGTTAACATCTCTGCGCATGCTTTATTTTGATTTCTCTAAAATACAAGTGCTATCTTGACTTCCATATTTTCCCTTGAAATTCATAGATACATTAAAATTTGATGTTCTTGAGAGTTTTGAGGAATTCGATTTAACCCTCTGGTTATGGTAGTTTTGAGGGTGTAGTTGTGCTTTTTGGTAATAATTTCAAGCTTAAATTAATTTGCCCTAAATAGTGTTACTTCGCAAATTGACTTCTCTGAAATGAATCTTTTTTGTCTACTGCTTCGTAAATTCTCTTCGCAAATTGGTTTACTGTTGATGATCCCTTCTTTCATTTCTTTTACTTGTACATTTGAGTAATTTATAGCAATGAAGTAGAAGAATTTGTCTTGCTGATCCCATTAAGTTGTTGTGTTTCTTTATGGCTTCGTATCTAACATCTGATGTTGTCATGTTGATGTTGTTGATCTTTATTCTTTCAACTCCTTCCTAGATACTTTGTTGAAGTAATTCTTTGCTCTTCGTTTGTTTGACTTTGTTGGAACTATTATTGATGTAAACTGAGGTGATTGCTTCTTTTCATCATTTGCTCCTTTCTTGTATTGTCCTTTATGACTTATAACTGGAAGCGTGTCTTTGTGTGATAGCTTTTGTCAGCAAACTTCGCAACACCTACTCGCAAGTTGGATTAACTTCTCAAGAACAGTTTACTTCGCAAGTATTGTTATTCTTTGCAGGTTAGCTTCATATGGTTCCTGTTTTAGATTTGTTGGATGGTGCTAATTTCTTTGACTTACACATAGTGCTTTGTTCGTACAGAATGTTCCCCATCTCCGGTGGCCAAACTTCCATGTTTTCCCTTAAACTGTTGGAGAAAAAAAGAGTTTTCATACTCGCAGCTGAACTCTTAGAAACTTCTTTTGTTTTTGCTTAAATGGATTGTTTTCTTTTGTCTTTGCTTAGAAAATTGAGATGCTGAAAATTGTTGTGTAGGTTGAGCTTCTTCATAACACTTTCCTGAGATCATGTCACTTCAGTTGAGAGTTTTGTTCTTGATACGATGATTTCACTGTAAATTGCTTCCATGCTGTATCTTTTGTTTTATTGGCAAAAGCTAATGAATTGATTTGTCTGACATTTGGTCAGAAAATTGACTTGTTTCATTCTGAATTTGAATGAGTTGCCTTTTGTTTTCATATGGTCCTTTGATTAATGTTTGCCTCATTTTCCTTGTTGCTATTTCTCTCCTAGGATTCACGCGAATTGAGCTGGGTATGAGCTGGTTTGTTCGCAACTGTGTATTTTTTCTTCGCAATTTGTTGACGCTTCGTCAAACCATTATGATAATTTCAGTTTACTATAATGATTGTTCGTGCTCCAAAACTATCATCTTTCTCCCCTTCAAATTTCCTTGACTGATGGCTAACTGCTTCTTGTCTTGCTAATTGGTTTTTCAGGTTATTGTTTTTCTTTGGTTTCCCCCGAAGTAACTGAATTTTGTAACTTCGTCATTTGCTGATGGTGATCAGACGAAGTGAGCTTTTGTTGTTCACAAAGTATGCCTTACTTTACTTCCTGCTTGTTGTTTCATGTGGTAATTACGAGATTGCTGGGTCTTTGGGACATATTTCTCTTACTGTTTTGCTGATGATGCGTTTGTGAAGGCACCAACCTGTCTGGTTCTCACGAGATTACTTTGATGTGTTCCATTGCTTGCTGCGAAGCTATGGCTTTCAAACTTCAAGTTTCTTGTTATCTTTCTATATATCACTATCGAGAACGGATTCTTGTTGTGCTTTGCTGTAAAATGAACAATCAAAAAACAAGTTAGACATGTTTTGTTGAGTTCTCACTGTATTGATGAGTAAATCTGTAAATCAAATAAAAATTTCAGCATTTAACATTTTCAAAATCTGTTAATTTGGGTTGTAAAACAGAATTTGGTTATTGCAAATCAATGATTAAAACTCATTTTATATCAGGTTTTCCAGAGAGAGTCGAATGTTTAATAAAGATGTTCTTATTTCAATGGAGACTATTCCCAAAATTTGACATTTTAATCTTCGGAACTGAATGTAAAATAGAACAATAGGTTAGAGATTTGTCCTTTTGACACTAAATCGTTGATGAAGACTCATTTGGTTTCACTCCCATCTTTGAAATTGCATTTTACTGGAGCAATTTTGAGTATGTGAATTTCTTTTCCTTCTGCGAATATGACTGTTATGATCTATCATCTCTGTTAATTTTTATGCGAGGATGAAAACTTTTCCTCCCAAAATCTCTTCTTCTCTTCTTCTTCTTCATGAAAATTTCTTGAATCAACAAGTTACAGGAAGGATGAATCCATTACTCATCCCTGTTTCTAGCGCCAATTATGTAGTTGCGGATTATCTCACAACTACACCCTCATAAGAATTCATTAAAATGATTCCTAAATCTAATTAATTTGATATGAAACTAAGAATTAAAGTACTAAAATTCTAAAAGGAGACACAAAGATTTTTACGTGGTTCGATCAATGTGATCTACATCCACGATTCTTCACTAGTGATTGTATGTAATTACATGATTTTACAATTGAGACTCCATTAATGGATATTTGGAGCTCTAGAATTTTGGGGAAGAAGATGATAAAGAAAATACATCTCTCTCTAAAAATTTCTCTCTCCTCCTAAAATTATCCCCTCTCTCAAAATGTGTCTCTCCCTTCTTCTCATGCCTAAATGGCTATTTATATGATCTTACAAAATATGACAGTTGTGTTGTCCCACCATTTCGGATTGAAGAATTATTTTACGAACCTTCGTGACTTCCTTTGCTCGCAAAACCTCTTTTGTGATTTCTTTTGCTCGAAAAATATTCTTTGCTCGCAAGATGTATTTTCTCTCCACAATTTCGTAAGTTATCATTTGCTGTGATATTCCGCTCCTACAGGAAATTCTAAATGTAATATTTATGTAATTCCAAAAATCATAGTGAAGAATCATGGATGTAGATCACGTTGATTGAACCATGTAAAAAATCTTGTGTGTCAATTTGAATTTCTAGCACTTATATTTTGAGATTTAGATGGTTAATATTTTTAGATATAAAAATAAGTATCAAGATATGATAAGGGGTGTGTTGTGGGATTTCTTGCAACTACATTTTGGCGCTAGAAACAGGGAGGGGTCGAATTGCTTGTTGGATTGAAGGAAATCAAAGATGTTAAAAAACTGTTAGTGGTAGATTCAATTGGATTTATAGACTTTGATGCCAAAAGTGGAAATTTCAGTGAAGAAATTGAATCTTCAAACGACAAACACAAAGAGATATTGAAGAACAGGAGCATATCCGAGGAAATATTCCACGGGAGTAAAATCAAATGAGTCTTCTTCAACGAATCACTCAAAGAAAAAGGACGAATCTCTTCCCTATATTTCTTATTTTGCGATTCAAATTATTCAGATTTGGAATATTAAGTAAAAGTTTTGAAAAAGATTTTCAAAAAACCCCTAACCTGTTCTTTATCAAAATATTAATTTTCTCTTAAAAGCCCGATTCAAAATGAGATTTGATTATAGATTTATAACCTACAAAACTTGTTTTACAAACCCATTTGGACCGATGGAGCAAAGAATATAGTTAATCTAGCTTCTATCGATTGTTTGTTGTACAACGAAGAACAACATGAATCCATTCTCACCATCAAACAGATGAGAAGTCAAGGAACGTCATACAGTTATACAAAGAAAAGCATTACCAACAGCGAAGTGGGTGAAAAGAGAAAATTATCAACGAAAATACACGACAAAAGAACGGCAAGGGCCAGAACTTCGTCAACAATTTTGGCAAGAGAAAATACTTGAAGGCAATCACTTCACCAGGATGAGTTTAAGCAAAGACATGCCACATATTAAATCCAGCGAAGAAGAGAAACCAGCGAATAAAAGAAAATTCAAAGTTTATTTCGCCAGGGCCTCACTGAGATGAATCTGTGATACACGAAGTATCACCATCAGCGAACATCCAGTCAAAACCAAAGTACTCACTTGATCAGCCAATTAATTCAGAGCAATAATCACGAAAATTCAACACCCTTCCAAATGCACTAAGAAAAGAGAGGCAGTAGACAAGTTCACTTCGCAAGCTACTTCGCAGTTTACTGCAACTGTTACTTCGCAGGAGAAGAATGATAAGATGTTAAGAGGAAATCTCATAGGCCCAGTTTCAACTATCAATGAACAAAAGAATAAGATAGTGTTAAATATTAATATCTTCACTTACGGTCCATTCAACTTTAGGAGAAGAAAGAATACACAGTTGTCAAGCCTACACCATATAATAGTTTTTGCGAAGAACAATCTTTGCGAAAAAGAGTCTACACCGTACTAAATCATAGAAACCCCTATAGTGATGCTTCATCCTTCAAGAATAAAATGATTTTCTTTTGAAAACGTGATTCAAAGTTCAATCAGATGTAACATGTATTGGAAGGAGAAGAGATCAACGAAAGACATCTCATCTGATTACACGTCAAGGAAATTCACAGAAAGCAGTGATCAAATTCACCTTGTCAATATTTAGGTGAATATGAGTTCTTATCACAGATGCAATGAAGAAAAGAAGAGGATATACATTTGCAGCAACGTGGACAAACACAAAGGGAGGAATGATCAAGCAATTTTACACGCTCTTGTGGTTAAATGATCCGACGACAATGGGAGAAAACAAAAACAAAAATAAACTATTATTACTGTAGGTTAAATCATAAACAGAAGGACCAACCAACGAAGAAATCAAAGAACAAATCCTCCATACCTATGCGAAGAAGGAAGAGTGGAGGATAACGTCATTGCAGCGTCGAACAAACTCACAACACGAAGGAAAGGAAACTTCAAAAATTCGGAAAGCAAAAAAAATTCAAAGATTTCAAAAACTCGCAAAGCAAGCGAATTTCAAAAACTTCAAAGTCAAACAGGGAACTAAAATTAGCAGTTCAAAGAAGAACGAAACAAGGAAGTTGTTTCTCGAAGTGAATGAAATACGAAGAGAAGATAGTGTGCGATGAAACATCATCCAGTTCATAACAAAGGAAGAAAGCAAGGCAACAATATTGATTTCGAGAAAAAACCACCAAAAACTCATGAACTCAAACAAACCGGCGAAAAATATAATCTAATCTCAACAGACCAGCAAAGAATGGATTGAACTCATCCCTAACAGAGACTCTCGACAATAAAGAACTGCGGGAAATACTTAAAAGGGAAGTGAATAAAATGATTAAAAAGGAGTATTCTTTTCCTTTTATCCTTGACTTTAAAATTGTTACAGAGAGCGGTATCAATCAGTAGGAACCGTTGAGAGAATTTGATTAAAGGAATATATTCAAAAGGGAATACTCGTATCATTGAGTACAAAAACGCCAATAAGGATCATAATCATAGACTATAGAAAATAATATTAAATTTACATTACCATATTCTTAATTTTATTTTTGCTAAACTGAGAAGTTATTAATTGATGAGTTAAATTCGCATGAGCAATGTGAATCTCCACCATGAGCAAGCGATATAATTATCCAGTTAAATTCGAAGTAGAATATTTACATTATCAATGACAATATGAACTCCATGAGACGTGAAGCATCACTATTCCGTCAGAGAAGATGATAAAGAAAAATAAGGTCAAAGTTTAGTATTGTGCATTTATTTCGCAAGAGAGAATACTTGGCTGTCAAAGAGCAAAAATAACGTTCAAACTTTAGTAGCACGCGTCTCTTTCCCATACAACAGTCAAAACAATTGGTCAGATCGGTAGAATACAAATATAAGATCGCAGGTTCAAGTCTTGCCACTCTCCCATTTGTTTTAGTTGCGACATTAGGCATTCAAAAGGAATGTGCTGTGAGGCATTACACACTTCAAGAGATACATTCGCACAGAAGAAAACTAGCACATATGGTTCAAAGTGTATAGAATAAACGATAGGACGCATGATCAATTCTTCCTCACAGCGATATTTTCATACATTTTTGATGAAATGCCAAGGGCAAATAAAAGAACAAGTAACAAGAGTTATGCAAAGATTTCACAAATAAATTCTTGAACAGATGGTTAAGGCCGCAGAGGTCAAGCTTCCGGAGAGCAAGTTGTAGTACATGAGTTCGAATCCCCTACCTCGCACAAAATTTTTCCTTTTCGCAGACGTTTAACTTGATTCATACAGATGATTACTTCGCAAGATGTTTCATTATTTCGCAAGAGAGGATTAGCACAGTTGGTATGGTAAAAGAAAATCCAAGAAGCAGGTCAAGGGTTCAAGTCTCATTTCTCACATTTCTTTTTGTTGCGCGATAATTACATTTCTTTGTGCGACGTTTATACATTTCAAGAATGCTAGTTTCGCAAGCAAACCATATACTTCGCGCGAGACGATAGCAACAGAAAATCACATGAAAGCTAAGTACCACTTCCTTGAACCTTTTTTTTTTTACCGAAAATAAAAGATTTTTAATTTGATTTACAAAAAGCGATTCAATCGCACGATAACAATGATTTCAAAGATTACTAAAATTTCAAGATTACTAAGATTTAAAGATTACAAAGATTTCAAAATTGCAAAATTGCAAAAAAACCGAGAAAATCCTATTTATATATTTCTCTAGAATATTTATTTTACGGAAAATAAAAGATTTTGGATTTGATTTATAAAGCGAGATACTATCGCAGAATTACAAAGATTTCAGAACCACAAAGATTTTAGAATTAAAATGTATTAGAATATCTCTTGAATATTTACTTTGCTTCTAATAATATGATATCATGAGAACGAATGAAAGAAATGACAGAATGAATGAAAGAGATGGAAGTAATGAATGAATGAATGAATGAAAGAATAAACAAATGCGAAAATATCACAAGAGACGATCTAAGATCCATAAAAATCTAAGATCAAGAATGGGGTGAACCTTTATGGTGTACACCCTAGTTCGCGAATAAAATTTCGCAAGAGGCAAATGTAAGACCTAAAGTACGTCATAGGAGGAGTAAATCTTGCATGGCTCAGCGATAAATTTACACCTCTACTGGAACCTGAGTCATGGAGATTTGGGGTCAATAAATCCCATCTAGGAGAGGCACCTTGGATTCTAAACTTAAGCATATGACTTGAGTTGGGCGACTAAGGTTATAAGGACTCTCCTAAGGAGTGCAGAGTATGATCAAGGCGCCGAGGTACACGGTTGAGCCAAGAGTGCCCGGGGCGTATGAAACTACCCTGGCCATTCTTGGCAAGTCTTGACTATGATGCACTCGGCCCGAAGAAAACCCCACTTAGGGTGCAGTCTCGTAACCATACGCCATATATGCAACAGGGATAAGAGGTTGCGAAAACAACTGGTTGTTGTTAAGACCGGATGGGAGGATATAGTCTTGTATGGCAGAAGTACATCTCCTTGAAGGGTCAACCAAGGGGAAGATAAGGGTGACACCCTTCATTAGGGAGCTGATAAGTGTCTTAAGACGCAAATGTCATGAGGCTTTTTACTCACGGGAGTATTATGACTTGTCATATTTGTGCGAAAATCCTGAAGAGGAAATAATACAAAAGAGAAGATAATACGAGATCAATGGGTCATTGCATGCAAGTGGAAAGATGTCCTGCGATTTCGTCGCAAGACGGCAATGTCATGGGGATTTAGTTTCACAAGAAAATTTAGGCCTGTCATATTATCGCAACAAAAATTGACAAAAGAAAAAGTTAAGGCAAGATCAATTGGTTTCTGCATGAAAGTGCAGAGACGTCCTGCGATTTTGTCGCAATGACAAGAGGTGGAATAATAAGACCTTTAACTAGGAAGGAAAAATAAGACCACATAAGAAAATGAGTAAGCAAATAAGATTGCAAAAATTATTATATGTAAGCAAATAAGTTTGTGAATATATACATAGAAATGAATCTGAGACAGCGAAAATAACAAATAAGTATCATTCATAATCTCTCAGAAGTATTATTCAGAATCTCTCAGAAGTTTTATTTAGAATCTCTCAGGAGTATTATTCAGAATCTCTTAGAACAATTATTCAGAGTTTCGCAGAAGTATTCAGAATTTCGCAAAAGTATTCAGAATTTCGCAGGATTATTCAGAATTTCGCAGCAGTATTCAGAATTTCGCAGAATGTGTTAGAATTTCTCAGAATGTGATTATTTTGCAGAATGTGGTTATTTCGCTCAATTATTTCGCACAATTAAAAGCAAATTGAAGAGATTATATTATCGCATGATCACAAAGCAAGAGACATAGGAAAGATAAGAATAAAGAAACAACTTGCTCATTCAACAGTTTCTCAACGATTCTACCCTCATAGATAAAGAACAGAGGCAACTATGGATTACCAAGAAAATATTTTATGTTCTTTATCTTCTCGGCAAAAATCATTTCCAAAGTGGATGTTCATTAATGAACAATAAGAATCCTCACCAAAAATGGAGTAATAATTTCGCACGAATAGAGGCAATACTTATTACTCTCATTCAAAGATGGATACTTCTTATATTTCGAAGATTGAGTACTTCTTATATTTCTTCAAGGATACTTCATACTTCTTATACTTCAAGGGTTGATACTTCATATTTACTTCTCAAAGCTTCGGAACTTCACAAAAGAATAGAGGCAAGTATGTACTTTTCAAGTCCAATATTCTTTCACTCGTTCCTCCAACAACTACAACAAAATGGATTTTTCCTTAAAGATCTCTCTTCAAGCAATATTCAAGGAAAAAGAGGCAAGATGTAGGATCTAAATATCGCACAACAGTAAGAGGCTGCGAAAACATAGCGAAGCTTACGAGAATGTAGAGAGCTTGCAAAATTTTGGAGGAATATTAGTTGTTCCCCACTACATATGAGCTGTCATCCACTATGTAAACACCTATGTATAGAGAAAGGCAGGAGAGAGAAAGGAAGGATACACTTTTTAGAGAGACACATTTTTGTAAGAGAGAGGGAGACTTTATTTTTCTTTATCATCTTCTTCCCTAAAAACTAGATCTATAACTTTACCCATTAATGAAAATTCTAAATGTAATATTTATGTAATTCCAAAAATCATAGTGAAGAACCATGGATGTAGATCACTTTGATCGAACCATGTAAAAAATCTTGTATGTCAATTTAAATTTCTAGCACTTATATTTTGAGATTTAGATGATTAATATTTTTAGATCTACAAATAACTATCAAGATATGATAAGGGGTGTGTTGTGGGATTTCCTGCAACTACAAAGTAACCAGGAGTACAACTCAGTATGAAGAATATCTCACCATTACTCAGGCGGTACCGTATTCCAAAGTGACATTTTCTTCAACATCATTAAAAGTGATCAATTATGATACAAAGGAAGGAATCGACACCCAAGGATGAAAAATAAACTCAGACTCATTGTCTAAGACACTGGTGAAGCGTATCTTGAGTTGGGGCTTCTTTGTGGACCAACGCATAATCCTTCTCATAGAAAGCATGACGGGTATCAACATTTGGTCCTTGCAAGATGCTACAAGGGATTGGTGCATAAATTTTGAAGCATTCCCATAGTAAAGCTTGGAGAAAAATTGATGTGTTTCAACTTTCATAAAGCCATTGGAAACATTGTAATCTGTGACCAAGGAATCTAAATTGGAGAATACTGAACCCAAGAACAGGCTACCGACGGGAAGTTTCTCACCTTGAGCTATCTTAATGGCAAAAGGAATTACGAATGGCTTCAGCAAGTTTCCGTTATCTTCAAATACATCTCTGGACCACCACAAGCACAAGCATATACCGTCCACGGGTCTTTTAGGAGTTCTATCTCCCGGACACCAGTGCCTCAACCATTGAGCATAACAAAATTTGTTGGATAATATGTTAATATCATGTATCATAGCTATCAAGACATCAGATATTGCATTCTCATCTGCCGAAAGTGCTGCAGGAAAAATTACCCGTGAATGAAAGATGTAATAAAACACCCACTTCTTCTAAAGTGATGGTAAATTCTCCACACCTTCATATGAAAGTATGAGTAGGAATACACCAGTGAGCGAGCAAAGTTACTATACCTCTCACATCATGGTAAATCAAAAAATCTCCAGCTGCTTGAATAGCTTGCGTCACCTGTGCACGATCCAACATGGTTCTCACATGATCATACCCCAACATACATCTTGCACATCCGGAGAAGACTGTTAAAGGTTTTCGGGAAAGCTTGAAGTCTATGTGTGAAGCAGCATAATGTCCTCCTTGTAAACAGAATCGAATGGTCACTCGAGGAGACACCAATTTTCTATGAGCAATATCCATGGGATTTATAAGAAGACAAAATGAAGAACCTGAGAGACGTTTTTCAGGTTTATGTCGAACCACAAAGAACTTATCATCAGTGTTCGGAATATTCTTTATTCCAGGTGTTTCTTCTTCTTCTTCATCAATAGAGGTCCCAAAAGTATCATTTCTTAAAATTTCATCTGTAGAGATGTCATCTCTGGAAGCATCATTTTTGGAAGTATATGTCATCATGAGAGTCAATCATTCTTACAAAGTGGTTGTGACGGATGCATAATATTTCTACTTCAACACATCATTCGTACAAAGTGTAAGATTCAACAATACAATGAATCATGGAATGAAAATGCTCGCCCCAGCATCTACAAAAATGGTAACAATTTAACCATTACTTGTTTACAATTTCACTAGCTATAGTGACTATAAAACGAAAGTTTTGAGAATCTATTCGCTTCTTCAAACCTGGAAAGACGAACAAAAAAAAAATTCATTATTCAAAATCATTGCCTGATTTTCATAGAATTGTGACAAATTCACGAAATTTCCATCATGTGAGCAATTCACATAATTTTCACTGTGTGAGAAACTTACACTGAGTGAACATTCATTAATTTTCGTGTATACACTATTAAATCACAAAATCCATGAAAAATTATTTCACTACGAATAATTGTTTGCTTTTAAAAATTTGATTTTACAAAATTTCCAAATTTCGTTAATAATTCACGTGAACGTTTTTGTATATTTTTTTTTTGCGCGAGTTAATAACTCACGTAAACTTTATTTATTTATTTTTCGCTCGGACAAGCGTTCGTCTATCAAACATGATTTTTTTTTACTTTTGTAAAGGTCCACATATTCCAAATAAAATTTTGTTTTCGTAAAAGCTCATAAAAAAATTATCATTAGATGCATGTCTATTTCAAAAAAAAAATAATCTCTCATAAATTTGGGATTATTGTTCTTTTCTTAAACTAACGAATGAACGAACGTCCGTTCCTAAAACAAGGGTTTCATATAAAAAATCACGCATATATATGCATGTATATAATTTTTTTAGCATGAGCAAATCATGAACAACTCACGTACAATAAAAAAATAACTTATCTTGGCGGGCCAGAACTTCGCCGGACGGTGATCGGCTATGGTCGGCTCCGGAAGAAAAAAATTCTCATCCCTGCTGCTTGGACGTGAGGATATGAAGAAGGGTAGAGGTGGTCAGTCAATCAGAGAGAAATAAAAAAAAAATGGTCTCTTCCCTTTTATAACAATATTATTTCCAAAAACTTAATCAAACAAGGATTTCCTTTTTGGGCTCGGGACCGTAAATGTTAAACCGGCCAAAACTGGATGTCCGATCGTATAAATCAGCAGTACCTCATCTCTTCATGCTCACGAGATGACACTCTATCATACTGACATGATCCTTATCTGGGCATTTGCTCGTACGTGACATCATTTTATAGAAAATCAGGGATTCTGAAAATGCCTTTGTACGACTAAGTTCAACTACTTATCTCGTCTACTGGAAAATCACCATCCAGTGCTTACTGCGGAACATGAATGTCCCTCACTAAGCAGGGGACTTAATGTTGATGGTGGATTTTTGGCAAGGGCTAAAATAGTAAAATCATGATACTGCATGTTTCTGGCCCGGCGTCAGGGATGTATGTGACAATTCATATTTTACGATCCTTGAACCATTTCACGATCTCTGACTGAGCGAACGTTCCTCTCAGAGCTATGATGAATATGTTTCTCGAAAGGCCTCTCAAGTGATCTTTCGATACTTCACACATTTCATCATCACCTCTATATAGAATCAAAATGATTGGGTGGATCCTAGACATATTGCATGCTAGTATAGAGCCTAACGCCTTCAGGACGTCACACTACTCGTTGTTCCCTGACTACGTAGAGAGACCGTGTATAGAATCTCTTAATGATTGGGCGAATCCTAGACATATTGTATGCTACTATAGATCCTAACGCCTTCAGGACGTCACACTATTCATTGTCCCCTAACTATACACCCCCTCATAATGAGTATGATGCTTCAATTATCTCATATTTCATTTTTGCAAATGGGTTGATTCTAGCGTGTCATTCATCAACTGAATTCCTAAAAAATAATCTATTATATCTCATTACTCTGTTTCATGGCTGGTCCTCAGCTTGATTCCATGGATTAGTAATAGATACTCAACTCATTTTATTACTCCGTTTCATGAATTATTCTCTGCTGAATTTCATGAATTAGTAATAAATACTCAAATAATTTTTATTAATCCGTTTTATGAATTATTCTCAGCTGAAATTCATGAATTAGTAATAAATACTCAAATAATTTTTATTACTCTGTTTCATGAATTATTCTCAGCTGAATTTCATGAATTAGTAATAAATATTCACCGATCGGGCATCTGGACCACTACCGAGTAAGCCCCGAGTAATGGTGCGAGTGTACTGAGCAATAAAGCACAAACGAGCACCCAAGCGCACGAATGAGCGTTCAAAAATATGGACGAACAAGGAACCTATGCAAAGTAGGAAGAAAAATAATATTAAATAAAATAAACTTGAGGCGTGGGACCGGGTCCACATGCCGGCCAGTCCCCCTCTTCCGTTACATTCCTATTTTATTATTTTTCGTGTTTGAGCAAACTCCTTCGTTGGAGCAAAAGTCTTAGCTTCTCTATATTTTCCTTCAAACGATGAAAAAAATAGTAAAAAACAGGGAAAGGTGTCACAGGACCGGGCCACCTAGCTGGACGGCCATGCCCTATCCATAACCAGTCCCACACTTTATAATTCCTTATTTTATTATATTATTATTTCCTTCATCTCATGAAACTCCCCCGTTTGAGCAAAAACCCTAATTTTTCAATATTTTCTCAAATATTGCTCAAACCATGTAAAAGCCAAAAAGTCAAATGGTCACGTGACCGACTAGGCTTCTCATGTAAAAATTAAAATATTATTATTTTAATATTTTCAAAATATTGGTCGCACGAGCAAAGTTCTACTTGCTCATTCGAGCAAAATTGAGAGTTTCAGTCAAGATCAAACTCTTCTGAAAATCAAAAATATTGCTCAAATGTACGCCAGAAAATACAAAATCTCTCAGGACTGAGACACATACACTATGGTGACACGATCATGCCGCCTTGACCGACCAAGGTTGGCCCTTAGGCTTGCAAGGAGCCGGTCCCACACTCTTTCATAATTTTGACCTAATTAGCTCTCAACAGTTCATATTGGGTCCAAACTCTCTCCAACCAACTTGGAATTTGCTCAATCGACCACC
Source organism: Papaver bracteatum (assembly GCA_023529315.1). Lineage (NCBI taxonomy): Eukaryota > Viridiplantae > Streptophyta > Magnoliopsida > Ranunculales > Papaveraceae > Papaver > Papaver bracteatum. The sequence goes on from JAJJWX010004500.1 coordinate 661,029, forward strand.
AGCTGGTCCCACGACCACCAAGGGATGGTCTCGTGACCCCTTGGCCGGTCCTCATCTCTCCATAATTATGTTTTATTACCTAACGTTCAAACAAGCACTATTTTAATAAATGATTAAACCAGCATTTGATCATCCTTTCACCAACTGGTCAACAAAAAACTTTGGTGCATGCTCACTTGAGCACTTGGGCGCTACATGGTCATCCATAATCTGATGTATCCGGTCCCTCATTCTTTCAGTGATTGATTTTCAGTAAATCATCAATTGATCAGCAATTGATCAAAATTAGGTTTTCGAACTGAATGCTCTATAAATCATAATTTTGAGCAATTTTAAACACTAATATTTTTATGTTGATCCAGCAATCAACATCTTAAATTAATTATATAATATTCAGTCCATCTACTAATATTTTAATTAATATTTTATTTGGTCATGCTACCAATAATTCATCAAACGAGCAATATTTTCTCAGACGAGGAATATTTATTCAACTATCAATATTCAGTAATTCATCAAACTAGCAATATTTGGTCATACGAGCAATATATGCTCAGACGAGGAATATTGATTCAACTATCAATTTTCAATAATCCATCAAACGAGCAATATTTGCTCGGATGAGCAATATTTTCTCAAAAAAGGAATATTGATTTAACTACCAATATTTAGTAATTTATCAAATGAGCAATATTTGCTCAAACAAGGAATATTGATTCAACTATAATATTCAATAATTTATCAGATGAGCAGTATTTGCTCGGACGAGTAATATTGATTCAACTATCAATATTCAGTAATTTTACTCAGACGATAAATATTTGCTCAGAGTATTAATATTGATTAAACTATCAATATTCAACAATTCATCATACGAGCAATATTTGCTCAGACTATCAATATTCATTATGTTGATTCAATTATCAACATCATTCATTCGAGAACTATACGTCTTAGCAGACATGTTCAATCCCTGAATTCTAGAGCATTCAGCAATCATGCTCGATGTAACAATACTTATACTCATCATCTAATCAAGTTAATGACTGACTAATCAAATACACGTATGCCTTGAAGACTCCATGTTTGTGAGACATCAATCACGTCACATGGGGGATATTAATTAGGGTTTTGGTCTGGCGGTCTATGGCACATGCGTTCATCCACGATGAGAAATGTGAGTAAGTCGTGCAAGCAGTTGAGAGAGTTAGAAAATTAGTGGGTGGACAATCAACCAAGTCTCTGCATGACCTGGAACAGGTTAAACCATGATTTCCCACTTTCCCACTATTTCACTCGAGCAACCGTCACATTTGATGGAGATCAATGTGTCCACGTTCTAGCAATACAAATAAGTTCTCTGAATTCATGATAACAGAACAGACATACGGGAATTACCATAACAATTCTTATCTAAACAATCACTCTCAACATAGCAGAATTTAAACTTATTCGAAACCAGCAGTTCATTTGCAGAAACCCACAACACATTCACAATCCTTGATCATCATTAATCTCACACACTTGTCATCTTCCCTCTTACAGATCAACCCTCTTCTCTCTTTGTGGCCGAATTGACTTTCGAACAGACATTTCTTGGTTTAATCCGGAGTCCTACAGATTGATCTCTCGAACTCAAAGCACTCCCATGCAGTACATCTGTTAGAGGTTAGGCCGTTTGCTCGGTTGAGAAGCCTCTGTCTGCACGGTTGTCTCCCCACTTCCTGAAAAACCAGTAAATCGTTTTTCCCCATCAACACACCAATAGAATATGTATTTGACAATGCTGACAGGGTAGGAAGAATCTCCCAATGGGGAGCTCAAATCAAACGGTTTGGGGTTAAATATCAACCTCAAGCAGCAATAATGACTCAAGTCGTTGCAGACTTCTTATCCAATTTCCCACTCGACGATATTGATGAGGTCGAAGAAATTTCATGGATGGAGGATGAATTGGACGATCCGCCCGAACTGCTTCATTCTGAAAACCCAAAGAGATGGGAAGTATTTTTGGATGGGTCATGTAACTCAGAAGGATCTGGTATCAGAATGGTCTTCACGACCCCGACAGGCCGAAGGATCATATACAGCTTAAGGCTAGAATTTCCCCTCTATGGATAACATAACTGAATACGAAGCGGTCATACATGCCCTCCGAGTAATAATTGAACTCGGACTCAATGAATTCAGGCTCACGAACAACTCACAACTTGTCATACGACAAATAAATGGGAGTTATCAAGCTTCAAATGCATGTCTACAATGATACCTCCAATTGGCCAAACACGATATTGGGAAAATACCCAACATCACTTTCCGACACTTATGTAGGAGTAACAACAGGCATGCAGATACCCTGGATTTCATTGCTTCTATAATGGCAGAACCAGAGGCAACAACCGTGAAGGTCGAAATGGTACTAATTCCCTCTATACCACTCGAAGGGGATATGAAAATCTTAAATTTAAGCGCGAGCCAAGAAGCTCTACCCGAGGGAGATTGGAGAACACCTATCATGAAATATCTGGCTAATGGAGATCTCCTAAGCGATCAAAATCTCACACACAAGGTGATATACTGATCAGGAAATTACCAACTGAGGGAAGGAATACTATATCGACAGTCATATCTAGGGCCTTTGATCAGATGCCTATCCTTTGATAAAAGACAAGAAATTTTGAAATAAATACATCGAGGGTATGCCGAAAATCATAGCGGGGGCAGGATCTTAACTTAGAAAGCTAAACTTCAAGGATATTTTTGGCCTCGTATGAACGAAGATTCAAAACAAATGGCACAACAATGCATCGAATGCCAGAAATATGGAAAAATGAGGTATGCTCCTTCCATGGATATAAAATTTGTACTAAGCCCTTTTCCATTTGGAAAATGGGGGGTTGGCATCGTAGGACCACCATGAACAGGCACATGACAAAGAAAATACTTTAATGTCACCACATACTACTTTACGAAGTGTGCAGAGGCATCGCTTTCAGACACATCAGATACCATGATTTATCTTTGAACATATTATATGTCACTTTGGTATCCCAGCTGCCATCGTTTCGGAAAAAGGAGCACAACTCCGAAGAAATAACATTGATATCCTCTTTAACTGTTTCAAGATCTAAAAGAACAAGTCTACGTCCATCTACCCTGAAAGCAATGTCCAAGCAGAGGCCATCAATAAAATTATTGCTAACATGCTAAAAAATAAACTAGATGGACACGGGGCTAGCTGGTGTGAACAAATGCACAATGTTCTCTGGGCTTATTGGACTACCCGAAGAGAGGCTACATGGATGATACCCTTCGCACTGACATATGGTACATAAGCGATCATACCAACCGAAGCGATGATCCCGACAACTAAAACCGAATCTTGGGAAAAGAACTTGACCTCAGACATGATACTCGCCAAGATAGAACATCTTGAGGAAAACCTAGAAATATCTCTCCAAAGAATTAAAAAATTATCATCAAAGGTTAGATAGGGAATACAACGAACATGTCCACAAAAGAAAGTTCAACCCAGACGATCAAGTCTGGTGAGTGATTCCACCATATCAGCAGGAATCGGGCAAATCTTCATCCATGTGGGAAGGACCACTTACGATCCTCTCTAAGTCAAGCGATGGAGCATACATATTGCTCAAACCCAATGGGGAATAACCAGAGCGACCATGGAATATCAAGTACTTAAAGCAGTACCATATTTTGACCTATCACATAGAAGGCTAGACTATGAGAACATGGTACAAATCTAACTTGTAAAAGGTCATGACACCTTATCTGAATGTACAAAAGGTTACACACCCTCTTTTGAAATTGATAAAATATCCCCCCTTCGCTTATAATTATCTTTTATACTTCATCTTTTCATGTGATTTTTGGTTATTTATTTTATTTTATTGTGCGTTTTCCCTTCTTTCCTTTTTTTCCCTTTACATTGCATATAAAATTAGGTACCACATAACCATTCCATCAAAACCCATCAAGATTATGGCATGGTGATAGCCACACCTTCCATTCTACAAAGAATTATGCGGGTACTACCCAAGCTTCCTAAGATGGATAAAAATGCCATCTGACCTTATGAAGTGAGATAAAACGGGGGACACCCTAAGCTACCTGATACGGAAATGGACCTATGGTAATGCCATCATGATCTTAAATCGGATGATGTCTTGACATACAGGAGGTATCCAGAACTGGAACTCACCTTTGGCTAAGGAAAGAAACCACCGACAAAGATATCTCTCTACAAACTTTGGTCATGAAAAAGTGACTCAAACATCTTATCATAGAACCAAGGGGCAAGTGCAACCTAAATGGAACACTATTAAAAATAAATGGCCTTATAAGGCACATGACAAAGGTGAGAAGGAGGATTCAATTTACACTAGATTCAATATTATAAGAGATGACCTGTCCAAATAAGCAACTGATCACTCCTCGGCCTTGTCACCCATGGTTGAATTAACAGAATAAGCGAAAACAATCCTGAGATCCATAACCATGATAATTAATCTACGATGAAATCGACGATAAATATTTTATTCTACGTTAATGGAAAAGCCACGACAAAACAATAATTGTTCAAAAAACATACTTTAACCACAACCTCCCATAGATAATGACTTGTTCAAAGAATGGTTAACAAAATAATGCCTCAAAACAATAGAGGGCTTAATTAGTAATATAGTCAAATAGAAGAACCTTTAATCATTGCCTCGGAAGGAGCACGAAGACTTACCAGCAGAACCTTTAAACATTGCCTCGGAAGGAAAGAAGACTTACCAGCACGAGGACTTACCTGAAAAACCTTTAAATATCGCCTCGGAAAGATCACGAGGACTTACAACTCAGAAAGGACAAGTTTCCAAAACAACAACTATTCAAACGTGAAGGAGAAAGACAAGAATACCACTACCTAGGATAGACACCAATGAACTTAAGCTTGTTCAGGATTCACCTGACTGTCATCCTCGGATGGGCCACCACCAAGGGTAGTCTGCTTAGCGATGGGATCTGTAGGAATGACAACACTTGGAGTAACAACAACATCAACCCTTTGACGCTCATGAAGAAGAACAGTTTTGCAAGCATTGGTAATCTTTACAACATACTGGGCATGAAGATCACTCATTTTCTTTCCCCATTCAGCATGTTCAGCCTCCAACTCTTCTTCAAAACGGGTTTCCATGCCATTAAGTTCATCATCCAATCTTTGCTTTTATCCTATAACATCATTCAAGTGCCTCTCCAGCTCTACATTGCGATTATGAGACTCTGCGAGATATCATAGCAATGTTAACAAGCGAAAATATTTTAAGGAATAAAATAATAAAATATTATAAGTTGCTAACATCAACCTTCATAATTAGCTAGGATAAAATTTAAGGTCTATTCCAATTAGGTCTTCTCATTATCTAATGGATGGACTAATTTGTGCCTCAAAAGGAGTAATAGCACCATTACCAACATGACATGATAACAAATGCATGTCGCACTCCTTCTCAAGCTTGATATATTATCGCTTAAGTCGATGAAGTTCATCAATGTCCTCTTCTTCCTTTGCTAACATGGTAATATGATCCGCCTTCCACTCAACAAGCTTATTCTTCTGAATCTGAAGCAACTTAATCTCCTCCACACGAGCAACTGCCACTTTTTTTACCTCTTCCACCCTCACACGAAGCTCCACAATGCGATCACGATGAACATCCACATCCCTATTACTAAGGGAAATTTATTGCTCTAAAGAATCAATCTTTCATTGACGAGAGCTCAAATCAATCTTCAGAGAGTATAACTCTCTAGCATTCTTATGGGCATTAATCTATATCCTCTCCTCCAACTGACGAACGGTGACTACCAATAAAGGTAATCATTCATATTCTGTGAACACGTAAATTACAATGGTATCTGCGTGTTCACAAATAATTTTCGCACATACTGAAATTCATAGATTAAATATAACGTGTGTGTTAGCGCAGTGACTATACCGATTCATCGACTCTGAGTCTTTGGACTCGTCCTTGTCTTATCGCATAGTTATCACTAACTATGTATAATAGTACAAATGGTAATCCGCGGATTGATACAAAGGAAATCTCGGATTAAACGGAACATAAAGTGCGGAATATAACGTGCGGAATGTAAAGTACATAATATAAATGCGGAAGGTAAAGTGCATGATGTAAGTGCGTAATGTAAATGAGACAAGTAATTACGTGGTTCAACACTGAGGCCTACATCCACGGGGTAAAAGAGGTGTTTCATTAAGTGTAAATTGGTTACAAGAGTAGTCAAAGGACTTTGGGTGTGCTAACTTAGTCTGCGGGATTAGGGTACTACTTACTCTTCCTAATTCTCTCTCTCTCCTTATCCTCTCCAAATCGACCTGCCCCTCTCTCTTAGGGAGGAGGGGTATTTATAGAAGTTCTATTGTGGGGTCCAAGGAAGGAGCCGTTGAAACCTTATCGTCTTGTGCTTTGTGCCGTTACGCATACCTCTTCGGTTGCTACGGTGCCCCCTCGTTCCCTTCGTTGCTTCCAAAGAGGTAAGGTCTTCTCTTCCGCTGGTTGATTGACACGCGTTTCAGGTGTTTAATGCGGTGGTTGGACGTTCTGCACGTGTCAGACCACGGTCTTATGTTCCTGTCACGTCTGTGTCAGCTGGTTGATCCCTGACCGTGGATCCAAGAGTCATCTCGAGATGGGATAAAGCATATCCGAGGGTGTATTGGGTCCATCACAGTGGTGCTTTGTTCCCGTGCTCCTTCATTTGTAGCCGTTGGATCTGCTAGATGAGAGGCCGTTCCTGCTAGTGCACGTCTCTTGGTTGTATCTAAGTGGCATCGTTTTTCGATGCCCCTCGTCGTGCGCTCTCCACGTGTTTATCTGAGGACACGTGGTGAGTGGCGGAATTATGTACTTACAATTTGCCCCTTTTCTTCTGACTTTAAGTCGTCAGTTGAAGTGAGAGGAAAACCGTCACATATTGCCCACTCGCCCAATAACTTCCCCTTGATTTTAGGGCGCATTTCCCACTAAGAAATAACTTCATGCAATAACTCCCCCTTGGGAGAAGGGACAGTTTCAGATTTCTTAGGTATTTAAGGGGGAAGAGAATGTGAAATAAATTTCATTCTCTGTTTAATCTTCTTTTCTCCTGAAAATTCTTCCATCTTGTTTGGACGCCATTAACTGCTTCTTCTACTGCTTTGTCTTAAAGGCGACCGCTGCTGCTACTGTTCCATCTTGAATACGACCCATCCTTGATCTCATGTGCTCGTTCTTCGCTGTTGTAGGTAAGTGTTTAACTTATGGTCTTTGTTTCTCTGTTATCTGTTCCTTCTCTGCTGTTGTCTCATTACCCTTGCGATGAAGAACACATATACAAAGTATATATACTTGCCCATGTTCTTCATTTGCAAGGGTTACGAGTTTTCGGTTGGAGAGTGCCTTCTCGTTTTATAAGTTAGCTAGGGTTTTCGTATTCCTTCGAATTTTCGATTTTTTGATTTGTATTTGTGGTTCTGCGGAATCTGATATTTGTTTATGTATCCGCAGACATGGCTGAACGTCCGCGGGGTCATTACCAAACTCCGCCGCCTAGTCCTCCCTGATCTCCTCCTCGTAGAGACTCGGATATATCTCCGCCCGGAGGTTCTAGGGCTTCGCACGTGGATCTTCGTTCTCAGAGGGCTCCGTCCTCTTCCGTCCATAGGCATTCTTCGAGGAGGGGAGACACTCCAAGGGATACCCCTGTCTCTAGATACGCTGCTACCCGCGCTTCTTCCAGTTCGCGTGACGAGCCCAGGAATACGCAGGGTGTTCCTCGTGACGAAGTTTTGGATGTCCGTCCCCTTCGTTCTTTGGTTCCGCCGGTGTTACAGGTGATGCGTGTCGTAACCACAACAAATTAATTAATACTTTACTACCTAATTAACAAGTAATATAGGGTAGTCAAGATCGATCCCACGAGGAGCACGAGATTCTAGTTGTAAAATTGTCACACAAAGGGGGGTATTGATTAAGAATTTAAGAAAGTAAATAAAATAAACAAAGCAATTAAAAGTGTAAATTGAAATCAATAAGAGAGAATAGATCAAGGAATCCTTCTTCGCTGCAAAACAATGATTAAAGTTATGTTCTTTTCCACTTTTTATTAGTCACAAATTATCACCATCCGTAGGTATAGCAGCTAGATCAGTGCTAACCCCAAAATCCCTTATATCACCGGATACGGAAGTTCTCGACTACCGGATTCTATTCACCAAACCACCTAGTAGTAGATCACTCAAGATGTAATTTAGTTAAACACATTAAGATTTATGAATTTATTAGGTTGATATTAGTAGTTAGACTCTTAGATCAAGGTCCACTTGCTAACGTTGTTTTTACACACAATTGATCCACGGAATCCCTCCGCAAGGTCTTGTGTTTTCTACTTATGTAAATAGTCAAGAAACGATTACTTGTCCCCTAACTTTCACTAGATTTAGATCAATTAACAAATCAATTTAGCGTGCACTCTAAAAAACCTATCAATCAATCATGAATGTATAAACATTCCTATTGGTAAAAACAAATGATAATCATGTGAAAACTTCAAAGTAGATTTAAAACAAAACTCAAAACATGTTAAGAACTAGGAATTCATCCTCAATCAATAAAATTAGTTACTCATATTAAAGAGTTCACACAAAGAGAAAAGTATTGTGTGTGTAGAAGTGTGCACAAAAGTTATGTAAAAGATATGTGTATCTAAGTGCATATAAGTGTATGGAAGTGTGGAAGTGTGTATAGAAAAGTAAAGAACTTCTCTATTTATAGGATTCAATGCTCTCCAAGTCTTCTAAGGAATAAAATCCCTTTCCTTTAGCACTTCAATTTCCAAATCCAAGCCTTTCTCAAATCTCCCATCTTATCTTTCCATATTCAAACCAAATTCTTCATCCAATTCCAAGTCCAAGTCTTCACATCCCATGAGAGAAATCCACACAAAATTTTGCAACTTTGGCTCGCCGGAAAACTGGGTTTTTGGCCGGAAATAAGCCGGAATCCGTCACCGCAGGTCACCTGAAAATTCTGTCCCGGTTAAAGAATATTTCGTTCTAGTGCCGTTAGAGTTAACGATTAAAGGAGTCAAACTTAACGGTCAAAGATTAGTCAAGGGTCAAGGTCAAGGGGCTGAGTTAGAACGAGTCAGAACCGAGTGGCTAACTCGGCTGACTAGTTCTGACCAAGCAACTTGCACATAACCTTATTGTTCACGGCCAAGATGGCCATGCTTCACTCTGCACACCCAGCCATGATGGCTGTCATCTGTAATTCAACTCCACCAGTTTGAACTTCTGCAGTCATGCACCTTTGTATTTCCATCTGAACCAACATCAATCTCTCAACTTCCTGACTTCATAACCACCTCCTCCATATCCATCAACACTAGCTCCTGCAATTTGAGTTCTCAAGCCTGCCAATCCCATCACCTGCAGCTCACTGCACAAAAGCGCCACAATTACTCCACCATTGCAATTTTAATTCATATAAGCCATTTCAGGCCTTTATCCTGTACCTATTCTTCCAATTTCAGATCTTCCCAATTCCATTAAGTTGCAGATTCAACTCAAAGCCTAGGCATACATCTAGTGTCTCAATTCAGACCATTCTAGCAATAGGGCTACAACATCATCATTCCTTTGAATCCCTCTAAATCTCTTCACCACTTCCCTGTAATTCCTTCTTGACTTCACCTTCTCAACTGCAGAACTTCAACTTCACAGCAGCAGCAACATCACCTCAGTCACAGATTCACAATCTTCTCAACCATTGCCATTGTTCCAGACCACATCATCACTTTAATAAATCCTAACATTCATTTAATGCTCTGCACTCACCACACCCTTGCCATCATCCATCCCTGAATTGTACAGCAACCCTTAGCACCATTTTCTTTAATAGCAGCATCACATCCACAAATAGCAACTCAGTCTTGAATCAGCAGCATCAAACCCATCTTCAATTTTGTTCTCAATTCAACAACACCATCAATTTCTTTCAAAGCAGAACCCAAGTTCTATTTCTTCTCACTCGTCACCAACAGACTCCCAATTCTGGTATTTCAGCAAATCCAGACCCATTTTCTCTATCACCCATTCTTCATCTGTTCTCACGGCTAAGTTGAATCCATTACAGCAACCACCTCCTTGTCTTGATCACTAATCTCTCAATTTCTTTCATCTGCTATTAAAACCCACAGATCCACTTTCTTATTATATTATCTTCAGAATACCAATCATACACAGAGAACCCTGAATCTTCATCACAGCTGTACCATATCCATTCAATCACCTTCTTTGTATCTCGATTCATCACATCAAAACCCATTAATTCTTTATCTCTGTAACTTGGGAAGTAAACCCATCTCTTTCTTTCAATTTCACAGAACCAAAACAAACCCTAATTTCTTCATTATTATCTCAATTACTAACAGATCGGCTTCAATTCATCACAGCTTGAGCTTCAACTGTCAGAGATTCTCACAACCCCATCACAAATTTCTCCTTCTGAATCTCTTCTCGATCTTGGAAGTGAGGCTGTTGTTCTTTATCAATTTTAGAGAAATTGATTTGGGATGAATGAGATAAAACTCGTCTTTCATGTATGGTTATGGGTTGGGTTGGATTTGGTACACCCGAGCTAAGATCCACCCCAGACTGGGTGCCCATAATAGTATGTTACTTCTGATAAGGGCTAGCCATATGGAAGCCCCTTAACCACAGCTAGTATGTCTTTAATAATCCTCCAAAATAGAGATGCCCCTTAACATTGACTGGGCTCCAGATAGTGCTCGCCCTAGGAAATGACAATTCTGCCCTTTTTGCTTAATTTTGGTGATTTCTTCTTCTTTTCTTCCGTGCGACTCCAGAGTACCTAATAACTCAAAAACACTCGTAAAATACATAATTCACAAGAAAAATAGCAAAGAAATCATAAACTACTAGATAGTAAATTAGGTGTATTCTACACCTATCAAATTCCCCCACACTTAGACTTTGATAGTCCTCGAGCAAATCAAACTAAAACTTACAACTTCAAAGCGTTCCAGCGTCCCAAGCATCCTAAGAGTTATGAAGACATAGAGTTTCTGCATGCTAGTAATAAGAAGTTAGAAATACTAAAGAACATATTCTCATTCTTGAATGTTGAGTGAGAAATAACCACACCATAATGAGAGAACGCGTGTTTGAGAAACGATCAATAAGCATTTTGCCTCGACTTCTGCCTCACCAAAAAGGTTTTATGAAATTGCACTCAAAAAGACGGCTTTTTTATGGGTCTCACATGTGTGCAGGTAGGAATGAAAAGAGAATTCCTGCAACACGTTGAATGGTGGGAATGATAACTTCCGAAATTTTGAAAAACCCACATCTTTTAACATTTTTAAAAACCATTTTTTCTAACGATCTCTAAGAAAGGAAATCAACCACTTATATCGAGGATGAGATTACTTACTTACCTTCACATCCGATTGCCAATTATGATAACACCACTCTCACGGAATCCAATAGAAACGTCTTCCGCTCCTCGTCTTCGTCTTCAACTATTGGTGATAACCTCTTGAACTTTGCAAATCCTTGACAATTTATAACCTTTTTCCTTAATCCTTGTCTCTTGAAACTTCCTTATAGATTTTACTTCCCCACGGCTTATTCAAAACAAAACAATAATAAATATTTCTCTTGTCTTAATTTTTTTTTTTTTTCAATTTTTCAATTTTTTTAGACAAGAGAAACAAAATACAAAACAAAGTGCAAAATAAAATACCATGGCCGTGAAAATTACTTTACCGCTTGATTCTTCAAAACTTGTATCATCTCGAAATCATAAACTTTAATAATTCTCACCTTTTGATTTTTTTTCGCTCTTGTAAATAAGTCTTCATACTTGGATATAGAATTACCTTATTGTATTGTAAGTCTTGGATATAAAAATTTGCTCTTTTCTTGTTCCATTGTTGTTTGTAAACCTTGAACGCCTTCAACTTTCCTTGTAGATTTTGATGTCGCTCCCTTGTTGATGATTATGGTGTTTCTATGGACCCGTTGTTGTCGAGAGAGAGAATGGTGCTAACTGCAAATCGAACTACAAGAAGGAGGCTTTCATCCATAGACGTCACCCTCATGATTGAAAAAAATTAGCACTCAAGAGATCAAAATAGTGCTGAAATTGGTGCGAAGTTGGGTAGCTCACCATTCTACCCGGAATTAACGTACGGTGACACACACTCAAAAGAAGCTCTTTAGTCAAATGGAAAAATTTTGGTCGGTGCCTCACATGATATAAAAACGAGTAGTCTCCACTAATGATTGATCAGCAACTCTAATAATGCATTTCTCTCTGCTCCTAATTTGCATCACCGACATGATTAAATCCATTATTTAACACTCTAACAAGCAAGAAGTCGAACGTAGTTCCCTAACATTTCCAAGTTCAATTATGTCGGTCAGAATTCTCTATGTAATCATACCTAGAAGTATGCTAGTGACTCTAAAATCTCTAAAAGTTGAAGTTCTTATGCAATTTTTTTTTTTAAATATGCATATGCTTAGCCACTCCCCCACACTTAAACCTTACATTGTCCTCAATGTAATTGAATCGTCCAAGTAAAGTCAAGGTGGGAAATCTTAATATGATATGGAACAAGAAAAATAAATAAAATAATAAATAGCAAAATAAAAGGATAAGAAATACAAAACCTATGGGTTGCCTCCCATTAAGCGCTTGTTTTAAAGTCGACGGCCCGACATGGCTCTTGTAAGATTTACTCCCCATATACTAACAATCGGAAAATTTGGGGATCCTCCCATAGTACCTGTTTTGCAAACAATAACTCCATACAAATATTAGCACAAGAAAATAATAGTAAAGTTATAGCTCGATATAAATTCCCCCCCCACTTATTCGTGTCCACACTCGGAAGTGTATAAAGAACATAGAATTTGGGAATTTCCATGCATTCCTCTTGGCAAACCTGCATAGTGTTAGCATCAAGTGTTTCCAATGGTGGATATCGAGAAACAAAGTCATTCAAAAATACTTTCGAAGCACATACATTCAAACCAATAAGAGGTAAAGGAGAAGAATCAATATGCAAAGGGTTAGACAAACCTTGCACAATTTCTTGTATTACGGTATCCTCCTCATTCTTAAAAAATTCGAGTGAATTACTTACCTCTTGCATATCATGGTCCTCTATCAAACCTTGCAACCATTCTTCATCATTTTCTACCTTAACTAAAGTCTCGGAATCATCATAATCATTAGCAAGTTCAATTGGGTCTTCCACAAATTCAATCAATTCGGTTTCATTATCGAGCATTACCTCTTCAACATCTTCATCATCGGAATCGGGCCATTCCTCTCTCATAAAATCTTCTTCGGTATAAATTATAAGATCTTCTTGTGAGGGTGATATACCGTTTACAACAATAGGTAAGTCACACACAATCTCCTCCTTTTGAATAGGTGAAGGATCGTTATTATGATCCGGAGTTGGAATAACTTCCACATTGTTGCAACGCTCATACACTTCCACGGACTCATATCTTTCCCTAAGGAATTTTTTCCAAGCACTAAATGCATCTTCCTCAAGCTCTACCTTTTGAATAGGTGATTGATCATTATTAAGATCAAGGCTCGAGTAATCTACACTAGCGTCATCAAAAGTTTCCAAAGGTTGGTCCTTTTCAACACAATCATCTTCATTATCGGAATCACCATAATAAGAATCTTCATCGGTTTCATATCCTTTATCCCGACGTCATTTAAGTTCCATATGAATGGTCCTACTAATTTCTGCGACAAGCTCTTCCGAGTCTCCATCATCTTCCAATTTTTATAACTTTTGTGCAAGTTTCCGGACGTTTACACGCTTACCACCGTGTATAGAGTTTCTAGATTGTATATCCTTAAAAAGTGAAGGAAAAACACGATGAAGAGGAGTATATTCCCAATTCTATGTCTGCACATACTAGAAAACAATGTATTAGAAGCATAATTATCCGTCCATCCTTGTGATTGTCTACTTACATACCCGTCATAAGGTTGTTGATATGTATGAGAATATCCATAAGGCTCCGAAGGATATTGATCATAGCCAAAATATTGGTTTTGATTGTATCCTAAGGATGGTTGGAAGTTTCCATGATGTTGAGGTTGAAAACCGTATTGATCGTTGTAATATGCTTGCTCTTGTCCACCATACATGGAAAACCGGTACCTGAAAAACAATTCTCAAAAACTAAGTTAGATACGATAAAGAATCCAACAAAGTAAGAATAAAATAAAAAGTAAAAAGAAAACAACTAAAATCATCCGATGCTCCCCGGCAACGGCGCCAAAATTTTGATGCGTGTCGTAACCACAACAAATTAATTAATACTTTACTACCTAATTAACAAGTAATATAGGGTATTCAAGATCGATCCCACGAGGAGCACGAGATTCTAGTTGTAAAATTGTCACACAAAGGGGGGTATTGATTAAGAATTTAAGAAAGTAAATAAAATAAACAAAGCAATTAAAAGTGTAAATTGAAATCAATAAGAGAGAATAGATCAAGGAATCCTTCTTCGCTGCAAAACAATGATTAAAGTTATGTTCTTTTCCACTTTTTATTAGTCACAAATTATCACCATCCGTCGGTATAGCAGCTAGATCAGTGATAACCCCAAAATCCCTTATATCACCGGATATGGAAGTTCTCGAATACCGGATTCTATTCACCAAACCACCTAGTAGTAGATCACTCAAGATGTAATTTAGTTAAACGCATTAAGATTTATGAATTTATTAGGTTGATATTAGAAGTTAGACTCTTAGATCAAGGTCCACTTGCTAACGTTGTTTTTACACACAATTGCTCCACGGAATCCCTCCGCAAGGTCTTGTGTTTTCTACTTATGTAAATAGTCAAGAAACGATTACTTATCCCCTAACTTTCACTAGATTTAGATCAATTAACAAATCAATTTAGCGTGCACTCTAAAAAATCTATCAATCAATCATGAATGTATAAACATTCCTATTGGTAAAAACAAACGATAATCATGTGAAAACTTCAAAGTAGATTAAAAAAAAAACTCAAAACATGTTAAGAACTAGGAATTCATCCTCAATCAATAAAATTAGTTACTCATATTAAAGAGTTCACACAAAGAGAAAAGTATTGTGTGTGTAGAAGTGTGCACAAAAGTTATGTAAAAGATGTGTGTATCTAAGTGCATCTAAGTGTATGGAAGTGTGGAAGTGTGTATAGAAAAGTAAAGAACTTCTCTATTTATAGGCTTCAATGCTCTCCAAGTCTTCTAAGGAATAGAATCCCTTTCCTTTAGCACTTCAATTTCCAAATCCAAGCCTTTCTCAAATCTCCCATCTTCTCTTTCCATATTCAAACCAAATTCTTCACCCAATTCCAAGTCCAAGTCTTCACATCCCATGAGAGAAATCCACACAAAATTCTACAACTTTGGCTCGCAGGAAAACTGGGGTTTTGGCCAGAAATAGGCTGGAATCCGTCACCGCCGGTCACCTGAAAATTCTGTCCCGGTTAAAGAATATTCCGTTCAGGTGCTGTTAGAGTTAACGATCAAAGGAGTCAAACTTAACGGTCAAAGGTTAGTCAAGGATCAAGGTCAAGGGGCTGAGTTAGAACGAGTCATAACCGAGTGGCTAACTCGGCTGACTAGTTCTGACCAAGCCACTTGCACAAAACCTTATTGTTCACGGCCAAGATGGCCATGCTTCACTCTGCACACCCAGCCATGATGGATGTCATCTGTAATTCAACTCTACCAGTTTGAACTTCTGCAGTCATGCGCCTTTGTATTTCTATCTGAACCAACATCAATCTCTCAACTTCCTGACTTCATAACCACCTCCTCCATATCCATCAACACTAGCTCCTGCAATTTGAGTTCTCAAGCCTGCCAATCCCATCACCTGAAGGTCACTGCACAACTGCGCCACAGTTACTCCACCACTGCAATTTTAATTCATATAAGCTATTTCAGGCCTTCATCCTGTACCTATTCTTCCAATTTCAGCTCTTCCCAACTCCATTAAGTTGCAGATGAAACTCAAAGCCTAGGCATACATCTAGTGTCTCAATTCAGACCATTCTAGCAACATGGCTTCAACAACATCATTCCTTTGAATCCCTCTCAATCTCTTCACCACTTCCCTGTAATTCCTTCTTGACTTCACCTTCTCAACTGCAAAAATTCAACTTCACAGCAGCAGAAACATCACCTCAGTCACAGATTCACAATCTTATCAACCATTGTCATTTTTCCAGACCACAACATCACTTCAATAAATCCTAACATTCATCTAATGCTCTACACTCACCACACCCTTGCCATCATCCATCCCTGAATTGTACAACAACCCTTAGCACCATTTTATTTAACAACAGCATCACATCCACAAATAGAAACTCAGTCTTGAATCAGCAACATCAAACCCATCTTCAATTTTGTTCTCAATTCAACAACACCATCAATTTCTTTCACAGCAGAACCCAAGTTCTATTTCTTCTCACTCGTCACCAACAGACTCCCAATTCTAGTATTTTAGCAAAGCCAGACCCATTTTCTCTATCACCCATTCTTCATCTATTCTCACGGCTAAGTTGAATCCATTACAGCAACCACCTCCTTGTCTTGATCACTAATCTCTCAATTTCTTTCATCTGCTATTAAAACCCACAGATCCCATTTCTTATTATATTATCTTCTGAATACCAATCATACACAGAGAACCTTGAATCTTCATCACAGCTGTACCATCTTCAACCATTCAATCACCTTCTTTGTCTCTCGATTCATCACAGCAAAACCCATTAATTCTTTATCTCTGTAACTTGGGAAGTAAACCCATCTCTTTCTTTCGATTTCACAGAACCAAAACAAACCCTAATTTCTTCATTATTATCTCACAACCCCATCACTAATTTCTCCTTCTGAATCTCTTCTTGATCTTGGAAGTGGCGCTGCTGTTCTTTATCAATTTTAGAGAAATTGATTTGGGATGAATGAGATGAAACTTGTCTTTCATGTATGGTTATGGGTTGGGTTGGATTTGGTACACCCGAGCTAAGATCCACCCCAGACTGGGTGCCCATAATAGTATGTTACTTCTGATAAGGGCTAGCCCTATGGCAGTCCCTTAACCATAGCTAGTCTTTCTTTAATAATCCTCCAAAATAGAGATGCCCCTTAACATTGACTGGGCTCCAGATAGTGCTCGCCCTAGGAAATGACAATTCTGCCCTTTTTTGCTTAATTTTGGTGATTTCTTCTTCTTTTCTTCCGTGCGACTCCAGAGTACCTAATAACTCAAAAACACTCGTAAAATACATAATTTACAAGAAAAATAGCAAAGAAAGCATAAACTACTAGATAGTAAATTAGGTGTATTCTACACCTATCAACAGGAGAATCCTCTTCCTCCTCCTCCGGTGATCCCCTCGAAAGGAAAATCTGTTAAGGCTGGGGCTTCGAAGGTTGAACCACCTAAAAGTATGCCTTCGAAAAGGAAGGCCCTAGAAACGAGCCCTTCAAAAGACTCTGTGCAGGATCCTCTTGATGAGGAAGATGCTGCGTTGGTTATTCGAAGCGTCACGGTTGGGAAGAAAAGAGTTACCTTCAAACACATTGATCTGGAAATGTTTAAGGAGAAGCATGAGCTCCAAGCTTTTGACGTCCGCTTATATGCCCCTGATGATGACATTACTTATGATCTTATCTCGAGATACCAGTTCAACGAGTTTCACTTGTTGACTACAGTTGGTGCCTTCGAAGCGGGTCTTATGCTGCCTTTGTATAAGTCAGGTGATTCTTTTTACTACGATGCATTGGCTGGTCGCGAGGGTTCCTCAACAAATACCCATAGTCGTTCTGTATCCCAGTTGACTGGGAATTATCTCCGCACCCTGAAGGAGTGCTATCTCTGCAGCAAGGTGTCATGAACCTCACTTGGGAATTGGTTAGCCCTTATCTGATTTATGTAGGAAGTAGATATTTGTAATGGGGTTAGCCCTTATCATCTTTGTGTCTGCTTTTACTTTTCCTTTGTGAGAGAGAGAGTTGTTGTATGGCTTGTAATCTGCCATGTGGATAGGCAAGAGTGGGTAAGGGAGGAGATAACTGATTGGGTATTAATGTGTAAGAATGAACCACTCTTGTGGCTAAGAATTAATCAGAAATCATTTTCCTCTTTAGGCTGCTCTGCAGAATTTTCTTCTTCTTCCAATTCTCTGAGCTGCTAAATTGTACTGGTCCAGTACAATTGGTACCAGAGCCGTTTCGATCTCACATCACCATGGGTGGATCGGTACCTTATACAATTAAAGAAGTTCATGAACATCTTCAAAAACTTCAAGATTCGAAAACTACACAGTTTGCCGATCTAAACTCGAGAATGAGCAACCTCACCACTGAGTTGTCTAACTTGAAGGAATCAGTGTTAACAAAGGACACGTTTCTACAATATATGGAATCTTACGTTGCTCATAAGATGTTGGAGAAGGACGAAACAGTGAGAGTTCACATTCCAGATCACCACATGGAGGGTTTAATTTCAACGATGATGGAGGGGTGGTTTTTTACTCTACAAATGGTCGTGGCTCCAACGCAAACCATCGAATGCCCAAGTTAGATTTCCCAAGGTTTGATGGTGACAACCCAAAGGGGTGGATTCAAAAGTGTGAACGATATTTTCACCTCAACAACATCAGAGACGAGTCTCAGAAGGTAATAATGGCGTCAATGCATATGGATGGTAAGGCTGATAAATGGCTAACTAACCTGTAATCTTTTAGATCTATTTCGTCTTGGTTTGAATTATCTGAACAATCTAGTCTCCGTTTTGAAAACCCTGCTAATGATAATATTTTAGGACTCTTTAATAAATTGTCTCAGTCTAGTTCTGTGGATGAGTACTTTGAAAAATTTGAGGATCTTAAAGCCTACTTGTTTAATCAGTACCCATACTTAACTGAGCATTACTATGTTATGAGTTTCATTGGGGGGTTGAAAGAAGAGATTAAACACTCAGTCCTCATGTTTAAACCTAACACCCTTATGCAAGCATTCTCCCTTGCTAGGATGAAAGAACAAACTTTATCCAACCAACTGAAGAGTCCTAAGCCTGCTCCTAAACCTTTTTCACAATCATTTACATCCACCTGACAGTTTAACCAGCCACAATTCCCTCCAAAACCTCTATCAGTACCCACTTTGAATCAAAAATTCCCATCAAAAATTTTCCCCACCAACAGCCCCAACCTCCCTCCCATTAAACGCCTTACTCGTGAAAAAATGAGAGTTCGCAAAGATAAGGGGCTCTGCTATAATTGCGACGAGGTCTATCAACGGGCTCATATTTGCAAAACTCAACAGTTATTTTGCATTATTGGTGAAGAAACTGATGAGGCATCTCAGGAAGAAGAGGATGTCCCACCTAATGATGTACTAGCTTCCCCAGTAGATAGTGAAATCTATATTTCTTTACATGCTCTCACTGGTACCCATAGTAGTGACACAATTCGTGTTCCCGGTTTTCTTCATAAACATGCCATTTTGATTCTTATTGATAAGGGTAGTACCCATAGTTTTCTGGATTCTGAGTTTGCTAACTCCTTACATTTGGTTATTCACCCTACTGCTAATCTCCTTGTTATTATTTCCAATGGTGACAAAACACTCAGTTCTGGATTGTGTTCATCTTTGAAGTGGCAGATGCAGGGGCATGACTTTGTTGGTGATCTTCATTTGTTACCTTTAGGGGGTTGTCACATGGTTTTAGGGGCAGATTGGTTGCGCAAGTTGGGAGATGTTGTGTTCAACCTGTCTAAATTGAGTATTACTTTTCAACACTATGACCAGTAGATTACTCTAGTCGGGACCAAGGACAAAGCTTCTCTGTAGTCAATGAGTGGTTCTGCTGCAGTGGACTATCTCAGGAAAACTCCTTATGGGGTTATTGGTCATTTGTACTCAGTTGCTACCGAACCCACACCTACAGCACTGCCTGCTGCTATCTTTGACCTCCTTCATTCATTTTCTGATGTGTTCACCCCACCATCCACCTTGACACCCCACAGGTCACTGGATCATACAATCCCTCTCAAGCCTAACTCTTCACCACCCAACATGAGACCATACAAATGCCCCTACATTCAAAAATATGTGGTGGAAGATTTGGTGCAGGAAATGTTATATTCTAGAATTATCCAACCCAGTCATATCCCCTTTGCTTCTCCAATATTGTTGGTCAAGAAGAAGGATAATAGCTGGCGATTTTGTGTGGATTACCGGAAACTCAACGACATTACCATTAAAGATAAGTTTCCCATCCCTGTGATCGATGAATTGTTGGATGAACTCAATAAGGAAATCATTTTTACTAAAATTGATATGAAGTCTGGTTATCATCAAATTCGGGTGCATCTTTCGGACATTTTCAAGACTGCTTTTCGCACTCATCATGGCCATTATGAGTTCAAGGTCATGCCCTTTGGACTGACCAATGCTCCTGCTAATTTTCAGGCCTTGATGAATGATATTTTTAGACCATATATTCGGAAATTCATCTTAGTTTTCTTTGATGACATATTGGTTTATAGTCCCAGCTTAGAGGAGCATGTTCAACATTTGGGCATTACCCTACAACTCCTTCGACAACATCAATTACATGCCAATCTTTCCAAGTGCAGTTTTGCTCAGCACGAGTTGGAGTACCTGGGCCATATTATTACTGCTCAGGGAGTGGTGGCTGACCCTTCTAAAATTTCCAGCATGGTGCACTGGCCAATCCCTACAACAATTAAGGAGCTGAGAGGATTTCTTGGCCTCACCGGATACTACAGAAAATTTGTCCAGGGTTATGGTTCCATTTGTAAACCACTTACATATTTGTTAAATAAAAATGCCTTATTCTGGTCTCCTCAAGCCACTGCTGCTTTTAAATCCTTGAAACAGGCCATGTCTACTGCCCCAGTCCTTGCTTTGCCTGATTTTACTAAGCCATTCATCCTGGAAGCTGATGTATCTAGTACTGGTATTGGTGTTGTCCTGATGCAAGAGGGAAAACCAATTGCTTACTTTATCAAACCCTTGGGACTCAAAGCTAGTGCACTATCCACTTATGAGAAGGAGCTCTTGGCCATAGTCCAAGCTGTTACAAAGTGGAGACATTATTTACAGGGCCATCACTTTATTATCAAGACTGACCAGCAAAGTATCAAGTTCTTTTTGGAACAGAAGATCACTACAGTTTGTCGGCAGAAATGGTTGATGAATTTATTGGGTTTTGACTATGAAATCCACTATAAGAAAGGGGTTGACAATAAGGTAGCTGATGATCTTTCCAGGCTTCCTTATCCTGAAGCTACTAGCTGCTCCATCACCATATCTTCACCTACTTGGAGCCATGACATTCTGGAAAGCTACAAGGATGATGCCAAGGTTCATACTCTCATCTCTCAACTCTTGGTTAACTCTTCTAGTGTTTCTCATTACACCCTGGTTGAAGGAATTCTGAGATACAAAGGAAGATTATATATTGGGGAGGGTCACAACATCAAGTATACTATCATGGCCTCTATGCACTCATCTGCTGTGGGAGGAAACTCTGGTACTTATGCCACTTATATAAGGGATAAGTCTTATTTCTTTTGGCCTAGAATGAAAAAAGATATTTTCTGGTTTGTCAGCTCTTGTGATATTTTCCAAAGGAACAAGGGAGAACACTTCCACCCCCTGGCCTTCTACAACCAGTTCCAGTACCTGAGTACGCTTGGCAGCACATATCTATGGACTTTATTGAAGGACTGCCTAAGAGTGATAGAAAATATGTTATCTTTGTGGTGGTGGACAGGCTCACTAAATACAGCCATTTTATTGGGTTGTCTCATCCTTACACTTCCATCACCATTGCTAGAGCTTTTATCAGCAATGTGTTTAAACTCCATGGTCTCCAAGCTTCTATAGTCTCTGATAGGGACAAGGTGTTCACTAGCAATTTTTGGCAAGACCTTTTCAAGGCATTGGGAACTGAATTGAAGCTCATTAAAGCATATAATCCCCAAACTGATGGTCAGACAGAGAGGGTCAATGCTTGTCTTGAACAATATCTCAGGTGCATGACTGGTTTCCACCCTACTCAATGGTTTCAGTGGTTGCCTTTGGCTGAATGGTAGTACAACACCAGCTATCACTCCAGCATCAAGATGAGCCCTTTCCAAGCATTATATGGCTACCATCCTCCACATTTGGCTTTCCCAGTCCAGGTTACTACTTTTGTAGAAGCTGTTGAGACTTATTTACAACAGAAAGCTGCTGTTTTAGAACTCCTTAAGGATACCTTACACAAATCTCAGGAGAGGATGAAATTTTTTGCTGATCAGAAGAGGAGTGAGAGAACTTTTGAAGTTGGAGACTGGGTCTATCTTAAACTACAGCCTTATAGACAAACCTCCATTGCTTTGAGAAAGAATTTTAAATTGTCATCCAGGTATTATGGTCCCTTCCAGGTGTTGCAGAAAGTGGGTTCCTTGGCCTATAAATTACAGTTCCCTGCTGGTACCAGGATCCACCCTGTTTTTCATGTTTCTCAGTTGAAGAAACAAATTGGTCTCTCCCACACTCCCTCCATACAACTCCCTCTGGTGGATCATGAAGGACAAGATGTGGTTGATCCTGTTGCTGTTTTGGACACTAGGGTTGTACTCAGAGATGGTGCTCAGATTCCTCAATCACTCATTCAATGGACCAACTCTTCTAGGGAGGATGCAACTTGGGAAGATACTTCCACTATCACTGCCCATTTTCCATATTTTTATCCTTGAGGACAAGGATGCTTGAAGGGGAGGGTATTTTCATGAACCTCACTTGGGAATTGGTTAGCCCTTATCTGATTTATGTAGGAAGTAGATATTTGTAATGGGGTTAGCCCTTATCATCTTTGTGTCTGCTTTTACTTTTCCTTTGTGAGAGAGAGAGTTGTTGTGTGGCTTGTAATCTGCCATGTAGCTAGGTAAGAGTGGGTAAGGGAGGAGATAACTGATTGGGTATTAATGTGTAAGAATGAACCACTCTTGTGGCTAAGAATTAATCAAAAATCATTTTCCTCTTTAGGATGCTCTGCAGAATTTTCTTCTTCTTCCAATTCTCTGAGATGCTAAATTGTACTGGTCCAGTACACAAGGGAGAGATGATGATGACTTGTTATACCCCTGATCCTGCTGAGAGGGAATGGTATACCCCTCAGAACTTCAACAATTCTTTCGGGGATTACGTCAATAGCAGGAACCGAAAGCCGTGGAATGTGAGCCTTCGTAATATTGCTGCATCCCGCGGCGAGATTCTTTTTTTAAGCGAGGTTAGCGATGCCAAGTTGAAGTATGTTCCTGTTACCGAAGGGTCTGCTAATAAGAAGATTTTTCCTGCTCGTGAGAGGATAAAGAGCGATCATGATTATGAGTGGCATGCCACCGTTATCGAGTTTGTTGGTCCGTGGGCTTGGGGTTGGATTCCAGGTCCCGATGGGTGGCGTCCTACTGTTGGTAGCGTTCCTCGTGAGGTTCCCCCTCTTCGCTATGGAAATTACTGCCCTTGGAAATTTAACTTCGAAGGTATGAATTTTCCATATGACTTCGATGTTGTTGATGCTGACGACGAGATTTCCGGTGCTACCCCTTCCTCGAAGAGTGCTGCGGGTGTGAAGTTGCGGATCTTTTACTCCTTTAGTTGCCCCTTCTTTCTTTATTCAAAGGAGATCTTTGAGTTAAGGAAAGAATGTTGACTTGATTCCCTTATTACTCCGCAGGTGACGAAGAAACGGAGGATCGGTCCCAAGCGCTCTTCTACCGTTGTTGTTGATGAGGCGGAGATCCAAGAGGAGGTTACTAGTCCTGCGAATGATGATTTCGAGGAAGACGAAGAGATGTCCTATGGAGAGGAACGTACTGAAACTTCTCCCCCTCTTCATGAGGAATCTGATGTTGGTGGTGCACAGGATCCTTCCTCTGTCGGGAAGGATGTGGATGTTACCGTGGCTGGTGGTTGTACGCAGGGTGCCCCTGTTAATGATGGTGTCGAGGGTACTCCCGCTGCTAGTGGTATTGGTGGGGACCATGTTGGTCCCGAATTTTGTTTTGGCCGGGTCCAATCTGCGGGGCCGTCCTTTGATGTGAATGTTACCATGGGTCTTGTAGATGAGTTCTCTATGCTTTCTCCCAATGATGATTGGGACGTACTAGATACATATGGTAAAGGGAAAGCTGCGGCGCAAACTTCCACGCCTATTGGGACCTATGAGAAGGCTCCCTCTGTCGGGGAACCTTCCACTCGGTCCCCTTCGCCGCCTTTGATGATGGAAGGTGATGATACTGTCTTTGATTAGCTGAAGAGAAAAAACTTGATGTTCGTTCCGAACCCTGCACCCGTGGTTTCTGGGGAGAAATATTCCGACGCCTATACCCGAAAGATGATGCAGTTATCCGCTGAAGATCGAGTCGCGGAGGTATGGGACAGGAATCTGAGGTCACTGGAGGCTACCTTAGTAGTCGACCCTCCAGCCACCGTTGCTGATATGATGGCCATAGCTGATGGTTATCAGTACGGTTATCCCCACCAGCGGATGTTAGAGGTGCGTAGTGTTTTATTGCTTTGTATTTTGTGAACGCTCCGCGGTATTCTGACCTGCAGCTCTTCGTAGGTGATGCGGAGTGAATAATGCAACCATAATTTGTACCAGTTCTTTAAGGCCAAGTCTCTCAAGTTGGAGGGTAAGCTTCGTCACCGAGAGGAGGAGCTGGCTATGGCAGGGACTGCTATCTCTGCCATAGATAAGGAGATAAGTGAGCTGAGGGATCGTCTTAATGGGAAATAGCATCTGGGCAGCGAAGAAGAGAGGCTTCGTTTGGAGCTTGCTATGGTGTGTAGCGAGCTTTAGGCCGTTCGGAAAAATGCCTCTTCTTTTTCAGGTTTGTTCCTTGCTCATGTTTATCGTTTTCTTTTAGGGAATTCTTGTTCCATCTTGAGTATCCCGCACTATCTTCAGTGGGTGGAGTCCGTGAGATGATATGGCTTCGAAATAAGAGAGAGCGGCAGAAGACCCGTATTGCCGAACTAGTGGAACAAATTAAGATTGAGGCCCAGAAGTGGGATGCCAAGGCCGAATCATGGCGTATAAAGCATACCCAGATGGTGGATATGCAAAATAAGTATAACGCGGATTGTCGTCTCTTTGATGGTACTTTAATGTGGACGCGCGATAATCTTCGCGAAGCCCGCGAGATTGCTTCGTCTTTGTTGGCTAAGGTGAATCTACTGGAAGAAGAGGTACGTCATGCTCGTTCCTCTCAAGATTCCGATGTGCGGGAGTATACTCAGCGTCTTGTCAAAGAAAGAGATGATGCTCATGCCGAGGCCTCTGCGCTTAGCAAGGCCTTAGCCGCGTCTCGGGACGACGTAGCTCGTCAATCCGAGTCTGAGAGAAACCTTGAAGTTAATATGTACAGACTTAGTAAAGGAATGGAGAAGCTAAACAACGAAGTCAATCATCTTCTTCATTTGGATTCAATGAAGCAGATAGAGTTAGATGCTAGTCAATTTGCTCTTTCCCTTCTTCAAAAGGATTATAAGAAAATCTCCGACGAATATGAATTTCTTGACGATGCTCGGGATGCGGTTGTTAACGAGTATGAAATAGCTTCTGCTAGAGTCGAAGGTATATATTTGCTTTGTCGGGTGTGATTTTCATGCTTCGCGGATCTAACCCTTCGTTTTTATTTTTCAGAGCTTGAGGGACAGCTTCTCGCTGCAAATGAAAGACTTAACAAGGCTCAACCTGAGCTAGAGAAGTCTCATGCTGCCTTGGTTCAACAGGAGGGCCGGGCCTCATATTTCAAAGGCTTGGCTTCGACTAATGATCACGCGGCTCAGTTGGCCTCTTTGGAAGTGAACCGTCTATCTACCCTGTTATATCAGGCTAAGATGCGTAACATTGAAATTACGTACAAAGCTCGCTGCCATCTTACCGAGGAGACGAACAAGGTGCTGGCCAAGATAGAGCATGAACTTCTGACCGAGCATGGTCTGGAAAAGCACTATCCTCTTCGTCCTAAGCCTTCGGTCCCGAATGGATCTTCGGGTCCTGTAGGTACCGAATATCACAAGACATTAGCTTACGAACATCGTAATAAATATAGGAGGAAAGAGTTACAAAACAATGCGATAATAGAGGAATCACGGGGAAGTATGAAAGATTTGTGAGCATAAAATAATCTTGCGAAGATATGTTGCGATACTTCGCAACGCATATACAGTTGTACAAATTTTACTATAAATAGGAGTTCAAATGTAAAATTAGAGAGGTTCTTTTAAGGGGTGTTAGAAAATATCTTAGGAAGGAGAATAGAGAAAGTTGTAACTATTCTAGTTCTATTTAGATACTTATTTGTAATCAATTGAGAGAATTAATGAGAAAATTATCATTCCTCACCAAGAACTTCTTAAGTTTTACAAATTCTACTGAGGGTGTAGTTGTAGGTTATTCCGCAACTACATAATTGGGGCTAGAAACAGGGACTTGAGGATTGTTCTAGCAAAAATTCTAGGGAGTTTTGAAATCTGAAATGGCTAGAAGAAGAAATACATCAGAACCATTGACTGCAGTAAGAAGAAGTGCAAGACTTGCAGGTGGAGAAGCAAATGTAACAGGAGAACCTAATAGGGGAAATAATAATCAAAGAAATCAAATTCAACAAACAGAAGATCATGATCGAGTGAGTATTCACACTTGGAGAACTGATACACCAGCAGAAACATACAGAGAACCACAAATTATAGAAAATGGGAGATTGATGGGAGGAACAACTCGTGAAAGATAAAGGGAGATGTTAGAAACATTGAGACAAGAAATTCAAGAAGAACGAAGGTTTGAAGCTGAAGAACGTGCCAATCTAACAAGACAGAATCAAGAATTGAGAAGGGAAAATGAGATGTTACAAAGGAGGAAATCTCAAAGTGTTGTAAGATTAAATGCTAGACCAAGAAGAGAAGAACAAAATTCGCCAACAATCAATAGTTAAAATGAGATGCAAGAACAAGCACAGAATCAAGTTGAAAGAAATCGAGAGAATCGTTTCATTCTAGTGCCAAATCACAAACAAAATATGGAGAATTTACGAACAGAGCCACTTCCAAGGGAAAATAATCAGAATGGTGAAGAAAATCAAGAGGAAGAGCGGCAACTTATGGAAGAAATTGAGAGACAACAAGCTATGCATCAAAACAATTACGAAGATGGAGTAAGAAGACGGGAACAAGCTCGCAACAATCAAAATATTGGGTGTGATAGAATTCGGAGGAAGATTGGGAATCAACGAGAAGAAATAACAAGGAGCGAACCAAACCTTCGAATCAGAGTTCAGGCAAACCAGGAAGAAATAAATCACAGAAGAAGGAGAAATGAAGAAGAAGAAATTCCAGATATTCATATGAGAAGGATGAGGAGAACAGAAATGGAAGAACAAGAATTTCAAAATGTTCTGCAACAAAACAATTGTGACAATTTGGAAAGAAGATATTTGCAAAATCATGCAAATGAAAACATTAATGAAGAGTATGATAGAATGCGAAGAATCGCAAGAGAGGAGATGCAAGAACATAGAAGAAGAGAAGCTGCGTTGAAGAGGCCAATAGAGGAGAATTCTGAAGAAAATGCACGAATCTTTCGAGAATTAGCGGAAATGAGAGGAATGATAAGCAGTAGAGAAGGAGGAGATAGAAGGCAATTAGATGAAGCAATAGAAGAAGCTGCGAGGACTCCTTTTTCTAGAGAAGTACAGTTGGGAGGGATTCCACCAAAGTGCAATATACCTACGTTAACTAGCATCTTTGACGGGAATTCATGTGCTATTCAGCACAATAAAGCATATGTAAGATGCATGCTACAATGGGAGAATCATGATGTTGTATTATGCAAGTACTTCACATCAAGTTTAACAGGAGAAGCTCTAAAATGGTTCGAAGGGCTTCCCAAGAACACTATTACATCATTTAATCATTTACAAGTAACTTTCTTAGGAGCATATATCACGAATCATTCCTCGCAACTTGGCATTGAAGATGTGTTTGGTTTAAAACAAAGAATTGGTGAAAGTTTGAAGCATTTGGTAAGAAGATGGAAAACTATGTGCAGTGATATGGCAGGACGTGTGGATGAGAGATACCTGATTTTGTCTTTCATAAATGCGATGTTCGCAACTGAACAATTATATGTTCAAATCTTCAGAAGAAATAATTCAATTATGATGACAGAATTGCGAGAATTTTAAGAGGAGTATATTACATTAGAAGAAAACCAAAACAATATGGAGTCATATCCAGTAGTAAACACCAACAATCAGGATACATGAGCAAACTTACTTCCTAAAATAATCAATGTCGAAAGGTGTACTTCGCAAACATCTTCGCAAACATCTTCGCAGATATCAGAAGAAAAGAAAACCAACAATAGCCAGCAAAAAATGGTAGCAATGGGAAGTAAAGATCAAGAAGAGTATGATAGAGAAAAGAATTTCTACAGTCGAGGAGGAAATAACCAGATCCCAAGATTAGATCAGCAGCAAGAAAATTATGGGGGTCAAAGGCAGAATTATTTTGGACAATGGAATCATAGACAAAATTATAACAATGGTCAAGGAGGTCAAAGAATGATAAGAGAAGAAATAAAGATGCCACCTTTGAATACAAGTGTAGAAAAGATATGGCAGGCAATTATCTTGATGGAAAATATACCAACTCCATGGAATATGGGAAAGGAACCACCAATTGGTCCAAGAAGTCATGAATTTTGCTTGTACCATCATTTTCATGGTCACTCTACAAATATTTATAATAATATCAAAAGGATTATCTTGTGAATGATTGATCAGGGCAAACTAGATTACTTTTTACTCAAGCAAGCACAATCGCAACAATTACCGCAAGCACCAATGGAAACTCGCATGGTAAATACAACACAAAAAAATGGAAAAGAAATCTTACACATTGAAGTGGGACCAAAAGCAAGAAATGTTTTCTGCAATTCTATAGTTCACTCATATAAAACTATAGAAGATTTTCATGATAATGTGTTAAGTAGGGTATATGCGAGAGATGGTGAAGGAAGAGAAATAATGAACATCGCAAAAATTTCACGACTCGAAGATTGGCAGAAGCGTGAAATCTCTTTTGAAGCTACAGAAATTCCAGAAGGTTGTGAAATACATGATAATCCATTGGTAGTGAGATTGGAAATTTGTCTGAATATGGAAGAAAGTGAGGATGATATAAATGAAGAATCATTTAGTCTTAATAGAATCTTAATTGATACAAGAAGCTCTGTCAATATTCTCTTCTATCCCGCTTACAAAATCATGGGGGGAAAGGACGCAGATATAATACCTTCTACTTACAGGATTTATGGCTTTAATGGAAAAGCCAATAAACCTAAAGGAGAAATAAGCATGCGAATTCCATTAGGGGGAATGCGAACTGAAATCTTATTTTGCGTTGTTGATGTTGAATCACCGTATAACGCTTTGATAGGGAGACCTTGGATTCACTAGATTTTAGGCGTAGCTTCAACTTTTCATCAATGCATAAAATTTCCTCATCCCAAAGGTATTGGAGTTATCAAGGGTGATTGGGCAGAAGGGAAGAAATGTTACGATACTGAAGTAGAAGTTTGCGAAGGAAAAACTATTGAGAAGGAAAATTGGAGAAAAAGAACAAAGGCTTCAAAGAGAAGTGAAAATTTAATGGCTGAAGATTAAGTCATGAAGGAATGAAGTTACAATGATTGAGCATACAAGAAATTTACGAAGGTAAAGAATAGATATGATTTGCGAAGGTAATCAGTAAATTTCTTCATAGTGTATAATAAAATGCATTTTGAAAAAAAAAAAAAAAAATGAAATAAGGTATTTCGCAACGTGAAATATTTGTGAAGTATTTTTACGAATACAAATTTTTTTTTTTTGCGATTAGCTTTCATTGAAGAAAGACGCAAAACATATTTGCGAACAAAAGATCGCAAACTGTGATTAGCTTTCAAAAAAGAAAGAGAGCCGCAGAAATTATACACAGGCGAACCTTTGTGGCGTACACCCTAGTTCGCGAAGCAACATTTTGTAAGAGGCAAAGTCCTAAAGTACGTCATTTAAGGGGGTACCTATAAGCATGGCTTAGGGAAACCGGAACACCACCAAGGAACCTGATTACATGGACATTACGGGGTACAACCAAAAAGCGGGGTACCTATCCGGGTTAGACACCTTGGATTCTCAACCTAATCTTGCGAAGTACCAGGATATAGGTTGGGCGACTAAGGCATACTGTCTTTCTCAAGAAGTGTAGAAAATGATCAAGGCGTCGAGGTACACGGTTGAGTCAAGAATGCCGGATGGGTTTGAAGCACATATGCCATTCTTGACAAGTCTTGTCAAATGATGCACTTGGCCCAAAGATACCCCATATGGTGCAACCTCGTAACTATAAGCCATATAGGCAAAAAGGATAAGAGATTGCGATCAAAAGCTGGTTGATTGCAAAACCAGATGGGAAGAGATAACCTTGTATGGTCGATGTATGCTTCCTTGAAGGGGAAACCAAGGGGAAGATAAAGGGAAGCACCCTCCATTAGGGAGCTGATACGTGCTATAAGACGCAAATGTCACGAGGCTTTTTGTTCACAAGAACATAAAGGCTTGTCATATTTGTGCAACAATAATATTTCTGCGAACTAAAAAAAAAAAGAGATATATGTATATATACATACTCTCAGAATTACATACAATAAAGTTAAGATGAGATCAATGGGTTATTACATGAAAGTGTGATAACGTCCTGCGATTTCATCGCAAGACGATAATGTCACGAGGTTGTATATTCGTAAGAATGTTCAGACTTATCATATTATCGCAAAAATATTACCACAAAAGATGTGGAAAAATAAGACCTTTACTTAGGAAGGCATGAAATCAATTCCATCAATACTGTTGGAAATTTTTTACGAGAATATATATAAAGAGTTCATAATCATAGAGGCAATTTTGTTCGCAATCGAAGACGGATATTTCATATTCATTAAATTTTATAAGGATTGAATACTTCTTATATTTCTTCAAAGATTCAATACTTATTATACTTTTTCATAGATTCAATACTTCTTATACTTCTTCAAACATTGGATGCTTCTTCATAGAGTGAATATTTTTTATACTTCTTCAAGGGTGTTTCATAATTCGTATACTTCTTTAAGGATGTTTCAAACTTTTTATGCTTCTTCAAGAATATTTCATACTTCTTATACTTTTTTCAAGGATGTTTCGTATTTCTGCAAGGAGGATTCATAATACTTATACTTCAAGGGGAAGATTTCATATATACTTCGCAAAATCTTGAAGATTCGCAACATTAAATTGAGGTAGATATTCTAGATACTTAAAATAAGGATTGATCACCTGAAGAGCAATAATAAGGGGGAAAGGAATACTAAGTTAGGTCTTCAAAATATATTATTTCTCTATATTATTTCTATCCATATGATCAAGTCGTGCAAACAGAGGGAAGCATTCAGTTAAACATCAATTTATCATCGCAAAATTAAGACATTGGTACTAATTAAATTTCAAAAGGAAATTGTTGATGGATTAAAAAGTGTAACACTTAAGTAAACAAGATAAAAGAACTGAAGCAAATATACAGAAAGGATTAAGACTATTTTGAAGATGATTTATCTTCATCAAAATGATCTTCTTTTTCTTCTTCAGAGAGATCATCTACAACTTCACTATCAGAGATTTCCAGATATGGGGTATCA
The DNA here is from genome assembly GCA_023529315.1 of Papaver bracteatum. Classification (NCBI taxonomy): domain Eukaryota; kingdom Viridiplantae; phylum Streptophyta; class Magnoliopsida; order Ranunculales; family Papaveraceae; genus Papaver; species Papaver bracteatum. Next base: position 692,978 of record JAJJWX010004500.1, read on the forward strand.
TCAGGAATTTCTTCAGAAAGGAGCGTCTGGTACTTCTTGAGAGGAATTTGATTGTCTTCGCAAATCTTGCGAGTCATCTTAGCTCGGAAATGCTTGACATATAAGCTATGGTTATTCTGGGAAATTAGAAATTGAGACCTTAAATCAGAAATCTTCTGGTTACGACCGGCAAGAATAGTTTCCAGATCATCCTTCATCTTCGCATAATTTTCTGCAGTAAGGGAAGAAATTAAGAAATAGGTTAGCAAGTTACGAAGGAAAAGTAATCAAAATACTTACCATTATGAAGAATTTACCTTCTAACTGCTTCTTATCATTACGAAGAGAAGAGTTTTCAAGCTTTAGTTGATTATTCTCCTCAAGAAGAGAAGAACTTTCAGTTGCGATGCTCGCAGATTGTGGATTATCTCCGTGACGAGATAATAATTCTGCATTATCAATACTTAAATCCTCTACTTTCTGACGAAGTTTTGAATTTCAACCTCTAACTTCTTACAACGGCTTAAAGTCTTCTTCTTAGCAATGGAATGACGTCTTTCCCAATCAGAAGCAGCTGCGCAGCTAACTCTTCCAACCTGAACAAATAAAAAGGGTTAGGAATTAATGAAATAAGGGAAACAAACAAGGAATAGAAAAGAAACTTACCATACTCCCTAAAGCATATAATGAAGCAGGAGAGACGAATCTTGAAATTCCATTAAGAGAGTTGTTATTGAGTACAGTAGGAACTTTACAAGCCTTCGCAATAAGCTTACAAGAATTCGCAGTAGGAGAACTTCCTAACCCACGAGAAGAGTGGAGAAAAGCTTCAGATACTTGAATCATTGCAGGTTCAAAAGTTTCTGCATTACTATAATTTTCGTCTTCTTCATCATTGTCATCATCATATTCCTTATCAGAAATGGTATCATAATTAGAACCAAGATCCTTCTCAGGAAATTTGTCACTTTCATCATTTTGTTCTTCATCAACGTTCTTTCTAGAAGAGATCACATTGGAGTAAGCATTGGTCGAGAATTTCTTCTTTTTCCTTTCAAAAACAACATCCTCAAGTTTCCTTTTTCCTTTGCGAAGAGCATCATCTTGACTACCAGAAGTTTGGGTATCCTTCGCATAGCGAAGTGTTTTTTGTCTCGCAGTTAACCTTTTGGAAGAAGTAGGATTCTTGTTTTCACTCGCAACAACCTCAGGAAGATCAGAAAGAACCTACAAATTCTAATAAGGATAAGAGATAGAGGCAACAATATATTGTTTAAAAAGCATATAAAAGTGTTTCTTATCTCATTTGAAAATAAGTGGAAGAATAACAAAGAAACAAAGAGATGGAGATACATACATTTTTATCTTTGCTAAGCCAAGAAAAGACCCAAGGTTGATAGTTACGATCACGAAGGTTCGCAGGAAGATCTACTATCCCAGAAATATAAGAACCCGATAATGTTAGAGGGTAGTTATACCAATCTTCATCATTAGAACGATGAGGTGTTTTATTAATTCCCGAGGCATAATCAATATCGTGCATGAGAAGATCATTTGCTGCGATATTAGATTTACGGTGAAGACGAACACCCCAACGTTTATCTTCCTTCTTTGCAGGAATTAATGTGTAATTTTTGAAGAAACTCTCAACTGTATAATCCGTAGCGATAATCTCCATATCTCGAAATCCAGGTTTCTTAAGATCAACTGAATACAAAGATTTTCCAAAGAGAAAAGACGAGTTGCGAATTCAACCAGAATGCGAATGCAATCACCAGTCAATTGATAAATGGCACATGAAAAATTGGGGTGGGAAATAATTTCATAGAATAAAGGAAGATTGACATCATAAAGAGGAAGAGGAAGACATGCGAGGATTTGACCTCGTGAGATTAAAACTTTCTGATCATTCCAAGTAAGATCAGTAAAGAGCTCCATACTGAGAGAAGACTTATTGTCATGACCATCAATTTCAGAAAGAACGAGGTCCCTATCAGCAAGTTCTGCATTAATTTGTTCAATAGTTTTCTTCTTTGGAGCCATTGGATGTAAGATAGAAAATAGGAATGAAAATAAGTGAAAGAGATAAGAAATCGTAGTAGCCGAAAAAGGGAATAAATTGCAGAGGCTGAAGTGATGAGGAAGATGAATAGGATAAGAGAATAAAAAGAAGAACAAAAGATAATATTTATAAAGAAGAGAGAGATCGATGAAGATAGAAACTCATCAATGCGATTAGACGTGAACGGTTGAAAAGAACGGTTACGAAGAAACGTGTCAAAAATTTAATGAAAAAGAAAAATACGTGTTGCGAATGTAATAGGTGGTGATAACTATATTAAATTTACGAAAATAGAGGTTCTCATGACATTCCTTCTTCGTAGAATTGACATGAGAAGAGGCAAGATGTAGGTACCGAATATCACAAGACATTAGCTTACGAACATCGTAATAAATATAGGAGGAAAGAGTTACAAAACAATGCGATAATAGAGGAAGCACGGGGAAGTATGAAAGATTTGCGAGCATAAAATAATCTTGCGAAGATATGTTGTGATACTTCGCAACGCATATACAGTTGTACAATTTTTACTATAAATAGGAGTTCAAATGTAAAATTAGAGAGGTTCTTTTAAGGGGTGTTAGAAAATATCTTAGGAAAGAGAATAGAGAAATTTGTAACTATTCTAGTTCCATTTAGATACTTATTTGTAATCAATTGAGATAATTAATGAGAAAATTGTCATTCCTCACCAAGAAATTCTTAAGTTTTACAAATTCTATTGAGGGCGTAGTTGTAGGTTATTCCGCAACTACAGGTCCTTCTTTGGGTGGGAGCGTTCCTTCACTGCAGAGGGAGAGTCCTACTAGTGGCGCGGAGTCGTCCAAGTAGATTCTTCTTTTTAGTTGTAGAGAGTTGATCCTTGTTGATTATGTAGTTCTTGTCACGTTTGTCGAACTTCTTTTGCTTAATTTGTGTTTCTTTTGCTTATCTTGTTGAGCTTGTACTCAACTTTTCTGGAATGGATCATCGTTTGTTGGTTAGTCTTGTTAATTATCTTGACATTTGTTACCTTATTTGTTAAACCTCTGCAAGAGCATTCTTCGATGGTGCGGTTTGGTGGAGCGTTCTAGGATGTGGGGTGTTATTATGTATATGTCCCTACTTTCGTTATCCCGCTGACCTTATTTTTGAGTATGATGCCTAAGGTATGTACCTTTGTGAATATCCTGAGGCTAGATACCCTGCTGGCTAATCCTTGGCCAGAGGATTCCCAGACAGTGGTGGTGGTGCAACGTTCTAGGATATGGGGTGTCACTATGTACATGTCCCTCATTCCGTCGACCCGTTGACCTAACTTTTAGAGTGCGATGCTGAAGGTGTGTACCTTCGTGAACATCTTGAGACTCGTTGCCCCGCTGGATAATCCATGATCAGAGGATTCCCAGACGGTGTGGGTCGATGCAGTGTTCTAGGATATGGGGTGTCACTATGTACATGTCCCTCATTCCGTCGACCTGCTGACTTAGGATAGTTGGAGATTTCCTTCTGCTGGATGTCTTCCCCTTGTATTACCCTGAGCTGATTGTTTTTCACGGATTTCCAAAAAAGTTTATTTCATTGATTTACTGGGGCCTTCTATTCCTCGTCCAGAGATAGAAACATATCGACAAGCATCGTCTTCTTCTTCTGGTATTCTTTACGCAGTTTCAAAGATGCGTTGTGATTTAAGGATGGTATGGCTTGAGATATTTGGCATTCCATGGATGGCGGAGGACTTCCCCTTTTAGGTTGCGCAGGTAGTAGGATCTGTTCCCTACTACATCTTGTATGACATAAGGTCCTCCCCATGTAGGTGCAAGCTTGCCCCACTTCTTCTCTCTTTGGTATTGGGGTATGGTTCTCAGCACATACTGTCCTTCCACGAAATTCCTAAGTTTAACCTTTTTGTTGTATTCCCTTGCTAATCTTCTTTGGTAATTCTCCATCTTTTGTAGTGTTGCTTCTCTTCTTTCTTCGAGATCGTCGAGTCTTTCCAGCATCATGTCTGTTGAGAGGTTCTTTTCCCACGCTTCTGTCTTTGTGGTTGGCATGATGATTTCTGTGGGGATGATAGCTTCTTCTCCGTAGGTCAGAAAAAAAGGGGATTCCCCTGTAGCTGACCTTCGGGTTGTTCGGTATGCCCACAAGACATTGTGCAGTTGTTCACACCATCGCCATTTGTGCTCGTCTAATTTTTTTTTTGAGAATAAGAGCGATTTTTTTGATTGTAGCCTATGCTTGGCCATTGCTTTGAGGGTATATTAGTGTAGATTTATTTGTTCGGATTTTGAAAGTGTCAAATAGTAGATCGATGTTTTTACCTTGTAATTGTTTACCATTGTCAGAGATAATCTCCGCTGGGATTCCAAACCGGCAAATTATGTTCTGAAATATGAATGTGAAGACATCTGAGTCGCGGATTCTGGCCAATGCTTTGGCTTCTACCCATTTACTGAAATAGTCCGTGGCCACTATCAAGAATTTTCTTTTTCCTGATCCTTCGATCAGGGGTCCTACGATGTCTATGCCCCATCTTAAAAATGGTCAAGGACTATCTACTGAGTTTAGCGTTGTTGCTGGTGCGTGGATTCTTCTCCCGAACCGCTGACATTCTTCGCACCTTTTTGACATCCCTGCAGCATCTCGTATCATTGTTGGCCAATAATACCCTTGTGTTTTTTCCTTGTTGGCTAGGGATCTCATCCCACTGTGATTTCCCACGTCTCCACGGTGGATGTATTTTAGCACTAGGTGTCCTTCTGATCTGGATAAGCATTGTAATAAAGGTCCGAGGAAATATTTTTTGCATAAAATCTCTCCCCTTAAATCGTACCTTCCTGCTTTTGACTGAATCTTCCTAGCCTGTTTTAGGTCTTTGGGTAAAATTCCTCTTTCTAGAAATTGGTGGATACCCAATCTCCAGTCTTCTTCTCTACTGAAGTCCTTATCTTCATCTGCTCTTGTCATGATGTCATCTTCTTGGAAATCGTCTGTGATGTTTTCTCCTACATCGTCGTCTGTCATGTCTCCCTCTGCGTTATGTTTCCTGCTTGCCGGGCAGAGTTCACCCGGAGGGATTGATGGCTCGTAAACTCTGGTGATTTTGATTGCTTCAATATCTTTGTTTTTCAACATAGATGAGATGTATGCCAAAGCATCCGCGTGCCTGAGCTATTTTATGCTTAAGTATCGGAATATGATGTTTGGTATTTGATGTGCCAGTGTCTGGACTAACGTCATGTATGCCGACAAGGTCTCATCATACACATTATACTCTAGCTCTATTTGCCTGATGACCAGTTGTGAGTCACTGGTTAAGCGTACATTTGTTATCCCTATTTCTATTATCAAACGCAGAGCATGTACCACAGCTTCGTACTCGACGATATTGTTGGTGTGTTCTTTGAACTCTAGCCTGAATGCATGGATGATTCGATCTCCCATGGGGGTAGTGATTACGATACCTATGCCCGCTCCTTCTTTGTTCCTCGAGCCATCGACAAAGATTTCCCATTGTCTTGGGTTTGCCAGCTCAAGGACATCGACGGGATCTTTGCTTCTGCTACCCTTTGGTAATCCCGCTGTATTGATCCCTTCAATGTGGATTTCTTCATCGTTCTCCAGTGGTAGGTCGGAAAGGAAGTATGCTAAAACTTGGGACTTCTGGGAATGTTGGAGCTCGTGTATGATGTTGTACTGGTCGAGATGAGTATTTTATTTTGCAATTCTCCCCGTCTTTCCTACACTTTTGAGGACAGCTTCTAGCGGGGCTTTGCAGGGGACGCGGATGTAGTATGTTAGGAAGTAGGTCCTTAGCTTTTGGGTAGCCCACACTAATGCCAAGATGAGTTGTTCGATCTTTGTGTAGTTTCTTTCCGCCGTGTTGAGAGTTTTGCTGACGTAGTAGATGGGCTGCTCTATCTTCGTGTTGGTTTTTACCAACACCGCGCTGACTGCATTCTCTGTTGCTGCTATGTATAGGGCCAGAACTTCCTCGGGGTGTGGATTTTGCAAGATGGGTATCCCCACAAGGTAGTCTTTGATTTGTTTGAATGCTTCTTCGCATTCCGCCGTCCATTCAGATTTGGTCCCTTTTTTAAGGATATTGAAGAAAAGCTTACATTTGTCTGAGGACTTGTATATGAACCTTCCTAGTGCTGCTAGGGAACCGTTGAGCATTTGGAATTCTTTCAGGCTTCTTGGAGAGGGAATTTTTACTATATCCTGTATCTTGGCAGGGTCTACTTCAATTTCCCCGAGGTAACACCGAATGTGCATTTTTCCGGGTTTACTTTCATGTTATGTTTCCTCATTGCCCGAAAGATATCTTTTAGATCTTGATGATGATCTTTTCGAAGCTTACTCTTGACCAGCATATCGTCCACGTAGACTTCCAAGGTATTTCCGATCCATGGCTTAAAAATGGCGTCAACCATCCTCTGGTATGTTTCCCCTGCATTTCGAAGTCCGAAGGGCATTCTTACGTAGCAGTATAGTCCATGCGGTGTGTAGAATGATGTGTGTTGTTGGTCTTCTTCTGATAAGAACACCTGGTTGTAACCGGAGTATCCGTCCATAAAGGACATCTCTTCGTACCCTTAGACTGCTTCGACCAGTTGATCGATGCTAGGCAAAGGATAGATGTCCTTGGGACAAGCTTTGTTGAGGTTGGTGAAATCTATGCATATCCTCACTCCACCATTCTTTTTAGGTACGATGACCATGTTGGAGACCCATGTTGGGTATTTGACCTCCTTAATGAATCCGGCTTCTAGTAATTTACAAAGTTCCGTCTCGACGGCATTGTGGTATTCTGAGGCCACTTTTCGCACTTTTTGCCTGAAAGGCGGTGTGCCCTGTTTTATGCGAAGTTCATGCTGGATTGTTTTAGGGTTAATGCTTGGCATGTCCCCTAGTTTCCATGTGAAGATATCCGCATGCTCCGTGAGCATCTTTATTAAGGATGCCTCGCGCTCCTTGTCCATCAGCGTTCCGATCTTAATCACTCTTGATTCTTCTTCTGATCCTACGTTTACCTATTTTACTGCTTCTACAAGAGTAAACGTGGGCTTTGATTCCTCTAGGAGGGGAACCTTCTTTGATTTCTATTTGACGGGTTCCTCGTTTTCTTTCGTGGCTGCGGTGCCCGCCTCCGTGTTTCCCGTTACGAGTCCCTTTGGAAGGCTTTTTCCCGAGATTTCTTCTAGGTAATCATTGATTGCTTTTTCCTTTTTATTTTCCTTGTTTCGGGATCTTCGGTTCTTCCTTTGCTTCTCTTGTTCGTTGTTGAGCTCCTTTTGTAGATTTTGACATTCTCGTGCCACATCTTGGTCGCCTTTTATTTCCATTACCCCCTGGGGTGTTGGAAACCCGAGGTACTGGTGATAGGTAGCGGCGACCCCTTTGAGTTTATGCACCCATCTTCGGCCGATTATAGCATTGTATGGTGAAGGCGCGTTCACCACGCTGAATCGTGTGTCGACCTTCATTGGTCATGCATCAACTTGTAAGATAATGTCCCCTAAGGGTTTGGTGGATGCTCCATTGAATCCGTAGATGGTGTAGTACGAGGATAGTAGTTGTTCATCCTTGAGTTCTATCCGTTTGAATGTATCATATAATAGAACATTGACAGAGCTTCCCCCATCGATGAGGATTTTCTTGATATTACATCCTACAATTGGTAGTGTGAGAACAATGAGATCGTTATGATCTTCCATGTCTTCACCTACATCGTCTGTGTCGAAAGTTAGGGGCGCGTCCATCCATTGTTCGTGGATGTCCACTTCTTCCTCGTCGATTTTATAAAGCTCGCAGTAGTCTTCAAATTGCTTCCTCAACCTCTTACCTATCTGAGCCGTTAGGGAAGGTCCTACGGACTCAGAACAGGATATGGTGTTAAGGGTGCGATTACCTTCAGGCAGTTGGACTGGCTTGCTTCGTTTGGCTTTATCTTCCTCGCATGTCTTGTGTACAAATTGCTGGAGGTCCCCCGCGTCTACTAGATTTTGAATCATTATTTTTAGATTCATGCACTTCTCTGTCTAGTGACCATTGAAATAATGGTATTCACAGTATTCTTTGGTATGTTCTGACCTAGGGGGTTGCTTCCCCTTGGACCATGGCCACACCAGTTTCTCGCGGCCCTTGATTTCTTTCAAGATGCGCGAGTAGCTGGCATTCATTTTCGTGAAGACTTGATCTTCAAATTTTTGAGTCTCTCCTCGTCGACTATCCCTACGTTCTCTGCTATCTTCGTTAGGCTTTCCACCCAAGTCACCCCCCATAGGCCTGCTAGATTGTTCCGCAGAGTTTGTCCGCGGTGGGCGCTGGGTCTGAGCTCTTGGGTTCTCCCGTTGTATTTCTTATAACATGGCATGCTTTTCTATGATTACTAGAAGATCTCCTTATGTTGCAGGGACAACTCCGTGGATCTCGATAAATAGTGGGCTCATTCTGTCGAGCCCCCACTTATAGCAGTTGATGCTGACCATAGGATCTACGTTTCCGATGGCTTGGCAGATCTTGTGCCACCGGTATGTGTATTCTCTGATTGTTTCTTTGTACTGGACTGCTAGTGAGAAGAGCTTATCCATCCCAGTGTTTACCACCTTGTTGTACATGTAAGTTGTTAAGAACTTTTCAGTAAGCTGATCGTATGAGTTGATGGAATTTAGTGGCAAGTTATCGAACCAGGAGAGCGCCGATCCCTTCAAACTTGAAGGGAAGTATCTGCATAATATGGCCTCGTCATAATTCTATCGTGCCATCATTCGATTATAATATCGAAGATGGGTTGCGGGGTCGCTAGATCGGTCATAGAATTCGAAGGCTGGAACTGGGCACTTCTGCGGGATGAGAGCCTTGGATAGGTGCGATGTTAGGGGGGTAGTGCTTGCTTCCTTCATTATCTGTTCCAGTCTTCCCCCCTTGCCTAGCTTTCAGTTGTTTGATCTCCGCCATCATCTCTGCGCGGAGATCCTCCATTGCGCGCTGATGTTCTTCCTGGGCAGAATGCGGCCCCGTGCGTGGGTGACCGCTATAGTAGTAGTACGCGTTGAGTGGGTTGTCCTCCGGGTCAGATCTTCATCTTCTAGTCGCACCTCTTGGTTTCATAGGGTCTGGGTTTTTGGCCAGTACCATCCTACGATCCTGATTTGGTCTTGGTGCCATTGAGATGGCTTCATCGCGCTGGATTTCCGTGTCCTTGCTACGGGTAGCTCTGAGTTGCTGATTTTCCTGCGCCAACAGAGCTACCGCCTCCACGTATGTCTTTTGAGCTCTCCTTAATTCTTCTAATTCTGCCCTTATCTGGGAAGATTGGTTCAACTCCTGATTAGGAGTTCCTTCCGGTAATTGCTCTTCTGAGGCTATTGTTTGATCTTCGTCCACGATTTGAATCAAGGGCTCTGGGGGATCTTCTCCGCTGGCTGTGGTGCGTGTATGCTTTCTATCAGAAGCGGTTGGTTCACTTGTGGGGGTGCGTTCTGTTTGTTAGTGCGGGGAATCCCGTAGAAAGGTTGTTGCAACCCTGACTCTGCCACCCCTTCACGTGGTTCGCGTGGTCGGGTGGTAGCGGTTGCTTTGGGGGGCGTTCCTTTGGATGCCCCGGCCTTTGATGCTGCGGCTTTGGCGGCCGCGGCCTTTAGGGCTTCCGCTGCAATAGTGTTTTCATCCAAAAGCCTTGAGCTCTCCTCCCCATTCTGCGTTTTGTCTGTGTTTTTGAGCTTTTTGCCCTTCTGCTTGCTCCTAGTCATTACCAGAGTTGTCCTTGGTGTTTCCTTTGATGATGCTCTCGCTTTTCCTGTATCTTTGTTCTTCTCCATTTTTGATATTTTTCTGAAAATGATTATGATGTACACACGAAGAAGATTGGTCCAAAAGGGATTTCATTAGTGATGTGAGATAAGATTACCATTAGGTGTATATTTTCTAAAAAAGAAAATTCGTAAATCGTTTCGAAGATGTAAATCTACTGAAAAATCCGTGGATATTTCCACTCGTCTGATTTTCTAAAAGAAAACGCGGAAATTGTTTCGAAGATGTAGATCTACTGAAAAATCCGTGGATATGTCCACACGCCTGATTTTCTAAAAGAAAACACGGAAATCATTTCGACGATGTAGATCTACTGAAAAATCCGTGGATATGTCCACACGCCTGATTTTCTAAAAGAAAACACGGAAATCATTTCGAAGATGTAGATCTACTGAAAAATCCGTGGATATGTCCACTCGTCTGATTTTCTAAAAGAAAACGCGGAAATCGTTTCGAGGATGTAGATCTACTGAAAAATCCGTGGATTATGTCCACACGCCTGATTTTCTAAAAGAAAACACGGAAATCATTTCGAAGATGTAGATCTACTGAAAAATCCGTGGATATGTCCACTCGTCTGATTTTCTAAAAAAAAACGCGGAAATCGTTTCGAAGATGTAGATCTAATGAAAAATCTGTGCATATGTCCACACGCCTGATTTTCTAAAAGAAAACACGGAAATCGTTTCGAAGATGTAGATCTACTGAAAAATCCGTGGATATGTCCACACGCCTGATTTTCTAAAAGAAAACACGGAAATCATTTCGACGATGTAGATAGGTGTAAAAAAAAAACCCAAGACTTCTCCAAACACTGCTATTTTCAGAGAGCGGCGCTCAGAGAAGCCATAATGTTTAAATCACAGGATAAGATAAATCTTTTACAGGGGAAATATTCCCTGTTTCTAGCGCCAAATTGTGAACACGTAAATTACAATGGTATATGCGTGTTCACAAACAATGTTCGCACATACTGAAATTCATAGATTAAATATAATGTGTGTGTTAGAGCATTGACTATACCGATTCATCGACTTTGAGTCTTTGGACTCGTCCTTGTCTTATCGCATAGTTATCACTAACAATGTATAATAGTACGAATGGTAATCCGTGGATTGATACAAAGGAAATCTCGGATTAAACGGAACATAAAGTGCGGAATATAACGTGCGGAATGTAAAGTACATAATATAAATGCGGAAGGTAAAGTGCATGATGTAAGTGCGTAATGTAAATGAGACAAGTAATTACGTGGTTCAGCACTGAGGCCTACATCCACGGGGTAAAAGAGGTGTTTCATTAAGTGTAAATTGGTTACAAGAGTAGTCAAAGGACTTTGGGTGTGCTAACTTAGTCTGCGGGATTAGGGTACTACTTACTCTTCCTAATTCGATCTCTCCTTCTCCTCTCCAAATCGACCTGCCCCTTTCTCTTAGGGAGGAAGGGTATTTATATGAGTTCTATTGTGGGGTCCAAGGAAGGAGCCGTTGAAACCTTATCGTCTTGTGCTTTGTGTCGTTACGTAGACCTCTTCGGTTGCTACAGTGCCCCCTCGTTCCCTTCGTTTCTTCCAAAGAGGTAAGGTCTTCTCTTCCGCTGGTTGATTGACACGCTTTTCAGGTGTTTAATGCGGTGGTTGGACGTTCTGCACGTGTCAGACCATGGTCTTCTGTTCTTGTCGCGTCTGTGTCAGCTGGTTGATCCCTGACCGTGGATCCAGGAGTCCTCTCGAGATGGGATAAAGCAGATCTGAGGGTGTATTGGGTCTGTCGCAGTGGTGCTTTGTTCCCGTGCTCCTTCATTTGTAGTCGTTGGATCTGCTAGATGAGAGGCCCTTCCTGCTAGTGCACGTCTCTTGGTTGTATCTAAGTGGCATCGTTTTTCGATGCCCCTCGTCGTGCGGTCTCCACGTGTTTATCCGAGGACACGTGGCGAGTGGCGGAATTATGTACTTACATATTCAAGGAACCTAACTTTCTGATAATGAAATAGTAAAGCAAAAGGTCAAATACTTTCCAACTCCTTGTCATGGCACAAAGACTCTGCCTCTCGCTTGGAAGCTTCTAACTCGAACTGCAAGCAACGAACATCGCCTTCAACATATTTGGCTCGCCTTCTCGTTACCCGAGGCTCAGCATACTAACCCTCAAGTTGTTGCTCTAGTAAATCCGACAACATCACCAGTAAGACTGTGGCAATTAAAAACATATCACAAAACGATCAAGATATGATCACTTACCGAGAGCACAAGCCGTTGTTGAACAGACTTGTCTAGAGTGGTTAATATTAGAGTTGCTCTTCCTCACTCAGCTTAACGTACTTCTCGGAGCATATCATTGCAGCAATACTAACACCTCCACCAAATATGGTGAAAGATTGAGTAGAAGGGGTCACATAAGAATTTGGAAAACCACCAACAAATGAACTTGGCACACCAGTACCATCCATAACATCACCATTACCTTGAGAACTAACAACATCACCACCACCACCACCTTGAGCACCAACATCGGACCAAGAAATTCCCTTGTCAGCGATATTACTCTCCTGGGGTACCTCCAACTACGATCTCGGAGCAGTCTCATCAGTCCGAGGGGGAAAAGACTCATTCAACAGTGCATCATTTACATCCTCAAAGAACCTTTCGTCTAACTCAATCATTTCACTATATCCAAATAAAGTAGAAATATCAACATCCAAAGCACGTTCAGAAATATCCACAGGAATATTCGATGGGCCAGAACCATCTGCAACCCTCACTCGCTGCAAACACATGATATTATATGCAAAGCTATAAAATAAGGGATATATGTTAAAATAATAAGAAAGTATTTTCTACCTTAGCATCCTTAACATCTCGAATAGTCTGCACCCGACGCTTACGAGCAGGAGCAGCAGTCCATTTATAAGTTCCCATGGATTATAAGGCGACAGATAATTATGCATACCGGGAAGCCCAGGAAGAACACCACTAACTTCATCCCAATCATAAATATAAGGACCTACAACACGAAGGGGAATCAAAAACCACTTCAGATTATTTGTCTTACAAAGTGTACGATTGCTGGCATTAGGAGGATCCATATCGGAAAGGAGCATGGACCTTTCAAAGCACGATGAGACCATGAAATCCCCACACCGAAGCCATCAAAATTTTCAAGCTACTTACACCAATAGTTCTCCACGAATTTCTCGGCAGTGTATAAATCTCGTTGAGATGGAACAAACTCATTTTTCTCATGGTCAGTAACTTTACCTTTACTTCGGCGAGCACACTCTCGGAAGATCCTTCAGAACTTACCATTGGGATGGAACACGCCTCACTGAGGATTGAGATAATAGAGCACCTCGTACTGGAATGAATACAAAGGACAGTACAAGGGAAGAAGAAATCTCGCCTCTAACTGGCCCTCGGTAATGATTATCTCGTTCGGGCCACAAGGTACCTCGGCGATCTTCTTATTCAGAACTCCGGCTTTTCCCTCGGTGCTATCAAAAGAGACTTTGAATCTTTGCAGGCGGTACTTAGCCTTCAGATTCTCTAAGTAATCAGCATCAGCCATCTCAGGCAGTCTACTGGAACTAGATGGTCTAGATACTGGCCTCTTATCAGTACTGTAAAAGTTCGAATAAGAAGAAGCAATCACACCCAGAAAAGAAAAACATCAGAAACATAAACTAAAGAGAATGAGATTACAAAAACTCAAAAAATAAAAAGCTCTAAGGCGACGGCAATGAACCAGCTAGCAGACCAACAGTTAAACGGTGGAAGCCATTAATGGAGTTAACAACCTTAAAAAAGTAAAAGAATAACCCCTACCGTCTTGGAGGTCGAGATGGAGAGCTTCTGCCAGACATAATGAAGTTTTTTATAAAAATCGAAAAGTTAAGGAAGAACATGAAAAGACAGAGAACAAAGAGAATAATAAAGCTCTGAACTCTGCAAAGGGAAGAGAAAAATAATAACATGATTCTCTATCCTAAAAATATTTTATAAGAAAGTAAAAACCTTTGGACAATCAACCAGTACCTCAAGTCTAACAGGTAAAAGCACAGGCAAAGAGAGGACGTGACGAAGATCTCGGGACGCGGCGAAAAAGATGAAACTTTCACATGTTTTCTTCCCATCATACCCTTGGTAAGACGAAAATAAAATGAGCAAATTGTGAGGGATAAATATTCAATCGCCACGTGTCAACATTTTAGGAGGTGGTCTCATGATAAGATAGTAAGAAGGATGCATTGAATCATATTTCAAAAGGTGATTGCATCTAAACCAAGATAACTGCTACATAGTCTTATGAAGGACGCATGAAAGGAGTAGTCAAATCACTCAGACGGTCAAGTATAAAAAGAGAGCAAAGAATTTAATGAAGGATCATAAGAGGTGCGATACATCTGTGGATGAAAGCATATTGTATCAGAAGCTCGGATGAAAGACGATTAATAATATAATCCGAAGAAGGTGTAGTACGATGCCCTCCAAGGAGGAGCAACACGACGATTAAAGAAGGCCAGATAACTCGGAGGGATAGTCGAACAAGCACCTCGAAGGAGAATAATGGAGAACTCGTACGAGTAATGATAAGATGTATGAAAGCGTTACCAGCTCAGCGATATCGGGTTACGCCTTCATGAGTCCATCCTGTCTATAATACCAGTCCATGTAGAAGGAAATGGGCATGCAATCTTAGATGGTCTTTCTACATAGAATTCCACAGAGATATTTAGAGAAATAAAGAGTGAGAAGTCTAAGTGATATTAGTTAGAGCACTGCTCGGTCGAACTCGCATGCATTGTTATCTCAACCATGTTTGTCAATATTAATGATCAAAACTATAAAGTCTTGATTTCTAGTCTACTATAGCTAAGGTATATGACTAGGATAGAAAGTGTAGTTGAGCTTAAGAACTCCATGAAAATCATCATACAATACGAAGGACTACTCAAGGAACCAGTGGATCTTCATCGACTAAAAGGTATGTGGAGAGTTGAACTTATCTATCACTCAAAAGTCTATTTACTCTATCTCCTATCTTGAGACAAAATTCGTATTACTATATAGACTAAGATTATACACATGTGGATATTTCGAGCTAAGTATATCTCGCTTATCTAGTTCTCGAAATATGTGTTGGTAAAGCTTTGGATTTAACCGAGTTTATCTTTACCTAGTGACGAAAGTCATGTTATGTTTCAATCATTTTGGAAATCGCTCTGACGAAAAATAGTTTGTGAATAATAACTATATAACGCCCTCTTCGAATGTTTCAATGATTGAAATGAGAGTTTAGACAATATAACCATTAGAGGATATAAGCATTGTTGTGGTAACACATATATGTATAAGTCCTTATTGCTTGAACCGAAGTTTGTGAACTTTGTTGATCAAGTGAAACCGGAGTAGTGCGTGAGCTCAGTCCGCAAACTCAGCATACAAACTCAGTCCGCGAACCCAGTCCGCGAACTTGAGTAGGTTATGTCTAAAAACGATGTTTGTGAACTTATCTTAATAAACTAAGGAATGCTATTGCAAACCGTGGCTATATAGTTCATGAATCGATTCGAGTGAATCACATCGTTTTTGCTTCGATTGTGTCTTGTGTAGTACATAAATATCTAAGCAATTGAACAACTCTCTAACTAGTTCATTTGAGTCATTTGGACTAGTTATGGTGAAGAACAATATGGTTGATATGAAAGTTATCATATGGCTAACCATTTGGTTAACTATTGTTGAACCAACTAATGTACAAGTTTGGGTACGGTTTTCACAAGCCTACAAACGTGCATTTCATATGTGTGTAACAAGCTATGTTTTGATCTAACGGTTGATAAATATTAGCTTGAATCTAATCAGGTTTTCATCTAACGGTGAATATTGAATACTTTGTTACTAAGCTAACATTGATTGCAAACCATGATTTGAGAGACTATATAAGGGAGAACTCTAGCAACTGGGAAACCTAATCCCCGTGAATTCTGTGTGATACTAGTTTGCTAAGCTAGAGTCGATTATCCTTTAACCTTTGGTTTCTTCTTCTGAAACCAGGTTAACGACTTAAGACTTCATTGGTATTGTGGAGCCAGACCGGTATTATTTTTCTTGTAGTTGTGTGATCTAATATTGCATCTTTTATCGTACGAGTACAATTATAATTATTGGCTTGAGATTCATATCTCCGATAGGCAAGATATAAAAGTAGTCACAAACACTTTGTCTCATCGTTTGTGATTCCTCAATAATCTTCTTCGATACGTCGATTAATTTTATTATGAGATGATTGATAAAGCTGAGTTGTTCTTCCGGAATATAAGTATGGTTTTATCAATTAGTTCATGTTCACCTTGATTTATCATAAAACGGAACAAAACTCATAGGTTTATTTAGTGGGAGACAAATTTATCTATCCTTTTGTGATACAAATTTGTTTATTAAAGTCTTCGACTTTGGGTGGGTGAGATCATCTAAAGGAATCAAGTGCGCAGTATCCTACTGGGATCAGAGGCGTAGGATCATAACTGTACCTTGGATCAGTGTGAGATTGGTTTGGGTTCAACTATAGTCCAGACCGAAGTTAGCTGGGAGTAGGCTAGTGTATGTAGCGGCTTAATACAATGTATGTTTAATCTGGACTAGGTCCCGGGGTTTTTCTGTATTTGCGGTTTCCTCGTTAACAAAATTCTGGTGTCTGTGTTATTTTTTTTCCGCGTTATATTTTGTTATATAATTGAAATAATACAGGTTGTGCATTGTTCAATCAATTAGAATATCTGACCTCTTTGGTTGTTGATTTAAATTGATTGACACTTGGATATTGGTCTTTGGTACCATCCAAGTTATCTCTCTTTGATAAAGACTCGCAGATTCAATTTGCTTGAGTATAGATCAAATTGAGAGATTGAGATAATAACTCCTTGAGATATTTTCTATTGATTGAGTCTAGTTGATTCTTTAGAAAGTAACTCGGAGTTGTCCATAAAGATTGTTAATAGAAATATTGGGTGTGGTTGTTATACCCCCGTTTTTTCAATTGGTATCAGAGCAGGCAAACACTTTAAACCTGATAAGTTTGTGTTTTTTCGTTCCTTAAAAATTGTCCCATGGGAAATTTCTTTGGAATATTTGCTCTTGGCATCTGTAACGCACGCCAGAATTTTTTAAGGATTGATCAAGATCTATTATGGTCAAAACCTCTGATCTCTCATGATAATCCCATTTCATCTGAGAAGGAAGTTTTAGATGATATGAGTCAATCTAAAGAAAAAAATAAAAAGAAAGAGAGATTGAGGAAACGTTCATGGCGCTCAAGGATATGGAACCTCACTAGATTAACTACCGATATCTATGAGGAGTACTAACATAATGGATCAGCTAATAAAGATCTATTCAGAGCATTGGAAGTCGTTTTTAAATCCTTAGAAAAACTTAATTCTGTTAAGTTTAAGAATCACTTCGAAAAGGGTTCTGTACATATTAAACCATTGCATAATATTGTACAACCTGGAAAACGGAAGAATCCTCCTTCTAGGCATAGTAAACAAAGGATAGGAAGCTCAGACTTCCCTGATTATCATCATTATGTTGATTACATAACAGGGACTGTTCACACTGGTCAACCGGAAATGTTGCATGAGAATCTCTCTGCATATTGTGCCTCTTGGTAACAATATTGGCACTACCCCATATGTATATATCTTGAAATGGGGCAAGAAATGGTTTGAATCGTGTGAAGGTTTGTCTTGAAATTTCAAATAAATCTTTCTAGTGCATCCATTTTGTTACGGGATGCATAATCCTTGATGTGCAAACATCTAACAAAACCCCACTTTTTCTTTGTGGGTTGAAGTTCGCAAACGGGTCCAAACCCATTTTTGGTCTTATAAAGAAGAATTTTGTGCACTCTCTTCTTCCTCTCACCCATCCGCGTACGTGAACTTCTAGGGTTTTGTGTGTTGCCTCCATTAAAGACTCTTTGGATAAACTAAGAGAAAGGGTGTTTAAGATTCACTCCAAGTAAGTAAATCCATCTTGTTCCCTTAATTTTCTTAGACCTCATGATGAATTCTAAGGGCTCAAAAAGGAATTTCAAAAATCCAAATACCTCTAGTATGGATCTTCCTTGTGACCAAAATTCTCTTAGGATTATGTTTGTGGATGATTCATGTTCTAGAATTTTTGAGAAGATTTCATCTAAAGGTTTTATTTTAGAAAAGAAATTGGATACCTCTAGTGGACATGATGAAGATTTAGCTTGCTTCAAAAAATTCAATCTTGGAAATATCTTTGATGGTCATGGTCAAGGATTTGATTCCCTCACAAGAATTTTCTATGCCAGCATTCATGATGTTGATATTAATAAGATCGAATTCAAACCCACAGTAAATAGAAAAAGGTTTCTTGTTGATAGAGAGTTAATTTCGAAGATTACCAACATTTCTTTGGGAAACGTGCGTCTCCCTAGACCAAGTGATGAACTTCCATCATGTGATGATATCTCTTTTGGGCTTTGTGGCAAGAAGGTCGCTTGGAATCAAGGAAAATTTCCTACTAATGATCTTAGTATCTCGTTGATGGCTCTTGGGAAACTTGATATCCCAAATCTTTGTCCTTCTACTATTGATAATTCTTGTTGGAATTAGGAGTTTGCTAAATTAGTCTATTTCCTTGATACAGGTGTTCAAAGTCTCGATATATGTGGTTTTATCATTCATCAAATGATTTCGATGACTTCACCTATCAAGATGTTAGGTTATCCATGCTTGATTGGACAATTTTGCAGTGCTTCATGATTGTGACCCAACCACCTTGAGTCTACTTCAAAAAATTCACAAGGGTGTGTGTAAGGTAAATTCAAGGGTAAAGTGGATTCAAGAACAATTGTCGGTGGTTGCAACTAAGTTTCCCAAGCTCAGGGAAGAGTTGAACACTATTCAAGCATCTTGGAATGTTTCTGATGAAGATGATGAGTAGTTTATTTATTGCCTAGTAAATATTCTATTGTTTTTGTTTTATTTAGAAGAATAACTAGTGTTTGGAATAGTTATTATTGTGATTACACATAGCTATGTCCAAAGTTTTCATCTTCTTGTTTTTAGATTTATTAGTTTAAATTCTAAACTTGTTTGGAAGATGATTTTTACAGTATTAATTTTTATGATTTTATATATTGCAATATTTTTATGGGATATGTGCATTTACGTCCGTGAACTTGATTGTCCCATACTTTGTCAAAAGTAAAGTCGTTCGTGAATTTATATGCAAGTATTGATATAAGAATGAATAGACTTTTGACAAACACAAAAGTTAAGCCTATATTGTCAATTATTGATGTAAGATAGGTTAAAATCTTTTGTGATTCAAGGATTATGTATATTGTGTGTCATTGTGAAAATAATGATGGAAACCTAGAATGAATCCTTGTGTATTCCGCAGTAATTGTTCTTCCCTGATCCATTTTTTATGTATTATTGTGAGACTCCGTATTGTGTCTTATGTTGAGAACTAGACAACCAAGTTGATTATCTTTGTGATTAGCTTAGTTGTGTTCTGTAAGGTACTTTACGTCGAGTATACTAAACTAAATTAATCATCTTGTGTGGTTATTTAGTTAGCACTCCATAAGTTTTCTTATGTTTGAGTGTTTTTTCGTCTAGGTTGGTTGTTTTTATGATTAACTTAGTCATCACTCCATAGATTTTTTTATGTGAGTATAAACGATTAAATAGATTACTTTTGTGATTAGTTTAATTGTGTATCCCGGTTAGATTAGTTATGGGTTCTCTTGTGATTAATCTAATCGAGTTATTAAGTCTCCATAAGTTTACTTGTGTTGAGCATATTTGGTTAAATTAATCTTAGGCTCGCTTACGGTTAGTTTGATTGAATATTCCTTTTGAATTCCAAATTCATACTTGTATGATATTTGTCGAGTTCAAAGAAATCCTTCTTTTCTTTTGAAATTAAGGTCGCTCTTGTTGTTCCCTTGGGAATGACATTTTATGGGGGAGATTTCTTTTGAACTTGTGCTTAATTGCCAAATCTTTGTGGGGAATGCGGCTGTGTAATATTATAGGGGTTATCTTGTATCTTTATAGACTCCTTGATGAATGCATTTAGCTTCGACTTTATGATTGCATCTAAACAAGATGATATACATTTACCTTTGGTCATGAACCGTCTCTTACTGAAATTTAATTAGGATCTCTTTCTTGTACCTTTGCCAATTTTATTGACAAAAAGGGGGAGAATTAATATGTAGTTCATAATACAAATACATATGGTTTTCGGATCATTATGTAAGGGGGAGTGGTTTCCATATGAGATGGAGTACTGACTAAGGGGGAGTGAAGTATCACCATAGTATTGTTGTAAAGTTGTGATGCAATTGGACTTTGACGCTATGTAATAATACTATGACATTGTATAACAATGATTGAGAACTCTTGCTTTCTCGTTGTTATAGCTATGGATTTTCAACAACGATGATGATAAACTTACAACCTTTGGGATCATTGGAGTACTTGGAAGTGACGAAGATTTCGAGTAATGTTGAAGATTAAACATGTGGAATAGGAGCTACAAAGTTTATTTATATATTTTTTGTATTCCATATGTATTAATAGTTTTGCCACTAAAATTGACAAAGGGGGAGATTGTTAGAGCACTGCTCGATAGAACTCGAATGCGTTGCTATCTCAAGAATGTTTGTCAATGTTAGTGATCAAAACTATAAAGTCTTGATTTCTAGTCTATTATAGCTAAGGTCTCGGACTATGATAGAAAGTGTAGTTGAGCTTAAGAACTCCATGGAAATCATCACAAGACGAATGACTACTCAAGGAACCAGTGGATCTTCATCGACTAAAAGGTATGTGGAGACTAGAACTTATCTATCACTCAAAAGTCTATCTACTCTTTCTCCTATCTTGAGACAAAATTCGTATTACTATATAGACTAAGATTATACACATGTGGATATTTCGAGCTGAGTATATCTCGCTTATCAATTTCTCGAAATATGTATTGGTAAAGCTTTCGCTTAAACCGAGATCATCTTTACCTAGTGACGAAAGTCATGTTATGTTTCAATCATTTTGGAAATCGCTCTAACGATAAATAGTTTGTGAATAACAATTATATAACTCCCTCTGAGAATGTTTCCAACTAATGTACAAGTTTGGGTACATTTTTCACAAGCCTACAAACGTGCATTTCATGTGTGTGTAACAAGCTATGTTTTGATCTAACGGTTGATAAATATTAGCTTGAATCTAATCAGGTTTTCATCTAACAGTGAATATTGATTGTTTTGTTACTAAGATAACATTGATTGCAAACCCTGATTTGAGAGACTATATAAGGGAGAACTCTAGCAACTGGGAAACCTAATCTTCGTGAATTCTGTGTGATACTAGTTTACTAAGCTAGAGTCGATTCTCCTTTAACCTTTGGTTTTCTTCATCTGAAACCAGGTTAACGACTTAAGACTTCATTGGGATTGTGAAGCCAGACCAATACTATTCTTCTTGTAGTTATGTGATCTGATCTTGCATCTTCTATCGTATGAGTACAATTGTAATAATTGGCTTGAGATTTCTATCTACGATAGGCAAGATATAAAAGTAGTCACAAACACTTCGTCTCATCATTTGTGATTCCTCAATAATATTTTTTGTTGCGTCAATTAAGTTTATTGTGAGGTGATTGATAAAGATGAGCTGTTCTTTGGGAATATAAGTCTGGTTTTATCAATTGGTTCATGTTCACCTTGATTTATCATAAGACGGAACAAAACTCATAGGTTTATTCATGGGAGACGAATTTATCTATCCTTGTAGACTTTTCTGTGTGATGCAGATTTGTTTATTAAAGTCTTCGACTTTGGGTCATAGTAACTCTTGGTTATGGGTGAGATCAGCTAAGGGAATCAAGTGCGCAGTATCCTACTGGGATCAGAGGCGTAGGAGCATAAATGTACCTTGGATCAGTGTGAGATTGGTTGAGGTTCAACTATAGTCCAGACCGAAGTTAGCTGGGAGTAGGCTAGTGTCTGTAGCGGCTTAATACAATGTATGTTTAATCTGGACTAGGTCCCGGGGTTTTTATGCATTTGCGGTTTCCTCGTTAACAAAATTCTGGTGTCTATTTTATTTATTTTCCGCATTATATTTTGTTATATAATTGAAATAATACAGGTTGTGCGTTGTTCAATCAATTAGAATATCCTACCTCTTTGGTTGTTGATTTAAATTGATTGACAGTTGGATATTGGTCTTTGGTACCATCCAAGTTATATCTCTTTGATAAAGACTCGCAGATTCTATTTGCTTGAGTATAGATCAAATTGAGATATTGAGATAATAACTCCTTGAGATATTTTCTATTGATTGAGTCTAGTGGATTCTCTAGAAAGTAACCCAGAGTTGTCCGTACAGATTGCTAATCGAAATATTGGGTGTGGTTGTTAGACCCCCACTTTTTCAATATTTGTAATTTATTCAAAGGTAATACCTTAATAATAAAGATATAGTTTCTTCTATGTGGATGTAAGTCTACAATGCCGAACCACGTTACATACCTATATTCATCTTTACTTTCATGTTCTTTACATCTTGTTTATCTTTGAATGTTGATTGTTAGTAGTTTTATATCCGTTATATCTACTTTAGTGTGGTCATCCAAAAAGATGCAACTACAAAGCCAATTGATCTTTGGGATAAAATAAGATTAAATGTTATTTAGCTATTCAATTAGTTTATGTAATTTGAAAAAAGATATAATAAAGTTGGACTCTATAAATTATGTTAAAAGCTAACATATTTAATTTATAGCATAAGATGATTTTTCCCAGATCTATTAGATTTAAATTCACCCACATAAGTTATTACCTTAAACTAAAAGTTAAACTATTGCATTTACTTTTAAAACTTAACTAAATGTAACTATAGAATTTAGTCTTCAAACTTAATTAACTTTAACCACTTTATCAAGGTGGTATTCCTCCTATTCTTTTTCTTTTGAGACTTTGTCATCTCCATACTGGGGAAGCTATGGGATTTATTGTTCATTCAATTGGTGTTTCACCTGATCTGCTTATTGATAGACACATTTTTGTACCTGAATTGTTCTCAATGTTTTATATTGTTAGTGCTCAATTTTATTCTTATTATGATGTTTTATTTGTTTGTAGGTGTTTTTGGAGAAATTAAATCTTGCAAAAAAAGTTACCTCGAAAAGTGATATTTTGCACTGGGGAGAAATCGATAAAGGCACACAAGATAACTACTAAAGGAACCCAGTGCTGGTTAGGGGCGCTTCTTCTTCTTTTTTTTTGAAAATGATTTTTGACGAGAATATTTCGGACAAGAATTTTGTAGGATATTTGAAAGAGTAAAGACACGAATTTGTTGGTTACCATAAATTTTGTAGAATTTTGTTGGTTACGTGTTTTGGAAGAAGAAAATCTTTTATATCTCGTGTTAGAGCATTGCTCGTTCAAAATCACAAGTGTTTCTATATCTAGCTTGTTATCAAATTTAGTTGATCAAAACCATATCTTGATTTCTAGTCTACAATTTGTTAAGTCTCGCATTAGGATATAAATATGTAGTTGAAAATCGGACATCACTGCGTTCTACCATTTGAAGACGAAGATCAACCGAATCTTTTAGAGGACTTCTTCAACAAAAGGTAAGTGAAGACTAAACCACCTATTTCTCAAGTTATATTCATACTTCTATCTATGAGATGATGTTGCATGACTAATTAGATTATTGCAAGCATATCAAGAATTTCGAATCAAGTTTATCTTGGTAATTAGTTCTCATAATATATATGACTAAGCTTAATGAACATTTGTTCATACTTGATAAATTTTAGTTAAGAGAAATTTATTGTTCACAATCCAAATCATGATTCAAAATTATCATTCGAAAATAGCCTGGAACAATGATATGTGTCATTGATGTTATTTGGGAATGTTTCGAATTGATTCAGAGAGAAATATATAACTACTTGTAATTATGGATACGGGACAATATGCATACCACTTCACATACTGGGATAAGTATTATAGGTCAAGAGCCATAGTCACATACCGGCGTATTTATATGTCGCCAACAACTTTTTGGTATGCATACCCGGTATCCATACCATAAAAAGTCTATTGCTCGTGAACCAGAAATGGTACGCATACTGCAAAGGAATTGTTGGTTTTGAAACCGGTGTGGTATCCATACCCGGTACATGTACCATGACAAAAACATTCACAAACAAGGTAGAGTACATGTACTTGCCACTGTGAGATAATTGACATTTGAATAAATCTATAAAAACACTATATAGACATGATTGATCACATTATAACCTATGGTTGTGACTCAAACTTAAACTCTTAAGTGTTATATAAAAATGATTAATCTTATGGTTCAATCGGCTAGTTTAGGCTAACTTTCCATGAACAATGTCTTTGTACACTGTTCGGTTACGGTTTATCTTAACCAGAGTGTATATATTGGTATGTTAATCTCATTTCAAAGATTCATCTAACGGTGGATATTGCTTGCTTGGTTCAAAATCTATCTTAGCTTAAACCTAAAGAAACCTATACTTTGAAATGAAAGTTTATATAAGGGAAAACCTCAAGCAACTAGGATTTTTGAATCCTTGACACTATTCTTTGTGTGACCTAGTTGCAAAGTAGAGTCATCATCTCCCTAAAACCATTTTAGGGTTTAGAGACTAAAAACCTAGGGATTCGTAAAGCCATGTTCAACTATCTTTTATCTTGATAGTTCGAGTATCCTGCTATTGTTTTGATTGTTGAGTTGCTCACTCAAAAAAGATATATAAAAATCGCAAAGTTCTCTTCGTCTCAGACTTTGTGATTTCAGAAGTTTAATACTTGTGAGGTGAATAATAATCTCGGCTGCTCTTCGGGAAGCATAAGTCTGAATTTTGAGGTTAGCTAGACTTTGTCTATTACTATCGATTTCCAGTTTCACCTTGATTTATTGATCAGAATAGGCTTATCTATGGGAGACAGATTGGTTTAAAGTCTTCAATTGAGTTAAAGCAACTCTTAGGATGTAAAGGACGTCATCTAAGGGAATCAATTACACAAAGTCCTGCTGGGATTCAAGAGACGTAAGGAGCGCGACTGTAACTGAATTGTTGTGAGGGATTCATTCGGTCTCAACTACATTCCAGTCTGAAGTTAATTGGTAGTAGGCTAGTGTCTGTAGCGGTTTAATACAGTTTGGTGTTCAATCTGGGCTAGGTCTCGGGGTTTTTCTGCATTTGAGGTTTCCTCGTTAACAAAATTTCTGGTGTTGGTGTTATTTATTTTCCATACTTGTTTATCTTATAATTGAAATATCACAGGTTGTACATAAACCAATCAATCTAGATACATCCATACTTGTTTGTTGGATACGACTTGATTGATTCTTGGATATTGATCATTGGAATCGTCCAAGTACTCTCACATGTAAATCAGGTCTACGGACTTGTCTCTGTAAAAAAAATTATTGTGAGAGAAAGAGACATAACTCTAAATATTATTCCTTGATTCAGACCCATTAAGTTGAACTCTCGGAATTGTATTTAAGTTTTTCCATACAGGTTGCCTAAGAAAAGTTGGTGGTGTATTTTGGTACCCCTGTGTTTTTATCTTGTCTCATTAAAAAAAAGGAGAAAAGTATATTGCTGGAATTTATTGAGAATATCATGTTTGAGGAAAGAATATTTCTCGGGATTTTATGTACTATTTTTGGAAGATGCATGTAGCTTGCGAGTGTTTAACTCCAACTGATATGTGTAATGGTGGAGTATGTTTGATGCAAGTTAGACGCGTAAGAAAATTAAAAAAGGAGAAAAAATATTTCTCTAATGACAAGGAGTAAAATAAGGTTATTTTGAATTTATTGTAGAGATTTTGGAATCTGTTGGGTATAAATAAGGTACTGGGGAGTCAGAGAAGGGAGACACAATAATTGGGAGTTCGAGCAATAATTTTAATTTTTTTTAATTATTTTGCAATGGAAAGCTAAATCCCATCACTGGGACAATGGAGGAAGTTGTATTCATCTTTGTGGTAATTTAATTTATTCTTTAATTATTTTTTACGCTGAAATCCTAAGTCCCAGTCTCTCTTCATCTTGTTACCATCTTTTGTATATATTTTCTATTATTAAATCTTAAAATCAATCTCAACAAGTTTGAGAATTGAACTTCTTATTACCAGTTTCTACGACCCATCACTTATCTTTCCCGTAACATACATTGTCGCAGATTCATTACTGAAGCGTTCACTGAAAGGAATTTGTTTTTTGTGAAATCCTTGTAATTTTGTTCTCGCTGAAGTCGACTTTTTTGAAGTTTCCTTACCCATAAGCTCCGCTCTACTGATCTAGATAGTTTTGTCTTACGGTCATTATCCATGTACTTGGCATTGTTATGAACATGGAGATTAGAATTGTGATGTTCCTGACTACTTGGAGATCCACTAGGTGGGGTTCAAGTTGCTTCTGGTGAGGAAATTCCTTCAAAATGGTCCATATGGGAATTGACACTTGATTCCTTCCAACATGTATGTATAAATCTGTTAAGATCCTTCAGAATGTTGAAACAACTTTCATGTTGGAATCCATTTTTTTGGGATCTTTGCCACACTTCTTGATATTTTCGTTCCTGCAACATTTGTTTGAAAAATAATTTAATTAAAAAAGTACAAAAACTATAAATTTTCCCAAACCGAAAGTGAAATTTCTTCATACCACATCTGGAATAACGCCAACATTTTTTTTTTTTTTTTTTTGCATCGGTGCATTTGCTTGATCAAAGCTACATATTCACTAATGTTTTTGCTAATAGTATGAAAATGGTGAGACAACCAATCACTATCAAGCAAGGTAGTCAATATCGGTTGTATCGGATGATATTATAGGTTTTTATCGTGTATCGGAAAAAACCTTTACGATATCTAAATTATCGACGATACAAGGAGTGAACGATAAAAACGCTCATACCGTCCGGTACAAACCGATATATTGGGATCACTGATACATTGATAATATCGGCAAGGATAATTTGGTAGAATAAATTGTATAGATCTCAAAATATGTAAACAATACCCTTCCTCCTAATAATCTCCTTCTTTTGTACTCAATCCATTCAGTAAAGAAGTTTTCAACTATTTCATTTTTTAATGAGTTTCTTATCCTTGAAAGTTTGAAACAACTATGGTTCTTTATAGCTCATTCTCTTTCTTCCGAAGATACATTAAATGAGAATTCATAATTATTGACGCTTTTTATCTTCTACACCATTAATTCAGGTTAGTTTCAATTAATTGGTCATTTAAAATAGAAGTACTAAATATGTGATAGAAAGTGGAATGGGATTGAATTTGTACTATAAAGCTTTTGATCGTGAGAATTAATGCATCATTTGACACAATTTTTTTTAAATTGAAACATTTATGAATATTTAAAAATTCAAGTCTTGATGATTGTAGATGTATTTTACTACCAACTACATCCAAAGGATAGAAACCTTCTACTCAAGTCAAATGAAATTAAACACTCAACAATAAACACAAGATATACGTGGTTTGGTATTATTACCTACGTCCATGGGGGTGAAAGGATGAATCTTATTACTTCAAGGTGTTACAAAGGTGTTGCTCTTAGCCGGATTTCCTTACAAAATGAACTTACTTCTAACTCTCTTCTCCTTGGTGTAAACTCGAGTTTTTATCTCTCTCTCCCAAACTTACAACCTACCTCTCTTAGATACAAGTCACTCTATTTATATGAGAAGTTCCATACAACCAAGTTAGGGTGTGGGTCATGTTGCATCTATTATGAAGTTCTGTGATCGGGCCTGCTTACGTCGCCCCTTCTTCTATGCGCATGGCCGATACATCTTGATTCCTTCGTCTGTCTCTTGTCCGAGCTGACCTCTTCGGGTGTTCTCTTGGCACGATATCGCTTATCTTATCTGTCGCCTCAGCGGTGGGCCGATGTGATACGTACTTTCTTATCCTTTTGACCGTAGCACCTCGTTTGACCCACCATGTCTTGTCTTGTCAGCTCTGTCAGAAACCTGGGGTCAAGCCTTGTCCGACAGTTGTAGAGCGATCACGCCCGATCCACGTGGCTCCTCAAATCTCGCGCATGCTGATCTTCCTTCTATGATTCGCGTCTCTTCGTTTTTAGGTGCACCAAGGCTTAAGATGTTGCCACCTGAATCTGTGGATAATTTACACCTACATTTATGCCCCTTCTTTCGCTCGTGTGGGAGACACGAGTGGAAGAACGTCGTCCCAACTTCCCACGTCTTCGTCCATGCCACAAATCCCGACATGCAATGCCCCACTTAACTCTACTTTATTACTTGTAACCGTCGGTGTCGGTTACAACTCTTCCTCTTTAAATAGCCCGCTTCTTTTTCTCCTTCTTCTTCTTTATCCTTTCTCTCTCTGTTCCTCGCCGCTGCAATCTTTTCTCCAAGACTTCTTCATCACTCTTTGCTACTGAGAACCCTAGTTTTCTTGATTTTCTTCTTTCATCTCCTCCTCACTGGTTACTACAGTAGCCGTTGTTACAGTCTCGTCGCCTTATCTCTCTTCGTCGAAAACCAAGTTCTACATTATTTTCGTTAATGGATTCTTCTCCCTCTATGACTGAGAAAAGGTCTGTTGATGATGTTTTTTCCGAGATTGATGTTTTTTCCCTTTCTTCTCTGTTTTCTTACGAGAGTCCCTCCGAGTACGATGTTCGTGCCATGAAATCTATCTTTCCTGATGATTCTCCTTCTGTTTCGTACAGGTCCGAGAGAAGGGTGAGAGATCTTTCCGACAAGGAGTTCGTTCAGCAGATGAAGGAAAAGTATGACCTTGGAAACTACGAAGTTACCCTGATCTCGGGACAAAACAGCCTCTTGAAGAAGTCTGATATGACGAAGCACGAGCAGTCGGTTGATTGCGTGGTCATCACTCAGGGCCAACTGGAGCTAGGCCTTCATCTTCCCCTGTACAACCCTAATAGCCCTTTTTATTATGAGGTTCTTTCCCATCTCAAGCCCTCTCGTGCTTTGGCTCAGTGGACTGGAAATACTTTCTGAATTATGAACGAATGGAGGGATCGTCGAGATGGTCACGGTTCTACTGCCGAGTGGTCGACCTACAAGTCCGAGGATGCTCCAGAATATATTGTTGCCAATTTCCTTGTCAATTATCGAGCTGGTACTTCCACCTTAGGCGATCTTGCTGGTTTTGCTATTAGTCCTCATCGGGTCAGAACTATGCCCGATGGTGTTGAAATGATGATGCTGGATGCCGATCCCATCGTCCAGGGTTCCAACAAGCGAGCCCGCCATTCTAATGATCCGATCTATCCCCGAGTTCCACTTCTCATCCGAGGCCCCATTCTACATGGTAGCTTCCCGTCGCCTACTTTTCCTGCCGAGCCCTATTCTTTTTGGGTTGTTAATGATGACAAGGCTGATAAGGTATGCGTTTTCTCCTTTGTTGTTGTTTGCTATCTTGTTAGCTTCGGGCGTCAACTGGTCACTTGTTATTGTTTTAAAATATCAGGGCGACTCTACCAAGGGAGCCGGATTGTCTAGGAAAAGAGGTGCTCGCACAAGGGTTGAGGAAAACCAGGGGAAGTTAACAAACATGATGATTTTCTTATAAGTACATGTACTTGCCCCTGTTTTTTGCCTTCACATGTTCTGACGAGGCACCTTGTGCAGAAACACCATAGGCGCGATGATGGTGATGTTGACGAGGTTGACCCCCAACCTATTATGCGTAATCCCCTCAGAGGTAAGCAAGTTTCTAAGCCACCGCCGAAGAGGGACCCAGTCATTGAACTTTCCGATGAAGATAAACTATTTGGTGAGAATATCTCGGGTGACAAAGGCGATGATCAAGGTGTGGGAGACCAGCAGGAGCCCTTGGAGACGCCCGTCGTAGAGAAGGTTGTTACTGATGTACCGGTAGAGCTTCTTCGTGTGCCCCAGATTATTGAGGGGTCATCTTCTGGCACTGCAATTTCGTTCACCGTCTCTGGCCCTATCATGAATTCTTTGGGTGCGCTTACTTCACCCGATTTTGGAGCGTATACCGAGGAAGAGATGTTGAATGCGGTGCCCCTCTATGGCGATATCGCCAAGACTCTTGACATAGTGGTGAGCGGCTCGTTTTAGCATAGTGGTGCCCCCTTATGATTTCTGTTCTTATTGTCGCTTACAATTTACTCGCGTTTACTTGTGTTAGATCCTGAACCGGGTGCTCTTAGATGCCGCAAGTCGCCTCAGAGAAAAGCAATTGTTAGAATCTCTCCAACTCCAGTTACAGAACGAAAGGAGCCGTGCGCGCGAGCTAGAAATTAAACTCGCCGATGCCCAAGGTATGTTACAATTCTGCGGCTCTTAACTTATGTTGATTGAGTTTATCGTGCCAACATCCTGAGTCGGGTATCCTTATGCTAGCCGAGGTAACTAGTGTAGGCTTAGAGCATCTTCATAGTTTAGGATCATGAAGAGGAAATGGGATATTGAGAAGGATTTAGTGGAGAATCTTCGTCGGCGAGTGGAAAACAAAGATGACAAAATAGATCGCCAGGCTGGAGAAATCGAAGATCTCGAGGAGGAACTAGAACAGTATCGTCAGTTTGAGTACGACCCGGCAGAGATAGACAATTTACGAGCTCACTTGGGCTCTTCCCAGCGCCTTGCTGCTGAACAAACTACTCTGGCCACGAACCTAGAGCAATGGGTAAAAACTTTGCAATTACAAAATCGAGACCTTCATGAAGATCGTCGACGAATATTGAGGGATAAAGACTCGGTGGAGCGAGCCAACCGGGACCTCCTGGGGAGAGTCGTCCAGCTCGACAAGGTTGCAAGAGAGAACTATAATGGAGTAGGTCGTAGCTTACAGTTCTTCAGTCGTCACGCAATCGCTTGATGGATGAGTGGATTGAACACAAGAAGTATTGCCCCAGTAACGAATTCAACGAGCAACACTATAACGAGTTAGCCACGAAGTTATCCAAGGCCGAGGATGAGTTATCCAAGTCGGTAGAGTCGCTTCAGTCAGTGTTACCAGCCCTTTCAGGTCTCTTAGATGATGTGTTGGGGCCGTTCCTTAGATTTGGATTACGTCTTATTCTTGAAAAATTGTTAAACCGTGTTTGATGAATAATGTTCTGTCTTTGTGATCTTGTAGCCGAGCAAAAATGTTCTCAGGAGCTGGATCTGGAGGTCCATCGATTGAAGCAGGTCGAGGTCGATTTGGGTTCCCATCTGACCGATGCCGAGGAAACCATTTCTCATCTTACCCAAAAACTCGAGGATGAACGCGTCTCCCATGCAGATGAGATAGATGAGAAGGTCCAGACGGGTATTGAGACGTGGGTGGAGAACAAACGGCGCGAGGTCGCACAGAAGAAGGCCGGCACTGTTCCTCCGAAGGCTTGAACTCCTCTTTTGTAGTGTTGCGTCACTAAGTTGCCCCTTTCCATCGGGTTGTAAATCGCTTTGAACACTTGTCCCCCTTTTTATTTCTGCTACACTGCTTGCTTGTTTTTATGGGGGTGTTGCGTCGCCGATGTTGTTTGTTTTTCGTCCGTTAAATTCTTCGTTTCGCATGGTTGCACGACATTTTCCGCACTTTCTTACTAGACGCATGACGCAATCGAATTATCGTTTGTTTCGCATGTTATTCCTGCAATTATTATTCAAGTAAGTTAGTATTTTAACCATTTCTGTCGAACACGCCCAACAAGGAGGGTCATCGGGCCCAATGCCATGTCCTGATTGGGGTATCTCATCACTATCTCTTTGGATTCAGTGGAAGGGTATCATTCAACCTAGTTCTAGGCCCGATATTCCCGAGAGGTTATCGACCAACCAGTCTCGGGAAAGTGGACACGGCCACCTGCGATGGGGGCGACCTTTCAAATGTAAGTAGGCCACCTAGCTGAGGAGACCTCGCGTCTCAACAACCTTTGGAACTGGCTTCCAACTACCAGAACCCTTAGGCTACCTCGGCACTTGCACACTGCCACTGCCCCGAGTACGAATAGCCATGCGATTATAAGGCACCTCGGCACTTCCATACTAGCATTGCCCCGAGTACGAATGCCCATTCGAGTGTAAGGCACCTCGGCACTTCCACACTGGCTTTGCCCCGAGTACGAATTCCCATTCGAGTGTAAGTCACCTCGGCACTTCCACACTGTCTTTGCCCCGAGTACGAATGACCATTAGTCGCTCACGTCCTATCTAATACCCCTCACGGTTTCAAAGAGATAGGAGACATGCATGCTTACCGTTTTTTCGTATCGCCCGTCAAGGATGGTAGAGTTTCAAAAACTTGATGTTCCATGGTTTGAGCTCTTTTGTTCCGTCGAGTCTCAGTAGTCGATACGATCCCTCTCCCGCCTTAGATTCAATTATATACGGCCCGCCCCACTTTGGTACTAGTTTTAAGCCCTTTTTGTCTCGCTCCCATTCAGCCAGGAATTTCAATACTTGTTCCCCTGGGTTAAATTATCTTGGTCGAACTCGCTTGTTGTATTCTCATTGTAACCTCCTTTGATAGTTTTCCATTTTTTGTAACACTACTTCCCTTGTTTCTTCCAGATGGTCGAGTTTAGCCAAAATTAGATTAGACGAGACGTTTCGGCTCCAAGCTTCTGTCCTTGTGGTAGGGATCATGCCTTCTATCGGTAAGATTGCCTCGGTTCCGTAGGTAAGCATAAACGGAGAGAATCCCGTAGCTTCCCTTCGTGTGGTTCTGTATGCCCATAGGACGTTATATATCTCCTCACACCAGTTGCCATATTCCCCATCCAGTTTCTTCTTCATGGTATCGGCGATAGTCTTATTAGTGATCTCGGCCTGCCCATTACTCTGGGGGTAAATCGGGGTAGCTTTGCTCTTTATGATGTTGTAAGTGTTGAACAGGAGATCAATGTTCTCGCCTTGTAGTTGCTTTCCATTATCCGAGATGATAGCTGCAGGGACCCCAAAGCGGAAAATGATATGTTCCCAAATAAATTTGAAAACGTCTTTGTCTCGGATATGCCTAAGTGGCGCTGCTTCTACCCATTTGGTAAAGTAATCCGTGGCCACGATCAAATACTTTTTTTTTCCCGGTTCCGACATGTAAGGGTCCGACTATGTCTACCCCCCACTTTGTGAAAGGCCATGGGCTTATAACTAAGTTCAAAGGTACTCCGAGAGCATAGATTTTCTTTCCGAAACGATGACATTCTTTACAAGCTTTCGCCATTTGCTTCGCATCTTCGTTCATGTACATCCAGAAGTAACCCATTGTCTTTGCCTTGGCCGATAAGCTTCTCCCCGAGCTATGATTTCCGGCCGCTCCATAATGTAATTCGTGCAGGATTATGTGGCCCTCTTATTTACTCAGACATCGTAGGAGGGGTCCCAAGTAAGACTTCCTATATAAAATCCCCTCCCACAGCTCGTAGGCGCCCGACTTGATTTTGATTTTGTTTATCTCGGGCCAGCCCTTGGGTAACTCACCCGTCTCTAAGTATTGATGTATCGGCTTTCTCCAGTCGCTATCTTTGTATCTCTCGGCTGTGTTAATGGCCACCTCGATCCGTACTTCTGTTGTTTCCGGGATAGACGGGATA
The DNA here is from genome assembly GCA_023529315.1 of Papaver bracteatum. Classification (NCBI taxonomy): domain Eukaryota; kingdom Viridiplantae; phylum Streptophyta; class Magnoliopsida; order Ranunculales; family Papaveraceae; genus Papaver; species Papaver bracteatum. Next base: position 726,501 of record JAJJWX010004500.1, read on the forward strand.
AGAAGCCTCATAACACGTATGCCTTCAATGCTCGAGTCTACCAGCTGTGAGGTGATGTACGATAGAGCGTCCGAGTGCCTGTTATATTTTCGGCAAATGTGGCGGAATATGATGTTGGGTATTTGTTTGATGTAAAATTGGGCGAGCTCCCAATACTTTTGCAGCACAGGATCGTGTGTAGCGTATTGGCCCGTAATTTGCTGGATTACTAACTGTGAGTCACTAGTCAGGCGGACCTCTTGCAGACCCATCTCCACAATTATTCGTAAGGCATGGATCACCGCTTCATACTCGGTGACGTTGTTTGTTGCCTTGAATTCTAGTCTGAACGAATGCACGGTCTTCTTCCCTTTTGGTGTGGTAAATACTAGTCCGAGGCCCGATCCTTCTTTGTTTGATGCCCCATCGACGAAGACCTCCCATCGTGTAGGGCTATTGGCGGCTAATAGGTCCGCTGGTTCCTCTTGTTCCTCCATCATTCCACGTACACCTTCTACCTCATCCTCATCACTAAGGGGGGAAATCTGCCAAGAAGTCGGCCACTACTTGCCCTTTGATCGTGGTTCTCGTCTCGTACACCACGTCATATTGTTTGATTATGGCTCCCCATTTGGAGATTCTCCCTGATCGCCTTGCACTATCCAAGACTGCTTCGATTGGAGATTTTGTGAGCACCCGTATTTGATGAGCTTGAATATATGTTCGGAGTTTATAGGCGGCAAAAGCTAGCGCGAGTACCATCTGTTCCATTATGGTATAGTTTATCTCAGCCGAACTTAATGTTTTACTAGTGAAATACACTGGCTTCTCCACACTTCCCTCTGATTTTACTAATACTGCGCTAATGGCGTATGGTGTCTCCCCTAAGTATAGGGTGAGGATTTCTGACGGCTCGGGCCTCTGAAGAACCGGGAGGCTATCTAGATGTAACTTGATATTTTGAAAGGACTCTTCGCTGGCGTCAGTCCATTGGAATTTTTCTCCTTTATTCAAAATGTCGTAAAAAGCCTTGCATTTGTCCGACGACCGTGACACGAATCGCCCCAATGCCGCTATGCAACCATTTAGTTTCTGCACATCTTTTACTGTCGCGGGAGATGGAATTTCAAGGACTGCCCGAACCTTCTCGGGATCCGCTTCTATTCCTCTGGGGGTGATGATATACCCTAAGAATTTCCATGATGTGACCCAGAAGTCGTACTTGGCGGGATTAATCTTCATCTTGTGTTTCCTCATTGTTTGAAAAATCTCCCGAAGGTCTCGGACATGGTCCTTAGCGCGACGACTCTTGACTAACATGTCATCCACGTAGATTTCTATGGTGTCGTGAATCTTATCTTCAAACATGTCGCCTACCAATCTCTGGTATGTAGCCCCATCATTTTTAAGTCCGAATGGAATTTTGGTATAACAATACAATCCCCTCGGTGTGAAGAAAGAAGTATGCTCTTGCTCCTCGTGCGCCAATGGTATTTGGTTGTAGCCCATGTATCCATCCATTAAGGTAATCGCCTTGTATACGACTATCGATTCTACTAAATGATCTATGATGGGGAGGAAGAAACTGTCCTTCGGGCAGGCCTTGTTCAAGTCGCTGAAATCAATACATATTCTGACTCCTCCTTTCTTTTTCGGCACCACGACCATGTTAGATATCCACTGTGGGTAGTGAGATTTCCTTATTATTCTGGATTCCTGTAGTTTCTTCAGCTCGGCCTCGACTACTGCCTGTAATTCTGGTGCGATGCGCCTCATTTTTTGTCTAACTGGTTTGAACCTCGAATCAATCTTTAAGTGGTGACAGCAGACCTTCGGGTCAATTCCCTCCAAATCGCGCACTTCCCAGGAAAATGTGTCTAAGTTTTCCCTTAATACCTCCATGAGTTGACTTGCTTGTTCGTATGATAACAATGTCCCGATCCTTACTACCTTTGGAACCTCTACCGTCCCCAAGTTTACTTCCCGAGTCGGTTCGACCGTCGAAAAATTTGATTTGTTCTCCCAGAAGATAGCCGCTTCCTTTGATTGCTATAAAGGGTCTTGCTCTTGGGTCTCATATGCCATGACCACTTGTGAAATCACCTCTTCCAATTCCTTTGCAGCTTTTATTTCCTCGTCTTTACTCTTCTCTCGCCTTTGCCAAGCTCGCCGATCCTCATTAATTTTTGCATCCACTTGCATACATTGTCGTGCTGCTTGGGAGTCGCCAATAACTTCAGCTATTCCATTGCAAGTTGGGAACCTTAATCTCTGATGGTATGCCGATGCTACCCCTTTAATTCCAGCGATCTATGGCCGCCCGATAATTGCTTCATAAGGTGAGGCGACGTCGACCACACAAAAGGTAGTTAGTGTGTCGAGGAAGCCTCCACCATCCGAAACCCTTAGGGTTACCTCGCCCCTGGGGATAGTTATTGTGCCATTGAAGCCGTAGATGCGATACGTTGAGGGGACGAGCATGTCGCCTGATAGTTTCATTCTTCTGAACGTGACGTAGAATAACACCTCGACTGAGCTTCCGCTATCCACAAGAATCCTTCTTACTCCCCAATTTTCGATCAGTAAGGTGATGACCAATGGGTCACTGTGTGCTTGTCCATTTGCTGGGACATCCTTAGCCGAGAACTAAATGGGTTTCACCATCCAAGGTTCCATAGGTAGGGACTTAGCTACGCTAAATATTTCCTTACCATCACGATCCCTTTTATGGATCCTAGAAGTAATTACTGGGCCGAGAGTGTAGTCTTGAATAGCCGAGTGTGAAATGGTGCTCATGAACTGAGTTGTTCTATCGATGCGGACTTGATGAACTGGTGCATCGGGTGTTGCTGTCGGCTATGGTGGATGTCGGAAAAATTTCCTCAAATACCCATCTCGGATGAGATGCTGAACGATATATTTTACTTCTCGGCATTTGTTGGTGGAATGGCCCCTATACTGATGGTAGTGACAGTATTCGGGGTGATCCCTGGTCTCTTTGAACTGAACTCCCCTCGACGCTGGGTATTTGATATCGTTTCTATTCTCGACTTCCTTGAATACCTCCTCCAAAGGAGCATTTAGGGGGGTATACGATCGGGCTTCCTGCCTCGGCTTTTTCCATTTAGAAATCCACTCTCTCTTTGCACTGCTTCTCGGGGGTGGATCCGATCTCTTTTCTGGTCGCCTAATAGGGTCGTCTGTGACCGTTTTAGCTGCAGTAACCGCTTCAGCATTATCTTCTTGTATTCCTCTATCTCTTGACTCGGCCTGAATTTCTTCCAAAGCGATGTAATGCTCCTGCATTTTTCTCATCTCCTTTAAGGTTTTCGGTTTCTCGGAGAACATGGATATCCAGATGGGGTCCGATCTCCCTAACGCGTTTTCAAACCCAAAGATGGCCTGATCCACCGGCACCTTCCCAATGTCACTACATAGCTTCCTCCACCTATCGGTCAGGGTTCTTAAGGGCTCCCTGAATCTTCAGGCGAGGGTAAACAACTTGTTCAATCTGGGCCGAGGTCGACTGTTGTGCATGTAGGTCTCAAGGAAGGCTTCGACTAACATCTCATACCCATTAATCTACCCAGGTGGAAGCGAAGAGAACCAGTCTCGTGCCTCGCCCTCCAGGCTAGCTGGAAAGAATTTACACATGACTACCGGGTTGTTCTTCCATTAGATTAGTGACATGGTGTACATATTCATATACTCGATCGCATCTCCTGTTCCGTCGAACCTAGAAGGAAATGTAGGTAATATACACTTTGGTGGGAACGGCATTTGTTCGAGTTCTTGAGAGAAGGGCGTCTTTTCGGCTTCGCTCATGATTTCTGCCAATTTGTTCTCTTCGACTCTTCCCGAGAGCTCTTTGATTTTTTCCTCCAATTCCTTAAATTTAGCCTTTGTTGCTCGATCATGTCGCCCGTCCCTTCCTCGCCTGTCATTGTCAGTGGACGAGTCCTCGGGTGGCCCATATCTTTGCGCGGGGGGTACCGGAGGCGATGGTGGCTGACCTGATCGGCCGGACTGATTAGGGTTGCTCGGCCCCATCATAGGTGGCGTGTGACCTGATCGGTCATGGTAAATCGATGTTCCTCGGCTGGAAGAGCCTCTTGATCTGGTTCGATGATTTCTCAACTGATAGTTCTCATACTCCAAAGAGAGTTTCCGTTGTTGGAGCTCTCTTAGTACCGCTTCTTGTCTCCTTTGACTCTCCAAAATGGCCAATAATGTCGGGTCCGTGCTTTCATGACTAGAATGCCCATTTGGGTTGTGCGGTCGAGGCTGTAATGGTACAGAAAGGGGTGGAGGTGGTATTATCGGACTGGTTACATGGCCAACCGTGTGAACAAGTGTTGGGCCGATGTTGCTAGCTGTTCCTCGTCCCAGCTGAATCTGCCTGAGATGCTCTTGCTCTTTCGCTAGGGCTTCCTGGTACTCAACTTGCTGCCTTTCTCTTTGTCTCTGGGCTTGCTCTGCAAGAGTTACCTCATCGTCATCGGTATCTGAAGCTGTGAGTCCATCAACTTGTTCAACTCTTCTTTGAGTCAAAATAACTTGGTCCAAGGGTAGAGTGTTATCGTCTCGCCCCAGATCGACATCCTCATCGACAATTGGCATTCCTCGCGCAGCTGCATGAGATTCCTCGGGCGGTGGTTGTCGACTGTCTTCTTGCCTCGGCCCAGTTACCCTTTCCTGCATGCTGCTGCTAGTTACTGTACGATTCCTCAACATCCTTCTCATTCCTGAAGTGCTATCCATAGGGTACGTCGCGTAGTTATCCGAGTATCGCCCCAACATACGTCAGCAAATACAAAGAACACCTTACTTTGACCTGACTTTTGGAACATAAGTTCAATCAAAAGACCAAAAAGTTCGACTGACACCACAATTACTACTTCGCCTGTTCTTGCCGACACAAAGTTTCTTCCTATTACTCAGGTGGGTCCACCTATCTATCCTGTTTTGGTCCTACGCTGAATTTGAGTCAGGTTTTTCTCATTTGTCCTTATCTATCCGTATGACGTCGCTTTCAGTACCCGACCTATGTATTTAAGTTAGTTTGTCCTTTGTTTTATATGCTCCAAATCATTATGCACATGATGCTTAAATGGTACGGCACGCAACCCCAAGATTCAAACTAAGTTTGTGCTAGCTCCACTTTCTCGAGACCTAATCATGACCTTTCCGACAACTTATGTTACACCGCCGGCAAAATCTCCAAACGGTTAGCAGATTAACACACGAGGAGATATCTAAAACGTGTACCCTTGGTAAATCTAAACGCTCAACTCCATACATTAGCTAGAGAACAATTTGTTTAACATTACAGATCACTCAACTATCGGAAACAAACAGTCGTCCTTTCAACAAATTCTTCATCTAGCTTCTAACCCGAACTGTTAGTCGCTGGTGAGCTTATGAAGATTCTTTGCTGATCGAACTGTTGACGGGCGAAGAAAATATGAGAACTGCTACTTCCGAAGACACTACTACCGCTCTAACTTTACATGCACAACAAATGACTCAAAGAAAACATCATTTAGACCAACAGAGTTCATCGTAGCTTCAACTACAACACGTTAACGTGTATTTATGAGCTTTTGATCGTCTCTGGAGGTTTTCACGGCAAGGTATCCGGAGATATTAGTCGGATCCCCTTAGATGGCACCAGAATGTAGATGTATTTTACTACCAACTACATCCAAAGGATAGAAACCTTCTACTCAAGTCAAATGAAAGTAAACACTCAAAAATGAACACAAGATATACGTGGTTTGGTATGATTACCTACGTCCACGGGGGTGAAAGGATGAATCTTATTACTTCAAGGTGTTACAAAGGTGTTTCTCTTAGCCGGATTTCCTTACAAAATGAACTTACTTCTAACTCTCTTCTCCTTGGTGTAAACTCGAGTTTCTCTCTCTCTCTCCCAAACTTACAACCTACCTCTCTTGGATACAAGTCACTCTATTTATATGAGAAGTTCCATACAACCAAGTTAGGGTGTGGGTCATGTTGCATCTATTATGAAGTTATGTGATCGGGCCTGCTTATGTCGCCCCTTCTTATATGCGCATGGCCGATGCATCTTTATTCCTTCGTTTGTCTCTTATCCGAGCTGACCTCTTCGGGTGTTCTCTTGGCACGATATCGCATGTCTTATATGTCGCCTCAGCGGTGGGCCGATGTGATATGTAATTTCTTATCCTTTTTACCGTAGCACCTCGTTTGACCCACCTTGTCTTGTCTTGTCAGCTCTGTCAGAAACCTGGGGTCAAGTCTTGTCCGACAGCTGTAGAGCGATCACGCCCGATCCACGTGGCTCCTCAAATCTCGCGCCTGCTGATCTTCCTTCTATGCTTCGCGTATCTTCGTTTTTAGGTGCACCAAGGCTTAAGATGTTGCCACCTGGATCTGTGGATAATTTACACCTACAATGATGTATCACCGATAAAAACCAGCAGGGCCGTCTTAGGCACTTGGCCGTATAAGCGGCCGCCTAGAGCCCCAAAATATTGGGGGCCCAATTTTTTTTGTTATAGGTAATATGTGACAATTATAAGTGTTACGAAGCTGTTTTGTAACAGTTATTTAAATTATTACTAAGTTTTAGAAATGCTGTGACAATTATAATTGTTACTAAATGTTTTGAAACATCTATACAACTATTACTAAGTTTCTGTTTTATGAATCAATATTTCATTTTAGGTGTATTTTATGTTAATTTACGAGCTTAAAACCTCAAAATCCAACCAAAAAGATTGAAAAATTTTAGGCGGCCTTCGGCCGCATAGACAGTTCAAAGTTATCGTGTTAAATATATTGATGTATCTTCCCCTAAATTAAAATTATGACTCTGTCTTTGATTTGATAACCTATATAAATACTCCATATTTTAAGTTCTCCTGGACCACCCCGAAATGATAAGACGGCCCTGAAAACCGGTATTATCTTTTGTATAGGTGTATTGATACGATACCGATATACGATATTAACTACTTTGCTATCGAGGTGATGGATGTTACTTGCTTCTTCATAAAATCTATCAAAATATTTTACAAACGTGTTCCCCGTTTGCTGGCAACCATTGATAGCGGCTCTTGGAAGGTATACATAATTCTCACCAATTGATCCATCTTCATTCATTATAAATGTAGTTGCAGGAATTCCCACACTACACCCTTGTTAAGATTCTATAGAAATCTATTGGAAATCAATTAAACTTCAAAGATTTAAATGACACTTTACTATTCAAATCTCAAAAATGTTTACAGAATTAGAAGAAATCAAGATTACAAATATTCTTTTGAAATTTCTCTCTCCTCAAGACTCTTTCAACTCTCAAAAATACATCATCATTTTCTGGATCTATCGAGCCCTTTATATAGGGATTTACATAATGGATGACAGCTAAGTTTTCCTCCTATTTCGGATCTATTCTGCGATCTCATCGCAATTACTATAATATTCTTTATCGCAAGAACGATGTCCATCGTAGGATCAACGTATTCTTCTTTTACTTCTTTCATCGTCAGTTTCTTTTGAGTATTCTGTGACGCTCGTGAGATGTTGTTAAAGAATTGGTAGTGACACTCGCAGAAGCGTTGTTAATATCGTAGGAATAGTGTTGTAGCGATATTCTGGTCCTACATCTTGCCTCTTCTCATGTCTTTTCTGCGAAGAAGAGAAGATCATGAGAACCAATATTCTTTATTACCCTCGCAGCTTTTTTCCCTTTTATACTTTCTCCTCGACAAGATTCCATTAATCTAGCCTTTCTTACACGTGTTGTGAATTCCTCCATTTACTGACACGTCTCTGCTCAATGGGCCCACATTCTTTTGCCTATAAAAGGTAGGACTAAATTTCAAAACTAATTTTCTTCTTCTGTTTCTTCATCTTCTTCATTTGTCTACTTCGTCTTCCGTATGCAACTTTCTTCTTCTTCATATTCTTCTGCTACTGTTCTAATGGAGTCACCAAGGTATGTTTCTTGACTTATGACATTTATTTAAGCCAATTTTTACTTTCATTCTCCAATCTTTCTTATTTGATTCCTTATAATTTCCATGTTGTGTCTTCTTTTCAGCGGAACTAAACAATCCACGACTCAAAACCCTAACACTCGCAAAAGACTAGTAGAGAAGAAAAATAGGAGTTCTGCGAATGATAAGGTAGTAAGAAACATATTCTATTTCCTAATAACAATATTGTTGCCTCTGTTTCTTATCTGATTTATTGTTCGCAGAATGACGAGAACCCTGTTAAGCCTCCCAAAAGATCTCGCCACTTTAATACACTTGGAGAGGATCTTATTATGCCCACATTAACATCCGTGAGGATTACTCCCACACCATCGCAACCAAATCTTTCTACTTTTGTTTGCTAGAATATCGATACCCATACTTCTACTTCTTCTGACCCTTTAACAGATCAGGATTCTAAAATTGCTGTGACTGAGACTCCTTATAGTCCTTTACGGCCTTCAACTGTTGTTTTTCCACATACTCCTCCTGAAAACTCAACCATCACAAATGATTGTCAACTTTCTCTCATTACTACTTCTTCTTTTACACCCCTTCCTTTATCAAACGAAACTTTTGCAGGTGTTGATGTTGCTTTTAAAATCTTGTCTAACATTTTAGACAATGCTAGAAAGTCTTCCACTGACCCTCTCCAGCATGAAGCTTGCGAGACTCTACTCAAGTATTTTGGCTCTGATGATAATACTTCGCGAGTGTCTTTGGAAAATGAGATTGAAGCTCTGAGGAAAAGCCTTCAAGCTAAAACTGCTGAATGTGATACTTTGAATCACATGCTTCGCAACTCTTCTCTTGACTGCGAGAATCTTCGCAGAAAAAATGACGAGCTGAAAGGTATATTTTTCTTGCCTCTGCTCTTTTGTTTTTCTGTTTTATTTACATATTTTCTGTACTCAAGCTTCCTTCTTAAATTTTTGATTCATATATTAGTTTCAAATCGGACTCGTTTTATAGAAAGACTCAAATTTGAATCTATTGCTGAAGAAGCTCGCATTGAAAGAGATTCTTGGATTAAATCAACATACTAGACTAGACAATATTTACACTTATTCAATTGATCACATAAATAATCTTACTAATGAGAATAATCAACTATTGCAAAGGCATAATTTATTAAGTGGTGAGGTTGATCGCCTCTCATATTTGTTTTTTAAGGCTAATTTGGCGATGGAATATTTATCAGATGAGAATAAAACCTTGTACCAAGAAAAACATAGATTTTCAAGCTTGATGGCAATTTCCTCGCAGCAATTAAGTAATCTTCAAAGAATATGTAATAATCAAGAGCAATCTCTTCACTCTCTTAAGAATGAGCTCAAGGAATTAACTGAATCATTTGCTGTCGAGAAGGATAAACTTATCAAGGGTAGATTAACTCTTAGTTTAAGAGCCAGCGAACTTCAAGACCAATACTCTCAATTAAAGTAATCTCATTCTTTATTAGCAAAGGAAAACTCATATCTTCGCAACAAAGAAGAAAGCATGAAATCTCGTATGAAGGGTATGGTTGGTGATAAATTCGATGATGCCATGAATCAATGGGAGAACTGTTTATTTGCATTAATCCAAAACTTAACCTCGCAAAAATAAGGTAGTCAATTGACTGCCTCTCTTGTTAATCTTCTTATAAAATTTTGTGTTATATTCCTTGTGAAAATTTTGTCTAACTGATCTTTTATTATTTTGTTGCTCGCAGAGTCCGAAATAAATCTTCATTCTACCATTACTGATCTGACCGCTAAATTGGATAAAGCACGCAAAGAAAATAAGTCTCTTGTTTCCAATTATCTTGATTCTCGCGACAAACCAGAAAGAAGACTTGATTATCTCGAGTATTTTAAAAATATAGAGATTAGGAATCGTGATAGAAGTTTCCTTCGCAAGGTCCACCTCAGTGCTGAAGTTCTTGTGAACGAGATTCTGCTCTCCAATTCTCTCCTTCCTGTAATTGTTCCTCCTCTAAAGGTTGATGGTAATGAAATTCCTCTTCCCATGGATGAAGATTTAGATTTTACTAACGATGAGGAAAATACCACTCAAGAAGATGGTGAAGAAGAAGAAAAAAGAAGTCCTCCCAAAGAAGCAGCTGCGGGTAGCGAAGCAAATGTTGATGAAGGGTAAAAAGAAGGAGAGACTCATGATGAGAAGGATGCTAAAGAAGCTGATAACTCAGGCAGAAATAATGAATCTAACGAGCAAGAAGAATAAATCTGGCGAAGCCACCGCTGAAACTTGAATTTTATCTTTGCTTTCCTTTTCTTCTTCTTTCTTGCGAGCGATGTAATTTTTGAGACCTTTTAGAACTTACCTTTCAAATTAGCTTACTTTGAATATTTTTCAAGGAAGATGATGAAATCTTACTTCTCTATTCCCTTACTTTCCCTTCATTATCTTTCTTGAAATGGTGAATCATTTTCTGTATCTTCTTTAAGGAATTGTGTTGTTGCATTGTTCGCGAAAGTATGAATATATTAGCGATACAATGAATATTGCTGCGATATTCTGAAAAATTCTGAAGTAATCTGCAATGTGAAGAATTTGCCTTCTTATATATGGTTATGTGATGAATGAATACTTCATGAAATCTTACAATGGAATAGTTAATTGGTAAGATTATTCTTTTGGTCTTATTTTGCCTTCCTAGGTAAAGGTCTTATTTTGCCAAACTTTTTCTGTCTGCGACAAAATCGCAGGATTTCTTAACATTTGCATGTAAAGACCCTTTGATCTTGTCTTATCCATGTTTTTTCAAAATCTTTGCGACAATATGATAAGTATAAACTCTCTGTCAAGAATTTAGCCTTATGACATTGTCGTCTTGCGATGAAATCGCAGGACGTTTTTACACTTTCATGTAAAAACCCATTGATCTCATCTTAACTTTTGGCTTGTTGCCTCTATATAATTTACGTCACGCGATAATATGACAGGCCTAAATGTTCTTGCGATCATAAAGCCCCATGACATTGCCGTCTTAAGACACTTATCAGCTCCCTAATGGAGGGTGCCGCCCTTATCTTCCCCCTGGTTGCCCCTTCAAGGAGGGCACATCGGCCATACAAGACTAGATCCTCCCATCCAGATTTACCAACAACCAGCTATTTTCGCAGCCTCTTGTCCTTTATGCCTATATGGCTTATAGTTACAAGACTGCACCCTAAGTAGGGTTTTCTTCAGGCCAAGTGCATCGTAGCCAAGACTTACCAAGAATGGCAAGGGAGTTTCGTACGCCCTTGGCACCCTTGGCTCAACCGTGTACCTCGGCGCCTTGGTCATACTTTGCACTTCTTGGAAGAGATTCTCGGTCGTCCAACCAGGGTATAACCATATATAGTTGGAATCCAAGATCTCTCTCCCGGATAGGTTTTCTTTAACCCCAACATTTGCATGACTTAGGATCCATTAGCGGTATAACCTTACCCCTGAATCATGTCAAGAGATACCCCCTCCTATGACGCTCTTTTAGGTCTTACATTTGCCTCTTACGAAATTTTATTCGCGAACTAGGGTGCACGCCATAAAGGTTTGTCCCATTCTTTAATCTCTGCGAAATTTTATTCGCTTTTCTTGCGATGATGCTCGCTGTCATTGTTGCGCTTTGTTATCAGAAGAATTTTTAAATTTTATAAGATAGAGAAGAATTTATTATCTGTGTTATCATATAACATACCAGTATTTCTTATTTCGCAGAATATGTTATTGATAATACCTCTTCAGAAATAATCTATTCCATGGTCTATCGAGTCTTTGACCAACATCTCTTCCTTCAGGATCCATTAGTTTGTATGCCCCTGTTCCAACTAACTCTTTAATGATGTATGGTCCATCCCATTTTCTCGCCAATTTTCTACCACTTTCTCGCTGATAACTAGGCGTTTCTCGCAGTACTAAATCACTAGGTTGGAATTCGCGCTTCTTAACACGTTTGTTGTACTCGCGAGATAATCTGTGTTGATAATTCTCCATATGTTGTAAAGTTTGTTCTCTTTTTTCTTCTAATTTATCCAACTTATATAGTATCATACCGGCACTTAAATTTATTTCCCATGCTTCTCTTTTTGTTGTAGGAATAACAACTTCTGTTGGTAATACAGCTTCTACCCCATATGTCAAACAAAATGGTGACATTCCAGTTGCTTCTCATCTAGTTGTGTTGTAAGCCCATATTGCATTATGTACTTGCTCTCACCATGCTCTGTGGTATCCTTCTAACTTCTTTTCAAGATGTCTGTGATTGTTTTATTAGTTGCCTCAGCCTGACCATTTGCTTGTGGGTATAAAGGAGTAGACTTTCCACATTTTTATCTTAAATGCGTTGAGTAAAAATTCTATATTCTGTCCCTCAAACTGCTTCCCATTATCAGATACTAATTGTGCTGGAATCCCAAATCTGCAGATGATATTTTCAAAGATGAATGTAAAAATATCTTTATCGCGAATATGTTGTACTGCCTTTGCTTCTCCCCATTTTGTGAAATAATCTGTTGCGACAATCAAATATCTTCTTTGTCCGAATGGTACAAATGGTCCCACAATATCTAACCCCCATTTCCCAAAAGGCCATACACTTGTTGAAGATGATAATGGTGCTCCTGGTGCATGTATCTTTTTTCCGTATCGCTGGCAATCCTCGCAACGCCTTGAAAGTTGTTTTGCATCCTCATGCATATACGACCAGTAATAACCCTGCATTTTTGTTCTATATGCTAAAGATCTTCCTCCACTGTGATTACCAGCATCACCACTATGTAACATCTTTAATATTTTTTGTCCTTCTTCTCTCGTCAAACATCTTAGCGATGGTATGTTAAAAGATCTGCGATATAACACTCCATCTCTTAGCTCATAATTGGTTGCCATACTTTTTAGCTTGTGTGCTTCTAATATATTTCTTGGAATTTCTCCTCTCGCCAAATATGGATGAAGATCTGCTCTCCAATCTGTGATATTGCTCGTAGGTTCTCCCTCGCCAGCTTCTACCATCATTACATCTGTCTCTTCTTCTTCTTTGTTTATCGATGGAAATGAAAGTGTTTGAATTTTTTTTCACCTCGCTAATGGATTTGTCATCATACTAGATATGAAAGCGAAAGAATCTACGAGTCTATTATCTTTCCTTGATATGTGTCTCCATTTTATTTTTGGAATTCTCGCAGATAATTCTTCAACGAGTCTTTTGTACTTTCTCAGAGATGGTTCATTTGTTGTATACTCTCATTTTATCTGACGAATAACCAATTGTGAATCGCTGGTGATTCTGGCATTTTCCAAATTCATTTCTATCGCGAATTTTAAAGCATGAATCACAGCTTCATACTCTGTCTCATTATTAGTGGATGCAAATTCTAATCTAAATGAAAAAGCTGTTTTCTCTCCTTCTGGCGATATGAAAACAACTCCAATTCCATTTCCTTCTCCGTTTGATGATCCATCCACTAATATTTCCCATCTGTTGGGTTCTGTTAATAGCTCTTTTGGATCTCCGCATTCCTCTTCTACATCCATCATTTCTTCCACAGCTTCATCATCCTCCAAAGGAAATTCGGCCAAGAACTCTGCGATGACTTGGGATTTTGGAGAAGATATAATTTCATATTGGATATCAAAGTGTCCTACTTGTGCGTTCCATCATTCAACCCTGCCTGATCTTTTTGAATTTTTCATTACTAACTCAATGGGTACCTTTGTTAATACTTTGATTTTATGTGCTTGAAAATAAATACGAAGCTTGAAAGTCGCATGTACCAATGCTAGAATTAACTTCTCAATCTTGGAATAATTTCTCTCTGCAGAATTGAATGTTTTGATGATATAGTAGATTAGTTTTTCTACTCCTTCATCTACTCGCAGCAATACTGCACTTAGCGCGTATGTGGTTGTCGCGAGATAGATCAATAATTCTTCTCCTGGTTCAGCCTTTTGTAAAATAAATACATTCACTAAATGTTCTTTAATTCCTTGAAAAGCCCTTTCACATTCATCCTTCCACTTGAATTTTGTTCCCTTCTTCAATATGTCGAAAAAATGTTTGCACTTATCTGAAGATCGCGAAATGAACCTCCCTAGCGAGGCTAAGAGTCCATTCAATTTTCGTACATCTTTTATTGTTGCAGGTGTTGGCATATCGCGAATTTCTTGTACCTTTTATGGATCAACTTGTATTCCTTATTTTGATACAATATACCCCAAAAATTTCCCTGAAGTTACTACAAAGGTACACTTATCATGATTCACTTTAATATTGAATTGCCGCATTTGATCGAAAATCTCTTTCAAATCTTGCACATGATTCTCGGCTTCTTTGCTTTTGATCAGCATATCATCTACATAAACTTCTAATGTTTTGTGGATCCATTTTGCAAACACCTTCTCTACCATTCTTTGGTATGTTGCTCCAGCATTTCTCAAACCAAATGGCATCTTTGGCGTAACAATACAAACCTCTTGGAGCAAAAAATGATGTATGTTCTTGATCTTCTTCAGCGAGAGGAATTTGGTTATATCCTTTATATCCATCCAGTGATGATATTCTTGCATTTCCCGCTGCTGATTCAACCATTTGTGGGATATCTGGCAATGGAAAACTATCTTTTGGACAAGCCTTGTTTAAATCAGTAAAATCTATACAAATTCTTATCCCTTTGTTCTTCTTCGGGACCACCACCATATTTGCAATCCATTATGGATATTTTGCTTGCCTTATAATTCCTGCATCAAGCATTTTCTGTAGTTCTTCCTCTATTTGAGAATGGTATGTTGTTGCGATTTTTCTTATTCTTTGCTTGAATGGTCTTACATTTTTGTTGATTTCTAATTTATGACATGCTATTGACGGATCTATCCCTGGCATCTCGTCCATACTCCACGCGAAGATATCTGCATACTCTCGCAAAAGATTTATAGTTCTTTCTTCCTCATTTGCCTACATTCTAGTCTCAATTTTCAGCATTTTAGGCTCTTCTTTACTCCCAATATTTATTTCCTTTGTTGGTTCCGCTGCGACATAACTGGCTTCAGGTTCTCCCATTGGTGTTGGTGCTTTCAGAATTCTCGCGAATTCATCTTCTTCTTGTGGGATTTCACTGGGTATTCCTTTTCCTTCTTTTGCTCTTATCATGTAAACTTTAAATTCTTCTTCCTTTTTTGACTCTCTCGCCAGTTATCTGCGAGCTTTTCGCAACTTTGGACGGTTTTCACAATTTTTCACTTCAATTTGGTAACATAATTTTGCAAAATCCGTATCTCCTCTAATTTCTTCGATTCCACTGGGCATAGGAAATTTAATGCACTGGTGCAATGTTGATGCTACGGCTTTGATTGCATGTATCCAAGGTCTTCCCAATATCATATTGTACGGAGATTCCACATCTACCACACATAATGATATTTGTGTTTCAATTTCTCCTAGTGGAATTCGTACCACTATCTCGACTTTAGGTTTTGTTATAGACTTTCCAAAGCCATGAACATAATATGTTGAATGAGACATTTCTTCATCCTTATATCCCATTTTCTTGAAGGTATGATAAAATATCATGTCTACAGAACTTCCCGTGTCTACCAAAGTTCTATTCATAGCCCATTCTTCTACAGATTTTATTGATTTCTCCTTTCTCATTGGTATAGTGGTTACTGTGACCACCAATGGAGATGTATGACTTAAATCTTCTTCTGGTATTTCTACTGCTGTAAACGTGATTTATTGTTTTTCCCAATCTTTCAATGATGATATCTTCTCCATTGTCATAATCTTCCTTCCTTAAAAATCTCGTTTATGTATCTTCCCCTTAATGTTTTCATGAAATCTATCAACCATTGATCTTGTTACCATATCACATTCCAATTTTCTACAATCCTTTTTGATTCTGATCATCCTTCCTTCAATTATCTCACCTATTTACTTTTCTTAATCTTGAATAATTCTTATCTTCTTCCTCGATTTTTCTTCGATTTTCGTTAATTCATTCCCTGTTTCGGGCGCCAAAATGTAGTTGCAGGAATTCCCACACTACACCCTTGTTAAGATTCTATAGAAATCTATTAGAAATCAATTAAACTTCAAAGATTTAAACGACACTTTACTATTCAAATCTCAGAAATGTTTACAGAATTAGAAGAAATCAAGATTACAAATATTCTCTTGAAATTTCTCTCTCCTCAAGACTCTTTCAACTCTCAAAAATACATCATCCTTTTCTGGATCTATCGAGCCCTTTATATAAGGATTTACATAATGGATGACAGCTAAGTTTTTCTCCTATTTCGGATCTATTCTGCGATCTCATCGCAATTACTACAATATTCTTTATCGCGAATACAATGTCCATCGCAGGATAAACGTATTCTTCTTTTACTTCTTTCATCGTCAGTTTCTTTTGAGTATTCTGTGACGCTCATGAGATGTTGTTAAAGAATTGGTAGTGACGCTCGCAGAAGTGTTGTTAATATCGCAGGAATAGTTTTGTAGCGATATTCTGGTCCTACAATAAACTTGATACCGTCCTGATCAAAACAAACAAAAAGGGAAAAAAAACGTTATTATCAAAACCAATGACCCATTTTCCGTTATTGGAAGGCGTTGAGAACGGCTTGATATTTTAGATGCATATATAGATTTTGGGAAATTCTTTGGGAGATTGGAGGTGGTGCAGGATACTATTGTCGGTCAGTGATTTCTAGGATGCCCACCTAATAGTCTAGAAGCAAAATTTAACAAAACAAAAAAGTGTGATGGAAGTGAATGAAATATAAATATTTATTAAGGTTTTTCTTAAATATAACCCACACATTTATTAAGAACGCGTAATTGGGGGATATCAAAACTAATTGGGGGATATAGCTACAGGACAAAAACGGTGTCCCAATAGCAAGTTTGGGTGACCCCCTATGTAATTATTTTTTTAATTCTTAATCTAGCCCTCACTAATCCTAATTAGTGATTAATTTTAATTAGTAAATTCTTCGGTATTTGGGGGATAGATTAGTTTGATTTTTTATTTTAATTTGTGTGAGTGAGTAGTAGAAGGAGGGAAAAAAAATTGAGTGAAATTTTTTTTTGAAAATGGAAGATGATTGTGATGAGAGAATTGCTGCTAAGAGGTTGAAAATTTGACTTTTTTTCTTTGAATCCACCATTGTTGCAACTGAAAAAACTCGGTGCCGGCATGGTATTTAACCAAAAAAACATGCCGGCATTTGTCGGAAATTTTCAAAAATTGTTTGCCACTATCCGGGGGGGTTCGGGATAGTTATCTAATTTTCAGTCTCGTTACAAATTTTTAACAAAGTCTCGTTACAAATTTTTTCAGTGAATTGATCTTCAAAACCTTTTTTTTTTGTTATAATCAGTCCACTTCCGGCACAGTTATCTAATTTTCGAGCATGCCGGAACTACTTCCGGCATGGTTTTGGATTAAATTTCTATGTCAGAACATGAAGAAAAGTATCCAAAAGATTGATTTTTTTTTCACTTGACTACCGGCATGGATAGTATAATTTTCTAGCATGCCGGAACTCAGTACCGGCGTGGTCTTCATCCTAAATTTCTATGACGGCACATGATGAAAAGTATTCAGAAAATTGATTTTTTTTTCACTTGACTACCGGCATTAATAGATTTATATCGAGCGTGCCGGAATTTAGTTCCGGCATTGAATTACATCAATTCCGGCATGGTCTTCATCACTTCCGGTGTGACCTTCATCATTCCCGACATGTTCTTCATCACTTCCGGCATGGTCTTCATCAATTCCGGCATGGTCTTCATCACTTTCAGCATGATCTTCATCACTTCCGAATTAAGAAAAAAAAAATCGTTTCCAAAGTGAGGAGCCGGCTAGAATTTGATAGGGAGTGGGAGAGTTTAGAATTTGAAAGGGAATGGGTATATTTGGGTTTCAAAGCTCTAACCCTAAAAGAGATTAATAAGAGGTGAAGATGAAAATGGGGGATATGATTTTGTTTTTTGTTTTTTGATTTTAAGTTTTTTAATTTTTATTTTGAAGGAAGGTTATTTTAGTATTTTCTTATCCAAAAGTCACCCCTTAACAGACACTATGGGTTGGGGGAAGTAATTCATATCCCCCAATTAATAAATGTATCCCCCAATTGCGCGTTCTTAATTCTTCATTAACCATAGCCCAAAAAGTTTAAGTTAAAATAAAAAGTTTAAGTTAAAATAAAAAGTCAAAAGTTAAAATGAAAAACCAAACATGTTTTAATTTTCTACTAACAATTCAATCTAAATCTCTTTTTTCTACTCAAAATCAAAATAAACCCTAACTATTTTTTGCTAATCATACATAAAATTGATTATCATTGTTCTTAGTATTATCATAGATTGAACATTCATTTATAAACCTTGATTCTTACTTTTTTTTTCCCAAAACAAAATAAATTTTAATTGTTTTTTCTTTAAAATATTTTTTTCTTAATCATGATTAAATTAAAATTGATGTATATTCTAATTGTTCTCTTTAAAAAGCTCCACAACAACATCAATCGAAATGGAACAACCAAAGATTTTGGTTTTTTTTTCCTATCACCATTCTCCTAGAACTCCATAAAACAAAAAAATCTCTAAGATGATTTTTTTTCTTCTCAATCGTGATTACCTTAAGATTGATTGAGGTATTGATTGTTCTTCAAAAACATTAATTATATCAAATATCTTACATATAATTAGCTTTTTGTTGTTGTTTGTTGTTGTTGTTGTTGTTGTTGTTGTTGTTGTTGTTGTTGTTGTTGTTGATTTAAAGATTTAATGATTGAATTATTATTTTGGGTTATATATAGTAATCATACATAATTTTATGGGCTATGTAGAATGATTCTAAAGGAACGCGTAATTGGGGGATGTTCAATCTAATTGGGGGATATTGATTACTTCCCTCACCCCATGATTTCTGCTAAGGGGTAACCAAATGTTATGAATGTACTAAAATGCCCTTTGGTTAATTAAAAATGTTTATGAAAAGACTGTTATACCCTTTCCCCAAAAACATTAAAACTAAAATCCAAAACATATATCCCCCATTTCTATTTGATTTCCGGCATAGACTTAGGTTTAGGTTTCGGAAAAAAAAAAATTCTTCATCGTTCCTCAACCATTCTTCGTCGATTCCAAAAAAAATCATCGATTATCTTTCCCGAATTATAACAATGGCTCCACGAAAGAAACCAAAAGCCCCATCGAAGTCACAATCGCTTGTTGAGGAGAGATTAAAACAAAGACTTGCTAAGATTGCTCAAGAGAAAGAAGAAGAAGAAGAAGAAGCAACGCTCTCGGACAATCAACCGCTCGCAAAGATGGCTTCTGTTAGAAGGTAGGTGATTTTGAACTCATTTATGAGTGTTTGAATCGATTTATAGCAATGGTTTTAGGTTAAAATCGCGAATAATGAAAGAAACAATTGAATTTCAGTTGATTCCGGCATTGAATTAAGTATGCGAACTATGCCGGTATTTATTTACGGCATTCCATCTAGGTTAAATACAGTGCCGGATTTTAGTTACGGCTTAGATGTTATGATGAATGCAATGCCGGTTTCGAACCCTGAAACTCAATATTATAAATATGTGTTGAATACTATGCCGGTTTAAAATTACGGCATTGCTTAATGATAATTCGTGTATGCCGGTACTAGACTTAAAACTTACAGGAACATCTATCAATTTCTCACCCGTGCCGGCAATGATATTTGGGTTGCACTGTATGCCGATACATGGTTACGACATGGTTTGATTTATTTCTAATGTGCCAGTAGTAAGCTTTTGGTATCCAGGAGAATTACAAATTAGTACCGGCATTGTTGATTGTTAAAGTTAAATGCCGGTATAAAATACCGACATTAAATGTTTACTATGTTTTTGTGCCGGTACTAAAACTAAAAATGAGATATATTATATTCGTTTTGTGTGCTTATGATATAGGTAAAAATCCAAAGAAGCTAAGAAAAGAAAAATTAAAGATGATGTGTCTAAGAGAATGAGGAAGGACGGTCTTGATACTCCAAAGACTCTGTCTCCCCGGGGCAAAGAAGAAGGTCACAGAAAGCGTTTGGGGGCTGATTGTAGAGGGATAACTTGGGAGAGTGGTGGTGACCGAAGTCGACTTGTAATCAATGAACCTACTGCAACAGTTGAGCAGTATGATCAAGATGAAGAGGAAAGTGAGGAGGAAGATAATGAGGTTCATCCAAGTCAATTTACAAGCCAAAGAGAAGTTGGTGGGACAAGTGAACAACCGACACAAGGCAAAGCCAAAGCCAAGGGAAAAGTAAAAGTTAAAGGTTCCCACCTTCCTCATGTTGATGACATGATACCTGACCTTGATCGTGGTAGAATTTGGGGTGAAGCTCACGATCCCAGAATTCTATTTGGCTACAAGCACTCTTAGGCTCGTACTATCTATCAAACCTATGTAAGATTTTTTTAATCTTATACATATGTATTCTTGTTTATTTATGTTAAATATTTTAACCGTACTATCTCATAATTGTAGGATCACAAGAAGGTTGTGCGTGTTTTCCGAAACCAAGATGCGGGGAATTGGGATTTGTCTTTGGAATGTGAAGAGGTCCAATCATTAGTAAGAGATTCTGGTCTATATGCTCTGGTTGAAAATTATGTGAAGTGTGATGCTGTGACAGTCAATTACTTCATCGAAAGGTATCATGGCGAAACTGATACCATGCACTTCCCGTTTGGGGAGATGAATTTGATCCCGGATGATGCTCAGAACATTTTGGGCTTGAATTTATTTTCAAATCAATAGTAGAAGGAGATCATTGTCCGGACCTAGAATGGTCAAAGTTGCACGCTCTGACTAACAAGCTATTGGGTTGAGACTTCAAATATTCAGTGGAAATATTTTATGTATCCAAGGCTAGTAGGACAAAAACAATCAAGTTGACTCTGCTTAAGAAGAAGTTTGAAAAAAACGAAGGAAAGAAGTTCGACGGATGGATGAGACCCTGCAGAAATTCGTTATACAGCCGCTGCGTACCTTTTATTCATCTTGGGCACTAAGGTATTGCCCGACACCATTGGAAACAGGGTTTTCACAAGCCTCCTTCAATACTTGAATCCGTTGGAAGAGGTCTTTACCTATTCTTGGGGCTCCGTGGTAATGACAAATTTGATGACGGAGATGAGAAGGGCCTATAAGGCTGTTACAAACCAATTTGTCGGCAATTTCACTTTGCTCCAGGTAATTTTGTTTTTAAACTTATGTTTTTATGTATATTGTTCACATATACTGTTGAAGAATAAACCACCATACTGGGAAGAAGACAGTATGGTTGAGTCAACTGGTACAGTTGCATATCGTACCCTTTTTATGAAGTCGAAAACAAAATTTACTGATTCTTATATGTATGATTCCACATTGGTATAGGTGTGGGCTTATGAACACTTCCCAACATTGTTCAAGGACTACCCCTACTTGAAGATTATAGACCTTACTGAACCAGATGCGCCTAGAGCTAAGAGATACCAGTTCAACAATACTCTGAAGCCCGGTAAAGATGGTCGACTAATATATATGAGATTGGATCTGGACACGATGACTACCAAAAATGTTGTGTTCGACCCTTACAATGAGGTTAGAGAAAACCGCCAAATTTTGAGGTATCCGAACATTGCATTCTACAATGGACCGTTGTTCCACCCAAAGGAATACGTTATGGCCGATCCTCTATGTGTGATGCGGCAACTTGGATATAAGTAATTACCTAGGTTCATGACAGCCTCTACTTCAACCTACACTCTTCACTTGGGCGAGTGCATTACAACTCCCTCAAAGTTGAGGGTAGTGTATGATCCAGTTCCAGAAGCAACACATTGGAGGGATAGGGAACCAAGTCGTCTGGTAGATATCAGTAATTGGGATCTTGTAAACAACGGTGTTGAAGCCGATTCCTCCTACATTAATAATTATCTGGAATGGTCACATCCTTTTATCGTGCGCTCGGATGACGGCGGATTTCCACCACAGAAAAACCCTCCGGTTCCAACTCCTATAGAGGCACCACTTACAATGGCCAAACTTAATAAGACTCTTGGATTGCTAGTAAGTATTGTTAATTCCTTAGTCATTTAATGCATGCATTATCTTATATTACCATATATATACTAATTATGTGTGGGATGTATGAAACCAGCGGCGTCGGCTTGGCAAGATGAAGAAGATGTTTGGTTGTAAGTACGAGAAAGGAGAGGTGGTATCAATTTAAGAAATGAAGGAAGTCGAGAGGTTGCTTGATAAAATTGAAGATCCAAATGCAAAATATTTGTTCGGGGAAACAAGGAAGGTGCCGGCCCAGAAGAAGCAAAAGACCAAGTGATTAACTCTTCAGTTGTGGTGCTTTTTTTCGATGGTCGTTGTTACATTTTAAACAATTCCGAACATGTTTTTGGATTAACTCTTTAGTTGTTTGGTTTACTTTCGATACAATGATATCTTTCTTAAGAACATTTAAGAAGAATCCAGTTGTCTGTTTATGTTGAACATGTTTAGATTTCTACTGAAATGCATATTTTGTTTATACCATAGGTGCCGGCATTAATTGGTTATTCTACAACCATACCAGAACAATGGGATGAAATGTACTAAGTTTCTGTAAAGAATTTGGACCGTACCAGCATTGAAATATTGATGTCAACCATTCCGAAAATCTGTTTTCGTAAACTTGGAATTTGTTTCCAGAATTCCGGCATTGGTTTTCATAAAACTACAATGCCGGTATTGGATTTGGAACTTACATATTATTTCCGAATGCACTTTTATTTCATTCCTAAGTAATCTATTACATTAGGTTTTAAACTTTAAATTAAAACATACTAAAAAACATGTAATGGAGTAATTTAGGCTAAAAATGATCTCATAACCTATTTCCATCCCTTTTCAACAATTACGGATCCTTTGAGCCTTTCGCAAATTTCTTCGAAGACATCATATGGAAGCTCGGTGTCAAGGACCAGCTTCATTGGTTCATCCTATCTTTCGACATATTCCTTTCCCTTCATATAACTCCTATCACACCCATCAATAGGGTCGCATTGGCCCTTGTGGTTTTCTTTTGCTTCGGCTAGTGTAACAGCTTTGTCAAACCATTGAAACTCTTTGTCAAACACCTTAGGAACATTCTTACATTTTCGGCATCATCAGTTTTTGCAACCCAAAACCGGCGTGTCCCATCACACTTTCTACACTTAGAATAAATAAAAGGACAATTCAAGGCTAGATGTGAAGGTGACTTGCAAATTTGACAGCTGCAATTAGTACTCTGTAAGAGAAGATTATATTAGTGATTCGTCCTAGAATAGAAGATTTTAATTGTCCAATTCATCCTTAGTAATGTTGAATCTACTTACTTTGCAGGTATAGGTTGTTGATGAATCTCCCATCGCTTTTTAACCTTGAACCGTGCTAGCTTGATCTTTTTTTTTTAGGCTTGGTTTCGTCATAGAAGTATTTTTCAAATTTGGTGGGTGGTTTGTGTAGATTATTGCAAAGGAAATTGAGGGTTTTTATATAGATTGAATCCCCAACGGTCTTATTTTTCAAAAAACTAGCCGTTTTATTTTGAAATTTACATGTTCCGGCATTGTCGCAAAATCAAATGTACGCCGATACTTTGTTCCGGCATTTGAATCCTCGTTAAAAACTATGCCGGTATCATGCACATAGTCCACAAAATCTGAATGTGATATTAAAGGTTTCCGGAAAAATACGTTATTTGTGATTTATGCCGGAACTAAGTACCGGCGTACATTAACTTTATTATTTTAGCCAACACGTTTGCTTTCACAATAACTATCTGTTGAGATTTTTCTCATATATAGAGAGCAAATACTTGGACCCAATCGCCCTAAAATCGTGTGTTATTTATTTTATCCCTGAAACTCTAAACTTATGAAACCCTAAACCCTAGAAGTCTTATCTATACATAGCTTAGTATAGAAACTACTCGCACATACACCAAATGGCATCGTTTGACTCCGAGAAAGATTTAGCAATCACCCAAGCATGGTACGCCGAAACTCGTCCTTCAACAATAGGTATATGTACAAGGGATTCAATGTGGTTGAAGATTTTTAATAGATTTACTCATGATTATGGGAATCCGAAAGGAAGAACTGCTCAAGAAATCGAGCAACGGCACAACATAATCCTGGGCGGGATGGTTGAGTATTTAAAAATCAAACATCGGATCGCTAACGCTACACACAATAAATTGACCCCTGAACAACTCGTAAGTATCTTTTTTATTAATTCGACACAATCCCTTCTTTTGAACTTTTATGTAACAAACTAAGTATGTGTCTTGTTTTTGTAGCATGTTGCCGTCAAACCACGTTACTTACAGGAACAGGGGGAAGCATTCATGTTTGACAAAAGCGTGAACCACATGGTAACCAAAGTCACGGAGTACCACCAGCTGGGTGAATCAGAGACGGATTCTTCTTAGCAAGATTGATAGGTTTACTGCATTTTAGTTAGGTTTTTATCGTCTTTTTTGGTAAGGTTTTGTGGGTATATCTCTATGTAAACCCTCACGAGACTATAACTCGTCCACTTGGGTCACCAACTGGTTTAAAGGCTTGATGCACGTGCTAAGTGCATTCATTGTTCCGTCGACAAGGATTACCTCTGAAATGAATTTTAGTTCCGGCACACTATGTTTACATAATTAGACTCCGGTAATAACTGTCGGCGCAGTTTTTTTGCTTAAGACTATGCCGGTTTACTGTGTCGAAGTTTTATGGTTTCTGGATACAATAAACCAAATGTTGGCATTCGTTATATAGGTGAACGACAGCCGGCATTATGTTTCGGCTGATATCAATCCTAATTAAAATGCCGGCTTGTTTAAAATTCAAATTTTTGCAAGTACAACTACCTTGATTTAGTACAATAACGGCCATATTTGGGCACCATCCTATAAATACACACGTTCTCCCTACAAAACAACACACAGCTGGTTCCATATACTATCCAAAGCTAATATCATTATATACTCTTTCTAGCTATCCCAATACCTCTAAATACAAAGCAATGGCATCATTTGATTCACATGAAGATTTGGCAATCACCAAAGCTTGGTACGCAGAAACTCGATTTAGAAGCCAGTCCTCTATAAGGGTGGATTCTAAAACCTTTTGGGGTCTGGTATTCAACAAATATAGGCAAGAGTTTGGGAATCCAAAAATAAGAAGTGTTAAACAGATTCATGATAGGCATCAAGTCATAGAAAATGCGATACTTGGTTATTTAGAAATCCAAAAACCAATTTTCAGCGCTACCAACTTTAACTTGTCCATTGAACAATTTGTAAGTGTTTTTGTGGTTTACTAAACGTTACTTTGATCTTCCTACTAAACACCACTCACTAAGTTTTTGTTATGTTTGTGTAGCATGAAGTCGTCAAAGCGCGCTACTTGGAAGAAAAGGGGGAGGCATTCGCATTCGATGCAAGCTATAAATTCATGGAAGATAAAATTCCTGAGTATGGCCAGGAGATGATGGAGGGTGTATCTTCTTCGGACGAAGATTGAAGGCTTTAGAAGATTTAGTGTAGGTTTTGTGGCTAGATATCTATGTACCCTCAACAAGGTTTACATTCGAAATAAATTACAGTTGTGGTATAATATGCTAACATATTCGAATGCGTATCTATCCCGGCGTAGAATATAGTGTATTACTGTATTTATTTATCTGTGTTGGTACCAGCATAGAATGTATATGTAATATAGAATATAGTGTATTATTGTATTACTGTGTTGGTACCGTCACAGAATGTATATGGATTTATCTTCCGGTAGTATATTTCGGCCACATTAAGAACCATTTTTCAGTGCCGGAAACTAACATTCAATGCCCAACGTCTTTTTTCAAAACATAAACCATAAACCTTTTACGCCGGCGTCAATAGTCGTGTACTGACAATGCCGGTACAATAAAGTAGAAAATAGACGTTGTGGATTCATCTTTTTAAAGGAATTGATACTCCCCATTAAACTTAATACCTCAAGAAAATAATTGTGCTCCAACACATATCTCTATTGGCTAATCCATCATCTTTGTCATGGAAAAAGAAAAACTTACGAAGAACAAACTATCGACTCCGATAGGAAATCAATCATCATCCACCACCAACTCAATTTCCATTATACTAGATAAACTTAGATGGAAGGAAAGCACCACCAAGTCTATTTCCACCATGGAAGAAGAGATACTTAAAAGGAAAACAGAAAAGGAAGAAACATCAAAATAAGAGAAATATCGCAAAGAAACGAAGGAAATATACGAACGTGTAAAACAAGCGAAGATAGAAGCCGATGTTGAGGAAGAAACCTAATGGATTAAAAACTACTTCGCAGTATCAGATCTCCCGGAAGATCACCACCCTTTAAACCTTTTTTGGGGTCTTGTTGCGGATGGTCCTTATATGCCAAAGTTCGTGGATGGTAAGTGCAAGAAACGCAAAATGCAATACGGGAATGTGTTTGTAGTGAATCGAACAATGACCCTCATCAAATTATGTCACAAATACAATGAGTATCTCACAAGATACGGAGAAAATAGGTATCAAGCTCAGGATGCATATTTGGCGTGGATAAAAGAGCCTTTTAGGCATTTCGAAGCCGCTTTGTTTATGGAATCCCGATCCGAGAAATGATGATGATTGCAATTAGCTCCAGATGTTATATTTTATGTGTAACATTCTTGTTCAAGTGTTTAACGTTTATTAGGTTAAGTTTGGGTCAGTTTGTTTGCTTAAATCAACATTTGTTGTTATCAACGTTCTTATATTTTATGGTTAACGTTTTTGCCGGCATTAAATTGTCTCATTTGAGTATACCGGTACATGTACCGGCATTGAATTAAATCAATGTTTGTTTCCGGTAGTGTAAATTTCACAATCAAAACTGGTTGCAAAAATGCCGGCAGTTTCGGGGTTCATTAGTGCCAGTCGGAATTAAAACGGTTACGAACTCGAGTTATGGGCCAGTTACAAAGTCATTAATTCGACTTGAGATACGGTTACAAACTCCTTCATCCCACTTATTTGATAGTTACAAATTCCTTAATACCATTTTACAGTTACAAAATCCTTAATTGTATTTAAGTGGCGGTTATATAATTGAAACTATTCAATCTCTCTTTCCATCCAATCTCCCTGTCTATTTCATCTTCTAAACCAAAGAGAATGGGTCGTCGCAAACCTCGTGGAAAACCAAATCCAGAAGAACCGGTTGATGATGGTGGTAAATCGAAATCAAAAACACAAGAAGAGGCTGATGAGTCTGTTGGTGAGGCGCAAATAACAAATCTGATGCGGTAAGTATTTTAATGGTTTATCCAATACTAGAAAACACAAATTGAAACTTGGTTGTTCAGTACTTCCACTACCCTGAAATTAAATTCTCAATCTGCCATTTAGTCAACATCAATTCAGTAACATGATTGTTTGGCGGTAGAATACAAGTATAAAACTGTGGCGGAATGTATATCTTGTAACCCTATTTTATTGCATGTAACTGCCGGCATTATAATCTCTATTGAACACTATGCCGGAATCTAGGTACCGGCTTTGTCTGTTTGAATAATTCCATGCCGTATGTTTGGGTTCTTGAGTTAAAACTTCTGTACAAAACTAATAGATTTACGGCATAGTGTTTTCTTTATCCATCAGAGCCGGCCAAGGACCGAGTGATCGTGTGTTTGTTTAACAATGTGGCATTGGTTTATTTATGTTTATGTTTATGTCTTGAACAATATTGTATTGGTTTGTGTATGTTTAGGTTTACGTCTGGAACAATGGGGTATTGGTCTAGGTATGTTTATGTTTATGTCTTGAACAATCTGCGTGTCTTGCTAAACTCTTTGGTTGATTTGCCTTATGTTTAACTTGTTTTCGGTTTGGAATCTCTAAACTTTGGAGTATGTTTTTTTATACAATCAAGTTTTGTTATTATATTTATTATGTTGACAAACCGATGTCAAATTAAACATTTTGCCGAGTTTAAATGTTCTATGAACGCGCCGATACCACCTGATTTTATAAGTGTAAATTAGGTTCTGGCATTGTATATGATGGAACGATGGTGCCGGAACTCTAAATCTTCTAAAAACCAAAAAAAAATAGAAATCCGGCATGGAGTATTATTTGGAGAGGATGCCGGTATAGAAAATTTGCAAGGAACAAAACAATCTGTTCAGACTACTGGCACTGTTCGTAGTTTAAAATTTAATGCCGGAATTTTCACTCATTCTACTGGATGTTGTTCCTCACTAACCGGCACAGTGAATACAGTTTTGTCAATGTCGGCTTAATAATACCAGCGTAGAAACAATTAAATAAAATAACGCCGGCATAGGCATCAAAATATTGTTAAGTGTTTACAATACACACTTCCCAAAAAAACAAAATGTTGATACATTTCTTCCACAAGTATTAGTGAACCTCATATATCCAAATTACTCATCATCGCTTCCACACGTATGAAGTTGCATCTTCTCCTCTTGGAGAGGTATTTTTGATAAATCCAACGCATTCCAAAAATTGGTGATTCTCCTCATAGAATGGACAGTCGTCCAGATATTGGGATATAGATCCTTGTTTTTCATCATCCCACAAATAGGTGGCAATTGAAAGTTTTCCTTAAGTTTTAGAATAATAAAATGATTATCGTTCACGAACGCCAAAACAACTCTTCTCTTCTTAAGGGATCCTTCGCATTTTTGCCACTTTGGTGTAAACGTAACTTCTACGGTGGGGGTAAAATAATGAACAACACAATTAAATGTATCCGCCACTAGATGCCCACAAAGCGGCATTCTCATCCAATATTGAGAAGGAAGGAACTTCATCTCCTGCTCAGGACCTAACACTCGAGCGTACATATCATCAAACCCTTCTTCATCACCAACCAATTGCTCATAAAAGATCCTCTTGTTCATAAGTTGGGTTTCCACCCTCTTTCTAGCATATCGGCATGGTGTCATCCCTCTACTAACTGCCGTCTCAAAGATGCCTAATTGTTCGGTTATGGCATGATACCCACAATTTCCATCTCCATCAACATCATCCGTATATACAATATACTCTCGAATAACCTCGGGAAGTTGGTCTATGTAAGACTGTATCTTCGTATGATAACTTCTAATGGTCCTACTTGTTTTGATCTCCTCAAACATCTTCATATATCCCTTTTGTTGCTTAATTATATCCAATCCATCCTCTGCAATCCCTATGCTTCCAGTGTCTTCAGTATATGATGGGAGTCCGTACTTCCTTGGCCTACCTATTCGCTTTTGAACCAAAAATACTTCAACTTCTATGGGGCCTATGGATTTGTCACCCTCGTGTTGTTGTTGACTAGATATGGGTCCCTTTCCTTTTCTATCAATAATATTTTCATGTTGTTGACTTGATGTAGGTACATTATTTGGCCTTCCCTTTTTCTTTGGCACCACCGAATCATCGCCTTGTTGTTCTTGGTAGCTCAATGTTGGTACATTTCGCGGACTACCCCTTTTCCTTGAAACGTCCGATACATCTACTATGGGTGTAGCCTCGAAATTCTCACCTTGTTTTTCTTAGTAGATCAATGTTAGTACATTTCAAGGCCTACCCCTTTTCTTTGGAACCTCCGCTACATTGACTATGGGCGTGGATTTGGAATGCTCACCTTGTTGTTCTTAGTGGCTCAATGTTGGTACCTTTGGAAGCCTACCCCTTTTCCTTGGAACCTCTGCTACATCGACTAAGGGTGTGGCTTCGGAATTCTCACCGTCTTGTTCTTGGTAGATTGATGTTGGTACCTTTGGCGGCCGACCCCTTTTCTTTGGAACCTCCGCTACATCGACTAAGAGTGTGGATTTGGAATTCTCGCCTTGTTGTTCTTGGTTGATTGATGTTGGTACCTTTGGCTCTCGACCCCTTTTATTTGGAACATCTGATCCATCGGCTATTGGCAAGGATAACGAATCCGTCGTTTGTTGTTGACGTGATGTTGGTTCCTTTCTCGGCGCTTCAGCGAACCTTGCTTCCGATAAATCACATCCGGTGTGATCTAATTTCTTACTTGCCGCGAGTTTTTCTTCACGTTCAGTCATTGCTTTCAATTCTTTCCTCTATTTTCTCCTTGCCGTTTTATTTTGTGGTCTACATGGAGGATCTCCATTTGTTGGCTCTTCACTTTGTGCAATCCATGGCCGTGTAATTAGCTTTAGTTGGATCAACAAGACTTGTCAGCTAACCAAGGTGCCACGTGAGTAAGCTTCATAGAATTCCTTTGCTTCGTTCGTATCCCATGGTGATTGTCCGGGATCTTTCGTATGGGGAAGGTCGAAAGATAGTTGATTCCAAAACGGATCAATAACTTCAATAGGTATCACTTATTTGTACTTCACAAGCATATGACGACACGGAAGCCCCAATGAAGACATGTCGGGACAAATACACACATCACCCGGTTTTCCATAATTTATCTCATATTCCATTTGTCTCATCATATGTTTTATTGCCCAGTGAGAGACATTTAACCAAATTCCTTGGAGAAACTTACCATGGGGAAGATATTGGGTCAGCCTTTCCATTGAGCTTTTCTCAAATGCCTGCTTGATCCTTTCGATATCACTCTTAAAGTATTGCTCCATTGCCTCGATGACCGTAACCAAGTTGCCTTGTCCGGACTCGATGAGATCTTTAAATCTCCCATGAGCGGACTCCACTACACTGGTTGCTTCATTCTTGTAGTGTTTATACCGGTTTGTCCATGCACTCACAAATTTCTCCTTAAACTTATCCAACCATTGAGTCTGAAAATACCAGACGGCAGTCGGATAAACCTCATTCCAATCGTCAATAAACTGGCCCAACCTCTTTACGTACATATCCTCGGTGAGAGACCAATAAACTTTCTCCCAATCTCTTAGAAATTCCAACCACTTTTTATGATTTTCCGCATATTTTTTGTCCACTCGCTCTTTTATCTTGCCTCTCTAATCCTCTTCTTCTTCGAGGGATAGTTTGTTCTTGCAAACATCTTCTTCTAGTTGAACAATCATTCTCTTCTTAATATCCTCCTTGGTGGGTTCAAACAAGGCATGACAAGTTTTAATAACATTTTGACATATATGATATGTACATAGGAAATTTTGTGCTCCAGGGAATACGTTAGATATTGCATTCACTAAGGCGTCCTCTTGATCGGTTATGATGACCCTCGGAAGTTTATCTTCCCGGAACAATAATTTTAATTGTCGTAATGCCCAATGATAATTATAGTCCCTTTAATTTTCCATTAACCACCAAGACAATGTGAATGTTACCTTGTCCGATGTTTGTCCCACAATGTTGAACGGCATATTGTATTTGTTTGTCTTGTAGGTGTAGTCCATCAAAAGAACACCACAACATGTGTTTGCCAATTGTGAAAGCAAAGGATGCGAAATGAATATTTGAAGGGGCTTCTCGTCCGGACCTCTTTTAATGATACGCGTGTAGTTGTGATCCCAAACTATCTTCTCAAAATCTTGCATAACGGTCCTCCCATCCCATTCCTCCCTTCTAATGGTTGCTTGTGCGCTATAAATTGTTCTTAGAGAAGACACGTTAGTCTTATCCTTTTCCTTGAATCCTCTCAGAATTTATCTCGGTTTGATAAATGCTTTGCTCAATCTCTTTACATCCTCGAATTCATGAGGTTTTAGCTTCGCAACTAGGGAGTGACCAACAAAATCTTTCGGATCCGGTGGTTATGACAACCGAACCAAGCCTCACAATCCCATTCCTTGTTCATGTAATTTAGATGGAATACAAGCTTAAAGGGGCAATTATCCTTCCTCGTACGAGTTTTGTATACCTTATTAGTCTTCTTTGGATATACATAACCCTTTCTCTTGTGGCTATTTTTCTTCTTGTACACCCCACTTCTCTTGCAAACCATCTCAAAACGAGTCTTTGAACGTTGGGTATTCCTCACCAACACACACACATGTTCTTAAGATACGTCTCTTTAACCTAAGAGATTGCTTCTTTTGGATCTTTTATTCCCTACACAAGGACAACCATGGGAGATTAGAAGGTTAGTTACAAGCAATCCATTAGTGAGGTCAAGATACTAGGTGAAAAGTATAATTTGGTAACATACTGGAGGCATTTTATAGTACTCCGACGTATCCCGACCAAGCGGCTATGAATTTGTTGGATCAATATATCTCACCACCTACGGATGGAAAGAATATCAGTGACAACATAATTGGAAAACAATGCCGGAATGGTATTCCGGCAGTATCGACATATGTCCCGGCATTGTCGAACTAAAACAGAACTGAAGGCAAATTTTAAAACCTACGTCGGTACCAAGTTCCGGCATTATCGTTATCTAGCAATCTACGCCGGTACCAAGTTTCGGCATTGGTATATTATGTGTCGGTACATGTGCCGGCTCAGTGGTTAACTATGTTTTCTATGCCGGTGTTTAGCTACTGAAGGCACTGCTTCCTGTATGTTTTTCATGCAGTACCGGCATAGAAACCTTTGAATTTTACTATGCCGGCATCATATTCCGTGGAATATTCCTTGGTAGATAAAAATTAACTTGTGTACCGGCATAGTTGTTTTTTTGCTTTTGATGCTGGTATGTGTTTCGAATTGGGGGATATTGAATGCCGGCATAGACGATTCATTAATACCATGCCGGTTTCCAGCGTGCCGGCATTGTATTCATACGAGTACTCTGCCGGTACAGAGGTTTTGCAGTTGAAAAAATGGCGGTTCCAAAGAAAAAAAAATCAAATTTTCGACCTCTTTGCAGTTTTACCTATGTGTTGGGGATGCTTGTATGGTGGGCAAGTATACTTTCTTGTGTAGGTTCTTCAAAAAACTCTCCTTGGTCGTAAAAATCATCATTCAATGGTGTTGGTTCCACAAAAACTTGCAATTGTGAAGATTCAAGATACTCTCCTTGTTGTAGTTGAGCTAAAGAATTAGCAGCAACAATTCTCTCTTCACAATCATCCTCCATTTTCCCAAAATAAAAGTTCTCTCTCAAATTTTATTTCCCTCCTTCTACTCTAACCTCACCCACCCAAATACAAATAATAATACACACTAATCATTTATCAAAAATCTTAACATTTTACTAATTATTATTAATCACTAATCAGGATTAGTGAGGGCTAGATTAGGAATTAAAAAAATAATTACATAGGGGGTCACCCAAAAATGCTATTGGGACATCGTTTTTGTCATGTAGCTGTATCCCCCAATTAGATTGAATATCCCCCAATTCCGCGTTCTTCTAAAGGTGTGTTTGGTTAGTTTAAGCACTTATTTTAGATGGGTTATGGTTAATAATTGTGTGGTCTATGTTTAAGAGAAGCCTTTATTAATCAAAGAAAACCATTGGATTTAACCGTCATGATATATCCACTTGCGGAGGAACACTAACCACGTGGACGCCGGCGAGTTAGTTTAATCCGTGCATTTTTTTTTTTAAAGTATAAGATTAGATTATGACGAAATTATACGGGGTACGTTGTACCTATAGAGTCCTCCATTACAATAGGGCTAATACAAAGTGGTGTTATATGTCTTAGAAACCCATGGACCTAACTACCCTCGAAAACCGGCTTGCAAGGGTAGGGTTGCCTAAGGCGTATAAGCTTTACATTGTGGAGGATCTGGGCGATGTGGGACTATTTCTAACACCCCCCTCTCAAACTCGAGAGGGTCGAGTTTGAATACGCCTGGACCTGAAGCATGGCAGGCCGATTGTAGCACTCGGATTGCGGCCCGCCAACTGTGGCTGCACTCGGATTGTGGCTTACGGATTGCTTCCCATGCCGAAACACTGAAACAATACGGAGTCCATACACCACCCGAGCCTGGCTCTGATACCATCTTAGAAACCCATGGGCCTAACTACCCTCGAAAACTGGCTTGCAAGGGTAGGGTTGCCTAAGGCTTATAAGCTTTACATTGTGGAGGATCTGGGCGATGTGGGACTATTTCTAACAATACTAGTTTTTCACCCGTGCTCACTTGAAAAATATTAAGTCATGTTTTAAAGTGAAGTATTTAAAACTAATAAAGCATTCAAGAAGTTAATGACCCATTATACTTGTTACTTTTGTTACTACTACTACGGAAAAGTCGCTGAGAAAATGATGAATTTATTGATTTTAGTACACCTTTGTCACCTGTTCTACTATGATTTTGAAAAAATCCTTGAGAGATGGTTGGACCTTTGGATACTAACATCTCCATTTTTTGTAGATTCGTTATATATGTTTCTATTGATCCAAACAATACAATTTAAACTTGTTACGATACCTTAGAATCGATTAGGAATGATAGAAATCTCTAAGCATATTAGGTTTTGGGACTATAGTGTAAAATGGTATGTGTAAAATGGTATGTGTAAAATGGTATGAGTGTTCTTATTGTTTGTTTGGAAATTATGAATTTGTTATAATAGCTAGAGACAGAGTCAGTCTTGTAATCACTCTTGATCATGAATCGAAGTTTATATAATTAATGCATTTGAGGCCCGCCTCTTTTATGAAAATAAAAACTTAAAACCTAAAAAAATGTAATTTTTTTCTTATAAATTACATTTTTCTATTACACAAAGGAGTTTTGTGTAAAATGTAACTGAAAAAATATTGTTAAAATAATATGGGTTTGCGGCTAACATCATCAAGGACTACAACAATTGGTGCGACTATAGATTGACCAATCATAGCCATATGCCACCATAACAATGGGATGAACTGCAAGATAGTTATTTATTCATATGGATACGAATAGAATTAACAATGAATTGAAGTTGTCAATTAGCAGATAAAATAGCATTGTCAACCATTTTTTGTTCATTTTATTCATTTTTGTTGGAAATAATTCAAACTGTGTTGAATCTAATATTAGGAGATTTTAAAATTTAAATAAATTATTGTTTTAGATTTAGTCCAAGAGTGTACCTATTGATCATGAGTCCTATAAGTTAGGAGTTTTTGTTAGGATTTGTTCATGTAATGCAACGCTCATTATTTAAAGACTCTCGAATTTTTAATGAAAAATCCGTAAGAGTGTTAGCGGTGTAGCCTCTCTCACACTCCTCTCTATGCCATAGATTTAGCACATGGTATCAGGACAGGGCAAAGAATTGAGTTAGGGAGAGTTACCAAAAGGAATAATTGTATTTATTTATTTGATGTTTGTTACTGTATCAGTGAACAAAAAATAGAGACTGAAGTTTTCTTTTAGGTAATAAAAAAAGATTATCAATATTGTTTTTATATATTTGAGTGTTTCAATCTCTCTCTCACACCTCTTTGTACTATTGTGGAAATCAAGCTATCAAAGATTATCAATAGCCTTCCCACCTCCTCCGAAGCCTATTTTAGGTCCATTTAGAAGAAAAAAATTATTATAAACTTTTTGCTTTTTTGCACCCGTAAAATTTTTTTAGCACCCGTAGCAAAAAAATTTACCCCATCCCACCATTTTTGGCTCCGCTCAAGGTGAGCAAGATAAAAATTAGCCATTGAGTGGATTCGGTCGAATTTTCTTCATTATTATTTTTATTGTGTTTTCCATAAAAATAAAAGTTTTCAGGGTGATATATTTCAACAATACAACGACATATAGGGACGTTGTAAAATCGTATCTTGCATCTGTATAATACGTATACGAAATAATGGCAGAAATATAAAAATGAGTAACAAAATTGAGTTAGAATCGTGGTCGCTTCTCTTAGGGTGGTTGGTGTTCTCCCCCTTGATCGGTCTTGTTTTGATGTATTTTTTCTGCAGTGGTCTGCGTTTCGCAATAAATCCCCTAATTTACCGATCAAAAAAAAAAATGAGTTAGAATCGTACTGCCAAGATTTTAAATGATGCTTGACATAATGTTCGCCGGCCGGACAGCCATCTAGTCCAAACCTCTCAACGCAACAAAGTCAATGAACATTTACATAAGAAATATATACTTACTCCTGCCATGCGTGTAAAAAGCCAAGACACTATGATCTATATCAACAGCTATTGAAAGAGACATTGAAGGTAACATCCAAGTAGAAGAACTATAATATAAATTAACCTGACAGTTTCCTAACACCCGCCAAGGCGATCTTTTTACTACCTATTTACATTCCTGAAACATGGGAATTCATATAGTCAAGTAGCAGCATTGGCAAATACGTAATGCGGCGGAATCATCCTGTACTGAGGAATAACAATTTAATATTGTAGAAGCACTATTATAAAAAATGTTTCGTAACGATGAAGAATGATAGAGTAAAACTCTTGAGCGGAATGTGCACCCACAAAATGTTTCTTATGTATATCAGAGAATTGTAGCCAATGGTTTGTTGGACTGTCCAATCACACTTGTCAGGGATGACCAATGCAACCTTTAGCTACCTCACTACAACTTAGTAAAAGAAGGAAACGGTTTATTTCATCTTTAGTAGAAGATCAAATGTTAACAAAATCCCAATATTAGTATATTTAAATTAATTGAATTAAAAAAGAGATTATGCTTGGTATTTTACATCATAAAAGCACGTATATGTTCATACAATGTGATCTGTCTGCAATCGCATTTGCTAGTGCATCATACGCTAGACTATTCTCTTAAGTGTACAATCACATGACTATTATTAAAAGCATTCACTAAGCCCTCAACAACCTCCTTAAGAAAGCATTCACTAAGCCCTCAACAGCCTCCTTAAGATCTAAAGTTATAAACCTTTCTTTTGTCGTGTTCTATTTCAAAGACTTGAGATATAATTAGCACCAAATCAAGGATCAAATTAATAACCCACATAGATTCTAAGAATGGAAACACATAAGAAATTATTCAGCCCTTTATTTATCATCACTTACCTAATACCAGTTTAGAAACTTAAAAAAATTTGGAACAACGCCGGATATAATCACCAAACGCAGACCTCCAAGCTTCCAATCTACAGTAATTTGAAAACCTTTATATAGACTTCAAACTAAACCAATAACTAACTTAGTCCAGGATAACCCCTTGATCAATGAAAGCTAACATGTACCTTAAGAAACCTACAATTCCCACAAGCTTCGTCAAGAGTATCAAGAATTTTGAGTCGATTAGGACCCTTCAACTGAAGGGATCATCCTTAACAAATGCAATACAAAAAATCAACAAAAATTTCCAAGAACACCAAAACAAAGAAAAAAAAGAAAAAAAAATTTTATACCTTCGCTTGAGTTTATTATATCATCGCCTCGAAGTTCCAAAAGAACCAATATCGATCATCATGACCTCCCATTGCTGCACCAATTAGCAGCAGCCGCACCCTTGCAAAGCACAAAGCAAGTAACTTTTTTGAAAAAAAAATCAGACAATAAAAATCCTAAACAACAAAAGACATAAATAGCAAGATTCAATTCAAAAAAGACAAAAGAGAATCACCAATGTCTTCCTTGTGACGGTATATTAGAATAACATTTGCAGAGTCAAAAATCACGCTTTCGAAGATACCTGTACATCAAACAACAGATGTTGATCAGTCAACAATTAAAAAAAGAAAAACAAAGCCAGAGGATAGCGGCGTGCAAGCAATGTCCAGGTTAGCTTCTGGACTAATGATTTATATAGAGAACCAAACCCATAAATAAATGATTTTGTTTTGGGAATAATATTAATCAATATCAAAATATATCCATGATTTCTAATACTTTTGGCAAGCTCAAGCCATGGAGATTGATTTGATTTTACGATGAAATAATGATGAAAAATATTTTGATGTAATTTAATTATAATTCATTTGTTGATTTTAAGGTTCTGGATGTATTTTTGGTAATGCTAATTAAAATATATGGTGAGTTAGGCTAATAACCATATTTTTGGTAATGCTAATTAAAATATATGGTGAGTTAGGCTAATAATCATAACAGAATAAAATATATGAATCACTGGATACAGTAACAAAAGTGCACAGGTTTGGTGTTCTTACATTTTCGTCTAGGAGTGCCTGTAGATCCGCTGGTTGACACAAAATCTGTCTCCTTCCTTTTCGTTGGCACCATAGTAGATTAAACTTCTGATGAATAGTGCATGTTTAATTTGAAAGAATCAAACAGTAAGATCAAATTTGAAAGATAGATATTTACCTATTTCTTAATGTCATCAGGCTT
Organism: Papaver bracteatum; assembly: GCA_023529315.1. Classification (NCBI taxonomy): domain Eukaryota; kingdom Viridiplantae; phylum Streptophyta; class Magnoliopsida; order Ranunculales; family Papaveraceae; genus Papaver; species Papaver bracteatum. Next base: position 764,715 of record JAJJWX010004500.1, read on the forward strand.
ATTTCGGATATTCAAGATACATGTAAAACAAATAAAGACCTTATCAGACAAATCGAAAAAGAAATAAAAAATCAAAGCTAGAAGAGAGAAGCGGCGCCGAAATAATGGTGTTTGGATTTTGGTGGAATGGTTTATATAGATAGAGACACCAACCGAACCCATAAATAAGACGAATTTATTTTGGTAATAATCTTAAAAATTATCAAATCATTATTTATAAATATCAAAAATGTCTATATTTTTGGTAGCCGGTGCTGCATGCAACCCAAGAAAATAATTTATTTACCTATTTGTATTATATTTTTCCTACCAAATGTTATATTTAGATAATATTGTATCTTTTTTGGGTATGATCAAGTATCAATAAAATCATAATATTATCTTTTTTTTCCAAAATATTAGGCATATGTATAGAAATAAAATTGTTTTACATATTTATTTTTATACTGTACTTTTTTATGGAATGAACAATCTTAAGAAAAATAATACTGCAACTCATTATTGTTTATTGCATTTTTGTGCTAAAATTTTTGTTCTTTCGTTCTCGAAGTTTTGCTAAATATTATGTTCTAATACCTCCATAATTTTCTATTAATAATTTTTTATTTTGACTATTGGGTAGGAATAATGATCGTTTTATCTTCTTTTTTTTGTGGAAGAGGGAATATCCTTCAATATACGGGTAAGCATCCACAACTTTATTTATTTACCATATTTTTGGTAATGCTAATTAAAATATATGGTGAGTTAGGCTAATAATTATAACATAATAAAATATATGCATCACTGGATACAGTAACAAAAGTGCACAGGTTTGGTGTTCTTACATTTTCGTCTAGGAGTGCATGTAGATCCGCTGGTTGACACAAAATCCTTCTCCTTCCTTTTCGTTGGCACCATCTAACGTGTAGTAGATTAAACTTCTGATGAATAATGCATGTTTAATTTGAAAGAATCAAACAATAAGATCAAATTTGAAAGATAGAGATTTACCTATTTCTTAATGCCATCAGGCTTATTTCGGATAATCAAGATACTTGTAAAACAAATAAAGACCTTATCAGACAAATCGAAAAAGAAATAAAAAATCAAAGCTAGAAGAGAGAAGCGGCGCCGAAATAATGGTGTTTGGCTTTTGGTGGAATGGTTTATATAGATAGAGACACCAACCGAACCCATAAATAAGATGAATTTATTTTGGTAATAATCTTAAAAATTATCAAATCATTATTTATAAATATCAAAAATGTCTATATTTTTGGTAGTCGGTGCTGCATGCAACCCAAGAAAATAATTTATGTACCTATTTGTATTATATTTTTCCTACCAAATGTTATATTTAGATAGTATTGTATCTTTTTTGGGTATGATCAAGTATCAATAAAATCATAATATTATCTTTTTTTTCCAAAATATTAGGCATATGTATAGAAATAAAATTGTTTTACATATTTATTTTTATATTGTACTTTTTTATGGAATGAACAATCTTAAGAAAAATAATACTGCAACTCATTATTGTTTATTGCATTTTTGTGCTAAAATTTTTGTTCTTTCGTTCTCGAAGTTTTGCTAAATATTATGTTCTAATACCTCCACAATTTTCTATTAATAATTTTGTATTTTGACTATTGGGCAGGAATAATGATCGTTTTATCATATTTTTTTGTGGAAGAGGGAATATCCTTCAATATACGGGTAAGCATCCACAACTTTATTTATTTACCATATTTTTGGTAATGCTAATTAAAATATATGGTGAGTTAGGCTAATAATCATAACATAATAAAATATATGCATCACTGGATACAGTAACAAAAGTGCACAGGTTTGGTGTTCTTACATTTTCGTCTAGGAGTGCCTGTAGATCCGTTGGTTGACACAAAATCCTTCTCCTTCCTTTTCGTTGGCACCATCTAACGTGTAGTAGATTAAACTTCTGATGAATAATGCATGTTTAATTTGAAAGAATCAAACAGTAAGATCAAATTTGAAAGATAGAGATTTACCTATTTCTTAATGCCATCAGGCTTATTTCGGATAATCAAGATACTTGTAAAACAAATAAAGACCTTATCAGACAAATCGAAAAAGAAATAAAAATCAAAGCTAGAAGAGAGAAGCGGCGCCGAAATAATGGTGTTTGGCTTTTGGTGGAATGGTTTATATAGATAGAGACACCAACCGAACCCATAAATAAGACGAATTTATTTTGGTAATAATCTTAAAAATTATCAAATCATTATTTATAAATATCAAAAATGTCTATATTTTTGGTAGCCGGTGCTGCATGCAACCCAAGAAAATAATTTATTTACCTATTTGTATTATATTTTTCCTACCAAATGTTATATTTAGATAGTATTGTATCTTTTTTGGGTATGATCAAGTATCAATAAAATCATAATATTATTATCTTTTTTTTCCAAAATATTAGGCATATGTATAGAAATAAAATTGTTTTACATATTTATTTTTATACTGTACTTTTTTATGGAATGAACAATCTTAAGAAAAATAATACTGCAACTCATTATTGTTTATTGCATTTTTGTGCTAAAATTTTTGTTCTTTCGTTCTCGAAGTTTTGCTAAATATTATGTTCTAATACCTCCACAATTTTCTATTAATAATTTTGTATTTTGACTATTGGGCAGGAATAATGATCGTTTTATCATATTTTTTTGTGGAAGAGGGAATATCCTTCAATATACGGGTAAGCATCCACAACTTTATTTATTTATCATTTAGAGAGTTTTTTTTAGATTTTTTTCGAATGTAATTTTAAATTGCAATTAGATTTGTTTAGTTATTAATGGTTTTTAAAATTGTAATTATAGTTAGGAGTTAACGAATCAATTTAGTTATGATAGTTGTAACCCGACATTGGACAATTATTTTAATTTTTTTTATGGTGATTGATTTGATTTTATGACGAAATCATGATGATTTTTTTTTGATGCAATTTAATTATAATTCATTTGTTGATTTTAAGGTTCTGGATGTATTTTTGGCAATGCTAATTATATTATTGTGGAAATATCTGAGTAACCCGACTTTGGTTTCTCTCTCTTTTAGAAACCCGTCATTAAAATGATATATATGTATAGCCCAATCTATATGATCTACGGTTGAAAATAGTAGTTTTAAATTAGATTGTATTTTCACATTTTAATATGGACTAAATTGACCTTAGTTAGTTAGTTACTTATTAACAAATTTATTTAGGAAAAAAAGAAATCATTAATCCGGATTTTGGTCGATGGCCGTCTTTGTGGGCGCTATTTATGGGTTGTTTTTCTTTAGACTCACCTTCCGTTTTGACTAGGATATCAAATCTAGAAGAGGCAAACAAGCTATTGTTCCAGTTCTAAAGGATTTCGAGGGCTTCTTTTTGCCAGTGAAACCAATTACCGTGGTTGTTCATCACATCCTTTTTCACTTTATGCTTAATGCTTCTCACTGTGACTATCTAAAGAAGGTCCAATCCAAAAAATAATAAAATATCATCATCATCTATATTCTATATTGTCTTCGTTGAGGAGATCAAGAGGATCTAACGAGATATTTATGTGTTTAACCTAGTGAAAATCTTTAAAATCAAGTATAAAACAGGGTAACTTGGATGGTTTAGCAAAATCGCGATTAACCCTAATAGTAAAACATCTGAAATCATGTGTCTGTAATAGAAATCAAGAGATGGTAAAACGTCTAGTGATTTTTTTTTTTTTTTGTTGTTGTTAATTAGTGTTTTAACTGATAGAGTATTAGTGATAATTTTGATTATCACGAAAACCCAAATTGGGTATTACAGGAGAAAAGTGCGAGTTTCGCCAGATCCAACATAATACTAAAGGTGATAAATGTGATTATCACTAGATTCCAGCAGGTGAGAACTGGAATTATACCATCTGACGTTTATTTGAATTTAAGTTTTCCATGTATTTGGGAGCAACATACAACTAAAATAGGATTCATGTCAGCATTCAGATCTAGAAAAGGAAATGGATGGTTTACATAATTACGGTGTACATGGTTATGGACTTCACAAACTGAATGCACACAATAATTAACAAATCTAATACCAGTATGTAACAACGATACATACCATTACTATAACTTGAATGTGTATTACTACAACTTGATGAATGTCAGACAAGGGCAATTGCAATTCTTTGTAGATTTTATATTTATAGTTATCACAATTTGTGATAATTGGGATTTTCAGAACTGTGATAATTGCTATTTTTGGGAGATTGTGATAATTGCAGTTCACTAGTGATAATTCTGTTTTTCAGTGTTAATATATAAGTTGTACTTTTGATTATCACCGGTTGTAGGATTCTAAAAATTCGAATATTCACACGCTATGTGAAAACTGAAGATTTGAGTTTTCACTCGTTATCACATTGTTTGACTGTTAAAATGTATTGTTGAAGACTTGAAGAGTCCAAATAAGCCTTAGTAATAGATCCAAAAACTGTGCAATTAGGATTTATTTGTGATAAATGGATATCTCACCAAATCGCCAGAGCACCTGATCAAATGATAACATGATGATTCAGTTGACAAATATAATTAAATTTTACAATGGTTTATGTAACTACTCAAACAAAAACAAGAAAACACAATCCACTCATGTTAATTAGTGAGCTTTGTACAAACAAGAAACAATATCAGCTGATCTAAAAACGTGAGGTAAACTAGGTATTGTTGATCAAGAAACAAGGATTGTGATAATTATAACAAATCTTATTAAAGCTCAAAATGATGAGACTTACCGAAGACAAAACCAAGGTGGCAATTCAGTTTTGTGAAAAATGAAAACAAGCGAGTCTCTTGAATATATTGATCGTACAATAGATCTAAAGATGATAACAGGTTTTTTTACCTCCGTATATTCTCTGCAATTCTTAGTAAAGGAAAACTATGAATATATATGATGATGAAAAGATGGGGTGATAAACAATGCTAAGAGTAAATTTAGGAATTTTCCTACATTTTTGGACATTTGACTTTCTCGTCTCTTTAATTTCGATTTTCGTGAAACTAAAATTAACGAAAACAATCTTCAAAGAAGGTTAATTTAGTAAAATGTGATTACTTATAACTAATTATGGGTTGTACATATTGACCATCTTAATGGTGGATTTTTCATATACAAAAAAACTAAATTGGGCTACAAATAATTTCCCCCTTATATTATTTGTCTAATTTAACGTTGGATTTTTTAGGATTAGATATCATAGTTTTAAATCAATATTCTGATTTATTTTGATAATATTATGAAATTTACTTTTAAATATGGTAGGAAAAATATATATTGTGGGGTATAAAATATTCTTCCAAAATTTTATTGCTTAAAATTTTAAAAACCTTACTTTAAATAAAAGGAGTGGGGCCAGAATCAACCAGAAGCTCCGATTAACCACGTCGCTCGAAAAAACTCTGTTTTTATATAAAGAATGATCCGTGCATCTTTTGTTTGGATCGTGATGGTAAAGTCCTCAAATTTGTTAGCTTGTTTATCCGTTTTCATGTTGAGGAGTCCACACACCACCCGAGCTTGGCTCTGATACCATCTTAGAAACCCATGGGCCTAACTACCCTCGAAAACCGGCTTGCAAGGGTAGGATTGCCTAAGGCTTATAAGCTTTACATTGTGGAGGATCTGGGCAATGTGGGACTATTTCTAACAATATGATCCGTGCATCTTTTGTTTGGATCGTGATGGGAAAGTCCTCAAATTTGTTAGCTTGTTTATCCGTTTTCATGTTGAGGAAGGATCCCTTCACTCATTTATTATCACACTATCTCACACGTTGGACGTCATTTTTATGAATAAAAACCAAACCATAAAGGATTTGAAGCTAATATTTTGAGGATACGTTCCTCTTACCAAGTTCTATATGCCTACCAAAAATGAGCACATTCCGAAATATAAAACCTCACAATCTATCGGTCTCAATTTCAACGGCCGGAAATCCGTTGATTTTCAACAGCTCATTTTCAAAGTAGTAGATAATGGTGTTATCATTTTCGGTAGGAACATAGAGCTATATAATAGTAACATATCCCCAAAATATTAGCTTCAAATCTGTTACGATTTGGTTTTTATTCGAAAAAATGACAACGTGTGAGATAAGATGATAATAAAGGTGTGAAGGATCCCTCCACTTCATGTTTGATCTTATGTGCGAGAGAAGTATCAGCGCTGCTAATGGGGGGGGACCGAATCTAGCGGGGGTGTACCACATCCCCCGAGTCAGACGAGTAAGACATAGTTTCCCGAAATCAATGAAGTTACCCCTTATAGCTTATGATCTTAATCACCTTAATACCCTTGCCTCGTTACAGTGATTATAAGTTACTTCTCCAAGTGTGCCCTAAATCAAAAATCAACAAGGAAGTATTGATTTTACTCACAAAAGAAGTGTTTCTGAAAATTACAAGAACATTTAATGGTTACTTTTGAGGCCGAAGATGATACCATGTTTTCGGTTAGTACAAGTTTTGAAAGCTTTAATCTTGATGAAATTGATTTTTCTACTTCATTCGAAGAAGGAGTGATTGAGTCCTATCTTACTTTTCCTGTATTTGTTAATGATCAGAAAGGCGATTTTCCAATAAATGATCAATCAAACACGCAAGTAAGTTGGTGTTTAGTATTAGATTGTGTCTTTAATGAAATCAAAGTATATTTCAGTTTTTTTTTTCCTTTATTTTTTTATAATGCAGTAGAAATATTATTGATGTTCCTCCTATTGCAAGGTTTATTTTCGTTGTTAGAGTGGTAAATTTTCACTAATGTTGTGATGATGTTTGTTTAGATACAAATTCATTCATGGGTTTAACATGTATCTGTTTTAGTTTTGCGTACATAGTGTTTGATGCATTGTTTCAAAGAAAATTCCCACTACAACAAGACTCTTATTCTCTAACTTGTTTTTGTTTCTAGATCGTTCTTGTTGATCACTTTGAACCCATTTCAGAACAATACCCGGACACCTCACACCTCTACATATCAAACATGGTATGTCGAGTAGTGATTTTAATAGTTTTCTTTATTATAAGTAGGCACTTTGAAATCACTCTAACATTAATTCCTCGATAAAATTGCAGGCCTTTGATAGCAAAAAGGAAGCAAGGGATTGGTGCGTCGAAATGGGTAAAAACAACAATTGTGTTATTGTTACTCCAAGTGGTGTGTGTAGGAAAATGAATGTTTGGACCAATGGAAAAGGTTGTAGGTTTGAACTGGGATGCGAGAGGGGTGGTGTTTACAAAAGTCACAAGTCGAAGAAAGAAGTTGAAAAGTCCATAGGCAAGAAGAGGAAAAAAGACACGGGAACGAAGAAAATAAATTGTCCATTTAAGTTAAGTGTTCTGTGTGGGGATGATTCAAAATGGCGTGTAACCGTTAGAAATGGGCGGCATAGCCATGATCCCCCGGAATCTCTAATGGGACATGTGACTTCATCATTGAGTGAAGAAGAGTATCAGAGGGTTGTACAGCTCTATGGCGATGGTGCAAAACCTGCAACGATCCTTACGAATATGCAACGAGAATTCCCTGGAATAGTTTGTCATATCAAGACTATTTACAATGCGATTCTATAAAGTAAGAGAATATTAGGGGATGGGAGGGCATCAGTTCAATAGTTTAAGCATTTGTGTGCAGAAAATCACTACATATTCCGATCGAGAACCAACATTAACAAAGAAATTACAGATCTTTTTTTCGCACATCCCAAGTTTGCAAGTTTAGCCAACACTTTTCACAACTTTGTTATACTCGACAACACGTACAAGACAAATCTATATGACATGCCGTTGCTAAATGTGGTTAGCCATACATCGACCAAAGCTCCGTTTACAGTTGCACTGTGTTTCATGCAATTTGAAAGAGAAGATAATTTTGTTTGGGCATTCGAGCGTCTCAAAGAGATTTACTTGTATGATAAGGTGCCAACTTTGTTTCTAACAGATTGCAGCCAAGCTATGATCAAAGTTGTGAAGAGGGTGTTCCCATTTTAAACACACTTGCTCTGTACTTGGCATATTAACAAGGATATGATGGCATATTGTAAACCCATCATAAACCCCCCTAAGAAGAATAATAAGAAGAAAAACAATAACAAGGGTGATGAGCAAGATGAGATAGTTCCAGAGCTTAGCCCTCAAGAGAGAATCCAGCAAACTGAGCTCGAGAAGGAAAAAAGAAAGAAACAAAAGTTGGAGTGGGCAGAGTTTAAAGATGAGTGGACATCACTTTGCATGTCACGTATAATAGAGGATTTTAATATAAACTATAAGCGTTTTGTTGATTCTTGGGATGGTCGACATGGAGTAGCTGTTAGCTATTGTGTTAAACAGTGGTTTAAACCCCACAAGGAGAAGTTTGTGGCTGCCTGGACGAACAAGGTAAAACACTTCGACAACCAAGCCACGAGTTTGGTCGAGAGCTCTCACGGTAGGGTGAAGAGTTATGCAGTTAGATCAAGTGGTTCTTTTCCTACATTTTTTAAAGCAGTTCATCGTATGTTCAGCGCCGATATTACAAGGCTGTTGCAACAATTTGAGATAAGCAAAAATCAAAGTAAATGGAGGTATGGGAAGGAACCAATCTTTAAGCTTCTTATAGGTAATGTTTCTCATTTTGCCTTACGAAGTATGATGCTTGAAAAACAATATAAATCGATGATTGGTAGTGACGAAAATGGTTGTGTCTGTACCATCAAGTCTACTATGGGACTTCCTTGTTCACATGTAATGCAGATGTATAGTGACATCAAAAAACCAATGCCGATCACCATTATTGATACCTTTTGGAGGCAATTGTCATTAAAGTCCGTTAATAAAGTTCGGGAGGAGAGAATGTTTCATGAATTGACTGTATTAGGTGATATTGAACAAAAGTGGTTGCAGGATACACCACACGAAAAGGAAATGATTGAAAGTGACATGAATGTAATTGCTCGCCCTGGTGCTACTGTTGATTTAGAACCCAGTTTTAAGAAGGTGAAAACAAAAGGTGGAACAAGCACACAGTCAAGGTGGAACGACAACAAAAGACTTATATCCAAGCATGAACTAGTGGACAAAGATTATGAGGAAGAAGATAAAGAAAATAAGAGTGGAACAATTGGGAAACTCAAAAGTGGGACTAAAGTTTTTCCACGAATCGTACATAGTCATACAATGCTAACATCAGTTGTAGGTCTGTTCAGGACTATCGGAAGTGCAGATGAAGTTTCTTCCACAGTTATACAAAGACATCCAAGAACAACCGCAACGGATTATCTCTCGTAAGATGGTAATTTTGTAGATGATAAGTACTTTCAGTATATGCCAGTTCACATGATTCCATTCATTACTTCCACTGACGATGTTGCTAGGTTGGGAAATTGCGGATTTGAGGTCGTGGATAAACAATTAAATTTGGGAAGCCTAGCCAAGAGACTTAATATTACAGGGACACAGTATGTCAGGGAGAAAATGGTGAAAAACATGGAAAGAAACGAAGCAGTGTACAGAAGCATGTGGGGTAACAAGGGATATGAAGCATTGGTTTGTCGTATTACACTTCCTCATAATACGACATCCATTTCACGTAACAACTGGATGCTTATGCCTGATTGTGGTTTTATTATAGCAGACACATTTTCTGTTGTGGTGCACTATATCGGGAAGGACGTAAGTTATACCTTTGCTCCTGCTACTGTAAAAATGTCAAATAGAACTAAAAAAAAAAGAGCATAGTCATGGGTTTCGTTGAGGGTAATCACTTTATCAGTATGAAGTTGAGTGGGAATTGTCCCTTGCCCCAGAACCCGACCTTAGATACTGGGAGGAAGCAAAAAATGAATGGTCTGAGGAGTGGCTCCGTCAGTATGAGCTTAGAATTGCCCAGTGGAAGTATCTTTCTGGTCTCCAAAAGCTAGTTCCGAACATGGTCTCAGACTCAGTTCCAATAAATGTAGTTGATGATTAAGCAATACATTGGGAGTAAAAAGCCAGCATCAGTAAATAGATAGAAGTACAGGTTTTTTGTTTTGTTTTCTTGGGTAACTTGGATCAGCAACATACATAGAAGCTAACATCAACACAATGATCCATTTTTTTTTTTGTAATTATGAAGTATGGTGGTACGTAGTGACATAGAATCACACTTTTGTAAAGAAACATGGTGATCGATGTAAACGTTTACATGTAATATATATATAAACTATTTTGATACTGCGTTGTGTTTGAAACTGCAGGTCTAACTGCCCAGGGATATCATGATTTATAATGGTATTTGAGTGACATCACATAAAAAAGTCAGGTACCTTCACTAATATAGACTGCATAAATAACTGATTACCTTTACTGATAGACTGCACAAAATAACTCGGGTACCTTTACTTATAGGCTACACAAAATAACTCGGGTAGCCTTGCTGATGGACCACATAAATAAGTTGGGTAGACTTAATTGGGGAGCCATGTAAATAAGTCAGGTACCTTGACTTATGGACCACATAAATAACTCTGGTATCTTGAATGATGGACCACATAAATAAGTTGGGTACAATAAAAATGACCAGTGGATCACATAAATAATACAAACATTTTATTCAAAAGAATAAAAATAGTAGTATGGGATGAGAGGACATCAGTTCAAGAGTTTACAATGCAATTCAAATCGACATCAGTTTCATTATAAGCATGAGATTTGTCCTGCAACAAGCCCTAGCCATATTCCTTTGAACCTGCAGATGGCCTTAACATGCCGATTTGCTACCAGATAACAATGAATTATCATATCACATTCTCCACTCAAACTATATCTTTCGATCTTCATTACAGAGAGTGTTTGTTCTTTATAAATGACATGAACTCCTTATAGAGAGTGTTGGTTCTTTATAAATGACATGAACCTCCCTGTCATCATCAACAAAAGTTAGTTACCATCAATAGACGAGTGGACGACCCTTGGAAAATATAGATGTTAATACACATATTGAAAGATATATAAATGACATGAACTCATTATTGGATTATTACTATGATAAAGCAGAGATACAAATGATTACATGTATACGTGACACTCTCGGTTAGAGGGGATAGTGACACTAGAAAATATCTTTATATATGTGACCCGAAATTCAGTAATCTTTGAGACAGACAAACAGCTAGTAAAACAAAGTACCTAAACATTGTATAAGAAGTATCTAAATCCCCACGACCATTTCCAAGCTAAGTGCACAAAGACAAAAATAACATAAATTCCTTATGTCAGAGTTTGTCCTACTAAATGATACCGCCGGCCGGGGATGAGAACCTATCAGAAGTGAAACTTCCGATGGTGATATATGTATCTATCGTAGTTCATTTTTGACATTGTCGAATCAAAGAAGAAAACTAAATGCATCCAAAAGCATAATTTCTTTCCTAGTTGTATCTCTGTAAAATAGTATCATAACAAATTGCATCAAACCCATTTTAAGAATACCAAGCATGAAAAAAATAACGATAAGCAAAAACAAATACAAGTAATTGCATCTGATGGCATTTCAGACACATCTCATGCCCACATGGGATGGGACTTCCTTTCTCTAAATAAGCATGTCAAGCAGGGACTTTATTTTCCAAATGTCGACAAACTTCATATGCTTACTTAACTAACCACTATAATTTGATGTTATGGATGTTCAGGAAGAAGCATCTTTGGAAAAATTATTGATGAAATACACCATGTTATCCCATTCATAGAAACAACCAATTTGGATGCTTCAAAAAAAAAAAAACAACCAATTTGGATTGTATTGTCCAAGTTTAATAAAGACTCTAATTTATGAATATTCTAGCAAGCAAATAAACCTACCAGCCAATAAAAATCTCTGAGAAAGGAGAGTTAATTGTTATGAACCAGACCTATATGTAACAATAATTTCTCACTCACCAAATCCATCAAGATACAACAACCTCCAAATTGCAAATTAAGCACAACAATTACATCACATTTAGCATAACGAAATCAGTTGATGCAAAAAGTGGTTTGTTAGCAAACATTAAAATACTTACAACTTCACTAATTAGCCTACCTGGGCTATAATTTCTTGATGATAACTTGAAATTCGACATCAATTTTTTGAACATGCTCAAAAATTTCTGTACATATTGAAATCAAAAGCTTAAATTTGAAACCGGTGGTGAAATCGGTGGTGTAATCGAAGAAGCAGCTGATGATGATGTGACAACCGGTATATGTATTTTTCTTAACTAGTTTTTCGATTATCTAGGGTTAGAAATAGGGTATTGACGAAAATTAGTTTTCTAATTTGGTTTATGATGATGATGTTCAAAGGTGTTTTCGAGGCCATGATGATGGGTGTTCATGTTCGAGATACAATATGAAGAAGGAAGATGGTTGGGAATTGATTTCATAGCTGGTTACATTTTTTTCCTCGGTGAGGAGAACGAAGAGGGCGGATAAAGAAACAATATTGATTTTGGGTTTTTTTCTTTATCTTTTATCATGAGGGTACTTAGGTAAACTACACATACACATAGGATACCCCTTATCATGTGAGTAGACTGAGAATAGCCACTGGTACACTCCCGCTGGATTCGGTCCCCCCATTAGCAGCGTTGAGAAGTATATACATTACATTTGTTGGAAAAATAAAATCCCTAAAGATTTGTGGAAGGCAACGTGTCTTTTTTTTGTTTTGATCAATTGGAAGGCAACATGTCCATCGAGTCTAAACCCCACAAACTGGGCACAAACCCCAAAAGATGGAAGGCAACCTTTCACAACATGATTTTTCTTTCCCCCTATCATTCATATCCATGTTATTTTGGTTTGATATCTAGGAAGAGTGGGGAAAAGAATATATTGGCAATTAAAAATGCCAGACGATGGATGGGGTTGCACTCGAAACTATCACGTCCACCATACCTTTTCTACCAAATCACAGGAAAGTAGTGTGGACCATTTGGTAAAGGAATGAATTAACTGTCCGCACCGCCTTTCAAACATATCGGCTTCTACAACAGAGGAACTTAGTGCGGACCAGTAATTTACCGGGGAATAACAGTGAAGCGAAATACTGATATGGGTAATCAGAAAAACTTAAAAACATTTATTTTGTGGTATTCTCTATGGATCTCCAGGAGGGTTCCTCCCTGGTTGCACGGACGCGGACGCGGCGACGCGGACACGACAGGACACTGACGCGGACACGAGGCCAATATTGCAACGTCCCAATGCAAATTTTAGCGTCAGCGTCGGCGTCAACGTCAGCGTCCGAGCGCGTCGGACGCGGACACGGGGCCAATATTGCAGCGTCCGTGCAACCCAGGTTCCTCCTATTCAAGGTGCAAGATGGGTGCCAGAATACAAGATAACACCTAAAAACTGAAGCTGGATATGCCACTCTTATACTGCTTGTTGAAGTGGAAAACAATTTGCCTTATGAAGATGGGAAATGTATATAGATATAGATGCAACAATAAGAAGTCATCAAGTTCTGCCTGAACAAGCAACAGCTACATCTGGACTCTCATAAAACGAGCTTAATTTTGTTACAGCAAGTGATTCTCCAAATAGTGAAGCTGTTGTTGATTTCAAAATCCGAACTTCGACGAAATCACCAACTTTTGCAAGCTGTTTCTCACTATTTACAGTGAAATGTGGGATTGGAACATTTTTGAAAATTACTCTATGACCTCTGTCACTCTTGCCAATGAGCTCTGTCTCTGGAGCTCGCTTGTTAGGTCCTTCAACTAATACAAGTTGGATGGTTCCAACTTGGGAGTCATAGCACTGACCAGTCGTTTCACGGAATGTCTGGATCATTTCAGCCAACCTTCTCTGCTTCACATCTTCAGGTACATCGTCAGTGTAATTTCTGTGTGCATGGGAAATGCCAGACGATGGATGGGGTTGCACTCGAAACTATCACGTCCACCATACCTTTTCTACCAAATCACAGGAAAGTAGTGTGGACCATTTGGTAAAGGAATGAATTAACTGTCCGCACCGCCTTTCAAACATATCGGCTTCTACAACAGAGGAACTTAGTGCGGACCAGTAATTTACCGGGGAATAACAGTGAAGCGAAATACTGATATGGGTAATCAGAAAAACTTAAAAACATTTATTTTGTGGTATTCTCTATGGATCTCCAGGAGGGTTCCTCCCTGGTTGCACGAGGACTTGACGGGCCGACCGACATGACAGAGGAGGAGCGGACACGAGGCCAATATTGCAGCGTCCCAGTGCAAATTTTAGCGTCAGCGTCGGCGTCGGCGTCAGCGTCCGAGCGCGTCGGACACGGACACGGGGCCAATATTGCAGCGTCCGTGCAACCCAGGTTCCTCCTATTCAAGGTGCAAGATGGGTGCCAGAATACAAGATAACACCTAAAAACTGAAGCTGGATATGCCACTCTTATACTGCTTGTTGAAGTGGAAAACAATTTGCCTTATGAAGATGGGAAATGTATATAGATATAGATGCAACAATAAGAAGTCATCAAGTTCTGCCTGAACAAGCAACAGCTACATCTGGACTCTCATAAAACGAGCTTAATTTTGTTACAGCAAGTGATTCTCCAAATAGTGAAGCTGTTGTTGATTTCAAAATCCGAACTTCGACGAAATCACCAACTTTTGCAAGCTGTTTCTCACTATTTACAGTGAAATGTGGGATTGGAACATTTTTGAAAATTACTCTATGACCTCTGTCACTCTTGCCAATGAGCTCTGTCTCTGGAGCTCGCTTGTTAGGTCCTTCAACTAATACAAGTTGGATGGTTCCAACTTGGGAGTCATAGCACTGACCAGTCGTTTCACGGAATGTCTGGATCATTTCAGCCAACCTTCTCTGCTTCACATCTTCAGGTACATCGTCAGTGTAATTTCTGTGTGCATGGGTTTTCTCTCTCATGCTATATGCAAACATGTATGCCATATCATAACCAACAGCTTTTAGAAGGCTTATTGTGTCCGCATGTTCTTCTTCTGTTTCTCCACAAAATCCTGTAAAGAGGTATAAATTCGAGTAAGATACCAATAGGAAGCCCCACTTCAGCAACCAAAATAAACCATCAGGTAGTTAAAGTCATTTTGTGTAGCATGGGCATCAGAGTGTATAGTAAGCAAAATGCTAGTACGGTATATTGCTCTCACAGGCTAAAAAGCTTAGAAAAGAGACCATCTGATGCTGAAAAATATAGCTTCCCAAAAATGGTTCAAGCCTTGAAGGCTTCAGCATTTTCGTTTGGTTCAAAAGCAAAAATATGGGGATAAGAAAATCAGATGTGAAGTAGCCAACTCATATTACATAAAAAATGAAAAACATTCATAAACCAAAAATCAAACTTAACAAATGAAGTAGCTGAGCCAGAACTCAGATTCCATACAGATTTCCCTTACCATATAACAAAAGGAATACAAAAGAATTATATAGTTTCCGTGTCCTGATTTTGAAGAATCACCAAAGAAATCCAGTATCAAAAATCAACTAGTTCAAGGGTTCTAATAAGTACAGTCATGGCCAACACACTTTTTCTAATTTAGTAGAGACCAAACAGTACGGTCTAGGAAAAAAGGTAGGTGGCTACAAAAGTGACGTGGTTGAGAATTGTGTATAAGCAGATCAGTTAGTGTTATACGAGAGACTAGTTCAATGAAGTTCTCTACAACTATGTTGTATAACTTCAATTAAGGTTCGGAGACAGTGTTTGATGAATCTATGGTGCACATAGTGCAGATTTACTAAATGGCCGCTCAGAAAGTCATACGACAACTGAGACATGAGTATGAAAAAATTCTAATGGGATATTAATTCTTACCACATATGAAGTCACTGCTAATCCCAACATCAGGTACGATACTCCGAATTTTTTGCACGAGATCTAAGTATGCTTCTCTCGTGTACCCCCGGCGCATTCTTTCAAGAACTGTTGTACTCCCTGTTTGAGCAGGCAAATGGATGCTCTTGCAAATGTTATGCCTGTCTCGCATTAAATACAGAAATTCATCTGGGAAATCTTTGGGATGTGGAGACGTATATCTAAATCGAATCTCAGGGAACTCTATTGACAGTCGATCCAAAAGATCAGCAAAGCGCAATCCCGTCTTCTTGACCTTGCACCTGCTGGAAAACCCCTCACTTAATGCCCATGTAGCATCTGGTTCAACATCATTTTCAAGGCCAGAAGCATCATTATAACTATTCACATTCTGACCAAGAAGCATTATCTCCTTCACCCCCTCATTCGAAAGCTCGCCCACCTCTCTCACGATCGATTCCACAGGACGTGATCGCTCTCTTCCTCTCGTGAAAGGCACAATGCAAAACGAACACATATTATTGCAACCCCTCATCACAGACACAAATGCAGAAATTGAGTTCTTTGCAACTCTAACTGGACTAATATCAGCATAAGTTTCTTCAAGGGAAAGAAGAGTATTAATCCCCTTTTGACCATAATCAACCTCTTCTAACAAACGCGGCAAATCCCTATAAGCATCAGGCCCGCAAACAACATCAACCATTTTATCCGAATCAAGTATCTTATCTTTCAACCTCTCAGCCATACATCCTAACACAACTACTTTAGGAGGATGCTTTGCCTGAGACCTTCCAGTAGCAACATTTCCCTTCCAATGTCTCTTAAGAAACCAGAAATAGTTAAGCCTCTGCCACACTTTCTGTTCAGCATTGTCCCTAATAGCACAAGTATTGATAAAAATGACTTCTGCACTCTCCGGTTCTGCTACAATTTCATCGTATCCAGATTTCTTCATAATTGCTAAGACAATTTCCATATCATTAATATTCATTTGACATCCATATGTCTCGTGGTATATACGCCCCCTAGGTAGAACTTCTGAAGTAGATATTGGAGTAACTGGACTACAAATAGTGCAGATAAAAGATAAATTAGGTAAGCATTTTGAACCCTAAGTGATTAATCAGAAGAAAAAATCAGCTAAATGTAACAACTAATAAAACCCTAGCTACTTACAGTGCAGCTGGTTGAACATCTGAAGCAGCAGCTACGGCACGAGAGATGAAATCATGGAGAGTCGGACCATTTTTGATGCTGCTGTTGGCGGTGGAAGAAGAAGGTTGGAATTGTGAAAAGTTTCTGGGAAAATTTAGAGAGGAAGTACATCTGAGTGTTCGGAGAGGAGAATAAGAAGGGTTAAAATGGGTTTTGTTTGAGAGGAAACAGAGATTCAGGTAACGGTATTTCTGGATTTTGATGAAGATTGATGAATGGGGTTGGTTGAGAAGAGATGAGAAGGAGGAAAGGGAGGAAGCCATGAGAGGGGAAAGTGAGAGCTCAGAGCAAGAAATGGATAGGGCAAGAGATAGACGGTTTTCGACCCTTGTTCCAGTTCTCCGTTGCAACCTCAATCTAAGGCCTGGGTGGGCTATTTTGGGGGGACTGGCGGACTGCTCTGGATCCTAGTTAGCAATTTGGGGTTCGGCAAATATACGAGTATTATTCGGATTTGTAAGAGTCCAATTCGGTCAAAAATTCCATCAACGATGCGTAGTTCGGAAGTAGTTCGGTAGGCATACGTACGTGTATAATTCGTTTTAGAGATATGAGTTCGGAATCGAAAATTCGGCTTAACATATATACTAAATTGATATGTATTTGTCACCTTAAAAGATAAATTTTTATATATACCTGGGAGTAAGGTGAGAAAAAACATTTGTAACGTGATTTTGATGGGTTGGGGAAGAGAAATTTAGTGGTGTATGCTGTAATCTATAAAATATATACAACATTTAACACAAACAAGCCACCATCACAGTGGATTGAAGGCCTATCCAGGAAGCAGGATGATTCAGGTTCGAATCCTACCTATCGCAACAATTTTTTCATCAATTCATTAAGCGTGGAAATGAACTGTGTCAACTCGGTCAGATGGTGAGTCAACACATGGCGAATTAGGTAGACGACTTATTCGCGGATCCGAATAGTTCGCGTATAAATCGGGAATCCCACAGTATATGCGTACAGGGTGCGGAGTTTGGTCAGGACGCGTATAAGACGCAAAACATATCAATTCGCGAATAGTTCGTGAATCATTCGCCGAATTGCTAACTAGGCTCTCGATATTAGATTGTGCTCATTTTTTGTGTTTTACGTCTTGAGATGTGCTTATTTTTGGTAGGAATGTACATACTTATAATAGCAATGTACCATCAAAATATTATATTTAAAGGCATTGTCATTTGAGTTTTGTGGAGAAAATGCCACAACTCATGTAAGATAGTGTATATATAAGAGTGTCCACGGATCCTCCCTCTTTTTTGAATGCGTAATATTTAGGATTTTTCTTGGTCAAATTGTCAGCATGGTAACAGAAGAATACTATGTAATTTAGACAAAGCCGGTTTTAATATGGATTGGATGCAGCTTTACAGTGATTGGGGGTACAAGGTGGGCATATAGGTGGTGTATGATCACTCTCCTTTGTTAGGTGGTTGTGACAACATTGCAAACCCAAAAAATGATCCTCGCGTAATTCAATAAATGTGTCTACAGCACCCTGGATATATGAATGTAGTTAAAGATAGTCGGGTCGAGCCTTATATAGTGATTCTGCCTTTGTTTTCATGCAAAAACTTAAGAGGCTAAAGATAGTATTGAAGGAATGGAATTGGAGTGTCTTTGGAAATGAACATGTGGAGATAAAAGAAGTTGAGCAATGAGTCAAAGCTATAGTATTAGTCCCAAATTGTGATCCTGAAAATGAAAGTGCATTAGGAAACCTAATTGTAACTCAAAATGAGTAAAATGGAAGAGAGATGCAGTATAACACTAGAATGGGGAAAAAATATAGAGTTAAATGGATCAAGGAAGGATATGATAACTCCAACTTATTTCGTACTAATTTGACGATTATACAATCAAGAAACTTGAATTGAAAGATGGGAATGGATTACATATGTCTGATCAGAGTAAGATAGTTGATATTCTGATACAATTCTTTGAAAAGAAATTTTGATATCAAGATGTCAATGTGGTTAATTCATTGCTTGAAGTGATTCCTGATGCCATCACAAATGAGGATCAGATAAAGTTAGATGTTATTCCATATAAAGAAGAAATTGAAAAGGCTATATTCGACATGGATGGAGAGAGTTCTCCTGGTCCTGTTAGTTTTTCAGGTATTTTTTACAGAGAATGTTGGCATATCATTAAGAGGGATTTCACAAATGCAATTAAGTTCTATTGTAGAAGAAGATTCATACCGAAAGACTTCAACTCTAATTTTTTAGTTTTGTTACCTAAAGTCCAAGGTGCAAAAAATAAACCAATCAGTTCAGGCATATTAAGTTAAGAAATGTAAGTTTTAAAATATTCACTAAAATCATAAAATAACACAAGGATGGGATGGTTTGATGGATAAACTAGTTTCTCCTCGGCAGGTGGTTTATTTTATGGAAGAAGTATACATGAGCAAGTATCTCCGTATTCTGAAATTGTAAATGAGATGAAAGTTAAGAGAAGAGGTGGAAATGTAGGGCTAAAGATGGATATATCTCCGACATATGACTTTGTTAGTTGAGAGTTTATTTTCACGGTTCTTCGAAATTTTGGTTTTTACTATGCTTTGTGTGATCGGTTGAAAATGTTATTTGCTTCTGCTAGTATATTAAATATGGTGAATGGTTTTCCTAATGGATTTTTTTTTTATTGGAAGGGGGTTGAGGCGGGGATATCCACTATCTGTCATATTGTTTGTTCTAACGGAAGAAGTAATCTTAAGTAAAGGTTTAACTCATTTGGTTGAGTCTGGGAAGCTTCAGCCAACGGTAAACATGAAAGGTGTGTATCCTATACATTTCTTGTTTGTTGATGATGTGTCTTCAGTAGGTGTTAAAAAAAGTTTAGAAATTCTTCTCAAGTTGCTTGGTGATTATCAACAAAATCTGGTCAACTAATAAATAAAACTTCATCAACAAAGAGGTACGTGAAGACTGATCTATCATATTTACTCACGATATTTACCATTCTATATTACGAAATTATTATTTCATATATTTTAGTATATATTTAATATTGCAAAGAAGAAATTTCAAGTTTAAGCTCGTCTTGGTTAAACTCTCAAAATATGATTCAAGCAATGGATGTTTATATATCCTTTGTAATCTTAGTTAGAACAATTTATTGTTCGGAAACTATTTTTTTCTTCGAGTTGAACATTTGGAAATTGTCCAAGCAACAATACTGTCTATGGATATTGGAATATTTCAAATTTAATTATGAGAGACTTATATTTAGTTGGCGCAAGATACATATCCCTACACCAAATTTAGGGATTAGCAACAGTACGTGGCAGTTGCAAAGTGGGGTTGCAACAGTTCCGCTCTGTTACGAAAGTCGATGTTGCAGTTTTTCGCAACAGTTCTAAACTGTTGCAACGCTAAAATATAGCAACTGTTTGAAATAGTTGCAAATTCGATGGTCGCAACAGCTTTAAACAGTTGCGAACTGGAATATAGCAAAGGTTTACTCGGTTGCAAAAATTTTGTAACATCAAAAAAATAGTGGTTTCGACCAGTGAAAACCAAGTTTTGACCAGTCAAAATCATGTCAATATTATAGTTCCCTGTAGCAAAATCAAGATTCCCATGTTTATTTGAAATCAAATTAATCAATAGAAGTATCAAGATAGTGTTCTTAGAGTTAATTCACCGTGATGAATTCGTACACAAAATGTATGAAGCATACCATACAAATCATATAAAGGAATCTATAAACTCAGCATCACACCAAGGTTCTTACAAAACGATTTAAAGAAAAAAGAACTCTCACATTCTTTGGAACTAAGGAAACCAGCTACCTAGGTGAACCTTTCTATTGAATGAGGCATGCCCAAAGGTTGAAGTTTAAGTTGTCACCATGGGTTGTGAGGCATTTTTACTAGAGGAACCAGCAATAGAAATGTGCTAGCTAGATGTGGCACGTCCACTTTCACTGAAGCTTCCAAAAATCTACAATAAAACAATGAACCAATTTACTATTAGTATTCAGTGTGCGAAATGAGAACACTATCGTTTTACTTGCCAGACATGTGAATGCCCAACCCTAAACACCAAGCACTATGTCAGTAAGAACAACACAAAGATGATAACAAAGTGATATGAAGGCCTAAAGAGTGTAGAACTAGGTGAAGGGTCATCTATGTTACTTTGCAGTTCCTGAATTAAGTGCATCCACTTTAGAACATGCAATTTTTTTCTTAGTCTTTAAAAGGCACCAAAAAGAGAGTGTAATGATACCGACATATATGTGCGAGTAAGAGAGGGTGGCATCAACTTTCGTGAAATGACATAAAAAGATACTCTGAGAGAGAGAGGGGCATGAGGAGCATCTACTTACTTTTTTTTCTGCATAGCCTTCATTACAGCAGCTCCACTTCTTAACGCATCAACAACTTATGTTGTAGCTTTTGCTCCTTCCAACATAATCATCTAAATTTATGGCAAGGCTAAAGCTAGATTAGAATCTTCATAAGAAATGGGTCCAAAAAACAGTATTTGATATTCGCTAATAATGAACATATGCACTTGATCATGAACTCGCAATTTGAAACCAAATTTGCAAACCAAAGCAACAGCAGGTGGTAGTGGAATGGATTGGTGGTATAGTGGTGGCTTATGGACTTGAGGCATTCATTCCCTTGCTCCGCGATGTGTTCATAACAAACCTAGACACAGTCAAAAGTGGAAGCCTTACTACTTCAGTTAACTAAATTTCATGAACTCAGACCAAAGAGATTAGTAAAACACTCACAATAAAGTGCTTATTTCTTGGTGTTGAGCCATGAAAATGGGCGACGCAAATATGAGTTTCTTCACTAGCACTTGCCATGTACCTTGAAATCAAGGGCCAAAATTAAGAACCAACTACCTGAAAATCCAGCAGTCTTGGTGAGCTGTAATTCAGCAAAAAATGTAAACAAAATATGATAAAGAAAACAAGCTAGAACTGGAACTGATATGATTATAGTGAGATTTTATTTGCCTGTTTTGACATTTAGAACTACAGTTTTACCTAGATGTCATGGAAAAGTATTACATGCTTAAAGCAGGGATTTTTTTTAAAAATAAAAATAACTATGAACAAACTTCTTGAGGTTCCCAATGTACTCCACATAGAGGTTCATACTTATCTTTAAAAAATTCCCGAAATTGCTTCCCATGTGAACAGTCAACAACTTCATCAGATGTTCCCTGCATAGGGATACAGAAGAGATGCATGTTATGATAGTCTCGACAAATTGCATTGAAGAGCTAGGTAATTTGAAAGGTGAGAATGGAAAGACTCACATGAATTGTTAGCACATGACAGCATAGAGATTCATACTTCTCTTTACGAAAATTGCTTCACATGTTAACAACTTCATCAGATGTTCCTTACATAGGGATACATATAAGATGCATGTTATGATAGTCTCCACAAATTGCATTGGAGAGTTAGGTAATTTGAAAGGTGATAATGATGAAGTTTTACAAGTGGTAAGTATATGGATTCAATTCTCGGACTTTTTTAAAGATTTGGTTTTAGACAAAAAGATGGTGATTTTTATAAAACTTATAAAATAATGGAAATGCTAAAAATGATTTTTGTGTTCAATTAAAAAAGTCTAGGATGTCAAGATTCCATCACTACTACACATACTAAATGATTATAACTATTCCCTATAACATTCTCCCAAAATTACTCAAGACGATTTAGGACACGTCTCGGAAAATAAATCTTTTCAAGCAATTATTTTTCTCAAAGAATTAACAATCTTCTTCACTATAAAATGCTATTCTCTAACATAGAATATATAAATCAATTATCAAGCATCATAGGATGAAGAAAATTATTACCTTACGAATCAAGAATAAGGACCAAGAGAATTATTATAGAAAATAATCAAAACATTCTAGCACACATAGTAGGATTTCCTCCCTAATCCTAGATAGAAATTTAGCTACTCATAATTAAAAATACTAACCAATAAACAAAGAAGAAGGAATTTAAAAAGAGCATGTAGAAGGGGTGTGGGATGGAGGTGTGGGAAGAGAAGAGATTGTGTGTATCTATGGGATGTGAATTCGATCCCTATTTATAGTAGATGATACCCGAGCCCCTTTTAATTTTCTTAATTTCTTTTGTTTCGTGCGCTAGGCACTCAACAACATTATCTTTTCTTTCTTTTTCGCCGTCCCATTTTTCTTTATTTGTTCGCCACTTGAGTGAGATCACAACTCCGTCCTTTGTCTCATCATTCTTCCCATGCGATGACAAAGAACAACTCAAACAACAGCACCATCACAGCCATGCATGCCATGCTCGGTCTTCCCGGGCTTCCATCAACACTAACCCGGTCAACAGCTCAAGCTCCTACCGTGAGTTCATCAACGTTACTCCGATAGCCGGAGCTTAGCCAACAGCTCTCGACCCATGCATTTCACGTGTACCTCCCATGCTTTCAAGTTCAAACTCATCTCGTGTTATCACGGGCTGGAGCTCTCATGGCGGCGTGTTCTCTTCTCGGTTTCATCACTTTGCAAAGATTCATCGAGCCATGCCATCATTACTACCACAACCGACAGTTCATTCAATCTTTGTTCATCTCCAGCGTCACGTTATCCATCCTAGCTTTGTCTTGGTTCATCTGTTTTTTATCTCCTTAAAACAGCCAGAATAGCCAACATATCACTTGAACTTCTTCATCACTCATGCATGCTTGAACTTTGCTCATAACTCCATCACATTACCAACAAGATGTGTTCTCTCAATTGTCACCATCATTTTCTGTCATTACCCGACGATTCTTCGCCCGTCAACTCCATCGAGCTCCGTCAACGGTATCAACCATGACCGGTCGTGAAAGTGAAGGAGATAATGGCGGCCCCTTATCGCATTGCGGGTGCCATTAACAATATCCAATTTTTACAACCCCTTAAGCAATGATGGACTCCCTTTAGCACTTCCCTCATGAAAGACTACATGAATTGTTAGCTCTTCCTCACTCTTAGATGAAATCTAACTAAGCTCGAGACTTTTGATTATTCAATTCTAACACACATAAACAAGAAGGAACGAAAATCTCATGGAATTAACACAAATATATGTGAAATACAATCAAGAATGGAATAATTACATGAAATCTAACTAACGAGACAAGTCACTAGAAAGAAAGAAATGCAACCTTGTAGATGTCAAAACAGTATGTACGCTTTACAAGATACAAGTATGATAGTATAGGGCTGGAGAAAAGCGGCTCTTAATTAAGGCAAATGAGCTGTTAGGATCCAGCGTGAGACCACTTCCTGTTTTACGGCCTAGATTTTTTCTAAGCACTTGTATACACCTTTTACATCTGCGTACGTGTTGTGCTCACTTGGATACCAAACATGACATGTGAAATTAGAAGTTATCATATTATTGAACAAACATATTATGCATCTAAACTTATTCCCTAGAGATAAAATTCAAACTGAGCTAAACAATATTCAACCAATAACATATTTTTGTACAAAAAGAGACAATTAGACTAGTTAAGTTCAGATCCAAATATAGCCGATGGAAATGAAATATACATGGTAGATCGGTCTCAGTTTTCAAAATTGGAGAGATAAAGTTACGTACATTAAAAAAATGCACTCTGAATCGAATAATTTTCATCAAACCTATTTCATTACTTCCTCAATAAATAAAACACAAATTCAGCAGTTGTGGTTTTACATTCTAGACAATGAACTGGATATGTGTTCAACTAACCTGAAAGCAAGAAAACAACTGACCTGAAGATTGTACAATCCAGAATCCAGTTTTCTGTCGTAGCGCTTATCCTCATCAATATGTGATATTGCAAGCATGAGAAACATGGTTACAATCATGTTGATATCATGCAATAAAAAAATAACAAAAGATATGAAAAGTGAGAGACCTCTTTGCCTTAATTAACTTTATCGGAATATCTGCACAATATTAAGTTGGTGGAAGCCCATTAAGTCATTTCAGAAAATGTCAAACACATATCTCTAGAAGCAACTTCTAGCTTATAACAATTTAAAATAAAGTAGGAATTTATGATACAACTTTTAGTTGTCAATAAATGACGAGTAAATAACAACAAAACTTGAATGGGTATACCGTATGTATAGATCCATAAGCCGGTCTATTTTTTCACACTCATGTTCCACCAACTTACTCAGCAATCGCTCTCTTCTTGAACCTCTTTTGATGTCACCTGAACAAGACCGAATAACCCATACAAGGTCAGGTGAATCAAATCAAACAACTATGACTGCAGGTAGAAGTAGGATGGATAATTAACCAAATGGTTCTTCATATATACCCAATAAATGAAGAGAATACGACCATATGCAACCAGATTTAGCCCATAGCAAGGAAGAAATTAAGTAATTAACCTAAAAATATTAGACATGGAGTCACCGATAATGAAATTAATAATACTTTCCTTTTATATACCCACACTGAATTTGTGTTTAGAATACAAATTACAGAAAAAACAGGATTACACTGATTATTAGCGAAGAACTTATAGAAAGGTTTACACTTACAGTGGGGTGTTATCCATAGGAGAAGCAAAAAAAATCTGAGATTGAAGCATCATCATCAAAAAATCAGAATTAAGTCATTAAAAAAAAAAATCCCTAAAACATGATAATAAACAATCTCCAGAACCTATAATCAAAGATACTCGAAAATTGAAACTTTCTTGTTTCTTCCCAAGTATGGTTTTATGAAGATGACTCCTCGAGATGGAAAACCCTAACCACACTTCAACAAAGATCCATACACTAAATCAAATTAATCAGACAAATCAAACTAGGGGTTTTAATAAATATTTGGGTTTTAAGAAAACATTTTAACCTTATAATATCGAATAACTCCTCAACTGCAGTATTCGTTATGATTCAAATCGTCCTTAACAACGGTGTTAGGGTTTTTACTTGAGAGAGATTAGATCTATAGATTCAACAATCTTTTAGTATAAAGAAAGTGAAAGAGAAGAGATTCAATGGTGGTGGTGGTGTGTGAAGGCGGCCGCAAAGCTAGGGTTTTGTTGAGAAATAAGAAGAAAGTAAATCCAGAATAAAATTTCTTTCGATAATAAAGGTTTGCCGAGTCAGTTTTGTTCTAAATGAGCTGAATAGAAAACTGACCGAGTCAGGTACAAATGTAGGCAGTCATACTAGTTTTTAGCACGCGTACAACTGAATTTAGTTGTGAATCACAACATAATCAAACAGTTGCGAGTTTCGTAACGGTTTCAAGTTGTTGCAAAAAAATTGCAAACAGCTATTTCGAATCTGAGTTACTAAACCCCATATTTGGTGTAGTGTATACTTGTATGTAATACCTAAGTCGGTTTGAATTTCGCAGACTGTAGAGGTTTGAAACCCGTTTTGCGAACCATTTACATCCGAGTTACGAAATGGGGAGTAGGTTCGGTTTAAAAACCACTTGAATCTTACTTCGCAAACTACCAAGGTTTGCAAACCCACTTGACTTCGCGAACTGTTAGTGGTTTTGGAAACCCGATTTGTGAACCTATAAAGTTTCAGTATTAAAAGAAGAAGTACACGAACTAATCTATACGATTATGTTCGCTTTTGCTGAAACCCTTATAGACATTTCTAATAAACCTTTATGCACAAGATCACTTTGGGCTTGTGGATTATCGTTTAGTATTGAGTGTTATTGAACACCACCAAGTACTTATAAGTTCAAAGGCATATTTGTTGCTAAGAACCATTATTGTGCATGTTTCCGTAATCATATACCACGATGCATGTTATTTTGTATAATTTCAAGGCATACTTTTCACATTCTTACATGAATTCCTAATAATAATTTCATATAAAGTGGGAAAGTGTTTGCTTGGATCTCAGTATATCTTAGATTGAAGTCAAAGCTACCTCTTCCCTTGAAAATATATAAAATAAAGAGAATCTTTCAACATGATTTCTCAATCATCGACACTCTTTTTTCCTAGTTACAAATATAAAGTCGTCTTCTCTAACCTACGTTTTCATAGAACTGTATTCTATGTTACAACTTTGAAGACTTTAGTTGGGACTCATGAAGCCCGGTAAGACTATATTTTTACCTGATAGTTTTTGTATTAGGATCTTGTTCTAATGGCTTTTGAAGTTAACGGACTTTAGATCAGGAACAATATAGATAGTAATCACAAAGTTCTCTCCGTATCAGACTTTATGATCCCTCGATATAAAACTCTTCTTTGATTTGTTTGGATTGTTCTTCATAGGTGGTTAGTAATTCAGGCTTCCAAAGCTAACTTCATGTATGTGTTCCGGATTCATAAGGTTTGCTGGGCTTTTATCTATTGCAAAGAGATTTCTAAACCTAGGTTGAAACATATCAAAGGAAAATCAAATATGCTTGTCTGTATAAGGCACATATGTATCAAAAGCATCACTGAGGTTGAAGCAACTCTTAGGTTGTAAAGAACGTCAGCTAAGGGAATCAAGTGCGTAGAGTATTGCGATGTTCAAGAGACATAAAGAACACGGTTGCAGCTGAATTGGTTGGAGGGACAATTCGATCTCAACTACATTCAAGTCTGAAGTCTGATAGTAGGCTAGTGTTTGTAGTGGTTTAATACAATGTGGTTTTCAAAGCTGGGCGAGATCCCGAAGTTTTTCTGCAGGTGCTTGTGTTTCTCTTTTTCCACATTATATTATTTATTTTTACAATAGGAATAACACAAGTATTATGCAATAAATCAAGATAGTTTAAGTCCTTCTTATTTGAGATCAAAAACAAAACTTGTTCTTGTTAAATTCATGTCCATAGCTATGTTTTATTTGTTGGTAAGACAAAACATATTAACTTCGAAAATCTCAAAAAGATTCTTTACTATTTCGGTTTGGGATCTCACCTTGAGTATCAAGGAATATCTTTGAACATTTAAGAAAAGATTTCAGCACATGTTCAAATTACTCACTATGTCGGCATCTTGAACTTTCCTATTTGGCAAACCAAATCTCCAAACCACACAAACCCTAAAAGTGTATGTGACTTGTAGAAATCAGTTTTTCCTATTGGGACTGGTTCTACCATGATACCTAAAGCAAGTTAGGATCGGTTCTAAATTGACTCCAAATATAGGTAGGGATCGGTTCTACCTTGACTCCCAACATAAGCTAGGATAGATTTTACCTTAATTTCCTATATATGTTAGGATTGGTCCATACTTAGGATCTTCAATGAAAACCGAGACCATGATCCTTTTGATTTTATTTCGACCACGAAACAAGTTCGTACGCCTACTTCCTTAAACTTATGTTATAGTTGCAGGATTTCCCACACTACACCCTTGTTAAGATTTTGCTATAATCAACTGTGAATTGAAGATGAAAAACGACACTTTATTATTTTGGTTTCAGAAATGTTTACAGAAATGGGAGAATTCAAGATTACAACTATTCTCTTGAAGTTTCTCTCTCCTCAAGACTTTCTTAACTCTCAAAAATACATCATCCTTTTCTGGACACATTGGGTCTATATTTATAGGGTAGTTACATAGTGGGTGACAGCTAAGTTTTCCTCTTATTTCGGGTTGATTCTGCGATTGTACCGCGATAGTTACAATGGTAAATCTCGCAAGTTTTGTGACCATCGCAGAACAAACATACTTTTCTCAAGTTTTCTTCAATCGTCAGTTATTATGTCACTCTTTTGAAGGCTTTTGTGACACTCGCGAAGTGTAGTCGAAGTTCTTGCGGTGATGCTCCCTGGGAAGTGTCGTTAATCTCGCAGAGAATAGGTGTAGCGATATTCTGGTCCTACATATGTGTTAGATCATCGCTCAGTTGAACCCACCAAGCGTTGGTATGTAAAGTTTGGTTATTATATTTTAGTGAGCCAAAACTCATTTAAAGAGTCGCTTGATTATGTACTAGAGTCAACTTCATATAGGTTAGATTAAAAGTATTAGGATATGAGACATTACAAGTATTGCGAAGACTTGAAGAAGTAAGGAGTTACAATGACAACATCATCCTTCCACTTGAGGTTAGTGATATTTGACTTGAACTGTTTCATTCCCTGACGTATCTTTGAAGTCATGCATATTGAAAACATAATTGCGAAGCATGAATGATTACACTCTAGTTAGACGTAGTATTAAAGAATACAATACGAGGTTTATTGCTTAACTATTAAACTTTGTATATAAGACATCGACATAATCATTTGTATGCTATTGCGATTATGTATGGGTATAAGGTGAAGATTTCATCCTAGGAAACAATGTTTTACATTTGTTTAAAGGAAGTAAATTCATGAACTTGTTTTGTGAATCGAAAGGGAAATCACTAGGAATTACTGGTATTGTTATTCATTGCATATATTTTAAACTACCAATATGTGTGATTAGTATAACCGCTCATGACTTGTTTATGTTTTTGGTAAAACTATTCACAATAGCCTGACTTTTGTATTGGTATGAAATTTATTAGTGAAACCGATCTTAAGTAATCACCTAAGATGGTATGATCGATTTAGTGTTATTGGTATGACCGACTATGGGTAAAGGGGAACCGATCCTAGTAAGAGTTGCAACCTATCACAAAGGGGAATCGATCCTTGTATGAGGTGCATCCAATTTTTAGTAGATGGTGGAACCGATCCTATGGACATGTGCAACAAGTACAAGTTAGATACCATATATATGTGGGAACATATCCTAGTACCTATTCAACCGAATTTTTGGAAAACTAGTGTGACTAAATCTAGTACCCACATGGAGGTAGAACTGAAACTTATTTTCATAGAACCGTGAAACCTATGTTTGGTGATTAAGTGTTCTTGATCAATCACATAGTTCTTGAAAGTCAGATGAACCAATTCTAAAATCGTTTGGAAGTGTGGCAAATCGGTTTCAAGATTGTAAGTATGAAAGAGGACTAACAAAGTTAAGATGGCGACATACTTTGAACATGTGCAGTAACGCTTATCTTTTATTGTTCAAAGATATTCCTTAAATAGCTAAAGGAAAAATCCCAGATCGAAAAAATAAGTTCAGAATCTTTTAATTAAGGTTTTTAATTTTATTTTTGGAAAATTAAAATTAGTAATGTGCATTTACTAGTTGGATATTTTCTAAGAGATTTTCGGTCATTATTTGGACAAAGCATTTCCAGGAATTATGGAAACCGAATTTGGAATATATTGCATATCTTGAGAATATTTTCGGTTTTGGAAATTCCTTGGTGTCCAAACTTCCTTGTCTATAAATATCAAAGTTTGCATTTCGAGCAAACTAATCCTCAGAGCCAGCAAAACTACCCCAGTTGTGTTGTTACTGGTGGAGCCACCTATTTGGTGAGGAAAGTAACCTAATTAGGCGAAATCTCTTATGGCCGCTTAGTTTAAAGACTTCTTTGGGATTGAGAAGCTCTATTAGTACCGTTGGTGGGAAACTATATAATTTTGTTTTACCTTTTATTTTCAATTTATTTTATTGACTAACGGTGGTTGAACTTTGATTGCACCGAGTTTGTTTATGCTTGAGAATCTTCTCTTCTGATACAAGATTCACTCAAACTAGATCGAAGTTTCGATGGTGATCTTTAGATTGTTTGTAGATCTAAAGACGTCTTGTGATAATCCATTGTTAACAAACTCCGTTATGTGCGTGATTGATCACAAGAGATTCAAGTTGATTGTGTGCATGTGTTTATTGAAGATCTAAAAAGATTTGAAGACAAAGAAGACTTTGAAGATTTCTGATTTGGGTTCATAATCTTTGGTGTGCACAATACTTGTTTCGGTTAAAGAGGATCCAACTATAATAGGTTTATCCTTGTGGTAGATTGGATTGATTGGTTGTGTAGATCGGCATCAATACAATTCTTTGTAATTAATTAAAAGTATTGATTACAAAATCTTAACAATTACTTTGGTAGTTGTTGATAAGATAGATCTAAGAACCTGACAAAGGAGTTTATTGAGATAAACAGAAGAGTCTTTTGTTGAACTCACATCACTTGGTTGAAAATAGTTGATACCAAACATATTTGTTGTTCCTTTACTGTTTGGAAAATGAACCAAAGCAATTGTTCCAAATTCGTGACTTATTACATGTCGGAGGCGTGGGAATACATACTAAACTAGGTGAACTATAGGTTTAGTTGTTTGGTTTCAACTATACGAAGTTGGTTTGATTTTGTATAACGGCTTAATACTGAGAGTATTCAATTACATACAAGGTCCCGGGGTTTTTCTGCATTTGCAATTTTCCTCGTTAACAAAATATTGTTGTGTTATTTACTTTTATTTTCCGCAACTATAATTGTTGTTATTATAATTTAAAGTAAATCACAAAAACTTTAATTCCTATTTACTTGATAGTAATCCTATTATGTTTGGTTAAGTCTGAACCTTTTATCAAGTAAACATACTTCGTTGTTGTATTGTCTCGATCTCGTATCCATAGACGATCACATGAAGTGTGAACCGATTTGTTTTATTGTCTCGACTCAGACTATAAACAATCACTTTCGGAGAAATGACTTATAGGTGGAAAAGTTTTAGATTGATGTATATTTGGGAACCCTCGTATTTTCATTATGTAATTAAATTTAGTTTTGTAGTCATGAAATAAAATCTATATTCACTACACAATCTAGTAACGAGTTACAAATGTTATGTCGATGTCGCAATTACGAAGTCCAAAAGATAAGCATTATACTTCGTAATTCAATATACTAGTATAAAACTGAAAATGTGGGGGTACAACAACCACACCCAATATTTCGTTCGGAAATCTGAATAGACAAACTCCAATATACTTTCAAGAGAATCAACTAGATAGTTAGACTCAATCTATAGAAAAGTATATCAAAGAGTTTAATATCTCTATCTATTAATTCAATCCGCAATCAGCAAAAATAGGAATTTGCGACCCCGATTGAATATAAGAGAAATAACTTGAACGGTACCAAAAACCAATGTTCAAGGATCAATCAATTTCAATCAACAACCAAAGGTTGGATTTACCAATTGATCGATACAATGCACAATCTGTGATATTTCAATTATATAACAAAATATAATGCGGAAAAGAAATAACACAGACACCAAAATTTTGTTAACGAGGAAAACCGCAAATGCAGAAAAACCCCGGGACCTAGTCTAGCTTTGAACACCACACTGTATTAAGACGCTACAGACACTAGCCTACTACCAATGAACTTTGGACTGGAATGTAGTTGAACCCTAATCAATGTCACAATGTATCAAGGTATTATCGTTCTTGATGCGTGTCGTAACCATAACAAATTAATCGAGATATTTCCCAATAATTAACTAGTAATATAGCGGAAGTAAGGATCGTTCCCATAGAGAGCTGTGTAATTGATAGGTTATTTGGATCATCAAAAATAAAGTAAAAAGAGGGTTGGTTTAATTAAAGTAAAATAAAAAGAAACAAATAAGAAAAGAAAGAGATGATCAAGGAATCCTTCGTCATTACCAAATTTTGACTCCATAGTATACTTATCTATCTTCGTTATAACCATTCATCACCAACCGTAGGAAAGCAACTAGCTCAGTGGTATCCCCAAAAATCCTTTTACCATGAATACAGAATCTCTCCAATTTCAGATTCTTTTCAACGAACCACCAAGTAGTAGCTCATTCAAGGTGTAATCTAATCGAATGCTATAGGCTTTGTGAATTAGGTTGATCCCAGTAGTCAAACTCTTAGCTCAAGGTTCACTAGCTGATGTTGTCTTCACTCGCAATTGCTTCACAAAATCCCTCTGCAAGGTCTCTCGATTTCTACTTGTGTATGAATTATTCGACGATTGCTTATCTCATAACTCAATACTAGCAATAGAATGATCAAACGATTAATCTAGCGTGCACCCCAAACAATCTAATTAATCAATCATAAGCCCTAAAAATAGTGAAAACAAATGATGATGTGATTAAAACTCCAAACTGATTTATATAATTAATAAAGATTCACGCTTAGAATATTGAATTCATACTCAATCAATAAAGGTTTAGCTACTCATAATTATAAGAAGAATGGGTTCCCCCTAAATGGGTAAACCCTAGGTTTTGATGTAGCTATAAGATGATAAAAGGTAATAAAGATAAATAAAAGATGTCTTCTTAAGGCTATGGATGTCTTCTTATATAGAACTCTCAAAGTTAGGATTTAGAATCCTTCTGGGACCATGTTTCCTTGAGTTAGAAGTCAATTTCGCATCCAAATATGTCCTAAAAATTTGTCAGGTTCGGCTCATAATTTGCCGACGTTTCCTGGACGAACCCGACAAGTGAAAATTACTCCAGACGAGTGTTAGGTTCGGCTCACTTGATTAGACTGGTTTTGAGACGAACATCCTCCTGTATACTCTTCAAAAATATTGATTTTTAGTCTCCAGGTTCAGATGACTCGAGCTGATGAAGTTATCATCCGAACCTCTCTCTATAACTTCAAGTTTCAATCTTGTTTCGCCTAAAACTTATTCGTCCGAACTCGGAATGACCTCATTATTTTTGCGTTTTTTTTTTTGTATTCTCGTTCTGTCCAAGATGGTACTAAGAAATCCTAGATTTGAATGAGTTGAATTTGGACTTTGGCTTTCCTTCATTGATAGACTCCAATTCCTTGTTCATTTAAGATCTTTATAGCTCCCTTTTGGATGATTCACCTGATATGACATACAAACTAGAAAATAATCATAATAACAAGTAATATGAAAGAATTATAGATAAAACAAGTATGAAATTGACATTCTAAACACGTAAATTAAGCACTTGTCAAATTCCCCCACACTTAGCTTTTCCTAGTCCTCGGGCAAACTACCGAAAATACAACAACTCCATGTCGTCGAGAAAACAGATGCACTTAGCAAATGCAACATGCCTTTAAACCCCTAGGTGCCCCTAGTGGACGATCCATAGTCTTGTGAGGGCTTATGAGAGGTATACCCACAAAACCTGCTCCAACTTCAAAGCGTTCCAGCTTCCCAAGCATCCAAAGAGCTATGAGGACATAAAGTTTCTACATGCTAGTAATAAGAAGTTAGAAATACCAAAGAACATATTCTCATTCTTAAATGTTGAGTGAGAAATAACCATACCATAATGAGAGAACGCATGTTTGAGAGCGATCAATAAGCATTTCGCCTCGACTTCTGCCTCACTTATAAGGATTTTATGATAATTGCACTTAATAAGATGGATTTTTATGGGTCTCACATGTGTGCAAGTAGGAGTGAATAGAGAAATCCTATACACGTTGAATGGTGGGAAGGAAACCTTCTGAATTATTTCTGGAGACTCCACAAAATCGTGGAAAATAAAAGACTTTTTTTGATGATCTCTAAGAAAGGAAACCAACCATTATTGCGAGGATGAGAGTACTTACCACCTTCACATCCGATCGGCAGTGACGAAAGCACCACTCTCACAACATCCAATAGAAACGTCTTCCTTCGTCACGTCTTTTTCATCTTCTTAGTCTTCGTCTTCGATCTTCAACTGTTGATGATAAACTCTTGAACTTCATAAAACTTCGACAATTTGTAACTCTTTTCCTCTATTTCCTTGTTGCTTGAAACTTCTTTATATATTTTTCTTCCTCATGGCCTTATTAAATAAATAAAACAAAATAACAAATTTTTCTCGTATTTTCTTTTCTTTTCATTTATTTTCTTTTGATTTTTTTTTTCCGATTTTTTTTTAAGACAAGAAAAATAATACAAACATAACAATGAAAATGGACATGGTGAAGTACTTTACCGCTTGATTCTTCACAACTTGTATTGTCTCGTATCATAAACTTCATTAACTCTCATCTTTTGATTTTCTTCGCTCTTGTACTTAGTCTTCCACTTTGATATAGAATTCCATTCATTGTATTGTAAGTCTTCAACATATATAAAATTCTGCTCATTGTATGTTGCTTTACTTGGATATAAAATTTGCTATTCCTTGTATTATTTCTTATAAACCTTAAACTTCTTCAACTTGTATAATTTTGATGTCGCTCCCTTGTTGATGATGATCGTGTTTCTATGAACTTGTTGTTGGCGAGAGAGAGGATGGCGCTAACTACAAATCAAACTACAAGAAGGTGGTTTCAATCTATAGATGTCACCCTCATGATTGACAAAACTTTCACTCAAAAGAGCAAAGAGTAGTGTTTATATTGGTAGGAGGTTGGGTAGCTCACCATTTTACCCGGAATTAACGTACGGTGACACACACTCAAAAGAAAGCTCTTTAGTCAACTAAAAAAAAAAAACTGGTATGGTGCCTTAGTTGATATGAAAATATGTATAATCCACTAATGATTGATCAGCAACTCTAATAATACATTTCGCTTTGTACCTCATTTGCCACCGACATGATTAAATCCATTATTTAACACTCTAACAAGCAAGAAATCCGAACGTAGTTCCCTAACACTTCCAAGTTCAATTATGTCGGTCAGAATTCTCTATGTAAACATACCTAGAAGTATGCTAGTTACTCTAAAATATCTACAAGTTGGAGGTTTTTATGCAAAAATTTACAAAATTGACTCAAAAAGGCTAAAAACTTTATACACAAAACATCCAAACACTCCCACCCACTTAAACTCTACATTGTCCTCAATGTAATTGACTCGTCCTAAGTAAAGTCAAGGTGGGAAATCCTAATATGATATGCAAAAGAAGAAAACTAAAAACAAAAAGGATAGAAAATACAAAACCTATGGGTTGCCTCCCATGCAGCGCTTAGTTTAACGTCCTCAGCCCGACCCTCTGGTTATCGTCCATACACCAACAATCTGAAAATATGGTAGTCCACACAGACAACAATATGCAATTCTAGTAAAAGCTTCATGAAAACATTAGAACAAGATATAAATATTAAAGCTATCACTTTACTGAAGTTCCCCCCACACTTAGTCCTTTCTACACTCGGAAGTGGATAAAGAACATAAAATTCGGGAACTTCAAAAGGTTCTTAAGCTTGGTGAACCTGCACAATGCTCGAATCAAACACATCAAGTGATGGATACTTATAAGCAAAATAATTTTTTAAAATTTTATAAGCACACAACTCCAATCCTAAGTGAGGTATTTTCCTAAAATTCAGGTTAATAACTCTTTGAGAAGCTACTTCAATTAGATGGAAATGATCAATATATATAGAATTATTCAAAGGATTAGACAAACCTTATTCGAGATCCTTATTAATTATCTCCATTTAATTATTTACCTTAAGTATATCGTGGCCCTCTATCGAACTCTTAATTTCTGCTTTAACCGAAATTTCAGCATCATTATAATCTTTTACAAGTTCATTTGGGTCTTCCACATATTCAATCAATTTGGTTTAATTCTCAATCATCTTCTCATCAACAACCTCTTCATCGGAATCGGAATCATCTCCTAGAAATTCTAGTTCATTGGTGCAAATATTAAAATCACTGTTTGAGTACGTTACACCATTTATAACAACGGTTATGTCATGTCCATTCTCCTCCTTTTGAATAGGCGAGTGATCGTTATAATGATCCGGAGCTGGGATAACTTTACCATGTTTGCAAGGACTTCTTAAAGGTTTCTCATCTTCAAAATATTCATGAATCCTATACTCATTACTGATCATGAGAACGTCGGAATTGATTTGGTTTTGAGGCCAAAATTATTCCTATGTTATTTCCTTCTTAATTTGATCCACGTCTCGTCTAAGGTTGTCAATAACCTCTTGAAGTTCTTAAAGTGTATCTTCAGTATTTTTTTTGTACTCATCCATAGTTTGACGGTACTCTTTCATTGTTTGGTTATCTCGATCCAAATTATCTATAAATTAGTGCATTAGATCTGCAAGACTAGAAGAATTATCATTAGAAGCACAATTATCCCCCAATCCTTGTGTTTGCTCACGTACATACCCATCATAAGGTTGTTGAATGCATGGGAATATCCATAAGGCTCTGTGGGATGTTGATCATAGGCAAAAGATTGGTTTTAATTATACCCATAGGATGGTTGGTAGTTGTCGTAACTTTGAGATTGAAAATTATATTGATTGCCACTATAATATGATTGATCTTGTGCCGGAACATGTTATTTCCGAAAGGAAACATGAGGACTCACAAGAGCAAAAGAGAAAATAAAACAAAAAATCTAAAAACAAAAGTAAAAATAAGCTAAACAAATAACAAATCAATTAACAACTACTCCCCGGCAGTGGCACCAAAATTTGGGGTGTCGTAATCACAACAAATTAATCAAGATATTTTTCACAAATTAACTAGTAATATAGAAATGATCAAAGAAACAAATAAGGGGGTTGGTTTGATTAAAGTAAAATAAAAAGAAATAAGTAAGAAAATAAATAGATGATCAAGAAATCCTTCGCCATTACCAAATGTTGACTCAATAGTATACTTATCTATCTTCGTTAGAACCATTCATCATCAACCATAGGAAAGAAGCTAGCTCAGTGCTATCCCCAAAACTTATTTTACAATGGATATGAAGCTCTCCAATATCAGATTCTATTCAACGAACCACCAATTAGTAGCTCACTCAAGGTGTAATCCAATCGAATGCTTTAGGATTTGTGAATTAGGTTGATCCCAATAGTTAAACTCTTAGCTCAAGGTTCACTTGTTGATGTTGTCTTCACTCGCAATTTCTCCACAGAATCCCTTTGCAAGGTCTCGCGATTTCTTTTTGTGTATGAATTATTCGACAATTACTTATCTCCTAACTCAATATTAATAATAGAATGATCAAAAGATTAATCTAGCGTGCACTCCAAACAACCTAATTAATCAATCATAAACCCTAAAAATAGTGAAAATAAACGATGATGTGATTAAAACTCCGAACAAATTTATATAATTAATAAAGCTTCGCGCTTAGAACATCGAATTCATCCTCAATCAATAAAGGTTTAGCTACTCATAATTACAAGAAGAATGGGTTCCCCCTAAAGGGATAAACCCTAGGTTTTGATGTAGAAGATGATAAAAGGTAATAAACATAAATAAAATATGTCTTCTTAAGGCTATGGATGTCTTCTTATATATAACTCTCAAAGTTAGGCTTTAGAATCCTTCCGGGACCATTTTTCCTTGAGTTAGAAGTCAATTTCGCATCCAAATATGTCCCAGATTTTTGTCAGGTTTGGCTCATAACTTGACGACCTTTCCCGGACGAACCTGAATAGTGAAAATTACTCCAGGTGAGTGTTAGGTTCAGATCACTTGATTAGATTGGTTTTGATCCGAATATACTCCCGCGTACTCTTCGAAAATATCGATTTTTAAGCTCCAGATTCGGATGACTCGAGCTGATGAAGTTATCATCCGAACCTCTATTTGTAACTTCAAGTTTCAATCTTGTTTCGCCTATAACTTCTTCGTCCGAACTCGAAATGTCCTCATTCTTTTTGCATTTTTTTTGGTATTCTCGTTCTCTTCAAGATGGTATTAAGAACTCCTAGATTTGAATGAGTTGAATTTGGACTTTGTCCTTCCTTCATTGATAGATTTCACTTCCTTGTTCATTTAAGCTCTTTGTAGCACCATTTTGGATGATTCACCTGATATGACACATAAACTAGAAAATAATCATAATAACAAGTAATATGCAAGAATTATATCTAAAAAAAGTATAAAATTGACATTCTAAACATGTAAATTAAGCACTTATCGGTGCTCCTTACGCCTCTGATCCCAGCAGGATACTACGCACTTGATTACCTTAGCTGATCTCACCCACAACTAAGAGTTGCTATGACCCAAAATAGAAGACTTGGTAACAAATTTGTCTCACACATAAAAGTCTATTGGAATAGATAAATTTGTCTCCTACAGAAATACCTATGAGTTTTGTTCCGTCTGTTGATAAATCAAGGTGCACAGAAACTAATTGATAAGCCAGACTTATATTCCCGAAGAACATCCTAGTATTATCAATCACCTCACAATAAACTTAATCGTATGGTAGCGAAACAAGATATTGTGGAATCACAAACGATGAGACGAAGATGTTTGTGACTACTTTTAATCTTGCCTATCGGATATTAAATCTTGAGAAAATCTTAGAGAATATAGTATTCAATATGATAGAACAAAGAAAGATCAGAACACGCAACTACAGTGAAAATAGTTGGGTCAGGCTTTACAATCCCAATAAAGTCTTTAAGTCGTTAACCTACAGGGTTTTATGAAAAACCTAAGGTTAAAGGAAAATCGACTCTAGTCACAAGTAGTATCACACAGGAGGTGCGGGGATTAGGTTTTCCAGTTGCTAGAGTTCTCATTTATATAGTTTTTCAAATTAGGGTTTGCAATCTAAGTTCCCTTGGTAACAAAGCATTTAATATTCACCGTTAGATGAAAACATGATTAGATACAAGCTAATATCTTTCAACTGTTAGATCGAACTTAGCTTGTTATACAAAAATGAAATGTACCCTCATTTAGGTTTATGTAACTGTAGATCAATGTGTACACCATGTTGGATAAATAGTAGTTAACCGAGGTTAGCTATATGAACACTCTCATATCAACCTTATTCATCTTAACCATAACTAGTTCAAATGACTCAAATGAAACTAGTTACAGAGTTGTTCAATTGCTATATTCTTTTACAAGTATACAAGAACACAATTGAAGAAAAATTGGTTTGATTCACTC
The DNA here is from genome assembly GCA_023529315.1 of Papaver bracteatum. Classification (NCBI taxonomy): domain Eukaryota; kingdom Viridiplantae; phylum Streptophyta; class Magnoliopsida; order Ranunculales; family Papaveraceae; genus Papaver; species Papaver bracteatum. Next base: position 804,464 of record JAJJWX010004500.1, read on the forward strand.
GAATCAATTCATGAACATTATAGCCACGGTTTGCATAGAATGCATTCCTTATTATATAAATGTATTTGTTCATGTTACAACCAATTTTAGAACTTTAACCATTCATATATGCAAATGGGTATGCATACTTGAAATAGCCGGACCAAGTTTGGTTTTCTCCACTATGTGAATGGGTACGCATACCTCCAAACCTAGCAGAAATTTCCGGTCACAAACCTTACGCCAGTATGCGTACGGGTACGCGCACTTAGGTTCCCGGACTTCTCAAACCAACAGGTACGCATACGGGTATGATTACTATGGTTCCCGGACATGGATCACATATTTGCAAGAGTGCATAACATGTTTATAATCCAATGTTGGTTAAGTGTTTAAAACTCTTATTTCAATCATTGAAAGATTCTTAGAGGATGACAATAGCTGTTTTCACACACTATTAGCATCAAAGCAATTTTAAAGTTATTGAAATAATCATAATGAAACATTCCAAGTCTACATCAAATGATTGTATCACACAAACCATGTTAGATGTTACTCGGTGATTTTCACATGATCATCTTTTGACTATCGTCAAGAATATAAGATGAACTTGGTTGAAGCGAAAGCTTACCAACACATATTTCGAGAAATATGTAAGCGAGTTAAACTCAACTCGAAATCTCAAATGTGTATAATCTAAAACTATAGTAATACTACTTTTGTCTCAATATAGGATATAGAGTAGAAATAAACTTTCCAAGTGATAGATGAGTTTCAGTCTCCACATACCTTTTGTTGATGAATTTCCACAAGCTCTCCTTAGTAGTTCTTTATCTTCAATTGATGAACGTCGTGAGGTCTAATGCTCAACTACATAATCTATCCTAGTCCGAAATATTATAAGTATAGTTTTTATCACTAACATTGACAAACAAGCTTGAGATATCAAAGCTTGCGAGTTCGACCGAGCAGTGCTCTAAAAAAAAACACTTATCGCTATTGATATATATATATATATATTTCCTTGATACTTTGATCATAATATGATGATCAAGTTTATTATATAAGAGGTTCACATATATAACTTCGCATGTAATGTTTTTAATCAGAAATAACTTGAAATCTTACGATATAGAAATGGAAACAAGTCAAGTCATGTTTTACTAACCTCAAGTGGAAGTATGATGTTATCATCGTTGTCGAGACATCTTCAGAATCTCCAGGTCTTCAAAGTAATACTTGTATATCTCAATATTTATAAACTTCCTAGTCCAACTTAACGAAGTTGACTCTAGCAATCTAATCAAGCGACTTATGAGTTTTGATTCTAAAATATGACTACCAACCTTGACATACCAAAGTTTGGTGGGTTCAACCGAGCAATGATCTAACAGAGTCTATTAACATTGTTTGATCAAAAGTTCTATTTACCAATCTTGAATCACTAGATCTGTAATAGTCAATCCTCAAAAAGACCCGAGTGGCCTTACATCGGAAGAGAAATACCTTAGAATAAACAAGTTTGATATATAAAGGATAATTATACCATTAGTCAATAAAATCAATTAATCAAAAATAAAATGACAATGCGATTTAGTTTCCTACGAACGCTATTACTATAATCTTCTTGATCCCAAAGATGACTTAAGACGATAACAATGTAAGAGTATTCATCTAATTAGATTACTCTCCTATATCAACAAGTTTACTTTCCACACAATCAATCAAGTAATATGTTCAAGGAATGAGTTTGTAAGAATACAAGCTCCACTATATTGTTTTGACCGAGTCTTGTTTGGAAAACAAGGTATAACAGTTCCGAATATTCACAAAGATATGCAAAGAATATGTAGTTGTAGGAAATCCTACAATACATCCCTCGCAAGATTTCATGATATTCAACTCATATTTAAGACCAACAATTATACTTTTTATTAATTGAATCTAAGAATTTGTACAAGAAGGAAATGAAATCAAGAATACAACACTGTTTTGGAATTTCTATCTCTTTAAAACTTTCTTAACACTCCAAAAAAAGATCTCTCCCTTCCTTAAGCCTATTCGGCTCTTTATATAAGATATTACATAGTGGATGACAGCTAAGCTGTCCTTTGTTTTCGGGTTTTTCTCGCGATATTGTCGCGAGTACACAAATGTTTTATTCGCAACATATCTAAGTCTTCGCAAGATCTTCACATCTTTCTCGTGTTTAAGTTGTCCTCATTCGTTATGTCATTTCTGTAGTTAATCTGTGATGGCTTCGCAGTGTACTTTTGATGATGATTTCACAAGGTCATTGCTATTGCCATATTTTGATCCTATATCTTGCCTCTTCTCATGTCTTCTCTGCGAAAGAGAGAATGTCATGAGAAATTGTACTTCAAAATGCCGTAGTTGTTCATCCCTTCATATTTTTCTACCGACAAGACTCCATAAATTAAGCATAACCGCCTACACATGTTAAACACTCCCTTGATTACCGGCACGTTTGATGTTATCCGGTCATCACTTTTTATCTATTTAAGGAGGGATCTAGTTAGAGAGATGATTTTGTTTCTTTTACTTCGTCTTCTTCATCTCCACGTTCTCTGTAAATCTTCATCGTCTGCAACTCTTTCTCCTTTGATTTTCACGGATTCATCTTTCTGTTACTATTCTCATGGAATCATCAAGGTTAGTTTTCTTTTCTCTTCTTTTGGTTTTGCTGAAGCCAATTTCTTTTACTGAAATTATCCTATTTGATTTTGTTCGTCTTTATTTAATTCCCATACTGTTTCTGTTTCAGCAAAAGCACCTCTAATACCAAATTATTAATTCAAAATCCTAATGTTCCTAAAGATTCGCATCCCAAAGTCGCTGCAAGCAAAAGAAAGTCTGCGAATCACAAGGTAGTAAGAAACACTATTCTTTTAATAATAATATTGTTGCCTCTGTTTCTTATTCAGATTGTGATTCGCAGGGTGATGGAGATGCTAATAAACCCCCAAAGAGATCTCACCATTTTAAGACTGTTGAAATTGTTGTTTCATTTCCCACATTTACTCCTTCAACTTCTCCTTGAATACCTTCGCAAACTGAATCTCTATTTCCTATTTGCGAAAATATCACAACAGGTTCCACACCTTCAACTGATCTTTCTATGAATGAAATTCCTTTTACTGAGCCTGATGCGAATGAAATTTTTTCTTCTCCATGGTCAATACCTCTCGACCTGATTCCATTTCAGTCCCAATCATTAATCTTCCTCAAACTTCTCCTTCAAATGACACCTCTTTAACAAAGAATGATGATCACCAACTTTTTGTTATTACCACTTCTTCATCTGAATCTCTCCCTTTCACCAAAGAAACTGTGGATGGAATAGATATTGCCTTCAAGGTTTTATCAGATGTTTTGGATGATGTTAAGAAATCTTCCACTGATCCTGTCAAGTTTGGTGTTTGCAAAATTTTGAGTAAGTATTTTAGTTCTGACAGAATGACTTCGCAAACATCCTTAGAGAAAGAAGTTGAAACTTTGAAAGAGATTCTCCAAGCCATGACCTTAAAATGTGACACTCTTCATCATGAAAACCAAAAATTTCAGAATATTTCACTAGATCGTGACAATCTTCGCAAGAAAAATGAAGGGTTAAAAGGTATAACTTTCTTATCTTTTCCTATGATTTATCTTTCTTTTTCGTCAATTTTGCTCTCTCTATGCTCTTTTTTCTTATCCTTTGTTCGCCCTTTAAGTTTTAAACCAGAAATGAGTAATGGAGAGATATCAATTTGAATCCATCGCTGAACAAGTCCGTGTGGATAGAGATATTTGGATGGATCAATATAACTGATTAAATAACCTTCATACATATTCTGTTGATAAAATAGATAATCTTACCAAAGAGAATACTCAATTAATCCAGAAGAAAAATTCATTAAATAGTGAAATATCTCGCCTCTCTTATTCTTTGACTAGAGCTAACTTGGAGATGAAAACTTTATCAGATGAGAATAAAACCCTATCTCAAGAGAAGCGAGGCCTTCTAAATAAGGCGGTGATCTCTTCTTTACAACTTAACACTCTCCATAAAGTATGTGATGACCAAGAACAATCTCTTTGCTCTCTGAGAAGTAAACTTAAGGAAATAACAGAATTATATGCTGTTGAGAGAGATGAACTTATTCGTGGTTGAATAGCTTTCAGTGTAAAGGCAAGTCAACTCAAGGACCAATACTCCAAATTAGAAGAATCATATACTTCTCTTGCGAAGGGAAATGCCTCACTTATTTATAAAGAGAAGAATTTTCAATCTCGCCTGAAAGGTTTAATTGGAGATAAATTTGACGATGCAATGGACCACTGGGAGGACAGTTGTTTGGCTCTAACTCAATATCTTGTTTCTCAAAAGGAAGGTAGTCATAAAAATTTGTCTGCCCCAATGGTCTTTTATCTCTGTTAAATCTTTTTGTGATATCTTCCTTGCGAAATTTTCGCTTGAATAATTTTTTGTGTTATTCTTTTTCGCAGAATCTGAGAAAAATCTTCATTCCTCCATTTCTGTTTTGGAGTCTAAGCTTGCCAAAATTCGCAAGAAAAATGCATTATTAGCTTCTCACCTTGCTCGTTCTCGTGATCAAGCAGAAAGAAGATTTGATTACCTTGCTCACTTCAAATATATGGAGTGTATAAACCGTGAAAAAGCACTCCTTCGCCAATCTCATCTCCAAGATGAAGTTCTTGTGAATGATATCTTGTTGTCCAAATCTCTTACTCCTGTATCAATCAAGCCTCTAGAAGTTGGTGAAAATAAAGTACCCCGTGCTGCTGATAGCGACTTTGATTATGAAAGTGGTGAAGAGGTTATTTCTCAAGAAGAATTTGCAAATGAGGAAGAAATACCTCTTAAAGAAAAAGTTGTTGTTGATGACCCAAATGAAGAAGAATCTAGAATAAATGAGTCAATTGTTGGTGATATACCAAATGAAGAAGAAGCTAGAGTAGACCAGAATGAAGAGAATACTGGTGAAAATGATAAAGCTAGCGAATAACGTCCATTATCTCCTTCTGGCGAAGCTAACACTGAAGTCTGAGCTTTAGTTTTGTTTTCTTGAATTATTTCTTCTTCGCCTCTTCTTGCGAATGATGTACTTCAGCCAACTTTGAGATTCATTTACTCTTTTAGTATTTCGTATGCTTGCGAGAAAGATAATGACATCTTGTTTATTAATTCCCATACTTGCCTCTCATTATCTTTCTTGTGGTGAATAAATTCTCCTTGCGTAAATAATAATTAGTGTTTACAAAAAAAAAATTGTTTTGTCATGTGGTCTTATTTTGCCTTCCTAGTTAAAGGTCTTACTTTGCCACCTCTTGTCATTACGACAAAATCGCAGGACATTTTTGCACCTTCATGCAGAAACCCATTGATCTTGCCTTAACTTTTCTCTTTTGTCATTTTTGTCGCGACAATATGACAGGTCTAAATATTCTTGCGAAAATATAGTCCCATGACATTTCCATCTTGCGACGAAATCATAGGACGTCCTTACACTTTCATGTACTGACCCATTGATCTCGTCTTATCTTTTTCTCTTGTATTATTTCCTCTTCAGGATTGTCGCACAAATATGACAAGCCTTAATACTCCCGTGAGTAAAAATCCTTATGACATTTGCATCTTAAGACACTTATCAACTCCCTAATGGAGGGTGCCACCCTTATCTTCCCCATGGTTTCCCCTTCAAGGAGACGTACCTCTACCATACAAGGTTGGCTCCTCCCATCCGGTCTTAAAAACAACCAGTTGTTTATGCAGACTCTTATCACTTTTGCTTATATGGATTATGGTTACGAGACTGCACCCTAAGTGGGGTTTTCTTCGGGCCGAGTGCATCATAGTCAAGACTTGCCAAGAATGTCCAGGTATGTTCCAGACGCCCCAGGCATTCTTGGTTTAACCGTGTACCTCGACGCCTTGATCATATTCTACATTCCTTAGAAGAGACCCTCAGTCGTCCAACCTAAGTCATAAGCTTAGGTTGAAAATCCAAGGTACCTCTCCTGGATGGGCTTTATTGACCCCAAATCTCCATGACTCAGTTTCCAGGGGCGGTGTAACCTTTTCGATGAGCCATGCAACAGGTACCCCCTTCTATAACGCACTTTAGGTCTTACATTTGCCTCTTGTGAAATTTTGATTTCGCGAACTATGGTGTACGCTATAGTAGGTTCGCCCCTTTCTGATGATTATTCTGTTCTTCTTTGTTTCTTTGCGAAATTTTTGCATATTCTCTTTCTGCTTTTGATAATTGTAATTTCGCATCTACTCTTTCATAAGATTTTTGCATACATTCAACTTATTTCAGTCATATATTATGGGTAATATCTCTTTAGGTATAATATGTTCCATGGTCTACCAAGTCTATGACCCACATCTCTACCTTCAGGATCCATCAACTTATATGCACCTGTTCCAACTATATCTTTAATGATATAAGGCCCATCCCATTTTTTCGCTAGTTTTCCACCATTTTCTCGCTGATATATTGGTGTTTCTCGCACTAAATCACCTGGTTGAAGTTCACGCTTTTTGACGTGTTTATTATACTCCCGAGCTAATCTTCGCTGGTAATTTTCCATATGCTGTAAAGCCCTTTCTCTTTTTTCTTCTAACTCATCAAGCTTGGTTAAAATCATGCCCGCACTAAGATATTTATCCCATGCCTCTCTCTTTGTTGTAGGAATAATAGCTTCTGTTGGTAACACAACTTCAACTCCATATGTTAAACAAAACGATGACATTCATGTAGCTTCTCGCCTAGTTGTGTTGTAAGCCCATAATGCATTATGCACTTGTTCGCACCATGCTCTATTATTCCCTTCTAACTTCTTTTTCAATATGTCTGCGATTGTTTTATTTGTTGCTTTTGCTTGTCCATTGGCATGTGGATATAGAGGGGTAGATTTTCCACACTTTATCTTAAATGCATTGAGTAACATTTCTATGTTCTGTCCTTCAAACTGTTTCCCATTATCAGATACCAATTGTGCGGGAACTCCAAATCTGCAAATGACATTTTCAAATATGAACGTAAAAGATGTGTTTGTCGCGAATATGCTGTACTTCCTTTACTTCTGCCCATTTTGTGAAATAATCTGTAGCGACAATTAAATATCTTCTTTGTCCAGATCCTGGTAAAAACGGTCCCACAATGTCTAAACCCACTTTCCAAAGGGCCATACACTTGTTGAAGATGATAATGGTGCTCCAGGTGTATATATTTTCTTTCCGTTTCGCTGACAATATTCGCAACGCCTTGATAGTTGCTTCGCGTCTTCATGCATATATGGCCAATAATAACCTTGCATTTTTGCTCTGTATGCCAAAGATCTTCCTCCACTATGATTGCCAGCATCCCCACTATGTAACATCTTCAATATCTCTTCTCCTTTTTTTCGTGTTAGACATATGAGTGATGGTCCATTAAAGGATCTTCGATACAATACCCCATCTCTTAGTTCATAATTTGTCGCACGGATTTTTAACTTGTGCGTCTCCAATATATTCCTTGGAGTTTCTCCTTTCGCCAAGGATGCATGATGTTCTACTCTCCAATCTTCGATATTAGGCACTTGTTCTTCTCCTCCTTCTTCTATTATCATTACGTATACTTCTTCCTCTTCTTCTTTGTTTACTGATGGTGATTGAAATGCCCGTATCTTTATGCATCTCGCAGCTGGATCTATCATCATACTTGAAATGAAAGCATAAGCATATGCAAGTCTATTGTCTTTCCTTGATATGTGCCTCCACTTTATTTTTGGAATTTTCGCTGATAGTTCTTCAGCAATTTTTTTTCCTTCAAAGATGGTTCATTTGTAGTGTACTCTCCTTTTATTTGGCGAATAACTAATTGTGAGTCACTGGTGATTCTCATATTCTCCAACTTCATTTCTATTGCGAATTTTAGGGCATGTACCACAGCTTCATATTCTGTTTCATTATTAATGGATGTGAATTCTAGTCTGAAGGAAAAAGCCATTTTGGTTCCTTCTGGTGAAATTATGACAATTCCAACTCCATTATCTTCCCCATTTGACGATCCATCTACCAATATTTCCCATTTATCGGGTTCTGTCAATAGATCTCTTGGGTTTTCATGCTCTTATTCCACATCCATCATTTCCTCCATAACTTCATCATCTTCTAGAGGAAACTCTGCTAAGAAGTCTGCGATAATCTGTGATTTTGGTGAATATAATATTTCATATTTAATTTCGAAATGCCCTACTTGTGCATTCCATCTCTCCACCCTGCCTGAACTTTTTGAATTCTTCATCACCGATTCAATTGGTATCTTTGTCAAAACTCTTATTTTATGTGCCTGAAAATATATGCAAAGCTTAAACGCTGCATAAACTAATGTCAGAATTAGTTTTTCAATTTTTGAATAATTTTTATCTGCGACATTAAACGTTTTGCTGATATAGTAAATAGGTTTTTCAACTCCTGCGTTAATTCGCAATAACACAACATTTAAAGCATGCGAAGTTATCACAAGATAGATTAGTAATTCTTCTCCTGGCTCTGCCTTTTGCAAAATAGATATATTCATCAGATGTTCTTTTATTCCCTGAAAAGCTTTCTCGCATTCATCTGTCCATCTAAACTTCGTCCCCTTTTTGAGTATGTTGAAAAAATGTTTACATTTGTCTGATGATCGCGAAATGAACCTTCCCAGTGAAGCCAAGAGTCCATTTAACTTCTGTACATCTTTCACCGTCGCTGGTGTCGGCATATCACAGATTGCTTGCACTTTCTCTGGATCAACTTGTATTCCTTCTTTTGATACAATGTAGCCTAAATTTTTTTATGACGCAACCCCAAAAAATACACTTCTCTGGATTTACCTTGATGTTAAAATGGCGCATCTGCTCAAAGATTTCCTTCAGATCTTGACATGATATTTCGCTTATTTACTTTTTATTAGCATGTCATCTACATACACCTTTAATGTTTTGTGTATCCACTTCGCGAACACCTTCTCTACCATACTTTGGTATGTTGCTCCAGCATTTCGCAAACCAAATGGTATTTTTATATAACTGTAAAACCCTCTTAGAAAGAAAAAAGCAATATGCTCTTGGTCTTCCTCAGCGAGTGGGATTTGATTATTGCCTTTATACCCGTCTAGAGAAGATATTCTATCATTTCCCACTGCTGATTCAACCATTTGTGGAATATCTGGTAACGGAAAACTGTCTTTCGGACATGCTTTGTTTAGATCAGTAAAGTCTATACAAATTCTTATCCCCTTATTCTTCTTTGGGACCACAACCATGTTTGCTATCCACTCCGGATATTTAGCTTGTCTTATGATTCCTGCATCAAGCATCTTCTGCAACTCTTATTCTATTTGAGGATGATATGTTGTTGTGATTTTTATGATTCTTTGTTTGAATAGCCTTGCATTTTTATCAATCTCCAACCTATGACATGCCACATATGGATCTATTTCAGGAATCTCATCCATGTTCCATGCGAAAATATATTTATATTATCGCAATAGACTAATAGTTCTTTCTTCTTCATATGCCTCCATCTTAGTCCAAATTTTTAGTATTTTGGGTTCTTCTTTGGTTCCAACATTTACTTCCTTTGTTGGTTCCGCCGCGGTGTAACTGGCCTTAGGTTCTCCCATAGGTGTTGGTTCTTTTATCACCTTCGCAAGTTCATTTCCTTCTTCCGAAATTTCGCTGAGTATTCCTTTTCCTTCCCCTGCTCTTATCATATAAGTTCTAAATTATTTTTCTTTCTTTGCCTCCTTCGCCATCTTTCTGCAACTTTTTTTTCGCTTTTTTGCACTTCCTTCATAATGATTTACTTCAATTTGATAACATAATTTCGCTCTATCAATATCTCCTCTAATTTCACCAATCCCACTCGGCATAGGAAATTTGATGCATTGATGCAATGTCGATGCTACAGCTTTAATTGCATATATCCATGGTCTTCCCAACAACATGTTGTATGGCGATTCCATATCCACCACACATAGCGTTACTTGTGTTTCAATCTCTCCAAGTGAAATTCGCACCACTATTTCCCCTTTTGGTTTTGTTGTAGATTTTCCAAAGCCATGAATATGATATGTTGAATGAGACATTTCTTCATCTTTGTATCCCATCCCTTTGTATGCATGGTAAAAAATTATATACACCGAACTCCCTGTATCCACCAAAGTTTTGTTTACCGTCCATTCTTCCATATTTTTTGTTGATTTCCGCTTTTCTTTCTGTGTGGTTATTGTGATTACCAAAGGAGTTGTGTGGCTCAAATTTTCTCTTGGTATTTCTGCTGCTGCGAATGTAATTTTCTGCTTTTCCCAATCCTTCAAGGGTGATACCTTCTCCACTGTCATGATTTTCTTTCCTTCGAAATCTCGTTTATGTATTCTTCCTCTGATATTTTCATGAAACTTATTAATCATTGTTTTTGTGATTAGACTACACTCCATCCTTCTGTTATCTTTATTGATTTTAATTATCTTTTCCTTAACTGGTTCATTGATTTGTTCCATCATTTTCTTGATTTGAACAATCTCAATCTCAATTATAATCTTTAATCTTATTTTTCCACAATTTTCAACTACCCCTCCCTGTTTCTAGCGCCCTTATGTAGTTGCGGGAAATCCTACAATACATCCCTCACAAGATTTCATGATAATAAACTCATATTTAAGACCAAAAATTATACTTTTTATTAATTGAATCTAAGAATTTTTACAAGAAGGAAATGAAATCAAGAATACAACACTATTTTGGACTTTCTCTCCCTTTAAAACTTTCTTAACACTCCAAAAAAAGATCTCTCCCTTCCTTAAGCCTATTCGTCTCTTTATATAGGATATTACATAGTGGATTACAGCTAAGTTGTCTTTTATTTTCGGGTTTGTCTTGCGACATTGTCACGAGTACACAAATGTTTTATTCGCAACATATCTAAGTTTTTTCAAGATCTTCACATCTTTCTCGTGTTTAAGATGTCGTCATTCGTTATGTCATTTCTGTAGTTAATCTGCGACGGCTTCGCAGTGTACTTTTGATGATGATTTCGCAAGGTCATTGCTGATGCGATATTCTGATCCTACAAAATATTATTTATGGAATTGAAAAATACCAATTGTATTCCAACTAATAAACTGATGTCACTCATAGTTGACAATTAATATTAGCTAGAATACCTTCATATACTTTACCAATATAATAACTAGAGATATGCAAACCTCTAGAATATGGTAAGCATATATTTTTTGATATATAAAAATATATTCAAAATAGGTTTCAGAATCTTATCTTAAGTACTTGAACATTAAGATATATGAGTTTAGCATATGTTCAAATCACTATGTCGACATCTTATTAACATTACAAATTTAATCCGTGTACATATGGATGTTTGAAGAATCCCAAAAATAACAAACATATAGAAAATATAAACAAATTTAACTATGGCAAGACCGATCCTCCGGGGATCGGTCTTGAATTTAACTTTCAACTACAAAGTGAGTTTCGCAGGTCTACTTCCTTAAACAATGTTTATGCAATTGCTTTCAAACGTAATTACAAGGTTTGAATTCATTCGGAAGTTCAGTACACTAAATAATAACGAACTTCCAATTAGTGTAATGTCGATTCACGAAGTCCATAGATAAACTATACTTCGTAACTCCATATACTCAAGATGTAAAAATAACTATTATATCATTCCTTGATACTTTGATCATAGTATAAATGATCAAGTCACCAAAACTAGAGACAATTAAACAAACTTTACTTCGTATGTTATGTTCTCATAACTACTGACTTGAAAGAATAAAAGATACAAATAGAACAAGTCAAGTTTGTTGTTACTAACCTCGAACTGAATGATGATGTGTTCGTTGATGCTGATATGTCTTTCGGTTCTTCAAGAGTAATTGGAGCAAGTCTCAACATTTCTAAGTTCCTAATCTAAACTAATAAAGTTGACTCTAGTAATCAAATTCAACAACTTAGAGTTTTGGAACTAAGTTTTACAACCAAACTTGACATAACAGCGATTGATGGGTTCAACCGAGCAATGCTCTAACATCTTCAAATCAATAAAAATACGTGATTCATCATATATATTTTTTAATAATTATATATTATATAAGCTTTTTTTCTTTTGTAGGAAATATTTATTTATTTAACTAAAGACTTGTAAATCTTCAACATAAATGATGTTACATACACAGTCTGGAGGGCTCAAAAATTACCAATTAGAAATATGCTATTTTAAAAGCATATTTTGCTAAATTATGAGCAACCTCATTGCAATGTCGTATAACATAGGAAAACAAAATCGACTCAAAATAAGATTATGAAGCTCTAATTTGCAAGACGATGTCTCAAATTGACTATGTGATACGATCTGTAGACCCTTGAATATGTTGAACTATTACTTATGCACCATCTTTCGATAATAATAAAGTCGAAGCCTAGTTGTTGAGAAAATCTCAGATCATGGTGGAAAGATTTTGCTTCAACTTCAATAGGTGACTTTATTGTTCATAAAAGACACTATAGGCCACAAAATTGCCAGTGGTGTTTGTTGCGATTATTGAACCTACATGAATTATGCCTGATCTGGCACCATAAATATTGAACTTTATACAATCTTCATTAATTTGCTGTCAGCAAGGTTGTACATCCATGGCAGTCAAAGACTAGTTGATTTAGATCATAATTATTGTGGTATCCATATCAAAGTAATTAATAAATATATTAGTAGCACCTGCTGCTATTGATAGTAAATTAATTGGTTTTTGTCGAAAAATCACTGCATTACGAGCCTTTCATAGACCCACAACAAGGAGGTTTCAAGATGGAGTCCTCTTATACCTTCTTCAAATTGAATCCATAAGCAAAGAAGTTGACATATAGTCATATGTGGATTAGAATTCGAATGTTTGACGTGGATATCACGTGTAATGATCTTGTTACTTCATAACGTACAAACAAGTGGTTAATAGATTCCACTTGTTGGAGACATAAGGGATAACAAAGTTCTATATTACAGAAAAATCTGCCAATGTTACCTCTTACCGCAAAAATGTTCAGTAATAGTCTCCAACAAAAAATCATTAGCTTTGGAGCGCATATATTGTGTCAAACTCTACAATTTGGTCCAAATAAACCCATCCAGCGTACCTTAATACGAGGAATAAAAATATACATCCATCAAAGTACTATAAAAAAAAAAAATTCGAATTGTTTGTCCAAATAAACTTATCCTCTTGATCGGAATGTGGTACTTAGAACTTTAAGTATAACCTGCACTTCGTAAGATGTGAACATGGAATGCAAAAGAGTTTGATTCCAAGTCTGTGTGCCAGGAACAAAAGGATCCTTGGCTTTGTAACCATTGTTAATGTCATGACTGGGTAATAGTTGAAAACGGAAATTATTTTGCTCTAGCAACGCTAGAGCATTTTTTTGAACTAACAGCGTTTGCGGCCATTGGATGGAAGAAATGTGATGTCAGCAGAAGACAAAAAACATGCAATGACGTCACATTCACAGGATCTAATGGTTAGAATCGCTGCTAGAGCAAATGCTGCTAGAGCAAACTCGTTCCCGTTGAAAACATGTATGAAAAGAAACCCAAAGATGTGCGCATACTCGAATACATGACCAATTACCTATACTCCAACAAATATGACTAGATTTGTGCCCGTGCTACGCACCGGGCATATTTTTTCTTTTAATTTGGTGTGCACGGGGTATTTTTGATTTAGTGTGCGCTGGGCTTCGTACTGCCCCGTGGTGATGCATTTTTGATTTGGCTTCGTCTCGCCCCGTGCCGATGTATTTTTTATTTGGTGTGGCGGGGCAAATACATTAAATAGGTGGAAAATATGTGCAAATTTTATTATTATTCCTTTGAATTTGGTGTGCGCGAGGCTTTGCCCGCCCCCGCCCCGTGGTAATGTTTTTAATTTGGTGTGCGCAGCCCTGCCCTGTGGCAATGCATTTTTGTTCTGGTGTGCACTGGACTTCGTCCTGCCTCGTGGCGATGCATTGTCGATGTATTTTCGATGGTGTGGCCGGGCAAATACATTAAATAAGTGGATAATATGTGGAAATTTTATTTATTTTTTTCTTTTAGATTGGTGTGCGCAGAGCTTCGCCCCGCTCTGTGGTGATACGATTTTGATTTGGTATGGCGGGGTAAATACATTAAATAGGTAAAAAATATGTGCATATTTTATTTTATTTTTCCTTTTATTTTTGTAGAAAATATGTGATTTATATATGTGGATTTTAAGGGGTATTTAAATAATGTTCACTAATTTGTAAAAAAAATAGTCGTAATATTTATTTTTTCCTTTTATTTTATGTGGACTTTTTTCCTTTTTATTTATTAATTTGGAAAAAAGAGTCCTAGCTAATATTTATCCTATCTAGTAATTACAAACAGATTATCAAACACCCAAATACATATGAAACTTCAAACGAAAAAAAGGAAGCTATGTATGAATCTCATGTAAGTTTGCAAGAGATGCATCTCAAAGGGAAGAATTTCCAACTCCTTACCTCAAATAGGTCTTCCTCGCTCTCATTGGTTGATATATGCTGCAAAAAAACAACCATGCACATAGAAGTTGTTAGTAAAAGTCATATTCATCTCAATCAATTACAGTTAATATCGAGGCTATCTATGTCTATAATCTATAATGTTGGTAAAAGTGGCAATGATTTTGCTAATAAAATCCTAGATTAGTGTCCGTGCTACGCATCGGGTATTTTTTTTTCTTCTTTTAATCAAATTTTTGATTTGGTGTCACCAGTTCCGTATCGATACATTAAATAAGTGGAGAAAATATAGGAAATATGTGCGGATTTTATTTAGTTTTCCTTTTATTTTCGTAAATAATATATGATTTTTTTTCTCTTTATTATGTATTAATTTGGAGAGAAAAAAAGTCGGAATAGAGAGACCAAATCCCCTGACTTAAGCTTTTAATTTAATTTCTTACTTAAGTTTTTGACGATTGATGTAATCATATCTAGCCGTCCAATATCCAAGCCCTAATATATCAAATTTACGGATATTGCTCGGCTCAAGCCAAGCCGATAGTTGATCATTTACCATATATACGAACGATCGTATATCTCAGAATAAAGATACTGTGAGCTGACATTCTATTGGTAGGTCTAATACTGAAACATATAAAGATACGATGGTTTTGAAGCATGGAATTCATAGATTGCCTTTATCAAGAGGGGCATAACATTCTGATCGTTTTTAACACGGCATAAGCTGACTTTTTCACCTTTTTTTCCTTTTTTTTTTTTTTTACGGTTTCCTTTTTTTTTTTTTTTTTTTTTTTTTTGGTGCGTTAAGGATTTCTATTTTTATAGGAATTTCTTTTGAGTTTTACGTTTTAAGTTTTAGAGGTTTTTTTTTTTTTTAATAATTTAACGGTGTGGACGTGAGTTTTGTGCACCCTAACTAAAGTACAGTTAAGTATAGGTGTAAATACGGTGTAACTAAATAATTCAAGTTTAAATTCGAACATAAGTATTGTCCACCTACCTTTTTTTTCAACACCGTTACTAACAGACAGTTAAGTATTTGATGTATCCAAATTGTAACCAAATTCTAATTATTACAACCAATAGAGTTATGCCAAGTGTCTTCACCATAGCTTCTGCATTAGAAAAGGCCTTTCTAGACCAATAGGAAACTAGGGTTTCATCACCATTTAACGTGAGAGCATATTTTGTCAAGGCCTTTAAGGGGGAAGATTACGGAATAAAGGTATAATAAATAAAATTGCACGCCAAGTGAGAGATGCATTATAAGAAATAAAACATGTCCAAAAGTTCTTATTGTGCGGATACTTAGAGCTTCTAATGGAAAGTGTGTCAGGATAAATGTCTAAGTCCACATAGGATACACATCCATTTTTTCTAAAATCTTTATCCAATCCTAACTTTTTTAATCAATGTATAAATGATCTGGCTTAATTTTGGGTTAACATTCTCTATGTGAATGTCTAATTCTAGATATTTACCTAGAGGATGTCAACCCATCCTAGTCAGTTTTTACTTGATTAAATTGAATTTAATATATTAAATAGCCCTTTTTAGCTTTATTCAAATCTAATAGCTAGAATCTTAGGTTATTGAATATAAAATTTAGACTAATCAAAAGAAAAGATCGAATACAATATCGTTGGAGATGAATTTTTTTCTCCGTGATATTAAGGAAAACTATGAAGGAGGATGTCTTGTTTTTGTTGCCACATAGGAAACACACATAATGACCATTGGAAAAGCTCTTAATTAGCATTTAATAAACAAATCCATTTGGCGTTTGAATCTGTAAGATGACGCCAAGTCAATTTCCCTATAAAATCATGGTCCAATAACAATAAAGAGAAAATTCCCGATCCACCATCCAAATAAAGGGTGTCTAAGGAAATATCTAGATAAAACATGTTTGGACACGAGTCATACTCACAACAATGAACTTTATTCTTTATCATTTGCTTTGGAAAATGATTTTAATAGTTTATAGTTAGGTCGTTTTGTGTCTCAATCCTATTAAATTGATAATTTGCGTCTCAGGGTTCTAAAACACCGGTTAATTGGGGGCCCCAAAAAACAATTAAGGGCCTCACACTACAGGACAAAAAGGTCATCAAAATCTAATTTTAGTTACCCCTTATCCAAAAATTTTTTAAATGGCTAAACTACCCCTAAATGATTATTGTTAATAATTAGTTAAGTTAAGTTAATTAGTGTAGTTAGGTTAAAATCAAATTAAGAATTAAAATTTGGAAGAAAAAAAAAAGTTGTGTTTTTTGTGTGTTGTGGAGAAGAAGGGGAGTTTTTGGAGGAAAACTTAGGGTTTTTAGAAATGAGTGATTCAAGTGGAGGAAATGATGTTGGTGAAGGTTCAAATAACAAACATGATTGTGTTGATGGTAAGATTATCTTAAATTCTTTTATGGATTGGATATATGTCATAACACAGAGCAAGAGTCGTCAATGTCGAGGGGTGTATACCCTAACGACTCTACAAAGTCATCATGTATTGACACCAAAAATGACGACTCAAACCTGCAACTTTCCAGGTTATGAAAAATCGCTAGAGTAATATGATATACCCGACGACTGTTAGTAGCTTGGGTAAGAAGAGTCGTTATTTTGTGTGTTTATGCCAAGACGACTCTGAATTTTTTTGGGACAGAGAGGCTATTTGTTTTTCACCTAGGGTCGTTGACGTTTAAAAGGGGTCATTCATAGAGGATCGGCATAGGTTTCTATATTATGTTAACAACTCTAATTTAGGTCAAAAAAATATGAAAAACCAGAAATAGGGTCATTATCTTCCTCATCATATACCCTAACGATTTTTTATGGTCTTTACATGCATATGAAAAATCATTAGGGTTTAGGAGAAGAGAAGAGACGATAGAGTTAGAGTTAGAGTGGAGTAAGTCTGATTTTTTTTGTTTAGAAATATAAATGATTTGGGGGCTTAGGATTAAGGGTTAATAGGATTTTAAGATTTATTAATAGTGAAGGGAAAAATAGTATTTTCACTACGTTTTGATACGCCCAAAAAATATTTGGGGTGGATATAAAATGGCTGAGGCTCCTAATTGTTTTTTGGGACCCCAATGAAGGGGTGTTCTAAAACGTTGATATTAATTAATAGTTAAAATTGGATGATTACCCATCACACATTTTGCAAATTGGTGTTTACACATAAAAATAGTTAAAATTAGTGTTTACACGTTTTTATAGGTAATAGTGTATTTAAGATCAAATACAAGGGTATTTTAGATTTTCAAAAGTTTAGTTTTCCAATTTTAGCCTTACTCAAAATCTACCATGAGTTTTAAATTTTTATAAGAAGTTTCATTAGCTTCCTTTTTCGTAGGTAAATGGGTCAAATGTTTATCCGATTAGTTCCCTTCCTTTTTTTATAGGATATTGATTATTGTTAACCAAATAACGACTTTCATAATTAAAAATTCGTATGTTGCAAATATTTTGAGTTTTTGTGTATTTTAACTAGTTTTGGCTCAATTGCAACTCAATATTTGCAATTATATGGAGCACTTTTTAGTGACTTCACTTTTTTGTGCAAAGAAGCTTAGATTGAATTTGTTCCACCTCCTCTTTATTGATTTTCTTAGCCATTTTGTGCTTAACACAGTAGCCCATAGGTTTAAAACGGGAAACTTAGTACTGCGAGTTCCAATTTTCACTCGCAAATTCAAATATTCTTGCAGCTAATTCCAATTTCTACGTTCAGTTCTTGAAGTTAATTCCAATTTTTACTTGCACGTTCAAATGTTCTTGAAGCTATTTCCAATTTTTACATTAATTAGCTAACATTGAAGATAATTCATATTATTATATATCCTTGGCCAATGCAAACCAATGAGGACGAACTTATGTGGTTTTCAATTCGTACCTTCTTGCTAACCAAAAGTAGCACATATAGGTTAGAAAGAGCTGATTTAGCTCCACATTTATGGTGTAGAGCTGTGTCAGAATAATTATATTTATTCAAAAACAAGTTTATGTCTGGCTTTCATGTCCTTTTGATCAAATCATTTTACATGTTAACAGATAAGAGATCGAATTAGTTGCAGATCCTATCATATTGTCTGGTTGATCTCGCATATCATTCACAGGATAGCATATGACTACTTATTAAAAGACAATCTGCAAATACTGGGAGTTCCATAAAGATCACCCTAAGAGATACCACCTTTACTTCCTCTTTGTTCACCTACAACCATGTTAATATATTTCCAGCAGAATCAATCAGTTGCAAAGAGCTCTCCGTTCAGATCCGCATCACAAAAATGAACAAATATAATCAAACAATATAGCCTACATGATTTGCAGCAGAAAAACAAGTGTAGTATAGTATTCATTAATCAATGTCTCCTGATCATCAGTCACGTGAAACCGGAGAACTACAAGGTAACAAGGATTATCATAACCTTGCATCGCAACCCCAAATTTGGCATGCAGATTTATTGTTCTTGGATTATCTACATAATATATTCATATTTTCCTCAACAGCTCCAGAATAAAAAAGCAATGATATATTTATGTATGCTCAAGGAAAAACCAAAACAAGTACGGAAATCCATATATGAACCATGAGATTTATCGCCATTTTAGAAAGATTGTGCTACACCGGTTCAGAAAATCAAGAAATCTGGTTCATTGGTATACAAAAACGGATTCGTTTTTGCTCAAGCACACCTCCATTGGTATAATGTTAAGAACCAAGCTACTTGATTGATCTTCAGTTCCTGATCATAAAAGTGGCAGCACATTAGCTTATGCCTATGCAAAAACGAAATCCAAAAGAACAAAATCAAAAAAAAAAAAAAACAAAAACAAAAACAAAAACAAATTCGTTTTTGCTCGAAAATAGAGAGTACTATGTATACCAAACACAAAGAACAAGAATGATGGTGATTCTTATACATTTAGCGAATTCAATCCACTTTTTGCGAAATCTCCCGATATAATCTCGGTCAAATATTTACTAAAACTAATCATCCTAGAAAATAGCTTGCAAAAGATAATATCAACCAATTTAATTTTAGTTTTAAACATTTTATCAAAATGGAAAAATTTGCAAATTGATAAACAATTAAGGTTATTTGCGTTTTCAAATTCGTAGAACGTAATAGAAATTTCAAATAACGGGTAAACTCCTATTTTGAAAAGATTATTGTGTAAACACTATAATGAAGAATCTTATTCGTGTAAACACTTATTCCCTTTATTTATTTTGGGTCTCAATTCAAAAGTTGACTAACTCTGACCCTATTTAGCCCATTGACCGTTTGGGACCCTGTAATTTTTTGGAACAAGACTCGGAAGTTTAGTGATCTATCAACATATCTCTACAACCAATTAAGCAACCAAATATATTTACATATACATACACATTTTGTTGCGGTGGACGTTCTGCAAGTCGGGATATTGTGATTTCTTTTTTGATATCTGGTGATGTTGGTAGTTGCATGGTCATCCTAACCACATGTTTCGTTTCTTTCATAATTTTGTGATCATGATGTTCATCGATAACGATGACAAGCTATGCATTTTTGTCTACAATATTTTTTTTTCAATATTCTTATGAAGCTTATCATCTTTCTTTTCACTCTAGCGACAAATAGATAATAAATTTGTAATAATCAATGATGATGTACTTGTACTATTCATTGTTTTCCTTAGTGTCACTATTACTACTTATAATGTTGGCAATGAGGTATTTAAGAGAATTAGGTTAATAAACAGTATGAGATGTTGCATGCCATGAACATAATGTTTTCAGTAAATTTTGTTCTACAACCAATTAGTCCTTTCATATATCTCCATCTCCAATTTTATTTTATATTCTATACACTTGGATGGTTCATGTTCAGTGAACTTTCTAGGGAATGTTCAATATACCAACCAATTTTACAATCCCTATGATCAATAATTAAGGTCAATTGGGTTAAGGTTAGTCAATTGTTTGATTAGAAGTTAAAAGAGAATGTCGACGCTTTTGGAACCAGTGAAAATGGTCACTTTAATGGGACCCAACTATAAAATAATCTATAACAGTTTGGGGGAAAAATATTTTACGTGAATGGTTTTTTTTTTTGGAAAATTAGAATTTATATCGATAAACACCCGACTAGAAATCAAGATCGGTCATATTAGTTACATGACTCAATATAAGTTGTACTTGAAATATTCGATCATTTTTCAACCAACAACATCAACACATCCAACACCCGACTTAAAGTTACATTTCAAATTCCGAAGTAAAGTTTTTTCAATTCCAAGAGATCGATGCAGCAGTAACACTACTAACATCGTGTTCGCTTCAAGTAATTGACATCATAGGAATTGGATTACAAGGTAATCCATTTCCAGGAAATGGATTCCCATGAATGGGATTCTGGATTCAGATTTTATTATTTGGTTCCCATAATTCAATTGCATAGGTAATCAATACATGGAAAATCACTTTAAAAATCTTTTCCCCTTTAAGAATTTTATGCATAGAAAGAAACCAGATGGAGTTGAAAGAGTTGTTGGTGCTGGTGGAGATTCATATGGTGTAGATGGAGCGGTCGGAGCCGTCGGTGGTGGTGGTGCAATTATAGTCTTTGTTGTTGGAGGTATACCTGGTGTTGTCGTTGTTGTAAAAACTACCGGTGTTGTCGTTAGTGGTGGAGCAACTGGTGTTATTGGCAATGGTGCGGTTGTTGGTAGTGGTGCTGTAAAGTTGTTGATGGTGTTGATGTTAGTGATGGAGTTTGTTTAACAACTTGATGAAGAAGGAGATGTTTTGAAAGAGAGAAAAAAAATAATGAATTATGAGGGGCACTGCAGTCATTTACTATCGATTCTCTTGATTCAGATTACTTTCCATCGCTGCTTGAATGGAAAATAAAACAATGAATTTGAGGGAATCAGATTCCCTAGTAATCCAATTCTGAGAATTTTGGTATTGTTAGGTTGGCGGAATTGGTCTCATTCCTACGTAATTGAATTCCTAGGCTCCCAATTCTTCGAAATGAACGCGCTGTAAGTTAAATAGCCTGGCTGGGATGGTTGATCTATCCAAACTGATTAACAATTCTGCAAATTGAAAAAATATTGGGATCCACAAAGGACGTAACCATTTATCAAGGTTTGTCTCTTCATTTATATAGTAACACAGATAACGAGGGTTAAATGTCTTGGTTATTTAACTAATGACTAATCTATCCAAACATATTAACAAATCTGCAAAATGCATTAATGTTAGGACCACAAAGGATCCAATCATTTTTTTTCAGTGTTTGTTTTTTCAACACTATAGTGTAACAATAGCATCAATTTTTTTTTACCTAAATAGGGTGAAATCAATCGGTATCTCTGTCAGAATCCGAGATGTAGCTATTAGATAATGTCTTTGATGTTATTGTATCTGTAAGTCTGTTGGATTTTTTTTTTCACAAAATCGTTGGAAAAGTAAATGGAAGTGATGGACTAACCATCAACTAAGTCATGCTAACCAAGATTCTCCATATATCTGGATTTCACGTGTTCTAAAGTTTCAAAAAAGAAAACATGCTGATAATGAGAACATAGAGCTAATTAAAAACACAGTCATAGGAATCAACATAGAGCTAGTATTAGATTTTCCTAATTGGCGAAGCTAGTTACAAAACATGAACCTAAATGTAATTTCATTATACTATTGTACTACTAATAATTTCATGTTTGAGGTCTAAGACATTATCAGAAAAAAACACAACACGGATATATATTACTGATGGCCACATCCAACGATATGAGCAACACCAATAGGTGCAGCAAGTGCACGAAAAACATTCTTGTAACAATTTTTGTACTCTTCCACAACCTTCGAAAACTCTACGAACATATTCAAATTATAGTTCTTTTCTTTAGAAGAACGCTTCATAGCCTTCTCGAGGGTTTGCAAAAACTAATCGTGTTGCGTTTCCTTAACACCGAAATCGAACTCGACATTGGCATCATAACAAATCAACATTAGTGCCTTAAACCTATCTTCAAGATCCTTCTTCGGAAAAAACAAGAAAAGATGAAACTTAAAACTTGAAGAAGATTAGAGGTAAAAACAAAACATACTAGATCTATCAGCAAATAAAATGAATAAAGATGAGAGATTGGGAAAATAATAATCTCTTCCTGCTCCAAAGAAGCCGATCTAATTAAAAAAAAGAAGTTTCAGGCGTCCAAGCTTTTAGTTAGAATTTCTTTAGGATAGAGGTAGACTTTTCTGAAAGACGAGTACATGATTTTTTTCTGCATACTCAAAATGGTCCCAATAACGTGAAACCGACAACCGAAACAATTATGGTTCTAGAAAATATAAATACGTTATGATTGTAATCATAAGAGTTAAAATGGCCATGAAAATGCTTTTGACGGTTGTATTTTAAACCTTGGTTAATAGGCTACTAGTTTTACTGAAGAAGTCAGTTACTATTGGATCTCATCCCAATACTCTAATGATGGTGAATAATATTATCTTCTAACCTCCATAAATGATAGTTCGATAAAATACTACCTCGTTAAGCAAATAATTTTCTTAGATCCTGACTTAGCCACAAATCTTAACGAAATAACCTTCCTAAAAACATTATTATTATTATGCAATAAAGAAAAGAGTCTTATAAAAATATTAAATAATATATTTACTAAATTTTGTATGAAAAATATATGTAGAATAAAATACTTCATCCAAGTTTTGTGCCCAAGATTTTCTCCCAATGTGTCAGTCAGCCATTGGTTATCCATGACTTTCGTTCGGGACCCACCATTTTCAAAATGTTTTATCATTCCTATAGCTAGAAATTTGATTTGTTACACCTAATGGTATATGTAGTATTTTTGAGTTCGGCTGAACTTCTGGAATGACTCTGACATCCCAATTACCATAAATATAGTCTCTATCTCGATCTTACACACATGCACTTTGTAACAACATTCCAAAATATCTTTTGATTTTTCGATGGAACACATGTGCAGATATTAACGGTTAATTTTTTATTTTTATTTTTAGAAGGTTTCATCAAGGTATACTTGAATGAACACATTTTCTCTCTAGTTACAATTCAAACTATAACTCCTTTCTAAAATATTTACGAACCGTGAATCTAGACGTTGGAAAAACCTATTTTATATTTTTGAGCCTTTCGGTGATGCTCGTTCCCATGTGGTTAATCACATTTGTGTAATTTAAGAGTTAATTAATTTCTAATATATGGTATTCGTTTTCGAATAGTTTTTCTTCTTCTTTCTCTCGGTGTTTTTGTAGATTGATTGTTCCCTTATTATACTCCTTATGAGTATGCATCTAACTATATCACAAATACATTTTTCTAAACAAATAGACCGAACGAATAATGAGGTTAATTTATAAAGGCTTCATATAGTAGGGTTAAACCAATAAAGTAGATGTGAAATTAACAAACCATAATATATATAAAACAATCATAAATATATATATATATATATATAACAATCATTCATGTTACAAATACGATCTTGTATATATATATATTACACATTCGGTTCTTGAAATTTTATGTATGGTAAAAGTGAACATATACATTTCATTTAGTGTCTCTAAATTTTTAGAGACAATCTTGTTGATGGCATTTAGTAAACTTTTACTTAGAAAATCGATTTTGTATGAATATATTGAATTGACTAAATACAAACTTTAAAAAAATATGTTATACCTAATAAAAGAAAAGAATTGATTTCGATATTGTAGTATAGTCAC
This sequence comes from Papaver bracteatum, assembly GCA_023529315.1. Lineage (NCBI taxonomy): Eukaryota > Viridiplantae > Streptophyta > Magnoliopsida > Ranunculales > Papaveraceae > Papaver > Papaver bracteatum. Next base: position 828,819 of record JAJJWX010004500.1, read on the forward strand.
GATTGTAGTTTTTAGACTCGAACGAGTCGCTATACTGATTTCAAAATTGAGTAGATTCGCAAGTACAAATTGAGTATGAATATGATCGTGTAATTTTGATCGAATCGCACCGACTAATTAAAGAATTTGGTACCGGGTCAAGCATTTATCTCTTTCTTTTTCTCTTTCCAAATATGGTTTGCATTTCGAAACTTGAGATTTTATACAATTTAAAGAGAGTCGGACCACTGAGCTATAAATTGTTATTTCGAAACTTGAGCGTTTTATAATATTTAAAAAGAATCGGGTCGCTGATCTATACATTGTTATTTAATTTATGTTGTATATAGTTCTTGTGAATTGAGTCTGAATATGATCGTGTAATTTTGATCGAATCGCACCGACTAATTAAAGGATCTGGTACCGGGTCAAGCATTTATCTCTTTCTTTTTCTCTTTCCAAATATGGTTTTCATTTCGAAACTTGAGACTTTATACAATTTAAAGAGATTCGGACACTGAGCTATAAATTGTTATTTCGAAACTTGAGCATTTTATTCGATTTAAAAAGAGTCGGATCACTAATTTATGTTGTATATAGTTCTTGCAAAATTTTGTGATTTTATTATATTCCATTTTCTTTTGCTAATTCATGAAGTCGACTATCATTTTCTCATTGGCTATCGATAATTTTTCAGTTTTAATTTTGAATTGGGGTTTCATTCATCCAACTTCAACGATATCAACCATGTGTTCTTCATTATTTACGTAAAACAACAACATACCTTCAATACTTTTCTTTGTTGTTCTTAGTTTCTATAGTATTTGTCCCAACCCTAGCTTTTATATGCACCTGTCCATCTTACCAACAACAAAAAATTTGAAGCTATAATCATCTAAACAGGAACAGAACAAGATCAAATTTTGGAGTTTGGTTAGATTGAAGCGATGATGACTCGTCGTTCTCCTGATATGGACGTTCTTGAGTTCATGAATGATTAAAAGTGTTGGATAGTTGTTGAATGTTGAAATTCTTACAGGGAAGGAGGTAGAGGAGGGTGGTGGTGGTTTTGCTATTAGAACTGAAGGAGGCCGAGGTTGTACCAGTTATGGTGGTGGTGATAGTTGTGTTAGCGATGACTAACTGAATTAAATAAATTGAAATTAATTTTAAAAGCAAATAATTAGTTAACTGTCAAGAAAGTCAACCACGGTCTTGTGACCTAAACTCTAATTAAAAAAAAATTTGTGACCTAAACACAACGGTGATCACTTTTATGTGTCCCAAAGTCAAAATATCCCTTTATTAAATTGGATATACCATTGCTACCTCTTTTTTACACGATTCTCAGTCGCTGTAAATTGTTGCTCAAGTTCCACCACGTAAGCAACACAGTCATCTCGCTCTTAGAGGAGTGCGACTTTCCGCACCACCTTTAAGCCATGGGTGTACATCACTAGTCCAGAAGGGGATATAAATAACGAATGAAGTCTGTCATAAAACATGATTTATCACGGTTTTTATCTGTTATTCGAACTGTTATTTATTTGGTGTGACTCTTTATAAATGACGAATAGAAAACGTTATTAATTATGACGAATAAAATTTGTGATTTAAAATCACATACAAAATCTATTATTTAGTACCACAGTTATTTTATGTCAAATATAATAATGGTTGATGTCCATCGTAAAGGAGGTGTTTGATACCACGGTTATTGTATGTTAAATACAACAATGGTTAGTATATGTCATAAATCATAATATATGGCTACCGATTCATATTTTGTGAATCTGAAGTTCATTCAGTTTCAGATTAGGTCCATCTGGAACTTATATTGGTTCATCCGAATCTAGACGTGGAAAAAGAAAAAGAAAATCTGAAAATCAAATAGATTCCTCAAACAACGGTTGAAAATAATTTTTTTTATTAATTATCCAGAATAGCATTCAAAAAAGTGGAATCTCAGGTACAGTTTTAAAAACAAATTCTAGCTACCCGAGATCACCAAATTTAATCTACTGTCACCTTGCCGCTCTAATTTAATCATATCACCTCTTCATACTTATCCAAGTACTCCATTTATGATAAGAATCATTTAGCAGCTTTGCTCTATCAACATATGCACATGGAGCCTCCTTTTTCCTTAAGCACCTCAAAAAGCAAACACAAAACGACGAAGGTGCTTTTGGCAGCTCAACCATCACCGTGAAGTAAACAAGGAATACCGAATACATAAGCTTTAGCCCTTCTAAATTATACCTCCTGAAAGTACATCACAAACCTCATCAGCTATTTGATATATGCCATGGGAATCAAAATTTGATAAACAAAAAACATTGAAGGGGCAACCTATAGGTTTGTATTCCATGTCCACTCTGGTGCCTGAAGGTCCAGCAAGTTTTAGGCAAGATAAAGATAAAGCAAACCATCATTCTTCTACGCACTCTTTCCATTTTGGTTTTAGGAGGATCGCAAAGAACAAATAAACTGAAACAAGAAGTTGTTAGTCAGTATTTCCATCAAACTGACACAGTGATAACAATAAGTTAACAGTGTATACCTGGTGGAAACAAGTAGGGTCAATACTTGAATTGGCTGAAACCTGTGATTGAGCATAACATGCAGTTCCATGCCACAAGATACTTAGAACAATCAACTAACATCTGAATCATGTAATTTGGAACGATCAAGACTTAGTAAGTACCAAAGGCCAACAACAAGATGCCATAAGTCTCAGAATTTACCTAAGTTTTTAGATACCAACGAAACCGGATCCCTGGTACTGAAATGGAAAAATATATGCATATTACAAAGTGTTTAAAAGGAAATATGTCAACATACATCGTACTACTAAAACATTCAAATAACTGACGATTAAGGCACTAAATGGTGAATTTAAAGAAGGTTGTCGCAGCTGTTGGTTATGACACATCTGATTCAACCACACCACCAACAGCTGTAGCTACATGACTTTAATGTGACTGAGGGACTTGTTGGGTAAATAGGACATGTGGTTGTGATTGTGACTGAAACTGTTGTGCTAGAGGTTTTTGTGGATGAGGTAAGTTTTGCGGCCGTCTTTACTAAAATAGGGTGAACTCCTCCCACTACAATTAGTGCACATTAAGAGACAAATGAGATAATTTTCCACAACATAGAGGTGCAAAACCATATTGGAAAAATTAAAATAATAAGGCAAAGAGAATAATAAGGAAAACGTTACCCCGCTTTCACTTGTTGCACTGTTATAGGAGTACTTGTACCTTCAGGGGAGTTGTATTATGACCAACTACAAGGAGAAAGTGCAACCTTCCCTGACGGTAGGTGATAAAGCAGCAACTGTAGAGGATGTTATGGAAGACCGGGCGTAGCAGCTGTAGCTGCAGTAGCAAGACTGTTAATAACCGTCCCTTGAGCAATGTTTCCTACCATGGAGACTGCAACAAAAAATATACGGTCAAAAGGTTATACTCATAGATAAAATATTTCTATACAATGACCATCTTCTATTAAGTAACAGATATGTAATGACAATCTTCATTAGTAAGAAATAATGAGCGAAAACCTCATTTTTGTCAACGATTGCAAATTTTCAAACTTGAAATATAAGATGGTGAATATACACATACAACACAAAAGCAATACATATTAATACAAACATTTAAGCACTTCACTGGCATATATAAGTAAAATTCTTCATCATATTCATTAATTAACACTTAATCCGATTCGAGATAGAAATGTTAAGAACCACTACAACAAACAAGAAAAGAGAACAAAGGGGAAGACTAGTGTTCCATTAGCTGATTTTCTACTGATTATCTATATCAGTTCTCTATATTGTTCTATTAGATCAGACTAGTGTTCCACCATCAAATGCATGTCTTTGATTACGTATCAGACATTCTATTTTACAAAATTATAAAACAAATCTATGCAAAAATTAACACAAAAGCAAACAATATAAGTACACTATTTCAGTTTCTAATATCAATTCCCATACAAGGTTTGAGAACATTTTTGATACAAAACTTTGCTCATATACGGTCATCAGAAATGTAGTTGCAGAATGACCTACAACTACACCCTCAATAGAATTAGTAAAAACTCAAGAAGTTCTTGATGATGAATAACAATTTTCTTATTAATGTTCTCAATTGATTACAAAGAAGTATCTAAATGGAAGTAGAATAGTTACAACTTTCTCTATTCTCTTTCCTAAGATATTTTCTAACACTCACTAAAAGAACCTCTCGAATTTTACATTTGAACTCCTATTTATAGTAAAACTTATACATCTGTATATGAATTGCGAAGTATCGCAATTCATACTCGCAAAATTACTTCATCCTCGCAAAACTTCATATCTCTCCGCGCTACTTCTATCATCGTATCATTTTATAACTCTTTTCTCCTTTATTTATTACGAAACTCATGAACTATTATCTTGCGATATTCAGTACTTACATCTTGCCTCTTCTCATGTCAATTCTACGAAGAAGAAATGTCATGAGAATCCCTATTCTCGTAAATTTAGTGTAGTTATTACCACCCATCAAGTTCGCAACACGTCTTTTTACTTTTCCCTTATCTTTCTAACACGTTTCTTCGTAACCGTTTTTTTCAACCGTTCACGCTTACTCGTATTAATGAGTTTTTATTTTCATAAAACTCTCTTATAAATATTATCCTTTGTTTTTGCTTTTTATTCTCTTCATCTTCTTCATCAATTCTGCCTCTGCAATCTCTTCTATCTTTTTTCCTTTCTATTTTCCCTCTTATATTCAATGGCACCAAAGAAGAAAACTATTGAACAAATTAATGCGGAACTTGCTGATAGAGATCTTATTCTCTCTGAGATTGAAGGTTATGATAATAAATCTTCTCTCTGTGTAAAGCTCTTTACTAACTATGTTTGGGATGATCATAAAATTTTAATTTCACGAGGTCAAATCCTCGCAGGTCTTCCTCTTTATGATGTTAACTTTCCTTTATTCTACGAAATTATTTCCCACCCCAATTTTTCTTGTGCCATTTACCAATTGACCGGTGATTGTATTCGCCTCTTAGTTGAATTCGCAAATCGTGCCGCTTTTGGGAAATCTTTGTATTCAGTTGATCTTAGAAAACCTGGATTTGAAAATATAGAAATTGTTGTTTGCGAATTATACTGTTGAGGGTTTCTTCAAAAATTACACATTAATTCCTGCGAGGAAAGAAGATAATCGTTGGGGTGTTCGTCTTCATCGTAAAGCTAATATCGCAGCAGATGATCTTCTCATGCACGATATTGATTATGCTTCAGGAAATAATAAGACACCTCGTCGTTCTAATGATGAAGATTGGTATAAGTACCCTTTAATATTATCAGGTTCTTATATTTTTGGGATAGTAGAACTTCCTGCGAACCTTCGTAACCGCTATTATCAACCTTGGGTTTTTAGAAATGTATGTACTTCCATCTCCTTATCTTTTTGTTACCCTTTAATTTCAAATGAGGTAAGAAACACTCTTGTATTTTTCTAAACAATATATTGTTGCCTTTGTTTCTTATCCTTATTTGAATTTACAGGTTCCACTTCTTCCTGAGATTCTTCATGAGTGAAAATAAGAGTTCTACTTCTTCTAAAAGACTTACTGCAAGACAACAAACTCTTCGTTCTGCGAAGGTTACCCAAGTTTCTGGTAGTCAAGATGATGCTCTTCGCAAAGGAAAAAGAAAACTTCAAGATGTTGTTTATGAGAGGAGGAAAAATAAGATACTCTCAACCAAATCTCATTCCAATGTAATTTATTCTAATGAGAACATTGAGGAAGATCTTGGTGATGAAGATGATAAATTTCCTGAGAAGGACTTTAGTTCTAATTCGATACCCTTTTCGACAAAGGAGATGATGATAATGATGTTGATGAAGGTGGAAATGAAGATTATAGTATCCCGAAACTTTTGCCTCAAAGCAATGGTTAGCATCTCTGAGGCTTTCCTTCATTCTTCTCGTGGATTAGGAAATTCTCCTACAGCGAATGCTCGCAAACTTATTGCGAAGGCTTGTAAAGTTCCTACTGTAATTGATAATAACTCCCTCAAAGGAATTTCAAGATTCGTCTCTCCTGCTTCATTATATGCTTTAGGTAGTATGGTAAGTTTCTTCTCTATTCCTTGTTTATTTCCTTTATTTTGTTGATTTCTAACCCCCTTTTTTCTTGTTTAGGTTGGAAGAGTTAGTTGTGCAGCTGCTTCTGATTGGGAAAGACGCCATTCTATTGCTGAGAAGAAAACTTTGAATCGTTGTAGGAAGTTAGAGGTTGAAAATTCAAATCTCCGTCAGAGAGTAGAAGATTTAAATATTGATAACGCATAATTAATATCCCGTCACGAAGATAATTCACAATCTGCGAGCATCGCAATTGATAATTCTTCTCTTCTTGAGGAGAATAATCAATTAAAGCTTGAAAATTCTTCTCTTCGTAATGATAAGAAGCAACTAGAAGGTAAATTCTTTGCGATGGTAATTATTTTGGTTACTTTTCCTTCGTAATTTGCTAACCAATTCCTTAATTTCTCTCCTTGCTGCAGAAAATTATGCGAAGATGAATAATGATCTGGAAACTATGCTTGCTAACCGTAATAAGAAAATTTCTGACTTGAGATCTCAGCTTCTAATTTCCAAGCATAATCATAGTTTATATGTTAAGCGTTTTCGAGCTAAGATGACTCGCAATATTTGCGAAGATAATGAAATTCCTCTCAAGAAGTACCATACGCTCCTTTCTGAAGAAATTCCTGAAGATACTCCATATCTGGAAATCTCTGAAAGTGAAGTTGAAAATGATAGTGAAGTTGAATAAGAAGATCATTTTGATGGGAATAGATCGCCTGAAAAATAACTTCACTCTTTTTTGTATGTCTGTTCTGTTTCTTTTCAATACAACACTTTCTTCTTGATTGCACTTTGAATCAATCCAACAATTTCTTTTTCAAAGCTTAATTTGAATTAATCTTTCTTTGATGTTTGTTTCCCTTATTCGCATAACTTGATCATGTGGAGAGAAATAATATATCTTAAAGACTTAGCTTAGTATTCCTTTTCCCCTTATTATTGCTCTTCAGATGATCAACTCTTGCTGGAAGTATTAGAATATCCTTCTCAATTTATCTTACGAAGTTTTGTCTGATTGTGATTATGAATAAAAAGTCCTCCCTTTGAAGTATAAGAAATATGATCCTTTTGCCTTTTGCAGAATGTTGCGAGGTAAATAATAAATCTCCCCTTGAAGTATAAGAAGTATGAAGTATACGAAATATGAAATATCCTTAAGAAGTATAAAATATCTTTGAAGAAGTATTAGCAGCATCCAATTCATGAAGAATTGCCCAATATATGAAGAAGTATAAGAATTGTATGAAGAAGTATAATAAGTACTTAACCTTCGCAAAATTAAATATCCATTGAAGAAGTATAATAAATATGATATACTCTTGAAGAAGTATAAATAGTATTGAATTTGTAGAAAAAGGTTCAATATATGGAGAAGTATAAGAAGTATTTAACTCTCGTAACATTTTACGAGTATGAACTTATCTGTATTTGATTACTATCAAAATCGCATCTTTTGTTAAGTCTTCGTGAGAATTCTTCAATGATGTTATCTTCTTTGATAGGACTTTTTGTAAAAATTCTTCAATGGTATTGACGAAGCTGTATTCTCTTCAAATCTTCATAATGTATATTCTTGTATAATTTCTTCAATGGTATTGACGAAGCTGTCTTCTCTTCAAATCTTCATAATGTATATGCTTGTATAATTTCTTCAATGATATTGATGCAATGAATTTCATTAATTTCTGTGGTCTTATCATGCCTTCCTAAGTAAAGGTCTTATTTTGCCACCTCTTTTGTTGTAAATTTTTGTATTTGCGATAATATGACAAGTCTGAACATTCTTGCGAATATACAACCTCGTGACATTATCGTCTTGCGATGAAATCGCAGGACGTTCTTACACTTTCATGTAAAAACCCATTGATCTCATCTTAACTTCTTTGTATAGTATTTTAGCCTCTTCAGGAATTGTTGCGACAATATGACAGGCCTAAATATTCTTGCGAACATAAAGCCCCATGACATTGTCGTCTTGCGATGAAATCGCAGGACGTCTCTACACTTTCATGTAGTGACCCATTGATCTCATCTTAACTTCTTTATTATGTTCTGCGAGTTCTTTATTCTTTTCTTTCTTTCTTTCTTTTTTTTTTAGAAGGCTCGCAGAACTTCATTTGTTGCACAAATATGACAAGCCTTTATGTTTTCGCAAACAAGAAGCCTCGTGACATTTGCGTCTTATAGCACGTATCAGCTCCCTAATGGAGGGTGCTTCCCTTTATCTTCCCCCTGATTGCCCCTTCAAGGAAGCGTAAATCGACCATACAAGGTTAGCTCTTCCCATCCGGTTCTGCCAACAACCAGCTTTTGATCGCAACCTCTTATCCTTTTTGCCTATAGGGCTTATAGTTACGAGGTTGCACCCTATGGGGTATCTTTGGGCCAAGTGCATCATTTTCCAAGACTTGTCAAAAATGGCAGATGTGGTTCAACCTCACCCGGCACTCTTGACTCAACCGTGTACCTCGGTGCCTTGATCGTTTTCTGCACTTCTTGGGAAAGACAGTATGCCTTAGTCGCCCAACCTAAATCCTCTTACACCGCATTTTATATTGTGTAATGTCGCTAGATTAGGTGAGAATCCAAGGTGTCTAACCCGGATAGGTACCCCATTATTGGGTTGTACCCCAAAATTTTTACCATGTACTAAGGGCCCTTGGTGGTGTTCCGGTTACCCTTAGCCACGTTATAGGTACCCCCTTAAATGACGTACTTTAGGACTTTGCCTCTTCGAAATATAGCTTCGCGAACTAGGGTGTACGCCACAAAGGTTTGCCTGTATAAAATTTTCTGCGGCTCTCTTTCTTTTTTGGAGGCTGATCACAGATTGCGGTCTTTTATTCGCAAATTGATGAAATTTTAATCGGAATATAAATTCTGAAAATTCGTAACTTTTCCCAATTTCCTGCGAGCAAACAATATTCGTAAAATTTATCACGAAATAAAAATTTTGTTTTGCCACATACCTCATTTCCACGAGCAAACGTACTGATTACCTTCTTGTTTTATTATTTTCCTTCTTCTTTCTTCGCAAATCACAATTCCTTATTATCATCGTAAATTTCTTGTATGATTATCATCGTAACTTTATTCTCTTTTTCCTTAATCCTCTGCCATTAAATTTTCACTTCTTTTCTGACCTTTGCTCTTTTTTCCAATTTTCTCCAATTTTTCCTTCGCAAACTTCTACTTCTGTATCGTAACATTTCTTTCCCTTAGCCCAATCACCCTTGATAACTCCAATACCCTTCATATGAGGAAACGTTATGCACTGATGTAGAGTGGAAGCTACTCCTAGAATTACATGAAGCCATGGTCTTCCTATCAAAGCATTATATGGTGATTCGACATCAACAACGCAGAACAGAATTTCAGTTCGCATTCCACTTAATGGAATTCGCATGCTCACTTCTCCTTTGGGCTTGTTGGCAATTCCATTAAAATCATAAATTCTGTAAGTAGAAGGTATTAAATCTGCATCTTTTCCCCCCATAGTTTTGTAAGCAGAATAGAAGAGGATATTGACAGAACTTCCTGTATCAATCAAAATCCTATTAAGACCAATTGATTCTTCTTCCATATCATCTTCGTTTTCTTCCATATTCATGTATATTGCTAATATTACTACCAATGGATTATCATGTGCTTCACAACCTTCTGGAATTTCAGTGGCTTCAAAAGAAATTTCACGTTTCTGCCAATCTTCAAGTCGTGAAATTTTTGCGATGTTCATTACTTCCTTTCCTTCACCATCCCTCGCATATACCCTGCTTAACACATTATCATGAAAATCCTCTATGGTTTTATATGAATGAACAATGGAATTACAAAAAACATTCCTTGCTTTTGATCCCACTTCTATATGTAGGATTTCTTCTCCTTTTTCTTTTGTTGTGTTCTCCCTGCGAGTTATGACTAGAGCATGTGGTAATTGTTGCGACTGTGTCTGCTTAAGTAAAAATTGATTTAGTTTTCCTTGATCAATCATTCGGAAGATTATCCTCTTGATATTATGGCAATTATTTGTAGAATGTCCATGAAAATGATGATATGAACAAAATTCATGACTTCTTGGACCCATTGGTGGTTCATTTCCCATGTTCCATGGAGTTGGTATATTCTCTACCAGGATAATTGCTTGCCATATATTTTCTACACTTGTATTCAAAGGTGGTAACTTTATCTCTTCCCTTACCATTCTTTGACCTCCTTGACCGTTGTTATAATTTTGTCTCTGGTTCCCTTGTCCAAAATAATTTTGCCTTTGTCCCCCATAATTTTCTTGTTGTTGATCTAGTCTTGGAATTTGGTTATTTCCTATTCGATTATAGAAATTCTTATCTCTATCATACTCTTCTTGATCTCTACTGCCCATTGCTACCATCTTTGGCTGGATATCATTGATTTTTTTTTCTTCTGAAATTTGCGAAGAAGTTTGTGAGGATGTTTGCGAAGTACCTGCTACTACATTGATTATTTTGGGAAGTAAATTTGCTCCTCCCTCTTGATTTCTAGTGTTTGTTACTGGATATGACTCCATACTGTTTTGTTTTTCTTCTATGTAATGTATTCTTCCTGCAATTCTCGTAACTCTGTCATCATTATGGAATTCTTTCTTCTGAAGATTTGAACATATAATTGTTCAGTTGCGAACATCGCATTTATGAAGGAAAGAATCAAGTATCTCTCATCCACACGCCCTGCCATATCACTGCACATAGTCTTCCATCGTCTTACCAAATGCTTCAAACTTTCACCCACTCTTTGTTTTAAACCAAATACATCTTCAATACCAAGCCGTGAAGAATGATTTGTGATATATGCTCCAAGGAAAGTTGCTTGAAAATGACTGAATGACGTAATAGTGTTTTTAGGGAGTCCTTTGAACCACTTTAAAGCTTCCCCTGTTAAACTTGATGCGAAATACTTGCATAACACAGCATCATGATTCTCCCATTGTAACATGCATCTTATGTATGCTTTAATGTGCTGAATAGCACATGAAGTCCCATCAAAGATACTGGTAAGTGTGGGCAAATTGCATTTTGGTGGAATTCCTACCAATTGTACTTCTCTAGCAAATGGAGTCCTCGCAGCTTCTTCTATTGCTTCATCTAATTTCCTTCTATCTCCTCCTCTTCTATTGTTTATCATCCCTCTCATTTCTGCTAATTCTCGAAAGATTCGTGCATTTGCCTTAGAATTCTCATCCATTGGTCTTTTTAATGCAGCTTATCTTCTTCTACGTTCTTGCGCTTCCTCCCTTGCGATTCTTCGCATTCTATCATATTCTTCATTAATGTTTTCATTTGCATAATTTTGCAAATATCTTCTTTCTAAATTATCATAATTGTTCAGTTGCATAGCATCTTGGAATTCTTGTTCTTCCCTTTCTATTCTTCTCATGCGAATATCAGGAATTTCTTCTTCTTCATTTCTCCTTCTTCTGTGATTTATTTCTCCTTGATTTGCTTGTACTCTGATTCGAGAATTTGGTTCATTCCTCTCCACTTCCGTTTGTTGGTTTACAATTCTTCTCTTAATTCTTTCATACTCAACATTTTGTTTGTTACGAGTCTTTTCATGTCTTCTTACTCCATTCTCGTGATTGTTTTGATGTATTGCTTGTTGTCTCTCAGTTTCTTCCATAAGTTTCTGTTTTTCCTCTCGATTCTGATTGTTTTCTCTAGGATTTGGTCTTGTTCGCAAATTCCCCATGCTTTGTTCGTGGTTTGGTATTAAAATGAAACGATTCTCTTGATTTCTTTCACCTTGATTCTGCGTTTGTTCTTGCATATTATTTTCATTATTGATTATCGGTGAATTTTGTCCTTCTCTTTCTGTTCTAACATTTGATCTTGCAACACTTTGAGATTTCCTTCTTTGTAGTATCTCATTTTCCATTCTCAATTCTTGATTTTGTCTTGTTAAATTGGCACGTTCTTCAGCTTCGATCATTCGTTCTTTTTGGATTCCTTGTCTCAATGTTTCTAACATCTCCCTTTCTCTTTCAAGAATTGTTCCTCCCATCAACCTCCCATTTTCTCTGATTTGTGGTTCTCTATCTCCTTCTTCTGGTGTATTAGTTCTCCAAGTGTGTATACTCACTTGATCATGATCTATTATTTGTTGAGCTTGATTTCTTCGATTACTTCTTCTCCTACTAGGTTCTCCTGTTATATTTGCTTCTCCTCCTGCAAGTCTTACACTTCTTCTTACTTCAATTAATGGTTTTGATGTGTTTCTTCTTCTTGTCATTTTTCTGGTACAGGAATTCTTTCTCTCCCTGTTTCTAGCGCCAATTATGTAGTTGCAGAATGACCTACAACTACACCCTCAATAGAATTAGTAAAAACTCAAGAAGTTCTTGATGATGAATAATAATTTTCTTATTAATGTTCTCAATTGATTACAAAGAAGTATCTAAATGGAAGTAGAATAGTTACAACTTTCTCTATTCTCTTTCCTAAGATATTTTCTAACACTCACTAAAAGAACCTCTCGAATTTTACATTTGAACTCCTATTTATAGTAAAACTTATATAGCTGTATATGAATTGCGAAGTATCGCAATTCATACTCGCAAAATTACTTCATCCTCGCAAAACTTCATATTTCTCCGCGCTACTTCTATCATCGTATCATTTTATAACTCTTTTCTCCTTTATTTATTACGATACTCGTGAACTATTATCTTGCGATATTCAGTACTTACAAGAAAAGTGTATAGTGTTGAGTTGATTGACAAAACCAAAACAGATGAGTCGGATAGAGTAACCCAACATAACTAATATAAAACCTACACTAGGCTTCCTAATTAACAAATGAATCAGATTGAATCAGATAAAAATGAACACTACCATTAACTATTAGGGAAATACTAATTGACTGACCTCCTCCATTGAGTTTCTTAAGTAGTGCTTTTCTTTAGAGACTAGAAATTGAAGCACTAAGTTTCGGGTCAACCGATTTAACAGAAGCAGCATCAGAAGCAACATCTTTGCTTGCAACATCTCCTTCGTCAGCAATCCTCGTTATCATCACCGCCTAAATTCAACCAATCCAACAAAAAAAATCCAAATTCAATTTACGAATAAAAAAAAAAAACGAAAATTGAAATCGAGAACACAATGTAATCAGAAACAAACCTAGAATCACAAATCAAATCGGATTTTGCTATGAAAACCCTAGAATCTTACAAATATATATATCAAAACTAGTGACAAAACCCTGAACAAACTAGTGATAAGAAAAAACCGGTTATATTATTTTTAACAAATAAAAACCGTTTCAAAAGAAAGTGGCACAAAAACCCCATATCAAATATTTATGAGCAAATTTAGTTTTTATTAATTATAAAAAAGCCAAATATACCCTTTTACATTCTTCTTCTTCTCTCGTTTATTTTTTTCTTCGTTCTTCCGTCTCCTTCTCCCCGCACCTTCGTATCTCACTACTACCACCACCTTCGTATCTCACTACTAACACAACTTTGTTCACCATTATCAGTTCTTCTCTCCCGATTTCTCTCGCTCTCTTCCTGTTTATTCTTCTTCTCCATCTCTAACCTAAGAAATCCCAGCCATGGAAATGGAGAAATCAGTAACCCCAAATGTTATTTTAACCATACTATTCTACTGATTCTTATTCTGAAATCCCTCAACTCATCGTTCAAGTGGTAGATCTCAAACCTGGTGGAACCAGCAGATTTATGTGAGTTCTTTTTCTTTTCTTTTCTTTTCTTCTCTTCTCAATTCAATTAATCTTTATTTTCGATTGAATCCGTTTTTTTTTTTTAATTAATGTCTAGGGGTTTTCTCAAAAATCTCTAACTAGATCTGAAATAAATTTATTGCTTTCAAATCTGGGTTTTTCTCATTTCGATCTGTAGATCTGAGTAAATAATTCTCTCATGAATGATAAAGCTGTTCGATATAGGATTTTTGGTTTTTAGGGTTCCAGAATATGGAGATATCCTTTGATTCATTCGATATAATAATCAGATTTAGCTTTTCATATTATTGATTGGGTTTTAATTTTTCTGTTTCTCGTCTGGTGTTTGTAGTCTTCAATCGGAGAAGATTTAGATCCTAGGGATAGTTCAATACTTGATTTAGATTGATTGTTTTGAGTTCTTTAGGTGTTTGATTGTTTTGAAATGTGAAGTGGTTGCTTCTGTGCTTGAAAGTGATCCCAAGGGCCAAGAATTTGAATTCAAACCAAAGCAAGAAACTGGAATTGTTTTGATTGTTTTGATATCTTAGAATGAATGAGATTGTTTTGATATCTTAGAATTATTGATGTTCAAATTATTGAATTCAAACCACAAGAATATCTTAGAATGAATGAAATTGTTTTGATTTAGATAGATGTTCAAATTATTGATGTCTGCGAGTAAATTACTTGCATTTGTATGCTGCTTAAGAACTTGTTTGAAGTTTAGCTTGTAATTGATAGTATAGTTAGAATATTTTGTTTTGCTTTATGCGCTGTTTGGATTTATGGGATACTCATTGTGGATAGTGTATTCACTTTCAGTAATGCTCCTTCTGAACGAATGGCCATGACAAGAAGAGTTCATCCTCTTGTTTCCCTTAATCCTCACCAAGGGAATTGGACTATCAAGGTTCGGATGACAAGTAAAGGCAACCTCAGGACATACAAGAATGCTAGAGGAGAAGGGTGTGTCTTTAATGTGGAATTAATAGATCAAGATGTAAGTGTCCCTCTTCCTATGTGTGTAGTTTGCTTCTTATATCCTCCTTAACTAATTGATCCCTGTGAGCGGGTTAATATGAATATACTGATATATTGAAACTGCTCCATCTATACAGGGTACACAAATTCAAGCAACTATGTTTAATCAAGCTGCAAACAAGTTCTATAATAAGTTTGAATTGGGAAAAGTTTATTACATATCAAAATGGACTCTTAAAGTTGCTAACAAACAGTTCAAAACTGTCCAAAATGATTATGAGATGACTTTGAATGAAAATTCTGAAGTGGAGGAGGTATCTGAAGAGGGAAGTCCTATTCCAAAGTCAATATTCAACTTTGTTAAGATTTATGATTTTGGGTACCTATGTGAATGGGAAGGAGCTTGTAGGTATAACACCAATCACACCTTGCATTAACCTTTCCTATTTCTCTTTTTTTTTTGATCCCTTTAGTATGATTTACTTTTGTTATACTTTCCTTTATGTTTTGATATTCCAGATGTTATTGGGGTTCTTCAAAGTGTGTCCCCTACTATGAGCATCAGAAGGAAAGATAATAATGAGACTATCCCAAAGTGTGACATTACAATTGCCGACGACTCGTAAGTATATGTGAATTGTATTGCACTTATTAATTTATATGAATGTGAGTGTGTGGCTTGAAATCTAAGAAGTTGATGTTTGAACTGCAGAAACAAAAATGTTGTAATTTCTTTATGGAACGATATTTCCAGCACCATGGGTCAAGAGTTGTTAGATGTTGTTGACAACAATCCGATTGTAGCAATCAAATGTCTCAAGGTTGGAGACTTCCAAGGTAACCTTCTTTACTCTTTCACTTTGTTTTTTTTCTGATTTGTATGCTGTAAAGGACAGTAGTCTAACTTATTCTGATACTTTTCTATGGTATTTTCAGGAGTATCTTTGTCATCTCTAGGAAAGAGCACTATGGTGGTAAATCCAGATGTTCCCGAAGCAGAAAACCTCAATAAAACATTGTAAAATTTGCTCACTCATTCTATGTAACAGATATGCATCTGAAGGTAAATCAACCTCAATGACCTCTATTGGAAGTTAGTATGTGCAGAATGTAATGGAAGTTAGTATGTGCAGAATTTGGAGGTCGGGATAGTCTGTCATGTTGTTGTTGTTTAGAAGGGATTGCGAGATAGAAAGAAGTGCAGGCCTGAAGTTCAATTGCAGTTTCTGGTGGAGAGTTTAATGGAGGCATCGCAGGTGGTTTTGTTTGTGGCAGGAGATGTAAAGTTGCAAGAATTAAACTACAAGACCAAATTTGGTTTCCATCTAATCTTATCCTTACTTAAATTGAATTTTGTTTATGATTTTGAATTGTTGTTGTGTTTGATATCTTTGGATTAGGATTTACAATGCTAGCTGTGCTGGAAATTATGTGCTTTGAATCAAATAAGTGGTATTTGTGTTTAGGTTAAGTATGAAACAAGAAAAATTTACAATATGTGGAAAAATGATGAAACCAATTTCGATTTCATCTAGTTTTTGGTGAAACCAATGTTGGTTTCATCATTTTTTTTTTCTGTTTAGTTAAATATTGATCAATGAAATTCATTTTTTATGGCATTGGCGGCTGATTGGTGGCGGTGGTCAGCGATAATGGCTTTGTTTCTCGGTGACGGTGGTTGGTGGTGGTGTTGTGGTGGTTGACGGTGTTGGTGGTCGGCGGTGTTGGTGATCGGCGGTGGTCGACAGTGGTGGTGCTGGCTGGTGGCGGTGGCTGGTAGTGGTGGTGAAATAATTTTTTCCTAGTTTATTTTGGTTTGGTTTCATCATTGAAGTTGTGTTGGTGAAATGACAATTACGTAGAAAAATGATGAAACCTAATTAGGTTTCATCTAGTTTTGGTGAAACCAATTTTGGTTTCATCATTGAAGCTGTGTTGGTGAAATGACAATATGTGGAAAAATGATGAAACCTAATTACCTAATTAGGTTTCATCTAGTTTTGGTGAAACCAATTTTGGTTTCATCATTTTTTTTATTTTTGGTTTCATCATTTTTTTCTGTTTGGTTTCATCATTTTTTTCTATTTGGTTTTATCATTTTTGGCAGCGACGGTGGTGGTTGGTGATGGCGGCGGTTGGCAGTGGTGGTGGTCGGCGGCGGCGGCGGTGATGGTGGCGGAGGTGGTGGTTGGCGGCGGTGACGGAGGTCGGTGTCGGCGGCGGTCGGCTGCGGCGGCGTGGTGGGTGGCAGCGGTGGTGGGCGGCGACGGTGGTGTAGTGGCGGCGGAGGTGGTGGTGCAGTGGGGGTGGTAGTGCAGTGGTGGCGGTGGTGGTGCAGTGGTGGCGGTGGTGTGCGATGGTAGCGGAGGTGGTGTGTGCGTGGTGCGGTGGCGGCGGCGGCGGTGACGATGGTCTTCTTGTGTTTTTCTTTGTTGGTGGTGAGAATATAATAAAAATTAAAGGTGGGGTTGATTTTTATTTTTATTGGGGTGATTTAAATTAAAAGGGTAATATAGACAGTTTATGTTAAATGGGGTTTTTGTGAACAATTTGTTTTGTTGGGGTTTTTGTACATGGATAGTGACACCTTTGGGGTTATAACCCGCGCGCCATATATATATATATATATATATATATATAAATCTAATCAAACCAAATTAAACAAGAGAAAACGAAGAAGGAGAATTGTAAGGGGGTTGTTTGATGAGAAAAAAAAACTGTTGCTACTACCATTGTATTCATTGGAGAATCGGCTTGTGGGAGAGTGAGACCGAAAAAGAGAAGTGAGAAGTTGCAGAGAAAAGGAGAATACTTTATTTTATTTTTCCCGTGAATTGTTCTTACTTTTAAGCGTTGTTTTGGGGATTGATCAATGGGACAGGGCCGATGAAAGGTTCGTTGCATACATGCTAGTGGCTAACCAGTTTAGAACTTTAAGAAAGGTAGCACTATAGTATGGCTAGCCACATTGGGCGCGCAACAGAAGACGGGTGTTGGGCGTATGTAAACATAAAATATATGTCGGATACGGTCTGTGATTTAATGTGGACCAATTAAATCACACACTTGGTAAGTTACCACGTTTGAGAATGACAGTTTATTTGCGTTAACAGGTGGGCCTAATTATTTTCATGTTATATGACATAATTTGTATGTAATATTCTAAGCACGTAATTAATCTGTCATTTAAAAACGTGATTAATGGCCCTTTATGGACATCCCCCTCCTATTATAGGCTTAAATTTAACCCTAATTAGTGATTTTATATTTTTGGTGTTAGAGCATTGCTCGGTCGAACTCGCATGCGTTGCTATCTCAAGCACGTTTGTCAATATTAGTGATCAAAACTATAAAGTCTTTGATTTCTAGTCTAATATAGCTATGGTCTCGGACTAGGATAAAATGTGTAGTTGAGCTAAAGAACTCCATGGCGATCATCATATCAGACGAAGGACTAATCAAGGAACCAGTAGATCTTCATAGACTAAAAGGTATGTGGAGACTTGAACTTATCTATCACTCAATAGTCTATCTACTCTATCTCCTATCTTGAGACAAAAGTCGTATTACTATATAGACTAAGATTATACATATGTGAATATTTCGAGCTGAGTATATCTCGCTTATCTATTTCTCGAAATATGTGTTGGTAAAGCTTTCGCTTTAGCCAAGTTCATCTTTACCTAGTGACGAAAGTCATGTTATGTTTTTAATCATTTTGGAAATTGCTCTGACGAAAAATAGTTTGTGAATAACAACTATATAACGCCCTCTGAGAATGTTTAAATGATTGAAATGAGAGTTTATACAATATAACCATTGGAGGATATAAGCATTGTTGTGGAAACACATATATGTATAAGTCCTTAGTGCTTGAACTGAAGTTTGCGAACTTTGTTGATCAAGTGAAACTGGTATAGTGCATGAGCTTCAGTCTGTGAACTCATTCCGCGAACCTAGTCTGCGAACTGGCGGAAGTTCTCGACCGAGAATTTCTGCTGGAGATTGTGAACTCCATCCGAGAACTTAAGTCTGCGAACTTGAGTAGGTTATGTCTAAAAACGATGTTTGTGAACTTATCTTAATAAACTAAGGAATGCTATTGCAAACCATGGCTTTATAGTTCATGAATCGATTCGAGTGAATCACATCGTTTTTGCTTCAACCGTGACTTGTGTAGTACACAAAGATCTAAGCAATTGAAAAACTCTGTAACTAGTTCATTTGAGTCTTTTGGACTAGTTATGGTGAAGAAGAATATGGTTAATATAAAAGTTATCATACGGCTAACCATTTGGTTAACTAGTGTTGAACCAACTAATGTACAAGTTTGGGTACAGTTACACAAGCCTAGAAACGTGCATTACATGTGTGTATAACAAGCTATGTTTTTGATCTAACGGTTGATAAATATTATCTTGAATCCAATCAGGTTTTCATCTAACGGTGAATATTGAATGCTTTGTTACTAAGCTAACATTGATTGCAAACCCTGATTTGAAGACTATATAAGGGAGAATTCTAGCAACTGGGAAACCTAATCCCCACACATTCTGTGTGATACTAGTTTGCTAATCTATAGTTGATTCTCCTTTAACCTTTGGTTTTCTTCTTCTAAAACCAGGTTAACGACTTAAAGACTTCATTGGGATTGTGAATCCAGACCGATAATACTTTTATCGTAGTTGTGTGATATGATCTTACATCTTCTATCTTATGAGTATAATTGTAATAATTGGCTTGATATTTATATCTCCGATAGGCAAGATATAAAAGTAGTCACAAAAATTTCGTCTCATCGTTTGTGATTCCTCAATAATCTTCTTCGCTGCGTCGATTAAGTTTATTGTGAGGTAATTGATAAAGCTGAGCTGTTCTTCGGGAATATAAGTCTGGTTTTATCAATTGGTTCCTGTTCACCTTGATTTATCAAAAGACAAAACAAAACTCATAGGTTTATTCGTGGGAGACGAATTTATCTATCCTTGTAGACTTTTCTGTGTGAGACAGATTTTTTTTATTCAAGTCTTCGACTTTGGGTCGTATCAACTCTTGGTTGTGGGTGAGATCAGCTAAGGGAATCAAGTGCGTAGTATCCTGATGGTATCAGAGGCATAGGAGCATAACCGTACCTTGGATTAGTGTGAGATTGGTTGGGGTTCAACTATAGTCCAGACCGAAGTTAGCTTAGAGTAGGCTAGTGTTTGTAGCGGATTAATACAGTGTATGTTTAATCTGGATTAGGTCTCGGGGTTTTTCTGCATTTGCGGTTTTCTCGTTAACAAAATTTGATCAATTAGAATATCCGACCTTCTTGGTTGTTAATTCAAATTGATTGACACTTGTATATTGGTCTTTGGTACCATCCAAGTTATCTCTCTTTGATAAAGACTCGCATATTGTATTTGCTTGAGTAAATATCAAATTGAGAGATAGAGATAATAAATCCTTGAGATATTTTCTATTGATTGAGTCTAGTTGATTCTCTAGAAAGTGACTCAAAGTTGTCCATACCGATTGCTAATCGAAATATTGGGTGTGGTTGTTAGACCCCCGCTTTTTCATTTGGGAACAACAACAAATTATCTCTCACCTTCATTAATAGATTTTTTATACTTATGATTATGTTTTTGTTTCTTATTTCCCTCTTTTTCTCATTAAAAGTATGTGTATGCGGTATCTTTCATGGAAGACTAACTACAACCGGAGTGTTACAACCAGAGCATCAATAGAAGAATAAACATAATCATGACAAACGTCTCAATTAAAACCCCTTATAATACCAATATGTGAAATTCTTCTAATATGATTTCGAACATAAAGTAGAGAAAGTATACATCTATGAAAACCTAGTTCTTCCTTTTTTTTTTTATCTTATTCCCTCAAAATAGAAAAAAAAAACCAAATAAAGTTTAGTTTATATCTCAACATATCTAGAAAATCTAATCAATTTAAAATCCAGTAAGCCCATCTTTACTAGAGCTAGTAGATGATGAATAACCTTGTTTTTATACAGAAAATTAATGGACACATAAACAATTTCTAGTAATAAATGGCTTATTACATGGGCTACCCAACTTATGATCTCATTCATGAAAAAAAATCCATGAAAATCATAAGTTTACGAACATAAAATCCCGTGAGAATATTTTATTTCCATGGCGATCGTCAGATATGGTGAATTAAAATAGACGCAATAAACGAGAAACATAGTTTGCTTCTCGAATTCCCTATGCAGTATATTTATTTTTGAGATTATAAAAATTATACTAAATAAATTAAATACTATGGTTAAACATAATCCAATAACAGGGGGAGGGGTGTACCCGTGGTTTAGAGGTGGTGCACAAAGTCGCGCTCCTCCTAGAGAACTCAATCTTGAGAAAAGAAAGTGATTTCGAGATGCATCAAAAACTTTTGGCTGTAGGTCTACTTGCATTGCCAATTGTTGTGTCAAATCTTCAATTTTCTTCTTGGAAAATTTAAGTTCTCCTTATTAGTAACTCCAATTCTTTTGTTGGTTGTTTTCGGTGGAGATTTTTCTTTGTCAATTATTTCTTGGGTAATTTGATTTAAATTTAATTATGTTCGAAAATAATGAAGGACACATGCACAAATGCAAGTGATGCGATTTTTTTTATAGAACTGCTTGGTTGAACCCACTGTCGGGAAACCGAGGTTACGTTAATCTCGAACCAGCATGTTTCCATAGAAGTGAATTCCGTGAAACATCCTCCTTTAGATAACTTAGCTCGAATCCTTTACTTACATATCTTTAGATTAGAATGATCGAATAATACTAGCACGAATATATGATCAATATGATAATAGACAATCACACACGACACAAAGATTACGTGGTTCACCTTTGTAGGATACATCCACGGCCGAAATCACCCATAGAATATTCATTATCATAACAAGTTATTACATAGACACTTTATATAATCAACTAGTTATATAACCCACTAGCGCTAAACGTTAGAAACAACAAGACATATTACGAAGAGTTTACCTCTTCCTTTGTTCTTCTTCTTCTTCCATAAACCTTCACCGCCATGGTTGCTTCGACTTTAGAAAAGAAGATGAAGAACATCATGAATTCTAGCTTCTCCCATATGAACCCTAGAAACCCTAGATTTCTCCCATACCCTTTCTAACTATAAGTCTCTCTTATCACATTGATTTTTCCCCATCACCAACCATTATAGGACACAATGGTTGTGACCCTGGATCACTCTTGTCAAGAGGATGACTTTCTACTCACCATATAAACCCTCTTATATAGTAGATGAATCCTTGCTCCCCAAGTCTTAGATAACTTCTAAGAATAGTCTCACACCTTAATTAGGAAGCCATAAACTTGGAAAACACTCCTACAAACCTTCATTCAAGTTTCCTAATCCAAACAAACCTTGTAGACAATCTATTCCCGAAATAGCCTTTTAGCCACGGTTTTGACAGCATTAGATCACTGTTTCTGCTGCAAAACTGTTACCTAAAGTCTGTTTTCAGCCATATAGTTTTGTATACGGAACAAAACCCCAACAATCACCACTTTTTGTGACGTGAATAAACCAACATCTTCACTCCAACAAAGCATGAATGCTTCCCACCTTATACAAGGCCATCCTCGTGGACATCATCACTTGCACGAATCAAAATTGTCTTGTACATTGAGCTTGAACCACTACCTAAGCCAAATTCCTTTTTTGCATTTGCACCACCGGAATCGCTATTTTTCGATCTTCTAGCATCATCACAAACAACTTCTTCATATAATTTATACAAGATTCTGCATGACTTGTATCAAACTACTTCGTCATCATGACTACTCATTATCCCACCTTCGTAGAATACTTCTTATTCGACACATGTCTAACGCTTGACATTGTTTGATCTGATCCACCAAACAATTCCAGACGGACTTCACCAACTCCAAGAACCAACAATCTTGAGTCATCCTCCATGTATACAAAACATGCTACAATCTTCATATGTTGTGTATGAACGATCGTCACCTAACACCACCATGATTCAAACAATTATCCCGACAACAGTTGCAGACCCCAGTTGAAACCATGAACGATCTTATCTTGCAAATAAAACACCTTCAACATGAATCATAGTCATATCAAGCAAAGTTGTCGAATATTTCTTGATGTCGTCCTATTCTTTATTCGGTTTTGATTTACTCATCATCTTCATAATCTATTTTATTCTGCTATGAACCAAGATTTTCTCTACCTCTGAAACCTCTTGTTCAAATCACCAAATCACTGCCATATTATCCACGCTCACCGCACCACTTGTCGAGAAACCTAGGTTACGTTAATCTCTAATCGTCATGTTTCCATAAAAGCAAATTCCGTGAAATATCCTACTTTAGATAACTTAGCTCGAATCCTTTGGTTACATCTTTAGATTAGCATGATCGAATAGTACTAGCACGAATATATGATTAATACGATAATAAACAATCACACACGACACAAAGATTATGTGGTTCACCTTTGTAGGCTACATCCACGGCCAAAACCACCCCGAGAATATTCATTATCATAACAAGTTATTACATCAATACTTTATATAACCTACTAGCACTAAACGTTAAAAACAACAAGACATCTTACGAAGAGTTTACCTCTTCCTTTGTTCTTCTTCTTCCATAAACCTTCACCGCCATGGTTGCTTCGACTTTAGAAGCGAAGATGAAGAACATCATGAATTCTAGCTTCTCCCATATGAACCCTAAAAACCCTAAATTTATCCCATACCTGTTATCACTACAAGTCTCTCTTCTCACATTGATTTTACCCCATTACCAACCATTATAGGACACAACGGTTGTGACCGGACACAACGGTTGTGACCCTCGTTCACTCTTGTCAAGAGGATGATGTTTTACTCACCATATAAACCCTCTTATATGGTAGATGAATCCTTACTCCCCAAGTCTTAGAGAACTTCTAAGAATAGTCTTCCACCTTAATTAGGAAACCCTAAACTTGGAAAACACTCCTACAAACCACCATTCAAGTTTCCTGAACCAAACAAACCTTGTAGACAATCTATTCCCGAAATAACCTTTTAGCCACGGTTTTGACAACATTAGATCACTGTTTCTGCTGCAAAGCTGTTACCTAAAGTCTGTTTTCATCCAAATAGTTTTGTATAAGGAACAAAACCCCAACACCCATACGTGTTGGTGTGTCAGGCTTGTTGTGAGTGTTAGATGACCAAAAATATTTCTTAATTTCAATTTGTTAAAGTCAATCTCGGACTGGGATTATATTTAGGAAGTTGAATCTCAGAATTCATCGAATACCCTTGAAGATTAAAGACAGAATATCACTCTAAGGCATCAATCAGAACTTCGTCAACAAAAATAAATCTTATTTTACTCATTATTTTCTACCTTTTTATCTTCTAAGACAATAATGTCATTGGATTTACTGATTGATAAGATAAGAGGAAGAAGTTTCGAGTTCAGGCTTGTTATCGACTAATCACTCAAAATTAAGACTCAAGAAATGGATTATGGGGAGTATGTGCAGAGTAAATCACATCCTAGAAAGTCTCCAAGGAAAGGAAAAGATTTTGCTATGGCACTGCTGATAGGTGTCATAAACACCTAGATTTATTATCTATTGTTTATGCTTTCTTTGCTATTTTTCTAGTAAATTATGTATTTTACGCGTGTTTTTGAGTTATTAGGTGTTCCGGAGTCATTGAAGCAAAAAGAAGTGGAACCCGCTCGAAAATTGGATTTCTTCTCATCATGTTGAATAGAACAAAAAGACAAAACTAGCTAAGGTTATGCGGCGAAAGAATGAGGTCACTACAACATCATAAAAGAACGTTACATGCAAAATTAATGAAGCTTTTCAGTCCCAAAGACCTGACATAACAAAAATCATGAGAATTATACTGTCAGTCTCGCAGGAATGACAGTTGAAGGGAATTGGTATTTTAGCTGGGTGCCCCTTATCCTAACATGCCCTAAAAGGAAGATGTGTTGTTTCTCATTATTACACACTTCATCTCAAATTCAGAGAAGTGAGAGTAGTGGCACCTAAGTTCAGAGAAAGGGAAGATCGAGAAACTGAAGATGGTACTGATTTGAATTGAGAAGGGTTTGAATGATGGAGGAATATATTGCTCAGAATCAGAGCGAGAAGAGGGTGGATTTGTTGTAGAAGGGGTTCCATTTTCCCCAATTTTCATTATTGAGAAGATGGCAGTGGTGTTCGAGTGGAGAGTTTTGGTCAAATTTCTGACTGGGAAGATATGTGAGGTTGCTGCCATCAGTTGAGGTAGGAATCATGAAGATTTGATGAAGATCAGTTGACAAAAAGCAGGTGGTAAGAAGTGGTTTGAAATGATGATGGATTTGGGTGAACCAATGGCTTTTTGCTGGTTTGGGTGAAGTCAGTAAGAAAGAATTGATGAAAACCTGAACTGTTTACGTTGAATTATGATGTGGGTGTGTGTTGAATTTGCAACTGCTTGCAGGGGAGGATATAGAAAGATCTTGGGAATCAATGACAAGCTCAATTCTGTATCAACAGAGTAACATACACCAGGTGTTTGGGAAAAGTCCTGAGTGGAAGAAGGAACTGGAGATGGTGATTATCATGGGTGTTCGTTGTATGGTAGAATGGGGTTAACTGAGCCTCTGGTACTACAAATGGAGTCTGATGCTATGGTCTGTAATGAAATGCCGCAGAATGAAGAGATAAAGCTGCAGTTTGGTCTTAGTATAACAGGTTCGAGAAGTTGAACTGTGGTTAATGCTCATGGTAGGGAGTGAGTTCAAGAGATGCGAAAGGAGAAGATGGATTACAGGCTTGAGGTTGTGTCTGCTAATGTTGGGCTGAACTGAAACTCAGATGAAGAATTCGCCATACATGGTGATACAGTGGGTGATTGAGCATAGTTTGGCAGGTTATAAAGTTACATGGAGTTAGTATTGCAGTCATGGATTTCAAATGATTAAGTTGTGGCAAGTGGTGTTGTGCTGTGTGATGAGTTGCGGAGCTGCACCAAGGGATGATTTGAGCCGCCGAAATTGAGTTGCAGCTACATAAGGATATGGTGACTGAATTGGTAAGAAGCAGATGCGTCGCAGGGGCAATGGGTGTGTTATTGCAATGGTTTAGGTTAAGGTGTTGATTGCAATGGTTCATCTGGTTGTATCCGGGGACGTTGCAGGTGAGATTATGCGCTGCTGCAGGACAACAAATGGAATTGCAGGGCTGATGGATGTGAATGGTTGTAGCGCAGTTCTGTTGAAATGACAGGTGCGGTTCTGGTGGTGTTATCAAGCAATGAAGCTAATGGGTTGAATGGATGTATGTTAGGACATGATTTAGCAGAGAAGCTATGAAGCTGGAATGGCAGCAGTTGGTGGTATGAGTACATGCTGCAGAAACAGTGCGAAAAGTGAGAAGAAATGGAGAGCCGGTGGTACTAGTTCCGGTTGCCGGATTTTGGGAACCGAAAGTGGGGATCGTAATGTTTTAGTGAATCATGAAGGGGGTATGAGTCGAATGGAAGAATTGGCGGCTGGATATATGAGTTACGTGGCACGCTTTTGGGTATGTTTTCGCAAGAAATGAGAAGTTGGGTTAGATGGTTCTTGTGAATGTTTGAACTGCATAGAAGGAGAGATGAGTTGTTGGGAGTACATATTTGCATGTTGACGGTTTCAAATATCTCAGGGGTCAGAGACAATTTTACGGCGACAAATTCCGGCAACCGGCGACCGGATTACGGTGATGACATCAGCAATCCGGCGACCAGTTTTGGACCCAAAATTCCAGAGACATATTTCTCACACATGGGCTTGGTGGACTAGGAGATGGGCGTGGACTTGAAGATTATGAAGACTTAACCTAATATTGGAAAGAGTATACTTTTGGAATAAAGAAGCATATAAATAGAAAATCTTTCTCTAAACCTAGAGCTCGATGAGGGAGACTCCTACTTTTGTGTTCTAGGGTTTCACATGATAGTTCTTCTTTGCTTTCTATGATGATTTCCAAAAACACAAGTACTTTATTTTGCTATTGGTTAAAGATGTAGTTGGATTTTGAAAACAAGTTTTGATCTTTATGAGTTAGTTTTCTCTCAATATTATCGTTTGATTTCTACTGATTATAATAATTGCATGATTGATGTATTGCAATATGATTGAATGTTTGTTTGGTTGCGTCTAGAATTGATTGAACATACATCTATATCTATAGATATTTTAGGGTTTTCATCGAGCGATAACCTTGAATACGAGTAGCATGATATGATTACGGTTTGTAGTGATACACTCTTGTAATCATATGTAGAAATTGACCTTTGTCCGAATTATCATGCGCAATGTATGATAGTTGCATTGATTAGCTTATTTCTGAAACTTAATGCTCCTATGAATTGAACTTAATTTGCGCAAGGCGTTAGGTTATTCTTTAGGTAGAATTCACATATGCAGCTCTAATGTGTGTGTTGATAAATTTAGGAAATTTACGGAGTATTCTTGAAATAAGGTATTCTAGGGCTTTTGATGATAGCGAGATTAAATACGAATTATATTCATACATTCAAAAACTTGTTTACAATTGAAGATGAAATATTTACCCAATATTTCATATCCTTGATTTACGTGTTTATTTATTTCTTTGTTTTGCTTTTACTTTAATTACTTGCATAAAAATTAGAAAAACCAGTGGGAGTTACTTATAGGAAACCAAAACAAACGACAACCTAGACCTCTCTGTGGGAACGATCCTTTCTTTCCCTTGCTATATTATATTTTGAGTAGTAAGAAAGTGTAATTTATTTTTGACGCCTACGACAGCGATCAACTGCTAGATCATATTTGATCTTGCAGCACCATATAGGAGCATATGGAAATTTAAGAGGTCATTTAACCCCTTGCTTTAACCACAGTTAGATATATATTTTTTATACTCAGATGCAATCATATACAGCCGTATAAGTAAGCTCCGATATTGTAGCTCTCGTATATTTCTTCCGGCAAACTGTTTATCCTTTTTGACACAACCCATTCTTTCCCTCTTTTGTTTTAGCTTCCCTCGTTATTAAAATGACTATGTAGACGCTGGAGTTCCTTAATCAAGACGAATAGATTTAGTTGGTTTAGACTGCACTCGATCGAAAACATGTAGAAATCGTTGCTTAAGCTCTCACAACTGTTTTGTCATAGCTTCTAAATGTTTTAATAAATCCACAACTAAATTGTTCGTAGAGTCAGTAAAATCCTCCATTGATAACACATTAAAAGTTGTCACATCTGTTTTATCAGCTTCTCAAACAGATAAGTAAGCTATGAATTAAATAAGTTTGGCTCAGGGTCTATTGGCTTTCCTGTGTATATAATCCAACAAGTACTAGTGAATCAATCAACTCCATGTATATGTGAACGTCCCAATATACTAGATCAATAAATGTATGGGTGATAAGTTGGGCAAAGATGAATATGAATCTTAGTGGCTTTTGATGCTGGATAAAATAAAGTTGGAGTGACCCTAATTCTACTGTATTGTATATCTAAAGCAAAGAAAAGGTGTTCATGTTTGTTCTTCTTTGCAACTCAAAACAGTTTTAAATTACTTCAAAAACCAAAATAACTAAAACCTTGCATTCGTATGAAGACTTTAGATTGCTCGCAGTTAGCAAATCATATGACATACACCATTTTTTCAAGTAACAT
Organism: Papaver bracteatum; assembly: GCA_023529315.1. Taxonomy (NCBI): domain Eukaryota; kingdom Viridiplantae; phylum Streptophyta; class Magnoliopsida; order Ranunculales; family Papaveraceae; genus Papaver; species Papaver bracteatum. The sequence continues at coordinate 857,391 of JAJJWX010004500.1, forward strand.
ACATCAAGCTTTTTTTATCGGTTCTAGCTGGATATTGCAAGTTTCAGAAAGAAAACTATTGAATTCATACTTGTGAAAGTTTAAACATTGACTTGCTTTGGCCATTTTATACATAAAGAGTTCTTCATTGTCGGCTCGTGTCAGGAATTCTCTTCGTTTCGTAGTTCACAGTTTAGTTTTGGGGGATTTCTTCGCTGCCGGTTTGGTTTCAATTGGAGCTTTGCTTCATTTTCCTTTTTAGTTGCTGATTTGCTCGGACGTTTCTCTAATGACGACTTGATTCGCCCAGCCTTTGTATTATTTTCGTTTCTTCTTGGAGAGTCTCGTATTGTTATATTAGCGAATACTTCATCCACCCAGGCTATTTTCATCATTTAGCAGCATTGTTCATCACAACTGTTTTGTCCCACTATTTTTTTTCTTTCGGAAAAGAGGCGAACCTTGACATTCATATATTAAACTGTTTCAAGATTGTTACAGGACTGACTTTTGAGGTTACAACAATTACATCATTTTCAATGACAACATATTCAAAACCATCAACACTCAAGTCTCTACACAGATCATGGAATCCAACTGTTACAACCATCAAAACCTTCAAATGCCAAAAACTGGTAGCCGAAACTGGGTTAAATGACCATTCTTGGATTTTGATAAGCAATACCAAGTAATTTAACGTAACTGCACAAGGCAGAGACATTAGGTTCAACAAGTGAACCATCCATTTTTTTTTCAAGGTTTTTCATAACTAAGTTAAATGAGCATGTTTGAGTTGTAGAAGAAAAAATCAAACAATTTAACAACATTGCCCAAGGCAGGGAAGTAAGGATCAACAAATGATCCAGCCATTTCTCAAGTTTTTCCATAATAAAGTAACTAGAATAACAAAATAGAAATGAACTAAAGTAGCAATAGGTAACAAACTCAGTCTGAATCGGTCTCCGACAATCTGAAATGGTCTGAACCAGTCTGAATCGGTGTCTGAGTCTTGGTGATTGGTGTCGCTACTGTTAATGTTGTTGTTGTTTTTGTTGTTGCTCCTGCTGTAGATGTTGTTTCTGCTTTCACTGCTGTTGATATTGAAGAGTTTGTTGGTTTGCTTTTGGAAACAAGCATTCCAGTGAAGTTAACCCCCATCAAGGATTTATGAAGCAAAATCAAACAAGATCCCCAAATAACAAACCTGCTCAAAAGTAAAATGACAGAGAAATTAGGAGAACTTAATTAAAAAACCAAAATCTAAAATTGATTAAAACCCTAAGTTTTGATGTAATCAAAGATTTGAAATAAATCAAATCCAAAGAGAAACCAACAAGATCTATGAGCAAAGATGGAAGAACATACAGAGTTAAAAAGCTATAAATATATCAAAATAAAACGAAAAAAAATGAAAAAGAGGTAGAGAGGGATGAGAGGATGGAGATGAGTGACTAGATGGTGTTGATCTGCTCAGATTCGCTCCCGTGGGAGCAAATCTGAGCAAACGATGTTTAGGGTTTGTGGGTTTTTTATCGCTCTCAAAGAAGAAAGAGAGGAGAGGGTCTTGTTTTGTCCCACTATTAGATGACCTACTTAGTTTAAAATTTTGTCCCACTATTAGTTGACCTATTTCATTAAACAAAAGATATTTCTAAAATTATTCTTTTGATTAATTATCGGTAGTATAAGAAATAGTATAATTTGATATCCATGTTTATATTCGTTGCGTAGTTGTTTTAAAATGCTTTTCAATGCTATAAAGTTTACGAAGATACATGATATAGTTTGAGAGATAAATCAATTCTAAATTTTACAAATTACTATCATAAGGGTATAATTGTAAAAAATGTTATGTTTCATTCCTTGCATAAAAAACTGTGCAAACTTGAACTAGGCCCGTAGTAGATCCTTGTTGGTGAGGGTGGAAGTGGAAGTCTACTCAAGATTTGGATATGCACTCGCCATGTTGGGCAGTTTAGTTGATGCCCCCACATAGATGACGACGTCCTCCGTTTTTAGACACCGAACGACCACAAGTACAAACATGATACAGCAACCAGGTTTAGTTACTGTCCTAGATTTGACTGCCGATCTGACAGTAGTTTATTTTTGGCCGAAGCGGCTGCTAGATTTCCAGAGGAATATATTCCTTTTCCAAATCGAACTCTCTTCTATTTCCCCTCCTTCCTATTTTCTAACCAACTTATTCCTATAAGTAGAAAATTAACCTCTGATTCTTCTTTTGATGAAAGCACAGAGATTAACAGGAGAACAGAAATTACAACTAAAACAGGGTATTGAGATTTTCTTTTTTGTGAGAAAGTGATGGGTGGAGGTGAAAAGTTATCATCTGGAGACAAGTTAATTGCATTGCTTCCATATTTAACAGAGGGATTTTGTGAAGGATGTGCAGTTTTATTGCAGAATAGACTTCAAAATATTGGTAAATTTTAGTCAGACATATTCTGTTCGTTCTTTTATAGAAAAAGATTTTACCTTTTTTGTTTACAGGGTTTTTAGGGTTTTGTTTGTGTAGTCAATAATTTTATTAATTGCTTAATTTAGTTTTAGGGAACGGAATAATTAGGTCCAAAAACAGTTAGAAATCCAATCTTTTTGATTTAGTTTCTTATGATACTGATTTTAAGGCTATTCAATTTATGTTATGCAGGAAATTTTGATGGAATTTCGTTGTCCAAAGGTCAAAACACTGAGAATGCAGCAGTTAGTTGTTCTTCCCATACGCCGGCGACGTCTACCATTGCTCAAAAGATTGAAAGCCCTTCGTGGGGATCATCCAAGACTCCGTTAAATTTTAATGGGCAGATGAGTAAAAATTTCTCACCTTCAGCGAGTAGTCAACCAAGTACACAACCGAATGCGTCTTTACTAGGTGATAATGAATCGGATGAGCAAGTTAGATTATCACAAGTTGGAAGGAAGAAGGATTACACGCACTTTGAGAGAGTTGATGGGAAGCAAATTAACGTGCTTAGAGGGCTTGAACTTCATACTAAGGTTTTTAGTGCTGAGGAGCAAAAGAAAATTGTCGATTATGTCTACAAGCTCCAAAAGATGGGACAGGCAGGAAAACTTAGAGGTATACAATTTAAGCCCTTTGGGTACTCTAATTTTTCTTTTTCTTGGTTATATATGCTTTTGAAGATTCCCCCTTCTATGGCATAGCTGTGATTCACTTAGTCCTTTAGATGTTAGACTTAGAATAGATAAAGGACAGTGTTGAATAAAGAGATAAATCGGATATACATGTTTACCAAACGGACAATACCAATATATGGTAGTTCATTGAATTGCAAGTATACCGATTAACCCTTCGTTTATTAAGCACTTTTTATCTTTCTATTATCAAGGAGTCTTGAGGGCATAGCCTTACAAGCAAGTTGCTGGGGTTCTGATTCCAAAGGTTTTGGAGCAAGTTGTCCTAATTTTATTTTATAAGTCAATTGGAAACCAGGTGACTGTAGGATTAACAAAAGAGCATTTTTTTTTTCTTTGTTCCAACTATAAGCTATTATCTTTGACATGTATTGGACGTTACAAATTTGGTTGATTCAATTACGTTTATGCTTTTCTCATACTAAGCGTGCATTTTCTTGTTATCATCGGTCGTTGCGTGTAGTTTTCTTTTTCAAATCAATTAATATTCCTTTTCATATGATTTTACAGAGCGCACTTACTCCGAACCTTCGAAATGGAAACGCGGTAAAGGACGGGTCACCCTGCAGTTTGGTTGCTGTTACAATTATGCAGTGGTAAGTTATTACTGTCAGCGACAGCATGTTCTACAACCACAGTTGCAGTTTCTATGCTAATTTGTCTCAGTTTCACTAATGTATATCCTTACCTTAATTGCTAATCCTATGTTGCAGGACAAAAAGGGCAACCCTCCTGGTATTATACGAGATGAGGATGTTGATCCTTTACCACCTATGTTCAAAGAGATGATAAAGAGACTAGTAAGGTGGCAAGTTCTTCCACCAAGCCATGTTCCCAACAGCTGCATTGTTAACATCTATGACGAAGGAGACTGTATCCCTCCTCATATAGACCACCATGATTTTCTTCGGCCATTTTGTACTGTCTCATTCTTGACCGAGTGCGACATACTTTTCGGTGCTCACTTAAAAGTTGTTGGCGATGGAGAATTTTCTGGTCCTGTATCAATAGCTTTGCCAGTTGGGTATGCATATTGTGTCCTCTTTTTTCTTCATCCATATAGATAATATTCTTATTGATTTGTTCTCTTTTTCTTTTTATTTGAGCTTGTAAATCATTATTGTTGGAACCCAACAATAATTGGATGAATGTGTTTATGATGATTATATTTTTATCTTATCCTTACAGATCTGTGCTTATCTTAAGTGGCAATGGGGCAGATGTAGCTAAGCATTGTGTTCCTGGAGTCCCTTCCAAAAGGTAAAGCTTGTATGTCACAAAACTACAAGAATCAGAATTTCTTATTGTTAAGAAGAATCATCTTATCGTATAACATTCGTTGACATATAATCTTTCGGTTTTCATTTTATTCAGAATCTCCATTACCTTTAGGAAGATGGATGACAGCAAATTGCCATACGACTTCTGTCCAGATCCAGAGTTGAAGGGCCTTGAACTACTTGGGAGAAGTCCATCATCAACCAAGTTAATGACTCCACGGGTTCTGCAGTCTCGCACCCCACAGCAAAACATGCGTCCTAGCAGCAACTCCATCCTGTTAAACAATCAACTCAAGGAGATGAACAACATTGTCACCCCCACCAGCATTGACTTAGGGCAAGATAGTTTTCCAGCTCTTGGAAGTTCAAATAATAAGGCGAGAAGGTGAGGGGCCTAGCTCTTAGGCAGAACTTTTGTATTGTAGCTTATTTTTTAAGCAGCCTGTGCCGTTTTTATTCGTTTCATCATCATCAGAAAAGGGCATATAATGTTATTCACTTATTTGTATTCTATTTATCACTTGTAAGAAGAGGTTAATAAAGATTAGTTTCAAAATTTTCTCTGTTAATCGATCTGAACATTTTATATATCAGAAGGTTTAAGGTCCTTGAGAATTCTCTGGTCACTTGGGTTTATGCACAATTACTAGAGTCTTGTTGCATCTTTCTGAATGTTAGATGCTAGCTAGTCAAGAATGATACCTTTCATTTCTTTCAATCAGAAAGTCTGACATGAGATTGGGGGTTGAAGCATCCAAAAACTAAATCAAGTTCAAGCAACCAAAAAAGAATATGTTTTCCCTTTTTGATTGTGTTTTGGGCAAGTTAGATGCTTACACACTTTCACCTTCTTTTACAAGAAAAACTGCCTCTAAGTGTAAAGGAATAAAACTATGGGCTCTCTGTTCCACTGCTTGACTTTCTTTTTTTTCCCCATGTTAAGATTACTATAATAACTTTCATTTGGCCGAAAATAAGAAAAGAAAAAGAAAAGAGAATAACAAGTAAATGAGATATAACTCTGTTATAGAAAGAATCAAACGGTAAGAAATCTTCTTTATCATGTTTGGTGCATGCAAACGTGTATTCAACTATGGTTTGGAAAACAACAGAATGTGGAAAGGGAAGGGGCTAGAATGAATGCAATATACCCTAAACATGTACGAGTTAGCTTCTTCATTCAAAGACAAAGTTTACCATGACGAAACAAAAGTATGGGTGCATTATTACCTTGATTGAATTCAGAATTCCCATTATGAACCGAATATGTACAACTACTGAGCAGAGGAGGTAAAAAAGTCAAAAAGGAAAATAAAGGAGATTGAATAAGGTGCAAAGTCAGTCAGTGACTCGGTACTCTCCTCTAGAATTGAAAAGAAGGGTAATTTGGGCAATAAGAAATTAATATTTTCACATTTTTTTCAGAGAATCCCTTCTTTAAATTACGATCTCTTCTCATCTCTCTCACACTTATCTTTCTCTTTCTCTTTCTCGTTTTGAAACCCTATTTGGCTTGGCCATGACAAGTTCCTCCGCTGCTTCTCGCAAGGTAATCTTTGTGTGTGTCTCTCTCAATCCCATCATCAAATTCATATGGTCTAATTCAAACGGTCTTTCTCTTCGGATTTGCTTATTAATTTTGGTTTTTTCATTATTATTAGGCTCTGAGTAAGATCGCCTGTAATCGTCTTCAAAAAGAGCTTGTTGAATGGCAAGTTAATCCACCCTTTGGGTTTAAACATAAAGTTGCTGACAATCTCCAAAGGTATAATTTTGATTCATTTTCATCAACTTATTTGGATTATTTTAACTTCAATTTTGGGATTTTTTCTGTTTTTTCTTTACAATTTTTGTTTTGTTTGGGCGATGCAAAAGGTGGGTAATTGATGTTAACGGAGCAGCTGAAACTCTTTATGCAAATGAAACTTACCAGCTTCAAGTTGACTTTCCTGAACATTACCCTATGGAGGCACCACAGGTAAAACATTACTGAACTCTATTTCTTGATCTCTTTTGTGAATGAATTTTTGATTTTTAATGTTATTGTTGTTGTGGGCAGGTTATTTTTCTATCACCTGCTCCACTGCATCCTCATATTTACAGCAATGGTCACATATGTTTAGGTAATTGTGGCTTGCTTTCTTTTATGTTTCTTTTTACTTTTGAATTCCCATCATCTCTATTTGGTCGAGACATAATTGTTCATCTAAAAGTTTTAACAGTTAATTGTCAGGCAACTTATAATTGTTTTTACTTAATTTTCTGAAAAATCTACAAGATTCTGTAGTTTTGAGTTTCGTGAATGCAGTTAGTATGTGTGTGTGGATAATTGCAATTAGTATAACTTACAGTTCTTAGTATTCTTGTTGATAATTGTCTAAAACGATGATCATATCTTTAATTTGTAGTTTGTAGTGAACTGAATTTGAGGGTAGTCTTGTTTAAGATTCTTGGAACATGATAAAGACATGTGATACCGTGGTAGCAACTAGAAACCCCTAAAAGAATTTGGGTTTAGGCTGCTTTGGTAAGAAGTGTATGTGCTGTGTGCATTGGTATGGAGCAGTATTAGATTATGGTCAAGATTGTTGGTATATGAACCGGAGAGTGTTTGGCTGATTTCACAGTTATGTAAGCGTGTGAGTTATGACCATCTTTGCCTTGTTATTTGAGTCTGTGTGTTTGCTTTCCTTACAATGGCTCCATTTTATGAATTTTTTTGCTTTACTTAGTCTTGCCAACCTATCAAGTTGTCTGTGCTATTGTTTAGATCTTGTCTATAACCTACTTATATCTATATGTCTGACTGTATGGGAAGATCCATCATGAAATAGCAAACTTCTCTCCATTTGGAAACAGAAGATGCTGCATGACTGGACACTTACATGTAGTAGTCATGGAAGTATGAGGGGCTCTCAGTGGCATATCTTCATGCTATAGTGCCGCCATGGGAAAAAAGAAATACTATTGGTTGTATTTTAGTTAGGTAGTCAAGTAGGTATACTGTGAGGGAATTCAATAAGGTGTTCTCAAATCAGATGCAAATACAAATTCTTTAGAAGCAGATTGTATATTTACTGTTGGAGGTGGGAGATCACAAGTTGACAAATTGTTTTTCCCTTTCTTATATGTTATTTAGCCTGCTCTTCGATCTGCATTATGTCCATATTTTTTCATAAAATACATTTCAATTGCTAATTTTATCAACAGGTTTAGCAACCCACTAATAGGTTCTAGTCCAATATTTCTTTTGGGATAAATAGAAATTTGTCTTCTTTAGAGATAGTTGTCCAACTCATTTTGAACATTTTTAGATTATGTGGACACGACCTTCTCTGTTATAGTATAATAGTAAAGATAGACGGGTAGATGAATACAAAGAGTTATGCAGCTAGACTGTTAACGGGGCGGATGATATGGAGAGTGATTTGTCTTTTTAGAGATAGCCTCACTACTCATCTGGGACAATTTTAGATGATATAAACACTAGACAGTCTCACCAACCTTCTCTGGTAGAGTGTGATAGTAAAGGTTGATAAATGCAAAGATAGTTAAGGTGATGCAGTTAGACTGTTAGATGGGTGGATGGTGGTAGGTAGAGTGATCTGTACAAACTATTTGATGGCAATAATGAATGATGTATATACAGTATTATCTTTGGATGACACTCTACACTTCCTCTCTATTATTCACACGATATACTTTCTTGAGTTACCCGTGAACGTGTATCTTCACATGCTTTTACATTTGAATACAAGGAAAGATGGGCACTCTTTACATGGAGAACCTCTTAGTCATACAGCTTTCTCGTCTTGCATTGCTTTGGGAAATCACGATGTAGAGTTTCATAATGGATTACAGTGATCTTGGGAGATTAATCTCATACAAGTAGCCATGTACCTTGTGTCTATTCAGTATTGATGGTAAACTTGTATTAGAGCCTTACTGTTCTGTTTTTTTTGTCTGGCAGATATTTTGTATGATTCGTGGTCCCCAGCCATGACTGTTAGTTCCATTTGTATCAGCATTCTCTCCATGCTATCAAGCTCCACGGCGAAGGTATGATGCCTGCACCAATTCACTTGCTTTTCTTTTCTTCTCCAAGCCAAACTTCCTGTTTTCCTTTTCTCATGATGGCCCATTGAATCTTTCTTATTTCATTTGCAGCAACGTCCTGCTGACAATGATCGCTATGTAAAGAACTGTAGGAACGGTAGATCTCCCAAGGAGACTAGATGGTGGTTCCATGACGACAAAGTATAATTCCTAACTTAACCGATGCTACACCTTCTTGTAGCAATTAAAGAAGATAAAATCAAACAGTAACTTTCACTGGGAAGATAACAAAAATCACAATGCAGTTTGTTCCCATCCGCTAAAATTTTGGGCTATAAGAGCCCAAGTATTTGATGAGGTGGTGTATATTTATGTGTCCTAGTCTATTTTGTAAAGAAATGAGTAGTCTGTTGTGTTTTAGCAAAAATGTATGTCATAAAGAAGGTCAGAACAAAACCAGATAGGTTGTTGCTATGAGTAATTTGGACAGATTTTCTCTTTCACGTATCAACTTATCTTCTCTTTATTTCTGCGCCCTGATGAACTGTGAATTGGGTTGTAAAATGTGGGCGACGGGTTTTATTAGAGGGGTGGTAGTGTGATGATAATGTCCCTCTAGTTGGTTAGGAGGTGTCCAAATGGTATTGTAAATTGTCTAGATTACCCTTCCCATTATTTAACCTTGATCAAAGTTAAATTGAAAATCTGATTTCTTTCTTCTTCTCTTCTCCTCCTCCCATCAACCGTGACCTCCATTAAAACTGAAAATTTCACCGTCTTCGATTAATCGGTGATTCGAAAATTAATCAAGTGTGGTGTGATGACTTATATGAGGTATGTTTTGAAAAACCCAGTTAGGGTTTTGTTTATTTTGTTCGATTTAAGTTTAATTTCTATCAAAAATTAGGTTTTAGATGAAAATTGAAAATTTTGGGTTTATGTGAGTTACGACTGATTTTAACTCAATTACGAACCGTAACTAGAGATTTTGATGTTGTTACGGTTGGTAATAGTTCAATTACCAACCTATATTCTTATATCTGAGAATTTTCTTAAGTTACTTTTTTTTTTCTCAACCGTAAGTTCACTTACGGTTGATTTCGACACCAAAATTACGAACCGTAAATAACCCTGGAACCAGAGTTCAGAAATCAGAAAGGTCACAAATTACGGTTCATAACTAAAATTCGAGATGAACCGTAAATACTTTTACGGTTGGTAATCATTTTAGTTTATGAACCGTAACTAAGTTACGGTTCGTTTTGAGCATTTGGTTACCAACCGTAACTGGTTTTACGATTGGGTTTTCCCCAAATTTAACCAGTTACGGTTGGTAGTTCATCTTTTACAAACTGTAACTAAGATTTACGGTTGGTTACGAGCAAAATTCCAACAGTAATTAGCTCTGAAAATGTAAAAAAAATGATTTTTTTACGTATTTTAGATAACTTTGAGCAACAAAATGCTAGTTGGGACTAATATTTAGAAGTATACCTGGTCATTTTTTTAAAACTTTGAGCAACAAAAATCTAGGATTTCACAAATATCACAAAAATATCACAAAAGTTTTTCTTTTCTTCTCCTGCAATTTTTTTTTTAAAACTCTGAACTCTACTTTTGTTTTGATTTAGAGTTAGTTGAAGTGAAACTTAATCATTAACACTAAACTATGTAATGGTTAATTAGTTATTTTCAATTTTTTTGGATAAGGGGCTCTTCAAATTACCATGTAATGACCCTTTTTGTCCTATTTCCCACCGCCCCTCTAATAAAATCTGACGCCTCTCTGTATTCCATGCTATGCCGCACACAATACTTGAGAATTGCACTTCTCCTTTTTCCTTGTTGACAATTCGAACACACACTTTGTTTAGGGCATGTGCCTTGTGGTTGCACCCAAAAATGGAAAATCCTATCAAATGTCAATTAAATCCCAAGATCTGCAGCCTCTCTGGACATGCCAATTTGGAAAAAAGGTCATGCAAACTTACGTCAGCCTCTCTTGCTTAAAGTGTAATGGAGTGCAGAGCCTACAAGTACAGGCTAAGGAGACACAACCGGCGGTTCCCGGTATCCGACAGGATATATTTTAAAGATGTTAATGAAACATTTCGAACTTCAAAATCTAGCTAACAAAATTCAGCCATGAGAGCACTCAGACTTCCTCCCTCATCGCTGCTTACTTTGTCTTCATCATCATCACATTCTCGTTCGTGGCAGTGGAAAAAGAAACATCCTATCCAACTTCTCTCTCCTCAATTAAACTCCTCTTCATCTTTTAACCCTAGAGTTTTAGCCTTTTCTTCTTCAACCTCTGAAAAACCAATTGAAGAAACTATAATAGACAATATTCCTGAAGTATACTCCAAAAGGGTAAGTTTCATTTCCCCTCTTTATATTACTTTTTGCAAGAAAGGGTTTTGTTTATTTGTGTTTATTAATCAAAATCCAAAAATTAAGTTTACCAGGGTCCTTTGAAATCTGGATTGTATCTTGTTTCAACACCAATTGGAAATCTTGAAGACATTACTTTGCGGTATGTACTTGTTCTAGCTTTAAATTATGGATGTTTTGCTGCAACACGGTCATGTTATCCGTTATTAGGGTTTATAGGGTTTAGTTTAGAATCTTCCTTAATACTGTAGAAAGAATCATCTATATTGCAAAATAAGGATTAGGAATATAACACTTTCGGCGTTTAACTTTAATTTGTAAATGAATAAATGCAGTGCTTTGCGTGTATTAAGATCAGCGAATGTGATACTTTCTGAAGACACTAGACATTCAGGGAAATTGCTTCATCATTACAATATTAAGACTTCCTTAGTAAGTTCCTGCCTTTGTTTGTTGCTGTGTTCTGTTAAATTGCAGGCTCTCTAGTTTGTTTTCGTTTCCATTCTAGTTTCTTTTCGTTTCCTGAATGGAAGTTCTTATATTTTCAGTTGAGTTATCACAAGTTCAATGAACATCAGCGTGAAAAAGCAGTACTGGAAAGGCTTCGTGAAGGTGATATTGTGGCGTTGATTAGTGATGCAGGGACACCAGGCATCAGTGATCCTGGTACAGAACTAGTGAGTGATTTCTGTTTTGCTTACTATCTAAGCTTGGTTGAAAATTGTGGAATTGCATTCTTTTCAAATTTATAAAACTTGGGTCCGAATTTGATGCAGGCAAAGTTATGTGTAAGTGAGAAGATACCTGTTATTCCTATCCCTGGACCTTCTGCTTTGTTAACAGCGCTTTGTGCCTCTGGATTGTCCACTGAGGAATTTTCATTTGGTAATTGGCTATGATACTTGGGAATCTTAAATGGAAGCCGACAGGATTCTTCAAGAAATACTCTGTAAAGAGCAGTGGGTTATTGATGCCTAGTTTCAATTTACTACTGTAGTTGGATTTCTTCCTAAACACGCTGGATCTAGGAGAGAAAGATTGCAGCTTTCTGCCAATGCAACTGCAACGCAGATTTTCTTTGTTCCTCCACACAAACTTAATCAGTTTCTGGAAGAAACATCTTCACTTTTTGGTGATTCAAGGTAACACTAAGAATTAGTTCATACGTAGTAGTAACATCACAGGCCCAGCTTTTCCTTTTGTGCATAATCTTACTTTGCACGAACAACAAAAAAATGAAAGTAATGGGTTTCTATGGTGGTATTGGTGGACACTTAGTTTAGAAATAATACTTGCATCTTTCACGTAGTTATGTTTTATACATCAGCTTAGAAAACGAAACTTATAGCTTTATCGATATTCTGTATCTGAAAAAGAAATCAACATGGACCTGTTAGACTGTTAGCTACTGACGACACTATCTAGATTATGTAGGAAGTGTGTAGTAGCTCTAAGAGATGACAAAATATCCATAAAGAGATTCTAAACAGTCATTTAGTTATGGAGCTAATAAAACTTACAACTTTCATGTAGTTATGTTTTATACGTTAGCTAGAAAAAGAAACTTATAGCTTTATCAATATTTCGGATCTGAAAAAGAAAATCAACATTAACTTGGTAACTGTTAGCTAATAATGACACTATCTGGATTTTGTAGGAAGTGTGTCATAGCTCGAGAGATGACAAAAATTCATGAAGAGGTAAGTCTTTAAAAATGTTTAATGGGGTATACGATCCGAGACTAGGGCTCGAAATTACAAGATCCTGTCTAGTTACAATGTATGTCATTCCCCTCTTTGACATTTTTATGCCCTTAATTATCCGTATGTTTGCCAATTTAGTTTTGGCGGGGAAGTCTTGGAGAAGCTAAAGAAGCATTCTTGGCTAATCAGCCGAAGGGAGAGATCACTCTCCTAATTGAAGGAATAGCAACCTGTATCCCCGAAGCTCCTTCAGAAGATCAACTTGAACAGGAACTGAGAAATTTAATCTCCAACGGCCACAGTCTTTCCATGGTAAGTTCTAAATGCACTGACAATTCATCAATTCGGCCTATTACTATTATCGTTTACACTGACTCTTGTTGTTGGATTAGGCAGTGAAAGTATTATCTGAAGCAACATCAGTGAAACGGAAAACAATATATTCCCTTGCACTACGAAAATTCGGAAACGTGGAACAGGCTGATGAAGATTCAAGTTGAGGCAATGAGGGGCACACCAAAACAGCAAACAACATACAACACAACTTTTGGGCTTGGGCTTGTAAACATTTGCGTGTTCTAATTTTTTTCAAAAGATATTTTTTTCTAGAGAATTATTTGTGCGAAGACTTTGATAACCAGACGTGGGGCCCTACAACATTATCCTTTCAACACAGGTGACGTGTCACAACAAAATTCACATACAAAAAGACTGGACCTCTCCTTATTTCCAACAAATGGAAGAAGACCTATAAGATTCCCACGCAATTAAATGGGCCCCACAGTTTCTTGTATTTTCTTTTGTTTTGTAGCATAAAGAAGACACAGGGGCCCACAATCTGGGTCCGACATTTTTATTTTTTTATTGTCAACAAATGATCTCATGCTTATTTCATTCTCCTTCCTAATCACTCTATTAAAAAATGCGTCAAGATGTTATTGGGTCGGTCCCTACCTTTTAAATTTTTCCCACTTTTGATCAATTAAAATCCAACACGTGACTTACATTCACCTCGGATTTACCTTCATTTGCTTTCTGGCTCGGCTTGGTGCTTGGTCTGTGTCGCTCTATGGCTTGTTTCCAGCTGCTTGGAGTTCAGGGGTAGTGAACTAAGCGAAGTTTAGATACTTGGATGGCTGGATCTGCCATGCTTTATACGTAATTAATTGAATGTTGCATTCATTTGTGAAGATTCAATAATTTCGAAAATGATACATAAGAGGGTTGCATTTTTGGTGGCATTAACGAGGGTTGTGTAACAAGGCTAAATACGTGGATTAGACCTGCTACGAGGGTTGTCAAATCCCGTGGAGAGTTACCAATCTGATAGTGAAAACAATAAGCAAATTAGAAGTTTTATTATGCGACAGCCGACAAGAAAATTCTGTTAGGAAGTGCAATTAAGCATAGTGGGTTAGAAGCCCAATTCTATACATGTTTTAGACTTGGAAGCCGGCAGAACTAGATGTACAACTACACTAAGTGTACCTTTATGGAATTTGATAATCCTCTATACTGACTATGATGGGTGTGCCAGAATAACTTCCTTAGGTTAACTTCCCTAGAAACATGGACAAAGTTAAGAAGAGCCATATAATATGCGAAATCAATTTAAACTCTACACGAGTGTCTACATCCATTTGGATAGGTATATATGAACCTCGGCTCTTTGTTTGGCGTGGCTTAAGTCTTTTGCTCTCCTTGGCTTGGCTGCGGTCAAACAAACCGAAATTCTATTTCTACCTAATTTAAGTTGGCAAATTTATTGTACATTCAGCTTGTAGCTTCACATTGAGAGATAATTATCACACGTGTCAATAGAGTACGAAACACTTCTGCTTACTTGTATGGCGGGACCCAGTCTCTGACCTCAGATATGACCAACTGGCTGTTACCAATATTACCGTCTACGCCAGTTTATGTATTTGTTTTAGATTATAAAAACGGAATCCAATTAATTAATCACAGTTGGCTTTGAATTTTCTTTCTAAATATCTTATTCTAATTTCTTAATATTATTTTGATGAAAATGAATTTATTTATTTATTGTGCTATTTCCTATCCACAGGAAGGATATATCTATGCCGGCCAATAGATGTGCCCCCCCCTCCCAAAACTAGTTATTAATCTAGTTGGTGTTAACGAGCTCACCAACTTTACATAACACTAAAAAAATGAAAAAAATCTGTTTATTTTAGGAAGATTTAGTTTCTGAAAAAAAAGGAAAATAGTTAAATTTGGTTCTATCCATATTGAATGGGAACGAATCGAATTCAATTGATTTTTTTCAATTTGTGGTAGAGGCTGAGGTTGCAGTTAATGAAGGAAAAGAAGAGCAGCAGGGTCAGTGAATGCGGCCCACAGATTTAAATTCTTCATACCAAACTAAGTGTCGTGGATCATTTGATTTCGATGATATCAAGTGGGAATTTATGATTCTAATCTATTTGCAATTGCCTGGTCTAATTGAAGCTATTTTGAACTTTAAACATACTTGATGTTGTGTGTTTAGTTTGGCCATATCATAAGCATCTTACTAATTCTGCATGACAGCCATCCGTTCTTTATGACCGACACAGCATAATAAATAACATCTTGTGATAATGAGTCGGAGAATTACACTATAGATAGTAGTAAGTTTTATTTATGTTCTGTTGGAGAGTTTGGAATGAATGTTAAACTTGCGATCCACAGAAATCTACTGGGCTACGTATGTTTTGTTTATAGCCGAAAAAATCAGCATAAAAACCGAATTTATTTATATTTTTGTGAGGCTCTCTTGGTTTGTTGTCGGCTGTATTAAGTGTTGAAATGATTCTCAGATTACTAGCTTAAGTACAGTGTTTTGTCAATGTTTACATATCGGTCACTGAGAGCAAGACAAAGCTCCATCGCATCGGTCACAGGAAAATAACGGATACTATCATATGCTAGACGTAAAATTAATAAACTAGGTCTTTCAAAACAGCGACAGTCAAACAAGTCTCAAATTTCAAACAGGGTCAAGAGGCAAAATGCCTCAATTTCGACCACCAAGAAACAAAAATGCCCCAGACGTTAGGCAAGAAACCAAAATGCCCCAATCTGTTAGATATTCCGTTAGGCATGGTTAAGTGGTCAAAACAGTGAGCATGTGGCCACGCACGTGCCAAAAATGACACTTTTGCCCTTCTGTCAAAATGGGGTATTTTCACTACCTTTAACTTCATTACACCACCGCCACCGCCATCACCACCATCGTCGTCGCCACCAACAACACCACCGTCACCGCCACCGCTGACACGAATTACACCACCGCAACCACCAACACCGCCGCCACCCCCACCACCACCATCGCCACCACCAACACCGTCGCCGCCACCATCACAACCACCACAACCCTAGGTCTTGAATCATGAAGTTTAAACACTGAACCCAACACCACCACCACCATCACCGCCACCACCACCACCACCACCACCACCACAACCACTACCGCTGAACCATAAACCCTAAACCCTAGGAAACCACCACCACCGCAACCACCAACACCGCCGCCACCCCCACCACCACCATCACCACCACCAACACCGACGCCGCCACCATCACAACCACCACCACAACCCTAGGTCTTGAATCCTGAAGTTTAAACACTGAACCCAACACCACCACCACCACCACCACCACCACCACAACCACCGCTAAACCCTGAACCCTAGGCAACCACCACCACCGCAACCACCAACACCGCCGCCACCCCCACCACCACCATCGCCACCACCAACACCGCCGCCACCATCACAACCACCACCACAACCCTAGGTCTTAAATCCTGAAGTTTAAACACTGAACCCAACACCACCACCACCACCACCACCGTTGAACCCTAAACCCTGAACCCTAGGCCTTGAACCCTGAATTTTAAACATGTGACATAAGGGCAAAATAGACTTTTCATCCTAGAGTTGACCAGTCAAAGTGAACCAAAATGCCCCGACTTGACTATAATAGGTAAAACTAATGGATTGGGGCATTTTGGTTTCTTCCCTAACATCTGGGGCATTTTTGTTTCTTGGTGGTCGAAATTGGGGCATTTTGCACCTTTGCCCTTTCAAACAACAAACGTTCTTCTGACTCCGATCAAATAACAGCAAATCTTTGGTTCTGAACCAAAATCTACTACTTGAGAGTCGTAAATGCAGGTGCAGTGATATGTGTTACTTTTTACAGTCTTTCCTCATAATGATCGACCGTAGCCATAATAACCTGCTGCAGTCAATTTTATGAATGTCTCAGATATTCGAGAGTACGGTCAGTTTTTAAATTTTAGGAGGTGACACAAGTTGGCCGATAGAAAATTAATGTAAAGAAAAACTCGGAGCTAACTCACAAATGGAAACTAATCTGTCAATCCCCAACTCCATTATTGATTGATTGGCGAAACTTAGGATTTAATAATTTAATCAGACGGTAATGATTACCTTGAAAATCTTGTCAGAAAAATGTTCTGTCGTCTAATAATCAACGGGTCGAAAGGTGATTGAATTGTAACCAATCACAGTCCGTGTATTATTATTATTAACGTTAGATAGATCTCGAATATCGAAGTCTGCTGTTGGTTCCAAACCCCAATACTTTCTGATTTCCTCTGTCTGAGCAAAAGTGTGTTGGATGAGGCGCCCACGTCAGTGTTTTCGCAGCCGCGTATTTCTGCAACCCTGCATTTATTCCTACCTATTCTTAGCCGTGGTACATTACCCTTCAACTTCGTCTGTTATTACCGAAAACATTTTTGGTACCAACCAATTGTATTTTGCATGATTTATAAAGGAATACCACTATTACGGGGCGAGTGATCCGATGGTCAGGATTTGTTAATATTTGTTTGTGCTTTATGGAATGGTATCATCCCCAAATAATACTAGTATCCCTTTTTATAAATCGTGATATTTTGGAGTTATTTCTCGGTGTCAAATTTCTACTTACTAGTCGACGAAGATCATGCACCATGGGGAAGAAGAGAAAGTAAGAAACCATGTTGCAAATACGAAAAAATAAATAAATCAAAATCTATCAATGAAGATGAGAGGGTAGTAAATAAACACTTTGTCGAGGGATGCCAGCTGGCAAGGAGCCTAACTATCATTCTTAAAGTTAGCATATCGAGTCTCCACTCCACCGTTGAGTATGGAGATGCTGTAAAAACTTTTTTCATGTTTTCAAAAAATATAAAAAACAACTAAAAATGCTTATTTAGGATTTTATCAGCTGATCGAGTTTCGACACCCGCATTCTGGTAATCAGGTAAAACTTCTTTCATGTTTCCGAGAAAAGAAAAAACAACCAAAAACACACTTATAATTCTATGTTATGGTTGATTCTTTCATTAATCCGGATCCTTCAATAATTAAATTCACCACTACATAATATGTTACCGAATCGCTAAAAAAAGGGAAACAATTTGTTACCAAATAAAGTGTAAAAGGAAAAAAGGAAAAAAGAAAAAATCAACCGGCGAAGATTTTTATATACATAGTAGTACATTACCCTTCATCTTCGACTATTATTACCAAAACCATTTGGTACCAAACAATCCTTGTCCGATATCAATTTTCCACTTACCGGTCGATGGATATCATGTAGCTAGGGGAAGAAGAGAAAGTAAGAAACCATGTTGCAAATATACAAAATAACAAAACAAAAAGAATCTAAACCTATCAATGAAGACCAGAGGGTGCTAAATAAACATTTCGTCGAGAGAAGCCAGTTGGCAAGGAGCCTAGCTATCATTCTTAAAGTTAGCAGAATGAGTCTCCACTGAGTTGTGTTTGGAGATCTTATAAAAACTTCTTTCGTGTTTCCAAAGATGAAAAAAACAACAAGAAACCCATACTTAGGATTTTATCAGGTTGTCGAATTTCGATTCCCGAGTTTTGAGGAACTCCTAAAAACTCCTTTCATGTCTCCGGAAAAATAAAAAAATAAAAAAACCACTAAAAACCTATGTTATGTTTGATTATATTTTTAATTCTGCAGAATCCTTTGATAATTAAATTCACCACTACATGAAATGTTACCGAATCGTTTAAAACAAGAAAACAAATTGTTAACAAATAAAGTGTAAAAAGAAAAAGAAAAAAAATCAACCGGCCAAGATTTATATATATATAGTACAGGACCATGGATAATATAATATGTATGGTTATTTAAAGAAAAGTTTAAATCTAACTGTGCTAGACTTAATCAAGGAACAAAACGAAAAATTTAATGGTGGCATGAAGATGTGGGCATTGTGTGTATATTTTTTACAATATGTTGTAGAATGGTCCACATTTTGATCACTATCCAATAACGATTTGTGAAGGCGATGCTTCTTCATTTTAGTGGGTCATTTTCATAGGATATGTTATATACTTAGACGTATCAGGTGATGTACAGAAATACTAGTCATAAAATAGAAACGTTTTATAGTCCAACAACAACTTGCAATTAAAAAAACACTGTTCTAACAATCTACATTCCTATAAACAACAACAACATGAAGAAAACAGATGGTGAAAAGTAATGGTAATTGCTTTATAGATTCATTACCTTTTCCGGGGCAAATCATTGCTAGATAAAGACTTGACTCAAAAGATTTAACCCCCATACTAGTTTTTAACTTCCAAGATCAAAAGGAGTAAAAGCCCGGTTGCTCCTCGTCATTCCGGTGATGTAGGACTATTTTGACAGTTTGTTTTCAAGATTCGTTTTTGAATACGATACGATGAATCGAACGAAGAATTTACCCGGTATTATGATTTTTGCTTAGTGTAGTAACCATTACGAAGTACTAGTACTAATTAAGCTAGAAAAAGAGAAAGAGAGAATTATTCCATGTACTAGCAAGATAATATTAAGAAGCCCTTTTCTAGCTTTAGAAAAAGTGGTTGTTTTATGATCAAAAGTTATAATGAAATTACAAAGCCCACAACTCATCATTTGAAGTTCAATGCTTTTAATTACTTAAACAAATTTGACTTTAACATCAACTAAATGAACAGTAACTACTTATAATTGCCGCACTCTTCTAATTTTTGATTGATTTGATCATTTCATTTAATTAATATGGGTTTAAGCTGATTTTAAAATAACTACTATTTTTAACTGTTTTTGATTAACTCTAATACAATGAGAAAGACAAATAAGAGAAGTTTGAAAAATTTGAGGGGCACGTCATTTCCTAAGTAATCAAAATTCAAAGTGGGGTATGATTAAATTAGAATTAATTTTTTTAATTAGTATTGTGATTATCATAATTAAACCAAAATTAGAGATAAGATACATTTGTTTATATGGTGTATATTATTACAACAATTTTTGTTCAGATTCTTCTCCTCAAGTTTGTAGAAGAAGAAAGAAAAGATAGATAGAGAGAGAGAACAGAGATGGGTGGTAATGGAGAGATGGTCTAAGAAGGGGTTTAAGAGAGGGTTTAGGTCTACCTACTGGTAGTTAGAAGATTTGAACACCTTAACTACAACAACTACAACAGCAGCAGCAGCAGTTGTGATAGTAGTAGTAATAACGAAGGAAGAAAGAAACAACAACCAACAACAGCAAAGATTTTGATTAATTAATTAATTAAAGTTTGATTTTGTTTGTTGAGTTTGATTCAGGGTTCATAGATAGAGAGAAAATAACAGTTTCATGGTGTGTGATTGTAATCTTACGTGTGAAAGAAAAGAGAGAAGGAGATTGAAAGGGATGAGATGATGATTATGGATAGAGAGAGATTTTAATATTAAAAACATAAAGCAGTTTGTGTTTATAATTTTTTAATTTGAGTGGATTTCAATGAAAGGAAATTGTTGTTTTTGATCTCGGGATTGGTTTTTGTCTCTGTTTCGGGAGGTCTATTTCACCCGATCGTATTTTTTTCAAGTTCTTCTTTCTCTTGCTCCCCACAATCCACACACTCTCTGGTTCTCTGAGGTATCCTCTCTCTCCCTCTCTCTCTTCTATATATATACTAAATCTTTTCTTCTGATGTGCATGTGATTCAATTGACAGTTCTGATGATGTGGGTTCTTTCATGCATGACTAATGAATCATTTTCAATGATCAGTAAACAGAAAATATGGATTCTTTTTCTTTAGTTGCACATAACTACTTTTGTTTGTTTGTTTTGAGGTTTCCAATTTAATTTTCTAGAGTCTTTATGTGTAATCTTGAATCTGTTTTTGTTGGATTTTAACAATTTGATTGTTTTTGTTTCTGGGTTTCTTCTGTTTTGAGTTTTCATTCATGTTTGACTTGGATTTTATTATCACTATTGATGTTTCTCTGATAAATTTCATCTTCTGAATAAAGATTTTATGAGAAAAGAAACCATATCATTATGGTGTTTGTATGGTCAACCAGTACAAAGTTCTGATTTTTCTTAGATTATATATATTTTTTTTAATGATTTTTGGTTGGTTAAATTGAGAACTAATCGTCCTTTTCTTTGATTACATAATCAGTTGCTGGAGCAGCAGCAACAAATATTCACTGGCAAGTAAAAACTGGTAATGGTTTATAGTCCAATTCAGAGTCCTCAACAGGAAATTTCCAAGTTTGAGGAAGAAGAAATATAAATGGCTACTTATTACCCACCAACAAGCAATCAAAGAGACGTTGTTCCAAGCCTCTATCTAAGGGATCCTGCACCCAATTCTTATCCTGAAGCTCAAGGTCTTGCAGGAAACATGATGATGTATATGAATTACTCTAATCCCACAGGTTCCTACACGGATCCTTTAACTGCAAATTCTCAATCGCAGCAAATGAATCTCCAATCTGTAGGAGCACAAGAACTAGGCTCTTCGCAGCAAGCGATGTTATCGGATTTGTTAGGTTCACAAAGCGGGGAACAAGCTTATAATTTGTGGAGGGATGGCAGAAATGAGATGTTGTTCATGCAGCCGAACGGTAGTCCTACGACTATGCAGTCCATTAATGGTGCAACAGATAATGAGGACTCACAGATTGGTTTGGGTTCACAATTAGGAATTTTAAACGTTGGACAGAATTCGCAGAGTCAAGGATTGTCTCTCAGCCTCAGCACACATATCCCATCTGCCATTCCAGTCCCTTCATTTCAGTATCGGCAGCCTAATCCGGGGTTCACTTCATTCCTGGCTTCTCATCCTTCAGTTTCAGGTGGTGGCTCAAGAGATGATGATCATTCTCCGAACAAGCAATTGCGAAACGCAGAGTACTTGCCACAAGGTTTCTCGAGTGGTCATCATGACATGATAAAAGGAGAATCACTGAGCAATCTTGTTTCTGTCGTCGGATCCAAGCAGATGCGTTCGGATCATTCTCCGTATGGTGTGCCTGGAGTTACAAGCTCCATTTCTAACTCCAAGTACCTTAAAGTGACGCAACAATTGCTTGATGAAGTTGTCAATGTTCACAAGGCTCTGAAGCAGCATGAGGGTGCTCCAAAGGGATCTAAAGAGACTGATGAGCAATTGAAGGATGCTGATGCGACCGGAATGACTTCAGACCCTAAAGAGCCGAACACCTCATCGGCTAATGATCTTTCACCTGCCGAGAGACAAGAACTACAAAACAAGGTGACAAAGCTTCTGTCCATGTTGGATGAGGTGAGCAATTTGATTCAACTTTTTGCAGATTATGCTAACAATTAGCTCAGTTAATTTTGGCTTGGTTGCTAATTTGCATCTGTTCAGTTTTTAATATCTATATTAATAGACACTCAACGAGTGAAAGGATGATATGACCACGCAGCATATAGAGTTAGGTGGCATTTATGGCTCCCATTTTCCATGAATACGCCTCAAAATAAACCAGTTGAATGTTTGAACTGGAAGCATTACTGCTGTGGTCAGTCCTATTGAAAATTTTGCAGCAATGTGTGGAACGGCCTCACTGTGATTTGAGTTTATAATACCTAAGCAATTGTTTTCACAGGTCGACAGAAGATACAAACAATACTACCATCAGATGCAGATTGTAGTTTCATCTTTTGATGTAATAGCTGGGAGTGGAGCAGCAAAACCATACACAGCAGTTGCCCTCCAGACTATTTCACGCCACTTCCGCTGCTTACGTGATGCAATCAACGATCAGATTAAAGCCACCCGCAAAAGCCTTGGGGAGCCAGATCCCCCAGGAAATGGCAAAGCTGGTGGGATATCTCGCCTTCGTTTTGTGGACCAGCAGCTAAGGCAACAGAGGGCTCTTCAGCAGCTCGGTATGATGCAACAACATGCTTGGAGGCCACAGAGAGGCCTCCCTGAAAGCTCCGTTTCGATACTTCGGGCTTGGCTGTTCGAACATTTCCTTCATCCGTAAGTTCCCCTCCCTCCCTCCCTCTGTCTCTCTCTCTCCCACTCTCTATCTCTCCATAATTGGCCAATCTAACTTGTGCTATTGACACTCCTCAGTTACCCGAAGGATTCTGATAAAATTCTGCTAGCAAGGCAAACTGGATTGACAAGAAGTCAGGTAAGAAATGGAAACAAAAAGCGTACTCTTGCAACAATGAATGACCAAACATTTGCTAGTTATTTTATACTGGTCAACTTTATGCATATATCTAACCTTTGATTATCAGGTTTCAAACTGGTTTATCAACGCAAGGGTGCGTCTCTGGAAGCCCATGGTAGAGGAGATGTACAAAGAAGAGTTTGGTGAAGCAGAGCTGGACTCAAACTCTTCATCTGAACATATCCTAAAAGCAGCAAGGGACAATGCAAAGGCGTCTGAAGATAATAGAAGGGAAGACTTGCAACAACTTGTCAAGTCTGCTACCAATGAAAGATACAGTCCTAGACATTTCCACGATTCAAAGCCTGATTTTATTTCTGACATTGAAATGTCAGGGCCTACAGCCGGAGTCTCATTTCAAAACAGACCTCATGAAGCCGAAGGTACAGTTTACGGGGGAATGAAAATGAATAATGGACAAAGGACCCATGCAGATGATTGTAGTTTACTCCAGGATGCATTTGTGCAGTCAGAGGGAAACGACAGCGGAAGGTATATGACAGCTGCCAATGCAGCATACCAAATGGCAGAATTGACAAGGTACGGGAGCGGTAGTGGGGTGTCACTTACATTAGGTTTGCAACACTGTGATAATGGTGCACTATCTATGTCTGGTGGTACACATCAGAATTTCATTATGAGAGCGGACGACATGTACAATGTAGCAACTGTTTCTTCCCTTGGGTCCGAGGCAGCAGATTACGATTGTATGGAGCCAGGAGACCGACGTAACAGGTTCAGTTCCTCTCATATGTTGCATGATTTTGTAGCCTAGTAGTTTCTTCAGGATGACAGTTGAAGCTCTTCTTGAGAGAGAAGAAGAAGAAGAAGAAAGAAAAATAACATCATGTGCCTAATCTTGGGCTGTTTGATATATTGGCATCTTCATAACTTGAAACAGAAAGTATGAATGGTGCCCTCTCTCTTTATATATATGGATATATATGTTATGAAAACAGTAGCTGTAATATAGCAAAAGATTGGTGGGGGGAATTAGCAATATTTGTAAAGATTAGGATACACTATTATTTTTTTTGTGTAATTTGTTGAAGATGGGAAAACTTGTAAAATACTTAAAACAGAAAATAATTGTGGTATTGAAGATAAAAGGTAATAATCATCATCAATATGATTTTTGCTGCTAGTAAAATCACATAGTAGGATTTTGTAACAGAGTTTTCAGAAATCCAAATTATAGATATGCAAAATTCCATGCCCCTTCTCAACACATAACCCATCACTAGCATATGCATCTCTAGTACAGTACACTGGTAAATATCGTTCGTGTTGATACCCATGGCGCGAGTTCCAGGCTCGTCCACACCGTAATTCCTGCCATCATCGACGAAAAAGAAAATGCAGAACCCCTCACCTCTTGGTTGGACTGGAGTCGGCCATTTGAGCTGAACCTTGTGGTAAGCAGCATGACAGATTGAAGAGCATGATGCCATTAGATGCTATATTGGTGGGCCATGTCTTGGATGGGAAAATCTTAACCGTATATGAACTGTATCTTATTCCTAAAATCTTATCCAGTTATCAATCTTTTTACTTGGCCATTCAAATTCCAAATTTACCATTTCATTTCATTCCTCCAAAAAAGTATGTGCTTCTCTAATGGTGGATAAACTCTGGTCAAGATTTCTCTGCTCACATTCAGCAAAACCAGTGGCAAAAGAAGGAGACAATCAGAAAACTGTATGAATTCTTTAATCTATATCTGTCTCTGCATTTCTTTACTTTTTTCAGTCACAAATATCTAAAGCCTATCTCCAGAACTTGATTAACATTAGCATATTCAGTCATGGCAGCAGCTCTGCTACATTGGCTGACACCACTTCAATACTCAAAATTACAGAAAAGAAGAAAAGCTTATAGTTTAATCTCTCAAATCCCAAACCTACATACCCTTTCATTAAACAAAGGGTTTTCCAAAGTTTTAGCATCATCTCAAATCACAATAGCACCCAAAGAAACTGTTTTTACACTGCCCAACTGGAAGAGTGGCAAGAGTGATCCTAGAAACAAAGAACTTAGACTCAATGATGCATTTCTTTACTTGGAATATATGATAGGTAAAGGTCATAGGCCTGATGTGTTTCAAGCTACTCAGCTCTTATATGATCTTTGCAAAACTAATAAAATTAGAAAAGCAATTAAAGCAATGGAGATGATGGTTTGCTCAGGTACAATTCCTGATTCAGCTTCTTATACTTTCTTGATAAATCAGTTGTGTAAGAGAGGGAATGTTGGGTATGCAATGCAATTAGTAGATAAGTTGGAGGAATTTGGTTGTCCACCAAATACTGTCACTTATAATTCACTTGTTAGAGGTCTTTGTATTCATGGGAATTTGCAGCATAGTTTGCAAGTTTTGGATAGGTTGATGCAAAAGGGATTAGTACCAAATGTGTTTACGTATTCGTTCTTGCTTGAAGCTGCTTACAAAGATAGAGGAGTAGATGAAGCTCTAAGACTCTTAGATGAGATCATTGCTAAAGGTGGTAAGCCTAATTTGGTTAGTTACAATGTTCTGTTAACTGGGTTTTGCAAAGAAGGTAGAACCGACGAAGCCATTGAATTCTTTAGGAACTTGCCTTCAAAGGGTTTTGATCCGAATGTCGTGAGCTACAACATTGTGTTGAGAAGTATGTGTTATGAAGGAAGATGGGATGAAGCAAATGTGCTATTGTCTGAGATGGTTGGTGAAAGTCGTTCTCCGTCTGTCATCACGTATAATATCTTAATTAGCTCACTTGCCCTCCATGGGAGAACTGATGACGCTCTCGAGGTCCTGGAAGAGATGATGCGAAGTCGATTTAAGCCCAATGCCACAAGCTATAATCCGATAATTGCACAGTTTTGCAAAGAAGGGAAGGTTGATTTTGTGGTGAAATGTTTAGATCAGATGATTTATAGGCATGTTAATCCTAATGATGGGACTTATAATGCTCTAGCTGTGCTTTGCGAGGAAGGCAAAGTTCAAGAAGCTTTTCTCATATTCCAGAGCTTGGGTCATAAACAAAGATCGTCTCCGCATGACTTCTACAAGAATGTCATTTCAAGTCTGTGCCGCAAAGGGAATACTTATGCAGCATTTCAGCTTCTATACGAGATGACAAAGAGTGGTTTTACCCCGGATTCTTATACTAATTCTTCATTGATCAGGGGATTATGTTTGGAGGGAATGTTAGATGAAGCGAAGGAGATATTTACAGTCATGGAAGAAAATGAGTATATGCCAGAAATCGACAATTACAATGCACTTATACTAGGTTTGTGTAAATCTCAGAGAACGGATTTATCACTAGAGATTTTCGAGAGCATGATACACAAAGGATACATGCCTAATGAAACAACTTATACTATTTTAGTTGAAGGAATTGCTCATGAGGAAGAAATGGAAATGGCTGCAGAAGTTTTGAGAGAATTGTATCAGAGAAATGTTGTAAGTAGGAGTACTGTCGAGAGACTTGCAATGCAGTATGATCTCGATTGAATTGCAGTCTCTCTTAAGCTTCGGATGGAAATAGAGCAAGAGAAGATATGAATGTTAAGTACACCATTCATAGACTAAAAGCCAATTGTTAGTAGTTGGAGTATGAAGTTTGTGTAATGATGAAGGAAGATTTACGAACTCAAGTTGTTACTTGAAGAAAAAAGACTTTTGGCTCCAAATGTTTCAAAATGGAGACGGACTGCACAACGCAACATGAAGTTTACAAAATATGTAGGCTCTCCTGCGGGTTGTGTAACAAGTGTTTTAGGTAGCTGGGGAAATACAACAAGAAATCATGTCATGTTTACATTTCTAGTTAGGCTCTGGATGTAAAATGAGGATGAACTATCTTTTCTATATATATAAAATAAAAAAAATGAAGAAGAGGATATATAAACTATCTAAATTTATGTCCGCACCTATTTGACCATTATTTATATCGGTCCAAATTTATCGGACGTCCACGGAGGAACACACATCAGGAGGAACTTGATGTGTGTGGCAGCACGTCAAAATTAATATTTTCTCACTATTCAAGATACAGTAAAAACTCCGTATTGTTATAAACGTATAATTATGTTAAGAATATCCAGGGTAAATCTCGTTTATCACTGGAATGTCCTTGTGTCTAGCCCTATAAATAGAGGCTTTAATGTTTGTCTATAATACTAATGAATAAGAATTTCTCCCTTCTTCTTCCCCTTTACTTTGTGTCTCCTTCTCTATTTCACAACACGTCATCAGCAACGTAGCTCTAATCACTTTGAGCGGATTTATTTTTAATTATTTTCTCTCTTCATAAACCCTAATTTATTTATTTTCAATTTTTCTTTTTGATTATTTTCACAAAAAGTCCTCGTAAATCCATTGATTTGTCCTATTAATGGGCATAGCAAGATTTTACAAGAGGAATAAACGTTTGGGTTTTTCTTAAACCCTAATTTATTTATTTTCACAAAAAGTCCTCGTAAACGTTTGGGTTTTTCTCTTCATAAACCCTAATTTATTTATTTTCAATTTTTCTTTTTGATTATTTTCACAAAAAGTCCTCGTAAATCCATTGATTTGTCTCTATTAATGGGCAGAGCAAGATTTTACAAGAGGAATAAACGTTTGGGTTTTTCTTTTAACACGATCATCCCTTCCATGATCAATACAACATGCTTGATTTTTGTTTCCCACTTTGATTTTATGACATGGATTATTTTATTGTTGAAATCCTTGCACTTCCATTTTTTGAAAACAGTTGGATAGAGAAAAGATTTATTTTATTTTATTTTTTCAATCATCAAGTTACCACTTCTTTTACATAGTTAACCTTTTCTTTTACAATCTTTGAAATTGGTTGGGTATGTAAACGACTATTGGGTTAATGTTTTAATTAATTGGTATTAGTGAAGGCCCAAATGGTCTTCTTCCGGATCCTGTATGTCTATGTCTTCATTCATATGATATCTTGGTAACTTTTGTTTTTGTGTACAACTGGAGCTGCTAAGGTAAGTTCTCCGATTTTTATGTTTGGTATTTATTTTTTCTATTTTTCTCCAAGCTACTTGATTGGAAAAATTTCTATTGTTTAACAACTCAGAACTTGTTGGTATTTATTTTATTTAGTTTTTCATAGAGAAAGAAAAATAATTTACAGTTTCTATTCTTTTAATAAAATTGTAATCGCCAAACAAAAATTTATCGCAATTTGATTACCTTTATGGTAATTAATCACGTGCATGGTTGAAAAACCTACGTCCAATTGAATTTGGGATCTTTGTCCTTTAGACAAGGATCATGTGATTTACATATGGTTTCTATTTTTTTTATATGCAAGAAACCATCTGTCAACCTCAAATAGGTTTCCTAAGCGATAACTAAAACGACAATATTTTTATTTTGTCGATACGAGTTTGATAAATCGTAAAAACCAATTTTGTGAATTTTCTCACTGGTTTCTATAATACAATAGAAAATAGATTGGCATATTTTCTAAAATTTTGCCAATAATGGGTTGATTTTTTCCTACTACGGAAGATTGATCGTTTCAAACAAATTTTTACGATCAAATATGTATGGTTTTATCTAATAATAAACCATTGGTTTCTATTTTTCTTTACATGAAACCATTCATCAACTAAAAATAGTGGATTTTATCTCTCCAAAGAAAAATAACGATAATGATTTCTTTACATTCTCAAAAAGAAACATATAATTCATCTATATCGATCCCTAAATGATGAAATGTCGTTATTATGGTATAAGCCGATCGTTGAATACCGATGTACGAGAATTTGCTGCATTCTTTTAAGATATTGAGCAATTTTTATTTATTTTTTATTTTTTCGGTAATAGTCTCCAAAATTCGGACTAATCCACTTGTTGTTGGAACACCGAAGGACACATAAGATCAAAGGGTGCATCCGGCTTGTAAGCTATATCATTAGTCCTTGTTGTGACTATATCGATCTTGATATAATTTTCTTTTGATAAAGAAGTGTCCATAATTTCATTCTACTTCATTATCTCGTTGATCCTTGAGGTCATGAAATTATTTTGGAGTTTTATTTGTATATTTTGGCTGTAACTAATAAAATCCATGGTTGATCCTTAATTTGTATAAACTACAATATTTGTGGACATTTTTTTATGGCTCTTGGAATCAATATCCACTGTCCCACCTGGTATTGTTAAAATCCATAAATTATTATAAGTATATGTCTCGAATTAATCGGATAATACTTTACCAAACTTGAAGTTTTCGTATATGAGATGAAAAAGATTTTTCGCCATAATCAGGGGGAGACTATACACTATCAGAAGCTTGTGTAATTAACTTAAATGTTATATCAATTTCTCTCCCATCACAATCAAATCGATGTAGGCTGTCATTATATGATTAGCGTAAAATTTCTCATTTTGCTTTTATTTAAGTTTTTGCCTCTTAAGAGGAAATCCAGTCACATCTATAGCAGATAAGTAGTGTTTTATAAGAGGCTACAGGTAGTGCTCCAATTGAGTGTACCGAATTCACATTCTCAATTATAATATCTTCTCACTTGAATATGAGTAGAATATAATGCCATGAAGTACTGGTAATGATAATTGGTTGAATTTTCCAATATATGCATACACTTGAGAATTTTGTTGGCTTATAGTAAGCTAAATTATTGTCGAATATTCATTTCTGATAGCTACTGAAATAATAAAGATGGTGGTTGTTAACCCCTCTGCCGAAAAATATCGACGTATGTGATTGGTATGCACAAATTCCAAATTATATTGGATTGAAATCTCTTGAATAACGCAATATTTGGATCCAAAACTTAACACCTTAACCGTGCAAGCATGAATTTTGAAAATTACATGTTGGTGTAGTCTTCATGCGTTATATGAGAAATATGATCGTTGTAAAAACGATTTGAGGGTTTCATCTATTTTTTTCCTCAAACCCTAGGATTGATTCAAAAAAAATTTGTTCTCCATATATGATGCTTTTGGCGTGGTAGTTCTTGAGGGACTCGTATTGCATTTACACAAGAAATATGATCGGAGTACATATTCAATTTGAAATCCTTGGAGGATTCAAATTATTTATATTCACGATTTCTGATTCTATCATATCAGGTTTAACAATCCTTTATGTGTTTTTAGAATTTGGTATAAAACCAAGAATCCGGATTAATTAGTTAATGCTATCAACTATATAGGTCTTTGAGGAGTCCTTAAAAACACAGAAATCCACGCGTTAACAACATAAATTCTATTTTTTTTTTCTCTTTCTTAAATCTGCAGTTGGAATTATGCTAGCTTAAACTCTTCTTTAACATTGACTAGAGTTATTATTTTGATGCTTTTCTTTTGTAAAACTCATATAGTTGGGTTAGCATCCATATTTACGTCAAAAGTTGTACTCTTTTCCCTTCGTTTCAGGTTTTATCCCATGTGATTTTCCTGAAAAGGTTTTAACAAGGCAACATCTCATTGACGTTTTATTTTCTTTCAAAAATGTTGATATTTGTGCTCTTTTTCCTTCGTCCAAATTTTTTCCCATTGGGTTTTATTGGCAAGGTTTTAGTGAGGTAATTTATTCAACATGGTGGTCATCCAAGGGGGAGTTGTATAATTTTGGTTATTTGGTGGATTTCCGCCATTAACTAGGTCATTCTGTTTTATTAGACCACATCAACATAAGAACCCTTAGGAATTTGGATATCATTCTGATCCATATATGGTATGATCACAAACTTTACTCACTTATGGTACTATAACTGCATACTGGCACTTTGTTGAAGAAACTACATCAACTACTTTTGCAAATCATCTCCGAGAAGATAGGAATCCAAGAAGCAAGTCCTCAATGTACTTAAAGAAGCGTGAAGACTCGAGAACACTACCATTAGAAGACTAACACAAAAGAAGACTTCATCAACTTGGAAATTTTTCACGAAAGCATTGCTATCTCCAGCATTCAAGAAATTCGTTCACCGAAATCGGAAAGTCTCGACTCAAAGATTTGCAAGCCAAGAATTTACTGAAGTACTAATTAGGAGGAGCATCGTAGTTATTTTACTGGACTATCACGTTGTACTCTTTTTCCTTCATCAAGGTTTTTCCCATTGGGTTTTCCTTGTCAAGGTTTTAACGAGGCAACATTTGCATGTCCAAAATTTTCCAAGTTTTCTCAATTGTACTCTTTTCCCTTCCATCAGGTTTTTTCCTTTTGGAATTTCCTGACAAGGTTTTAATGAGGCAATTAGTTTAGACACAATGTCATCAGGAGGAGTGTTATAAACGTATAATTATGTCAAGAATATCTAGGGTAAATCTCGTTTATTACTGGGATGCCCTTGTGTCTAGCCCTATAAATAGAGGCTTTAATGTTTGTCTATAATACTAATGAATAAGAATTTCTCCCTTCTTCTTCCCCTTTACTTTGTGTCTCCTTCTCTCTTTCTCTATTTCACAACACATATATTAATACTCCATATATTAATAAACTCTACTAGGTATCACCTCGGCCTACGGCCAGGGCTCAACCTCTTCGATTGTTTTGTGTTGTATAGCTCTTTGTTATGATTATCAAGAGTATTAGAGAGAATGCGAGAGATCATAGAGTGCACAAAGTTAAACATATATGAGATGGTCTAGAGAGTGTGGACGTTCACCTTGCTCATCAAAATTTATGGAGGATAATTTTGTAGAGGTTAATTATGGTGAGGCAAGAATAAGCTTAAAGTTATAGTCAAGGGTGAGACAGAGTTAGGATTTAGCTCGTGAGTGATGAAAAAATTAGGTAGTCAGGTTGAGTTAGGAAAAATGTTTTGATGCTAAGTAAGGAATCTATTTAACACTCCGTTATTAGTTAGCAATCTGTTTCAAGAATCCGTTCTTAGCTAGGAAGTTGTTTAAAAGGAGCAAGGGTTGGGCTATGTTTTCATGAGAAAGTTACATGGCTAAAGAGGAATCATTTTTTGGTGACTACCCAAAAAATGTGGGGGACTACCTTGTGCTACAAATGTCCACCCTACATTATAAGGGGTGTCCTAAAAGATTAGGAAAGACTAATCTGCCCTTATTCTAATTAGGGTTATAACTAATCCTAATCCAACCCACTAAGCTAACCCACTACCCGCTAATCCAACCCACAAATTAAAACCTAAATAAAAACTTAAAATCAGTTTTCTTTTCCTCCTCTGCATCTTCTTCTTCATCTCTTCTTTTCCTCCTCTTCTTCTTCTCCTTCTTCTTCTTCTTCTTCTTCTTCTTCGTAGACATCGACATTAATCGTCGATTCGGAAAAAATTCATCGTCGATTAATCAATCTTTATAAGCAATGCGTACCAAGCAAACACCCAGACTTCCAGGATTGAGTCCGGGACTCCTACATATAGTGAATCTCCCAAAACAATTGCTAAAGTTTAAAAAACTTGAAGCACCATTGAGAGGCAAAATAAATCATCCAACAACAACCATGAAGTCCGATTCAAGTGAAATGCAAATCCGCGGGTAATTTCCTTCATACCCATTCTTTTAAATTCGTTATTTGTTGAAGAAATCGATTAGAAATCATGAAAACTCATTGAAAATGGTAGTTACAGTGTAGATTTCGGTTATGATATTTTTGTGTAACCCTATATTTTCCTAACAGAACTTACCATCAATTAGAACAGTTCGGTTAAGTAAACTACTACCTGGTCACCGAACTACATAGTTCGGTTAGATAGAAAAGAAGAATTTTGTAACCGAACTCAGTCTGTTACTTTGAAAGATATGGTTCTGTTTGGTCGAAAACCTTTTTTTTAACGATCTTTTCATATATTTAGTTCGGTTCTGTCTAAATTTGTAGTTAAGTAACCGAACTAAGTAGTTCGGTGATATCGCAAAAAAAATATCGTAACCGAAATAAGTCTTTACTTTGAAAGAATAAGTTCGGTTTGGTCGAAAAATTTATTTTGTAACCGAACTTTCTAAAAAACAAGTTTGGTTACGTCGCAAGTTTGTATCAGTTAACCAAACTATTGTCTGTTAACTACAGATGTTGTGTTTAATTCATTATTTAGTTCTAGTTGATTTGATAACACAATATTCTCTTATGTTTAGCTAATACTTTGGTTTTTGTTCATTAGGAACAAAGGAAAAAGATTGAGACACCAACTAGATGAGGATTTGAAAACTCCCACCCCTCGTGGAGCAAAACATTTAGATTTCCGAAAACGTGGTGCCACTAATGCCAAACATGGAGGGGGCTCATTACCGGAAGTGAACCAAGAGAATGATTATGAAGAAGAACAAATAAATGAAGACCAAGGAGATGAAGAGGCTGAACAACAAAGAGAACACGTTCAAAATGTAGAGGAAGAAGAAGTAGGACAAGGTGAAGAAGGAGAAATATAAGAGGAAGACTTGGATGAGGAGGAAGATGATGAAGAGGAGGGAGAGGAGGAAGATGATGGAGAGGAGAGAGAGGAGTAAGAGGAGGAAGATGATGAACATGAGGGAGAGGAGGAAGATAATGAAGAGGAGGGAGAGCAAGAAATTGTTCCCGTTAAAAAGAAAAAGAAGCCGAAGCCGCCTAGTACTAGATACTCACATATTCCCCCTAGTAATTTTCGTTTGTCACCTCAGAACCCAACTTATGGTACTCCAAAAGATGGAGGGGAAACATTGTTTGGCTAGAAACACTCATGGGCTTCGAAGATCTATGCGACAAAGGTATTATTTAGACAACCCTTAACTAACCAAATAATTTATTTATTTTTTGGGACATGTTTCGTCAAATATTAATAGTGTTATGTTTGTTTTCATAGGATCATAATGATGTAGGTCGTCTTATTAAACATCAAAAGGCGTCCAAATAGGATCTTTCTTTTGAGTGTGACGAGTTTCTAGAGAAGGTTAAAGAATGTGTGTTATGGAGAGCTGTTGAGCACGGACAGAAAGAATTTGACGATGTTACCGTATCCGCATTTCTCGAGAGGTATTATCCCGAGACATATACTATGCATCTTCCATTTGGCGAGATAGGAATTACTCCCGATGATTGCCACCAAATCACCGGCTTACCGGTAGAAGGTAAATGTCTTCGAGAAGGCTACAACCCCTCGATGAGTTATGAAGCTCTTGAAGAATTGGCTTTTAAATGTCTTGGATGGGATGCAAGAAAGTATCAATGTGAGTTTAGACGTTCTGTGAGGTCCCCTAAATATGGTGATGAGTATAATATACATGAGACAAATGGAGGATTGAAGAAAAAGGTGAAGAAATTCAAGTTGGTAAAGTTAAATGAAGTATTTGGAGGGACCAAAAAGAAGGTGGAGAAAGGAAAGTTGGTGATGTACAAGGAGACCCTTAGGCATCATGTCACCGCTTATTGGTTATATCAGCTAGGAACCGTTATATTCCCCGACACTTCTGGAAATAGGGTGGATGCACAATATCTACAGCTTTTGGAGGATCTCGATGACATCAACAATTACTCTTGGGCCATTGGGGTGCTTGCTTTTGTTATGGAAGAAATGAGCAGAGGGTCGAGGATTAAGACGAATCAAATTGGAGGCTACTTAACTCTTGTTCAGGTGACCTTTTACATTGTTAATTAGCAAATTATCCGCTAAATTTATGTCCTTCCAATTCTATTTTAATGAATGTGGTTAATATTTTGCTATTTTCGCATAGGTTTGGATTTACGACCATTTCCCTTCATTGAAATTGGCTAAGGAAAAGACACCCTATCCCTATGATGCACCTACAGCAGGAAAATGGGTGTTTTTGGTCGCACAAAAGAAGTCTAAAGAAGAGAAGTTGACTTTGTGGAGGGAGAAATTGGATGAACTGACGGTGAACGATGTGGTATTTCACCCATACGCCGTACCCGATGATGTCCATGTAGATGAAGAAGATTTTAATGTTTTTTATGCCGTCACGCCCTACTATGGACTAATTTGGCATCCTAGCGGCTACACAATATATAATCCGAGGAGAATACTAAGACAAATTTTTTGCGCCCAGATGGATCCCGATGTGGAGAATGAAAATTTCACTTTGCAGGTTCAAGGAACAAAGAACACTGAGAAATATTTTGTTCCAAAACATGAACCAACTCCTGTGGTAGCACATTGGAATGCACTTAGTACCTACTACTTACCAAGAGGTGATTGTGTACCTTATGGGGAAGATGTAAATGCATGTGACGAAGATTATATGGAGTATTATGAAGAAATTAGTCATCCTTTTGTGATAAATAAAGAACAACAAGCTAAGGCTGATGCGGCGAATGCGAAGGAAAAGGAGAGGGAGGCTAAGCGAGCTCAGAAGGAGATTCCTATTTGTGGAGATGAAGCAAAAAGGTTATGGGATAATGTGGTAAGAAAATTTCTTTGTCTTATACTTTGGGTTGTTTAAAAGTATTAAAAATATATTTTATTATGCTTAAAATTGGAATTAGGTGTTGAAGGGTTCGAAATTGTTGAAGAAATGGATGGCTAAAATCAAAACTGGAGAGCCGATGTTGACTAAGGAACAAACTGCCTACTACAAGGAGTGGGATGGTCTTATAACTAAAAGAATGGTGAAGCCAAGTATGACTAAGCAGCTGAAGAGGGGTCGACAACAAGGTGAAGGTTCGAGTCGCGTTGTGGAGGAAACCGCTGGAGGATATGAAACCCCAAGTGATGAGGAAGTTCGACCTAAAACTCATGGTAAACAAGGAGGTGGTAAGAGGGGTCAACAACAAGGTGAAGGTTCAAGTCGCGTTGTGGAGGAAATCGGTGGAGGAGATGAAACCCCAAGTGATGAGGAAGTTCGATCTAAAACTCGTGGTAAACAAGGAGGTGGTAAGAGGGGTCGTACGAGTGGTCGTTAGTGATTTCGTATGATTTTAGTTTCAAAAAACATCTTGGTTATGGATTTGGTATGTTTTGGTGTTTTAAACAATTACTTAAGGATTTCGTAGTTTGGTATGTATAACACTTTAATATTTGTTTTAGAGTATGTTTTCAAATTTAATCGGTTTTGTGTTTTCAATTTTATAAGGCTGAAATGTTGAATACAATATGATTTTCGGCAACCTAAAATATTAACACAGCTAACCGAACTTCAAGTTAGGTAACCTTGTATAAATTATAGGTCACCGAACTTAAAGTTCTTTTACCTGGTAAAAATTACAGGTCACCGAACCATAAGTTCGGTTAGATGTATAACAATCTCAGGTAACCGAACTTAAGTTCGGTGGTATCGCAAGATTATTTTTCGTAACCGAAATCTTCCATGGATATTCAAAATTTTGCAGTTTATCTGAGAGCCTTCCCAACAAAGTTCGGTTATCTCAAGTATTGTTCTGGCAACCGAACCAAAAGTTCGGTGAATTTGGATATTTGTTTTTCCTAACCGAAATCTTCCCTGGATACTCAAAATTTGGCCATTGCACATGCTGGAAAACTCATTCTCTTGATGAACAAATCACATAAACCAACTCTTAGGTTTGTTTTGGAGTGTGTTTTGTATCACATATATGTTCAGTTTGCCTGACAGCCTTCCCAATAAAGTTCGGTTATCTCAAGTATTTTTCTGGCAACCGAACCAAAATTTCGGTGAAGTTGGATATTTGTTTTTCCTAACCGAAATCTTCCTTGGATACTCAAAATTTGGCCATTCCACATGCTGGAAAACTCATTCTCTTGATGAATAGATCACATAAACCAACTCTTAGGTTTGTTTTGGAGTGTGTTTTGTATCACATATATGTTCAATTTGTCTGACAGCCTTCCCAACAAAGTTCGGTTATCTCAAGTATTTATCTGGAAACCGAACCAAAAGTTCGGTAATGTCGCAAGTTTTCATTCCTAACTGAACTTTAAATTTTGAAATTAAAATTTGCTTTATCGGACAGAAAGATAGTACATAATTTTGAAATTTAAATGTAATATCAAGTAACGGCTAATTTTATGGCCGTTATACAACAAAGTGTTATATATTTGGGTCTCATAGTTAACATTTTGTTTCTAAATCTTCTAAAAATGGCACCTACTAGTCATAAATTTAATCTAGTTGAAGATCTTTCTCTTTACAGAAACTACATAATATACTATCCAAAGATGGGTGAAGAATGAAGAATGAATGGTATTATGAGTCAGAGTTATTGGGGGAAAATTCATGAGAAATTCTGCTCCGACACAACAAACCCTTATAACCGTGATCATCTAGCTTTGTTCTTTCGATTTCAAAAGATTAGAGAGAGAGTTGTGGAATTTATGGCTTTATTTCGTATTGTAAGGCGGTATCGACTAAGGGGTGAATGATTCAACGAAATCATTTTAACATCAAAGAACGAATGACGAAGACGGAAGACAAAGGATTTCAAATATGAATATCATTTCAGCCTCCTTAAAGACTTTTTTATAACGCGTTTAGGATATTAAATTTTATGTAATTTTTTTTTGGAAAGTCCTGTAAAAGTTTGGCATTGTTCTGTAATTCAGTTTCCTAACCGAACCTTTGTCTCGTAAAGTTCGGCATTGTCTTGTAATTTGATTTCCTAACCGAACTCTTGTCTCGTACAGATCGGCTTTGTCTTGTAATTTGATTTCCTAACCGAACTAGAGTTCGGAAACCTAGTAATATTTATGAATTTAACTGAACTATGTGCTGGCAACACCATAAAATACTAACTTTTACTCCATAATTAATACCACTCTTCAAAAAAAATAGTTTTACATTCATAAGCATAGTTAGTTCCATTACATGTATCATTTGATCATCCTCAAGTGAAATAGGACCTTCATGTACAATTTATTCGGACTTCTTCAAAGCATTCCACATCTCCATGTTATGCTCATACATGATACACCAACCCAACATTGTATCCGGATTAAATGCAGGCCAATAAGAGGTTGCACATATTGGAGGTAATGGATAATCGGGTTTTAACCGGAGGCGTATAAAGTGGTTGTTGTTAATAAATGCCATCACACATCTCCTTCGTTTGAGTTATTTGACACATATGGTTATTTTTGGGGTGAAGGTGAAACTACCACTTGTTGAGAAACAATGAACCACACAATTGAATGCCTCGGCGATTAAGTGTCCACATATAGGCATGCTCATCCAATAATCCCTTATGATCGGTTGGCCCCCATGAAGACGACGTTGATACCTAACAAATTGCTCATTGATACTAGCCTCCCCATCGTACAACATTGTCTTGTAAAATGCCGGATTCTCCTTTAGTTTGGACAAAAACCTTTTCCGTATATGAGTGACTGCACACCCATTATTTCGCTCGGCACCTTCAATGAAAGGACCAAGTTGTTGATTGACAACATGAAAACCACAATTACCATCCTGGGGAACGTTTTCGGCGGATATAACATATTCTCTAATGTGTAGAGGTAGCTCATTCAAATAGTCTTTATTTGGAGCTTCAAGCTTCACGTCTAGGGAAGATGGTTGGATGGGGCACATTGGAGACTTAAGCTTCACGTCGCCGGAAGATGGTTGGCTTGGTTGTGATGGACACATCAGACCCTTTTTCTTCAAAAATCGCTCACTTGTTTCGCCTTTCTCCTCAATACTCCTACCCCGTTTCTTAGTTTTCTCCAAGTACATTTCCACGGTATACTCATGGCCAGAAGGATCTCTAGTATTTGTGTTTTGCTGACTTTTCTTCTTATGCAACACCTTTGCATATTCTCTTAGTTGATTTTTAGTTTCTTTTTTGCTTGGTCTACCTTTGCGTTTGCCTTTTTTAGGTTCATAGACATTATCTTGTGTTTGTGGATATATGATTTTCCCCATGTCATCCCAAAAGATTTGTTTTTGGAGCTTGCTCATGCCACGATACATCTCTAGTATGGTTCTACCCATTTCGTTATCACCAAACTCTTCTTCGGCTTCTTCTCCTTTTGGAGGAGGGATGAAACTTATATGCTTCCAAAATGGATCAATTTAGCTTAACGAGATTACGCCATGCTCGTAGTTGAATAACATATGTCGACAAGGGAGTCCCATAGACTTCTTCATGTTACATACACACACCTCATCCGCCGTGGTTTCCCACTTATCCATCAACTCGAATTCTATAATCAACAACTTCATACATTGCTGAGATACGTTGTAATGTATTCCCTTGAACAATGGGTGGTCGGCATATTTTCCTTTCATTTTGAATATAAGGCTTTTTTGGAACTTCTTTTTAATTCTATCAATGTCGCGCTTGAAGTAATTTTCCATAGCATTCCACACGGTTACAAAATTATCAACACATCCAAAGAGATTCTTCTTCAACCGGTGGTGAGCCAACTCTACTAAACTTGTCGCTTGATTTCCCAAGTGTTTATATTGGTTAGTAAAGGCATTGAAAAACCTCTCTTTGTATGGTTCCAACCATTGGCGAAGAACATACGACACAACATCGAGGTAATCGGGAGTATCCCAATGGGCGATAAACTCCGCAAGATTTTGATAATACTCTTCCTCGGTAAGGGACCAACACAATGATTCCCATTCATCATTGAATGCAAGCCATTTAGCGAAATTTATATCGTATTGTTTTTCAACTTCCTCTTTTGCATCCGCTCGTTCATGTTCCGGTAGCATTTTAATCTCTTCATATCCTTTTTTCTTGGGTGGAAAAATTATTGGCTTGCACCTATGCATCAAATTACACCATATATGGAACATACAAAGCATATTATGTGCTAGTGGGAACACTTCCGCTATTACATTCATTAACGCGACTTCATTGTCGGTCACTATAACCCCGGGAATATCATCACCTCGGAAGATTTCCTTAACTTGTTGTAGTGCCCAAATGTAACTAGGTTCTTGCTCGTCCCTTAAGAAACAAAAAGCCACGGTAAATGGTGACTTCGTCGAAGTGCGACCAACAATATTCAACAATGGCATCTCGTACTTGTTCGTCTTATAAGTGCAATCCATTATTAGAACTTCATGAAAGCATTGAGCCAATTTAACACTCGTTGGATGCGCAATGAATAGTTGTGTTATCTCTCCGTCCGAATCCACATCCTTTTGAACCGCATAGTCTTTCTCTTTGGCCAAAAAAAAAAACAATTGTTGCATCACTTGTTTATATCTCCATTCCTTCTTTCTAATTGTCTCAATTGCATTGTAAATGGTGGACAAAGATGAGTGGTTATCCTTGTTATCCTCCTTTAGCATTTGGAGCATTTGAACCGGTGAACGACCCATTTTCCTCATATAAGCTACCTTCTCTATCTCTTGAGGAGTTAGCTTGGCCGCCATGAAATGTCCTTCAAGATGCTCCGGACGAGGGTGGTTATGACGACCTTCCAAAACCCGGTAGACAACCCATCCCTTCAATTCTGCGTTGTAATTAAATTCAAGCTTGAATGAGCATTTAATCTTCTTTGAGAAAACTTTGTTTTTCCTATTTGTCTTTCCTTTATAAACATAACCCTTCCTCTTGTGGCTTTTATCGGGATCACCGCTTCTCTCACAAACCATTTCAAAGCGAGTTTTCTTTGCTCTTCCATTCAATACTAATACGCACATGTATTTTTGTGCATGTTGTCTAACCCAACTCTTCGCATCTTCCGGATTATCGAATACCAAGTAATTCATGTAGTGATGGGATATGTCATCGTACAAAATACCAATCGGTGAAGATTAGTTTTCTATTGGTTCAATTGGATTACATGGAACCTACAAGTAATAGCACATCGTCAATACCATAAACAAGAAACACTTACAAGTTTGGAAATGTAAAAAATTTCATCGACCCCACCGAACATAAAGTTCGGTTATGAGTGCTCCATAAAATAGTTGCGAGCTTACCAAACTCAATGTTTAGAATTTATATGCAAAGGTTCGGTAATGAGAATCAAAAAATCGACTAAACCGAACATATTGGTTCGGTTAGCAACGCTGTATATATTATTCTGCGATCTTTCCGAACACAAAGTTCGGTTAAAAAGTGAAAAAACTCGACTAAACCGAACTACGAACTGTAAAGTCTATAATAAAAGTTCGGTTATATCTTCTGGAATTTCCTAACCGAACTATAAAAAACCACCATCAACATGTAGTTCGGTTACCTGTGTTTGCAAGATTTAGTAACCGAACTACACCTTCAGAAACGTTCGGTTACCTATGTGTTAAATCTGGTAACCGAACTAGGAAGACCTAGCCGAATTTTTTCCCTGAAATTTTGAGTTTGTCCATTTTTTTCCACAATTCAAGATACATTAACTAAATATGAGACATACCTGAGTACCCATATCTTCATCTTCAGGTTGTGGCTGATAAAATCCATCATTTGGTGGGTTGGCTTCAATTTGGGGCAAAAAGTTATCTTCATCTAACAAATAACTCATACTTGGATCATTTGAAGTATTGCCATATACACAAGGAGGTGAAGGGGGTTCTGATCCTGATTCTGAGGTATCATCACATGAATCACTCATATCATAATTACTAAACTTAAAAAAAGATTTTTTGGGTTCACCCATATTCTTCTCCTATTTCCTTCTTCTTCTTCTTCTTCTTCTTCTTCTTCTTCTTCTTCTTCTTCTCTCAAAAAAAAATATGTTAAAACAAAACAATCCCACTCAGACCAGCAGACGTACTTATCTTTGGATGGGCTAATGGAAAACATACATGTGTTGACCTCACAGGGGTTTCTCCGTTAGTAGGCATTGGACATGGTACCTTTACTGTCGGCCAAGCAGCGGCCGAGAGTCGCCTCGGGTAAGATAGCGAAGCATGAGAAAGCATGTATTGATAATGGACACACTTTTATTCCCTTTGCTTTTGATACTTTTGGTTTCTTGGCTCCTGAGGCGGTTGGACTCCTCAAAAGAGTTCAGAAATTCATGCACAGTAATGTCATGACCCCCGGTTCAAGAGAGTTTATTTTCAAGAGAATAGGCTTTGCAATTCAAAAAGGGCTTGCAGCGCAGCTTGTTGCTCGCTTGCCTGCTATGTAAGAATTTTATTTAATTTCTAAATACATTTGATCAACTTATAAAACACTAATCACTAACTAATCTATTTTAATCACTAATCACTAACTAATCAGTTTTTATCATCAAGGGTAAAGATGGTATAAAAAAATTTTATAAGAGGTGACCAAATATTACTTCTAATATCCACCCCAAAAAATGGAGAGTAGTCCCCCACATTTTTTGGGTAGTCCCCAAAAAATGATTCCTAAAGAGCCATGGGCATAATAAGATTTTTGATAGGCCAAGACATAATCTAAGCTGTCGGAAGGAGCCCTGCCGATCTCAAACGTCCTTTGGCCTACGGCCGGGCTCGTCCCTTTTGTGCGTAGCCAATTCTTAGGGTTAACCGGGCCTGGCGTATGAGATTAAGTCAGTGTTATGATTGGGAATTCAGTTAAATTAGGAGACCGATGACTAAATTAAGAAATATGGTCCGATTAGGAAATCGTTTAGATGAGAAAATCAATAATTAAATCAGGTTAAGTTGGCCTAAAATGAATCCTAACCTGTTCCAATTCGGTAATTCTGGCTAAGCCCTTTTGTCTTGATGAAGAAAGGTTTGAAACTGCACGGTTAGTGTGAATTAATAGAATTTAGTTCTTGGCTGGGCCAACGCTATAAGAAAAACCTGGTTTGGTGGAGAAACACTTTAATACGTCTCACATAGCATGCAGAACTCCATACCACGAATACCCAGTAAAGACAATGTATTTTACTTGGTAAACTATTGAAAATCCTATGGCAAAAACGATGGCTTGCTAACATGTGAGCATAAGTTATCCTTTTTGTAAATTGTGGAAATTTAGAGAAAGGTACCACGGCTGGCACAATGTTAGAGGTCGCCTTAATAACCAAATATATAAAGTCATATGCGGTATCCCGTGTCTCACAGTAAAACACAGGGAACGAAAGTGCTTTCGATCTTCATTGTTTATGAACCCGTCGGTAGATATGGACAGATCAGCTACGTCCAAACCGAACAAAGATATGGTCAGCGTGGCAAGCATGGTTATGGGGGGCCATGGCATAATCAAAGCCGTTGAAAGGCACCCGTCAAATCTTATCCGTCTTTTGGCCGGACATAAGACACGCCTAATCTCATCCATCCTTTGACTCAATCGTCTAATCTCATCCGTTTTTTTGCTTATCATAAGACAAAGGCAACGTTTTTTTATGGTATTGACTCAACCGTTTGGCTGGACATTAGACATGGCTAATTTCATCTATCCTTTGACTCAACCGTCTAATCTCATCCGTTTTTTTTGCTTATCATAAGACAAAGGCAACGTTTTTTTATACTATTGATATATTAATAAAAAATCATGGTCCCAACTTGGGCCAGTTATAAATAGTGATAAACTCCACATTTTAATATTAATAGATTTTTATAGTCCCACCATAAGGAATTTACCTCCATATATTAATATAATAGACATAATCGGAAAATTATAGATCTTGTTACACCAAAATTTAAGATAAAGAAAAATATGTATCTATAATTATTTGCGAAAAGGATGTAATTTGTTAGATTGTTATTGCATATTTTGATTTACATATGCTTAAGACCTCGTTACTATGTGCACCTTCTTATTGAAGCTAAAATATTTCCATCTTGTCAGGCATTTTAAAGATTCTTGTCGAGCAAAATTTTTTTTTGGTATACCTCCCTATATTAATAAATTCTATATATTAATAATTTTGTGAAGTCCCAAGTCTAATAATATATATAGTTTTTACTGTATACTAGATTTTGTACCCGTGCTACGCAACGGGCGGACTCGAAAACCATTTACCATCATTTTTTTACTTTCAACCATATTTTTGGTTTGGTGTTATGTAGCTTCGCCTCGTCCCATCGTGCATTTTATTTGGTGTGGTTTGGTTTCGCCTTGGCCCATCCAAATGCATGCTTGGCTCGTCTTCGCCTCACCCCGTCCCAATGCATGTTTGGCTCGACTTCGCCTCGCCCCGTCCCGATGCAGTTTGATTTGTGCTCATGCATTTTAATATGAGGAATTCTAATATTTTCCCTAGGTACTGTTATTCGTCATTTTCTGTCGGGTTTGAAACATTTTTTTTTTTTGATCAACAATCAGACCACATTTCATTCAATCCAAAAAGGTGATTACATGATTGTTTACAAGAAAAAGAACATCAAAATACAAGAAACTTAAAACCCAAATACAAATAAAGATACCAATTACAAGTAATTCGCGAAGAGAAAGAGCAAAATACCGCAAAGGTACCCAATTTTTGTATGAAAAGTAGAGAGAAAAGATGGTATAATCCGGAATCAATTCCGACCATTTTGAATGTTTGTCTTCTATAACAAGAGATGCTCCAAAAACAAAGGAGTGATAATCCCTTAATCTTGTATATGTGAACGAAAAACCCGGATTCCCTAAATCCCTTTTGTTGAAGATGAACTCAAAGCTATGCCGTGTTGAATCGCCGATGTTCTCGAATCTAGAATAACAAGCCATGAAACAACCAACAAAGATTGAACAAATCACCA
Organism: Papaver bracteatum; assembly: GCA_023529315.1. Lineage (NCBI taxonomy): Eukaryota > Viridiplantae > Streptophyta > Magnoliopsida > Ranunculales > Papaveraceae > Papaver > Papaver bracteatum. Next base: position 901,985 of record JAJJWX010004500.1, read on the forward strand.
TCAAAGTGAAGAAATAATCGCTCTCAAAGCGAAGAAAAAATCGCCCAAAAAGCGAAGATAAAATCACCCAAATGGTGAAGAAATGTGTCAAAAGACACCATAAATTAAAAAACAACATCTTATTCTAATAGAAAATCTTGTAAAACTAAAGAAAAACAATAATCCTTGCTCAGATCTGGTCCAAAAGGACCAAATCTGAGCAAGATGATAATGAAGAGTTTTTATTTTCTTTTTGGAGAGAGAAAGAGAGAGACCGTGGGTTTGAAACATATTGGTCACATTGTTATGTCTCACGTATGATTATTTCTTAGTAAAACACTGTCAAAAACATGTTGTTGTACATGATTAGATATATGGGCAAACATGTTGGTGTACATGGTTAGATATATGGATAATGCTTTCGATGATTTAGTAAGTTTGGGTGGTGCAAAACTTCATCAGCATCTCCACAGGAATTCACTTATGAAACCGGCAACCTACGTCATTGCTTGTTAATTCTCATAATATTCAATAAAAAATAAGATTTATGTTAAAGGGAGAGCAAAAATGGATCCGAAGAGAGCGAAAATCGTAGTCGACTCGTTGATTCAAACCTTTTCAATATATTTTTCCATTTAAGACTAAATTAACCTTACTAAATACACCCATTATTCCCTTGTAAAACTCACCCTGGTAGTCCAAAAGCCTCCACCACCACCGGCAATTCCACCACCAACCTTCAATATTTTCTTGAGAATTTGGAAGAGATATACAAATGGAAAAATGGGGGATTTTTGGTACATAGAATTCTTAGCAAAAAAATGAGTGACGAAAGCGAAAAATAAAAAGCAAAACCTTTAATCGAGGAAGGAGTGGTTGATTATGGAATTGGCTTTGGTACGAATGGAGATGGATCTGGAAGTGGTGAAAGATTTACTGAAAAATTAAGCAAATCTCAAAATTAAACTCTTATAAGGAAATTGGACTGGCTCAGACTAGGTGCAGACAAGCCATACGCTAGTTCTTTTTATGTGTATGTGTTGAATCTTAAATCAGTATCTAGCTAAGATGAATTAAACATACAAAAATATTAATTAACGAAAACATGACCTATCACTCCTCTGGAAACTTCAGTTGTGTTGGTGAGATGATGGTGGTGGAGACTCGAGAGTATTGTGAAATTTTTCTATACATTAGGTTAATATTTTGAATGAGTGTGCGAAAGGAATACGTGCAAATTGAGATATTTTGGTCCGAGTTAGAAAAATATAACAAAAAGGTCCGACTCAGCGAGTCGATTACGATTTTCGCTCTCCTCGGATTTGTTTTTGCTCTCCCTCTAACAAAAATCAAAAATAAAGTAGCACACATATACTATACCTCTTGTTCATGTTATCCTAAAAGAAGGCTTGTACCCACTATGTTTTTACTATTGATACAATATCATTTGTCCCATTGTAGAATGGTAGAGTAGATAACATTACTATTGATCAAGTCAAGGGAATGGTGAATTCAAATTTTTGAAATCAAGGGGTAGAGTAGATAAAATTATAGTGCAACTATCCCTCTTGCTGCAACTGCTACTACTCCAAAAACAAATGCAAGGAGATTGCCACCATAATAAGGCGTCTATGGTCCACTCGTTATTGCAACCATCTAGAGACAAATTATTGCAAATCATGTAAATTAAAATACTAAATTTTACTAAATTAGCATATGAAAATCAAGAGTCGGCAAGAATTTTTTAAGTTGAGATCTCAACTGCCTATGAGGGGGACAGACACGAAAACTCAAGATCACATGACAATGAAAAAAATTATCAACAAATTCTTTTCATGTTAGTATTGCTAAGTACAATTCGTGAATTAAGGTTGATGTTAAGAGTCTAACCGTTACATCAGATTCAGAGTAGGTTAGCGCTATCTGATCATTAAGGTTAGAGAAGCTACATTGAGTTTAGTTCCTTCTCCAGTAGATTGCTCGCAATTCTGACATATTGATGAGTTAATTCCTCTAACAGACTATCTAAAACCAATATACCAATACAAATACTACTCATTACTAAGAAACACAAAGAAAACAATCTTTCCCATTACTTCCAAAGGACCAAAATGCAAATACAGTTAAACCACTCTTCATAAAAAATGCAAAACTATGTCTGTATCTATGCCGTGAATCAATCTAACAGTAAAAATAAACAACATATACCCAAAATTAATATCTCGAGACTGAAAATGAAAGTTGTGAATATTACTGAGTTTCATGAATTTTATTGCTTACAGATTCAATCAAGTGCTGAAATTCTTATTTCCTTGCTTTTGCATCTTTAATTGCTCTTTTCCCAACCTGCCAAAAAAATCAACAATTTCTTATGAAGTAAAATTCTGAAATCAAGTCCTTGAAGGCATTCAAAGCAACTCGATTCCACCTTGAGATAGGTGTTCCTGGCATATTGAAAAATGAGATTATACTGTGATTGAATATATCAAAATCAATTACTTTCCACCTGCAAAACCACCACAAATGCAAGAACTGATAGAACCAACAAAGGGTTCAGACAAACGAACAACTATTAAATAAAGAAACAAAGGAGTTTGTTAGAGTTAAGAAATTACTAATATTCTCCAGCAAGAATAGTAGGAAAATATACCAAGGGGAATATACCAATTTCAGCACCTCAATCCATTCATCCCAGGGATAAGCACATGAGACCCAAAAAAGATCCTCGTTGTTTCACGTCCATAAAATAAAAGCTTCCGACTATGAAAACAAAAATGAAAATTTGTAATCACTGCAACCAATAAGTTCAAACAGATAATTATAATTTCATAAACATTTAATGAATAAATAAATTAAAAGTACCCTAAGTAGTACCGGTAATAGACCTGCAATATTCAACCAAAAATGTTATTGGTAACTTGAGATTAAAAATATCATCTTCTAATGATTAAAAATATCATCCGCCAATGAGATGGAAAATGAATGACAGAAAGTTCACAAATTCAATCTTCAGTTCTGAGTTCACATAGGCCAACAGTTTCCGCCGACCATCATTATCCATTAATTAATTATTTACTCGTAATAATGACTTGCTTGGTATTGGGCTCACTCAACCTGTACTATGTGGTGCCAATAACTAAAATAAAATTAATTTCACCTAATCTTTGGCTTTTTATATGGAACTTTCATGGAAAGAGAGACCAAAGTAAGATTTTCTAGTTGTTTTACAAACAGGAAATATACATATGAGAAGCTCATATATGTATTATTTTATATACTGACTTCGGTTCTACACAAAAAAAGGAACGCAATAAGTGGTGTTACAACAGCCTATATCTGTTACCTTACCATCTTGCACCCAACAAATTATTTTCATACTTGGTTTCTAGTGTGAACCCCAAAAGATTCCAACTATTTTCCATCTTGAACTGAACCATGAGAATACGACATACACCACCACTATGTACCACCATTGAAGATGGTTTGATCAGAAGTCTTTACCGCTCATCAGATCTGTAGCTGTATAGATGCGCTAGAATATACCCCATTTTACAAAAGATAAGCATCATCAATAATTAAGACAGTGGAAATAAACCATATTTCCCATGTTTTTGCAGTCCATCCTAGTAATAAACCACTACACAACAAAATAAAAACTTGTTAGTCTTCAATTCTTCCACTGTGAAACTTGGTATTATAACAGATTAAATCCTTCAAATATACTATAATAGTTTTAGGAAATCTAGGACATTTAACTGATCATGTTTTTGTTATTTACATCGTATAATTTCTTTCATACAACATGCTTGGATGAAAATATACTAAGATTCAGATCATTCGTCCAGTCTGACTGCCATTTGGTAGACATGCATATGAATATTGTTTTAATCAAGTTGCTTACCTCATAGCATACTACTCAATTGTCAGAGGTGTAATTCTATCATGGGTTACATTTCATTCGCCCTTTATACAACCATAATTGCTCCAATTCGCTTTCCCTGATGCTAATATTCTGATAACATTTCTCCACTTATGAGAATAAGGCTGTGCACAATATGTAAAAATAAAAAATCTCAATCAATACTCAATAAAATCAAAAACTAAACTGAACTCCAACCAAAAAGGAGATTGAATTTGATTAAATCACCATGTTCAATAAACACCATGTGTACGTGACTTGGTGTAGGAAGAGATGAATTTGGTATGTACTTTTGACCCTCTGGAATTTCTCCTAACCTGCAATTCTTAGCAGTCAACAACCCACAACAAAAAATCATATATCATTTACAGCCATCCATCAAAGACAAATTTAGATAGGGGTGTTGATAGCTCTTAAAGGCACAACCTAATTTCAAAATTGAATTAAGCAACCCCAAATTGAAAACCCAAATTTCAAACTCAAAATTAAAAGTATATTAGCTACAAAACTGCAAAAGGGTTGTGGAGGCTGAACAAAAATTAATTAGGGTTTACAATCTTAGAAACCCATAATGGAAGCTTAATTGAATCAAGAAAAATAAAAACCTACATGCAACTTTCCTTGTAGAATGAAACTCAAAAATAAAAACCCTACAGAGAGACGTAATAATTGATATGAAGAATAGAGAGAAGAAGAAAATAAAATTAGATTGCAATTTTTTTTCTTATGCTGAGCTTTAAACCCTAAAAAGAAAACTTATAAACCTATTACCTGCAATAGATAAAAAATGTTAGTTGATCAAAATAATTGAATACATCACTGATGTATTCAAACAGATACAAATATGATACGTGAATGTAAATCAACGAAGAAAAGAAGAGAGGTGAATAGATTAGGATGAGACAGAAGTGTAGATTATGGATAAGAAGGTGGAGACGGAGTTGTTTTAGGGTTTCAAATTGATCTTTTCTGGTTTCACAAGAAAAAAACTTTTCCTCTTTTTATTTTTGTTTGCTGGGAGACTGTTTTTTTGTTTGTTTTCCATTTCGTTTTTTTCAACCGAAAGAGTTATTTGGTGTTACATTCATATAATTTGAGGAAAAGTGAAATGGAGAATTTTCAAGGGGGCGGTGACGCTCACCGAAGGGTGGGTATTCTCACCGCGCGACGTGGAGCCTTATATGACTTAGGGGTTTAAAAGAGTAGATTATGAAGAAAGTGTAAGAAAGGATCATTCCCATAAAGAGGTCAAGATTTGTTAAAAAGCAGAAGTCTAACAACCACACCTAATACTTCGTTTAGGCAATCTGTATGGACTAAATCCAATATATTTCCAAGAGAATCAACTAGATAACCATACTCAATCAAGGAAAATACATACTAGAGTTATATCTTTGTTTCTCAATGTAATCATCAAATCAAACAGATGAAAATCCGCGAGCCTAATTATTATGAGAAGCAACTTGAACGGTACCAAAGACCAATGTTCGAGTGTCAATCAATTTATATCAACAACCAAAGGTTGAATTATCTAATTGATTGAACTACGCACAACCTGTGATATTTCAATCATATATAAAATATAATGCGGAAAAAAAATAACACAGACACCAAAATTTTTGTTAACGGAAAAACCAAAAATGCAGAAAACCCCCGGGACCTAGTCCAGATTTGAACACCACACTGTATTAAGCCGCTACAGACTCTAGCATACTACAAGTTAACTTCAGACTGGAATGTAGTTGAGCCCTAGCCAATCTCACACTGATTAAGGTACAATCGTGTTCCTTACGCCTCTGAATCCCAGCAGGACTATATTCACTTGATTCTCATAGATTATCTCACCCACAACTAAGAGTTGCTACGACCCAAAGTCGAAGACTTGATAAACAAATCTGTCTCACACAGAAAAGTTAATTGAATAGATAAAGAAATACCTACGAGTTTTGTTCCGTCTTTTGATAAATCAAGGTGAACAAGAACCAATAGATACACCAGACTTATATTCCTGAAGAACATACTACTAATATCAACTACCTCAGAATAACTTAACTGTATGGTAGCGGAACAAGATATTGTGGAATCACAAAGAATGAGACGAAGAGCTTGTGATTAATTTTTATCTTACCTATCGGAGATTAAATCTCGAGCAAATCTTAGAGAAGATAATACTCAATATGATAGAACAAAGTAAAATCAGAACACACAACTACATAGAAAATAGTTGGGTATGGCTTTAGAATCCCAATGAAGTCTTTTAGTCGTTAACCTATAATGGTTTTAGAAAAACCTAGGTTCAAGGAAAATCGACTCTAGTCGCAACTAGTATCACACATGAGGTGTGGGGATTAGGTTTCCCAGTTGCTAGAGTTCTTCCTTATATAGTCTTCAAATCAGGGTTTCCAATCGATGTTACCTTGGTAACAAAGCATTCAATATTCACCGTTAGATGAAAACCTGATTAGATTCAAGCTAATATCTTTCAACCGTTATATTGAACTTAGCTTGTTACACACAAATGAAATGTTTCCTTATTTAGATATGGGTAACCATACCTAAACGTGTACACTTAGTTGGATCAACAATAGTTAATCAAAGTTAGCCATATGAACACTTTCATATCAACCTTGTTCATCTTAATCACAGCTAGTTCAAATGACTCAAATGAAACTAGTTATAGAGTTGTTCAATTGTTTATATTCTTATAGAAGTACACAAGACACAACTGAATTAAAATCAGTTTTGATTCACTCGAATAGTTAACTGAAGTTAGCCATATGAACACTTTCATTCAACCTTGTTCATATGAACACCTTCAGTAAACCTTGTTTATATTTTGAACGTGTACACCTAGTTGGCTCAACAATAGTTAACTGAAGTTATCCATATGAACATTTTCATATCAACCTTGTTCATCCTAATCACAACTAGTTCAAATGACTCAAATGAAACTAGTTAGAGAGTTGTTCAATTGTTTATATTCTCATAGAAGTATACAAGATACAATTGAAGAAAAATTGATTTTGATTCACTCGAATCATTTCATGAACATTATAGCCACGGTTTTCAAAAGATTTCATTCCTTACTATATAAATGTATTAGTTCATGAACAAACCGATTTTAGAACATAACCTACTTAAGTATGCAAACGGGTACGCATACCTAAGTAGCCGGACTGAGTTTGGTTACGGAAGTACGCGTACGGGTATGCATACCACTTACACTTCCAAACTCCAGCAGAAATTCACGGGACTTGGACTTCCTCCAGTACGCGTACGGGTACTCATACTTAGTTCCGGACTTTCAACAACCAACCAGTACGCGTACGGGTATGCATACCATGATTCCCGGTTTTGGACTTTACACAAATGTGATTACACACTATGTTTATATCCAATCATGGTTACATGTTCTAAACCCTCATTTACATCATTAAAATATTCTTGGAAGATGACAATAGCTGTCTCACATAAACTATTGGCTTCAAAGCAATTTTCAAGTGATCGAATGATCAATGCGAAACATTCTGAGTCTACATCAAATGACTGTCTCACACAAATCATGTAAGATGTTACAAGACGATTTTCACATGATCGTATTTTGACTTTCGTCAAGAATAAAAGATGAACTTGGTTAAAGCAAAATCTTACCAACACATATTTCGAGAAATAGATAAGCGAGATAAACTCGGCTCGAAATAGAAAATGTGTATAATTGAAGTCTATATAACAATACGACTTTTTGTCTCAAATAGGTTATAAAGTAGATAGACTTTTGAGTGATAGATGAGTTCAAGTCTCCACATACCTTTTGTCGATGAAGTTCCACAAGTTCCCTTGAGTAGTTCTACGTCTTCATTCGATGAACGCCGTGAAGTCTAAAGCTCAACTGCACTTACTATCCTAATTCGAGACTTAGCTATAAGTAGACTAGAAATCAAGACTTATAGTTTTGGTAACTAAACTTGACAAACAAGCTTGAGATAGAAATGCTTATGAGTTCGACGGAGCACTGCTCTAACAGGAATCTCATATGAGAGTTAGAGATTGGCACAAAAGAAGGTTTAATCATTAAAATAGAGTTTTCCTTTTCCAAGGATTTGCACTGTTCCTGGGCTAGAAGAAGTAAAGCAACCAATTTCTCTTTTTCAACATGAATGTTGTTCAGATATGATGAATGAGTCTTGATCAAACGTTTTTCTCTAACTGAATCTTCTTTAACAATATCTTCAAGAACACCAATCTTTTCAAGATGTAGAGTAGTTTCTTGAACAGGGTTTTCAATATTGCTAGAGAAGGATTCAACTATACTGTAGAGTTCCTGTTCTGATAAAGAGACTTCTCAAGTTCATCAATGAGCTGAGCATGTTTTTCTTCAAGGAACTTTATTTTAGAATCTTGGAAATCAATAATCTCAGCAGATTTTTTTAAAGTTCTGGTGAGTTTTATTTCAGCTTCTGACAAAGTGTCAAATATCACATCAGAGGGAATGTTATTAGTATCTGATAAAAAAAAATTCTACCTCGTGATTCGGAATAATCTTCTAAGGATTTATCCTTTGAGGTAAGCCCAAGATATTTAGCATAACCAAAAACTTTGGAAGGAATTTTTGTATGCGTAAGAATGAGACAATCTTCTGTCCACAGATTCAGATTACTACAAACATAGACTTATGAGGTCTTAAACGTGTTTGCCTTCTCTGATACCAATTGAAAAAGCGGGGGTCTAACAACCCCACCTAATATATTTTTTTCAGCAATATGTATGGACTAACTCCAATATATTCCAAATAGAATCAACTAGACAGTCAGACTCAATCAAGGAAAATATATCCAAGAGTTATATCTTTGTTTCTCAATGTAATCAGCAAACCAAATAGGTAAAAATCCGTGAGCCTGATTATTATGATGAGAAGTAACTTTAATGGTACCAAATACCAATGTTCAAGTGTCAATCAATTTAACGCACAACCTGTGATATTTCAATTATATAGAAAACATAACACGGAAAATAAATAACACAGGCACCAGAAATTTGGTTAACGAGGAAATTGCAAATGCAAAAAAACCTTGGGACCTAGTCCAGATTTGAACACCACACTGCATTAATTCGTTACAGACTCTAGCATAATACAACTTAACTTCGGACTGGAATGTAGTTGAGCCCTAACCAACCTCACACTGATTAAGGTATAATCACATTCCTTAATTATGCCTATGAATCCCAGTAGGACTTTACGCACTTGATTCCCTTAGATGATATCATCCACAACTAAGAGTTGCTACGACCCAAAGTCTAAGACTTGATAAACAAATCTGTCTCACACAGAAAAGTGTATTGAATAGATAAATATGTATCCCACAATAATACCTACGAGTTTTGTTAGGTCTCTTGATAAATCAAAATGAACAAGAACCAATAGATACACCAGACTTATATTCTTGAAGAACAACCTAGTAATATCAATTACCTCACAATAACTTAAACGTATGGTAGAGGAACAAGATATTGTGAAATCATAAAGAATGATACTAAGAGCTTTGTGATTACTTTTTATCTTACCTATCAGAGATTAATCTCGAGCAAATCTTAGAGACGATAGTACTTAATAAGATAGAACAAAGTAAGGTCAGAACACGCAACTACAGAGAAAATTATTGGGTCTGGCTTCAGAATCGCAATGAAGTCTTTAAGTCGTTAACCTGTAATGGTTTTAGAAAAACCTAAGTTAATGGAAAATCGACTCTAGTCGCAACTAGTATCACACATGGGGTTTGGGGATTAGGTTTCCCAGTTTTTAGAGTTCTCCCTTATATAGTCTTCAAATCAAGGTTTGCAATAAATGTTACCTTGGTAACAAAGCATTCAATATTCCTCGTTAGATGAAAACTTGATTAGATTCAGGCTAATATCTTTCAACCGTAAGATTAAACTTATCTTGTTACACACAAATGAAATATACCTTAATTTAGATATGGGTAACCGTACCTAAACGTGTACATTTAGTTGGATCAACAATAGTTAACCGAAGTTAGCCATATGAGCACTTTGATATCAACCTTGTTCATCTTAATCACAACTATTTCAAATGACTCAAATGAAACTAGTTATAGAGTTGTTCAATTGTTTATATTCTCAAAGAAGTATACAAGACTCAATTAAAGAAAAATCGGTTTTGATTCACTTGAATCGATTCATGAACATTATAGCTACGGTTTGCAAAGATTACATTCCTTATTATATTAATGCATTTGTTCATGAGTATGTAAACATAATTAACGGGTTTTATAAATTAACCCACTCAAGTATGCAAACGGGTACTGTTTGTAGGTGAAAATGGTTTCTGCTGATTTCGGTAATGGCAGGAGAGAAAGTGAGAAACAATTTAAAACCTAAAAAATGTACTGCAAGGGAGTACTTTAGATTCGAAAGATCAATCTGTACAAGTATGGCCTAAACCAAGAAATGGTCGTTCCTGACTTGCTTCGGTCACAAAGTGGAGGAGAAAGGTTGGTTTAAGGAGGGAAGCGAAGAGAGTGTTGAGACCAGAATAATTCTGGAAGAGTAGTAATTGACTTGTAAGAGAAGGTGAAAGCTTTGAGAGATCTAACAAGAGTTGCCTTTCTGAGTGTGGTATTTTACCTGACCAAAAACTTGTGTCTCTGGTGGAAATAGGTAAGCCTATTTATACAAGTCTTAAAAAAAACGTATTCTGGCCTCATAATAAAAGAAAACGGATGGTTTGAATGGGAAGAGGTGGTAACGCCTGGTATTGATGTAATTTGATGGAATTGATGTTCCATAATGAAAGAGCGTTTCACCGTTGCTTCTTATATTTACTAACCGTCTTATTCTTATTACACTATCTTGAAACGGGCATTTGTGTATGCCTCACGCTATGGACCACCAAACCAATACCCTAACGAGCATCCCCCAGTTTGTGATGATGTCTCGAATGTTTTTGGAAAACATATAGCATGTTTTTGTGGCTTGTCAAGTCAAGATCGAGAAACTTGCTAGCCTGGTGACCTTCGACGGTCGAGATTTTTCATCTTGAGAGGAGGGGAAACCGTTGATCGTTGAACGCCTTCGTTTTGGTAGTCGCGTAGTGAGGGCCAACATGGTGGAGAGGCTAGGTTGGCATGCCGTTGGCATGGCATGGTTTAGCGTTGACAAACATAGGTTTTCGGGCCAAAGGTTACCATGTGTCGTCTGGTAACCTTGAATGGCTAAGATTTTCTCCTGGGATTGAAGGGAAACCGTTGATTGTTGCACGCCTTCGTTTTGGTGGCCGCATAGGGAAGGCCAATAGGATGGCGCGTCTAGGGTGTGTTTAGGCTTGGCATGTGTTCCAAGGGTTTTCCATGGGCGTATGGCGTGGCTAGGGCCAAGTGATGAGTGCCAAATATTGCATATTCATACACCTTTTCATTGGCACTTAACTCATCTTTCGCGCTTCAAAGTCATATATTATCCCAAATTCTGCATTTTTTACCATTTTCAAGAATAACTATTTGTATTAATTAATTTTGTGTTTTTAAGTACTAAATAAAGCTTGGAAGAATTGAGAAGACAAAAGAGAAGAAAGTTGGAAGCGTTGCAACCCGCTCGCGCATCAGTGGCAACCTGTTTACAAATTCATGGGATTAAACAACCCATGATCCAAAACCCAAGACCCAAATCCATTTCCACCTCACCCCCATTGGATTCTTTCCAAAACATCCACCTCACCCCCATTCTTTCCCTCAAGCACTCCCAATTTGTTTCTCTCCATCACTCCCAACCAAATATATTCCATCAATTAAGAAAACATGTTTTGTTGAGTGGATGAGTGCCAAAATTCGGATCCAAGTGCTTGAGGGAATTTTGTGTATAAATAGAGAGGGTTGTTGTGTTGAAAAACCATCCAAGAATAGCTTGTTCATGTTAGTTTATCAAATTTAAGTTTTGTTGTAATGTTCTTCATGTTCTAGTTTCATTTACTAGGGTTTAGATGAAGCCCTAATCTCATTGGTATGTATTCATATCTTGTATCTTGTTCTTGAAAGTTTAGAATTGTTTAAAGATATAATTTAATCCAAGTTTTTCAACATCTTGCTCTCACAATGTATGCCATGAATCCATTGTAGTTAGAATATCTCTATGTTGATTATGCTACAACTCATGCTTAACCAAATATTGATCTTTAGATTAGTTGTGCTTAATTAGACAATTAATGCTTTGGAGAAATACTTTAGTTGTGATTAAATTATCCATTGGAGAAACACCTTAGTTATACGGTAGACTTGAATCTACTATAAGGACAAGAATAATATTACAAGTTGAATGCATATCATAGGTTATTGGTGGATTTGAATACCCTAGTATCCATATTATCATTGTTTACATATCTTGTTATTTGCATCTTTTACTTTTATTATCTCAGTCACTTGAAAATCATATCGTCGTATCGACAAAATCAAACCCCTTTTGGTTACTCTCTGAATCAGGATTTAGAATCAACTTCTACACTCTCCAAGTCTCTGTGGTTCGACATGTGCTTGCCCTGTGTTGCTTGTCGACACTGTGCACTTGTAGTATACACAATAGTAGGTATCTTTCCGAGCCTACCAAGTTTTTGGCGCCGTTGCCGGGGACTCGGTAGTGGTGTAGTTCATTTTTCATCTCCTGTCACTATTCATTTTTCATCTCCTGGAACTCATATCACTGTTCACATATCACTGTAGCAGTCAATTTTACACTTATTTTTGTTTTTTTGTTTTTTTTAAATTTTTGCTTTTGCTTTAAAACTTTGAAACCCTAACTACCTCTTTTGAGCTCAACATGTGCCGGAGTAGCTGTTGTAAAGGCGAAGGAAAGGAAGCGAAAGAAGTTTTTATTTTAAATTAAAAAAAAAAAAAAAAGAAGAGAGTTTATTTTATTGTATTAGGATTCCTCTACTCTTGTAATTTTCTTTTTCTTTTGCACTTTATTTTGGACTTGGACATTCTATTTTTATTTTTTATTTTTAAACCCTACGGAAGGGTATTATTAAATATCAACTGTTTGCAGAGAAGGACGGTGATTACAATATCACCTCGGCCCCTCGGGTTCGTTCATGACATAGGAGTCGTGGCCCGAGTCGACAACAACGGTTCATCCCCCGCCTGGAACGGGAGGTAAGTTTGTCGAAACACTCGCGAATCCCTTGTTAGCGAGTTACTGTATTCCTTCGTTTGCATATATGTTGAGGAATTGAATACGGCTGCTTTATTTTCCTAGTAAAGGGCAAGGACTGGCCATACAAGATAAGGGTTCGGATTTCATCACCGTTCTCTTCTTGCCCGCCTTAGGAAAACGATACATACGCGAACCTAAGCTTTAAAATTTTGAATAGAACAAGACCTATAAGGTAACGATCTTAGTAGGAAAGTCATTTGAAAAATATTGGTTACTCTTTAAGCATACTTCGAAGTTCATGACGGTTTCTGTAAATTGAATGCGTGACTGCGCCGCCTTGTAATACGGTGAGGCCTTGGGTATCAAAGCTCTAGCATCTTCCCTCGCCTCTATTCAATTTACTTAAACTTGGATTGATTCCAGAGGGGTTTGCTCAGATTGTAACGAATTCCCTTTCGAAGGATTAGAAGCTGGTCTAGAAAACAATCTAAGTGGAGCCATCATGCTTTTTGTTTGCTAGAAATCAGTAGGTTTACTTGTGGTGGAGTCATCCTTGTTTGTGATTGCATAGAACTTGCCTTCTAGGTGAATGGTTAACATGCTTGATGTGCTAGCTAGGCTATGATTGTGTCTTTTAGAGACCATACACGCCGACTAGTTAGAATCAGTCAAGAAGAGTTAATTGAAATACATAGTTCTGAGGCAGATAGTCCAAACCCATCCGAAACAATGGGAGAACCAAGAACCCGATCCGTAGTCTAAAGGACTACATGTACCCAACGAGGACAACCCAGTCCTCGTGCATTGTCTTACCAGCTATTGATGGACAATTTGAGCTAAAGGCAAGTATCCTCAATATGTTGCCTAAATTTAAAGGGGTTGAAGCTGAAAATCCCTACCACCATGTGAGAGAGTTCGAGGAAATTTGTGGGACTCTTCGGATCAACCAAATGACGGATGAGCACCTCAAAATGAAACTTTTTCCTTTTTCTTTGATAGACAAAGACAAGACTTGGATGTGTGCTCAACAGCCACAGTCATTTCATACATGGGATGCTCTTACGAAAGAGTTCTTCAAAAAGTTCTTCCCAAACCATAAGACTACGACAATTCGTCAAAGTCTGAATAGTTTTGTGCAATTAGAGGAGGAAACTTTGGCAAAATATTTGGAGAGATTTAATGAATTATTGCTCCAATGTCCTCACCATGGTTTTGAAAAATGGAGACTTGTGCAAATTTTGTATGAAGGCTTAGATGTCAAGAACCGAACTACAGTTGAGACCATGTGCAATGGTCAATTTATTGAAAAACTGTTGATGAGTCTTGGGATTTCTTAATCGAAGTCGCTGAAAAGACTCAGCAGTGGGAATCCCCCCGTGAACCAAATAGGATTACCCTTGCATCCAATGTTCATAGAATTGACTCTGACTTCGAAGGAAGTGCAAAGATGGCATCCTTGGCCAGGAGAATAGAAAAGCTAGAACTAGAAAAGAATGGAAAAACTAATATCCCTACTCTCCGTAGTCAAATTGAAATGGCCACTTGTGCCGCATGCCATAGTTCAGACCATCTAGTGGACACTTGTCCAGACCTCCATGCATTTCAAGAGTCTAAAACCGAGCAAGCCAATGCTTTGTACAATAGGCAAGAGAACAACCCATATTCTCAGACCTACAACCCAGGGTGGAGAAATCACCCTAACTTTTCATGGTCTAAAGGGCCTGTACAAGGGGGAACATCAAATAATAACCAAGGATACCCTTATCCTAGAAACCCCCAAGTGCAACCGCATGTGCAGTACCCTACGGAGAAAAAGCCTAGCTTCGAAGAAAATTTCAGTATGTTGTCACAAAATCTGGTACAACTCCAAAAGACCACAGACCAACGTTTTACAAGTCTAGAACTTAAAATGGGTCAAATTTGTGAAGCATTGAATGAAAGAGACAAAGGAAAACTCCCTAGTCAGCCCCAACAAAATCAAAAAAAATGTATATCAGGCAGAAAATTCAACTCGAAATGAGGCCTCACATAATCAAGTAAATGTTGTCACCACTCTTCGTAGTGGTAAAGTTGTTGAAAACAATGTAGGTGTACCACAGTCGAGTGAGTCTACATCAGACTCACCAGTGCATAAAATCCCACATAAAACACCTATTGTTGAAGACAAATCTGAGCAACATAAGAATTCCCATAATTCTAATGTCTCTGCACCATCTCATGTACCTGTTGCTCCATTCCCACAAAGATTGGTGCAGCAAAAAGAGAGTATACAAGACAACGAGATTTTGGAAATGTTCAAACGAGTTAACATCAACATCCCATTTCTTGATGCAATCAAGCAAGTCCCTCGCTTATGCTAAATTCCTTAAGGATCTGTGCACACAAAAGCGAAAGCTTCATGTGCATAAGCGTTGCTTTTCTCTCGAGCAAGTGAGTGCAATCATTCAAAGCAACACACCTCCTAAGTTTAAAGACCCAGGTAGTCCAACTATCACATGCAAAATAGGTGACCAAACGGTTAAGAAGGCGTTGCTAGACTTAGGGGAAAGTGTGAATTTACTACCATATTCAGTATATGTGCAGTTAGGTCTTGGAGAGTTGAAGGCAACACCTATAACTCTGCAATTGGCGGACAGATCCGTCAAAGTACCACGTGGTGTGGTAGAAGATGTTTTGATTAAGGTTGATAAGTTTTATTTTCCGTGGACTTCATCGTCTTAGATACTCAACTTTGTGCAAAACCCCGACAGTCACATTCTGTCATTTTGGGACGTCCCTTCTTAGCAACGTCCAATGCAATCATTAACTTCCGTAATGGAGTGTTGAAGTTGTCATTTGGTAATATGATTTGTGGAGTTGAATGTTTTCAATACTATCCAACAACATTTAGATCTTGATGATGATAATGATGTGCATGAAATCAACATGATTGAAAGTTTGATTCAGGATTCGTTGTCTAGTAGCATGTCTGTTGACCCTTTGGATGCTTGTTTGAATAATTTTGACTTGGATTTGTTTGATGATGAATACATAAGTGAAGTGAATACTTTGCTTGAATCCACACCACTTATGGACATGACTAAGTGGAAAGCTAGAGTGGAACCACTTCCACTCTTGGAATCCAAGTCTGTTCCCTCTCTTGTTGAGCCACCAAAGCTCGAACTGAAACCATTGCCTGATACTCTTAAATATGCATTTTTGGTACCTTCTAATACTTTGCATGTAATCATTTCATCTGCCTTAGATACAGAATAGGAAATTAAACTTTTAGAAGTACTTAAGGAGCATAAAGAAGCCTTAGGATGGACCATCTCGGACCTTAAAGGCATAAGTCCCACTGATTGCATGCATCATATAAACCTTGAGGACAATGCTAAACCATCTAGGGAGATGCAAAGGCGTCTCAATCCTAACATGAAAGAGGTTGTTAAGAGTGAGATTATAAAGCTTCTTGATGCGGGTATCATCTACCCAATCTCAGATAGCAAATGGGTTAGCCCCATTCAGGTTGTGCCGAAAAAGTCAGGAGTTACTGTAGTTCAAAACGATAAAGATGAGTTAATCACTACTCGAGTAACCACAGGGTGGCGAGTTTGCATTGATTATAGGAAGTTGAATGCAGTTACAAAGAAAGATCACTTCCCTCTTCCATTCATAGATCAAATGCTTGAACGATTGTCTGGGCGTAGATTCTATTATTTCTTGGATGGTTTTTCTGGTTACAACCAGATTCATATTTCACCCGAAGATCAGGAAAAGACTACATTTACATGTCCATTTGGAACATTTGCTTATCGCCGTATGCCCTTTGGGTTGTGCAACGCACCAGCTACATTTCAGCGTTGTATGATGAGCATTTTT
This sequence comes from Papaver bracteatum, assembly GCA_023529315.1. Classification (NCBI taxonomy): domain Eukaryota; kingdom Viridiplantae; phylum Streptophyta; class Magnoliopsida; order Ranunculales; family Papaveraceae; genus Papaver; species Papaver bracteatum. The sequence goes on from JAJJWX010004500.1 coordinate 918,903, forward strand.
TTCTGATATGATAGATAACTTCCTTGAGATCTTTATGGATGATTTCTCTGTGTTTGGATCATCTTTTGATGAATGTTTGAACCATCTCACTCGCGTGTTGATTAGATGTAAGGAAAAAGATTTGGTGTTGAATTGGGAGAAATGTCATTTTATGGTGAACTCGGGCATAGTTCTAGGACACATCATCTCTGGAAAAGGCATTGAAGTAGACAAAGCCAAAGTCGACCTCATTCAAAACTTGCCGCAACCTCGCTCTGTGAGGGAGGTTAAATCATTTTTAGGCCATGCTGGTTTTTACCGTAGATTCATTAAAGATTTCAAGTAAGATCTCAAGACCATTTGTGTAATCTACTCAAGTAAAGATGTTGCATTTGTGTTTGATGATACTTGTGTGCATGCTTGGGAGGAGCTCAAAACTCTTCTAACTTCAGCCCCTATAGTCCGACCTCCAGATTGGAAATTGCCATTTGAAATCATGTGTGACGGTCGATTTTTTGTTGGAGCTGTCTTAGGTCAATGAGTCGACAAACACCCCTATGTGATCTACTATGCTAGTAAGACACCTGAATGAGGCTCAAATGAACTATTCAACAACCGAAAAAGAGCTGCTAGCTGTTGTGTTCGCATTAGATAAGTTTAGATCTTATTTGATAGGATCTAAAATCATCATTTATCTTGACCATGCCGCATTAAGATATCTTTTATCTAAAAAAGATGCCAAGGCTCGTCTAATTCGATGGATACTCTTGTTACAAGAGTTCCACCTCGAAATTCGAGATAAAAAGGGTCGAGAATGTTGTTGCTGATCACTTATCTAGATTGAATGTCGAGTCTATCGATGAATCGAGAGATTATTAGAGAATCTTTCCCAGGATGAACAAGCGATGCTAGTTTCGAAATGCCATGGTTTGCCGACATCGTGAACTACCTTGCTACGGGTAGGATGCCACTTCATTGGTCTAAACAAGACCGGTCTAAGTTCTTGGCCGAAGTGAAACATTTCCTATGGGATGACCCGTATCTGTTCAAATACTGCCCTGACCAAATCATTAGGAAATGTGTCCCCAACTCTGAACAAAGGGATGTCATCTCTTTTTGTCATGATCAAGCATGTGGAGGCCACTTTAGTGCAAAGAAATATGCTGCAAAGATCTTGCAGAGTGGTTTTTACTGGCCAACATTGTTTAAGGATAGCCATGAATTATGTATTTCTTGTGACCGGTGCCAGAAATTGGGAAGTATATCAAAACGAAACATGATGCCCTTACAACCCATTTTGATTGTTGAGCTATTTGATGTATGGGGCATTGATTTCATGGGTCCATTTCCTAGCTCTGAAGGAAAGTTGTACATTCTTGTTGTTGTTGACTATGTTTCTAAGTGGGTAGAAGCAATTGCAACCAAAACTAATGACCACAAGGTGGTACTTTCGTTCTTAAAGGAAAACATATTTTCTCGATTTGGCACCCCTAGAGCTATAATCAGTGACGGTGGTTCACATTTCTGCAATAGGCCTTTTGAGTCCTTAGTCCGTAAGTATGGCATAACTCATAAAGTTGCAACCCCATATCATCCACAGACCAGTGGCCAGGTAGAGGTTTCAAATAGGGAGATTAAGCACATTCTAGAAAAGACGGTTAACCCGTCTAGAAAAGATTGGTCTTTAAGATTGAATGATGCTTTATGGGCCTATAGAACTGCATACAAGACCCCCATTGGTATGTCCCCTTACAGACTTGTGTACGGTAAAGCTTGTCATCTCCCTGTAGAGTTAGAACATCGTGCATATTGGGCTGTAAAGAAACTGAACTTTGATCTAGATAAAGTTGCACCCAAAGGAAGCTTCAACTCAATGAGTTGGAAGAGTTAAGAAATGATGCATATGATAATGCAAAAATGTACAAACAAAGAATGAAGGTGTTCCATGACAAACGCATTTTGCGCAAGTCATTCACTCCAGGCCAGAAAGTTCTATTGTATAACTCACGACTGCACCTTTTTCCAGGAAAATTACGTTCTAAATGGACAGGCCCGTTCGTGGTGCGAACAATTTTCCACCATGGGGCTGTAGAACTAGAAGATGTAACAACCAAGAATGTCTTCAAGGTCAATGGGCAGAGATTGAAGCCGTTCCTTGAACCAATCCCACCTGAGATTGAAACAACTCATCTTGCTGATCCAATCTATGTGGACTAAAAAGTTCACCCCCGTACATACCACAAGATATCTTCCTTGCTGGTTGCTTTGGACATACTCTACTGTCTCTGGTTTGGCATCTGGTAATCTCTTTCCTTTGAATCTGTTTTGTTCTCATAGTTTGTTGTGGTTTCTGTTATCTTTTGAAACATTGAGGACAATGTTAGATTTAGGTTTGGGGGAGTATTTGCATATGGCGTTTTGTAGTCTTTTGCATCTTTTATGATCATCTGTGGAGCGGGTCTTTTGTAGGATCCTTTGTAGTCTTTTTCATCTTTTATGACCAGCTGTGGAGCGGGTCTTTTGTAGGATCCTTTGTAGTCTTTTGCATTTTTTTATGACCAGCTGTGGAGCGGGTCTTTTGTAGGATCTTTTGTAGTCTTTTGCATTTTTTTGTAGTTTGTTTTCTATGACCATCTGTGTAGCGGGTCTTGCAGTCTTTTGTTTCTATGACCAGCTGTGTAGCGGGTCTTCTGTTGTCTTCTAAGACCAGTTTGTGTAGCGGGTCTCTAAAAAAAAAATTGGTTACAAATTTTCATGGTTCTACGAAATTCTGAAGTTCATCATCTACAGTTGAAGACCGAAGACGAAGACATTTCTATGGATGCTCTGAAATTGGAGAAGGTTTTGTGGGTACATCTTTGGTAGGCCCTCACGAGACTACAACTCGTCCACTAGGGACACCTAGGGGTTTAAAGGCTTAGTGCATACGCTAAATGCATTCGAGAGACCAAATGACAGTGGTATAGTTAGGATTTTCGGATTTTGTTTCACTTGAGGACAAGTAAAATTCAGGTTTGGGGGTATTTGATGAGTGCCAAATATTGCATATTCATACACCTTTTCATTGGCACTTAACTCATCTTTCGCGCTTCAAAGTCATATATTATCCCAAATTTCGCATTTTTACCATTTTCAAGAATAAATATTTGTATTAATTAATTTTGTGTTTTTAAGTACTAAATAAAGCTTGGAAGAATTGAGAAGACAAAAGAGAAGAAAGTTGGAAGCGTTGCAACCCGCTCGCGCATCAGTGGCAACTTGTTTACAAATTCATGTGATTAAACAACCCATGATCCAAAACCCATGATCCAAAACCCAAGATCCATTTCCACCTCACCCCCATTGGATTCTTTCCAAAACATCCACCTCACCCCCATTGGATTCTTTCCAAAACATCCACCTCACCCCCATTCTCTCACTCAATCACTCCCAATTTGTTTCCCACAACCAAATATATTCCATCAATTAAGAAAACATGTTTTGTTGAGTGGATGAGTGCCAAAATTCGGATCCAAGTGCTTGAGGGAATTTTGTGTATAAATAGAGAGGGTTGTTGTGTTGAAAAACCATCCAAGAATAGCTTGTTCATGTTAGTTTATCAAATTTAAGTTTTGTTGTAATGTTCTTCATGTTCTAGTTTCATTTACTAGGGTTTAGATGAAGCCCTAATCTCATTGGTATGTATTCATATCTTGTATCTTGTTCTTGAAAGTTTAGAATTGTTTAAAGATATAATTTAATCCAAGTTTTTCAACATCTTGCTCTCACAATGTATGCCATGTATCCATTGTAGTTAGAATATCTCTATGTTGATTATGCTACAACTCATGCTTAACCAAATATTGATCTTTAGATTAGTTGTGCTTAATTAGACAATTAATGCTTTGGAGAAATACTTTAGTTGTGATTAAATTATCCATTGGAGAAACACCTTAGTTATACGGTAGACTTGAATCTACTATAAGGACAAGAATAATATTACAAGTTGAATGCATATCATAGGTTATTGGTGGATTTGAATACCCTAGTATCCATATTATCATTGTTTACATATCTTGTTATTTGCATCTTTTACTTTTATTATCTCAGTCACTTGAAAATCATATCGTCGTATCGACAAAATCAAACCCCTTTTGGTTACTCTATGAATCGGGATTTAGAATCAACTTCTACACTCTCCAAGTCTCTGTGGTTCGACCTGTGCTTGCCCTGTGTTGCTTGTCGACACTGTGCACTTGCAGTATACACAATAGTAGGTATCTTTCCGAGCCTACCACCAAGGCAAGGGCGTTTGGCTTGGCATGATGTTCCTAGCATGGCTAGGGCCAAGGCAAAGTGTGTTTGTCATGGTGTGGATAGCTTGGATAGGTTTGGTTTGGCTTGGAATGTGGGGCCAAGGGTTTTCCATGGGTGCATGGCATGGCTAGGGAGTTTGGCTTGGCATGGTGTGACTAGCATAGCTAGGGCCAAGGCAACGTGCGTTTGGCATGACGCGGCTAGCTTGGGCTAGGTGCGGTTTTGGTTTGGCATGTGGGCCAAGGGGTTTCCATAGGCGCATGACGTGACTAGATTGGTCTAGGTATGGTTTTGTATTGGCATGTAGGGCCAAGGGTTTTCCATAGACGCATGGCGTGACTAGCTTGGGCTAGGTGCGGTTTTGTCTTGGCATGTGGGACCAAGGGTTTGCCATGGGCGTATGGCGTGGCTAGGGCCAAGGCAAGGGCGTTTGGCTTGGCATGACGTGACTAGCATGGCTAGGGACAAGGCAAAGTGTGTTTGTCATGGCGCGTCTAGCTTGGATAGGTTTGGCCTGGCTTGGAATATGGGGCCAAGGGTTTTCCATGGGCGTATGGCGTGGCTAGGGCCAAGGCAAGGGAGTTTGGCTTGGCATGACGTGACTAGCATGGATAGGGCCAAGGAAAAGTGTGTTTGGGATGGCGTGGCTAGCTTGGCTAGGTTTGGTTTGGCTTGGCATGTAGGGCCAAGGGTTTTCCATAGGCGCATGGCGTGACTAGCTTGGGATAAGTGCGGTTTTGGCTTGGCATGTGGGGCCAAGGGTTTTCCATAGGCGCATGGCATGACTAGCTTGGGCAGGTGCGGTTTTAGCTTGGCATGTGGGGCCAAGGGTTTGCCATAGGCGCAAGGCGTGACTAGCTTTGGCTAGGTGCGCGACCAAGCTAGGGTTTTGGGGCAAAGGTCGTTTGGTAACCTTAGACGACCAGGATTTGCTCCTGAGATTGAAGGGCAATCGTTGATTATTGCACGCCTTCGTTTTGATAGTCGCGTAGTGAAGGCCAGTATGGTGGCGCGGCATGGGGCCATATGGCGAGGTGCGTTTGGCATGGCGCGGTAGGTGTGGCTGGCATGATTTTCCATTGGCACGGAGGTGCGGATAGCATGGTTGGCATGCTTTGGCGCGGTTGGTGTGGCTGACATGATTTTCCATTGGCACAGAGGTGCGGCTAGCATGGTTGGCATGCTTTGGCGCGGTCGGTGTGGCTAACATGATTTTCCATTGGCACAGAGGTGCGGCTAGCATGGTTGGCATGCTTCGGCGCGGTTGGTGTGGCTGGCATGATTTTCCATTGGAACAGAGGTGAGGCTAGCATGGTTGGCATGCTTTGGCACGGTCGGTGTGGCTGGCATGATTTGCCATTGGCACAGAGGCGCGGCTAGCATGGTTGGCATGCTTTTTCACGGTCGGTGTGGATGGCATGATTTTCCACTGGCACAGAGGTGCGGCTAGAATGGTTGGCATGCTTTGGCGCAGTCGGTGTGGATGGCATGATTTTCCATTGGCACAGAGGTGCGGCTAGCTTGGTTGGCATGCTTTGGTGCGGTCGGTGTGGCTGACATGATTTTCCATTGGCACAGAGGTTCGGCTAGCATGGATGGCATGCTTTGGCGCGGTCGGTGTGGCTGGCATGATTTTCCATTGACACAAAGGTGCGGCTAGCATGGTTGGCTTGCTTTGGCGCGGTCGGTGTGGCTGGCATGATTTGCCATTGGCACACATGGGAATTTGGGTTTGGCTTGTCGTAACCCTAATTTGAAAAAGATACCTCGGTAATTATTTTAGAGACACGTTAATGGTTTCAGTAAATGTGCCTAGTAAATACTTGTTACTGTAAATGTTGTGACATCATTATCTGCTAGGGTTTAGTGTTTACGATTTTAACCATAAACTAAAAACCACCATCAACATTAAGTCCCATGCTTAGCTCGGAACATGTGCCTTGTTGCGAGGTAAGCATATGATGGTGATAGACAAGGACGGAATTGAGATGTAAATCATTGCAAAGATGGTCAGGAGAATCCGACTAACCTTTTTGAGTGGTAAAGAGAGCTTTGGCTTCTCGTGTTGGCGGCCCTACGTGATTTGTAATGGGAATGCAGATCGTGGAGTGGTGAGATAAAAGTTACCGGCTTGGTCTGGTCATATATCTGCAAGGAAAAGGGGGCACGGTCTTGGAAGGAAACGCAAGTGGACGGTAGGGTCGCGACAGTGGAGCAGGCGGCTTGGCCTGGTGCATCCATGGTTGGGCGCGGCTGGGTGAGGCGTGCACGTACGACTAGGCATGGTGGGGCCACGGCAGTGGGGTGAATGGCTTGGCAGGGGGCCACGACAATGGCATGGTGGAACGTGCAAGGACGTCTAGGCGTGGTGGGGCCACGGCAATAGAGCAAATGGCTTGGCAGGGAGGCCGCGACAATGGCATGAGCGGTCTTGGGCATGTAAATTGGTCTTTGCGGGACCAGTTTCCTCTTTTCCCTTCTTGGCTCAAGATAGGAAATCCTTTCTTTGTTCAAACTCCCACGTACCATGTATATATAAAAGAAGGGCCGGCTTCTCTTTTGTTTCACGCCTATTTATTCCTCCTAGCCGTGTGACAACAATAAAGCAGAGCGGACGAGCAAATCCCAGGTATGCCTTCCAACACTTCTCTTTAACTCTTTTTTTTTGCTGGTGTAAACCCTAATTGTAGGCGTACCTTTTCATGACCTTGTAGAAATATTGGCGTGAATATTAGGTATTTTTTTCCCTAGCTTGTCGTAACACTTAGGCATGAATACCATGGTAATGTTGACCGCCCCTACTCACTGTGCAAGGTAGGCACATGATAGTAATTGCCATGTCTTCTCACGAAAACCTAAATTCTTTGGGTTTGATCCTTGTTTTGGCGTGGCCGTGTGTATGGTTACCCTGGCGGGTCACTCCTCCTCGGTTGGACAAGAATTCTATGCCGTAGGGTACGGCCTTGAAACAAACTGGCTTGCGTCTTTGGTGAAAATAATTTTCGTGCGCTTTCTGTAATAATTTCTCTTCGCATTATTCCATTGTAGTTGTTTGAGAAAATCTTCATTATGATGTCACTTGAGGAGAGTTCTGCTGTACCAAAAGATGTTTGCAATCCCAAACCAAACGTAGATGATGAATTCTTCACCACATCGGCCACGGTTAGGAGGAACCATCCCAACTATGTGTCTATTCTTCTAACCAGCTCGGAAAGTGAGGGAGAAGGCCGGTCGGTTCGGCCAGGAAACATAGTAAGGTTTTGCCTTCAGAGGAGAGAATATCATGCTTCTCCCATTGACTTTAAAATCTCTGTGATTCCATTGCGTCCCTTCGAGAAATGGATGCGGTTCATGATGAGCCAGGAGCATATAAGAACCAACTTAAACAATGCGCAGATCGTTGATACTGTTGCGGCTTCCGCAGTGCTTCAGATTAGGAAAAATATTCAAGGCTTGGTTGCTTTTGTTTCCAGATGGTATCCGGACACCCACACGGCCGTATGTAGATGGGGTGAAATGACCATTTCCTTGGAGAGTGTGGCTGTATTGCTGAACCTTCCCGTATTTGGAAACCTTTATGTTAAGTTATCCGCTGATGAAGAAGAAATGCATGCCGCTCTAGTTGCGAAATCAAAAGGGTTCATTCGGAAAGAAAATGAGACGAAGTGCTTCTATGACTGGTGGGTGTGCCTGTGGTTTCCTGACACGTTAGAGTCGAACCAGAAGAACAGTACGCTTCATATTGCAGCGTTCTTGGCTCTTTGGCTATCCATAGATATTTTTGATGACGGATCGGGCAAGAAAGAGATAAGACATGGACTTATCAAGTTTTCCATAAAATTGGCAAAAGGTGTCATTCTCCCCCCTCGGTGGTTTGTTTCTTGGTTCTCTGTATGCACATTTGGACCAGCTGGTTTCGGACATGCGCGCCTCGAACGGTCATATGAAAGTGGATTCGTATGTTCATGCCGCCTTTCTCCAGGCATGGTTGTGGGAGAATTTCGAGAAGTATGCCTCGAAACCGTTGGCCCCGAAACCATTCGCTATACTTCCTGAGTCTTGGGGTGGCTCCAGAATACTGCGTTGGTCGAACAGGCGCCGAAAACCTGGTCCGAAACTGATCAGGTTCCTTGACAACTCGTATGTGGTTAATTTTCGTCCATGGGCTCCGGTGCATGCGTCCATAACTCAGATTAGTACCTTTGCTATTGTTCCAAACATGTCTTTGCTTTCTGATGGAGGGAATCTGGGCTTCGGTGAGATTGTATTCATGCGAAGTTACACGTCTGGCTATATACCATCTTTCTTTCGAGGATCGTGTCAGGCAGTCTCTTATAATATTGAGCGAGAAGCTCTGCGTATGGGTTTCGACCAAGGGGTCCCTCTCGTTTGTCAGCTGGCAGCTCCAGAGGATCCATTATCATACGTTCTTGATGCTAGTGTTCTTGCGCCGGGCAGAAGCCTCCCTTTCTTGCTTTTGGAACGAAATCCGTCGACTACCTCCAAGTATAACGCATTCTGGCAGAGTGAATTCCTCGTCATCTAGGAATTTATGAAAGCCGTAGTGGAGAACACTCGTGGTAGGCCTTCCGTCGATATTTTAGAAAAACATCCGTTGTTAAGGGATACTTCTTTAACTAAAAGGAAACTTGTTGGTCTGGACGTGGGTAGTCCCCAAGTGAAGGAGCGAAGGTATAAGAATCGTGCTGGTGGTCTTCAATCAGGTCCGGAGGCTCTCCCGACTTTTAGCTCTTCCAATATGCGAGTACGTATAATTTTCTTCCTGACTTAGTCGAATTACATATGTCTCTGTCTCATTCTTGAGTGTTTGTACTTGTGCCTTGCCCAGGGTCTTAGAAGTGTGAACGCCTTTGCTAAACTTGCATGTAGTCAGAAAATAGCACCTCTTGAGATAGAAGGTAGCGACGCTGAGCCTACCCATGACGGAGGGGAATCCGAGAAGGATGAAAGCTCAGAGTCCAGAGATGGCGGGAGTAGTTCTTTCGATAACAATGATGAATCTTCTTCTAGTCAGTCTGAAACCGAATCGGTGAGTCCCCTCCATGTTTTTCTTCTTTCCCCCCTTTTTTTTTGTAGTAAAACTAAATTTTGATTTTTAGGAGGAAACCATTCCTAGGGATGATCTTGAAGTGGAAGACCACCAGAGCAAAGACGTAACCGTACTTCCCACTGCGGAAACTGTGCCAGCTAGCGATTTGGATATGGAGATTCATCGTCCCGAGGGCACTTCCGTGACTCAGGTGGAGGAGAGCACTTCTGGGGGTAAAATTGTAGTTAGGGATCTCCTGCCAGTTGATGATTCAGTTGCAGGTGCCACCTTCAATCCTCCGTATCCGGCCCCTTTCCCAAGTCATGTGTTGATTGGTGGATTTAGCGTGCCAGCTAAACATGCGATATTATACACTAAGATTTGGGAAAGCTACGGTCACATTGCCACGACTAAGAAGATCACTAGTCGACATGCGTTGGTTAAGCGTGTGGAGGAAGCCTTGTCTTCAATTGATGAGATGTGCAACATGACTGGTCATACATTTTCTGAGGATATAATTTTGAGCTGGAAGTTTCATCGCGATATGTGCATAGTGTTCGAGTTCAATGCTCCTTGGTTCGTTAATGGCTTCTCTGAGGTTGAAAAGTTGCTGGTCGAAACAGTCGAAGGTCCTTCCTCAGACATGGTGAAGAAGCAGGAAGCGGAATTCAAAAAATTATGCCGGCAACTGAAATTGAAAAGGGCGGATCTCCAGAGCACAAAGGAGTCCTTTTCCAAGAGGATAAAGCCGTTGTTGGAAAACTTTCCTTGAATATATATCTGTCTTTTGGACCTCTTATCATTAGGTTTTTTTTCCGAAAGGCAAATGAGATGCCTGGTTTTTGGTTTTTGACTTTCTGATTTTGTCGGGTTAATAGATAAATGCTACCTTGACGATTTTGGATTATATTTTTTTTTTTGAATGAAGTGTTTAGAATTGAATTGTCTTTGGCTAAAAATGAAAGTGACGCAGACATCCCAGGAAAACCATGGAACCGTGTGTTGGTAGATGACATAGGATGAAACATGACTATAGGTTTTATCAGAATTTGAAAAAGAAAACCACGTATTTTTGTCTAGATAAGACTTACTTGGTTTCTCAGGTCTTCCTATGAGAATACACTTTCCAGGTGTAGGACCAAGTTTTTTTTTTCCCGAGAAACATGGTCATGGGAAGTCCCCAGTCTTCCGAGTCGTTGATGAGTTATCTGATAACTGCGCCGTTAATCCCTGTACGGATTATTTTTATTCTAGCCTCTGAGAAGTCCCCAGTCATCCCTTGTCGTGTCATGATTGATAATCTGAGAAGTCCCCGGTCATCCCTTGTCGTGTCATGACTGATAATCGAGTCGTCGAGTAACTGAGTCGGAGTGGATCGCCTTCCTCTACCATCTTGACGTCTGGGTCGAAGAATGAGATAACTGGTTGAAAATTGAAATTGTAACCGAAAGATCGAACCTCCCACTGTGGTCGCCAATTGTTTGTAGATGAAAATGGTTTCTGCTGATTTCGGTAATTGCAGGTGTGAAAGTGAGAAACAATTTAAAACCTAAACAATGTACTGCAAGGGAGTACTTTAGATTCGAGAGATTAATCTGTACAAGTCCGGCCTAAATCAAGAAATGGTCGTTCCAGACTTGCTTCAGTCACAAAGTGGAGGAGAAGGGTTGGTTTAGGGAGGGAAGCGAAGAGAGTGTTGAGACTAGAATAATTTTGTAAGAGTAGCACTTTACTTGTATCAGAAGGTGAAAGCTTTGAGAAAGCTAACAAGAGTTTCCTTTCTGAGTGTGGCATTTTTCCCTGACCAAAAACTTGTGTCTCTGGTGCAAATAGGTAAGCCTATTTATACAAGTCTAAAAAGAAACGTACTCTAGCCTCATAAGAAAAAAAACGGATGAGTTAAATGGGAAGAGGTGGTAACGCCTGATATTGATGTAATTTGATGGAATTGATGTTCCATAATGAAAGAGCGTTTCACCGTTGCTTCTTACATTTACTAACCGTCTTATTCTTATTACACTATCTTGAAACGGGCATTTGTGTATACCGCACGCTATAGACCACCAAACCAATACCCTAATGAGCATCCTCCAGTTTGTGTTGATGTCTCGAATGTTTTTGGAAAACATGTAGCATATTGTTATGGCTTGGAAAGTCAAGCTCGGGAAACTAGCTAGCCTGGTGACCTTCGACGGTCGAGATTTTGCATCTTGAGAGGAGGGGAAACCGTTGATCATTGCATGCCTTCGTTTTGGTAGCCGCGTAGTGAGGGCCAACGTGGTGGAGAGGCTAGGTTGGCATGCTGTTGGCATGGCATGGTTTGGCGTGGCCAAACATAGGTTTTCAGGCCAAAGGTTACCATGTGTAGTCTGGTAACCTTGGATGGCTAGGATTTTCTCCTGGGATTGAAGGGAAACCGTTGATTGTTGCACGCCTTCGTTTTGGTGGCCGCGTAGGGAAGGCCAACAGGGTAGCGCGGATAGGGTGTGTTTAGGCTTGGCATGTGTGCCAAGGGTTTTCCATGGGCATATGTAGTGGCTCGGGCCAAGGCAAGGTCGTTTGGCTTAGCATGATGTGACTAGCATAGCTTGGGCCAAGGAAAAGTGTGTTTGGCATGGCGCGACTAGCTTGGCTAGGTTTGGTTTGGCTTGGCATGTGGGGCCAAGAGTTTGCCATGGGCGCATGGCGTGGCTAGGGCCAAGGCAAGGGTGTTTGGCTTGGCATGGTGTGACTAGCATAGCTAGGGCCAAGGCAGAGTGCGTTTGGCATGGCGCGGCTAGATTGGGCTAGGCGCGGTTTTGGCTTGGCATGTGGGGCCACGGGGTTTCCATAGGCGCATGGCGTGACTAGCTTGGGCTGGGTGCGGTTTTGGATTTGCATGTGGGGCCAAGGGTTTGCCATAGGCGCATGGCGTGACTAGCTTGGGCTAGGTGCGGTTTTGGCTTGGCATGTGGGGCCAAGGGTTTTCCATGGGCGTAAGGCGTGGCTAGGGCCAAGGAAATGGCGTTTGGCTTGGCATGACGTGACTAGCATGGTTAGGGCCAAGGAAAAATGCGTTTGGCATAGCGCGGCTAGCTTGGCTAGGTTTGGTTTGGCTTGGCATATGGGGACAAGGGTTTGCCTTGGGCGTATGGCATGGCTAGGGCCAAGACAAGGGCGTTTGGCTTGGCATGATGTGACTAGCATGGCTAGGGCCAAGGCAAAGTGCGTTTGGCATGGCGCGGCTAACTTGGCTAGGTTTGGTTTGGCTTGGCATTTGGGGCCAAGGGTTTGCCATAGGCGCATGGCGTGACTAGCTTGGGCTAGGTGCGGTTTTGGCTTGACATGTGGGGCCAAGGGTTTTCCGTAGGCGCACAGCGTGACTAGCTTGGGCTAGGTGCGGTTTTGGCTTCACATGTGGGGCCAAGGGTTTGCCATAGGCGTATTGCGTGACTAGGTTGGGCTAGGTGTGCGACCAACCTAGGGTTTTGGGTCAAAGGTCGTTTGGTAACCTTAGACGGCCGAGATTTTATCCTGGGATTGAAGGGAAATCGTTGATTGTTGAACGCCTTCGTTTTGATAGCCGCATAGTGAAGTCCAGTATGGTGGCGCGGCATGGGGCCATGGCGAGGTGTGTTTGGCATGGTGCGGTAGGTTTGGATGGCATGATTTTCCATTGGCTCAGAAGTGCTGCTAGCATGGTTGGCATGCTTTGGCACGGTCGGTTTGGCTGGCATGATTTGCCATTATCTTAGAGGTGCGGCTAGCATGGTTGGAATGCTTCGACGCGGTTGGTGTGTCCGGCATGATTTTCCATTGGCATAGAGGTGCGGCTAGCATGGTTGACACGCTTCGGCGCGGTCGGTGTGGCTGTCATGGTTTTCCATTGGCACAGAGGTGCGGCTAGCATGGTTGGCATGCTTTGGCGCGGTCGGTGTAGCTGGCATGATTTTCCATTGGCACAGAGGCGCGGCTAGCATGGTTGGCATGCTTTAGCGCGGTCGGTGTGGATGGCATGATTTGCCATTGGCACAGAGGCGCGGCTAGCATGGTTGGCATGCTTTTGCGCGGTCGGTTTGGATGGCATGATTTTCCATTGGCACAGAGGCGCGGCTATCATGGTTGGCATGCTTTGGCACGGTCGGTGTGGCTGGCGTGATTTTCCAATGGCATAGAGGTACGGATAGCATGGTTGGCATGCTCTGGTGCGGTCGGTGTGGCTGGCATGATTTTCCATTGGCACAGAGGTGCGGCTAGCATGGTTGGCATGCTTTGGCGCGGTCGGTGTGGCTGACATGATTTTCCATTGGCACACGTGGGAATTAGGGTTTGGCTTGTCGTAACCATAATTTGAGAAAGATAACCCGATAATTATTTTAGAGACACATTAAAGGTTTCAGTAAATGTGCCTAGTAAATGCTTGTTACTTTAAATGTTGTGACATCATTGTCTGCTAGGGTTTAGTGTTTTACGATTTTAACCCTAAACTAAAAACCACCATCAACAGGTACGCATACTTAAGTTCACGGACTTGGTCTTGTTCGCCAGAATGCAAACTTTTACGCATACTGTCGTTCATGACCGAACTCAGTTGAAATCAATACGCATACTATAGTTCCCGGATTTCAACTGTTGAATCAGTACGCATACGGGTATGCATACTAAATTCCCGGACTTGGAATACACTTGCAACAGTTAGCATACAAGTACGAATACTTTGCTATATCCAATCAATGGTAAATTTTTCTAAACTCCGATTTTATCATTCAAACATTATTAGAAGACGAGAATAGTTATCTCACACAAACTATTAGCTTCAAAGCAATTTTCAAGTGATCAATACGAAACATTCTGAGTCTACATCAAATGATTGTCACACATAAATCATATAAGATACCAAGATATTATCACATGATCATCTTTTGGATTTCGCCAAGAATAAAAGATGAACTTGGTTAAAGCGCTTACCAACACATATTTTGAAAAATATGTAAGCGAGTTAAACTCAGCTCGAAATATCAAATGTGTAGAAAGCAAAGTCTATATAGCCATATGACTTTTGTATCAACAGGAATATATCACTACAAGCTCTAACCATATTTATTTTACTTGCAATCAGGAATTTATCACTTTTGTGTATAATAAACCATACTCTAGCTATAAATATGAATGTAAGTTCAACCAATTTACAACTTGACAAAACAAACACTAAATCATGTTGCAATACGTCAATCATGCAACAATATTTCAAGTGAATCATGAACGATGAAATAAAACTAATTCATTAAACCAAAAATCATGTTTTGTGAAATTATAGGAATTTTTTTTACCAATAAAATAAGAACCTAAAATAAACTAGCTACACATGTTATTGGAAATCATTAAAAAAAAAAATCATGTGAAAAACTATGTGCTTCTCCCTAGGGGAAAGGTGGCTAGCTGTTTAAAGAAAAATAAAACTCTTCTCTTTTACATGTTTCTCCCAAAAGGATACTTTCCTTAATCTTCTTGAACTCCTAAAATTAGGTCATGTCTTCAAAATCCATCTCCAAGGAGTCCACCAAGCCCGTGTATGAAAAAAACCCATGTGAAAGTCTTTGTCCAAAACTGGTTGTCAAATTGATGATGTAATCGCCAGAATCTGGCCTGCATATTCCTTTCGGTCATCATAGATGTTGTCAATGGCCATCTGAAGTCAAACTAACGGTTGTCAGCTAAGTATAACGGTCGTTGACGGTCTCGGTTATATTTAATGGTACACTAACGATACCATTATTTATGAGTTAGTGACTTGGATGGGTGAGTCAACTCGCTGTACTCCAATTCCGGCCGAGTTTCCTCTGTTTCTGATCAATTCTAGGCCAAATTCAGGAAAATCAAATGTTCTTCCCTATATATTTTTCATACACTCAATTTTTTTTTTTGATTACCCTAGGATAGTGGTCTCTAGACTACATCCAAACTCCTTAATTTGGAGTGGATTTTGACAATTACAGGGTTCGAACCCTTACCTCCGCCGTGGGAGGGAGTATACCAACCATCAGACCACTTGATGGTTGGCTCATAAACTCAACCTTATTGAATTCAAGCCTTAATTTATTCAATATAAAGGGAAATCAAATAGGCTAATCTGTTAGAGGAATATTGGTATCAAAAATCTCCGTTGAGGTTCAAGAAACTTTTAGGCTGTAAATGACCTCATATAAGGGAATCAATTGTGTAGAGCCTTGCGAGGTTCAAGAGACGTAAGAATCACTGTTGATACGTGAAAAATATTACCCCTTAGCCAGGATAGTGTGCCCCCAAAAGGGAGGCAAACCCAACATGAAACATTGGGACTATAGCCCAAGTCCACTAAGAAAGTATCCATAAGATGGAAAGGACAAGGGAGGAGTTAATAGGAAAGAAGGAGGTTGTATTAGAGAAGTAATGACATTAATAGTAATTAAGGAGGTTTAGGAAATTTGGCATGATATCATAAAAACAGTGACTTTTGAAAAGTCTATATAAAGAGGCATATAGTACAATAGAAGGGGCTCTCTTTCTATCTCTCTCTTTCCTCTTGAGAATTGGGTGTATTGTGGCTATGACTTTTAGAACCAAGATTAAATTCACCCCTCAACATTTGGCGACCACGGTGGGAGGCTCGTTTCTAGCCCAACCGCCCCATTCCCATAACATACATCACTTTATTTTGTTACAACGTCTTTTATTTCCCAGTCAGTACACCCCACTCATGCGCTCATACTTTTAATGTACACCTTCCTCGGTGTCTCTTCCCACCACGCCATTACCCTCATCAGCGCCTTCCCATACCTCTCACCTCCGCGGCTTTACATCTGCATTTCACCTTAGCCGCGTTTCATCTCACCTTCCTGAAGAAACTCCCCGCGCCCTTCAAGACCAGCGCTACTTTACTCTTCTCCGACTACACATAACTTCACCAGCCGCGATCACCAACTAGATTCAGACATGGAATCAGTTATCACCAATGAACAAGGAATAATGTCGAATGGATTAACTCAACGCAATAAAGATAAGTTTCTCTCCAGATCCGTGTCTATTCATGGCTATGTATTATACAGATCGAAAGAAGAAGAAAAACCTAAAAACTTTGATCTATGATTTCACTCGTTTTCCAATCAAATTCAGCTTTGTGTTTATCTCGACTTGGTCTTCGTCGTAATATTTGATAGAAATTCACCTAATCAAAAATCAAGATTCTGGTTATTTATTTTTAGGGCTTGCAATTGGAAACCAAATTTCTGATTTGTTGTCGCTGCACCTTGACCTTTATTACCCGTTTTATCGTTTTGAATTTCATTTACTGTCAATTTTATATTTACAGTTACATCTGTGTTTAATCAATGTTGATAGCTTTAATCAAAAATTGCTCCAGACCTAATGTGTATAAGGTAATTAATATTTAAACTGCATTATCTAAGCAAGGAAAGTTGATTCCCTGTTTCCAGAACCAATTTCGAAGGTCTCTTGAACCTCAACTATTAATGAAGAAGCTTGTCGAATGTTTGACTACTTAGTGTTAGAGAACTACTCGGTCGAACTCGCATGTGTTGCTATTTCAAGCATGTTTGTCAATGTTAGTGATCAAAACTATAAAGTCTTGATTTTTAGTCTATTATAGCTAAGGTCTCGGACTAGGATAAAAAGTGTAGTTGAGCTCAAGAACTCCATGGCGATCATCATACAAGACGAAGGACTACTCAAGGAACCAGTGGATCTTCATCGACTAAAAGGTATATGGAGACTTGAACTTATATATCACTCAAAAGTCTATCTATTCTATCTCCTATCTTGAGACAAAAGTCGTATTACTATATAGACTAAGATTATACCACATGAGGTATTTAGAGCTGAGTATATCTCGCTTATCTATTTCTCGAAATATGTATTAGTAAAGCTTTCACTTTATCCAAGTTCATCTTTACCTAGTGACGAAAGTCATGTTATGGTTTCAATCACTTTGAAAATCGCTTTGATGAAAAATAGTTTGTGAATAACAACTGTATAATTCCCTCTGAGAATGTTTTAATAATTGAAATTAGAGTTTAGACAATATAACCATTGGAGGATACAAGCATTGTTGTGGAAACACATATATGTAAAAGTCCTTATTTCTTGAACCAAAGTTTGCGAACTTTGTTGATCAAGTGAAACCGGAGAAGTACGTGAGCTTCAGTCCGCGAACTGGCGAAGTTCTAAAACCCGAGAATTTCTGCTGGAGTTTGTGAACTCCATCCGGGAACTTAAGTCCGCGAACCCAGTCCGCGAACTTGAGTAGGTTATGTCTAAAAACGATGTTCGTAAACTTATCTTAATAAACTAAGGAATGCTATTGCAAACCGTGGCTTTATAGTTCATGAATCGATTCGAGTGAATCACATCGTTTTTGCTTCGATTGTGTCTTGTGTAGTACATGATACTTCTTTGCAATTGAACAACTCTCTAACTAGTTCATTTGAGTCATTTGGACTAGTTATGGTGAAGATGAATATGGTTGATATGAAAGTTATCATATGGCTAACCATTTGGTAACTATTGTTGAACCAACTAATGTACAAGTTTGGGTACGGTTTTCACAAGCCTACAAACGTGCATTTCATGTGTTTGTAACAAGCTATGTTTTCGATCTAACAGTTGATAAATATTAGCTTGAATCTAATCAGGTTTCCATTTAATGGTGAATATTGAATGCTTTGTTACTAAGCTAACATTGATTGCAAACCCTGATTTGTGAGACTATACAAGGGAGAACTCTAGCAACTGGGAATCCTAATACCCACACATTCGTGTGATACTAGTTTGTTAAGCTAGAGTCGATTCTCCTTCAACCTTTGGTTTTCTTCTTCTAAAACCAGGTTAACGACTTAAAGACTTCATTGGGATTGTGAAGCCAGACCGATACTACTTTTCTTGTAGTTGTGTGATCTGATCTTGATGTTTCTATCGTACGAGTACAATTGTAATAATTGTCTTAAGATTTCTATCTCCGATAGGCAAGATATAAAAGTAGTCACAAACTCTTCGTCTCATCGTTTGTGATTCCACAATATCTTTTTTTGCTGCGTCTAATAAGACTATTGTGAGGTGATTGATAAAGCTGAGATGTTCTTCGGGAATATAAGTCTGGTTTTATCAATTGGTTCCTGTTCACCTTGATTTATCAAAAGACGGAACAAAAACTTGTAGGTATATTCGTGGGAGACGAATTTATATATTACTGTAGACTTTTATGTGTGATATAGATTTGTTTATTAAAGTCTTCGACTTTAGGTCGTAGCAACTCTTGGTTGTGGGTGAGATCAGCTAAGGGAATCAAGTGCGTAGTATCCTGCTGGGATCAGAGGCGTAGGAGCATAACTGTACCTTGGATCAATGTGAGATTGATTGGGGTTCAACTACAGTCCATACCGAAGTTAGCTTGGAGTAGGCTAGTGTCTGTAGCGGCTTAATACATTATATGTTTAATCTGGACTAGGTCCCGGGGTTTTTCTGCATTTGCGGTTTTCTCGTTAACAAAATTCTGGTGTCTGTGTTATTTCTTTTCCGTATTATATTTTGTTATATAATTGAAATAATACAGGTTGTGCGTTATTCAATCAATTAGAATATCCGACCTTTTGGTTGTTGATTTAAATTGATTGACACTTGGATATTGGTCTTTGGTACCATCCAAGTTATCTCTCTTTGATAAAGACTCTCAGATTTCTATTTGCTTGAGTAAAGATCAAACTGATAGATTGAGATAATAACTCCTTGAGATATTCTTATCTAGATTGAGTCTGACTGTCTAGTTGATTCTCTAGAAAGTAACTCGGAATTTGTCCATACAGATTGTTAATCGAAATATTGGGTATAGTTGTTAGACCCACGCTTTTTCACTTAGTACTGCACCACTTGCCGCGTGGTACTCAGTCAACAACCCTCTTTTAACCCAAGAAGAGTATTATGGAAGCTAATTTTCAACACACCTCGATACAAGTACCACAGAGACAATATAGTTCAAAGCGCCTTTATCATCAATCTTCTTGCAAGCGTGAAGTGTGCCTGTCAGTTGTTGATGCATTGCTGTATTTGTAAAGTCACGCAGAAGTCTGAGACGTAAGCCTAAAGATCAGCAAGGACAGCGAACGATCACACAATTGCTACTTACGCAGGTTTCGGCCATAACTATGATGTCATCGGGAAGCTACGATGACTGCTACTATAACTAGACATCTGCTACTTACTGCAAAGGCTCTAGGATTAGTAAATCTCAGAAACTACAAGGCCGGCGTATACTAACAACGCGGTTCTAGCTGTGGTGTCATCCAGAAGCGGCTACCACAACTCGGCTCTAAGAACTGTCGACCTCTCTTTGAACCCAATGATAAAGAGCTAGAGTTAGCAGACATCACGGCGATTCATTCTTTAATCTCATCAGTACCACTTGACTGTACTTGCGTAGCTCCACAGCTTCGTTCTTTGATCACCTGATATCAATGCATATCTCGCTTTACACCATCGCCTAGTTTCCCTGTACATTCGCTAATCTTGTTGATTGTTGACTGCAGTAACTCAAGGCGATCCATTGTTGTTAGCTCCTGCCAAGTCACTTACCTGCGTCAAGGAACACTTATAGAACATGTCACTATTGCAGAATTGACGAGCATGTACACACCTGCTGGGAAGCTCGACTATGTCATCGCTTCTCGGTACCAATTTCTTCTCAGTTACTAGTGATACACGAGCAAGCGACGGTATATGAAGTAGCTGTTACTTATCAACAAACAAAAAAGAATATAGAAAGACTTGTTCAGTGAGTACCCAAACAAATCCAAGACGACGAATACAGCCATGCTAGCTGCCATGAAGTGGAACTAGCAGCACCAGTTTGAGAAGACATAGGCCAGCACCAACGTGACCCATTTTAAGACGACGACTCGACTTCCAAACGATGTACCCTCCAAGCTTGCAGTGATTGTTTGTGATGCCAATTATGAGAGCAGCTTCACCGATATACACGAAGAGGGGAAAACGGTTGTGAAAGCAAACCGCCGACAATAGGGAACATCATCAACATTGCAGCTCTACGAGACAGACTGAGTATTACTTTTCTTACACATTCATAGTCCATGTCGTGGAGCAAAGGCTTGAGGCAAATGATCATCCATGGCTTCTCTAGACGGAACAGTCCCAAAGCGTCTATTGCGCGTTATTGCTTTGAAGCTACATCCCTCAAGCCACCTGCTTTATCTCACAAAAAGTTAAGTATCTTCTTATTTACATTAATGGCATATTCAAATGGTAATTTGCATATGATCTGTGGGCAGGAGCCGATTATTTGAATGTTGCCTTGCTTGACTAATTATTCCCCATGTTGCAATTTGAATGGTAATTTGCATATGGAGTTATAACCTTCAATTAATTTAGTAGACTGTCTATACAACTGAAACTTGCTTGCTTCCTGCTTCTTATTAAACGCATCTTAAGTTGGATATGATCTCATTGTGCAGAAAGAACACGTATACTGATTAAGAAAAAGAAAAAGAAAAAGAAAAAGAAAAAGATAGATGATATATATATATATAAAGCATCAGATCTCTCATTGTTTTGCTTTGGCGTGTTATGTTGTTCCAACTTGAGTAAAACTTATGAGATAATTAGTCGAATATTGATATCTGCAATTTATGAAATATGCATTCACAACCTAGCCGCATGTGTAGGTCGGCACTTCATTAATTTTACAAAGCATCAGCATTATCTTGCATGGAATCTCATGATCGGCTATACAACAAAAATTCTATTAAAGTGCTCCGGGCGCCATGCTAGCAAGGGTCCATAGAGGCCGCTTGAACAAATATGAATTTACAAAAGGCTACGGGAATGCCAAAGGTGCTCGGCCGGCTAAAAAATCTACAAAAGGCTACGGGAATGCCAAAGGCACCCGGTCGGCTGACGAATATAGAAAAGGCTACGGGAATGCCAACGGTGCCCGCTCGGCTAACAAATCTACAAAATGCTACGGGAATGCCAAAGGCACCCGGTTGACGAATCTACAAAATGCTACGGGAATGCAAAAGGCACCCGGCCGGCCGAAGAATTTACAAAAGGCTACGGTAATGCCAAAGGCGCCCGGTCCGCTGACGAATATACAAAAGGCTACGGGAATGCCAAAGGCGCCCGGTGGGCTGACGAATATACAAAAGGCTACGAGAATGCCAAAGGCGCCCGGTCGGCTGAGGAATATGCAAAAGGCTACGGGAATGCCAAAGGCACCCGGTCGGCTGAAAAATTTAAAAAAGGCTATGGGAACGCCAAAGGCGCCCTGTCGGTTGACAAATTTACAAAAGGCTACGGGAACGCCAAAGGCGCCCGGTCGGCTGACAAATTTACAAAAGACGACGGGAATGCCAAAGGCGCCTAGTCGACTACGAGAATGCCAAGGGCGCTCGGTCGGCTGACAAATTTATAAAAGGCTACGGGATGCCAAAGGAGACTGGTCGATTGACAAATTTACAAAAGGCTACGGGAATGCCAAAGGCGCCCTGTCGGCTGACAAATTTACAAAAGTCTACGGGAATGCCAAAAGCACCCGGTCGGCTGACAAATTTACAGAAAGCTACGTGAATGCCAAAGGCGCCTGGTCGGCTGACAAATCTACAAAAGGCTACGGGAATGCCAAAGGCGCCCGGATGGCTAACGATTACAAAGAAGCTACGAGAATGCTAAAGGCACCCGGTCGGCAACGATTACACAAGGGAGGAGTAGGCGCATTTAACCACACGCCCTAGTCCATGCTCCGCAAAAAAAAAGGGGGGAATAAGAGCGTTTAACCACACGCCCTAGCCCATCCTCTACAAAAAAGAAGGGGGGAGTAGGCGCGTTTAACCACACACCCTGGCCTATCCTCTACAAAAAAGAAGGGGGAATAGGCGCGTTAACCACACGCCCTAGCCCATACTGTACAAAAACAAAGTGGGAATAGGCACACCCTAGCCCATCCTCTACAAAAAAGAAGGGGGGAATAATTCTTGATTACTAGTGTACTTATAGCTAAGTCTCGGACTAGGATAGAAAGTTTAGTTGAGCTCTAGACTCCACGATGTTCATCATACAAAGACGAAGAACTACTCAAGGAACTGGTGGAACTTCATCGACAAAAAGGTATGTGGATACTTGAACTTATCTATCACTCAAAAGTCTATCTACTCTATCTCCTATCTTGGGACAAAATTCGTATTGCTATATAGACTTCGATCATACACATTTGCTATTTCGAGTCGAGTTTATCTCGCTTATATTTTTCTCGAAATATGTGTTGGTAAGCTTTCGCTTTGGCCGAGTTCATCTTTACTCGTGACGAAAGTCATATATGTTATTGTTTCAATCTCTTGAATATCGCTTTGATGAAAAATAGTGTGTGAATAACCGCTATATATAACATCCTCTAAGAATGTTTCGTTAATTGAAATGAGAGTTTAAAATATATAAACTTGAATGTATATAAACATTGTATGTGAACTCATACTTGTGTAAGTCCAAAATTCTTGAACCAAAGTATGTGTACTTTGTTGTTTAGGATAACCTGTGCTAAGTCCGCGTACCTGTACGCATACTATCGGAAGATCACATCCCGTGAATTTCTGCTGGAGTTTGCAAACTGAAAACAAGCTCAGTCCGGGTACTTAAGTATGCATACCCGTACTTTTACTTAAGTGGGTTATTTTCTAAAAACGGTTTATTCGTGAACTAAGACATTTATAAATTAAGGAATGCATATTTGCAAAACGTGCCTATAATGTTCATGAATCGATTCGAGTGAATCAAAATCATTTTTTTTTCCGATTGCGTCTTGTATGCTTCTATGAGATCTAAGAAATTAAACGACTCTCTAGCTAGTTCAATTGAGTCACTTGAACTAGTTATGGTGAAGATGAATAAAGTTGATATGAAAGTGCTCATATGGCTAACCATTGGTTAACTACTGTTGAACCAACTAGGTGTACACGTTTAATTACGGTTACACAAACCTAAATGAACATGCATTTCATTTGTGTATGACAAGCTAAGTTCGATCTAACGGTTGGAATATATTAGCTTGAATCTAATAAGGTTTTCATCTAATGGTGAATATTGAATGCTTTGTTACCAAGATAACTTAGATTGCAAACCCTGATTTGGAGACTATACAAAGGAGAACTCTAGCAACTGGGAAACCTAATCCCCACACCTCCTGTGTGATACTAGTTGTATAAGCTATAGTCGATTCTCTTTTAACCTTAGGTTTCTATCGATACCTTGTAGGTTAACAACTTGAAGACTTCATTGGGATTATGATGCCATACCCAACTATTTTCTTTGTAGTTGCATGATCTGATCTTGCTGTTTCTATCGTATTTGAGTACAACCATAAGATTGGCTTGAGATTAATTCCTCCTATATGTAAGATAGAAAAGAAGTCACAAGCATCTTCGTCTCATCGTTTGTGATTCGGCAATATCTTGTTTTGCTAGTCGATTAATATTATTGTGAGGTGATTGATAATTCTAGGATGTTCTTTGGGAATATAAATCTGTGTTATCGATTGGTTCCTGTTCACCTTGATTTATCAAAAGACGGAACAAAAATCATAGGTATTTATGTGGGAGATAGATTTATCTATTCTTGTAGACTTTTCTGTGTGATACATATTTGTTTATTAAAGTCTTCGACTTTGGGTCGTAGCAACTCTTAGTTTTGGGTGAGATCAACTAAGGGAATCAAGTACGTAGTATCCTGCTGGGATCAGAGACATAAGGATCGCAATTGTACCTTGGATTAATGTGAGATTTATTGAGGTTCAACTACAGTCCAAACCGAAGTTAGTTTGTAGTAGGATAGTGTCTCTAGCGGCTTAATACAGTGTGTGTTCAATCTGTACTAGGTCACGGGTTTTTTTTGCATTTATGGTTTC
This sequence comes from Papaver bracteatum, assembly GCA_023529315.1. Lineage (NCBI taxonomy): Eukaryota > Viridiplantae > Streptophyta > Magnoliopsida > Ranunculales > Papaveraceae > Papaver > Papaver bracteatum. The sequence goes on from JAJJWX010004500.1 coordinate 943,163, forward strand.
CTCGTTAAGAAAACTTCTGGTGTCTGTGTTATTTCTTTTCCGCATTATATTTTGTTATATATTTGAAATATCACTGGTTTTGCGTTGTATCGACCAAATGGTAAATCCAAGATTTGGTTGTTGATTGAAATTGATTGATCCTTAAACATTGGTCTTTGGTACATTTCAAGGTATTTCTCTTGTATTCAATCATGCTCACAAATTTCTATTTGTTTGAGTAAGGATTGAATCGACGAACTGAAATATAACTCTTTGATATACTTTTTATTAAGATTGAGTCAGACTGTCTAGTTGATTCTCTTAAAAGTATATTGTAGTTAGTCCATACAGATTGCTAAGCGAAATATTGGGTGAGGCTTTTGTACCCCCACTTTTTCAATTGGTATCAGAGAGGGAAAACACGTTTAAAGACCTTATAAGTCTGTGTTTGTAGCGATATGACTCTATGGACAGAAATTCTATCTCCATAAACGCCACTAGTCTTCGATGGCTCAAACTACTTGTGGTGGAAAATTATTGTGCATGTTTTTCTTCAAGCTTGTGATTTTCAAACATGGGTAAGTATTGTTAATGGCTATACTCCTCCGATTGATACAGAAGGAGATGTGTCTATACCTAAGGATATTTGTAGATATAGTCCAGAAGAAATCCTTGCCGCAAAGAAAAATTCTGACGGTTTCAATGCTATCATACATGCCATTAATCCAGACCTTCAGTATCATGTGACTACGTGCACAAAGTCTAAAGAAGCCTGGGATATATTAGAAACCGTATTTGAAGGGAATACCTGTAAAACGGAAGCTAGGCTTCAAAACCTAAATTCTGATTAGGAAGACCTTCGTATGGCGGATGAAGAATCATTAGATGAGTTTAATCACAAAGTGTCTGAAATTGTTAATGCATTCTTTGCATTGGGTAAGACTATTCTTGAAAAGGATATTGTGATGAAGATTCTTAGATCTCTGCCATCCATATACGATTCTAAGAAACATTCCATTGTTGAAGGAAATAACCTTGATACACTTTCCAGAAATACTCTAATTGGAAAGTTAGAAATTACTGATCTTGATCAAAACACAGTCAGGACATCTGCGTTCAACACTGTGACCAACGCAAGTAAATCATCTAACTTGTCTTGGGCTGATGAATGCTGTTCCAATCATGTTAATTTTGATAAATCACTGATAACAGAAAAGATCAAGGATTTTGTGAAAAGAATTAAAAAATGTGATAAATGTCTCTCTTCAGTTAATGTTTCAGATGATTCAATACAAGAAAAATCTCCTCTGAGTGTCAACATATTGGATATGTCTGATATGTGCAATGAACTTTCATCTCTTACTGCAGAAACCTCCACCTACTCATTTTCTGATTCAGATCTCGAGTCTGACATAGAGATTCATGAATTCTTGAATAAAAGTAGAGAGATTCACCAAGAAAATCTTCAACTAAGAGCTTCGTTGAAGAAACTTGAATCATCACTCCAGGTGAAGAATCTTGAGATAGATTGTCTTAATGATGAATACACCAGAACCTTGTCTCTAAAGTAAAAAAGAGATTAATACTCTTAAGAATGACATGCAAAGGTTATCCGGAAGTTTTGACAAAATCTCAGCAATGTTATTCGGTCAGAAATCCTTCGGAAACACAAATGGTTTGGGGTTTAAAAGCAAAAATGTAAATACAAACAACTCTCTTGTTCCAACTAATGCTGGAATAATGAACGTTGGATGTTGTGATAAACAGAAGTCATTTCAACAGAACAAAAAATCTTTATTGATTTGTTCATTTTGTGGAAATGCAAATCATGTTCACCGTATGTGTTGGAGATTTAATAGAAACAACAAAATAATTTCCAAACTTCAGGAGAACATGAAAAGGATGAATCTGGCATTGGATAATCGACAAAACTTACCTAAAAAATCCAGAAATTCTAGGCTCATACGAGGTAAGAAATCTGTTTATACAATAAACCTTGATAAGCCACTATGTGGTGAAAAATGTGAGCTTTCGTATCACTTCCTTGCTGTCTAATACCAGTAACATACGCATCCTCATTTTTAACTTGAGAAAATGAGGTTTGCATCAAGGTGGCTCAAGTTTTGTATCTATTTTTTTCTTTTTCTCTTATTTTTGTTAAAAAAATATTATCTTAATATTTTAGATAATGGATAATAAATCATGAAAGACTTGTTCAAAGTTCTTCTAGGGTTTTGTTGTCCATAAGTGTAGGTACCGAATATCGCAAGGTATTGGTTTACGAATATCGTAACAAGTATAAGAGGAGAGTATCACAAGATAGCGCGATAGTAGAAGAAGCACGGAAGAAGTGTGAAGGATTTGCGAACATGAGATAGATTTGCGAATATAAGTTGCGATATTTCGCAGCTTACATACAGTTGTATAGATTTCCCTATAAATAGTAGTTCAAATGTAAAATTGAAGAGGTTCTTTTAGTGAGTGTTAGAAAATATCTTAGGAAAGAGAATAGAGAAAGTTGTAACTATTCTAGTTCCATTTAGGTACTTCTTTGTAATCAATTGAGAGCATTAATAAGAAAATTGTCATTCATCATCAAGAACTTCTTAAGTTTTATAAATTCTACTGAGGGTGTAGTTGTAGGATATTCTGCAACTACATAATTGGCGATAGAAACAGGGAACTTGAAGATTGTTATAGCAGAAATTTTAAGGAGTTTTGAAAATCTGAAATGGTTAGAAGAAGAAATACATCAGAACCATTGACTACAGTAATAAGAAGTGCAAGACTCGCAGGTGGAGAAGCAAACGTAACAGGAGAACCTAGTAGGAGAAGGAACAATCGAAGAAATCAAACTCAACAAACAGTAGATCATGATCGAGTGAGTATACACACTTGGAGAACTAATACACCAGCAGAAACATACAGAGAACCACAAATTAGAGAAAATGGGAGATTGATGGGAGGAATAATTCGTGAAAGAGAAATGGAGATAGTATAAACATTGATACAAGAAGTTCAAGAAGAACGAAGGTTAGAAGCTGAAGAACATGCCAATCTAACAAGACAGAATCAAGAATTAATAAGGGAAAATGAGATGTTACAAAGGAGGAAATCTCAAAGTATTGTGAGATCAAATGTTAGACCAGAGAGAGAAGAACAAAATTCGCCAATAGTTAATAGTGAAAGTGCTATGCAAGAACAAGCACAGAATCAGGTTGAAAGAAATCGAGAGAATCGCTTCATTTTAGTACCAAATCACGAACAAAACGTGGAGAATTTACGAACAGAGCCATTTCCAAGGGAAAATAATCAGAATGGCGAAGAAAATCAAGAGGAAGAGTGGCAACTCATGGAAGAAATTGAGAGACAACAAGCTATGCATCAAAACAATTACGAGGATGGAGTAAGAAGACGTGAACAGGCTCGCAACAATCAAAATCTTGAGTATGGTAGAATTCAGAGGAGGATTGGAAATCAACGAGAAGAAATAGTAAGGAACGAACCAAATCTTCGAATCAGAGTTCAGGCAAATCAGGAAGAGATAAATCACAGAAGAAGGAGAAATGAAGAAGAAGAAATTCCTGATAATCACATGAGAAGGATGAGGAGAATAGAAATGGAAGAACAATAATTTCAAGATGCTCTGCAACAAAACAATTATGACAATATGGAAATAAGATATTTGCAAAATTGTGCAAATGAAAGCATTAATGAAGAATATGGTAGAATGCGAAGGCTCACAAGAGAAGAGATGCAAGAACGTAAAAGAAGAGAGACTGCGTTGAAGAGGCCAATGGATGAGAATTCTGAGGCAAATGAGCGGATATTTCGAGAATTAGCGGAAATGAGAGGGATGCTAAACAATAGAAGAGGAGGAGATAGAAGGCAATTAGATGAAGCAATAAAAGAAGCTGCGAGGACTCCTTTTACTAGAGAAGTACAATTGGGAGGGATTCCACCAAAATGAAATCTACCTACACTAACCAGTATCTTTGATGGGACTTCATGTGCTATTCAACACATTAAAGCGTATATAAGATGCATGTTACAGTGGGAGAATCACGATGCTGTATTATGCAAGTACTTCACATCAAGCTTAACAGGAGAAGCTCTAAAATGGTTCGAAGGACTTCCCAAGAACACTATTACGTCATTTAATCATCTACAAGCAACTTTCTTATGAGCATATATCACAAATCATTCCTCACGACTTGGTATTGAAGATGTGTTTGGTTTAAAACAAAGAGTTGGTGAAAGTTTGAAACATTTGGTAAGAAGATGGAAAACTATGTGCAATGATATGGCAGGGCATGTGGATGAGAGATACCTAATTTTATCTTTCGTAAATGCGATGTTCGCAACTGAACAACTATATGTTCAAATCTTCAGAAGAAAGAATTCTATTATGATGACAGAGTTTCAAGAATTACAAGAGGAATACATTACATTAGAGGAAAAGCAAAACAATATGGAGTCATATCCTGTGACAAACACCAACAAACAAGATATAGGAGCAAACTTACTTCCTAAAATAATCAATGTTATAGCAGGTACTTCGCAGACATCCTCGCAGATATCAGAAGAGAAGAAAAACAACAATAACCAACCAAAAATAGTAGCAATGGGTAGCAAAGATCAAGAAGAGTATGATAGAGAAAGGAATTTCTATAGCCGAGGAGGAAATAGCCAGATTCCAAGATTAGATCAGCAACAGGAAAATTATGGGGGACAAAGGCAGAATTATTTTGGACAAGGGAATCATAGAAAAAATTATAACAATGGTCAAGGAGGTCAAAGAATGATAAGAGAAGAAATAAAGATGCCACCTTTGAATACAAGTGTAGAAAAGATATGGAAGGCAATTATCTTGATGGAGCATATACCAACTCCATGGAATATGGGAAAGGAACCACCAATGGGTCCAAGAAGTCATGAATTTTGCTTGTACCATCATTTTCATGGACACTCTACAAATAGTTGCAATAATATCAAAAGGAATATCTTGCGAATGATTGATCAAGGCAAACTGGATCACTTTTTACTCAAGCAAGCACAGCCGCAACAATTACCACAAGCCCCAATGGAAACTCGCATGGTGAATAAAACACAAGAAAAGGGAAATGAAATCTTACACATTGAAGTGGGACCAAAAGCAAGAAATGTTTTCTGCAATTCTATAGTTCACTCATATAAAACCATAGAAGATTTTCATGATAATGTGTTAAGCAGGGTATATGCGAGAGATGGTGAAGGAAGAGAAATAATAAACATCGCAAAAATTTCACGACTTGAAGATTGGCAGAAGCGTGAAATCTCTTTTGAAGCCACAGAAATTCCAGAAGGTTGCGAAATACATGATAATCCATTGGTAGTGAGATTGGAAATTTGTCTGAATATGGAAGAAAGTGAGGATGATACAGACGAAGAATCATTTGGTCTTAATAGAATCTTAATTGATACAGGAAGTTCTGTCAATATTCTCTTCTATCCTGCTTACAAAATCATGGGGGGAAAGGACGCAGATATAATACCTTCTACTTACAGGATTTATGGCTTTAATGGAACTGCCAATAAACCTAAAGGAGAAATAAGCATGTGAATTCCATTAGGTGGAATGCGAACTGAAATCTTATTTAATTTGCGTTGTTGATGTTGAGTCACCGTACAACGCTTTGATAGGGAGACCTTGGCTTCACGGGATTTTAGGCGTAGCTTCAACTTTTCATCAATGCATAAAATTTCCTCATCCTAAAGGTATTGGAGTTATCAAGGGTGATTGGGCAGAAGGGAAGAAATGTTACGATACTGAAATAGAAGTTTGCGAAGGAAAAACTGTTGAGAAGGAAAGTTGGAGAAAAAGAGCAAAGGATGCAAAGAGAAGTGAAAATTTAATGGCTGAGGAGTAAGGCATGAAGGAATGAAGTTACAATGATTGAGCATACAAGAAATTTGTGGTGATAGAGAATGGATATGATTTACGAAGAAAAGAAAATGAAGAAAAAAGGTAATCAGTATATTTCTTCACATCGTATAATAAAATGTATTTTGAAAAACAAGAAAATGAAATGAGGTATTTCACAACATGAAATATTTGTGAGGTATTTTTACGAATACAAAAAATTTATTGCGATTAGCTTTCATTAAAGAAAGACGCAAAAGATATTTGCGAACAAAAGACCGCAAACTGTGATTAGATTTCAGAAAAGAAAGAAAGCCGCAGAAATTTTACACAGGCAAACCTTTGTGGCGTACACCCTAGTTCGCGAAGCAACATTTCGTAAGAGACAAATTCCTAAAGTACGTCATTTAAGGGGGTACCTATAAGCATGGCTCAGGGAAACCGGAACACCACCAAGGAACCTGAGTACATGGAAATTACGGGATACATAACCCAAAATCGGGGTACCTATCATGGTTAGACACCTTGGATTCTCAACCTAATCTTGCGATGTACCAGGATATAGGTTGGGCGACTAAGGCATACTGTCTTTCCTAAGAAGTGCAGAAAACGATCAAGGCGCGGAGGTACACGGTTGAGCCAAGAGTGCCGGATGGGCTTGAAGCACATCTGCCATTCTTGACAAGTCTTGGCAAATGATGCACTTGGCCCAAAGATACCCCATAGGGTGCAACCTCGTAACTATAATCCCTATAGGCAAAAAGGATAAGAGGTTGAGAACAAAAGCTGGTTGTTTGCAAAACCGGATGGGAAGAGCTAACCTTGTATGGTCGATGTACGCTTCCTTGAAGGGGCAACCAAGGGGAATATAAAGGCAGCACCCTCCATTAGGGAGCTGATACGTGCTATAAGACGCAAATGTCATGAGGCTTCTTGGTCGCAAGAACATAAAGGCTTGTCATATTTGTGCAACAATAATATTTCTGCGAGTAAAAAAAAATAAAAAATAAAAAAATATATATATATACATACTCGCAGAATTAAATACAAAGGTTAAGATGAGATCAATGGGTTATTACATGAAAGTGTGATAACGTCCTGCGATTTCATCGCAAGACGATAATATCACGAGACTGTATATTCGCAAGATTATTCAGAGTTGTCATATTATCGCAAACACAAAAATATTATCACAAAAGAGGTGGAAAAATAAGACCTTTACTTAGGAAGGCATGATAAGACCACAACAACTAATGAAATCAATTCCATCAATGTCATCGAAGAATTTTTACAAGAATATAGATCACGAGTTCATAACAAAAGAGGCAATTTTGTTTGCAGTTAAACACAAATATTTCATATTCATTAAGTGTTACGAAGATTGACTACTTCTTATACTTCTTCAAAGGATATCTCATACTTCTTATACTTCTTCAAAGGATATCTCATACTTCTTATACTTCTTCAAATGATATTTCATACTTCTTATACTTCTTCAAAGGGTATTTCATACTTCTTATACTTCTTCAAAGGATATCTCATACTTCTTATACTTCTTCAAGGACATTTCATACTTCTTATATTTCTTCAAGGATGTTTCGTAATTCTTCACGGAGATTTCATACTTCTTATATTTCAAGGGGAGGATTTATTGTTTACTTCGCAACAAATTGAAACTTCGCAACTTAAAATGAGGCAGATATTCTAATACTTACAACAAAGATTGATCATCTGAAGAATAATAATAAGGGGAAAAATAATATTAAGCTAGGTCTTCAAGATATATTATTTCTCTTCATATGATCAAATTATGCAAATAAGGAAAGCACTCAATTAAAGAAAGATCAATTCATCATCGCAAAATTAAGACATTAAGTTTCAAAAAGAAATTGTTGGTTGATTAAAAATGCAGGAAAGAAGAAAATGTTGTACTCAAACAGACAATATGAAAAGAACTGGAGCAGACATACATAAAAGAATAAAGCAATTTTGCGGGTGATTTATTCCCATCAAAATGATCTTCTTTTTCTTCTTCGGAGATATCATCTTCAGCTTCACTATCAGAGATTTCCAAATACGGGGTATCCTCAGGAATTTCTTCAGAAAGGAGTGTCTGATACTTTTTGAGAGGAATTTGGTTGTCTTCACAAATCTTGCGAGTCATCATAGCTCGGAAACGTTTGATACTTAAGCTATGATTGTTTTGAGAAATATGAAACTAAGACTTTAAATCAGAAATCTTCTGGTTACGTGCGGCAAGAATTGTTTCCAGATCATTATTCATCTTCGTATAATTTTCTGCAACATCCGCAAAGCAAAAGGATAAGAGAATAAAGAATAAGGGAAGAAATTAAGGAATTGATTAGCAGATTGCGAAGTAAAAATAATCAAAATACGCAAATTTACCTTCTAATCGCTTCTTATCATTACGAAGAGAAGTATTTTCAAGTTTCAATTGATTATTCTCCTCAAGAAGAGAAAAACTTCCAGATGCGATACTCGCAGATTGTGGATCATCTTCGCAACGGGATTTCAATTCCGCATTATCAATACTCAAATCCTCTATTTTCTGACGAAGTTTTAAATTCTCAACCTCCAACTTCTTACAACTATTTAAAGTTTTCTTCTCAAAGAATATTATGACGTCTTTCCCAGTCAATCAATCGCGCAGTGACCCTCCCAACCTGAGCAAATAAAAAGGATTAGAAATCAATGAAACAAGGGAAATAAAAAAGGGATATAAAAGAAACTTACCATACTCCCCAAAGAGTATAATGAAGCAGGAGAGATGAATCTTGAAATTCCAGTAAGGGAATTATTGTTGAGTACAGTAGGAACTTTTCAAGCCTTCGCAATAAGTTTACGAGCATTCGCAGTAGAAGAATTTTCGAATCCACGAGAAGAGTGGAGAAAAACCTCAGATAATTGAATCATTGCAGACTCAAAAGTTTCCGCATTGCTATAGTCTTCATCTTCTTCATCATCATCATCATCTTCATCGTGTCCCCTATCAGAAATAGTATCAGAATTGGAACTAAGATCCTTCTCAGGAAGCTTATCACCTTCATCACTTTGTTCTTCGTCAACATTTTTGCTAGAGGAGTTCACATTGGAGTAAGCATTGACTGGGAATCTTTTCCTCTTATTCTTAGAAACAATATCCTCAAGTTTCCTTTTTCCTTTGCGAAGAACATCTTCTTTGTCACCAGAAATTTGGGTATTCTTCGCAGAAATTTGGGTATTCTTCGTAGAACGAAGTGTCCTTTGTCTTGTAGTTAGCACCTCGGAAGAAATTGAATTCTTGTTCTCTTTTACAACAGCCTCAGGGATATTAGGGAGAACCTACAAATTCAAATAAGGATAAGAAACAGAGGCAACAATATATTGTTTAAAATGTATAAGAATTTTTCTTACCTCATTTGAAAACAAGTTGAAAGCCTCACGAGTACTGGATTTCCCAGTTTTAAGATAACTTTCCTTGAGTTCATTCACCTGGGAAATATTGCAAAAGGATCAGCAAAAGAATCAGCAAAAGAAGGAAAATAACAAAGAAAATAAAGGGATAAAGATACATACATCTTTATCTCTGTTAGGCCAAGAAAAAACCCAGGGTTGATAGTTACGATCACGAAGATTCGCAGGAAGGTCTACTATTCCAGAGATATAAGAACCCGATAATGCAAGAGGATAGTTATAACAATATTCATCATGAGAGCGGCGAGGAGTATGATTGTTCCCAGAAGCGTAATCAATATCATGCATAAGGAGATCATCTTCTGCGACATCAGATCTACGATGAAGACGAACACCCCAACGTTTATCTTCTCTCTTCGCAGGAATTAATGTATAATTCTTAAAGAAATTCTCGACCGTGTAATTCTCAGAAATAATCTCTACATCTCTAAATACAGGCTTCCTACGTTCGATTGGATACAAAGATTTTCCAAAAGCAAAGACGATTTTGCGAACTCAACCAGAATACGAATGCAATCACCAGTTAATTGATAAATGGCTCGTGAGAAATTTGGGTGGGAAATAATTTCATAGAATAGAGGAAGATTGACATCATAAAGAGGAAGAGGAAGACCTGCGAGGATTTGACCTCATGAAACTAAAAAAATTCGATCATCCCAATGGAGATCAGTAAAGAGTTCCATACAGAGAGAGGATTTATTGTTGTGACCATCAATTTCAGAAAGAACGAGGTCTCTATCAGCAAACTCTGCATTAAGTTGTTCTACAGATTTCTTCTTTGGAGCCATTAGATGAAGAATAGAAAATAGAAAAGAAAAGATGTAAAAAAGGTGAGAAATAGTAGTAGCAGAAAAAAGGAATATATTGCAGAAGCAGAAGTGATGAGGAAGATGAACAGGATAAAAGAATAAAAAGAAGAACTAAAGATAATATTTATAAAGAAGAGAGAGTTCAAAGTAGATAGAAACTCATCAATACGATTAGACGTGAGCGGTTAAGAAGAACGGTTACGAAAAAACGTGTCAAAAATTTAATGAAAGAAAAAATACGTGTTGCGAATCTAACAGGTGATGATAACTATATTAAATTCACGAGAATAATAATTCTCATGACATTTCTTCTTCGTAGAACTGACATGAGAAGAGGCAATATGTAGGTACCGAATATCGTAAGGTATTGGTTTACGAATATCGTAACAAGTATAAGAGGAGAGTGTCACAAGATAGCGCGATAGTAGAAGAAGCACGAAAGAAGTGTGAAGGATTTGCGAACATGAGATAGATTTGCGAATATAAGTTGCGATATTTCGCATCTTACATACAGTTGTATAGATTTCCCTATAAATAGTAGTTCAAATGTAAAATTGAAGAGGTTCTTTTAGTGAGTGTTAGAAAATATCTTAGGAAAGAGAATAGATAAAGTTGTAACTATTCTAGTTCCATTTAGGTACTTCTTTGTAATCAATTGAGAGCATTAATAATAAAATTGTCATTCATCATCAAGAACTTCTTAAGTTTTACAAATTCTACTGAGGGTGTAGTTGTAGGATATTCTGCAACTACAATAAGTCTATTTATAATCATTTGTAATCAAGGTCCTTTATCACTTTTCTCCTTGAAAGATATACTTTCATGGCTCCTGTAACGAGAGCTACCACAAAAAGGGATGCAATTGAAGCAGTTAATGCGTATCTGTGTGAAGGAATCTCTTCCTCAATAATGAAGAAAGAGATATCTACAAATGAAGGAGAAGGTTCTTCCTATAACTGCCTCTTGTCTGTTTGTCATTTTGATAATAACTTTAGAGGTATGGTGAAATATTTTATCAGCAAAAGAAATTATTTAAAATCTCAAATTGTTTCCTCTTTAGAAAAGGTAACTCACTATGAACAGATGTTATCTCTAACAAACAACACCTTACATGAGCTAAAAAGAGAACTTAGTGAGTTGACTGATATTTCTGAAGATTTAAAGGAATTAAACGATCCCATAATCAATGGGTTTTTCAAGAATATGAAGAAATTCTCAGTAGATACTCTGAGAAAGCTCTATAATGTCTAGGAAACTTCTTATGAGAATTTATTCTTGTGTTTTTAAGAAGGATAAATAGCGTTTGGAATAGACGTTTTTGTGATTACATATAGCTATGTCCAACGATTTTCATCTTCAATGTTTTTAGATTTATTTATTTAAATTTTGAAAGTTAATTTGGAAGATGATTTTGCAGTATTAATCGTTATGGTTTTATATATTGCAATTTGTTATAGGATATGTGTGTTTGCGTCCGTGAACTGTGCTTGTCCCATACGTGGTCAAAAGTTAAGTCCATCATATGTCGATATGCAAGTATTGATAAAAGATTGAATGAACTTTTGACAAACAAAAGATAAGCCTATTATGTCATTATGAAAATATTGATGGAAGATAAGATGAGCTTTTGTTTACAAAGATTAAGTCTATTATATGTCATTGTGAAAATGGTGATAAAGAATAGAATGAATCTTTGTTTATTCCGCAGTATTAGGGGGAGTAGGTGTGTTTAATCACATGCCCTAGCCCATCCTCTACACACACAAAAAGGGGGAGCTAGTAGGCGCGTTTAACCACACGCTCGAGCCCATCCTCAACAAAAACAAAGCGGGAATAGGCACACCCTATCCCATCCTCTACAAAAATAAAGTGGGAATTGTTAGATCACTGCTCGGTCAAACTCGCATGCGTTTCTATATCAAGCATGTTTGTCAATCTTAGTGATCAAAACTATATAGTCTTGATTTCTAGTATACTATAGCTAAGGTCTCGTACTAGGATAGAAAGTGTAGTTGAGCTCAAGAACTCCATGGCGATCATCATACAAGACGAAGGACTACTCAAGGAACCAGTGGATCTACATCGGCTAAAAGGTATGTGGAGACTTGAACTTATCTATCACTCAAAAGTCTATCTACTCTATCTCCTATTTTGAGAAAAAAGTCGTTTTACTATATAGACTAAGAATATGGACATGTGACATTTCGAGTTGAATATATCTCGCTTATCTATTTCTTGAAATGTGTGTTGGTAAAGCTTTCGCTTTAGCCAAGTTTATTTTTGCTTAGTGACGAAAGTCATGTTATGTTTCAATCACTTTGAAAATCGCTCTGACGAAAACTAGTTTGTGAAAACAACTATATGACGTCCTATGAGAATGTTTCAATGATTGAAATGAGAGTTTAGACTATATAACCATTTGGGGATATAAAAATTGTTGTGGAAACACATATATGTATAAGTCCTTAACACTTGAACCGAAGTTTGTGAACTTTATTGATCAATTGGAACCAGAACATGAGCAGCAACTCAATCCGCGAACCCAGTCCGTGAACTGGTGTCAGTTCTCGAACCCGAGAATATCTGCTGAAGTTGAAGCTCAGGTACAGTCCGCGAACCCAGTTCGTGAACTGACGGAAGTTCTCATCCCGAGAAATTCTGCTGGAGTTTATTAACTTCAATCGGTTAGCTTGAGTCCGCGAACTCAAGAGGTTATGTCTGAAAACGTTGTTCATGAAATTATCTTAAATAACTAAGGGATGCTTTTGCAAACCGTGGCTTTATAGTTCATGATTAAAAAATTTGAGTGAATCACATCATTTTTGATTCAATTGTGTCTCTTATAGTACTTGAGATCTCATAGAAATTGAACAACTCTCTAACTAGTTCATTTAAGTCATTTGGACCAGTTATGGTGAAGAAGAATATGGTTGATATGAAAGTTATCATTTGGCTAACCATTTGGTTGACTAATATTGAACCAACCATTGTACATGTTTGGGTACAGTTACACAAACCCAAAAACATCAAGTACATGTGTGTATGGCAAGTTAAATTTTCGATCTAACGGTTGAGAGATATTAGCTTGTATCTAATCATGTTTTCATCTAACAGTGAATATTAAATGCTTTGTTACTAAACTAACATTGATTACAAACCCTGATTTGAAAGACTATATAAGGGAGAACCCTAGCAATTGGAAAAAATAATCCCCACACACTTTTCTTGTGTGATACTAGTTTTCTCTAAGCTAGAGTCGATCTCCATTAACCCTTGAGTTTTCTCTCTAAATTCGGGTTAACGACTTAAAGACTTCATTAGGATTGTGAAGCCATACCGATACTACTTATCTTGTAGTTGTGTGATCTGATCTTGCTATTTCTATCGTACGAGTACAATTTTAAGGCTTGAGATTTCTATCTCCGATAGGCAAGATAAAAGTAGTCACAAACATCTTCGTCTCATTGTTTGTGATTCCTCAATAATATTCTTCACTACGTCGATTAAGTTTATTGTGAGGTGATTGATAAAACTGAGCTGTTCTTCGGGAATATAAGTTTGGTTTTATCGATTGGTTCCTGTTCACCTTGATTTATCAAAAGACAAAACAAAACTCATAGGTTTATTCGTGGGAGACGAATTTATCTATTACCTGTAGACTTTTCTGTGTGAGACAGATTTGTTTGCTAAAGTCTTCGACTTTGGGTCATAGCAACTCTTGGTTGTTGGTGAGATCAGCTAAGGGAATCAAGTGCGCAGTATCCTGCTGGGATCAAAGGTGTAGGAGCATAACTGTATCTTTGATCAGTGTGAGATTGGTTGGGGTTCAACTACAGTCCAGACCGAAGTTAATTTGGAGTAGGCTAGTATCTGTAGCGGCTTAATACAATGTATGTTTAATCTGGACTAGGTCCCGGGGTTTTTCTTCATTTTCGGTTTCCTCGTTAACAAAATTATGGTAAACGAACCCTAGCAGGAGCAGGCTATCACCACAAAGACCACCAACGGTCCCGTTTATGCCCTAGTCGGTCGAACACGTACCTTGCCCCACGTTAAATACCAACCTTGAAAGGGAATGGTCGAGCAGGAATGGAGCGGCTAGCATACATAAGACTATTGAAAAACAATCTTAAAAAGGGTCGTGACCGTCCAACATCGGAGGCATGATTGGACGGCTTAGATCTTCCCTCGATCAAGTGGTGAAGTGTTGGCACACCTATTGGCGGGCCCATTTCCCACCTGCTTGATCGGTTCTCCCATAGTCAAGCCGTGAAGCAACGAACGGTTACCCAAAAAAGGCTGGCGTGATGCCTTAACAAGCCGTGAAGGTCCAAAATGATCACGTCCATCCAACTTCACAGGCATTGTTGGATGGCTTAGATTGCGCCCAGGCCCATGGAGCAAGCATACATATGATCACCGCCGGCCCAAGATACCTCATGTGCAATCGCCCTCCCCGAATGTGGCGTACAACCACCAAAAACGTTTGGTTAAAGTCAGCCGGTCTGAAACCCTAATTAGGGTTTGCGACACCATTCATGTGTCGAAAAATCATCTTAAGCGTCCATCTTCGTAGGCTTGAATGGAAGGCAAAGATGAAGCTTCAAGGGAGGTTGAACATGCTAGCATGACCACCGTGGCCCGGCTTCATGACTGACTGATCGGCCAATGCTGGCCTTGGTCAGGCATCTCGGTTCGCGCACCCAAAGGTGGTGTGTCACGCTGCCTTAACAAATCCTTTGCGACATAGGATTTTTGTTGAATTCTAATCTCGACCACTCAATCTTTGCCGGCCAAATTGAGTGGTCTAGATCGAACCTTTGCGAGTCAAGCAGGCATGGGCGTAAACACCACCGTGCCACCTCCTTGCAGGACCAATCGGTGCCTCTAGAAATGCTCCCTAAGCTTGAATTCGTTCGAGCTGAAAGTGGCATCTTGCATACCTCCCAAACCCTAATCCAACGGTCGCAGATTAGGGTCGCAAGCCATATCATCCGTCCAACTTCTCTAGCTTGGACGGATAGTATAGAATGGTAATTAGGCAACAAGTGAGCTATCACCGTGGTCATCATCTGCCACTCTTCCACATAGAGTGATCGGCCAAAGCATGGCTTGCCCATGCAACCTCCAAACTGAATATATTCAATGCATTACATGCATAGAATACACACGATATTTTATAAATATCGACTTCCCAAATAACTTAGTTATTTAACCCATCATTACATGCTACCTTCTGTGGGTCCCACGATCCACACACTCGAGATATCAATCATGTCACAAACTGTGGGATACATACTGGGGTATTGGTTTGGCGGTTTACAGCGCGCAGCGTGCAACGCGCCATCATAAGAACGTGTCAGGAAGACATAGATGGTTAGTGATGATGGGAGAAGTGGGAAAGACTGATCGTGTGACACCAACATACAACTCCACTACTCCATCGCTCCACTTTCTCCACTTCCCACGAGAGACGTGAATAAGGATCAAATGACTTGTATAAATAGGTTTTTCTCCCTATTTCAAAAGATAGAAAGACAACACAGAAATCAAGTGTTAATACAATTCTATTCGAAACACCCAGAGCATGCTTGCATTATTCGTAATCCTGCTCACCTTTCTGTTACAAGTCATAAAACATCCTACACCTTCACAATCTCAACACCTTCTTCACTTCCCTCCCTAAGATCAACCCCATATCCTTCACTTTATGACCGAAACAAGTCTGGAACGGCCATTTCTTGGTTTAGGCCAGAATTGTATAAATTGATCTCTCGAATCAAAAGCACTCCCATGCAGTGCATTTGTTTAGGGTTTAGATTCATTTCTCATCCACACACACCAAATTACCAAAACTAGCAGAAATAGTTTTCGCCCATAAACAATTGGAGACCACAGTGGGAGATTAATCTCTCAGTTGTCAAGTCATTTCCATCAATACCCAATCTTATTTGGCTGGTTTCAAAATGGTTGGTCTTGGGACTCCCCCAACAATTTAAAATTCTGGTCGGAGTACCTCCTATGAAGATACCCCCCTTCCCAATTGTAGGAGCGGAATATCGTAACAATATTCACTTGCGAATAATTAACGACACAACAAATGATAGCTTGCGAAATTAAAGAGAAAATACATCTTGCGAGCAAAGAACATTTTGCGAGCAAAGGAAATCACGGGGAAGGTGTGAGTAGATTGCGAAAGCAAAAGAAGTTCGCGAAGTGAAGCTGCGAAGGTTCGCAGGATAATTCTCAGATCCGAAATTAAGGGACAGACAGTTGTTATCTAATATGTAAAATCATATAAATAGCCATTTAGGCATGAGAAGGAGGGAGAGGTCTTTTTGAGAGGTCTTTTTAGTAGGAGAGAGATTTTTAGGAGAGATTATTTTTCTTTATCATCTTCTTCCCAAAAAATCTAGAACTCCAAATATTCTTTAATGGAGTCTCAATTGTAAAATCATGTAATTACATACAATCACTAGTGAAGAACCATGGATGTAGATCACAATGATCGAACCATGTAAAAATATTTGTGTCTCTTTTACAATTTTAGTACTTTAATCTTCATTTTCATATCAAATAAATTAGATCATCAAATCAAATTAATGAATTCTACTGAGGGTGTAGTTGTAAGATAATCTGCAACTACATAATTGGCGCTAGAAACAGGGACAGAGTAATGGATTTATCCTTCATGTAACTTGTTAGTTCAAGAAATTTCCATGAAGATTAGTTATTGTTCACATTTTTCTAGATCTACAAATTTTAGGTTCAAAAATGGAAGTTTCATGGAAGAAGATACACTTTCAGGGAGTAAACATCATCAACAATTCAAAGATATGAAAAGAATAAGAGAAAAAAATTAGTTGTTGTGGTGAAATTCAAGGGAAAAATGGAAGTTTTAGTTGAGGAATTATGTGTTGAAGAAGAAGATAATACACAGATGCAGCGATTTCTATCACGAACGTGAAGTTCGCAAAGATGGTTCAAGGCTAAATGAGTAATAGAGAGGTCGCAGGTTTGATTATGCTTGCGAGCATAATTTTATTCTTTTTTACAAAGAGCGATATTACTTAATTAGTTCGCAATATTACTTCATTATTTCACAAACAGAAGTTAGCCCAAGTGGTCAGCTATGAAGAGGAGAAGTTTAACATCGCATGTTCGAGTCTCCCCCACACGAATCATTTTTCACAGATTTTTGATATACACAGAGCAATTAAAAGAGAATAACTTGTATGAATCTTACAACCTCAACAAAAACAGCAGCTAGCATAGATGTTTATGAGAAAAGCGAGTGAACTCAGCATCGCATGTTCAAGTCTCTCTTCTCGCAACATTTTTAATATTTTTTCACGAATGAAGGACAATTGCTAAGAAGTAGATCATACTAAGTTCGCTGATTGAGGGCTTTCTATCACAACTTAACGTTAGAACAGATGGTCATGTGTGTAGTCAACGAACATGAAGATTGAAGACGTGGGTTCAAATCTCCCCCAATGCACATAGTTTTTGTTCCTCGCAAATGTTTACTTTGCGAACATTATAACATAGACAAATACTTCTTATACATGATTACTTCGCAGAGATATTTCGCAAGCAACAAATAGCACAGATGGTCAAGAAGGAAGTATGCGAACTAGAGGACATGAGATCGATTCCCCCTGCGAGCAAATAATTTTTTACTTCGCAGAAATTCATCTCGCGGAATTAGAATATGATTACTTCGCAAGAACTTTGATTATTTCGCAAGAGCTGCTTAGCACAGTTGGTATGTCACGAGAAAATCCAAGAAGCAGGTCAAGGGTTCAAGTCTCACTACTCACACTTGTTTTTGCGACTCACATGAAAGCTAAGTACCACTTTCCTTGAACATTTTACTTTTACAGAAAATAAAAGATTTTTGATTTGATTTACAAAAAGAGACATAATCGTAGAATTACAAAGATTTCAGAACTACAAAGATTTCACAATTACAAAAGAAACCGAGAAAAATCTCACACAAATCAATTTATATGTTTCTCTTGAAAAATCTGCTTTGTTTCAAATGATATGATATTCAACATGGAGAGTAGTAGCTGGCAAACCTTTATGGCGTACACTCATGAAGCAACATTCGCAAGAGGCAAAGAACCTCGGTCGTCGTCATATGAGGGGGTACCTATTATGATCATTTCCATGAAAGATAATTGTCAAATGAGATGAAATAAATCATACAAAGGAAATCAAAACAAACAAAAAGATTTTGAAGTTGCATATAAATAAAAAATAAGAAATGTTGATAAAAGAAATGTTGAATACTAATCTAAATTCTTATTTGCATTACAGCACAACATGAGCCAGAGAATGTGGAATAATAATTTCGCAATACATCTTATTCTCAATCAAGGCGAATACTTCATACTTCTTATATATTTCGAGGATTAAGTACTTCTTATACTTCTTAAGGATACTTCATACTTCTTATATATTTCGAGGATTGAGTACTTCTTATACTTCTTCAAGGATATTTTATATTTCTTATACTTCATCAAGGATATTTCATACTTCTTATACTTTAAGGGTGAGACTTCTTATTTACTTCGCAACATTAGGGACTTTCGCAAAAGAATAGAGGCAAGTATATACTTTTTGAGTTTGATATTCTTTCGCTCGTTCCTTCATCAACAAAGATCAAAGACTACACCAACAACTAGTTTTTTCTGAAGATCGCTCTTCAAGCAATATTCAAGAAAAAAGAGGCAAAATGTAGGATCGAATATCGCAACAATATTCACTTGCGAATAATTAACGACACAACAAATGATAGCTTGCGAAATTGAAGAGAAAATACATCTTGCGAGCAAAGAACATTTTGCGAGCAAAGGAAATCACGGGGAAGGTGTGAGCAGATTGCGAAAGCAAAAGAAGTTCAAGTGAAGTGAAGCTGCGAAGGTTCGCAGGATAATTCTCGAGATCCGAAATTAAGGGACAGACGAGTTGTTATATAATATGTAAAATCATATAAATAGCCATTTAGGCATGAGAAGGAGGGAGAGGTATTTTTGAGAGGTCTTTTTAGTAGGAGAGAGATTTTTAGGAGAGATTATTTTTCTTTATCATCTTCTTCCCCAAAAATCTAGAACTCCAAATATTCTTTAATGAAGTCTCAATTGTAAAATCATGTAATTACATACAATCACTAGTGAAGAACCATGGATGTAGATCACAATGATCGAACCATGTAAAAATATTTGTGTCTCTTTTACAATTTTAGTACTTTAATCTTCATTTTCATATCAAATAAATTAGATCATCAAATCAAATTAATGAATTCTCTTTTGAGGTGTAGTTGTAAGATAATCTGCAACTACATAATTGGCGCTAGAAACAGGGAGAGAGAGTAATGGATTTATCCTTCATGTAACTTGTTAGTTCAAGAAATTTCCATGAAGATTAGTTATTGTTCACATTTTTCTAGATCTACAAATTTTAGGTTCAAAAATGGAAGTTTCATGGAAGAAGATACACTTTCAGGGAGTAAACATCATCAACAATTCAAAGATATGAAAAGAATAAGAGAAAAAAATTAGTTGTTGTGGTGAAATTCAAGGGAAAAATGGAATTTTTAGTTGAGGAATTATGTGTTCAGAAGAAGAAGATAATACACAGATGCAGCGATTTCTATCACGAACAGAAGTTCGCAAAGATGGTTCAAGGCTAAATGAGTAATAGAGAGGTCGCAGGTTTGATTATGCTTGCGAGCATAATTTTATTCTTTTTTACAAAGAGCGATATTACTTAATTAGTTCGCAATATTACTTCATTATTTCACAAATGAAGTTAGCCCAAGTGGTCAGCTATGAAGAGGAGAAGTTTAACATCGCATGTTCGAGTCTCCCCACACACGAATCATTTTTTCACAGATTTTTGATATACACAGAGCAATTAAAAGAGAATAACTTGTATGAATCTTACAACCTCAACAAAAACAGCAGCTAGCATAGATGTTTATGAGAAAAGCGAGTGAACTCAGCATCGCATGTTCAAGTCTCTCTTCTCGCAACATTTTTAATATTTTTCACGAATGAAGGACAATTGCTAAGAAGTAGATCATACTAAGTTCGCTGATTGAGGGCTTTCTATCACAACTTAACGTTAGAACAGATAGTCATGTGTGTAGTCAACGAACATGAAGATTGAAGACGTGGGTTCAAATCTCCCCCAATGCACATAGTTTTTGTTCCTCGCAAATGTTTACTTTGCGAACATTATAACATAGACAAATACTTCTTATACATGATTACTTCGCAGAGATATTTCACAAGCAACAAATAGCACATATGGTCAAGAAGGAAGTATGCGAACTAGAGGACATGAGATCGATTCCCCCTGCGAGCAAATAATTTTTTACTTTGCAGAAATTCATCTCGCGGAATTAGAATATGATTACTTCACAAGAACTTTGATTATTTCGCAAGAGCTGCTTAGCACAGTTGGTATGTCACGAGAAAATCCAAGAAGAAGGTCAAGGGTTCAAGTCTCACTACTCACACTTGTTTTTGCGACTCACATGAAAGCTAAGTACCACTTTCCTTGAACATTTTACTTTTACAGAAAATAAAAGATTTTTGATTTGATTTACAAAGAAACGATTCAATCGCACAATTACAAAGATTACAGAACTACAAAGATTTCACAATTACAAAAGAAATCGAGAAAAATCTCGCACAAATAAATTTATATATTTCTCTTGAAAAATTTACTTTGTTTCAAATGATATGATATTCAACATGGAGAGTAGTAGCTGGCAAACCTTTATGGCGTACACTCGCGAAGCAACATTCGCAAGAGGCAAAGAACCTCAGTGCGTCATATGAGGGGGTACCTATTATGATCATTTCCATGAAAGATAATTGTCAAATGAGATGAAATAAATCATACAAAGGAAATCAAAACAAACAAAAAGATTTTGAAGTTGCATATAAATAAAAAATAAGAAATGTTGATAAAAGAAATGTTGAATACTAATCTAAATTCTTATTTGCATTACAGCACAACATGAGCCAGAGAATGTGGAATAATAATTTCGCAATACATCTTATTCTCAATCAAGGGCGAATACTTCATACTTCTTATATATTTCGAGGATTAAGTACTTCTTATACTTCTTAAGGATACTTCATACTTCTTATATATTTCGAGGATTGAGTACTTCTTATACTTCTTCAAGGATATTTTATATTTCTTATACTTCATCAAGGATATTTCATACTTCTTATACTTTAAGGGTGAGACTTCTTATTTACTTCGCAACATTCCGGGACTTCGCAAAAGAATAGAGGCAAGTATATACTTTTTGAGTTTGATATTCTTTCGCTCGTTCCTTCATCAACAAAGATCAAAGACTACACCAACAACTAGTTTTTTCCTGAAGATCGCTCTTCAAGCAATATTCAAGAAAAAAGAGGCAAAATGTAGGATTGGAATATCGCAACAATATTCACTTGCGAATAATTAACGACACAACAAATGATAGCTTGCGAAATTGAAGAGAAAATACATCTTGCGAGCAAAGAACATTTTGCGAGCAAAGGAAATCACGGGAAGGTGTGAGCAGATTGCGAAAGCAAAAGAAGTTCGCGAAGTGAAGCTGCGAAGGTTCGCAGGATAATTCTCAGATCCGAAATTAAGGGACAGACAGTTGTTATATAATATGTAAAATCATATAAATAGCCATTTAGGCATGAGAAGAAGAGAGAGGTATTTTTGAGAGGTCTTTTTAGTAGGAGAGAGATTTTTAGGAGAGATTATTTTTCTTTATCATCTTCTTCCCCAAAAATCTAGAACTCCAAATATTCTTTAATGAAGTCTCAATTGTAAAATCATGTAATTACATACAATCACTAGTGAAGAACCATGGATGTAGATCACAATGATCGAACCATGTAAAAATATTTGTGTCTCTTTTACAATTTTAGTACTTTAATCTTCATTTTCATATCAAATAAATTAGATCATCAAATCAAATTAATGAATTCTACTGAGGTGTAGTTGTAAGATAATCTGCAACTACATAATTGGCGCTAGAAACAGGAGAGAGAGTAATGGATTTATCCTTCATGTAACTTGTTAGTTCAAGAAATTTCCATGAAGATTAGTTATTGTTCACATTTTTCTAGATCTACAAATTTTAGGTTCAAAAATGGAAGTTTCATGGAAGAAGATACACTTTCGGGGGAGTAAACATCATCAACAATTCAAAGATATGAAAAGAATAAGAGAAAAAATTAGTTGTTGTGGTGAAATTCAAGGGAAAAATGGAAGTTTTAGTTGAGGAATTATGTGTTCAGAAGAAGAAGATAATACACAGATGCAGCGATTTCTATCACGAACAGAAGTTCGCAAAGATGGTTCAAGGCTAAATGAGTAATAGAGAGGTCGCAGGTTTGATTATGCTTGCGAGCATAATTTTATTCTTTTTTACAAAGAGCGATATTACTTAATTAGTTCGCAATATTACTTCATTATTTCACAAATGAAGTTAGCCCAAGTGGTCAGCTATGAAGAGGAGAAGTTTAACATCGCATGTTCGAGTCTCCCCACACACGAATCATTTTTCACAGATTTTTGATATACACAGAGCAATTAAAAGAGAATAACTTGTATGAATCTTACAACCTCAACAAAAACAGCAGCTAGCATAGATGTTTATGAGAAAAGCGAGTGAACTCAGCATCGCATGTTCAAGTCTCTCTTCTCGCAACATTTTTAATATTTTTTCACGAATGAAGGACAATTGCTAAGAAGTAGATCATACTAAGTTCGCTGATTGAGGGCTTTCTATCACAACTTAACGTTAGAACAGATAGTCATGTGTGTAGTCAACGAACATGAAGATTGAAGACGTGGGTTCAAATCTCCCCCAATGCACATAGTTTTTGTTCCTCGCAAATGTTTACTTTGCGAACATTATAACATAGACAAATACTTCTTATACATGATTACTTCGCAGAGATATTTCACAAGCAACAAATAGCACATATGGTCAAGAAGGAAGTATGCGAACTAGAGGACATGAGATCGATTCCCCCTGCGAGCAAATAATTTTTTACTTTGCAGAAATTCATCTCGCGGAATTAGAATATGATTACTTCGCAAGAACTTTGATTATTTCGCAAGAGCTGCTTAGCACAGTTGGTATGTCACGAGAAAATCCAAGAAGCAGGTCAAGGGTTCAAGTCTCACTACTCACACTTGTTTTTGCGACTCACATGAAAGCTAAGTACCACTTTCCTTGAACATTTTACTTTTACAGAAAATAAAAGATTTTTGATTTGATTTACAAAGAAACGATTCAATCGCACAATTACAAAGATTACAGAACTACAAAGATTTCACAATTACAAAAGAAATCGAGAAAAATCTCGCACAAATAAATTTATATATTTCTCTTGAAAAATTTACTTTGTTTCAAATGATATGATATTCAACATGGAGAGTAGTAGCTGGCAAACCTTTATGGCGTACACTCGCGAAGCAACATTCATTAAGAGGCAAAGAACCTCGGTCGTCATATGAGGGGGTACCTATTATGATCATTTCCATGAAAGATAATTGTCAAATGAGATGAAATAAATCATACAAAGGAAATCAAAACAAACAAAAAGATTTTGAAGTTGCATATAAATAAAAAATAAGAAATGTTGATAAAAGAAATGTTGAATACTAATCTAAATTCTTATTTGCATTACAGCACAACATGAGCCAGAGAATGTGGAATAATAATTTCGCAATACATCTTATTCTCAATCAAGGGCGAATACTTCATACTTCTTATATATTTCGAGGATTAAGTACTTCTTATACTTCTTAAGGATACTTCATACTTCTTATATATTTCGAGGATTGAGTACTTCTTATACTTCTTCAAGGATATTTTATATTTCTTATACTTCATCAAGGATATTTCATACTTCTTATACTTTAAGGGTGAGACTTCTTATTTACTTCGCAACATTCCGGGACTTCGCAAAAGAATAGAGGCAAGTATATACTTTTTGAGTTTGATATTCTTTCGCTCGTTCCTTCATCAACAAAGATCAAAGACTACACCAACAACTAGTTTTTTCCTGAAGATCGCTCTTCAAGCAATATTCAAGAAAAAAGAGGCAAAATGTAGGATCGGAATATCGCAACAATATTCACTTGCGAATAATTAACGACACAACAAATGATAGCTTGCGAAATTGAAGAGAAAATACATCTTGCGAGCAAAGAACATTTTGCGAGCAAAGGAAATCACGGGGAAGGTGTGAGCAGATTGCGAAAGCAAAAGAAGTTCGCGAAGTGAAGCTGCGAAGGTTCGCAGGATAATTCTCAGATCCGAAATTAAGGGACAGACAGTTGTTATATAATATGTAAAATCATATAAATAGCCATTTAGGCATGAGAAGGAGGGAGAGGTATTTTTGAGAGGTCTTTTTAGTAGGAGAGAGATTTTTAGGAGAGATTATTTTTCTTTATCATCTTCTTCCCCAAAAATCTAGAACTCCAAATATTCTTTAATGAAGTCTCAATTGTAAAATCATGTAATTACATACAATCACTAGTGAAGAACCATGGATGTAGATCACAATGATCGAACCATGTAAAAATATTTGTGTCTCTTTTACAATTTTAGTACTTTAATCTTCATTTTCATATCAAATAAATTAGATCATCAAATCAAATTAATGAATTCTACTGAGGGTGTAGTTGTAAGATAATCTGCAACTACATAATTGGCGCTAGAAACAGGGAGAGAGAGTAATGGATTTATCCTTCATGTAACTTGTTAGTTCAAGAAATTTCCATGAAGATTAGTTATTGTTCACATTTTTCTAGATCTACAAATTTTAGGTTCAAAAATGGAAGTTTCATGGAAGAAGATACACTTTCAGGGAGTAAACATCATCAACAATTCAAAGATATGAAAAGAATAAGAGAAAAAAATTAGTTGTTGTGGTGAAATTCAAGGGAAAAATGGAAGTTTTAGTTGAGGAATTATGTGTTCAGAAGAAGAAGATAATACACAGATGCAGCGATTTCTATCACGAACAGAAGTTCGCAAAGATGGTTCAAGGCTAAATGAGTAATAGAGAGGTCGAGGTTTGATTATGCTTGCGAGCATAATTTTATTCTTTTTTACAAAAGAGCGATATTACTTAATTAGTTCGCAATATTACTTCATTATTTCACAAACAGAAGTTAGCCCAAGTGGTCAGCTATGAAGAGGAGAAGTTTAACATCGCATGTTCGAGTCTCCCCACACACGAATCATTTTTCACAGATTTTTGATATACACAGAGCAATTAAAAGAGAATAACTTGTATGAATCTTACAACCTCAACAAAAACAGCAGCTAGCATAGATGTTTATGAGAAAAGCGAGTGAACTCAGCATCGCATGTTCAAGTCTCTCTTCTCGCAACATTTTTAATATTTTTCACGAATGAAGGACAATTGCTAAGAAGTAGATCATACTAAGTTCGCTGATTGAGGGCTTTCTATCACAACTTAACGTTAGAACAGATAGTCATGTGTGTAGTCAACGAACATGAAGATTGAAGACGTGGGTTCAAATCTCCCCCAATGCACATAGTTTTTGTTCCTCGCAAATGTTTACTTTGCGAACATTCGCAACATAGACAAATACTTCTTATACATGATTACTTCGCAGAGATATTTCACAAGCAACAAATAGCACATATGGTCAAGAAGGAAGTATGCGAACTAGAGGACATGAGATCGATTCCCCCTGCGAGCAAATAATTTTTTACTTTGCAGAAATTCATCTCGCGGAATTAGAATATGATTACTTCACAAGAACTTTGATTATTTCGCAAGAGCTGCTTAGCACAGTTGGTATGTCACGAGAAAATCCAAGAAGAAGGTCAAGGGTTCAAGTCTCACTACTCACACTTGTTTTTGCGACTCACATGAAAGCTAAGTACCACTTTCCTTGAACATTTTACTTTTACAGAAAATAAAAGATTTTTGATTTGATTTACAAAGAAACGATTCAATCGCACAATTACAAAGATTACAGAACTACAAAGATTTCACAATTACAAAAGAAATCGAGAAAAATCTCGCACAAATAAATTTATATATTTCTCTTGAAAAATTTACTTTGTTTCAAATGATATGATATTCAACATGGAGAGTAGTAGCTGGCAAACCTTTATGGCGTACACTCATGAAGCAACATTCGCAAGAGGCAAAGAACCTCAGTGCGTCATATGAGGGGGTACCTATTATGATCATTTCCATGAAAGATAATTGTCAAATGAGATGAAATAAATCATACAAAGGAAATCAAAACAAACAAAAAGATTTTGAAGTTGCATATAAATAAAAAATAAGAAATGTTGATAAAAGAAATGTTGAATACTAATCTAAATTCTTATTTGCATTACAGCACAACATGAGCCAGAGAATGTGGAATAATAATTTCGCAATA
The DNA here is from genome assembly GCA_023529315.1 of Papaver bracteatum. NCBI lineage: Eukaryota > Viridiplantae > Streptophyta > Magnoliopsida > Ranunculales > Papaveraceae > Papaver > Papaver bracteatum. The sequence continues at coordinate 969,806 of JAJJWX010004500.1, forward strand.
CATCTTATTCTCAATCAAGGGCGAATACTTCATACTTCTTATATATTTCGAGGATTAAGTACTTCTTATACTTCTTAAGGATACTTCATACTTCTTATATATTTCGAGGATTGAGTACTTCTTATACTTCTTCAAGGATATTTTATATTTCTTATACTTCATCAAGGATATTTCATACTTCTTATACTTTAAGGGTGAGACTTCTTATTTACTTCTTATTTACTTACTCCGGGACTTCGCAAAAGAATAGAGGCAAGTATATACTTTTTGAGTTTGATATTCTTTCGCTCGTTCCTTCATCAACAAAGATCAAAGACTACACCAACAACTAGTTTTTTCCTGAAGATCTCTCTTCAAGCAATATTCAAGAAAAAAGAGGCAAAATGTAGGATCGGAATATCGCAACAATATTCACTTGCGAATAATTAACGACACAACAAATGATAGCTTTAAATTGAAGAGAAAATACATCTTGCGAGCAAAGAACATTTTGCGAGCAAAGGAAATCACGGGGAAGGTGTGAGCAGATTGCGAAAGCACAAGAAGTTCGCGAAGTGAAGCTGCGAAGGTTCGCAGGATAATTCTCAGATCCGAAATTAAGGGACAGACAGTTGTTATATAATATGTAAAATCATATAAATAGCCATTTAGGCATGAGAAGGAGGGAGAGGTATTTTTGAGAGGTCTTTTTAGTAGGAGAGAGATTTTTAGGAGAGATTATTTTTCTTTATCATCTTCTTCCCCAAAAATCTAGAACTCCAAATATTCTTTAATGAAGTCTCAATTGTAAAATCATGTAATTACATACAATCACTAGTGAAGAACCATGGATGTAGATCACAATGATCGAACCATGTAAAAATATTTGTGTCTCTTTTACAATTTTAGTACTTTAATCTTCATTTTCATATCAAATAAATTAGATCATCAAATCAAATTAATGAATTCTCTGAGGTGTAGTTGTAAGATAATCTGCAACTACATAATTGGCGCTAGAAACAGGGAGAGAGAGTAATGGATTTATCCTTCATGTAACTTGTTAGTTCAAGAAATTTCCATGAAGATTAGTTATTGTTCACATTTTTCTAGATCTACAAATTTTAGGTTCAAAAATGGAAGTTTCATGGAAGAAGATACACTTTCAGGAGTAAACATCATCAACAATTCAAAGATATGAAAAGAATAAGAGAAAAAAATTAGTTGTTGTGGTGAAATTCAAGGGAAAAATGGAAGTTTTAGTTGAGGAATTATGTGTTCAGAAGAAGAAGATAATACACAGATGCAGCGATTTCTATCACGAACAGAAGTTCGCAAAGATGGTTCAAGGCTAAATGAGTAATAGAGAGGTCGCAGGTTTGATTATGCTTGCGAGCATAATTTTATTCTTTTTTACAAAGAGCGATATTACTTAATTAGTTCGCAATATTACTTCATTATTTCACAAACAGAAGTTAGCCCAAGTGGTCAGCTATGAAGAGGAGAAGTTTAACATCGCATGTTCGAGTCTCCCCACACACGAATCATTTTTCACAGATTTTTGATATACACAGAGCAATTAAAAGAGAATAACTTGTATGAATCTTACAACCTCAACAAAAACAGCAGCTAGCATAGATGTTTATGAGAAAAGCGAGTGAACTCAGCATCGCATGTTCAAGTCTCTCTTCTCGCAACATTTTTAATATTTTTTCACGAATGAAGGACAATTGCTAAGAAGTAGATCATACTAAGTTCGCTGATTGAGGGCTTTCTATCACAACTTAACGTTAGAACAGATAGTCATGTGTGTAGTCAACGAACATGAAGATTGAAGACGTGGGTTCAAATCTCCCCCAATGCACATAGTTTTTGTTCCTCGCAAATGTTTACTTTGCGAACATTATAACATAGACAAATACTTCTTATACATGATTACTTCGCAGAGATATTTCACAAGCAACAAATAGCACATATGGTCAAGAAGGAAGTATGCGAACTAGAGGACATGAGATCGATTCCCCCTGCGAGCAAATAATTTTTTACTTTGCAGAAATTCATCTCATGGAATTAGAATATGATTACTTCACAAGAACTTTGATTATTTCGTAAGAGCTGCTTAGCACAGTTGGTATGTCACGAGAAAATCCAAGAAGCAGGTCAAGGGTTCAAGTCTCACTACTCACACTTGTTTTTGCGACTCACATGAAAGCTAAGTACCACTTTCCTTGAACATTTTACTTTTACAGAAAATAAAAGATTTTTGATTTGATTTACAAAGAAACGATTCAATCGCACAATTACAAAGATTACAGAACTACAAAGATTTCACAATTACAAAAGAAATCGAGAAAAATCTCGCACAAATAAATTTATATATTTCTCTTGAAAAATTTACTTTGTTTCAAATGATATGATATTCAACATGGAGAGTAGTAGCTGGCAAACCTTTATGGCGTACACTCGCGAAGCAACATTCGCAAGAGGCAAAGAACCTCAGTGCGTCATATGAGGGGGTACCTATTATGATCATTTCCATGAAAGATAATTGTCAAATGAGATGAAATAAATCATACAAAGGAAATCAAAACAAACAAAAAGATTTTGAAGTTGCATATAAATAAAAAATAAGAAATGTTGAATACTAATCTAAATTCTTATTTGCATTACAGCACAACATGAGCCAGAGAATGTGGAATAATAATTTCGCAATACATCTTATTCTCAATCAAGGGCGAATACTTCATACTTCTTATATATTTCGAGGATTAAGTACTTCTTATACTTCTTAAGGATACTTCATACTTCTTATATATTTCGAGGATTGAGTACTTCTTATACTTCTTCAAGGATATTTTATATTTCTTATACTTCATCAAGGATATTTCATACTTCTTATACTTTAAGGGTGAGACTTCTTATTTACTTCTTATTTACTTACTCCGGGACTTCGCAAAAGAATAGAGGCAAGTATATACTTTTTGAGTTTGATATTCTTTCGCTCGTTCCTTCATCAACAAAGATCAAAGACTACACCAACAACTAGTTTTTCCTGAAGATCGCTCTTCAAGCAATATTCAAGAAAAAAGAGGCAAAATGTAGGATCGGAATATCGCAACAATATTCACTTGCGAATAATTAACGACACAACAAATGATAGCTTGCGAAATTGAAGAGAAAATACATCTTGCGAGCAAAGAACATTTTGCGAGCAAAGGAAATCACGGGGAAGGTGTGAGCAGATTGCGAAAGCAAAAGAAGTTCGCGAAGTGAAGCTGCGAAGGTTCGCAGGATAATTCTTAGATCCGAAATTAAGGGACAGATAGTTGTTATCTAATATGTAAAATCATATAAATAGCCATTTAGGCATGAGAAGGAGGGAGAGGTATTTTTGAGAGGTCTTTTTAGTAGGAGAGAGATTTTTAGGAGAGATTATTTTTCTTTATCATCTTCTTCCCCAAAAATCTAGAACTCCAAATATTCTTTAATGAAGTCTCAATTGTAAAATCATGTAATTACATACAATCACTAGTGAAGAACCATGGATGTAGATCACAATGATCGAACCATGTAAAAATATTTGTGTCTCTTTTACAATTTTAGTACTTTAATCTTCATTTTCATATCAAATAAATTAGATCATCAAATCAAATTAATGAATTCTCTGAGGGTGTAGTTGTAAGATAATCTGCAACTACATAATTGGCGCTAGAAACAGGAGAGAGAGTAATGGATTTATCCTTCATGTAACTTGTTAGTTCAAGAAATTTCCATGAAGATTAGTTATTGTTCACATTTTTCTAGATCTACAAATTTTAGGTTCAAAAATGGAAGTTTCATGGAAGAAGATACACTTTCAGGGAGTAAACATCATCAACAATTCAAAGATATGAAAAGAATAAGAGAAAAAATTAGTTGTTGTGGTGAAATTCAAGGGAAAAATGGAAGTTTTAGTTGAGGAATTATGTGTTCAGAAGAAGAAGATAATACACAGATGCAGCGATTTCTATCACGAACAGAAGTTCGCAAAGATGGTTCAAGGCTAAATGAGTAATAGAGAGGTCGCAGGTTTGATTATGCTTGCGAGCATAATTTTATTCTTTTTTACAAAGAGCGATATTACTTAATTAGTTCGCAATATTACTTCATTATTTCACAAACAGAAGTTAGCCCAAGTGGTCAGCTATGAAGAGGAGAAGTTTAACATCGCATGTTCGAGTCTCCCCACACACGAATCATTTTTCACAGATTTTTGATATACACAGAGCAATTAAAAGAGAATAACTTGTATGAATCTTACAACCTCAACAAAAACAGCAGCTAGCATAGATGTTTATGAGAAAAGCGAGTGAACTCAGCATCGCATGTTCAAGTCTCTCTTCTCGCAACATTTTTAATATTTTTTCACGAATGAAGGACAATTGCTAAGAAGTAGATCATACTAAGTTCGCTGATTGAGGGCTTTCTATCACAACTTAACGTTAGAACAGATAGTCATGTGTGTAGTCAACGAACATGAAGATTGAAGACGTGGGTTCAAATCTCCCCCAATGCACATAGTTTTTGTTCCTCGCAAATGTTTACTTTGCGAACATTCGCAACATAGACAAATACTTCTTATACATGATTACTTCGCAGAGATATTTCACAAGCAACAAATAGCACATATGGTCAAGAAGGAAGTATGCGAACTAGAGGACATGAGATCGATTCCCCCTGCGAGCAAATAATTTTTTACTTTGCAGAAATTCATCTCGCGGAATTAGAATATGATTACTTCACAAGAACTTTGATTATTTCGCAAGAGCTGCTTAGCACAGTTGGTATGTCACGAGAAAATCCAAGAAGAAGGTCAAGGGTTCAAGTCTCACTACTCACACTTGTTTTTGCGACTCACATGAAAGCTAAGTACCACTTTCCTTGAACATTTTACTTTTACAGAAAATAAAATATTTTTGATTTGATTTACAAAGAAACGATTCAATCGCACAATTACAAAGATTACAGAACTACAAAGATTTCACAATTACAAAAGAAATCGAGAAAAATCTCGCACAAATAAATTTATATATTTCTCTTGAAAAATTTACTTTGTTTCAAATGATATGATATTCAACATGGAGAGTAGTAGCTGGCAAACCTTTATGGCGTACACTCATGAAGCAACATTCGCAAGAGGCAAAGAACCTCGGTCGTCATATGAGGGGGTACCTATTATGATCATTTCCATGAAAGATAATTGTCAAATGAGATGAAATAAATCATACAAAGGAAATCAAAACAAACAAAAAGATTTTGAAGTTGCATATAAATAAAAAATAAGAAATGTTGAATACTAATCTAAATTCTTATTTGCATTACAAGCACAACATGAGCCAGAGAATGTGGAATAATAATTTCGCAATACATCTTATTCTCAATCAAGGGCGAATACTTCATACTTCTTATATATTTCGAGGATTAAGTACTTCTTATACTTCTTAAGGATACTTCATACTTCTTATATATTTCGAGGATTGAGTACTTCTTATACTTCTTCAAGGATATTTTATATTTCTTATACTTCATCAAGGATATTTCATACTTCTTATACTTCAAGGGTGAGACTTCTTATTTAGTTCGCAACATTCCGGGACTTCGCAAAAGAATAGAGGCAAGTATATACTTTTTGAGTTTGATATTCTTTCGCTCGTTCCTTCATCAACAAAGATCAAAGGCTACACCAATAACTAGTTTTTTCCTGAAGATCGCTCTTCAAGCAATATTCAAGAAAAAAGAGGCAAAATGTAGGAGCGGAATATCGCAACAATATTCACTTGCGAATAATTAACGACACAACAAATGATAGCTTGCGAAATTGAAGAGAAAATACATCTTGCGAGCAAAGAACATTTTGCGAGCAAAGGAAATCACGGGGAAGGTGTGAGCAGATTGCGAAAGCAAAAGAAGTTCGCGAAGTGAAGCTGCGAAGGTTCGCAGGATAATTCTCAGATCCGAAATTAAGGGACAGACAGTTGTTATATAATATGTAAAATCATATAAATAGCCATTTAGGCATGAGAAGGAGGGAGAGGTATTTTTGAGAGGTCTTTTTAGTAGGAGAGAGATTTTTAGGAGAGATTATTTTTCTTTATCATCTTCTTCCCCAAAAATCTAGAACTCCAAATATTCTTTAATGAAGTCTCAATTGTAAAATCATGTAATTACATACAATCACTAGTGAAGAACCATGGATGTAGATCACAATGATCGAACCATGTAAAAATATTTGTGTCTCTTTTACAATTTTAGTACTTTAATCTTCATTTTCATATCAAATAAATTAGATCATCAAATCAAATTAATGAATTCTACTGAGGGTGTAGTTGTAAGATAATCTGCAACTACACCAATGGTGTATCTAATGGAATATTCGGAAGAATCCCAACGTTGATCGAGTTAGCACGGGTGCGGGAGATTCACACGAAGAATATGGACCTGATCATGGAGACAATAAACAATATACTCGATCTCCTTATCAAGATGACATCAGATATGAACGGTTCTCATGTCACAGAGATTTTTACACTGGGGACTGATCCTCGCAACGATCCTCCTCAAGTCAACACTTTCCCTATGAACCAGATACCCGTAGATCAAGAGGCGGCTTCTCTAGTGGAAAGTTTATGCAAACTCTTACACCTCTCGAAGAGCCAGCGGTTGGAGATATTTGCTGCCATCAACCAAATAGTATTGGACATGTGTTTATCTCCTTTACGTCCAGAAGCCACAAGAACATCAGAGATGTCTGTGAAAAATGTCACGTTTACAGAAGAAGACATGATGGCGGAAGAAGGCCACAACCGGGCCCTGCACGTTACTTCACGCATTAAGAATTCAGAGTTCAAGAGTGCGCTCATCGACATAGGAGCATCTGCGAATGTGATTACTCTCAAGACACTAAGGACGGCCAAGGTTCGCCCAAGCAAGGTTATGCAACAATCTACCACTATGACGGACTTCGAAGGAAACCAAACCAACATGTATGTGTATGTCAATATGAATTTATCTGTAGGGCATGTCCAGTCAAAGGAGAAATTCGAAGTCATAAAAAAGGAGCTGGACTACCACACGATAATGGGGAGACCGTGGATTCATGATAATAAGATTTTCCCTTCAACGTATCACCAGTGTCTGAAGACTATACTGAATAGGGAAGTCATTTGTATCCCTGCATCGTTGTTTCACTATACACCAATATATGGAGTGGAAATGTTTGAACCAAGAGAAGCTCCGCAGGAAGAATCAGACATAGTTCATTGCATCCCACTCCCCACGTAGGCATAAATTCAGGAGGAAAACCAACTCGCATCATTGAGGGCTGAGACTCACGATGCATCTTGGCAGACAAGACGTTATTCTTCATCCGGTAAAGTTGCGACCCACATTCACACTAAGAGGCAGCAAGCCTTTGTGGAAAGTCGTGATCAGAAAGGGAAAACCGTCTACCAACGCTAATGTTGTAAATTAGCAGGGGAGACAGTTACCCATTCTTTCCGCCCAATGGAATGCTACAACAATGATGATCCATAGGAAGAGGTGCTAGATGCTCCACGAAAGCTGCAGGACGGCACCAGCTCCACGACCGATAAATTCGAAATTGCTAATATCGGGAATGAAGAATTTCCCAGGCCTATCTCTATCAGCTCAACCTTGTCCAAGGATGAACGCATGAATCTCGAGCAACTTCTCAAAGAATACCAGGACATATTCACTTGGACGTATGAAGAAATGTCCGGTATAGATGAATAATTGGTCACCCATCATCTACATGTCATACCTGGATCCAAGCAGATAAAGCAATCTCCGAGGAAATTTAGGCACGAGATAGAAGAGCAAATCAAGACTGAGATTCAGAATCTGCTAGCTGATGGCTTTGTTAAGCCCGTCAATTGTCCGACCTAGTTGGATAATGTAATTCCGATGAAAAAGAAAACAAGACAGATCAGGTGCTGTGTAGATTTCTGAGACTTTAACAGATGTTGCCCAAAAGACGATTTTCCTCTACCTAACATCGACATGTTAGTAGATTCCACCAGCGGAAACGACACGTTCTCCTTCATAGATGGATATAGCGGCTACAATTAAATAAGGATGTATGAGCATGACGCGAGTGAGCCCGGGAAATATTCATATCTGCTGGAGACAACACCTTAAGGGAGAAGCCTCAAGAATATAGTGATGTCCGTATCGTCATGTCGAGAAAGAATACGCAGCTTGGGTGAATCACTCTGAAAAACTTAAGAGGAATACTTTAGCGAAATAACAAACATCCAAATGATTATGTCAAGAGGTCCCGAATTCAGGGACTGAAGGGTCACAATCCAAATGTGACTAAACAACAAGTGGTGTAATTGTGCATCAATAGGATGGTACCAATCAATCATGCTTTGTCAAAGAGCATGTTCTTTCAGACACCCTCTGAACTCCGTGAAGCTGCTAGATGCTCGGCCTTCTGTAAGAAGTTTTGATGAAGCAGCAAGAGGAAAACCACCGAGATACAACATCTTGCACGTCCAAGATCACCAACTCCAAGCTCCAGTACCCTATGCATGACTGCCACAATGGTGAAATAACATCCAAGATATTTCATATCTGGATCGACGGTAACTATGTCAATGAGAGACGCTTTCAGAATTTGTCTCCCGTAGAAGAAGTAGTTGTGTTACCAAAGGAGTATGACTGGGGACTGCTTAGCACTACCTATTATCAAAGATGGTGAATTTAGATAGATGCAAGCACGCTATCATTATGATTCCAAGATTTCCAAAGACGAGGATATACTCAAGAGAGCGGGCGTAAAGACGACCTCATGAATCTTGCGTGACAACATCTATCAAGTCAAAATCTCTGGATATTCGTGGACAAGGGAATGTTTCCCTATTCTCTATTCCATGAAGAAATATCAAGAAATCCATTGGTTTCATCTTATCCCTCTAATAACGAGACGATCTATGACATTGTATGAAGAGTACCAAGTTCGTACAAGTTGCCACAACGCTTCTCCCTGCCAGTATCTTCTGAAAACAACTGATGCCAAGAACCGTTGTTGCTCGTCAATTGATAACATCCAGAGCTTTACCATATCAACTACCGCTACGTACAAAAGACCCATCGTTCATACAAGATCGAGCCACGTAGACCACGCTTGGGGACTGGGGCTCAGCATGAAATTCCTTCGCCGTCAGTCAAGAACTTCTTCAACACAAGAGAGATGGTCAATCAAGAAGCATATAATTCGCAAGGGGAAACAAAACTGAAGAAGAAGCCGCTTCAACACTCTTTCCAGCAGGAGACGCTTCAACGCTCCCTCCAGAAGAAGCCACTTCAAGGCTCCCTCCAGCAGAAGCCGCTTCAAATTTCTCTCTCCAGAAGAAGGCATTTCAACTCAAAGGCTTCAACACTCTGTGAGACCTGCTCGCTCCAGAATCTGCTTCAATGCTCTCTGCAGGACCCATATCCACATTTGAGCACACAAAATTTATTTTTTGAGAAAAGCAAGCACGCAGTGGGTCCCCGTTTGAGTGAAGCAGGCAGCAAGGTCAAGGCAACAAAGCCAGTGTTTGGTCAAGATAGAAGGGTCGGTGATTGGTCGAAGTATCAAGGATGATGCTCGAGCAAGAACATCAACCGTACGGGAAAAGAAGGTGCATGACAGGGCCGACGTCTGAAACATGTACACGGTGGACCTGTGTTTGATTGAAGCATGCACAACTACCCATGTTCGAAGCAAGCATGCTCACATCAGGTCCCACTCTCCACTGAAGCAGGCATATCAAGGTCGATCGAAGCAGGCAAGACCGACATTCAAGTGGAGCAAGCACGAAGCAGACTCTTGACCGAAGCAGGCATAGAAAGGTCGATCGAAACAGGCAAGACCGATATCATGCTAGGGGAATGCTCTCCTGGACGCCTCTTGAACGTGACATGCTCCAAGGATAGGACAACTCGTCTCTCCTGGTAACATCTAAACTTTTTATCAAAAGTTTTATCTTTATATGTCACCATCATGTGCTAGGCAGGGGACTTAATGTTGATGGTGGATTTTAGTTAAGGGCTAAAGTTGTAAAACCAAATTTTTGTAAAGCCGTTCTGCAAAGGATAAGGCCATTTTATAAGTGATGAATACTTATTCACTTTATTAATTCACCTAGAATAGAGCATGTAGCAACAATCCCCAAGTATTTTGTGAATTTTAGCATCAGTAGTTAATGCGTCAAACGCCTTGTTTTTCCTGTGTTGTTCTCAGCAGAATTCTCATTGTTGGTGCGGCATGATGACTGATTGTTACTCTCAGCAAAGTAACATGAATATCCAAGTATCAATAGTGAGGTATGCACGAAATACCTGTACATGATACAATACTCTCTGACTAAGAGAATCATCTCTAGGTGTGTTATACTAGCCCGATCGAGCATATTTGAATCTAGACTATCCATATATGTCTCAAAAATAATCACAGTCACGCAAGTTGGCCGCATGAATTAACCAGCCTAGACGAACCCTAGCAGGAGCAGGCTATCACCACAAAGACCACAAGCAATCCATTTTATGCCCTAGTCGGTTGAACACGTACCTTGCCCCCCGTTAAACACCAACCCTGAAAGGGAATGGTCGAGCAGGCATGGAGCGGCTAGCATACATAAGAATGTTGAAAAACAATCTTAAAAAAGGTCGTGACCATCCAACTTCCCAGGCATGATTGGACGACTTAGATCTCCCCTAGATCAAGTGGTGAAGTGTTGGCACACCTATTGGCAGGCCCATTTCCCACCTGCTTGATCGGTTCTCCCATTGTCAAGCCGTGTAGCAACCAACGGTTTCCCAAACAAGGCTAGTGTGATGCCTTAACAACCCGTGGAGGTCCAAAATGATCACGTCCATCCAACTTCGCAGGCATGGTTGGATGGCTTAAATTGCGCCCAGGGACATGGAGAAAGCATACATATGCTCACCGCCGGCCCACGATACCTCATATGCAATCGCCCTCCCCGAAGGAGGCGCACAACCACCAAAACCGTTTGGTTAAAGTCGTCCGGTCCGAAACCCTAATTAGGGTTTGCGGCACCATTCATGTGTCGCAAAATCATCTCAAGTGTCCATATTCGCAGGCTTGAATGGAAGGCAAAGATGAATCTTAAAGAGAGGGAGAACATGCTAGCATGACCACCATGGGCCCGGCTTCATGACTGACTGATTGGCCAAAGCCGACCTTGGTTAGGCATCCCGGTTGGCGCACCCAAAGGTGGTGTGTCACGTTTCCTTAACAAATCCTTTGCGACATAGGATTTTTGTTGAATTCAAATCTCAACCACTCATCTTTTCCATCCAAATTGAGTGGTCTAGATCGAACCTTTGCGAGTCAAGAAAGCATGGGCGTACTGATGCTGGAGCCACAAGTCTTAGAGAAATTATTTACTTGTGAAGCTGCACTCTGGGATATGTCGCGTCTTTATTTGACGAAGAATTTACTGTGACTCCGTACAATATTGACAGGGCTAATCGGAAAATGGGATTTGACCAGGGTGTTCCTTTTCTTCATCCATTAAAGGCTCCAAAAGAACTTTTTTCGGACATTCTTAATGTTGACACGTTTTCGTCAGTACAGAGCCTTCCTTTCCTTCATATCGGAAGAAATACGAAGGTAACTAGCAGGTATAAGGAATTTTGGAGGGAGCAATTATTAAACTTTCAAAAATTTCAGAGGAGGTTGTGACTGATTCCCGCGGCGAACCATCTTATGACGTTTTGAAGGAGAATTCTCGGTTGAAACCACTCCCAGGTAAACGAACCAGAGCTGACGACTGCAGTCCCAAGAAGGAGTAAGATCTAAGAAGCAGGCATGTGGTCCCGTGGTCTTCAATTCTTCTCATATGTAGGTACTTATTATTTATTTCCTTTAATCCCCTAACCCCGTTTGTCTTGAACAATTTTTACTAAGGGTGATTCTCATTCAAAATCAGGGGCTCCCGAAAGAAAATGCTTTTACGAGGATGGCACGCGGCCATGATACAGCTTTGGAGAAGTCCGATAATACTGATCTTCATGATGAGAAGTCTGGTGACACTAACCCTCTTCAAGACAATAACAGAGATGGTGCAAGCTCAACTGAATGAGATGATTCCCAGAGCATAAACTTCAGTGAGCTTGTAGATAAGGCCGTTGCAGAAATCGGTCTTCAGAGTGAAATAATCATCATGAGGGACGTAGGAGAGACAACACCCATGAAGATTAAAGTAACTTCCTCTAAATAATCTCCTGAACAATCTCTCGCAATCGATAAAGCAGTCATATGATCTCTCGCAGCTGAGAAGGCTTCTGACAAAGTGTTGGTGATGGAACTCGTTGTTCCTGGAGCTGTCTTTGATCCTCCTTTCAATACTCCTTATACAGGTCATGTGATGGTTGGAGGATTCAGTGTGCCATCTAGGTTCAAGGAGTTATATACTAAAATATGGAAGAAGCATGGTCACATCGCCACCTCTCATAAGCTTAAAAGTCGCTTCCCATCAGTCAAACGCGTCGAAGAAGCTTTATCTTCTATCTATGGCATGAGCATCGTGACTGGGTGTGTAGGTACTGAATATCGCAAGATAATAGTTCACGAGTATCGTAATAAATAAAGGAGAAAAGAGTTATAAAATGATACGATGATAGAAGTAGCGCGGAGAAATATGAAGTTTTGCGAGGATGAATTGCGATACTTCGCAATTCATATACAGCTGCATAAGTTTTACTATAAATAGGAGTTCAAATGTAAAATTCGAGAGGTTCTTTTAATGAGTGTAAGAAATTATCTTAGGAAAGAGAATAGAAAAAGTTGTAACTATTCTAGTTCCATTTTGATAATTCTATGTAATCAACTAAGAGAATTAATAAGAAATTTATCATTCATCATCAAGAACTTCTTGAGTTTTTACTAATTCTATTGAGGGTGTAGTTGTAGATTATTCTGCAACTACATAATTGGCGAACTAGAAACAGGGACTTGAGAGTTGTGGTAGCCTAAATTTGAGGGAATTGTGGAAAATTTGAAGATCAAATGAAGTCAGTAGATGGAGATTGCAAAAAAGAAGAATGTAATATGATCACAAAGACAATGATTAGAGAATTTCATAGTAATATGAAGGGAAAAATATACAAGCGAGATTGTAGAGGAAGAAAGATCATGGAGGAAGAAAAGATAACAACTTTAGAAGAATGGGAAAAGAGAAAATCACATTTTCAGCAGCAGAAATTCCAAATGAAGACTTGAACCACACTTCACCATTGGTGATCACAATTCCAATCATGCTAGAAGATAAGAAAGCTGTAGAAAAATGGAAATTAAACCGAATTTTGGTTGATACAGGGAGTTCTGTTAACATCATATTATATCATGCACTTAAGGGGATGGGAATTAAAGATGAAGAAATCACAAATTCAAAATGTCTTATTCATGGATTAGGAAAATCTACAACAAAATCTAAGGGGAAATCGCGCTGCGAATATTACTAGGAGAAATCGAAACACATGTAATCTTGTGTGTGATAGATATGGAATCTCCATATAACATGCTGATAGGAAGGCCGTGGATTCATGCGATCAAAGCTGTTGCTTCAACGTTACATCAGAGAATCAAATTTCCTACACCAAATGGAATACAAGAAATAAAAGGAGATCTTGATAGTGCAAAATTTTGTTATCAAATTGAAGTAACGCAATGCGGAGGAAGAGCAAGAAAGAAACAGCTTCGTAGGAAACTTGCGAAGGAAACAAAAAGGAAGAAGAATTCCGAGTGTATACAATAAGAGCAAAGGAAGGGAGAGGTATACCAAATGAGATTCCAGAAAAAGAAGGGGAACCAGAAAAAATAATCAAAGAACCAACACCTATGGGGGAGCAAAGTCCAAGCTATGTTGCAGCTGAACCAACTAAAGAAATAAATATTGGAAGTAAAGAGGAGCCTTTATTCTTGCGAATTGGAACTAAGATGGATGAAGAAGAAGAAAAAAGAACTATTGATCTTTTGCGAGAATATAAAGATATCTTCGCAAGAAGTGTAGATGAGATACCAGGAATTGATCCATCAGTGGCGTGTCATTGATTGAACATAGATAAAAATGTAAGACCATTCAAACAAAGAATAAAGAAGATATCACAAAATTTTCATGTACAGATAGAAGAAGAATTACAAAAGATGTTGGATGCAGGGATCATAAGGGAAGCAAAATATCCATAATGGATTGCGAATATGGTCATTGTTCCGAAAAAGAATAAAGGAATAAGAATTTGCATAGATTTCACTGATCTAAACAAGGCATGTCCCAAAGACAGTTTTCCATTACCATACCACAAATGGTGGAATCAGCTGCAGGTCATGATAGAGTCACTTCACTTGATGGATATAAAGGGTATAATCAAATATCACTCGCAGAAGAAGATCAAGAACATACTGCCTTTTTTTCTCCAAGGGGTTTGTATTGTTATGTGAAGATGCCATTTGGTTTGCGGAATGCGGGTGCTACATATCAACGTATGGTTGAAAAAGTGTTCGCGAAGTGGATACATAAAACTTTGGAGGTATATGTAGATGATATGTTGATAAAAAGCAAGGAAGCTAAAGATCATGTGCAAGATTTGAAGGAAATATTTGAGCAAATGAGAACGTTCAACATCAAATTAAATCCTGAGAAATGTATAATTGGGGTTTCGTCTGGAAAGTTCTTGGGATACATAGTATCAAAGGAGGGAATACAAGTTGATCCAGAAAAGGTCCAAGCAGTTCGTGACATGCCAACACCTTCAACGGTAAAAGAAGTACAAAAGCTAAATGGACTCTTGGCTTCACTTGGAAGATTTATTTCGCGAATGTCAGATAAGTGCAAGCATTTTTTCAACATACTTAAGAAGGGAGCAAAATTCAAGTGGACTGATGAATGTGAAAAAGATTTTCAAGGAATCAAAGAATACCTCGCAAATACATCTATACTACAGAAACCAGAGAGAGACAAAGAATTATTGGTATACCTCGCAACAACTCCATATGCTCTAAGTGCAGTTCTGTTGCGAGCAGACGCAGGAGTAGAAAGGCCCATTTACTACATTAGTAAAACCTTTAATGCAGCAGAGAAGAATTATTCTAAAATGGAGAAGTTAATCTTAGCCCTGGTTTATGCATCATTCAAGTTACGAATATACTTTCAAGCACATGTGATAAAAGTGGTAACCAAAGTCCCAATTGAATCAATCATGAAGAACACAAAAAGGTCAGGAAGAATATAAAGGTGGAATGCACAAGTAAACCATTACAAGATAAAATACGAAGTATTGTCATCGCAAAAATCACAAGTCGTCGCAGATTTTTTGGCAGAATTTCCTTTGGAAGAAGATGAAGCAGTAGAGGAAATGATGGATGTTGAAGAAGAATTTGGAAATCCAAAAGACTTGTTAACAGAACCAGATAGATGGGAAATTCTAGTAGACGGATCATCCAATAGTGAGGGAAATGGAATTGGAGTCGTGTTGATTTCACCAGAAGGAGAAAGAACAACATTCTCATTCAGACTAGAATTTGCATCCACGAACAATGAAACAGAGTACGAAGCTGTAGTGCATGCATTAAAGATCGCAATAGAAAAGAAGCTTGAAAGTATAAGGATAACAAGTGATTCGCAGTTAGTGATTTGTCAAATTAAAGGGGAATATACCACAAATGAATCTTCTTTGAAGAAATACAAGAAACTCGTTGAGGAATTATCTGCGAAGATAACAAAATTAAAATGGAGACATATATCTAGAAAATATAACCGTCTTGCAGATGCTTTTGCATTTATTCCAAGCATGATGACAAATCCAAATACAAGAAATATCCAAATACATACAATTCAACACCCATCAGTGGACAAAGAGAAATAAATTGAGGAAGCTGTTGCGATGGAAGTAGAAAGAGAGTTATCAAACCACATCGCAGATTGGAGAAAAGAAATTCATGCATATCTCGCAACAGGAGAAATATCCAGGAACAGACTAGAAGCACATAAATTAAAGAGTCGTGCAACAAACTATGAGTTGCGAGAAGGAATTTTATATAGAAAATCTTTCAATGGACCACCTCTCAGGTGCTTAACTCGCGAAGAAGGAGAAAAAATATTGAAGATGTTACATGGAGGAGAAGATGGCAATCATAGTGGGGGAATATCTCTAGCATATAGAGCAAAGATACAAGGATATTACTGGCCTTATATGCATACAGACGCAAAATTGTTCGTACGAAGATGCAAGGAATGTCAACGACATGGTAAAAGAATTTATGCACCAGGGGCCACATTAACTTCTTCAACAAGCTGCTGGCCTTTTGGTAAATGGGGGTTGGATATTGTTGGACCATTTATACATGGATCTGGACAAAGGCGATACTTGATAGTTGCAACATATTATTTCACGAAGCTCGCAGAAGTAAAAGCAGTACCGCATATTCGTGATAAAGATGTTTTTACATTCATATTTGAAAACCTGATTTGCAGGTACGGGGTTCCATCACAACTAGTATCTGATAATGGAAAACAATTTGAGGGGCAGAACATAGAGGTGTTACTCAGTGCTTTTAGGATAAAATGTGGGAAGTTAACCTCGTTATATCCACAAGCTAATGGACAGGCAGAAGCAACAAATAAAACAATCGCAGATACAATCAAAAAGAAATTAGAAGGACATCTCAAAGGATGGTGCGAGCAAGTACCTAGCGTAGTTTGGGCATACAATACAACTAGAAGAGAAGCAACTGGAATGTCTCCTTATTGTCTAACATATGGAGTAGAAGCAGTATTACCCACAAAGGTTGTAATTCCGACAACAAAGAAAGAAGCTTGGGAAAGAAATTTAAGTGCGGGAGTAATATTAAGTGAGTTGGATGATTTGGAAGAAAAAAAGAGAAAAGGTGTTGCACCATATGAAGATTTATCAGGAACGATTAGCTCGAGAATACAACAAGAGAGTCATTTAACGTGAATATAAACCAGGTGATTTGGTCATGCGAGAAACACCTCGATATCAAAAAGAAAATGGAGGAAAATTAGCACCAAAATGGGATGGACCATATGTTATTAAAGAAGTTGTAGGAAGCGGAGCTTATCGGCTGATGGATCCAGAAGGGAGAGACATGGGTTTGAGGCTTGGTAGACCTTGGAACAGACTATATTTAAAAAGGTATTATCCATAAAACTCATGAAATTTTTTACGAATATTGTTTGCTCGCATGAAATTGGGAAAAGTTACGAGTTTCAAAATTTATATTGCGATTAAACTTTCATTAATTTGCGAATAAAAGACCGAAATCTGTGATCAGCCTCCAAAAAAGAAAGAGAGCCGCAGAAAATTTTATACAGGCAAACCTTTGTGGATCACACCCTAGTTCGCGAAGCTATATTTCGTAAGAGGCAAAGTCCTAAAGTACGTCATTTAAGGGGGTACCTATAAACGTGGCTAAGGGTAACCGGAACACCACCAAGGGCCCTTAGTACATGGTAAAATTTTAGGGGTACAACCCAATAATGGGGTACCTATCCGGGTTAGACACCTTGGATTCTCACCTAATCTAGCGACATTACGCAATATAAAATGCGGTGTAAGAGGATTTAGGTTGGGCGACTAAGGCATACTGTCTTTCCCAAGAAGTGCAGAAAACGATCAAGGCGCCGAGGTACACGGTTGAGTCAAGAGTGCCGAGTGAGGTTGAACCACATCTTCCATTTTTGACAAGTCTTGGCAAATGATGCACTTGGCCCAAAGATACCCCATAGGGTGCAACCTCGTAACTATAAGCCCTATAGGCAAAAAGGATAAGAGGTTGCGATCAAAAGCTGGTTGTTGGCAGAACCGGATGGGAAGAGCTAACCTTGTATGGTCGATGTACGCTTCCTTGAAGGGACAACCAGGGGGAAGATAAAGGGGAGCACCCTCCATTAGGGAGCTGATGTAAAGAGGAATAGGAAGACCATCTTCAAGTTGACCTAGCGAGACTATAATCTTCTCGCGAGAACTTGGATGATCAGAAAATAGTTTAACTGAAAGTTCAGCTTTAGGATTTTGATCAGGTAAGGTGGATAAAGAAAAACCTTGATCCTTAAACTTCTTCTGCATTTCCTCAAAGGCGATCATATATTTACGACCAGCGGGAGCCATTTTTAATAAAGTAAGTATGTGAATGAAGAAAAGGATAGAAGATTGAAGAAAAAGATGCAACAGTAATAGATGCGGAATTTACGGAAGAACATCAAAATTGCAGAGAAATTGCAGAGAGGTAGAAAGAAGAAAGTAAAAAGAGGGAAAGAAAAGAATGAAAGAAGTATTTATAGAAGAAGAAAATTCTCGAGAAGATGAATTATTAATAGGATTAGCACAATTGGTTAGTGGCGAGAAGAAGAAGCTTTAATATCGCAAGATCGAGTCTCACCGCAATAATATTTTTTCACGTTTTTTCTAAAGTTTCCTGACGAGAAGATAATAATAGTAAGATGACGATAGTATAACTTTCTTTCGCAAACAGAAGTTGGCACAGATGGCTAGCAGCGAAAAGAAGGAATTGATGTTGCGGGATCAATTCTTTACTCAATCATACTTTTTACATGTTTTCTCCTGCGAAGCAACGGACCAATAGAAGTCAAGTTTCAGCATGCTTCGCAAGAATAAATAAGAGGATGGCATTGATTTGTATTTCCCAAATAGAAACCAGTAAAGTTGGTCAGAGGCAAGAATTTGGTATTTCATTACTTCGCAATATTTTTGATTATTTCGCAAAGAAAAATAAAAAATTGATGATTATTTCACAGAGATATCTCGCAAAGAAATAACAGAAATGAAAGAATAAAGAAATGCGAAAATATCGCAAGAAACGCGAATAAAATTTCGCAGAGACATAAGAATGGGACAAACCTTTATGGCGTACACCCTAGTTCGCGAATACAATTTCGCAAGAGGCAAATGTAAGACCTAAAGTGCGTCATATAAGGGGGTATCCGTTTGCATGGCTCAGGGATAAGGTTATACCGCTGCTGGAACCTGAGTCATGGAGATGTGGGGTCCATCTATTTGAGATACCTATCCAGGGGAGGTACCTTGGATTTCCAACTATATAAGGTTATACCCTGGTTGGACGACTGAGGGTCTTTCCTAAGGAGTGCAGAGTATGACCAAGGAGCCAAGGTACACAGTTGACTCAAGGGTGCCCAGGGCGTACGAAACTACCCTGGTCATTCTTGGCAAGTCTTGGCTATGATGCACTCGGCCGGAAGAAAACCCCACTTAGGGTGCAGTCTCGTAACTATAAGACATATAGGCATAAAGGATAAGAGGCTGCGAAAATAGTTGGTTGTTGTTAAGACCGGATGGGAGGAGCTAGTCTTGTATGGCCGATGTGCCGTCCTTGAAGGGGAAACCAGGGGGAAGATAAGGGCGGCACCCTCCATTAGGGAGTTGATAAGTGTCTAAAGACGGCAATGTCATGGGGCTTTACGTTCGCAAGAACATTTAGGCCTGTCATATTGTCGCGTGACAAATATTATACAGAGGAAAAATCCAAGAGAAAAAGATAAGATGAGATCAATGGGTTTTTATATGAAAGTGTAAAGACGTCCTGCGATTTCATCTCAAGACGGCAATGTTATGGGGCTTTGTTCTCGCAAGAAAACTTAGGCATGTCATATTGTCACAGAGAAATTGTCAAAAAAATGATAAGGCAAGATCAATGGGTCTTTACATGAGAATGTAAGGACGTCCAACGATTTTGTCACAAATACAAAAATTTGAAAAATAAGACCTTTAACTAGGAAGGCAAAATAAGACCAATAAAATAATCTCAAACATTAACTATTTTCTTTTAAGAATGCGGGAAAGATTTATTCATCGCAAGAGAGATAGCAAGTACTATTTAGAATCTCTCAGAAATACTATTCAGAATCTCTCAGAAGTATTATTCATAATTTCTCAGAAGTATTATTCAGAGTCTCTCAGAAGGATTATTTGCATTTTCTTAGCACTATTCATAATTTCGCAGTACTATTCGCGACACTATTTCAGGAGCACTATTCATAATTTTGCAGGGTTATTCATAAATTCGCAGATTATTCAGAATCTCGCAGCACATTCAGAATCTTGCAGATTATTCAGAATCTCGCAGACATATTCAGAATCTCGCAGGAGAAGTGATTTTTTCGCAGAAGGTGATTATTTTCTTAAAAAGATTATCGCATAAGGCAAAGACAAGATAAGAATAAAGAAACAATTCTTTCATTTAACATTTTCTAAAGGATTCTACCTTCATAGATGAAGAACAGAGGCAACTATGGATTACCAAGCAAACATTTTATGTTATTTACTTTTCGGAAAGAATCATTTCCAAAATAGACAAGAATTTTCACCAAAAATGAAGTAATAATTTCGCATGAATAGAGGCAATACTTATGACTTTCATTCAAGGACGGATACTTCTTATATTTTGAGGATTGAGTACTTCTTATATATCTTCAAGGATATTTCATAATTCGTATACTTCAAGAGTTGATCCTTCTTATTTACTTCGCAAAGATCTGGAACTTCACAAAAGAATAGAGGCAAGTACATACTTTTCAAGTCCAATATTCTTTCGCTCGTTCCGTCATCAGCAAAGATCAAAGACTACTAGAACAACTGATTTTTTCTTAAATATTGCTTTTCAAGCAATATTCAAGAAAAAAGAGGCAAGATGTAGGATCAGAATATTGCCACAGCAATACTCTTGTGAAATTTATAACGACATTTCTGCGAGCTCTTCAACAACACATTGCAAATGTCGCAAATTAATGATGTAATAGACAACGACATCATAAAACACGAGAAATATGTGAAGATTTTGCGGTTATAGGGAAATCTCGAGAGAACAAGGATGGATCTCGAGAGAACAAGGAAAGAGCTCGAGAGAATATGGAGGAAGCTTACGAGAGTGTAGAAAGGGATCCTAAAATAGGGGAAGTGTGAGCTGTCATCCATTATGTAAACGCCTATATAAAGAGGAGAGCAAGAAAGAGAAAAGAGTGGAGAAATTTAGTAAGAGAGAGAGATATTTTGCAGAGAGATATTTTTAGAGAGAAAATGTATATTTCTTTATCATCTTCTTCCCCAAAACTAGATCTAGAACTCCATTAATGGAGATCATTAATGTAAATCAAATAATCATAGTGAAGAATCATGGATGTAGATCAAATTGATCGAACCATGTAGAATTATGTGTGTCTATTTACAGTTTAGTATTTTA
This sequence comes from Papaver bracteatum, assembly GCA_023529315.1. Taxonomy (NCBI): domain Eukaryota; kingdom Viridiplantae; phylum Streptophyta; class Magnoliopsida; order Ranunculales; family Papaveraceae; genus Papaver; species Papaver bracteatum. The sequence continues at coordinate 991,089 of JAJJWX010004500.1, forward strand.
ATCATCATTTTCATATCAAATGAGTTTAGATCAAGAAATTAGTAGCAAGATATTATAAGGGGTGTGTTGTGGGAATTCCTGCAACTACACTTGAAGAGCGATATTTAAGGAAAAATCCATTATTGTAGTAGTCTTTGATCTTTGTTGATGAAGGAACGAGCGAAAGAATACTGGACTTGAAAAGTACGTACTTGCCTCTATTATTTTGCGAAGTTCCGAAGCTTTGCGAAGTAAATAAGAAGTATCAACCCTTGAAGTATAAGAAGTATGAAGTATCCTTGAAGAAGTATCCATCCTTGATTGCTAATAAGAAGTATCCTTCCTTGAATGAGAGTCATAAGTATTTCCTATATTCATGTGAAATTATTACTCCATTTTTGGTGAGGATTCTTGCTAAGAAGATAAAGAACATAAAATGTTTTCTTTGTAATCCATAGTTGCCTCTGTTCTTTATCTATGAAGGTAGAATCCTTGAGAAAATATTGAATGAGCGAGTTGTTTCTTCATTCTTATCTTGCCTCTCCCTCATGCGATAGTATAATCTCTTCAAGTTGCTTATAATTATGCGAAATAATCACATTCTTCAAAATAATCACATCTCCTGCGAAATTCTGAATGAGTCTACGAAATTCTGAATGAGTCTGCGAAATTTTGAATAAGTTTGCGAAATTCTGAATGAGTCTGCGAAATTATGAATAAGTCTGCGAAATTCTGAATAAGTCTGCTAATTTCTGCGATATTATTCCGTAAAGTTTAGTAAAATATTTGTGCGAATCTAATGCTTATGTAATGATTATGTTATGAAATGTGTATGTGATGTTTATGCCATGAAATGCTTATGTAATGATTTCATGATGCAAGTATGATGCTTGTATGATGAGAATGCTTATCAATTGCAATGTACAGCTAATGTTTGTGTTACTTAGCTCATTTTGCACACTAAGATTGATGCATCTTAAAATTGCCTCCATTCTCTATTTCTCTGGCTTTGTCCCTAGTATATGCATTCCTCTTTGCATATTTGTTGTTCTCGCAAGTTCATTTGCTTGTGCTTCATTTTATTCTTGCTTTTTATTCTCTGTCCATCTTTCGCTCATTGAATCTCATTGTTTTACTATCTCCACTGTTTATTCCTGCACTATTAATATCGCATAATATAATATAATCAAAATATCAATGGTGCATCATTTTCACTATCTCAATCTCATTTCGTTATACATGTTCGCAAGATTGTTTGCTTACATATAATCATCTTCGCAAGTTTATTTGCATACTCTCTTATGTGGTCTTATTTTTCCATCCTAGTTAAAGGTCTTATTTCGCCACGTTTCTTTTTTCTTTGAGACAAAATCGCAGGACGTCTTTACACTTTCATGTATTGACCCATTGATCTTGTCTTATCATTTCTTCTAGTATTATTGCCTATGCAGGATATTTTTCATGCGACAATATGACAGGCCTAAATATTCTTGCGAATGTAAAGCCCCATGACATTTACGTCTTGCGATGAAATCACAGGACGTCCGTACACTATCTTTTCTATAGTATTTTTTCCTCTTCAGGATTATTACACAAATATGACAAGCCTAAATATTCTTGCGAACATAAAGCCTCATGACGTTTGCATCTTTTCTTGACACTGTCAGCTCCCTAATGGAGGGTGCCTCCTATCTTCCCCCTGGTTGCCCCTTAAAGGAGGCGTACTTCTACCATACAAGGTTAGCTCCTCCCATTCGGTCTTAACAACAACCAGTTGTTTTCGCAGCCTCTTATCCCTTTTGCCTATATGGCTTATGGTTACAAGACCGCATCCTAAGTGGGGTTTTCTTCAGGTCGAGTGCATCGTAGTCAAGACTTTCCAAGAGTGGTAAAGAGGCTCCAACGTCCCCGCACTCTTGACTCAACCATGAACCTCGGCGTCTTGATCATATTCTGCACCACTTAGAAGAGACCCTCAGTCGTCCAACCTAAATCATAAGTCTAGGTTGGAAATCCAATGTACCTCTCCTGGATAGGTTTTTATGGAGCCCACATCTCCATGACTCGGGTTCCAGTAGCGGTGTAACCTTTCCGCTGAGCCATGCAACAGATACCCCCTTCTATAACGCACTTTAGGTCTTACATTTGCCACTTGCAAAATTTTATTCGCGAACTAGGGTGTACGTCATAAAGGTTCGTCCCATTCTTTTATATCTCTGCGAAATTTTATTCTCGTTTCTTTATTCATTCATTCATTTCTGTCATTTCTTTCATTCATTCTTTCATTCTCATAATATCATATCATTTGAAGCAAAGTAAATATTCAAGAGAAATTCTAATACATTGTAATTATGAAATCTTTGTAGTTATGAAATCTTTGTTATTCTGCGATTGACGCGTTTTTTAAATCAAATAAAAAATCTTTTATTTTTTGTAAGTAAAATATTCAAGGAAGTGGTACTTAGCTTTCATGTGATTTTTTTTTGTTGCTGTCATCTCTTGCGAAGTATATGGTTTGCATGCGAAATTGGAATCCTTGAAATGTATAAAAATCGCACAAAGAAATGTAATTATCGCAGCAGTAAAAAGAAGAGTGATAAATGAGACTTGAACTCTTGACCTGCTTCTTGGATTTTCTCGCACCCTACCAACTGTGCTAACCCTCTCTTGCGAAAGAATCAAAGACTTTGCGAAGTTAACATCTGTGTAAAGTGAGCGGACATCATCTGCGAAGGGCAAAAATTATTTGCGAATGGGAGGACTCGAACTCGCGATAATGATCACACACTCCACTACCTTAACCAACTATTCAAGAACTACTACGCGAAATTAACGCATAATGTTTCTCTCTTGTTATCTTATTCTCCTTTGGTATTTAATCAAAATTTCGCAGGTAAGGAATCGAACCTGCGACCTATTGCTTGTTCTCTTCACCTCGAACCATCTGTACTAGTTTCTGTTTGTATTGTTGGGGTAAGGTTCACACTGGTTATGCTCGCAGGTTATTTAGTTATTCCATTGACATGCTGCTACGAAGTAATAGATATGAAAATGTTTACTTCGCATACTCTTTTCCCTTACATCCTTATAACATTGTGATGAGATTATCTTCTCATTTTTTTTCTTGTTTATGACTCCTCCAAATCTGTTCATCAATATCTCCATTGGTTTATTTACTTCATTGTGTCTGCATGAGTTTGGTCTTTTTCTGTCCTTGGCCTTTCATGAATCACGCTTCATATTCTCCATAGTTTGGCTTAGTTGGGTTGGTTCACTGGTTCAATTTGCTGGTTGTTGATAGAATTTCTTCTTCTTTTGCCTTTAATGGCTCATACGTAGAGAACCCAACTTTCTATCCTACGTCTTCGCAGAACTTCTGCTTCTTTAATTACCTGATGATGTGAAAACCAACATCACAGAATCTCTTTTATTCACTATTCGCAAAAACTTTGTCACTGTACTATTCTTTCCCTCTTCTACTTTTCTCTTCAAAAACCTTTGCTCTGCGAACTGATTGGTGATTTTTACGCGATGATGAACTGAATACTTCACATACTTAGCAGAATCTCGTTCGTATTGTTGACTACTTTGCCAATCATTGTCATCATGACTCAAAGAAGAAACTGTCTTGCTGCAATTTGTCTTCGTGCTGTTAAGTATTGTGACGGATCTCACCGCGCTGTTGATTGAGATGATATTTTCTCGCTGCTCTCTTCTTTAGCCATGTTCTTTGAGTTATCCTGCTTCATGTTGATTTCTATGAACTACTGTTGATGTTGGTTGTTGATGAACATAGATCTCCCTTTTCCGATGAGATGTGCAGACTTCAAGAGCGGAAGTTGTCCTCGCAGAGAAGAGATTTATCTTCATGCATGCTATGAAGAATTTTTACTGGAGTTGTTATTTTCTTCATCATGTTCTCTTCTTCGCAGAAACTCTTACTCCCTTAGTTGAACTAAGTTTCCTTAATCTTGTTACTTGTTGATGATGTTCCAGTCAATTTAGTCTTGTAATTTAACTCCGTCAAAGCCATTCTAGTCTTCAAACTTTAACTTCGACTCTCAGTTTCTCAGGTTGGCTTTATGAGTCATGAACTGAATTTTCATTGCCTTTCTTCTCTAGTTCAAGTTAATAGAGCTTGGTGTTGTCTATCGAATTTTGACTGCTAACTTTCTCGCTGGACCCAATTTGTTTCTTCCCTTATCATTAACAAATCACCTATTGCTCGTAAAGCTGCAAGATATCTAACGTCTTCCCATTTACCATTGAAGAGAATGGAATTCGATCTTCGCTCCTGTTACCGGCTTTATCTTGCCGTTGGATTTACATGTTCTTTCTTGTGTCTTTTTCTGCTCCATTCCCATTATTATGGTTCTGAGATGTACTCATGTTGTGCATTTCGATATCAATTCTTCACCAGCAGATTTTATTTGCTTTGTCTCTCCTTCGTGCTCTCGAGTTTAATAATCACTCTTAAGCTATTATGAGTGGTTTATTTCGCCTGATTCTTGATGGTCATTTTAATTCATTCGCCTGGTTAATTGACGTTGGTTCCTTCGTGCTGCTGTGAACATGTGAAGCTAATAAGTAGAATAAAAACACCATGAGATGCGGCTTTGTTCCCCTTCATCTTCGCGTATTCTGCGAAATTTTATTATTGGAGTTCTTGATTTCTTCACCCTTAGGGATACCCCGTTCTCTGCCTGTCAACTTCTGTTTCTTCCACGAATATATTGCCCTTGTACTTGTTGAGAATGCTCTTTGAACTTCAGTTGAGAATTTTCTGCTTGGTGCGGTTACTTTGCGTCAAACTAGTTGCTATGTGCGTCATTCTGATTAAGAAGATATGATTTTTCTATCTTTGCTGCGAGGGATTTATTAAGTCAGTAAACAAAAATAGAAATCTATCACCTGCAAACAATTATTTCGCTTGTAAAGAATTTCAAAATCAACAAAAACCGGTTTGTAAATCAGGTTCTGTTGGTTGTATGTCTGAAATCAAAACGTATTTTGGATAAAGATTTTGTTGGAAAATTATATTTTCATAGAAACCAGAAACTTTTCCCTAAATCTTTTCTTAAAAACTTCCAGGTCTTAAAAATTAAATACAAAATAAGTGAAATGAGGAGAGATTTTTCCTTCACAGTTTTATCGTAGATGGAGATCCTTGTTGATTTTGTTGTATTTTGTTGAATTTGTTGATAACACTTGTTCTTTGGTCCTGTTAATTTTTTGCTGAAACTTTCCTTTTCGCCTTTAAACCTAGATGATTCAATGAGATCGGTGACCAATCATAATTAATTTCTTTGATTTTCTTCAATCTAAGCGGCAGCAGTCCCTCTTTATAGCGCCAAAAATGTAGTTGCAGGAAATCCCACAACACACCCCTTATGATATTTTCTAGATCTAAACCTATTTCATAATTAAAGTACTAAAACTATAAAATGGACACAAGGATTTTTTACATGGTTTGATCAATGTGATCTACATCCATCGTTCTTCATTATGATTGTTGTAATTACATAAGTGTTACATTTAGAATCTCCATTAATGAGTATTTGGAGTTCTAGATCTAGTTTTTTTGGAAGAAGATGATAAAGAAAATAAATCTCTCTCTCTCTTACAAAGTGTGTCTCCGATTTACAAAAAATGTGTATCCCCCCCTTTTCTCTCACCTGCCTTTCTCTTTATATAGGTATTCACATAGTGGATGACAACTAAGCTGTCCTTTAATTTCGGATCTGACTTACGGTATTCTCGCAAGAGTTCTAATGTTAATCATCACAAACAATCTAAACTTCGCAGGATCATCATGCTTTTCTCATGTTTCTGTGATCGTCATCTGTTGCGTCATTCTTCAAATCATCCTGCGACACTCGCAATGTGTTGTTGATCAAACTTCACAAATGTTTCCTTCTTACGATATTCTGATCCTACATGGTGTGCCATAACATGATATGTCCAGAACAAGCTGTGCTTGAATATGGTTTGACTTGCTGTTGTAGTAGCAGGATTTCCCACACTACACCCCTATTAAGATCTTATAAAAATCTAAGTGAAACTAGTTGAAGATTAAAGAATAAACGACACTTTTATTATTTATATCTCAGAAATGTTTACAGAAAATATTCAAACTCAGAATTACAACTTTCTTTTCTGGAGTTTCTCTCTCCTCAAGAATTTCACAACTCTAAAAAATACATCATCATCATCTGGACTTACTTGAACCCTTTATATAGGAAATTACATAGTGGGTGACAGCTAAATTTTCCCCTTCTTTTGGATATATTCTGAGATCTCATCGTGGTATTTGTAATATTAATCTTCGCCAACTTTTGTAATCCTCGTGAAACAACATTCTCATAGCATGTCTCTTCAATCGTCAGCTATTGTGAAGCTTACTTGTGATGCTCACCAAATGTTGCTGAAGAATCCTTACGACACTCTCGTGAACAATATCATTTATACTTATAGGAATATTTGACCTTCTCGTGAAAGCGTTGTTCTTACTACGAGAATATCGTTATGGCGATATTCTGGTACTACATCTTGCCTCTTCTCATGTCTTTTCTGCGAAGAAGAAACGATCATGAGAATCCTTAACTATCGCAAGAATATCTGAACTTTTTTTTCCCCGGCAATATTCCGCTAATTCAGCTTTCCTTGTTAACACGTGTTGTAAATCTTTCCTTTTGTATTGACACGTCTCACATAATTTACCCCCTTCTTTGCCTATAAAAGGAAGAGTCGAATTTCATTTCTAGTCTTCTTCTCTTAATTCTCTTTCTTCTTTACTTAGTTTCTTTTCTTTTTGTTCTGAAACTTCTTCTCCTTCTCATTCTTCTGCTACTGTATTAATGGAGTCCTCGAGGTATGGTATTTTCTTAGATCAAACTTTTTATTTATATTCTTCGATCTTCTCTTACTTAATTCTTTATAACCCCATATTGTGTACTCTTCAGCGGAGCTGCATCTATTTCCCAATCCTCGACTCAAAAACCTATTATTCATAAGAGGCCGACTGGAAAAAGGAAAGAAAATTCTGCGAGCAATAAGGTAGTAAGAAACACATTCTATCTCTTAATAACAATATTTTTGCCTCTGTTTCTTATCTAGATTATTGTTTGCAGAATGATGAGGGTAATGCTAATCCTCCTAAAAGATCTCGCCAATTAAATAATACCTTTGGAAGTAATTTCGTCATTCCTCCCTTAATGTCTGAGAAAGCTTCACCTACACCTGTGCGATCTGATCTCCCTCCTTCTTCTGGCGAGAAGCTCACTTTCACTACTACTACCTCTATTGGTCCTCTACCAATTCAAATTGCAGAACCCATCACAACTGAAACTCCCCCTAGCCCTTTACTTCCTTCAAATGTTACTTTCCCAAAAACTCCTCCTTCTGATGATACAACCATTGCTAATGACTCAAATCATCATCTTGTCCTTACTTCTTCTATTTCACCTTCTACATCCCTTCCTTCATCAAATGAGACCATCGCAGGAATTGATGTTGCTTTCAAAATTTTATCTAACATTCTAAATAATGCTAGAGATTCTTCTACTGATTCTCTCCAAAGAGGAGTTTGCGAAACTCTGCTCAAATATTTTGGCTCAGACAATTCTATTTCACGAGCTTCTCTAGAGAATGAAAATGCTGCTTTGAGAAAAAGTCTTCAAGATAAGATTTCTGAATGTGAAACTCTAAATCACAAGCTCAATAACTCTGTACTGGATCGCGAGAATCTCGCTAGAAAGATTGATGAGCTAAAAAGTAAGCTTCTTTTTGCCTCTGTCCTTTTATCTTTTTATTCTATTTCCATATTCTTCGTACTTAATCCTCCCTTTAAATTCTTGGTTTATATATTAGTTTCCAACCGAAATCGTTTCATCGAAAAACTTAAATCTGAATCCATAGCTGATGAAGCTCGCATTGAAAGAGATTCTTGGATGGACCAGCATAGTAGATTAGATAATCTTTATACGTATTTAGTTGATCAAATAAGAAATCTCACAAATGAGAATAATCAATTATTGCAAAATCACAGTTTTCTAAACAACGAGGTTACTCGCCTCTCATATTCGTTATCCAAGACTAATTTGTCTATAGAATCTTTGTCAGACAAGAATAGAACTTTATCTCAAGAGAAACACAAATTATCAAGCTTGTTGGCAATCTCCTCGCAGAAAGTAAACAATCTTCAAGGGATATGTGATGACCAAAAGCAGTCTCTCCGCTCTCTTAAAAATAAACTTGACGAAGTAACTGAATCATCTGCCGCTGAAATAGACAAACTTATCAAGGGTAGACTAACTCTTAGTTTGATTACCAGCAAGCTTCGAGATGAATATTCCCAACTAAAGGAATCTCATTCCTCATTGTCAAAAGAAAATTCTTATTTACGCACCAAAGAAGAGAACATGAAATCTCGTATAAAAGGCATGGTTGGCGACAAATTTGATGATGCTATGAACCAATGGGAGAACTGCCTCTTTTCATTAATCCAAAACTTAACTTCGCAAAAAGAAGGTAGTCAATTATGACTGCCTCACTTGTTGATTTCCCTTGTCATAATTTATGTTATATTTCTATAACCTTTCATTATTTTGTTGCTCGCAGAATCTGAAAAAAGCCTTCATTCTACTGTCACCAATCTTACTAAGGAGATAGACAGTGTTCGCAAAGAAAACAAGACTCTCCTTCTCAACCTTTTAGAAACTCATGATAAAGCAGAAAGAAGACTTGATTATCTTGAGTATTTCAAGAATATAGAGATCAGAAATCGTGACAAAGGTTTCCTTCGCCAAGTTCATCTTAGTGCTGAAGTTCTTGTGAACGAAATTTTGATCTCCAACTCTCTTTCTCCTGTATCCGTTCTACCTTTGAAAGTTGACGATGATGAAGTCCCTCTTCCTATGGATAAAGATTTAGAATATCCGTCTTCTGAAGGATATGTTGAAGAAGACGCTGAAGAAGAAAATGATCAAGGAAAAGAAGAAAACCCTCTAAAAGAAAGAGAAGATCGTAACAAAAAGAACTCTGGCGATGATGTTCGCGATGAAGGAAATATTGGTGATGATAACAATCCTGACAATTCCAAATCTGGCGAGACTACCGCTTGAAGCTTGAATTCTATTTTTAATTTTTTTTTTCCTTCTTTCTCGCAAATGATATAACCTTTTTTGAACTATAATATTCTCAAGAAACTTAATGAAATCCTACATATTTATTCCCTTGCTTGCCTCCTCATTAAATTTCTTGAGACTTGTTGAATTCAACTTGTTTCTTGTGATAAAGAAATCTTCCCTGCATGCTTAACAAAGAAGAATTAATTTTTGAGATTATTCTATTGGTCTTATTTTGCCTTCCTAATTAAAGGTCTTATTTTGCCAATTTTTTTTATTTTTGCGACAAAATCGCAGGACGTCTTTACACTTTCATGTATTGACCCATTGATCTTGCCTTATCTATATTTCTTTATTATATTGCGACAATATGACGAGTCTAAGTTTTCTCGCGAAAATAAAGCCTCGTGACATTGCCGTCTTGCGATGAAATCGCAGGACGTCTTCACATTTGCATGTAAAAACCCCTTGACCTCATCTAAACTTTTAACTCTTATGGATTTTTGCCTCTGTATAATTTACGCGACAATATGACAGGCCTAAATGATCTTGCGATCTTAGAGCCCCATGACATTGCCGTCTTAAGACACTTATCAGCTCCCTAATGGAGGGTGCCGCCCTTATCTTCCCCCTGGTTGCCCCTTCAAGGAGGGCACATCGGTCATACAAGACTAGCTCCTCCCATCCAGATTTACCAACAACCAGTTGTTTTCGCAGCCTCTTGTCCTTTATGCCTATATGGCTTATAGTTACAAGACTGCACCCTAGGTGGGGTTTTCTTCAGGCCAAGTGCATTGTAGCCAAGACTTACCAAAGATGGCCAGGGTAGGTTCGTCCGTCCCGGGCACCCTTGGTTAAACCGTGTACCTCGGTGCCTTGGTCATACTCTGCACTTCTTGGAAGAGACTCTTAGTCGTCCAACCAGGGTATAACCTTATAAAGTTGGAAATCCAAGATCTCTCTCCCGGATAGGTTTTCTTTAACCCCTACATCTGTATGACTCAGGTTCCAGTAGCGGTATAACCTTATCCCTGAATCATATAAAGAGATACCCCCTTTACAACGTGCTTGTAGGTCTTACATTTGCCTCTTACGAAATTGTACTCGCGAACTAAGTTGCACGCCATAAAGGTTTGTCCCATTCTCTTAATCTCTGCGAAATTTCATTCGCGTTTCTCGCGATATTGCTCGCATAATCTTTAAAATAAAAATAGTCACTGATAATAACCTTTAGTTATGCCAATATTTCTTACCTTACAACATTTGTCACTGATAATACCTTTTCAAAAATAGTCTATTCCATGGTCTATCAAGTCGTTGGCCAACATCTCTTCCTTCAGGATCCATTAATTTGTATGCCCCATTTCCAATTATTTCTTTAATTAAGTAAGGTCCGTCCCATTTTTTCGCCAATTTTCCACCATTCTCTCGCTGATATCTCGGTGTCTCTCACAGAACTAAATCACCAATTTGGAATTCTCGTTTTTTGACACGTTTGTTGTATTCGCGAGCTAACCTTCGCTGGTAGTTTTCCATATGTTGTAGAGTCTTCTCCCTTTTTTCTTCCAATACATCTAGTTTATGTAAAATCATACCAGCACTTAAATTCCTTTCCCACGCTTCTCTTTTTGTTGTAGGAATAGCAACTTCTGTTGGTAATACAGCTTCAACCCCATATGTTAAACAAAAGGGTGACATTCCAGTAGCCTCTCTTCTAGTGGTGTTGTAGGCCATATTGCATTATGTACTTGCTCACACCATGATTTGTGATACCCTTCTAATTTCTTCTTCATAATATCTGGGATCATTTTATTAGTTGCCTCAGCTTGACCATTTGCTTGTGGGTATAAAGGAGTAGATTTTCCACATTTTATCTTAAATGCATTGAGTAGTAACTCTATGTTCTGTCCTTCAAACTGCTTTCCATTATCAGACATCAACTGTGCTGGTATTCCAAATCTGCATATGATATTCTCGAATATGAATGTGAAAATATCTTTATCACGAATATGTTGTACTGCTTTTACTTCTCCCCATTTTGTGAAATAATCTGTAGCCACAATGAGGTATCTCCTTTGTCCATAGCCAGGAACAAATGGTACCACAATATCTAATCCCCATTTTCCGAAGGGCCATACACTTGTTGAGGATGATAGTGGTGCTCCTGGTGCATGTATCTTTTTTCCAAATCGTTGACATTCTTCACAACGTCTTGAATGTTGTTTCGCATCTTCATGCATGTAAGTCCAGTAATACCCTTGCATCTTCGTTCTATATGCCAAAGATCTACCTCCGCTATGATTACCAGCATCTCCACTGTGCAGCATTTTTAACACCTTTTCTCCTTCCTCCCTTGTCAAACATCTTAGCGATGGTCCATTAAAAGATCTGCGATATAACACTCCGTCTCTTATCTCATAATTAGTTGCCCTGCTTCTTAGCTTGTGTGCCTCCAGTCTATTTCTTGGAGTTTCTCCTTTTGCCAAATAAGCAAGAAGTTCCGCTCGCCAATCTTTGTTTCTCTCTTTTGCTTCTATTTCGCCATTTTCTACAATCATCACATCTTTCTCTCCTTCTTCGTCAATTTCGAAACGAATTCCCATCCACATCTTCGTCTTCTTTATTTCTTTTGAAGGTAATAAGAGTGTTTGAATTTTTATGCATCTCGCAAGTGGGTTTGTCATCATGCTAGATATGAAGGCAAAAGCGTCCGCAATCCGGTTATCTTTCCTTGATATGTGCCTCCATTTTATCTTTGGAATTCTCGCAGATAATTCTTCCACGAGTCTCTTGTATTTCTTTAAAGAAGGTTCATTTGTTATATATTCTCCAGTTATTTGACGAATAACCAATTGAGAATCGCTTGTAATTCTAGCATTTTCCAACTTCATTTCTATTGCAAATTTCAAAGCGTGGATAACAGCCTCATACTCTGTCTCATTATTAGTGGATGTAAATTCTAACCTGAATGAGAAAGTTGTTTTTTCTCCTTCTAGTGAAATAAAAACAACTCCAATCCCATTTCCTTCTCCATTAGATGATCCATCCACTAATATCTCCCATCTATTGGGTTCTGTCAATAATTCTTTTGGATCTCCATGTTCTTCTTCTGCCTCCATCATTTCTTCCACAGCTTCATCATTTTCCAAAGGAAATTCAGCTAAGAAATTTGCGATGACTTGGGATTTTGGCGAGGATAGAATTTCATATTTGATATCGAAATGTCCCACTTGTGCATTCCATCTTTCTACTCTTCCTGATCTTTTTGAATTCTTCATTACTGATTCAATTGGCACTTTTGTTAACACCTTGACTTTATGTGCTTGAAAGTAAATGCGAAGCTTGAAAGTTGCATGTACCAATGCTAGGATTAATTTCTCAATTTTTGAATAATTTTTCTTTGCTGAATTGAATGTTTTACTAATATAATAAATTGGTTTCTCTATCCCAGCATCTACTCGCAGCAATACCGCACTTAGCGCATATTCCGTTGTCGCGAAATAAATTAATAACTCTTCTCCTGGTTTAGCTTTCTGTAAAATGGTTATATCCATTAAATGCTCTTTTATTCCCTGAAAGGCCTTCTCACATTCATCTGTCCATCTGAATTTTGTTCCCTTTTTGAGTATATCGAAAAAATGCTTGCATTTATCAGAGGATCGCGAAATGAATCTTCCTAACGAGGCTAACAGCCCATTCAATTTTTGCACATCTTTTACTGTAGTTGGTGTGGGCATATCGCGAATCGCTTGCACTTTTTCTGGATCAACTTGTATTCCTTCCTTTGATACAATATACCCCAGAAACTTTCCTGAAGTCACTCCAAAAGTACACTTGTCAGGATTTACTTTGATATTAAATTGCCGCATTTGTTCAAAAATCTCCTTCAAGTCTTGTACATGATCTTCAGCTTCCTTGCTCTTGATCAACATATCATCTACATATACTTCCAGTGTTTTGTGGATCCACTTTGAAAATACTTTCTCCACCATTCTTTGGTATGTTGCACCAGCATTTCGTAATCCAAAGGGCATTTTTGTATAACAATATAACCCTCTTGGAGCAAAAAATGCAGTATGTTCTTGATCTTCTTCAGCGAGAGGGATTTGGTTGTATCCTTTATACCCATATAACGAAGATATTCTTGCATTTCCCGATGTTGACTCAACCATTTGAGGAATATCTGGTAGTGGAAAACTATCTTTAGGACAAGCTTTATTTAAATCAGTAAAATCTATGCAAATTCTTATTCCTTTATTCTTCTTTGGGACCACCACCATATTTGCAATCCACTCTGGATACTTTGCTTGCCTTATTATTCCTGCATCAAGCATCTTCTGTAATTCTTCTTCTATCTGAGAATGGTATGTTGTTGCGATTTTTCTTATTCTTTGTTTGAACGGCCTTACATTTTTGTTGATTTCTAATTTATGACATGCTACCGATGGATCTATCCCTGGCATTTCATCCATGCTCCACGCGAAAATGTCTTTGTATTCTCTCAAAAGATTTATAGTTCTTTCTTCCTCGTCTATCTCCATTCTAGTCCCAATTTTCAGTATTTTAGGTTCTTCTTCACTCCCAACATTTATTTCTTTTGTTGGTTCAGCTGCGTTGATGTAACTGGCTTCGGTGCTGGTGTTTTTATGATTCTCGCACGTTCATCTCCTTCTCGCGAAAATTCATTGGGTATCCATTTTCCCTCTTTTGCTCTTATCATGTAAATTTTAAATTCTTCTTCTTTTCTTGTTTCTCTCATCAATTTTCTGCGAGCTTTTCGCTGCTTAGGACGTTCTTCACATTTTTTACTTCAATTTGATAGCATGTCTTCGCAAGATCTGTATCTCCTTTAATTTCCCCAATTCCGCTAGGCATAGGGAATTTGATGCGTTGATGTAAGGTTGACGCTACAGCTTTAATTGCGTGTATCCATGGTCTTCCCAATATCATGTTGTATGGTGATTCCATATCCACCACGCATAGTGTTACTTGTGTTTCAATTTCTCCAAGTGGTAATCGTACTATTATTTCTCCTCTTGGTTTTGTTATAGATTTTCCGAAACCATGAATATGATATGAGGAAATAGACATTTCTTCATCCTTATACCCCATTTTCTTAAAAGCATGATAGAACATTATATCCACAAAACTTCCTGTGTCAACTAGAGTTCTATTTATAGCCCATTTTTCTACAGATTTTATTGACTTTTCCTTCCTTATTGGTATCATGGATACCGTAATCACCAAAGGAGATGTATGATCTAGATTTTCTTCTAAAACTTCTGTTGCTATAAATGTAATTTCCTGCTTTTCCCAATTCTTTAATAATGGAGTTTTCTCTACCAGCATAATTTTTCTTCCTTCAAAATCACGTTTATGTATCCTCCCCTTAATATTTTCATGAAATTTATCGATCATTTCTCTTGACACTAATTCATAATTCAATTTCCTACAATTTTCTTTAATTCTAATCATTTTTCTTCTGAATATTTCACCAATCTTCTTCAAAGTTTCCTTGATCTTGAATAATTCCTGTCTTCTTTTTTACCTTTTCTTCGATTTTGCTAATTCAACGTTCCCCTTAGTCGGCGCCAAAATGTAGTAGCAGGATTTCCCACACTACACCCCTATTAAGATCTTATAAAAATCTAAGTGAAACTAGTTGAAGATTAAAGAATAAACGACACTTTTATTATTTATATCTCAGAAATGTTTACAGAAAATATTCAAACTCAGAATTACAACTTTCTTTTCTAGAGTTTCTCTCTCCTCAAGAATTTCTCAACTCTAAAAAATACATCATCATCATCAGGACTTACTTGAACCCTTTATATAGGAAATTACATAGTGGGTGACAGCTAAATTTTCCCCTTCTTTTGGATATATTCTGCGATCTCATCGTGGTATTTGTAATATTAATCTTCGCCAACTTTTGTAATCCTCGTGAAACAACATTCTCATAACATGTCTCTTCAATCGTCAGCTATTGTGAAGCTTACTTGTGACGCTCGCCAAATGTTGCTGAAGAATCCTTACGACACTCTCGTGAACAATATCATTTATACTTATAGGAATATTTGACCTTCTCGTGAAAGCGTTGTTCTTACTACGAGAATATCATTATGGCGATATTCTGGTATTACAGCTGTCCCATAATATTGTGCTTCAGAACGTAATGTGCCATAACATAATGCGTCAGAATATGGTGTGCCATAACATGATATGTCCAGAACAAGGTGTGCTTGAATATGGTGTGACTTGGTGTGTTATAATATTGTGTGTGAGAACGTGGTGTGCTATAACATAGTGCATCGGAATATGGTGTGCCATAACGTGATATGTCCAGAACAAGCTATGCTTGAATATGGTGTGACTTGGTGTGCCATAAGATTGTGCGTCAGAACGTGGTGTTCCATTACATAGTGTGTCGGAATATGTTGTACCATAAGATTGTGTGTTAGAACGTGGTGTGCCATAACATAGTGCGTCATAATATGTTATGCTATAACATGATTTTTCCAGAACAAGCAGTGCTTGAATATGGTCTGACTTGCTGTCCCATAAGATTGTGTGTCAGAACGTAGTGTGCCATAACATAATGCGTCGGAATATGGTGTGCCATAACATGATATGTCAAGAACATGTTGTTCTTGAATATGGTGTGACTTGTTGTGCCATAAGTTTGTGCGTTGGAACGTGGTATGCCACAACATAGCGTGTCAGAACGTGGTGTGCCACAACATAGCGCATGAGAATATGGTGTGCCATAACATGATATGTCCAGAACAAGTTGTGCTTGAATATGGTGTGACTTGGTGTGCCATAAGATTGTGCGTTAGAACGTGGTGTGCCAGAACACAGTGTATCGGAATATGGTGTGTCATAACATGATATGTCCAGAACAAGTTGTACTTGAATATGGTGTGACAAGGTGTGCCATAACGTTTTACGTCAGAACATGGTGTGCCATAACATAGTATGTTGAAATATGGTGTGACATAACTTGATATGTCCAGAACAAGCTGTGCTTGAATATGGTGTGACTTGGTGTGCCATAACATTGTGCGTTAGAACGTCGTGTGCCACAACATAGTGTGTCGGAATATGGTGTTCCATATTATGATATGTCCAGAACAAGGTGTGCTTGAATATGGTGTGACTTTGTATGCCATAAGATTGTGTGTCAGAACGTGATGTGCCACAACATAGTGCGTCGGAATATGGTGTGCCATAACATGATATGTCCAGAACAAGGTGTGCTTGAATAAGGTGTCACTTGGTATGCCATAAGATTGTGTGTGAGAACGTGGTCTTCCATAACATAGTGCGTCGGAATATGGTGTACCATAACATGATATGTCCAGAATAAGGTGTGCTTGAATTGGTGTGACTTGGTGCGGCATAATATTGTGCGTCAAAACGTGGTGTGCCATAACATAGTGCGTCAGAATATGGTATTCCATAACATGATATTTTAATAACAAGGTTTGCTTGACTTGGAGTTTCATAAGATTGTGCGTTAGAACATCGTGTGCCATAACATCGTGCATCGGAATATGGTGTGCCATAAGTTTGTGTGTCAAAACGTGGTATACCATAACATAGTGCGTCGGAATATGGTGTGCCATAATATGATATGTCCAGAACAAGCTGTGCATATTGTGTGACTTAGTGTGCCATACGATTGTGCGTTAGAACGTGGTGTGCCATAACATAGTGCGTCGGAATATGGTGTTCCATAACATGATATTTCCAGAACAAGGTCTTCTTGAATATGGTGTGACTTGGTGTGCCATAAGATTTTGTGTGAGAACGTGGTATGCCACAACATAGTGCATCGGAATCTGGTGTGCCATAACATGATTTGTACATTTCAAGCTGTGCTTGAATATGGTGTGACTTGGTGTGCCATAAGATTGTGTGTCAGAACGTGGTGTGCTATTACATAGTGCGTCGGAATATGATATGTCCAGAACAACCTGTGCTTGAATATGGTGTGACTTGGTGTTCCATAAGTGCCTACATCGGCCAAAATATAGTTGCAGGAAATCCCACAACACACCCCTTATCATCTTGATAACATTTTCTAGATCTGAATATAAAAATGGTAATAAAAGTGTTAAAATTATAAATGGACACAAAGTTTTTTACATGGTTCGATCAATTTGATCTACATCCATGATTCTTCACTATGATTATTTAAATTTATAATTAATTTACATTGATAATATCCATTTATGGGTAAAGTTCTAGATCTAATTTTCGGGGAATAAGATGATAAAGAAAAATACATTCTCTCTCTAAAAATCCCTATCTCTATAAAATATCTCTCTCTCTTTTAAAATTGTGTCCCCTTTCTCTCGCCTACTCTTCTCTTTATATATGTGTTTACATAATGGATGACAGCTCATATACAACTCATATTTCCCCTATTTTAGGATCCCTTACTATATTCTCGCTAGCTCTCTCCATAATTTCGCAGGCTCTCTCTCTTGCTACATTCTCTCGAGCTCCCGCTACATTCTCGCGAGTTTTCTCTATAATAACCACAAAATCTTCACATCTTTCTCGTTTTTTATGCTGTCGTTGTCTATTTTGTAATGTGTGGTAGAAGTTTTCGCGAGAGCGTTGTTGTTGCGAGATACGGATCCTACATCTTGCCTCTTTTTTCTTGAATATTGCTTGAAGAGCGATCTTTAAGAAAAAATTTGTTGTTGTAGTAGTCTTTGATCTTTATTGATGAAGGAACAAGTGAAAGAATATTGGATTTGAACAGTACGTACTTGCCTCTATTCTTTTGTGAAGTTCCGGATCTTTGCGAAGTATTAAGTATCCTTGAAGAAATATAAGAAGTACTCAATCCTAAAAATATAAGAAGTATTCGTCCTTGAATGAAAGTCATAAGTATTGCCTCTATTTATGTGAAATTATTATTCCATTTTTGGTGAGAATTCTTGTCCATTTTGGAAATGATTCTTGCCGAGAAGATAAAGAACATAAAATGTTTTCTTGGTAGTCCATAGTTGCCTCTGTTATTTATCTATGAAGGTAGAATCCTTGAGAAAATGTTGAATGAGAGAGTTTTTTCTTTATTCTTATCTTGCCTCTGTCTCATGTTCTGTTTTCTTGTGATATTATAATCTCTTCAAGTTGCTTCAAATTTTGCGAAATAAATGAGCTAAATAACCACATTCTGCGAAATTATGACATATTCTGCGAAATTTTGAATATTCTGCGAAATTATGAATAACCATGCGAAATAGTGCTGTGAAATTATGAATAGTGCTGCGAAATAGTACCGCGAAATTATGAATAGTACTGTGAAATTATGAATAGTGATCCTGCGAAATTCTGAATAATACCCCTGAGAGACTCTGAATAATACTTCTGAGAAATTCTGAATAATACTTCTAAGAGATTCTGAATAGTATTTTTGAGAGATTCTAAATAGTAATTGCTTCTCATTATCTCTCTTGCGATGAACAAATATTTCCTGCATTCTTAAAAGAAAATAGTTAATGTTTGGGATTATTCTATTGGTCTTATTTTTCCAATTTTTTTTTTTGCGACAAAATCGCAGGACGTCCTTACACTTGCATGTAAAAACCCATTGATCTTGCCTTATCCGCGCTTTGTCAATTTCTCTGCGACAATATGACAGGCCTAAGTTTTCTTGCGAAGACAAAGCCCCGTGATATTACCGTCTTGCGATGAAATCGCAGGACGTCTTTAAACTTTCATGTAAAAACCCATTGATCTCATCTTATCTTTTTCTCATGGCTTTTTGCCTCTGTATAATTGTTGCACAAATATGACAATCCTAAATATTCTTGCGAATATAAAGCCTCATGACATTTGCGTCTTAAGACACTTATTAGCTCCCTAATAGAGGGTGTCGCCCTTTTCTGCCCCCTGGTTTCCCCTTCGAGGAGGCGTACATCGGCCAAAATATAGTTGCGGGAAATCCAACAACACACCCCTTATCATATCTTGATAACATTTTCTAGATCTAAATATAAAAATGGTAATAAAAGTGTTAAATTTATAAATGGATACAAATATTTTTACATGGTTCGATCAATTTGATCTACATCCATGATTCTTCACTATGATTGTTTAAATTTACAATTGATGTACATTGATAATCTCCATTAATGGGTAAAGTTCTAGATCTAGTTTTCGGGGAAGAAGATGATAAAGAAAAGTACATTCTCTCTCTAAAAATCCCTATCTCAGTAA
The DNA here is from genome assembly GCA_023529315.1 of Papaver bracteatum. Classification (NCBI taxonomy): domain Eukaryota; kingdom Viridiplantae; phylum Streptophyta; class Magnoliopsida; order Ranunculales; family Papaveraceae; genus Papaver; species Papaver bracteatum. Next base: position 1,010,432 of record JAJJWX010004500.1, read on the forward strand.
AATATCTCTCTTTCTTTCAAAATTGTGTCCCCTATCTCTCTCCTACTCTTCTCTTTATATATGTGTTTACATAGTGGATGACAGCTCATATAAAACTCATATTTCCCCTATTTTAGGATCCCTTGCTATATTCTCGCTAGCTCTCCCCATAATTTCGCAGGCTCTCTCTCTCTCTCGAGCTCCCGCTACATTCATGGGAGCTTTCTCTATAATAACCATAAAATCTTCACATCTTTCTCGTGTTTTATGCTGCCGTTGTCTATTACGTCACTTCTGTATTTAATTTGCGATATTTGTAATGTGTGGTAGAAGTTTTCGTGAGAGCGTTGTTGTTGCGAGACTCGGATCCTACACAAGTCACACCATATTCAAGCACGGCTTGTTCTGAACATATCATGTTATGGCACACCATATTCCGACGCATTATGTTGTGGCACACCACGTTCTCAATATTATGGAACAACAAGTCACACCTGTAGTTGCAGGATTTCCCACACTACACCCTTGTTAAGATTTTGTTATAATCAACTCATAATTGAAGATGAAAAACGACACTTTATTATTTTGGTTTCAGAAATGTTTACAGAAATGGAAGAATTCAAGATTATAACTATTCTCTTGAAGTTTCTCTCTCCTCAAGACTTTCTTAAATCCCAAAAATACATCATCCTTTTCTAGACACATTGAGTCTATATTTATAGGGTAGTTACATAGTGGATGACAGCTAAGTTTTCCTCTTATTTCGGGTTGATTCTGTGATTGTACCGTGATAGTTACAATGTTAAATCTCGCAAGTTTTGTAACCATCGCAGAATAAACATGCTTTTCTCAAGTTTTCTTCAGTCGTCAGGTATTACGTCACTCTTTTGAAGGCTTTTGTGACACTCGTGAAGTGTTGTATAAAATCTTGCGGTGATGCTCGCTGAGAAGTGTTGTTAATCTCGCAGAAAATAGATGTAGCGATATTGTGGTCCTACATCTTGCCTCTTCTCATGTCTTTTCTGCGAAGAAGAGAAGATCATGAGAATTTTAAAATGCTGCAACTATTTGTCTTTTCAGATTTCTCTGTTCTGACACGTTTCTGTACACTTCGCCAGCTGTTTTCACATATTCTCTCTTCTAATGAACTTATAACACGTCCTCTCTAACCGCTTCGATCTGACCGTTCATGTATTTTCTTAGCATTTATTGCGTTCATCTTCTCGAGAAACCTCTTCTTCTATAAATACTCCTTTTATTCTTTTTTTTTCCTCTTTTTACTTTCTTCTTCTTTCTCTGCGTAACTTCTCTGCAAGTTTACTGTTCTTCCGTAAATTGCGCGTCTGTCATCGATGTGTTTTCTTTCTTATTTTTCAACCTTTTCTTTCATTCCCATACTCAAAAATGGTTGTTTCTGGTGCTAAAAACTTGACTGCTTTTAATGAGATGCGAGAAAATCTCAAAAGTAAAGGTTTTACCTTGTCTACAATTCCAGGTCAAATCCCTAAATCTGAACTTTCTATCAAACTATTTTCTGATCATCAATGCTCTCTCCATAAAATCATAGTATCGCTAGGTCAACTTGAAGCTGGTCTTCCCATTCCTCTCTATGACCCAGAACTCCCATTATTCTATCAAATAATATCTGACGAGAGGTTCTCGCGAGCGATATATCAATTAGGTGGAGATTATATCAGATTGCTGCTTGAATATGCTTCTCGCGGTGCTGATAAAGGATCTCGCTATCCTGAAGCTCCGAAGAATCCTCAATTTAAGGATGTTCCCATTGTCTTTGTAGATTATACTGTGGAGAATTTCTTCAAAATTACAAGATAGTTCCTATGAAGAGGGATAGTACTTGCTGGGGTGTCCGCTTGAAGAAAGAAAAGATCGCTGATGATGAGGCTCTTATGTTAGAAATTGATTGGAATACACATACCAATCAAGGCCCTCGCCACTCTAGCGATGATAAGTTGTTTATCTTTCCGTTATGTCTTGAAGGTCCTTATATATCTGGCTCCCTCCAATTATATGCGAATCTCTCAGAGTATTGAACTTCGCAGAAAAAATAAGCAGCTGGAGACTGAAGCTTCAGTTGACAAGCAAAAAATCTCTGATCTTGATAAAGCCAATCAACAACTCTACGGTATGATTTATTTCTTTTCTCTTTTAATTCTTCTCACCCTATCACATCTTATTCAAGCAACCATTTTTGCAGATATTTATGGTCTTACTGATGAGGCTACACTCTTCCAATATTTTCCTGAACCTGTAGATGATAATACCCTTCTTGCTTGCCTTAATAATTCTTTAAGTAATTTCTCAGATGATAAGATTGAATCCCTCTCCATAGATGAACTTAAATCCAAATTTAATCTCTTAAAAATTGAACACAGATTCAATTTAGGTTTGACCAACAAGTATAAGCGCTTTTATCTTGATTCGAAGAAAGAAGTAGATAGATTAAGAAAAAGAAATAGTGATCTTATTGACGAGAAAGATCTTGCCGTTAAAAATGGCTCCAAGACCCTAGCAAAATTCCATAAAACTCTTCTTAATGTTCAAATGGAAAGAGATAAGATTATCCGCGAGAATGAAGATCTTCTTGCGAGGGAAACTCAAGTTCGATCTCGTCTCCTTATTAATAGCGATGATGAGTTTGCTTGGGCTGCGAAGATTCTTTATAACGCCAGAACTAATTTAGGTGTAGATGTTAGTCTTCATGCTGATCAAGCGGCTTTAATTAAAGACATGATTTCTGAAAGAGAAGGTTATCACTCTTATGATTTCCCAGAATTATATCCTAATTGAATCATCCTTATATGTATTAACTTTGTTATCATTTGCTCGCAGCATTCGAAAATAATTATCGTAAAACATATGATGAGTTAGAAGAAGAGAAAAACCAACTCGCTGGAAATCTATCTTCTCGCAATGAAAAGTATTATATATTGAAGGGAAAATTGAAAATCTCATCTTCAAATTTTAGAAATTCCCTTCTCCGTATTCGTAATGACGCTGTTAAACTAGTCTGTAATGATCATGGTATCCCTCATTCTACATACCCCGATCTTGCAAAGGAAATTCCAGCTGATTCCCCAAATTAAGTTATCTCTGATAGCGAAGCTGAGGAGTCTAGCGAATATGATGAAGAATTATCTGACGAGGAAGAGAAATCTGACGTAGATAGAGATGATAATGATAATGATGAAGAAGAGAAATATGGTAATGAAGAGAAATTTGAAATATAAAAGAGCTCTGATGAAGGTGTTGATGGATCTACTTAGTCTTGCTTCTTCTCTTTTTCTTCTTTGTAAATTTTGTACATTTACTTTTTGCTTCTCGTAACATCGCTGCGAGCTTCTTCGACTTGATGTGTAAAATTCTTTTGCTTTTATCTGTATGAATTAGAAAACAATTCTTTTTCTGCAACATAATCAATCAATCAGAATTATTATCCTTTAATTATTTGTATAAATGTATCATCTAAGCAATTTTATTATATGATATATGAATAATAATTTCATCATTCTATGCATTCCCATACTTGCCTCTATTATTCATCTGCAATATCAAAAAATTGAGTAGAGATTAGATATTATTTGTGAATCCAATTAAATTTGCCTCAATATCGGCGATGTTATCGCTAGCAATAATTGCATAACTTTATGATTTTTGCGTAGAATCGCAAATCTCATAAATTCTGCGATTATTATCGCAATAATCTTATGGTCTTATTATGCCTTCCTAATTAAAGGTCTTATTTTGCCACATCTTTTCTTTCTGCGACAAAATCGCAGGACGTCTTTACATTTGCACGTATTGACCCATTAATCTTGTCTTATCAATTTTTTCAACATCTCTGCGACAATATGATAAGTATAAACTCTCTTGCAAGAATTAATCCTTATGACATTGTCGTCTTGCGATGAAATCGCAGGACGTCTTTACACTTGTTAAATGTAAAAACCCATTGATCTCATCTTAAATTTTTCTCTTTTGGCTTGTTGCCTTTGTATAAATTTCGTCACGCGACAATATGACAGGCCTAAATGTTCTTGTGATCATAAATCCCCATGACATTGCCATCTTTAGACACTTATCAGCTCCCTAATGGAGGGTGCCGCCCTTATCTTCCCACTGGTTGCCCCTTCAAGGAGGGCACATCGGCCATACAAGACTAGCTCCTCCCATCCAGATTTTCCAACAACCAGTTGTTTTCGTAGCCTCTTGTCCTTTATGCCTATATGGCTTATAGTTACAAGACTGCACCCTAAGTAGGGTTTTCTTCATGCCAAGTGCATCATAGCCAAGACTTACCAAGAATGGCTAGGGTAGTTTCGTACGCCCCGGGCACCCTTGGCTCAACCGTGTACCTCGGCGCCTTGGTCATACTTTGCACTTCTTAGAAGAGGTCCTTAGTTGTCCAATCAGGGTATAACCTTATATAATTGTAAATCCAAGATCCCTCTCCTGGATAGGTTTTCTTTAACCCCAACATCTGCATAACTCAGGTTCTAGCAGCGGTATAACCTTTTCACTGAGTCATGTCAAGAGATACCCCCTTATATGACGCACTATTAGGTCTTACATTTGCCTCTTGCGAAATTATATTCGCGAACTAAGGTGCACGCCATAAAGGTTCGTCCCATTCTATTAATCTCTGCGAAATTTTATTCGCGTTTCTCACGAGCATTGTAACTCTGATAAAATTTCATTTCTTTGATTTTCTTGTAAAATTTTGCAATACTTTCAAACAGAGTACTTTTTTCAATTGCATTTTCTTTAAACAAATTCTGCGTAAGTTTCTTTAAATTTCATCATTTTACCTTTCTACTTACAATCTTTTGGTTCTGTTTTTCTGTAACGTTTTGCGATTTTTTCTTTATCTGCGAGCTACTCGCCATTATCTTCCTCTCGCTGCTCTATTGAATCCATCATCAATTTTTCACATCTCTGTCGTTGCTTGATATTGTACTTCCAATTGCTCTTCTTCTCATCTCTTTCCTCGCAAGATTTTATATCAATCTCATAACATTTCTTGCTTTCTCCCCAATCTCCCTTAATAACTCCAACACCATTAGGATGAGGAAATTTAACACACTGGTGGAAAGTAGATGCTACACCTAATATCCCATGTAGCCAAGGTCGACCAATCATGGAATTGTAAGGTGATTCAATGTCAACAACACAGAACAAGATTTTGGAAGTTATCCCTTTCAATGGAATCCGCATTTCAATTTCCCCTTTGGGTTTATTGGCAGTACCATTAAAACCATAGATTTTATATGTTGATGGAATTAGATCTTCGTCTCTTCCACCCATGGTCTTATAGGTATGATAAAATAGTATGTCAACTGAGCTGCCTGTGTCTATCAGAACTCTATTGATAGCCCAAGAATCTTCATTTTCATCACCATTTCCTCCATTTTCTTCTTCTATTTGCTTTGGATTTATCTCTAATCTTACTACCAATGGATTATCATGCTGCTCGCCAGGTTCTGGTACTTCTTGTGCAGTGAAAGATATAATTTGTTTCTGCCATTCTTCTAATGGCGAGGCTCTCGCGATATTCATTATCTCTCTTCCATCTGTGTCTCTCGCGAAGACTTTGCTTAGAACATTATCATGGAAATCCCATATTGTTGTGTGTGAATGTACAATGGAATTACAAAACAAATTCTTTGCTTTAGCCCCAACTTCTATTACGAATGATTCTGCTCCTTTTACAGTATTTACCCTGCGAATTTCTGGTGCTGGAGGCAATCGCTGAGAGTGTGGATGTCCTACTAAAAAGTGGTTTAGCTTTCCTTGGTCGATCATCCTTAAAATTATTCTCTTGACATTCCTGCAATCATTTATTGTGTGACCATGAAAGTGATGGTAAGGACAAAATTCTTGACTACGATTATTAGGATGTGGTTCTTTTCCCATATTCCATGGGGATGGTATATTTTCCATCAAAATGATAGCTTCCCAGATTTTTTCTATACTAGCATTTAGAGGAGGCATCTTAATTTCTTCCCATATGATCTTCTTATTTCCTTGGCTTCTGAAATTGTTTTGCCTCTGTCTACCATAAGTTTCTTGCGGCTGGTCAAGCCTTTGAATCTTATTATTTCCACCGCGGTTGTAATAATTCTTCTCCCTTTCATATTCTTCTTGATCTCGACTGCCCATAGCTACCAACTTCTGCTGGTTATCAGTCTCCACTTTCTCTTGTTGTACTTGCGATCTGCTCGCCACATTATTAATCATTTTAGGAAGTAAACTCCCATTTTCTTCTACTGAATTGGTATTCGCGATTGGATATGATTCCATCTCATTTTGTTTCTCCTCCAAAGCAATGTAATCTTCTTGTAGTTCTCGTAGTTCAGTCATAGTGATTGTATTCTTGACTCTGAAAATTTGTATATACAGCAGATTGGTCGCGAACATTGCATTGATAAAAGACAAGATAAGATATCTCTCGTCTACTCTTCCTGCCATCTCACTGCAAATCGTCTTCCATCTTATGGTTAAATGTTTCAGACTCTCGCCAACCCTCTGTTTTAGTCCAAACACATCTTCAATACCTGGTCGCGATGAATTGTTGCTTATATATGCTCCCATAAATGTAGCTTGTAAATGATCAAAAGAAGTTATAGTATTTTTTGGCAATCCCTCAAACCATTTTAGCGCCTCGCCAGTTAAGCTAGATACAAAATATTTACACAATACAACATCATGATTCTCCCATTGCAGCATACACCTAACATAAGCCTTAACATGTTGTACAACACATGTGGTTCCATCAAAAATGCTGGTTAATGCTGGTAAGTTGCACTTTGGAGGTATTCCTCTTAATTGTACTTCTTGAGTGAATGGAGTTCTCGCAGCTTCTTCAATAGCTTCATCAAGTTGCCTTCTACCTCCTTCTTTTCTGTTATTTATTATTCCCCTCATTTCTGCTAACTCTCTTAAAATTTGCTCATTCACAGCTGAATTTGGTTCCATTGGTATTTTCAATGCATCTTCCCTTCTTCTGCGTTCATGTACTTCTTGTCTTGCGAGATTTTGTATATCTTCATCTACATCCATATTTCTTCTTCTGCGATCTTCTACTTCAGCTTCTTCTTGCCATCGCAGCTGATTATACTGTCTATTTTCTTCTCTGCGAATTTCTTCATTTCTTATCATTTCTCTTCGTTGTCTTTCTATTCTCCTTTGTATTCTATCATACTCTTCCTGAATATTATTATTATTATGGCGATTTTTCCTCCGTCTCCTTTCTCGATTTTCATGGTTATTTTGTCGTAATGCCTCTTGAAATTCTTGTTCTTCTACTTCTTCCCTCAATCTTTCTCTCTCGCGAGCTAGTCGTGCTTGTTCAGCATAATGTCTCTCAATTTCTTCCTCAATTATTCTTTGATTTCTCTGGATCTCTCGCCCATGTAATATCCTCCTACCTTCTTCTGGATTATCTTTATTATTTTGGTTATCTCTTCCCTCTTGATTTCTGTTGTTAAGTCTATTATCCAAATTTTCGCCACACGGATCATGGCGATCTTCTATTACCTCTTATTCTCTATGACGTTTCTCTTCATTTAGATTTTTCATTTCCTCTTGGATATTTCCTCTATCATTTCTTACTGGGGAATTTGGCCTTAATTCTTCCCTTACTGATCTTGAATTCGATCTAACAGTACTTCTTGATCTTCTATTTTGTAATCTCAAATTCTCCATTCTCAACTCGTGATTTTGTCTTATTAAATTTGCACGCTCTTCCGCCTCTAATATTCTTTCCTATTGTATTCTTTGTCTTGGATCATTTGCTGTTTCATTTTCATCTCCTCCATGAATTAATCCTTCAACCATTCCTTGATTTCTTTCTTCTCTTCTTCCGTCTCTTAATTGTTGATCTTATACATCTTCAATCGAATCCAATCTCCAAGTATGCACACTCACTCTATCATAATCCACATTTCTATTTTGTATCGGTGTTTGTTGATTAGGTTGTGGGATTTGATCTTCTCCTTCAATCCTTGTTCTATTTCTTCTTGTTCTTATCCATGAAGAATCTCCTAATTCATTTGTTTCTTCTCCTGCAAGTCTTTTACTCCTCCTTACAGTTGTTGGTGGTTCTGATGTATTTCTTCTTCTTATTGCCATTTCTTCAACTCTAACAATTTCTTCAAATCTTCAAATTGTAATTAGAGATTTTTTAGCTTGATTCTCCTTGTTTCGGGCGCCAAAATGTAGTTGCAGGATTTCCCACATTACACCCTTGTTAAGATTTTGCTATATTCAACTCATAATTGAAAATGAAAAACGACATTTTATTATTTTGGTTTCAGAAATGTTTACAGAAATGGAAGAATTCAAGATTACAACTATTCTCTTGAAGTTTCTCTATTCTCTTGAAGTTTCTCTCTCCTCAAGACTTTCTTAACTCCCAAAAATACATCATCCTTTTCTGGACACATTGAGTCTATATTTATAGGGTAGTTACATAGTGGATGACAGCTAAGTTTTCCTCTTATTTCGGGTTGATTCTGTGATTGTACCGCGATAGTTACAATGTTAAATCTCGCAAGTTTTGTAACTATCGCAGAACAAACATGCTTTTCTCAAGTTTTCTTCAGTCGTCAGGTATTACGTCACTCTTTTGAAGGCTTTTGTGACACTCGTGAAGTGTTGTATAAAATATTGCGGTGATGCTCGCTGAGAAGTGTTGTTAATCTCGCAGAAAATATATGTAGTGATATTTAGGTCCTACAACACCATATTCAAGCACACCTTGTTCTGGACATATCATGTTATGACACACCATATTCCGACGCACTTTGTTATGGCACACAATGTTCTGACGCACAATCTTATGGCACACAAAGTCACACCATATTCAAGTACACCTTGTTCTTGACATATCATGTTATGGCACACCATATTCTGATGCACTATGTTCTGGCACACCACGTTCTAATGCACAATCTTATGGCATACCAAGTCACACCATATTCAATCACACCTTGTTCTGGGCATATCATGTTATGGCACACCATATTCCGTCGCACTTTGTTATGGCACACAACGTTCTGACGCACAATCTTATGGCACACCAAGTCACACCATATTCAAGTACACCTTGTTCTGGACATATCATGTTACGGCATACCATATTCCGATGCACTATGTTCTGGCACACCACGTTCTAACGCACAATATTATGGCACACCAAGTCACACCATATTCAAGCACAGCTTGTTCTGGACATATCATGTTATGGCACACCATATTCCGACGCACTATGTTGTGGCACACCACGTTCTGACGCACAAATTTATGGCACACCAAGTCACACCATATTCAAGTACACCTTATTCTGGACATATCATGTTATGGCACACCATATTCCGATGCACTATGTTCTGGAACACCACGTTCTATCGCACAATATTATGGCACACCAAGTCACACCATATTCAGGCACATCTTGTTCTGGACATATCATGTTATGTCACACCATATTCAAGCACACTGTAGGATCAGAATATCGCCATAGCAATACTCCTGCGAGATTTACAACGACAGTTCTGTGAGCTCTTCAATAACACTTTGCGAGTATCACTAGATAATTTAAAGAGTGACGTAACAGATGACAATAGCTGAAACACGAGAAGAGCATGATTGTCCTGTGATGGTTACAACGCTTGCGAGAATTGACATTATAACTATTGCAATAATATCGCAATTCAGATCCGAAATTAAAGGATAGCTTAGCTGTCATCCACTATGTAACTACCATATATAAAGAGACCCAGTAGATTCAGAGAGGGGAGGATGAATTTTTGAATGCTAAGAAAGTTTTGAGGAGAGAGAAAATTCAATAGAGTGATTGTATTCTTGACCTCTTCTATATCTTGTAAACATTTCTGAGAATCAAATAATAAAGTGTTGTTTTTAATCTTCAAATATGTGTTGATTATTGTGAATTCTTGTGAAGGGTGTAGTGTAGGTTTTCCTGCAACTACATTTTGGCGCCCGAAATAGGAATGAATTGATGATTATTTGAAGAAAAATATAAAAATTAACATTGTGATTGGAATAAATTTGGAACAATTAGTGAAAGATCTTACGCAATATGCAATAATTTACTAAGATTAATGGCTAGAAGAAGAAGAAATACATCAGAACCACCAACAACCGTAAGGAGGAGTAAAAGACTTGCAGGTGGAGAAACAGATGAAATAGGATAATCTTCAAGGGTAAGAACAAGAAGAAATAGAACAAGGGATGATGGAGAAAATAAGGTTCGACATCCAAATCAACAAACACCAATGCAAGATAGAGCTATGGATTATAATAGAGTAAGCGTGCATACTTGGCGATCAGATTCAATAGAAGAACCAGAAAATCGACAATTAAGAGATGAAAGACGAGAGGGAAGAAATCAAGAAGTAAATGGAGGATTAATACATGGAGATGATAAAAATTAAACAGTAGAGGTTTTAAGACAAAGAATACAAGAAGAAAGGAGATTAGAGGCGGAAGAACGTGCAAATTTGGCAAAACCATGAATTGAGAATGGAAAACATGAGGTTACAAAATAAAAGATCAAGAAGCACAACGAGATCAAGTTCGAGAACAATTATAAGTGATATAAGAAGAAGATCACCTATAACAAATATTGAAGAAGAAAATCATGATCCAAATGGAGGACGTCGCGAAAGGAGAGAAATAAAGGAAGATCGTTACATACCACAAGATGAAATTCAACCAAACAATAGAATGCAGGAAAATGAATAGCGTCAGGCACGAAATAACCAAGATGGTGAAGAATATCAAGAGGAAGGAAGGAGTATATTGCATGGAAGAGAAACTCTAAGAAATCAGCAGATAATTGAAAGAGACATTACGCTGAACAAGCACGCTTAGCTTGCGAGAGGGAAAGATTGAGAGCAGAGGTAGAAGAGCAAGAATTCCAAGAGGCAATTCGCCAGAATAATCATGACAATCGAGAAAGAAGGCGTGAACAGAACCGCAATAATGGTAATATTAACTAAGAATACGATAGGGTGCAAAGGAGAGCAGAAGAAAATCGCAGAAGAAAAAACGAGAGATATAATGGTGTGCGTATTCGCGAAATAAATGTAAGAGAAGATAGCGGAGAAAGACAAGTAGAAAATAATGAAGATGGAAATCAAAATCTCGCAACACAAGATAGGCAATGAAAAGAATCTGCACTGAAAAGACCAATGGAGCAAAATTCAGTTGGGAATGAACAAGTTTTAAGAGAATTAGCAGGAATGAGGGGAATGTTAAATGATAGAAGAGAAGGAGGCAGAAGACAGCTTGATGAGGCGATTGAAGAAGCAGCAAAAACTCCATTCACTCAAGAAGTACAATAAGGAGGAATACCCCCAAAATGCAATTTACCAGCGTTAACCAGTATTTTTGATGGAACTACGTGTGACATTCAACATATCAAAGCCTATGTTAGGTGTATGCTACAATGGGAGAACCATGATGCTGTGTTATGCAAATACTTTGCACCAAGCTTAACTGGCGAGGCGTTAAAGTGGTTTGAAGGTTTACCCAAGAATACTATAACTTCTTTCACTCATCTACAAACTACATTTTTGGGGGCATACATAAGTAACAATTTTGCGCGTCCAGGAATTGAAGATGTATTTGGGTTAAAACAAAGGATTGGCGAGAGTCTGAAGCACTTAATATTAAGGTGGAAAACAATGTGCAGTGAAATGGCTGGTAGAGTGGATGAGAGATACCTCATTTTATCTTTCATTAATGCTATGTTCGCAACCAATCTACTATATGTTCAATTTTTCAGAGTCAAAAATACAATTACAATGACTGAGCTGCAAGAACTACAAGAAGAATACATTGCTTTGGAAGAGAAACAAAATGAGATGGAATCATATCCAATCGCAAACACCAGCTCAATAGTGTAAAACGGAAGTTTACTTCCTAAAATGATTAATAATGTGGCGAGCACCTCGCAGCCACAACAAGAGAAAATGGTGATTGATAACAAGCAGAAGTTAGTAGCCATGGGAAGTCGAGATCAAGAGGAGTATGAAAGGGAAAGGAGTTATTACAATCGCGATGGAAATAATAAAATTCAAAGACTTGATCAGCCGCAAGAGACTTATGGCGATCAGAGGAAAAATAATTTTAGAGGGCAAGGGAGTCAGAGAATAATATGGGAAGAAATTAAGATGCCACCTCTGAATGCTAGCATAGAAAAAAATTGGGAGGCTATCATGTTGATGGAAAATATACCATCACCCTGGAATATGGGAAAAGAGCCACATCAAAATAATCGAAATCAAGAATTTTCTCCTTACCATCATTTTCATGGTCACTCAATAAACGATTGCAGGAATGTAAAAAGAATAATTTTGAGGATGATTGATCAGGGAAAGTTAAATCATTTTCTAATAGGACATCCACAATCTCAGCAGTTACCACCAGCACCAGATATTCGCAGAGTGAATACCGTAAAAGGAGCAGAAACATTTGTGATATAGGTTGGAGCCAAGGCGAAGAATTTGTTCTGTAATTCCATCATACATTCATACAAGACTATTGAGGATTTCCACGACAACGTTCTGAGCAGAGTATTCATGAGAGACGCAGATGGAAGAGAGATAATGAATATTGCAAGAGTCTCGCCATTAGAGGAATGGCAAAAGAAAACTATTTCTTTCACTGCACAAGAGGTACCAGAGCCTGGCGAGATGCATGACAACCCACTGGTGGTAAGGTTAGAAATAAATCCAAAACAAATAGAAGAAGAAGCTGAAGAAAATGAGGATTGAAGATTCTTGGGAAATTAACAGGGTTCTAATTGACACTGGAAGTTCAGTGGATATCTTGTTTTATCATGCCTACAAGACCATGGGAGGGTGGGAGAGATGAGGATTTGATACCATCAACATATAAGATCTATGGTTTTAACGGTATTGCCAGCAAGCCCAAAGGGGAAATTACAATGCGAATTCCATTAAAGGGGCTATCTAATAAGATCCTATTCTGTGTTGTGGATATTGAATCACCTTATAATTCCCTGATTGGCCGACCTTGGCTACATGGGATATTAGGTGTGGCGTCAACTTTCCACCAATGTTGTAGTTGCAGGAATTCCTACACTACACCCTTGATAAGAATCTATAGAAATTGAATTACATTTGAAGATGAATAACAACACTTTTTATTATTCTAATTTTAGAATTCTTTACAAAATATATAAGAACTCAAAAGTACAAATTTCTTTCTAGAGTTTCTCTCTCCTCAAAACCTTAACAACTCTCCAAAAGACATCATCCTCTTCTGAATCTAACGAACCCTTTATATAGGGATTTACATAGTGGATGACAGCTAAGTTTCCCTCCTATTTTGGATCTATTCTGCGATCTCATCGCGATCGCTACAATGTTCTCTTTCGCAAGAATGACGACCATCGCAGGATAAACATAATCTTCTTGTACCTCTTCCATTGTCAGCTTTTATGTCTTTCTTCTGGATATTCGGTGACGCTCGCGAAACGTTGTTAAAGAGTGTTTTGTGACGCTCGCAAAAGTGTTGTTAATATCGCAGAAATAGCATTGTAGCGATATTCTGGTCCTACAGATGTATTAAATTTCCTCATCCTAATAGTGTTGGAGTACTAAAGGGAGACTGGGTTGATGGGAAGAAATGCTATGAAATTGATATGGAATCTTGCGAAGAAAGGGCACCAAAAAGCCATTGATCTCATCTTAACATTTCTCTTGTGGCTTGTTGCCTCTGTATAATTTACGTCACGCGATAATATGACAAGCCTAAATGTTCTTGCGATTATAAATCCCCATGACATTGCCGTCTTAAGACACTTATCATCTCCCTAATGGAGGGTGTCGCCCTTATCTCCCCCATGGTTGCCCCTTCAAGGAGGGCACATCGGCCATACAAGACTAGCTCCTCCCATCAAGATTTACCAACAACCAGTTGTTTTCGCATCCTCTTGTCCTTTATGCCTATACGGATTATAGTTACAAGACTGCACCCTAAGTGGGGTTTTCTTAAGGCCAAATGCATCATAGCCAAGACTTACCAAGAATGGCAATGGAGTTTCGTACGCCCCGGGCACTCTTGGCTCAACCATGTACCTCGGCGCCTTGGTCATACTTTGAACTTCTTGGAAGAGATTCCCGGTCATCCAACCAGGGTATAACCATATATAGTTGGAAATCCAAGATCTCTCTCCCGGATAGGTTTTCTTTAACCCCAACATCTGCATGACTCAGGATCCAGCAGCGGTATAACCTTACCCCTGAATCATGTCAAGAGATACCCCCTCCTATGACGCGCTATTAGGTCTTACATTTGCCTCTTGCGAAATTTTATTCGCGAACTAGGGTGCACGCCATAAAGGTTCATCCCATTCTATTAATCTCTACGAAATTCATTCGCGCTTCTCGCGAGTATTGTAACTCTGATAAAATTTCACAACTTTGATCTTCTTTCTTTTTGTAAAATCTTGCAATTCTTTCAAGTAGAATACCCTGTTCAATTACATATTCTTCGAACAAATCATTCATTAAGTCTTCTAAAGTTCATCACTTTACCTCTCTACTTACTATTTTCTGCTACATTTTGTTGTTGTTTCTTCATCTGCTAGACGCTCGCCATAAACTTCTTCTTGTCGCTCTATTGTATCAATCATTAACCTTTCACATCTTTGTCGTTGTTTTATTTTGTTCTTCCAATTGTTATTCTTCTCAGCTCTTTCTTCGCAAGACTTCATATCAATTTCATAACATTTCTTGCTTTCTCCCCAATCTCCTTTAATAACTCCAACACCTTTAGGATGAGGAAATTTAATACACTGGTGATAGGTAGATGCTACACCCAATATCACATGTATCCAGGGTCGTCCAATCAGAGCATTGTAAGGTGATTCGATGTCCACAATACAGAATAAGATTTTTGAAGATATCCATTTTAGTGGAATTCGCATTTCAATCTCCCCTTTTGGTTTGTTAGCTGTACCGTTAAATCCATAGATTTTATACGTTGATGGTATCAAATCTTCGTCTCTTTCACCCATAGTTCTATAGGTATGATAGAATAAGATGTCGACTAAACTCCCTGTGTCTATTAAGACTCTGTTGATGGCCCAAGAGTCTTCAGCTTTACTGTCATTTTCTTCATCCTCTTCTTGCATTTGTTTTGGATTTATCTCTAATCGTACTACCAATGGGTTATCGTGCTGCTCTCCAAGCTCTGGTACATATTGCGCAGTGAAAGATAGAGTTTGTTTCCGTCACTTCTAATGGCGAGGCTCTCGCTATATTCATTATCTCTCTTCCATCTGTGTCTCTCGCGAAGACTCTGCTTAAAAAATTATCATGGAAATCCTCCACAGTTATGTATGAATGTACAATGGAATTACAAAACAAATTCTTTGCTTTAGCCCCAACTTCTATCACAAATGTTTCTGCTCCTTTTACAGCATTCACTCTGCGAGTTTCTGGTGCTGGCGGTAATTCCTGAGGTTGTGGATGTCCTACTAGAAAGTGATTTAACTTCCCCTGATCAATCATCCTCAAAATTATCCTCTTTACATTTCTACAATCATTTATTGAATGACCATGAAAGTGATGGTAAGGAAAAAATTCTTGACTTCGATTGTTTGGATGTGGTTATTTTCCCATGTTTCACGGCAATGGTATATTTTCCATCAAAATGATAGCTTCCCAAAATTTTTTTATGCTAGCATTAAGAAGTGGCATTTTAATTTCCTCTCATATTATCTTCTGGTTTCCTTTCCCTTTAAAGTTGTTCTGCCTTTGTCCACCATAAGTTTCTTGCGGTTGATCAAGTCTTTGAATATTATTATTTCTACCGTGATTGTAGTAATTCTTTTCCCTTTCATACTCTTCTTGATCTCGACTTCCCATCACTACCAATTTTTGCTGGTTATCAATTACTACTTTCTCTTGTTGTGCCTGCGAGGTACTCGCCACATTATTTATCATTTTAGGAAGTAAGCTTCCATTTGCCGCTAGCGAGCTGGTGTTCACAATTGGGTATGATTCCATCTCATTTTGTTTCTCCTCCAAAGCAATGTATTCTTCTTGTAACTCTCGCAAATCTGTCATGGTGATTGTATTTTTGATTATGAAAACTTGTATGTACAACAGGTTGGTCGCGAACATTGCATTAATGAAGGATAAAATTAGGTATCTTTCATCTACTCCTCCAGCCATCTCGCTGCACATTAATTTCCACCTTATGGTTAAGTGCTTCAGACTCTCGCCAACTCTCTGTTTTAACCCAAATACATCTTCAATACCCGGCCGCGATGAATTGTTGCTAATATAAGCTCCTAGAAATGTATCTTGTAAATGATCAAAATAAGTTATGGTATTCTTTGGCAATCCCTCGAACCATTTTAATGCCTCGCCAGTTAAACTAGACGCAAAATATTTGCATAGTACAACATCATGGTTTTCCCACTGTAGCATACATCTAACATAAGCCTTGACGTGTTGAACAACACAAGTAGTCCCATCAAAGATGCTGGTTAATGCTGGTAAATTTCATTTTGGAGGTATTCCTCTTAATTGTACTTCTTGAGTAAATGGAGTTCTCGCAGCTTCTTCAATAGCTTCATCGAGCTGCCTTCTACCTCCTTCTCTTCTATTGTTTATCATTCCTCGCATTTCTACTAATTCTCTCAATATTTGCTAATTCTCAGTTGAGTTTTGCTCCATTGGCCTTTTTAATGCAGCTTCCATTCTTCTGCGCTCTTGCCTTTCTTGTCTTGCGAGATTTTGTGTGTCTTCTTCTTCATTGACATCCCGTCTTTCTCTGCAATTTTCTCTTTCACCCTCCTCTTGAAATCGCAGTTGTCTACTTTCTTCTCGGTGGATTTCTTTATTTATCCTCATTTCTCTTCGCTGTCTTTCTAATCTCCTCTGTATCCTATCATACTCCTCCTGAATATTATCATTGTAGCGATTTTGTGTACGTCTCCTTTCTCGATTTTCATGATTATTTTGTCGTACTGCCTCTCGAAATTATTGTTCTTCTACTTATGCCCTTAATCTTTCTCTCTCGCAAGCCAGGCATGCTTGTTCGGCGTAATGTCTCTCAATTTCTTCTTCAATTATTCTTTGATTCCTTTGATTCTCTCGCCCATGTAATATCCTCTTACCTTCTTCTGGATTTTCTTCTTCATTTTGGTTGTTTCTTCCCTCTTGATTTCTATTGTTACGTCTATTATCCAATGCTTCGCCATGCGGATTATAGCGATCTCCAATTATCTCTTCTTCTCTATGACATTATTCTCCATTTAAATTTTGCATTTCTTATCTAACATTTCTCATAGGGGAATTTTGCCTTGGTTCTTCTCTGAATGATCTTGAATTTGATCTAACAGTACTTCTTGATCTCCTTCTTTGTAACCTCAAATCCTCCATTCTTAGCTCATGATTTTGTCTTGTTAAGTTCTTACGCTCTTCTGCCTCTAATCTTCTTTTTTCCTGTATTCTTTGTCTCAAATCATTTTCACGTCCTTCATGAATTAATCCTCCAACTATTTCTTGATTTCTTTCTCCTTCTTCTTCATTTCTTAATTGTCGATTTTCTGCTTCTTCTATCGAATCCGACCTCCAAGTATGCACACTCACTCTATCATAATCCACATTCCTATCTTGTGTTTGTGCTTGTTGATTCGGCTGTTGAATTGAACTTTCTGCTTCATTTATTATTCTATTTCTTCCTGATCTTATCCTTAAAGATTCTTCTAATTCACCTGTTCCCTCACCTGCAAGTCTTTTACTTCTCCTCACAGTTGTCGGTGGTTCTGATGTATTTTTTCTTCTTCTAGCCATTTCTTCAACTCTAACAATTTCCTCAAATTTTCAAGTTGTAATTAGAGATTTCTTAGCTTGATTCTCCCTGTTTCTGGGCGCCAAAATGAAGTTGCAGGAATTCCTACACTACACCCTTGATAAGAATCTATAGAAATTGAATTACATTTGAAGATGAATAACAACACTTTTTATTATTCTAATTTTAGAATTATTTACAAAAGATATAAGAACTCAGAAGTACAAATTTCTTTCTAGAGTTTCTCTCTCCTCAAAACCTTAACAACTCTCCAAAAGACATCATCCTCTTCTGAATCTAACGAACCCTTTATATAGGGATTTACATAGTGGATGACAGCTAAGTTTCCCTCCTATTTCGGATCTATTCTGCGATCTCATCGCGATCGCTACAATGTTCTCTTTCGCAAGAATGACGACCATCGCAGGATAAACATAATCTTCTTGTACCTCTTCCATTGTCAGCTTTTATGTCTTTCTTCTGGATATTCTGTGACGCTCGCAAAACGCTGTTAAAGAGTGTTTTGTGACGCTCGCAAAAGTGTTGTTAATATCGCAGAAATAGCGTTGTAGCGATATTCTGGTCCTACAAATGTATTAAATTTCCTAATCCTAATGGTGTTGGAGTACTAAAGGGAGACTGGGTTGATGGGAAGAAATGCTATGAAATTGATATAGAATCTTGCGAAGAAAGGGCACCAAAAAGCAGAAACTGGAAACGAAACATCAAGCAAAAACAAAGAGGTGATAAGCTGATGATTGATACAATAGAGCGGCGAGAGGAAGGGACATTGCAAAACCAACATGAGCTTCAAATAATAGATGGCGAGCGTCTCGCATATGGAGAAAAAAATAACAAAACGCAACAAAAGAGCAGAAGCAGAAAGTAGTAAGTTGTAGTTGCAGGAAATCCCACACTACACACTTGTTAAGATTTTTATATAATCAACTCATAATTGAAGATTAAAAACGACACTTTATTATTTTGTTCTTAGAAATGTTTACAGAAATGGAAGATTCAAGATTACAACTATTCTCTTGAAGTTTCTCTCTCCTCAAGACTTTCTTAACTCTCAAAAATACATCATCCTTTTCTGGACATATTGGGTCTATATTTATAGGGTAGTTACATAGTGGATGACAGCTAAGTTTTCCTCTTATTTCGGATTGGTTCTGCGATTGTACCGCGATAGTTACAATGTTCATTCTCGCAAGCTTTGTAACCATCTCGGGACAAACATGCTTTTCTCATGTTTTCTTCAATCGTTAGTTATTACGTCACTCTTTTGAATGCTTTTGTGACATTCGCCAAGTGTTGTTAAAAGATTGCGGTTGCTCGCTGGGAAGCGTTGTTAATCTCACAGAGAGATATTGTAGCGATATTCTGGTCCTACATCTTGCCTCTTCTCATGTCTTCTTCGCAAAGTGGAGGAGATATGATAATCTTCAACTCTTCATAGTGCTTGCAGCTTCTTTTCATATTTTCTTCTCGACATAGCTCCGTTATTTTAGCTTGACTGCCTACACGTGTTGTAAAGTCTTATTTTTATCGACACGTCTCTAACCAACAAGTCACCCCCTTTTGCCTATAAAAGGTCGGATTAGGTTACAAAACTAATTTTCTTCTTTTACTTTTCTATCTTCTTCATCTGTTTGTTTCTTTTTCCGTCTGCAACTTTTCTCCTTCTTCATATTCTCCTGCTACTGTTCTAATGGAGTCATCAAGGTATACTTTTTAATTATGATATTTGTGTGAACTGATTTTTACTTATCTCTTCCAATATTTTCTATTTGATTCCTTACAATTCTCATATTATGTTTTCTCTTCAGTTGAGCTACTCCTAATGCCCAGTCTATAATTCAAAACCCTAACCCTCGTAAAAGACCGACTGAAAAGACGAAGAAGAGTTCTGCGAGTAATAAGGTAGTAAGAAACACATTTTATCTCTTGATAACAATATTGTTGCCTCTGTTTCTTATCTAAGTTATTATTCGCAGAATGATGAGCGCATCGCTAGACCTCCTAAAAGATTTCGCCAAAACAAAACTATTGAGGCTGACTTCATCATCCAGAGTTAAAGTTTAGGAGAGCTACCCCCATTTCCTTGCAATCAAACCTTCATTCTTTTGTTTGTGAGAATATCGTTGTTAACATCCTTGACTCTTCGTTAAATAAAACCCCCACAGTTGTTGTAAATAATGTTCCCTCCAGTCCTTTACAACCTTCAATTGTTACTTTTCCAAACACCCCTCCCTCTGATGATGCCACTATTACAAACAACCCAAATCTCCAACTCGCCATTTTTAATATCCCTTCTTCTACACCTCTTCCTTCATCTAAAGAAACACAATTGGGGTCGATGTTGCTTTTGAAGTTCTATCTAATATTTTAGATGATGCTAGAAAATCTTCTACTGATCCTCTCAAATATATTTTTTGCGATACTTTAACCAAATATTTTGGTTCTGATAGTTCTGCCTCGCAAGCATATTTAGAAAATGATATCGAAGTTTTAAAGAGAGATCTTTACGTTAAGACTTCAGAATGTGATGTTCTTCATCAACAGCTTCGCAACTCTTCTCTTGACTGCGAGATTCTTCGCGGCAAAAATAAGGAACTGAAAGGTATAATCCTCTTGCCTCTGTCTTTTTGTTTTTCTGTTTCTAGTAACTTTTCATCTTCCCTTTTATTAAGTTTCTTTCTTAAATTCTTGGCTTGCATATTTAGTTTTAAGTCAGAGTCGGTTCATTGAAAGACTTAAATTTGAATCTATCGCTGAAAAAGCTCGTGTTGAAAAAGATTCTTGGATGGATCAGTTTAATAGACTAGATAATCTCTACACATATTCGGTTCATCAAATAGATAATCTCACTAATGAGAATAATCAATTATCACAGAGCCAACATTTATTAAATAGCGAGGTTACTCGCCTCTCATACTTGTTAATCAAAGCTAATTTGGCGACGGAATATTTATCAGATGAAAATAGAACTTTATCTCAAGAAAAACATAAATTTTCAAGTTTGATGGCTATTTCCTCGCAATAATTGAGTAATCTCCAAAGAATATGCGATAATCAAGAGCAATCTCTTCGTTCTCTTAAGGATGAACTCAAGGAAGTAACTGAATCATCTGCCGCTTAGAAGGATAAACTCATCAAGGGTAGGTTAACTCTTAGTTTAAAGGCCAGCGAGCTTCAAGATCAATACTCCCAATTAAAATAATCTTATTCTTTATTGGAAAAAGAAAATTCATATCTCCATTCCAAAGAAGAAAACATAAAATCTCGCCTGAAGGGTATAGTTGGGGATAAGTTTGATGATGCCATGAATCAATGGGAGAATTGCTGCTCATTAATTCAAAATTTAACTTCTCAAAAAGAAGGTAGTCATTTGACTGCTTCACTTGCTGATTTTAATTTTATGTTACATTTCTTGCGAAATCCTTATCTGAGTAATCTTTTACCATTTATGTTGCTCGCAGAATATGAAAGAAGCCTCCACTCTACTATCTCTGATTTGACTGATAAACTGGACAAAGTTCGCAAATAAAATAGGGTTCTCACTTCTGATCTTGTTAAATGTCGCGATGTGGCATAAAGAAGACTTGATTATCTCGAATACTTCAAAAATATAGAGATTAGAAATCGTGATAGAGGTTTCCTTCCCAAGGTCCACCTTAGTGCTGAAGTTCTTGTGAACAAGATTCTAATTTCTCAATATCTTCATACTGTATCTGTCCCTCCTCTAGAAGTTGATGATGATGAAGTTCCTCTTCCCATGGATAAGGAATTAGAATATGCCAACGCTGAAGAAGATAGTGAAAAAGATTTTTCTCAGGAAGATCCAAAAGAAAAAAGTCCTCCTAGAAAAGTAACTATAGGTGGTGAAGTAACTGTGAACCAAGAAGGAGAGATTCGCAAAGATACGAATGTTGATGAGGCTGATCATGCTGGAAAAAATAATGAATCTGGCGAGGCCAACGCTGAAGATTAATTTTTTTTTTCTTTTCCTTCTTCTTCCTTGCGATCAATGTAACCTTTTGCAATGTTAGAATCCAACTTTACTTTTGCTATCTTGAATGTTTCAAGAAAGATAATGAGATTTTATTACGAAATTTTTGTTTATCCACTCCTCTATTTGCCCTTCATTATCTTTCTTGCGATGGTGAATTATTTCCTGTATCTGCGATTATAGAAATA
The DNA here is from genome assembly GCA_023529315.1 of Papaver bracteatum. Classification (NCBI taxonomy): domain Eukaryota; kingdom Viridiplantae; phylum Streptophyta; class Magnoliopsida; order Ranunculales; family Papaveraceae; genus Papaver; species Papaver bracteatum. The sequence goes on from JAJJWX010004500.1 coordinate 1,032,494, forward strand.
GATCTTGCGATGTAATGAATATTTCTTGAGATATCTTCCGCTAAAAATCCTGACCTGTAAATAATGTCTCTGTAAAATCTTGAAGGAATCTTCTTTCTCATATATTCTCCTGTGAGAAACATATAAAATAGTTAATGTTTGAGATTATTCTGTTGGTCTTATTTTGCCTTCCTAGTTAAAGGTCTTATTTTGCCAAATTTTTCTTTCTGCGACAAAATCGCAGGACGCCTTTACATTTGTTTGTAAAAACCCATTTATCTTGCCTTATCCTTCGAATTTTCTGCGACAATATGACATGTTTATATTCTCTAGTGAGAATGAGGTCCTATGACATTGTCGTCTTGCGATGAAATCGCAGGACGTCTTTACACTTTCGTGTAAAAACCCATTGATCTCATCTTAAATTTTCTCTTTTGGCTTGTTGCCTTGATATATTTTTCGTCACGCGACAATATGATAGCCTAAATTTTCTTGCGATCATAAAGACCCATGACATTTCCGTCTTAAGACACTTATCAGCTCCCTAATGGAGGGTGCCGCCCTTATCTTCCCCCTGGTTTCCCCTTCAAGGAGGGAACATCGGCCATACAATACTATCTCCTCCCATCCAGATTTGCCAACAACCAGTTGTTTTCGCAGCCTCTTGTCCTTTATGCCTATATGGCTTATAGTTACAAGACTGCACCCTAAGTGGGGTTTTCTTCGGGCCGAGTGCATCATAGCCAAAACTTGCCAAGGATGGCCAGGGTAGTTTCGTACGCTCCGGGCACCCTTGGCTCAACCGTGTACCTCGGCGCCTTGGTCATACTCTGCACTCCTTAGAAGAGGTTCTTAGTCGTCCAACCAGGGTATAACCTTATATAGTTGGAAATCCAAAATCCCTCTCCTGGATAGGTTTTCTTTAACCCCAATATCTTCATGACTCAGTTTCCAGCAGCGGTATAACCTTATCCCTGAGTCATGTAAAGAGATACCCCCTTATATGACGCACTATTAGGTCTTACATTTGCCTCTTGCGAAAATTTATTCGCGAACTAGGGTGCACGCCATAAAGGTTCGTCCCATTCTATTAGTCTCTGCGAAATTTTATTCTCCTTTCTTGAGATTATGCTCGCAGACCTTGTTTTGCTTTGTTATCTGAAGAATTTCTCAGTTATAGTAGAGAAAGAAAAATTTATTATTTGTTTCATCATTCAACGTACCAGTATCTCTTATCTTGCAGAAGTTGTCATTGATAATACTTTTTCAGAAATAGTCTATTCCATGGTCTATCAAGTCTTTGACCAACATCTCTCCCTTCAGGGTCCATTAGTTTGTATGCCCCAGTTCCAACTATCTCTTTAATGATGTATGGTCCATCCCATTTTCTCGCCAACTTTCCACCATTATCTCGCTGATAACTTGGTGTTTCTCGCAACACTAAATCACCAGGTTTAAATTCACGTTTCTTAACACGTTTGTTGTACTCGCGAGCTAATCTTCGCTGGTAATTTTCCATATGTTGTAAAGTCTTTTATCTTTTTTCTTCTAATTCATCCAATTTATTTAAAATCATTCTAGCACTTAGATTTCTTTCCCAAGCTTCTCTTTTTGTTGTAGGAATAGCTACTTTTGTTGGTAACACAGCTTCAACTCCATAAGTCAAACAAAAAGGTGACATTCCAGAAGCTTCTCGTCTAGTTGTATTGTAGGCCCATATTGCATTATGCACCTATTTGCACCATGCTTTGTGGTATCCTTCTAGCTTCTTTTTTAAGATGTCTGTGATTGTCTTATTAGTTGCTTCAGCTTGACCATTTGCTTGTGGGTATAGATGAGTATATTTTCCACACTTTATCTTAAATGCATTGAGTAGCAATTCTATATTCTGCCCTTCAAATTGATTTCCATTATCAGACACCAACTGTGCTGGAATCCCAAATCTGCAAATTATATTCTCAAATATGAATGTAAAAATATCTTTATCGCGGATATGTTGTACTTCCTTTACTTCTCCACATTTTGTGAAATAATCTGTTGCGACAATTAAATATCTTCTTTGTCCAGAACCAGGCACAAATAGTCCCACAATATCTAACCCCCATTTCCCAAAAGGCCATACACTTGTTGAAGATGATAATGGTGCTCCTGGTTCATGTATCTTCTTTCCATATCGCTGGCAATCTTCGCAACGCCTTGAGAGTTGTTTTGCATCTTCATGCATATATGGCTAGTAATAGCCTTGCATTTTTGTTCTATATGCCAAAGATGTTCCTCCACTATGATTACCAGCATCACCACTATGCAACATCTTCAATATTTTTTGTCCTTCTTCCCTCGTCAAACATCTTAGTGATGGTCCACTAAAAGATCTGCGGTATAATACTCCATCTCTTAATTCATAATTGGTTGCCTTACTTTTTAATTTATGTGCCTCCAATCGATTTGTTGGGATATCTCCTCTTGCCAAGTATGCATGAAGATCTGCTCGCCAATCTGTAATGTTGCTCTTTAATTCTTCTTCGCCAATTTCTACCATCATCACATCTTCATCTTCTTCTTCCTTGTTTATCGCTGGTAATAAAAGTGTTTGAATTTTTATGCACCTCGCAGCTGGATTTGTCATCATACTGGATATGAAAGCAAAAGCATCTGGGAGCCTATTATCTTTCCTTGATATGTGTCTCCATTTTATTTTTGGAATTCTCGAAGATAATTCTTCGACTAATCTTTTATACTTTCTTAAATATGGTTCGTTTGTTGTGTATTCTCATTTTATCTGGAGAATAACCAACTGTGAATCGCTGGTGATTCTAGCATTTTCCAACTTCATTTCTATCGTAAATTTTAAAGCATGAATCACGACCTCATATTCTGTCTCATTATTAGTGGACGCAAATTCTAATCTAAATGAAAAAGATGTTTTCTCTCCTTCTGGTGAAATAAAAACAACTCCAATCCCATTTCCTTCTCTATTTGATGATCCATCCACCAATATCTCCCATCTGTCGGGTTCTGTTAATAGTTATTTTGGATCTCCATGTTCCTATTCTACATCCATCATCTCTTCCACAGCTTCATCATCTTCTAAAGGAAATTCACCTAAGAAGTCTGCGATAACTTGTGACTTTGGCGAGGATAAAACTTCATATTGGATATCAAAGTATCCTACTTGTGCATTCCATCTCTCAACTCTGCTTGATCTTTTTGAATTTTTCATTACTGACTCAATTGGCACTTTTGTTAACACTTTGACCTTATGTGCTTGAAAGTAGATGCGAAGCTTAAAAGTTGCATGCACCAATGCTATAATTAGTTTCTCAATCTTTGAATAATTTCTCTCTGCAGAATTAAACGTTTTGCTGATGTAATAAATTGGTTTTTCTACACCTGCATCTACTCGCAACAACACATCACTAAGCGCATATGTGGTTGTTGCGAGATAAATCAATAGTTCTTCTCCCGGTTCAGCTTTCTATAAGATAGTTATGTTCATTAAATGTTCTTTTATTCCTTGAAAAGACTTTTCACATTCATTTGTCCACTTGAATTTTGTTCCCTTCTTGAGTATATCGAAAAAATGTTTGCACTGGTCTGAAGATCGCGAGATGAATCTTCCTAGCGAGGCTAAGAGTCCATTCAATTTTCGCACATATTTTACCGTCGCAGGTGTTGGCATATCGCGAATTGCTTTTACTTTTTCCGGATCAACTTTTATTCCTTCTTTTGATACAATATACCCCAAAAATTTCCCTGAAGTTACTCCAAAAGTACACTTATCGGGATTCACTTTAATATTAAATTATCGCATTTGATCAAAAATCTCCTTCCAATCTTGTACATGATTCTCAGATTCTTTGCTTTTAATCAGCATATCATCTACATACACTTCTAATGTTTTGTGGATCCACTTTGCAAACACCTTCTCCACCATTCTTTGATACGTTGCACCAGCATTTCGTAAGCCAAAGGGCATCTTTGTATAACAATATAATCCTCTTGGAGCAAAAAATGCGGTATGTTCTTGATTTTCTTCAGCGAGAGGGATTTGATTATATCCTTTATATACATCTAACGATGATATTCTGGAATTTCCCGCTGCTGATTCAACCATCTGTGGGATATCTAGTAACGGAAAACTATCTTTAGGACAAGCTTTGTTTAAATCAGTGAAATCTATGCAAATTATTATCCCCTTGTTCTTCTTTGGGACCACCACCATATTTGCAATCCACTCTAGATATTTTGCTTGCCTTAATTCATGCGTCGAGCATCTTCTGTAATTCTTCTTCTATTTGAGAATGATATGTTGTTGCGATTTTCCTTATTCTTTGCTTAAATGGTCTTATGTTTTTGTTGATTTCTAATTTATGACATGCTATTGATGGATCTATCCCTAGCATCTCATCCATGCTCCACGCGAAGATATCTTTATATTCTCGCAAGAGATTTATAGTTCTTGCTTCCTCATCTGCCTCCATTCTAGTCCCAATTTTCAGCATTTTAGGCTCTTCTTCACTCCCAATATTTATTTCCTTTGTTGGTTCTGCTGCAACATAACTGACTTCAAGTTCTCCCATTGGTGTTGGTGTTTTCATAACTCTCGCGAGTTCATCTCCTTCTCGTGAGATTTCGCTGGGTATTCCTTTTCCTTTTTTTTGCTCTTATCGCATAAACATTAAATTCTTCTTCCTTCTTTGTTTCTCTCGCCAATTTCTTGCGAGCCTTTCGCAGCTTTGGACGTTCTTCATAATTTCTTACTTCTATTTGGTAACATAATTTCGCAAAATATGTGTCTCCTCTAATTTCTCCAATTCCACTGGGTATAGGAAATTTGATGCATTGATGCAATGTTGATGCTACAGCCTTGATTGCGTGTATCCACGGTCTTCCTAATATCATATTATACGGTGATTCCACGTCTACCACACATAACGTTACTTGTGTTTCAATCTCCCCTAGTGGAATTCGTACCACTATCTCGCCTTTAGGTTTTGTTAAAGATTTTCCATAGCCATGAACATGATATGTTGAATAAGACATTTCTTCATCCTTATATCCCATTTTCTTAAAAGTATGATAAAATATTATATCTACCGAACTTCCTGCATCCACCAAAGTTCTATTCATAGCCCATTCTTCTACATATTTTATTGATTCCTCCTTTCTCATTGGTATAGTGGATACTGTGATTACCAATGGAGATGTATGACTTAGATTTTCTTCTGGTATTTCTTCTACTGTAAATGTGATCTCCTGCTTTTCCCAATCTTTCAATGGTGATATTTTTTACACCGTCATAATTTTCCTTCCTTCAAAATCCCATTTGTGTATCTTCCCCTTAATATTTTCATGAAATCTATCAATCATTGTTCTTGTTACCATATCACACTCCAATTTTCTACAATCCTCTTTGATTCAAATCATCCTTCCTTCAATTATCTCACTGATTTTTTTTATGATTTTCTTAATCTTGAACAATTCTTATCTTCTTCTTCACCTCTTTCTATGATTTTGCTAATTCAATCCCTGTTTCGGGCGCCAAAATGTAGTTGCAGGAAATCCCACACTACACCCTTGTTAAGATTTTTCTTAATCAACTCATAATTGAAGATTAAAAACGTCACTTTATTATTTTGTTCTTAGAAATGTTTACAGAAATGTAAGAATTCAAGATTACAACTATTCTCTTGAAGTTTCTCTCTCCTCAAGACTTTCTTAACTCTCAAAAATATATCATCCTTTTCTGGACATATTGGATCTATATTTATAGGATAGTTACATAGTGTATGACAGCTAAGTTTTCCTCTTATTTCGGATTGGTTCTGCGATTGTACCGCGAAAGTTGCAATGTTCATTCTCGCAAGCTTTGTAACCATCGCGGGACAAACATGCTTTTCTCATGTTTTCTTCAATCGTTGGTTATTACGTCACTCTTTTGACTGCTTTTGTGACATTCGCAAAGTATTATTAAAAGCTTGTAGTATTGCTCGCTGGGAAGCGTTGTTAATCTCGCAGAGAGATATTGTAGCGATATTCTGGTCCTACATAAGTAAAAAGGTAAAATGATAAAATTTAATAAATTTATGAATGATTTGTTGAAGAAAATGTCTCAAAAGAATATGTCGTTTGAATGAAAAAGATGAAGTTGAGAAATTATACAAGAGTTGAAATGCAAATAAAGAGAAGATCAAAGAAAAGAAATTTCATCAGAGTTACAATACTCGCAAGAGAAGTATAAGAATGGGACGAACCTTTATGGCGTACACCATAGTTCGTGAATAAACTTCGCAAGAGGCAAATGTAAGACCTAAAGTATGTCATATAAGGGGGTATCTCTTTGCATGGCTCAGGAATAAGGTTATACCGCTGCTGGAACCTGAGTCATGGAGATGTTGGGGTTAAATAAAACCTATCCGGGGGGAGGTACCTTGGATTTCCAACTGTATAAGGTTATACCCTGGTTGGACGACCGAGGGTCTCTTCTAAGGAGTGCAGATTATGACCAAGGCGCCGAGGTACATGGTTGAGCGAAGAGTGCCCGGGGCGTACGAAACTACCCTGGCCATTCTTGGCAAGTCTTGGCTACAATGCACTTGGCCTGAAGAAAACCCCACTTAGGGTGCAGTCTTGTAACTATAAGCCATATGGGCTTTATGATCGCAGGAACATTTAGGCCTGTCATATTATCACGTGACAAATATTATACAGAGGCAGCAAGCCATGAGAAAAAAAGTTAAGATGAGATCAATGGTTTTTTACATGAAAGTGTAAAGACATCCTGCGATTTCATCGCAAGACGGCAATGTCATAAGGATTTGTTCTCGCATGAAAGCTTAGACTTGTCATATTGTCGCTGAAAATTTGACAAAATATGGATAAGGAAAGATCAATGGGTCAATACATGCAAGTGTAAAGACGTCCTGCGATTTTGTCGCAAAAAAATAAAAAGTGGCTAAATAAGACCTTTAACTAGGAAGGTAAAATAAGACCACAAGAAATCATAAGGTTATACAGACATGACCACAAGAAATCATAAGGTTATACATACATGACCTGCGATCAACTGGTTGTTGTTAAGACCAGATGGGAGGAGCTAGTCTTGTATGGCCGATGTTCCCTCCTTGAAGGGGCAACCATGGGGAAGATAAGGGCGACACCCTCAATTAGGGAGCTGATAAGTGTCTAAAGACGGCAATGTCATGGGGATTTATGATCGCAGGAACATTTAGGCCTGTCATATTATCGCGTGACAAATATTATACAGAGGCAGCAAGCCATGAGAAAAAATGTTAAGATGAGATCAATGGTTTTTTACATGAAAGTGTAAAGACATCCTGCGATTTCATCGCAAGACGGCAATGTCATAAGGATTTGTTCTCGCATGAAAGCTTAGACTTGTCATATTGTCGCTCAAAAATTGACAAATATGGATAAGGAAAGATCAATGGGTCAATACATGCAAGTGTAAAGACGTCCTGCGATTTTGTCGCAAAAAAATAAAAAGTGGCTAAATAAGACCTTTAACTAGGAAGGTAAAATAAGACCACAAGAAATCATAAGGTTATACAGACATGACCTGCGATATTTACGCTGAAGTTGAGGCAATGTTTACAAATATATTTTATTCAACATTAACTTGCTCAATCTTTCATATTGCAGATGAAAAACAGAGGCAAGTATGGGAATGAACAGAATGATAAAGATTATTATTCATCTTTATATGGAAGATTTACGCAGATGGATAAAAATTAATAATAATCATGTTGATTAACCATATTGCAAAAAAGAATTGTTTTATAATTTATACAGATAGAAGCAAAAGATATTTATACATCAAGGAACCTTGCAGTAATATCACAAGAAGAAGGAGATAAATGTAAAAATATTACAAGGAGATTAAAAGGAGGAAACAAAACTAGTTAGATCCATCACCATCCTCGCCAGATTTTTCTTCTTCTTTGTCTTCACCGTCATCTTCGTTATATCCTTCATCCCCGCCAGATTCTTCGGCTTCACTGTCAGAGATAACAAGATTTGGAGTAGTGCCTGGAACTTCTTCCGCGAGGAAAGGATACAAAGAGTGAGGAATGTTGTGATTATCGCAGATCTTCTTGGAAGAATTATTGCGAACACCAATAAAAAGATTACTAAAATTGGTAGCAGAAATCTTTAATTGGGTCTTCAATTTTGAATATTTATCATTGCGAGTAACAAGAGTCTTTGTGAGTTAATTCTTATCAACTTCAAGTTCTCCAATTCTTTCAGTGTATCTCTTCTCAGCCCTGCGAGTATATAATAACAAGTTGGAAATTTTGCAAAAAACTATAAAACACAAGGAATTAAAAAGGAAGAACAATTAACAACCTTCTCTTTCAGAAATCATGTCTTTAATGAAGGTCGCTTGTTCAACATGAAGACTAACATCTACACCTAAGTTAGCTCTGGCATTGTCAATAATCTTTGCATCCCAAGCAAATTCGTCATCATCATTAATAAGAAGACGAGAACGGATTTGGCTTTCTCTTTCAACAAGAACCTCTTTATCGCAGATAAGTCTATATCTTTCAATTTGAACTTCAAGAAGGGTTTTATGAAAATCCGCTAAAGTTTGAGCTCCTTGTCTAGATATACGATCTTTATCGTCTGAGAGATCACTGTTCTTGGCCCTTAAAGTTCTAATCTCTTCCTTAGAATTGTGGTAAAAGCGTTTGAATTTGTTAGCCATAAACAAGATCTATGGTCAGTTTTTAAGAGGCGAAGCTTAGACCTGAGTTCATCTATGGAAAGTGAATTAATTATATCATTGGAGGGATTATTCAAAGAGTTATTGAGAATCTCTAGAAGAGTATCATCGTCTATTGGATTTGGAAAAGAACGAAGGAATACAGCTTCGCCAGAAAGGCCGTAAACATCTACGAAGTATGTGATAGTTGCCTTGGATCCTGCATTCCACGTTTTTTTAGGCGACGGAGACAGGTACAATGTTTCACACATACTATTATCCAAGTGTCTTTTTTTATTCCGGTTGGTCTAATTGGTCGGTCTCTTTTTTTTGTTTTTTTTGTTTTTTTTATTTTAGCAACTCAATCACTCTATTTCATCCTAGCAGTAATAACAAGTCGATGTTTAGTGACCCACCAAAGCACTTAGAGAACAATAAATAAATATGGAAAAATAAAAATAGAATGTGATATGGTGATATTCCGAGATATGGTAACAACTATCATGTTATTTATAATTTCTGAGCTATGTCCATCCTTTTAGTTAATTGGTTCCTCAACTCCTGCAATCAAAATTGTTCCATCCACTAATGGTGTCATCCTAAAGGCACAAGTTTCTAGATTTCGGAGTTCAAAAAGCACAAATTTTTTCTAGGTTTTTCTATTTTTCTGATTTTTTTTTTTTACTAAAGGCATAAAACAAACTATACAAACATATAAATGCTCCCCTACACTTAAATTTTACATTGTCCTCAATGTAAAATGAATCGTCCAAAGAAAGTTCAAGGTGGGAAATTCCGCAAATGTTACGCAAAAACAAAGAAAATCAAGATAAAATGCTTAAAAATAAAAAGATAAAGATACAAAACTGGTGGGTTTCCTCCCACTTAGCGCTTGGTTTAAATTCGTCAGCCCGACTTGCTCTTTGTTTGCTAAGACTCCTCCAGAGGGGGTGCGTCCACAAAATTGGCTCCTTCCACTACTTCGGAAGTGAAATTCTCATAATATGGTTTTAACCAGTGCCCGTTAACTTTAAGTTCCTTGCCTGTAGCTATGCTACGAATTTCTACTGCACCATGAGAAATCACATTAGTAACAATGAAAGGTCCGATCCAACGTGACCTTAATTTACCCGGAAATAAATGCAAGCGAGAATTAAACAAAATCACTTTCTGCCCAACAAAAAATTGTTTTCTAGAAATCATAGTATCATGAAAGGACTTTGTTTTCTCCTTGTAAATGTGAGAGCTTTCAAATGCATCATTGCGAAGCTCTTCTAGATCTTGGAGTTGTAGCTTCCTTTGCTTTCCAGCACCATCCATCTCCATATTGCATTGCTTAATATCCCAAAACGCCTTATGCTCAATCTCCACGGGTAAGTGACAAGGTTTACCATACACAAGCCTAAAGGGAGACATCCCAATAGGTGTCTTGTATGCGGTTTTATAAGCCCATAAAGAATCATTAAGTCGCATGCTCCAATCTTTCCTTGTTGGATTCACCGTATTTTCTAGAATGGACTTCACCTCCCGGTTATAAACCTCGGCTTGTCCATTTGTTTGAGGATGATAAGGTGTTGCAATCTTGTGTGACACATTGTACTTCTTCAAAAAGCTTTGTAAAATCCTGTTTTTGAAGTGAGAACCCCCATCGCTAATTATGGCTCTTGGAATTCCAAACCTTGGAAAAATGTTAGCTTGCACAAAATCTGAAACAACCTTGGAATCATTAGTAGGGGTGGCCTTAGCTTCCACCCATTTAGAAAAATAATCAACAGCAAGTAAGATGTAAAAATTCCCATGAGAGTTGACAAAAGGACCCATAAAATCAATACCCCATACATCAAAAACTTCAATAAATTGAAATAAAGTTTGTGGCATTTGATTTCGGGCACCTAGATTGCCTGTTCTTTGGCACCTATCACAAGTTGTACAAAATGTGTATGCATCCTTAAACAAGGTTGGCCAATAGAAACCGCTTTCAAGTACCTTGTGAGCGGTTATTTTACTTCCAAAATGTCCTCCGCAAGCATAAGAGTGACAAAATGACAAGATAGAATTAAACTCGGATTCGGGAACGCACCTTCTTATTACTTGGTTGCTGCCATGTTTCCATAAGTATGGATCATCCCATATATATTGGTTTCCTAACCTTTTAAGTTTGTCCCTCTCAGCACGAGACAAGTTCTTTGGGATTTGTTTGGTTACCAAGTAATTCACAATATCTGCATACCATGGTTCTCCAAAGGCAATTGAGAATAGTTTCTCATCCGGGAAACTTTCACACAGTGGGATAGCTTCCTTGTCCACAGCAAGATGGCTCAAGTGATCCGCAACGGTGTTCTCAATTCCTTTCTTATCTTTGATTTCAATATAAAACTCTTGCAAGAGTAAAATCCATCGTATGAGCCTCGGTTTCGCTTCTTTCTTCATTAGCAAGTACCTAAGTGCTGCATGATCAGAAAAAACAACAACTTTTGTAACAATTAGATAAGAGCGAAATTTTTCTAATGCAAATACAATAGCTAAAAACTCTTTTTCAGTGGTTGTGTAGTTTTGTTGGGCTTCATTTAACGTACTAGAAGCATAATAAATAGCATGAGGTATCTTCCCCACACGTTGCCCAAGCACCGCACCAACTGCATAGTCACTTGCATCACACATGAGCTCAAAAGTCTTGCTCCAATCCGGTGGTTTAATGATAGGGGCTAAAATCAAAAGTTCTTTCAAACGATTGAATGCCGCCATACACTTTTCATCAAAGTTAAAAACCACATCTTTTTGCAATAAGTTGCAAAGTGGTGATGCTATCTTGGAAAAATCCTTGATAAATCTACGATAGAAACCTGCATGACCAAGAAAAAGCGTATCTCCCTCACCGTAGTGGGAGGGGTTAGAGCACGAATAAGGTCTATCTTAGATTTATCAACTTCCAAGCCCTTAAAAGATATTATGTGTCCTAAAACTATGCCATGAGTTACCATGAAGTGGCACTTCTCCCAATTTAGCACAATGTTTGTTTCAACACATCGTTCAAGGATCAATGACAAGTTATTCAAACAAAGGTCAAATGAATCACCAAAGACACTAAAGTCATCCATAAACACTTCAATGATGTTTTCAACATACTCGGAAAAGATACTTACCATACACCTTTGAAAGGTAGATGGAGCATTGCACAAGCCAAAAGGAATCCTTCTATAAGCAAAAGTACTGAACAAACAAGTGAAAGTGGTTTTGTCTTGGTCCTCCGGTGCTATCACAATCTGATTGTACCCTGAATAACCATCAAGGAAGCAATAATAAGCATGTCCAGTTAAACGTTCAAGCATTTGATCAATAAAAGGCAATGGAAAATGATCCTTCCTAGTGGTGGCATTCAATTTTATATAATATATACAAACCCTCCAAACGTTTTGCACACGAGTTGGTACAAGTTCGTTCTTATCATTCTCTACCACCGTTACACCTGATTTCTTTGGTACAACTTGTACCGGGCTCACCCACTTTCTATAGGATATGGGGTAGATGACACCCAGTTCCAAAAGCTTGAGTATCTCCTTTTTCACAACTTCCATCATGGGAGGGTTCAAACGACGTTTCTCTTCCCTTGTAGGCTTTGCATCGTCCTCTAAATGAATCTTATGCATACAAACGGCAGGGCTTATACCTTTGATATCAGCAATTATCCATCCTATGGCCGTCTTGTACTTCCTTAGCACCCTTAGAAGTTTTTGCTCCTGTAATTCACTAAGCTCGTTAGAAACAATCACAGGTAACTCTTCATTGTCACCCAAGTACAAGTACTTTAAGTGACTTGGAAGAGGTTTCAATTCCAACTTTGGAGATTTAACAATAGAAGGTAAAAGCTTTTCATCACTGCATAGTAAATAAATAAAAGAGATATTATGAGTTTTCGGACATCCTTGTAGTGAGTTAAGATCACCAAGGGATTCCTTGACTTCGTTACCACACTCTACACCATCATCCATGGATGTAGTTAAAACAGTTTCCAAAGCATCATCACCATTCAATTCAAACACTCTTTGTGTCAATGCATCCATAACATCAACGGATAAACAAGAGTGGACATCACTAGGATATCTCATCGTCTCGAAAATGTTGAAACCTATTATTTCTCCATCAAACTCCATAGTCAACGTTCCCTTATCCACATCAATAATGGTTTTATCCTTTTTCATGAAGGGACGCCCAAGTAGCAATGGAAGAGACGAGTCCGGTGAACCTTCATCCATCTCTAACACACAAAAGTCAGATGGAAATACAAGTTGATTAACCCGCACAAGAACATCCTCAACAATACCCATTGGGTAAACATTAGAGTGATCAGCTAATTGCAACACAATTTCAGCCTTTATAAAAGGACCTATATTAAGTGAATTATGCATGGATGCTGGCATAACATTAACGGATGCACCTACGTCTAACATTGCTTTGTTAAAAGTGGTGTTACCAATTGTGATGGGAATGTCAAAGCTACCAGGATCCTTGCATTTCAGTGGGAGTTTGTGTTGTAAGATTTCCGAATCATTCTCCCCCACACTTAGCACTTCATTTTATTTAAGCCTTTGCTTATTGGTACACAAGTCCTTCAACACTTTTGCATACTTGGGAACTTGCTTGATAGCATCAATGAGCGGTATGTCAACATGAATCTTCTTAAGAACGTCTAAAATCTCCTTTTCGAGTTCTGCCTTCTTAGAACTTGAAAATCTGCGAGGAAAATGTATAGGAGGAACATAAGTAGGAATAGGAGTTTTAGAGTTAGGAATAGGTACCTCAGGTGTTTGGGGAATTTCATCCCTCTTTTCCTCCAAAACCGGCTCCTTTGGAACTTCCTCTTCACCCAAATCAGCAACTTTGGGTTGCTCAAGTTGTGTACCACTTCTCAAGGTAATAGCATTGACACCCTCTTTTGGGTTAATGGGTTGAGAAGGGAGTCTCCCACTATTTTGTGCCTTCAATTTGTTGATATCAATCACCATGGAGCCCATTTGTGTCTGTAAATCCTTGATAGAACTCTTAGTTTCCTGTTGACTTTCTTTGAACATGGTAGAAATACCTTGCATCATTGTTTGTAACTTTGCATTGATATCGGAACCTTGGTTTTGAACCGGTTGTTGTGGTTGCTGAAATTGTTGCTATTGTTGTTGAAATTGTTGTTGTGGTGGTTGAAATTGTTGTTGTTGCGGTTGAAATTGTTGTTGAACCACACCTTGCTTGTTGGCATAGCTGAAATTTGGATGATCTCTCCATCCCAGATTGTAGGTGTTGGAATAGGGATCATACCGTCTTTGTGGGTTAGGAAAAATCGCATTAGCTTGCTCCAACTCTTCACCATACGAAAGTAATATAACCGCAGCCATCTTTTGCATCATGTGCTTCATATTGTCCATCCTTTGATCACGGTGAGATGATGATGAATCACTGACTTCATGCACTCCCCTAACCATCGGTTCACCTCTTGTGTAGAATTGTTGCGAGTTTGCATCCATGCTTTCAATCAACTCGGCATCTTGGGCCACCGTCTTGTTCACTAGTGCACCACCACCCGCTGCATCAAGAAGATATCTATCACTTGATGGAAGACCTTCGTAGAAGTATTAGATTATCAAAGCGTCGCTGAATTGATGGTGAGGACATCTTGCCACCAATCTCTTGTATCGCTCTCAACATTCATACAAAGATTCTCCCGCATGATGCTTTCTTCCACAAATCTCTTTGCAAATTTGAGTAGCCTTTGACGTAGGAAAATACCTCTCTAGAAAGAGTTTGTTCAATCCGTTCCATGTAGGGACACTTCCGGATGGAAAACAATACAACCAATCCTTAGCGCTGTCCGCCATAGAAAATGGAAAAACTTTCAACATTGCACCATCGGCTTCAGTCTCTGCTGGAAGCATGGCTTTAACAATGTGATAGGTGTAGAATACACCTAATTTACTATGTAAGAGTTTATGCTTTCTTTGCTATTTTTCTTGTAAATTATGTATTTTACGTGTGTTTTTGAGTTATTAGGTACTCTGGAGTCGCACGGAGGAAAAGGAGAAGAAATCATTCAATTTGAGCTAAAAGGGCAAAAAGGTCATTTTAGGGGCGGACACTATCTGGAGCCCAGTCAATGTTAAGGGGCGTCTCTGATTTGGGGGAGCACTAAATATAGTCTAGCTGTGGTTAAGGGGTGCCATCTGGGTGTCCCTTATCATTATGAGTAGGTGTAAATATCCTGTGGGGTTGCTAATTAGTGGGGTGTCTGAATCTGACCCATATACCCACACCCATGGGGCGTTGAAATCGAGAGACCGAAAAATTGAGAGAATAACAAGCTGAAATTGTCGTGTGGAATTCATGGAAGAAATGGAGAGATTGGTGGTATCTGAGGCACGAGTTCAACTGAGGAGATATGGTCCAGAAAGAGATGGGTTTACTGCCCAAATTACAGAGAATTAGGCGATTTAGGGTTTGGAATCGAGAAGCAAATGGAATACAGAGAAGCGATTGAATGGGTTTTGAGATTCAGTCATTGAGCAATGGATTGAATGGGTTTGATGTTGAAATATGGTTGGATCGAATCTGACTGCCATGGAAAGATGTGGATTGAATCTGGGTTTGAGAAGAAGCTACTATGAAGCAAGGAGTTTGGTTGAATTGAATCGAAATTGGGACCTGTGTGTTTGTGTTGAGAAGCATTTATGAAGATGAAAAAGGGGATCTGAGATGTACAGTAATTGGTTGCTGTTAATCGAAAGATGGAAGAGATGGATTGAGCTAAAGAAGCTGCTGGTGCTTGGAATGGTGTACAGATCTGGTGATGTTGAGTGTCATGGGAAGTACTGGTGCAGGAGCTACAAAATGAGCTGGAACTGATGTTGAGCAGCTGAGAATAATGGCAATGAAGTAAAGGGAGATTCAAGATGGTAGTGGTAATGGAACTGCAGGTGGTTTGTGCAAATGGAAGAGCCTTTGCTGTTGCAGGTGGAGGTTATGGAATTGGCTGACAAGTTGTGTTTGAGCTCACAAAGGAGAATGGAAGCTGTGAATTCATGTGGTGGTGTTTGATCGCAGTGTCACAGCTGGTGAATGCTTTGCAGGGGAGTTTGTGGAACTGGTGATTATGGAAGGAATGAAATTGGTGAGATAGAGGTGTAACTAGTGCTTAAGTTGAAGTTGCAGGTCATGAGCTTGAGCAAATGGCCAGGCAAGGGTGCTGAATTGGTTGTGAGGATACTGTTGAGGCGAATGCTAAGATAAATAAAGAGAAGTTGCAGACAGGGCCAGCCATCATGGCTGGGATTAAAATTGGCAGTTGTGCATGACTGGTGAATTGCAGCTAAGTTAGCAGAAGAGGTGGTGTTCTTTGTGTGCAAGTTACTGAGATGACAGCCATCATGGCTGGGTAGCAGGACTGGCATGGCCATCTTGGCCGTGAACAATAAGGTTCAGTGCAAGTGGCTTGGTCAGAACTAGTCAGCCGAGTTAGCCAGCTGACTCGGTTCTGACTCGTTCTAACTCAGCCCCTTGACCCTTGACTTTTGACTAACGTTTGACTTACGGTTTTGACATGTTTGACCGTTAGTCCTAACGGTGGACTGACGGAATATACCTTGACCGGAGGAGAATTTTCAGGTGGCCGGCGGCGACGGATTCCGGCCTATTTCCGGCCAAAAACCCAGTTTTCCGGCGAGCAAAAGTTGCATAATTTTGTGTGGATTTCTCTCATGGGATGTGAAGAGTTGGACTTGGAATTGAATGAAGAATTCGGCTTGGATTTGGAAAGAGGAGATGAAAGATTTGAGAAATGCTTGGATTTGGAAATTGAGCTACAAAAGGAAAGGGATTCTATTCCTTAGAAGATATGGAGAACATTGAAGCCTATAAATAGAGAAGAACTTCTACACTTCCATACATATAGATGCACTTAGATACACACATCTTTTACAATACTTCTGCACACTTTTACACACACAATACTTTTCTCTTTGTGTGAACTCTTTAATATGAGTAACTAATTTGATTGAGGATGAATTCCTAGTTCTTAACATGTTTTGAGTTTGTTTTAAATCTACTTTGAAGTTTTCACATGATTATCGTTTGTTTTTACTAATAGGAGTGATCTTAAAGACATTCATGATTGATTGATAGATTATCTAGGTGTACAACTAGATTGATTTGTTAGTCTAATCTAAAGCTAGTGTAAGTTAGGGGATAAGTAATCGTTTCTTGACTTTTCACATAAGTAGCAAACACGAGACCTTGCGGAGGGATTCCGTGGAGCAATTTTGTGTAAAAACAACGTTAGCAAGTGGACCTTGATCTAAGAGTTTAACTACTAATATCAACCTAATAAATTCATAAATCTTAATGCGTTTAACTAAATTACATCTTGAGTGATCTACTACTAGGTGGTTTGGTGAATAGAATCCGGTAGTCGAGAACTTCCGTATCCGGTGATATAAGGGATTTTGGGGTTAGCACTGATCTAGCTGCTATACCCACGGTTGGTGATAATTTGTGACTAATAAGAAGTGGAAAAGAACATAACTTTAATCATTGTTTTGCAGCGAAGAAGGATTCCTTGATCTAATCTCTCTTATTGATTTCCTTTTAATTACTTTGTTTATTTCTTTTGCTTTATAAATTTTACAACCAATACCCCTTTTTGTGACAATTTTACAACTAGAATCTCTTGCTCCTCGTGGGATCGACCTTGACTACCCTATATTACTTGTTAATTAGGTAGTAAAGTATTAATTAATTTGTTGTGGTAACGACACGCATACTCAATGGTATGGAACTCCATAAGATGCTTGTTTGGGTCTTCATTCACCATGCCATGGAACTTTGGTAACTCTCTAAGCAACCCCGGATTGATCTCGAAAGTTGAGTTTGTTTGGATACACCATTGTTGTCCATCAATCCTATGAGAAGCCAAATCCTTGAGTGTCCGATTTGCGTCACCCATTGCTTCTTCTTCTTCAACTAGTGGTTCTTCTACAAATGGAACATCTTGTTCTCCTTCTAGTTGTAATTCTTCTTCCATTTCTAACTCTTGCTCTTCCGGTATGTCTTGACTTGGTTGGAGTATTGTGCCTCTTCGAGTAGCAATCCCGCACCTTAGATAGTTCCAATCTTTAGAAGCCAGGGATTAGGTACCTGAAAACAATTCTCATAAACAAGTAAGAAACAAGACAAAAAAAAAAAAAAAAAAGATAAAAGCAAAAAGCAAAAATTGTAAAAAGAAACTAAAAACTTAATAACAAGCCGTTTGCCTCCCCGGCAACGGCGCCAAAATTTGATCGGTTGTCAGCCGAGCAAAAATAATTTCACTTTCTTACTTAACTAAAATAAATGTAGTATGCGATAAGAAAGAGTTCGTATCCACAGAGCGGTTATTTTTATTATGCAAATTTTCAGATTCTTAGTAACCAAAGGGGGGGGAGGGATTTTGATATTTCAAAGCAATAGAAATAAATTGAAAGCAAAGTAAAAATAAAAGTAATCAATAAGGAGAAAGTATTGGTCACGGGATAGTTTCATTCACAAACTTGAATTATCAACAATGACTAGAATTGAAATTTTAATCTCTCATTTACTAAAAGTCCTAGGATACCTTGATCGCAAGAGTATCACGCTAATTCCCTGATTTCATCACAACCACATTAAAAGATGCGTATGTGACTTCTTCCTAGAAAGCAACCTAAAGTGTAAAAGCACAATTAGATTTAACTCCCTAAAAGCAATAAGTTCTATGGAATAAGACTAATCAAGGCAATCAAAATGTGTAAAAGAACTAAATCGATTTAACCCAAGTTATGATTCATATGTGACTAGTAGGATATATCACTACAAGCACTACCCACATTTATGCTACTTAAAATCAGGGATAAACAACGTTTTCGTATTGAAAACCCTAATATAGCTCTAGATATGAATGCAATCGGATTGATTCCGGACTCAACCAAACAAACAATCAAATCATAAACAATATGAACCATGAATCAAAAACAGTAAATTATTGAGACAAAACTAATACATTGAATCAAATCTTATTTGTCAAATCTACTTTATATCCCATAACCAATAATATGAAGTTTAGCTACTCATAGTTTTTGAGTTCATCATAATCATAATAATCAATTATAAAATGAAAAAGATGAAAAATAAACGAAAGAAAACCCTAGTAGAATCGCTCTCCTCCAAAACTCTAGTAGAAAAGATGTGTCCTAAAAGAATAGAATTTTTTTCTTTTTATAGCTTTTCAACTTCCCAAATTAGGTCTTCAAAGCCCAAAGTCCAATAACAAGAAGTCCACCAAGTTCATTTGTGTGAAAAACCCATGTGGAAATCTGACCCCAAAAAAAAAAAAAGTCGCCGGACACTGTGTTTTCCACCGGAAGTTGGCCGGAATCCGGCGCCGGAACAAATCTCAGGTGACCGGCAAAGTCCGCCCGGTCACCGGTCAAACGAGTTGAATCGGTCGGGTCAACTGAGTGAACTCGGGTCAAGCACCGAGTTATACCGAGTTGACTATCTAACTCAGCTGATTTGTCTCTAGGCCAGAGCTGTTGCACATGCCAAACTCTATTATGCATCATATCCAGCCATGACGGCTGTGCATTCTATTCCACCAAATTACAGCTGCAACTTCCACTGTCACTTCAAACACACCTCAGTTCAATCCAAACCATGTTCAGTTCATTAGCTACATCTTCATGAATCATCTCCAGACTTCATTTCATAGTTCACCTGACATGCAATCACACATACCCAAACATCGTGCACCACCAAGACCTCCATTGCACCTGTGCATTTCCACCTGAACCAGCATCAATCTTCATTTCTTGCTTGGCCAACTGCAGCAATAGAAACATTAACCAAACCATCCGACCCATGCATCAGCTCCCTTCTTGCATTACAGTAATCCTGAGCACTCCAACAGCTCCAGCTCTGAATACCTGAAACACAACCTAGACATACATCTGAAGCATTGCAACAGTAAGTCCATTCAATGCCTTCTCCCTGATATCCATCTTCTAACATAACATATTCACTGCCTTGTTCCTCTCATCTTTCCCTGAGCTTCCACATCATCACAATTACCAACAGTTGCACAAAGCTGCATCTTCATTTAGTATCTCAAACCTACAGCATATTCCAACAACAGCTCATTTGTACCATGCCATTTCTTGTAACTGCAACTGCAACTCACACCAGAACCATTTCTCAGGTACAGAATCTTCTCCCAGTTCATATCAGAGCCTTGCCCACTACCATCTCAGTTTAAATTTCACTACCTGCACCTACTACATGAATCCAACTGAGTCCATTTCCTGAGCTGCACCTGCTATGTTCCTTCAACTCAAAACCAAGGCCTCCAATTATTCTTTGCAATTTCAGCAACATTACTAGCACCAATTCCAGTGCTTGCCTCCATCTCAGGTTCCCATCTCCACCAGAAATCGATGGCACATACCACCTGCAGTTACAACTCAAGGCCTTCCCAGCACCAGCAGCTAAATGAGCAATCTGCTTCACAGGCCAACATCTCCAATGTCAATCTCATGTATCCTGCAGCTTCA
The DNA here is from genome assembly GCA_023529315.1 of Papaver bracteatum. Taxonomy (NCBI): domain Eukaryota; kingdom Viridiplantae; phylum Streptophyta; class Magnoliopsida; order Ranunculales; family Papaveraceae; genus Papaver; species Papaver bracteatum. Next base: position 1,052,795 of record JAJJWX010004500.1, read on the forward strand.
GACCAATCTACATGGCTCTCACTGCACCAATAACTCCTTGCCTGCAACACCTTCATTAAATTACAGAATCTTGCAGCATCACAACAGCACCATATTGACCCATTGAATATTCTTTACATACATTCTCAACTAGAACTTCAGTCTATTATTAAGGCCAACAAAATCACAACCAGTGCCTAAACTGTCACCAACACTCCCATCACTGCAATTCTTAGGTCCTTGTTCTTGACAGAATCTCCAAATTTTTCACCAAATCATCTACCAGTTCAATGCTCATACACAGATTCATCAACCTTGTATTTATCATGCTTCACAGTGAACACCACCTGCATCTAAGCATAAACAATTCATAGCACCCCTAACCTGTATCTTTAATTTTCAAGAAACCCTAACCAGATTCAGATCCCCTTTCTTCCATCTCATCCGAATCAATTTAGTTCCTTATCTCAAATTCAGAAATACATCAAAACCCCAGCAAACCTATTTCATTTCTACCACCAATTCCTTCTTCTCAGATTCGATTCTTCAATCCCCTTCTAAATTAAGGCCCAGTCTGAACTAAACTTGAAATCTCCTCCACTGATTCTTCTTCAAGCATCCGTTACAGCTTCATCTTCTCAATCTCTCCCTGAATTCTCTCGAAAATTTCTCTGTGTCTCTAACTCTCAGACAGCTGCCTCCATGGGTTCTCTATTTCAGGCAGAAAGAAAGAAAAATAAAACCCAATGATTTTATCTCTGAAATTTAGGTTTGTGTAGGAGGTAGAATTGATATTGACATCCCATGGGTTAGGATAAGGGGTGCCCAGTATTATTTGGAATGTCAGTTTCGCACAACCGACAATTCATCCTTCACTCCTTCTCGCGCAACCTGGCCTGCTCCAAGTATAGATCGCATGTGAATTAACCTCTTTTCCTTTACGCTCCAAAAGGACAATTTCTCCTTCTTTTGCTCCAAAGTACTCCATTGCACCTAATCAACTCAAATTCACACATAAGATACATATTTCACAAAATAAATAGCAAAGAAAGCATAAATACTATATATAAAATTAGGTGTTTTACAACACCTATCAATATATAGGTTCTCCTCCCTATTTCCAAGGGACAACACAGAAACCAAGTGTTAATACACAACGTATTCAAACACCCAGAGATGATTGCTTACATTATTGAAAGCCAGTTCGGTATTCTGATACAAGTCATAAACGGCCTACACCTTCACAATCTCAACACCTTCTTCGCTTACCTCCTTGAGATCAACCCCATCTCCTTCACTTTGTGACCGAAACAAGTCTGGAATAGCCATTTCTTGGTTTAGGCCAGAATTGTATAGATTGATATCTCGAATCAAAAGCACTCTCATGCAGTGCATTTTTTTAGGTTTTAGATTCATTTCTCATCCACACACCCCAAATTACCAAAACCAGTAGAGATAGTTTTTACCCATAAACAATTGGCGACCACAACGGGTGATTAGTCTCTCGGTTGCAAGATCAATTTTCAATTTCATTTACATCTGTTCAAATTGCAATATGGTAGAACTTAGGTCAGGATTAGCGATCAATTCCGATTGAACCAGCGCCGATAACGCTCCTGGTATTGATGTCCCTGTCAGTGGAGCTGCCGTGCAGAACGTGATCAATATATCTCATGGAGCCGTCTCCTCTACCACTAACACCAGCGGAGCAGGAGATATTCCAGTAGGCGTCACACCTATTACCAGAGACAGAGCAGCCACAAATCACGGCATTTCTTCAAGTATATCGCCCCTGGTCGTCACCAGGGCAACTGCTACTCCTCCGTCAGGACGAGGGGTTGGAGGAACAAGAGGAGGACAACCTCTTATCACCATGGTGGATTTTATGGAAAGGCATGAGGTTCTTGCTAGAGACCAAACGGATATGGCTGCGACTTAGAAAGAGGTACTTACTTTTCTCAAAACCCTAACTGAACGATTACCGTAGGGGCCACGACAGCCCCTGGAGCCAACGAGGAACGTGTTCGATGCACCTAGGGTAGGCACTTCAACGGATCATGACCGTATGGACGAAGAAACTCGTGATGCTCCTGAACGCCCAAGAGAAAGTGACCAGCCGTCCAACTTCATTACGCATGAGGACCTGGAGCGACTCCTCCAAAACCGAGGCAAAGGAAATACAACGGACATGCACCAGCATCAACCTCCATACCCTCAAGATGTGCAATAAATTCCTCCTCCAAGAGGCTACACCTCTCCTCAATTCTCCCTTTATGATGGTACTGGTAACGCTCGTGAACATGTCTCTCGATTTTTGGAATCTTTATGGGAACACGAATACAATCATGTTCTCCGCCTGAAAGAGTTCTCGAAGACACTTACTGGAAGAGCATACACTTGGTACAACAGTATTTCACCTAGTAGTATATCCAATTGGAGTGAGATGTTCGACGCCTTCTATAGGAAATATTTCTTCGTGTCAGAGAAGATCACCTTTTCATATTTGGGAAGAATCTTTCAACGGAGCAACGAACATCCGAACGACTTCGTTAAGAGGTTCAGAACCCGGGTGTTGGACTGTCATGATCTGAATGTCACCAAAGGCCAGTTGGTGGAGCTATGCATTAAAAGAATGATTCCCATATATAGTGCTTTGTTAGAGAACCTAGGCTTTCAAACATTTTCTGATCTACATGAAGTCGTTAAACGATCGGCCACAACAGCCCCAACGTTATTGGAGAGAACTAAGATCGTCTGAAATGAAGATGCTCATGAAAATCGAGGAAGCAGGCGTCCCATCAACAATCAATACAACACCGTCCCTTTTGTAAGTGTGGTAGGCGAAGGAGGAAAGAGGAAAGCATCAGCAACAGAATAACCTCCCAAGCGCGCAACACCAGCACATACGACTTTGTCTCGAAAGAGAGCGGAGAAGGCTCCTGTGCAAGAGTCCGGAGACACGGTTCCAAACTTCCCCTTTCCCATGAATAAAGTCATAGAACTCCTGGAAGCATGGATTCAAGATAACACAATCAAGCTACCACCTATCAGACGCCCACCGACCGAGGACGAGATGGAAAATCCCAAATACTGCCGCTACCATAGGTTTGTCCATCACCCGACCAAATATTGCAACAAGTTGAAGCTAATCTTCAGAGAAAAGGTGAAAGCAGGAGAACTCCAGTTAGGAGACGCGGGCGTTCATAAGAATCCTCTTCCCATTAGAAGTTGCATGATCTCGGGGGATTATGTCTGCAAGACTGTGCAGACTATGATAGAGCGTTTGTGTGAAATATTGTATCTCTCAAAGGGACAACGTCAAGACATGTTCACAGCTCTCAACCATGTTGTATCAGGTAGGCGTTTGTATCCATAAAATGAAGCAGTCTCGGGGCCACAGTCTTTCCTTGAGGACACGACCAGCAAAGGGGACTGGGGACTCTTGACCATCACTCGTTTGAAGGATGTCAAGTTTGACAACACATTAATTGATGCAGCCTCCGAGTTCAATATCATCACCATTAAGACTCTGAGGGACGCAAGGATTTCAAAACAAGAATCTACCCGCAGCCCAACCATGATTAGGAGCCCAGAAGGAAAACTCAGAGACGCCTATGGATGCATTGACCTTGAGGTTAAAATCGGTAATGCTCTAACACGGGCTAAATTTTACATAGTAAAAGAGTATATGAATTACGACATGATCTTGGGACGCCCGTGGATACACAACAACAAAGCAGCACTAGGAATGAGTCTTTTGCCGATTTCAGTACCTGAAAGAATTTCCAACGAGCCGTCAAATCCTGAAGATTGTTTGTTGTTGTATCAACACTTTGCAAATGTGACACAACTTCCTGCAGAAAGTCTGAATTCATACCTTAAAAGCTTTCGAGCCCAAGTAAGTCTCATTGAACAGCCTTTTTTACAAACAGTCAAACCTCTTCATGTTGAGGCTCGGAGACTTGCTTCACTCAATAACCTAACCACCACTAAAAGATGTGAATGGGGTATCGGTCCTTTCAAACGTTTTGTCAAGAGCTTGGAAGCAGTCAGAGACAACGTGTCCCTGAAACAATATGATGTGCCAAGTCTGAATCTGTTTCAAATTCGAGATATGGTAGCAAAGAGGACCACGCTTCAACTCGAAAACATGGCGGTGAAAATGACTAACCAATCTGATTTGTTAGCAACAAAGGAAGATGAACCATATTTGGTAGCAAATGTCATCTTAGGCGGCTACTGCAAGATCATCAACGCTGGAAAAATTGAGGGCGTAACGATCCACTCACGATGGCTTAAACCCTACCATACCTAGAAACGATGTGCTACTCTTCCTCTCCAACGTTCTCCATAATGGTTCCTCCAGCATTCCTCCAACAATTTCCCTTTCCTTGTTATTTTTGTAACACCTTCAAAAATGATTGCAATACTTGCATTCATAATTATTAGGGTTCCAATTGCTTAATTAATCAAAGTATTATTTTCTTTTAGAAATTTTTACCCTGGGCATGACACAAAGATCTAGGTTCAACCTGAGTCATCATTACCCACCAGATTAAACCAGAGAACCCTAAAAGTAAAATAATTCATACCTTTCGGGAAACGTTGGAGGAAAAAGGAAAACACCTTGAACAGTTTGTCCCAACCAGGAGAGCGCAGACGAGCTTACGCCAGGAGGGCGCTGAGGTATTTCATTATGGCATTACTTACCTTCTCGCAAGGATCACATACAATCATATGAAGGCACAACCACTGTGCCTGAGAAAACTCAGGATCAATCTTAATAAAGGATTTATCTCAAAAATAAGAAACTTGTTAAAACAAGTAAGCATAAATAAGCAAACCTTGAACTCGGCCGCCACTGAGTACAAGGATAAAAGTGTTTACAAAATCACGAGAAAATACTTAGAAAAGAAGGAAAAGAGAAATAACATGGAGATTTAGTTATCAAGAAGATCGACTGTGTTTCCTTCACCATTGGGGTCTTCCTCAACGTCATCATGAGCCGCCACTGCTTATTCCTTCGGGTCTTCTTCAGCTTCCACTTCGGGTATTTCTGCGGCAACATTCTCCACAACATCCTCAGTAGGTTATCCTCCCTATTTCCAAGGGACAACACAGAAACCAAGTGTTAATACACAACGTATTCAAACACCCAGAGCTGATTGCTTACATTATTTCAAGCCAGTAAGGTATTCTGATACAAGTGATAAACAGCCTACACCTTCACAATCTCAACACCTTCTTCGCTTCCCTCCCTAAGATCAACCCCGTCTCCTTCACTTTGTGACCGAAACAAGTCTGGAACAGCCATTTCTTGGTCTAGGCCTGAATTGTATAGATTGATCTCTCGAATCAAAAGCACTCCCGTGCAGTGCATTTGTTTAGGGTTTAGATTCATTTCTCATCCACACACCCCAAATTACCAAAACCAGCAGAGATAGTTTTTACCCATAAACAGCTAGACTAGCCGAACTGTTATTCAATTAAAGGTTCGGCTGATAATAAATTACAGTCTATGAGCCGAACCTTTCTCTGTGTTTCGAAAAATCTTAGACAAAACCTAGGTTTTTTCAATTAAACCTAATCTAAAAATATAATAAAATGCATTAATCAACAAATTAAATGGTTGGGTTTGTATAACATACCTTCTAATCCTCATTTCCAGGATTTCTTCTTCACTTAATTGAACTTCTTTGTCAATTTCAGTTTCAACTCCTTCTAACGGTTGTTGGTCTTCAATTGACGGATTAGAAGAAGATTTGGACCGCCTACCAATTGATTTTTGTTTTTGACGAGCCATTTTATAGTTGTGTTTAATCGACGATCAAATTTTTATGAATCGACGATCGATTTCGGCGATGAAATATGATTTTTACCTATTTTCTCCAACTTGGTTTGAATAGAGAAGAGGAGAAGAACAGAAAAGGTTCTTTCGATGTTCCTTATGCTTTGACACAAAAGAGACTTTTTTGCTTTTATATCAACTTAAGGGTAGTACAGTAATTTACAAGTTTCTAGAATATTCTAATACTTTGCAACAAATTCGGCTCTTTACAAGGATGGAAATTTGTGCCGAACTTACTAATAAGAGAACAGTCGAATGTAACAGTTTAAGGTTCGGCTTATACGCGTTAAACACTTATAAGCCGATCTTTTTACTTAGAAAATTGAGTAATGTCAGAATAAGGTTCGGCTAATACGTATTACATATTTATAAGCCGAACTTTATATTGTAACTTACGTATCGGAGTGTACTCAAAGCTTAGCATTTCACTTAAACATAAAAGCATAACATTGTAGTTAAACATCAAAAAAATTTACTGAAAACCAAACACATAATATTGTTTTATTCAGCTAAATAAAATTGTGCTAAAATCAATAATTACTTAAATACCAAACCATCTATTGAGCACTACAGCGTCTTCCACCACCACGACCTTTTTTAGCACCACTTCCACTCGCACCTTCACCTTTGTTGATTACTCCATCCCAACAGATGTAAATATATTCTTGCTCTTCCACCGCTATATCCACATTGCAATCAATTTTCTTCTTCATAGCCTTCAACACGTCGTTACCCCCAGCCATCTGATAAAATTTAGTTAAAACATATAAGCAACAATAGACAAAAATATTGAAAACAAGTTTGAAAGTATGCACTCAATATACCATAGTTCGGTAAGACTTCGAAACATCTTCAACCATGCCCTTTGTGTTCTTCCTCATCTTCGGCTCGACTTCCTTTTGTGTTCGCTTTCCCCTCTTACCATCTACCAAAGCTTGACTTTCCCTATTAATGATTAAAGGATGTGAAATTTTGTTATACCAATCTATATAAGCCGGGTCAACTTCACAAGGATCGTCACGCAACTCTTCTAAGTAAACCCAACTTAATTTGTTATCTTCCAATTTATTCCAACAATCAATGGTAGGATCGGGATCATATTCGGCATTCCATGAACTTTTTGTACTCTTTGTTCCCTTAGAACCCTTGGCCAACAACTTGAACTTTGATTTCTTTAGCACCGGAATCGTTTGGATAAATCCATATTGACGGAGTACTCGACGGGGATCAAACAATGTAAAGCCTTCGGGATAAAACAATGGCCCATAGTACATCCCCAATGGCATATCTTCATCCTCAAAAACTTCATCATCTTCTTCATCCTTTTGTATGGTTGAAATACAACTTGTTCAACAGTGAAAGAGTCTAACTTTTCTCTCAAAGCTATCAAGATTTCCTTTTTATTCCTCTTCTTATTTTCCTTGAACTCCATTTGGCCGGGGTAGGGAATGTGCCTATCCATTTGTCATCTTCCTTGGCTAAATTCAAATCCTGGAAATGGTCATATATCCATACCTACACCAACAATATAAAAAACAAAACACAAAACTTATGTATTAGGATCAGTGCAATTTGATCATGGAGGTTGTAAACTTTGGGAAACAGAAGCAAGTTCGGCTTACATTTAAAACAGGTTTAACGCCGAACCAACATAGTTCGGCTAAGTAAATTAAAATCGCAACAGCCGAACCTTTTGAAAAGTAGGTTCGGCATAAACAAAAACCAAAATTAAAAGCCGAGTTTTTTTCTTAAAAAGGGAACTACAATGTGTAAACTTACCTGAAGCATTGTGAAATAACCTCTAATGTTTCTACTTGTTAACCTAGACGCAGTTCCAAATTTCTCAAATAGGAAAGAAAGGGCCGCGGTTCCCCAAGAGTACTTGTGGCAGCTTTTCAAATCCCTAAACAAATAGAGGTATTGAGCATTAACCTTGTTCCCACTGTTATCGGGAAATATAACACTTCCTAAGGTATACAACAAATACGCGGTAGCAGTGCGATTAGCTATGACCTCGTCCATAACCAAGTCCCCTTTTGAAATTTTCTCCTTTGTGTCTCCAAAACACTTTTTCAAAGCGGTGAACTTGATTTTCTTCAACTTCTTTGTGCTAGAATCCACAAACTTCACCTCTTTAGCAGCGCAGGAAAACTCCAATTCTGTTTTGTCTTTTGTCCAACCAAGAGTTTCCTCAGCAAGTACATACAACTCATCCCAAGTCATTTCATAAACCGCTGAGTACACATTTTTCCCATGCGTTCTAAGACCACTAATCTTCTGTGCATCATCTGGAGTAATTGACATCTCTCCAAAGGGGAGATGAAATGTGTAAGTCTCCGGAAAAAATCTCTCACAAAAGGCTGAGTTTGTAAGTGCATCAAATTCCTCTTGTGCATAGAAAATAGCAGGCCATAAACCAGAGCCTTGTACTAAAGCCACCACCTCAAGAGCCTCTTTTAAAATATCCCAATGTGCGGCGCTTTGGTGTCTAAGTACACGGACTGCGTCCCTGTGATCCGGAGTCTCGTAAATTCTCATCGCCAATGACTCCTTGTAGCCAATCAACACTCTTCCACCATCTTCAGGGAGACCATGGGGCAAACCATCCCTGCGAGGACGTATCACATTATCCAGATGAGGAATGTGCTTACCTGTCTCCCTTGATGTAACAACTTTCTCTTCTTCTTCTTCTTCTTCTTCTTCTTCTTCTTCTTCTTCTTCTTCTTCTTCTTCTTCTTCTTCTTCTTCTTGACCTTCCTCACCAACATCTTCATCATTGTGATCCTCTTGTTCTACATGCAAAGAGCAAGTCGTGTCAATTCCCCTTTTGCCTGCATGTAACTTCTTTGTGCCACCACCTCGAGGTTTGGGAGTTTTTGAGTTAGAAGGACTCACTTCCATTGTTCTCCTTTTAAGCTTCTCTTTGAATTTTCCCGGATGGGTGCTAAAACAAATGACAAACCTTAATTAGTTTTCCAAATTAAATAAATATGATTCTACTACACAATTTGATAACTCACCTATAACTGGACAAGTTTAGAGGAAGCTATTGGCCATACACAGTGTAAAGTTCGGCACATACGATATTTATCAATATGAGCCGAACAAGGTGCCAAACAGTATAAGACATGGCCAGAGAAAGGTTCGGCACATTCGATACTTATCACAATGAGCCGAACAATGTACCCAACAGTAATAGATCGGTTATTATATAAGTTCGGTTGGTTTTCATACAAAATTTTCTGTGCCGAACCCACTAGTTCGGCTCATACGATTTTCAAAATCTAACAACTTTTAATTCGAACTGTTCTTCATCTGTATAAAAAAATAAGTTCGGCTGCGACATTTCTGCCGAACACTACACTGAAACTAACAAAAACCTAGATGAATCATCGATTACATGTCATAAATCAACGAAATACGCAAAAATAAACAATGGGTTTGTGGGAAATACCTTTCTATATGCAATTTTAAAGAATCATCATCTATTTCTCCCTCTCCAACACCAATCGATCCACTATCCACTTCATCTCCATATTTTCCAAAAACCCTAGATTGAGATGCTACATAAGAAACACCAGGATTCGGTACCATATTTCTAGGGCATCGCTTAACACAAGGTGCCATGTATGTGTTTAATCGAGAACTTAATCAAAGAAATTTTCAGAAATTTTGGAGAAGAAGATGAGAAGAAGAGGGAGAGAGAAGGGTTTTTGGTTTTCAAAACTTTGAAGAAAAAAAAAATTAAGTAACCGCTTTAGTTTTAATGGGTGAGTTAATTAGTGGGTAATGGTTAATTAGTAGGTAGTTGGTTAATTAGTGGGATTATTTTAGGATTAGAATTTAATTAAGTGGAAGGGTAGTAATGTAATTTAAACTAGGCAGGGGTATTATAGTAACTTAACCATCATTAGGACAGCCCTTATAATTTTGCATTGTGTGCCTTCTAAGTGTGTATACCCCCAAATTTTGTTGTACGCCCCAAATTAGGGTTCTTTTTTTTTGAACCGTATTTTGGGGACCATGATATATTTGGGGGACCATTGTCTATTTTAGGGTAGGGTGCCCATATCAAATTTTTTTTTCTTAATACCTAAACTACCCTTTTGATTATGTTTTGGTTATGATTAGTGAAATCATTAGTGAAATAATTAAGTAAAAAATAATATTAACCCACCACCGCCGATTACCACCACCTCTGATTACCACCACCACCACCGCCGATTACCACCACCATCGATTATCACCACCACCGATTACCACCACCACCTCCGACTACCACCACCACCAACCACCACCACCTCTATATATGTAGCTTAATTTAAATCATTAGCAAAGATATTCTCATAAACTCATTGCTTGTAATTCATTTTTGGTTGAAAAAATGAGAAGTATTAAAATGAGTTGAAAATGGAAGTTGCACAGAGGTTTAATGGAGGTTTTTTTTCTCCAGAGACAGGTTCGGTTACATCTCAAAAAAAAGTCTTAGCCGAACTAAGAGTTCGGTTTATTCACAAAAAATACTTTTAACCGAACTATGGGCTAATTCCATTTATGCATTTGCAAGTGCAGTTCGGTTGGATCGCAAAAATTGTTAAGTTTGTACTTTAGCCGAACGTTTGCCTAACTGCATATATGCATATACAAATTATGTTGAAGTTTGCGAACCAACCGAACTTCTAACACTAGGTTTCTTTTAACCTGCAGTTCGGTTGGGAACTTGATTGCGTTGAAGTTTGCGAACCAACCGAACATAGGTAAATGAGTTCGGTTAACTCGCAAAAATAATTTCAAAACCGAACTCTTCTCTATATAGCCAAATGTTGAGTTCGGTTTAATCGCAAAAAAAAAAAACTGCGAACTTACCGAACTCTGTTGTTTAAAGTTCGGTTACAACGTGGTCTAGTCGACTGAACCGAACAAAACTCTGTAAACTCAAGCATAGTAGTTCGGTTACATTTGATTTTTCATCAGCTAGCCGAACAAACAAAAACTCCATTAAAGCTCTGGTTCGGTTGCCTTGATTTTGGATTTATTAACCGAACTGCATTTGCAGAAAGTTCGGTTACATGTTCTTCATATAATAAAACCGAACTTTGTTGACATGGTTGAAATTTTTTTGTTACAATTTTGATTTTCAAGATATTTTAGGCCGTTTATAGCAACATTCACTAAGTTACAAGCATACTTTGGCACCCAGAGGATGTTTTTTCTCCATATTCACCCATCTCAAAATAAATTTTTTCTCCATCTTCTTCTTCTTCTATCACTTTAGTCACTCAATAATCGGAGGTGGTGGTAATGGTGGTGGGCGATGGTGGTGATAATCAGAGGTGGCGGCTAGGTTAGATGTGTAGGACCAGAATATCACTACATCTATTTTCTGCGAGATTAACAACACTTCATAGCGAGCATCACCGCAATATTTTATGTCAACATTTCACGAGTGTCACAAAAGCCTTCAAAAGAGAGACGTAATACCAGACGATTGAAGAAAATTTGAGAGAAGCATGTTAGTTCTGCGACGGTTATAAAACTTGCGAAATTTAACATTGTAACTATCGCGGTACAATCGCAGAATCAACCCGAAATAAGAGGAAAACTTAGCTGTCATTCACTATGTAACTACCCTATAAATATAGACCCAATGTGTCCAGAAAAGGATGATGTATTTTTGAGAGTTAAGAAAATCTTGAGGAGAGAGAAACTTCAAGAGAATAGTTGTAATCTTGAATTCTCTCATTTCAGTAAACATTTTTGAAACCAAAATAATAAAGTGTCGTTTTTCATCTTCAATTATGAGTTGATTATAGAAAGATCTTGACAAGGGTGTAGTGTGGGAAATCCTGCAACTACATTTTGGCGCCCGAAACAGGGAGAATCAAGTTAAGAAATCTCTAATTACAATTTGAAGATTTGAAGAAATCATTAGAGTTGAAAAAATGGCTAGAAGAAGAAGAAATACATCAGAACCACCAACAACTGTGAGGAGGAGTAAAAGACTTGTAGGAGAAGAAACAAATGAATTAGGAGATTCTTCAAGGATAAGAACAAGAATAAATAGAACAAGAATTGAAGGAGAAGATCAAATCCCACAACTTAATAAACAAACACCGATCCAAAATAGAAATGTGGATTATGATAGAGTGAGTGTGCATACATGGAGATCGGACTCGATGGAAGATGTAGAAGATCAACAATTAAGAGACAGAAGAAGAGAAGAAAGAAATCAAGGAATGGTTGAACGATTAATTCACGAAGGATATAAAAATGAAACAACAAATGATCCAAGACAAAGAATACAAGAGGAAAGAAGATTAGAGGCGGAAGAGCGTGCAAATTTAACAAGACAAAATCACGAGTTGAGAATGGAGAATTTGAGATTACAAAATAGAAGATCAAGAAGTATTGTTAGATCGAATTCAAGATCAGTAAGAGAAGAATTAAGGCCAAATTCCCCAGTAAGAAATGCTAGAGGAAATATCCAAGAATAAATACAAAATCTAAATGAAGAGCAACGTCATAGAGAAGAAGAGGTAGTAGAAAATCGTCATGATCCGCGTGGAGAAAATTTGGATAATAGACTTAACAACAGAAATCAAGAAGGAAGAGACAACCAAAATGATGAAGATAATCCAGAAGAAGGTAGGAGGATATTACATGGGCGAGAGATCCAAAGAAATCGAAGAATAATTGAAGAAGAAATTGAGAGACATTATGCTGAACAAGCACGACTAGCTTGCGAGAGAGAAAGATTGAGGGCAGAAGTAGAAGAACAAGAATTTCAAGAGGCAGTACGACAAAATAACCATGAAAATCGAGAAAGGAGACGGAAGCAAAAACGCCATAATAATAATATACAGGAAGAATATGATAGAGTACAAAGGAGAATAGAAAGACAACGAAGAGAAATGATGAGAAATGAAGAAATTCGCAGAGAAGAAAATAGACAGTATAATCAGTTGCGATGTCAAGAAGAAGCTAAAGAAGAAGATCGCAGAAGAAGAAATATGGATGTAGATGAAGATATACAAAATCTCGCAAGACAATAAGTACATGAACGCAGAAGAAGGGAAGCAGCGTTGAAAAGACCAATGGAACCAAATTCAGCTACGAATGAGCAAATTTTAAGAGAGTTAACAGAGATGAGAGGAATAATAAATAACAGAAAAGAAGGAGGTAGAAGGCAACTTGATGAAGCTATTGAAGAAGCTGCGGGAACTCCATTTACTCAAGAAGTACAGTTAATAGGAATACCTCCTAAGTGCAACTTACCAGCATTAACCAGCATTTTTGATGGAACTACTTGTGATGTACAACATGTTAAGGCTTATGTTAGGTGTATGCTGCAATGGGAGAATCATGATGTTGTATTGTGTAAATATTTTGCATCTAGCTTAACTGGCGAGGCGCTAAAATGGTTTGAAGGATTACCAAAAAATACTATAACTTCTTTTGATCATTTACAAGCTACATTTCTGGGAGCATATATAAGAAACAATTCATCGCGGCCAGGTATTGAAGATGTGTTTGGGTTAAAACATAGGGTTGGCGAGAGTCTGAAACATTTAACCATAAGATGGAAGACAATGTGCAGTGATATGGCGGGAAGAGTTGACGAGAGATATCTTATCTTGTCTTTTATCAATGCAATGTTCGCGACCAATCTGTTGTACATACAAATTTTCAGAGTCAAGAATACGATCACTATGACTGAACTGCGAGAACTACAAGAAGAATACATTGCTTTGGAGGAGAAACAAAATGAGATGGAATCATATCCCATCGCGAACACCAGTTCAGTAGCAGCAAATAGGAGTTTACTTCCTAAAATGATTAACAATGTGGCGAGCAGCTCGCAAGCACAACAAGAGAAAGTGGAGACCAATAACCAGCAGAAATTGGTAGCTATGGGCAGTCGAGATCAAGAAGAATATGAAAGGGAGAATAATTATTACAACCGCGGAGGGAATAATAAGATTCAAAGGCTTGATCAGCCGCAAGAAACTTACGGTGGACAGAGGCAAAATAATTTCAAAAGCCAAGGAAATCAGATGATAGTATGGGAAGAAATTAAGATGCCTCCTCTAAATGCTAGTATAGAAAAAATCTGGGAAGCTATCATTTTGATGGAAAATATACCCTCTCCGTGGAATATTGGAAAAGAACCACATCCTAATAATCGTAGTCAATAATTTTGTCCTTACCATCACTTTCATGGTCACACAGTAAATGATTGCAGAAATGTAAAGAGAATAATTTTAAGGATGATTGACCAAGGAAAGCTAAACCACTTTTTAATAGGACAACCACAATCTCAGCGATTGCCTCAAGCACCAGAAATTCGCAGGGTAAATACTGTAAAAGGAGCAGAATTATTCGTAATAGAAGTTGGGGCTAAGGCAAAGAATTTGTTTTGTAATTCCATTTGTACATTCACACAGAACAATAGAGGATTTCCATGATAATGTTCTAAGCAGAGTCTTCGCGAGAGACACAGATGGAAGAGAGATAATAAATATCGCGAGAGCTTCGCCATTAGAAGAATGGCAGAAACAAATTATATCTTTCACTGCACAAGAAGTACCAGAACCTGGCGAGCAACATGATAATCCATTGGTAGTAAGATTAGAGATAAATCCAAAGCAAGTAGAAGAAGATGGAGGAAATGATGATGAAAATGAAGATTCTTGGGCTATCAATAGAGTTCTGATAGACACAAGCATCTCAGTTGACATACTATTTTATCATACCTATAAGACCATGGGTGGAAGAGACGAAGATATAATTCCATCAACATATAAAATCTATGGTTTTAATGGTACTGCCAATAAACCAAAAAGGCAAATTGAAATTCGGATTCCATTAAAAGGGATAACTTCCAAGATTTTGTTCTGTGTTGTTGACATTGAATCACCTTACAATGCCCTGATTGGTCGACCTTGGCTACATGGGATATTAGGTGTAGCATCTACTTTCCACCAGTGTGTTAAATTTCCTCATCCTAATGGTGTTGGAGTAATTAAGGGAGATTGGGGAGAAAGCAAGAAATGTTATGAGATTGATATAAAATCTTGCAAAGAAAGAGCTGAGAAGAAGAGCAATTGGAAGTACAACATCAAGCAACGACAGAGAGCTGAAAGATTGATGATTGATTCAATAGAGCAGCGAGAGGAAGAAAATGACGAGTCGGTCGCAGATAAAGAAGAAAGAGCAAAACGTAATAGAAAAGCAGAACCAAAAGATAGTAAGTAGAAAGGTAAAATGATAAAATTTAAAGAAGCTTATGCAGAATTTGTTTGAAGAAAATGCAATTGAAAAGAGTACTCTGTTTGAAAAAATTGCAAAATTTTACAAGAAAATCAGATAAATGAAATTTTATCAGAGTTACAATGCTCGTGAGAAACGCAAATAAAATTTCGCAGAGATTAATAGAATGGGACAAACCTTTATGGCGTGCACCTTAGTTCGCGAATACAATTTCGCAAGAGGCAAATGTAAGACCTAATAGTGCGTCATATAAGGGGGTATCTCTTGACATGACTCAGCGATAAGGTTATACCGTTGTTGGAACCTGAGTTATGCATATGTTGGGGTTAAAGAAAACCTATCCAGGAGAGGGATCTTGGATTTCCAATTATATAAGGTTATACCCTGATTGGACAACTAAGGACCTCTTCTAAGAAGTGCAAAGTATGACCAAGGCGCCGAGGTACACGGTTGAGCCAAGGGTGCCCGGGGCGTACGAAACTACCCTGGCCATTCTTGGTAAGTCTTGGCTATGATGCACTTGGCCTGAAGAAAACCCCACTTAGGGTGATGTCTTGTAACTATAAGCCATATAGGCATAAAGGACAAGAGGCTGCGAAAACAACTGGTTGTTGGCAAATCTGGATGGGAGGAGCTAGTCTTGTATGGCCGATGTGCCCTCCTTGAAGGGGCAACCAAGGGGAAGATAAGGGCGGCACCCTCCATTAGGGAGCTGATAAGTGTCTAAAGACGGCAATGTCATGGGGCTTTATGATCGCAAGAACATTTAGACCTGTCATATTGTCGCGTGACGAAAGTTATACAAAGGCAAATAGCCAAAAGATAAAAAGTTAAGATGAGATCAATGGGTTTTTACATTTAACAAGTGTAAAGACGTCCTACGATTTCATCGCAAGACGGCAATGTCATAAGGATTAATTCTTGCAAGAGAGTTTACACTTATCATATTGTCGCAGAGATGTTGAAAAAGTATTGATAAGACAAGATCAATGGGTCAATACATGCAAATGTAAAGACGTCCTGCGATTTTGTCGCAAAAAGAAAAGATGTGGCAAAATAAGACCTTTAATTACGAAGGCATAATAAGACAATAAGGTTATTGCGATAATGATCGCAGAATTTATGAGATTTGCGATTCTACGCAAAAAAAAAAACATAAAACTATGCGATTATTTCTAGCGATAATATCGCCGATGATGAGGCAAATTTAATTTGATTCACAACTAATATCTAATCTCTAATCAATTTTTTCATATTGCAGATGAATAATAGAGGCAAGTATGGGAATGCATAGAATGATGAAATTATTATTCATCCATCATATGATAAAATTGCATAGATAATACATTTATACAAATAATTAAAGGATAATAATTATGATTGATTGATTATGTTGCAGAAAAAGAATTGTTTTCTAATTCATAACATAGAAAAGCAAAAGAAGTTTACACATCAAGTTGGAGAAGCTCCCAACGATGTTACGAGAAGCAAAAAATAAATGTACAAAATTTACAATGAAGAAACAGAGAAGAAACAAGACTAAGTAGATCCATCACCACCTTCATCAGAGCTCTTTTCTTTCTCTTCATTACCGGATTTATCTTCCCCATTATTATCTCTATCCACGTCAGATTTCGCTTCCTCATCAGATAATTCTTCATCATATTCGCTAGACTCCTCAGCTTCGCTATCAGAGAAGAGATAATTAAATTTGGGGAATCAGCTGGAACTTCCTTTGCAAGATCGGGGTATATAGAATGAGGGATACCATGATCATTACAGACTAGTTTAACAGCGTCATTACGAACACGGAGAAGGGCATTGCTAAAATTTGAAGATGAGATTTTCAATTTATCCTTCAATCTAGAATACTTTTCATTGCGAGAAGATAGACTTCTGGAAAGTTGGTTTTTCTCTTCTCCTAACTCATCAAATCTTTTACGGCAACAAAATTAGTACATATAAGGATGATTCAATTAGGAAATAATTCAGGGAAATCATAAGAGTGATAACCTTCTCTTTCAGAAATCATGTCTTTAATTAAAGCCGCTTGATCAGCATGAAGGCTAACATCTACACCTAAATTAGTTCTGGCGTTATCAAGAATCTTCGCGGCCCAAGCAAACTCATCATCACTATTAAAAGGAGACGAGATCGAATTTGGGTTTCCCTCGCAAGAAGATCTTCATTCTCGCGGATAAGCTTATCTCTTTCCATTTGAACGTTAAGAAGAGTTTTATGGAAATTTGCTAGGGTTTTGGAGCCATTTTTAACGGCAAGATCCTTCTCGTCAATGAGATCACTATTCCTTTTTTCTTAATCTATCTATTTATTTCTTCGAATCAAGATAAAAGCGCTTATACTTGTTGGTTAAACCTAAATTGAATCTGTGTTCAATTTTTAAGAGATTAAATTTGGATTTAAGTTCATCTATAGAGAGGGATTCAATCTTATCATCTGAGAAATTACTTAAAGAATTATTAAGGTTAGCAAGAAGGGTATCATCATCTACAGGGTCAGGAAAAGATTGGAAGAGTGTAGCCTCGTCAGTAAGACCATAAATATCTGCAAAAATGGTTGCTTGAATAAGCTGCGATAGGGTGAGAAGAATTAAAAGAGAAAAGAAATAAATCATACCATAGAGTTGTTGATTGGCTTTATCAAGATCAGATATTTTTTGCTTGTCAACTGAAGCTTCAGTCTCCAACTGCTTATTTTTTCTGCGAAGTTCAATAACTTCAGCTTCTAGTTTTTCTTTATCTTGACGAAGATTAGCAGCTTTCTTTTCATAAATAATACGCCTATTGTCTAAATCAGAAGCAACATCAAAAGCGGCTCTTCCAACCTGCGATAGAACTATATAAATCAATATTTGACAAAGATATCAATAGATACACAAAAAGGATGAACAAGTAAAAACTTACCAGGCTGCCAAGTGAATTCAAAAGACTTGGAGTTAGCGATCTTGAAACCCCACGAAGGGTATCGCTGTCAGCTAGTATGGGAGCATCGCAGACATTGGCGATAGATTGAGATATTTCATTAACAGCTTCATCCCCATACTCATTTGGGATACCAAACATATTCTTGCCAAAAAAATTGGATAGATGAGCCATCGAAGAATCAGATGAAGAAGAATTCTTTATAGAAGGGAAGCTGTTATCATTGAAATCCTCGCTATTATTATCTTTGTCAAAATCAACACTCGGATTTTCTGGAGTGGGTTGAGGAGTTGAAGAAGAAGAAGGTCGCGTTTTCCTTTTCTTCAAAGGAGGATCGCCAAGTTCTTCACCACGAGAAGCAGAAGGCTTCCCTTTGGGAGGAACAACAGATTTATCCTGATCGCCAGATTCTTCACCGCGAGTGGCAGAAGATTTTCCTTTAGGATGAACAGTAGATTTATCCTTTGAAGGTTTCTCCTTAGTTCTCACGGGTTTTATTGGCGCTAATTCTTCAATTTCATGCGAGCACAGATGAAGATAAGAAATAGGGGCAACAATATATTGTTAAAATTTATGAAGAGATATTTCTTACTTCATCCGTGAAAGATTTAAGAGCTAGGAAAGTGCTGGGCTTCCTAAAAGATTGGTAGCTGAGCTTCATTCTCTCAATCTGAGAAAAATCAAAATAATTAGCGAGAATATAAAAACATGAAGAAGATAGTGAATAATAATAATGCAAAAAGTTGAGAGGATATACTTCTTTAGATCTTTCAGGCCAGTTGAAGACCCATGGCTCATACTCTGAGAGATTTGTAGGTAATGGGAGAAAACCAGATATATAAGGACCTTCAAGACATAACGGAAAGATAAACCATTTATCATCGCTGGAGTGGCGAGGGCCTTGATAGGTAGGTGTATGCCAATCAATGTCTAACATAAGAGCCTCATCATCAGCGACCTTTCTTTCTTTAGGCGGACACCCCAGCAAGTACTATCCCTCTTCATAGGAACTATCTTGTAATTTTTGAAGAAATTCTCCACAGTATAATCTGCAGAGACAATGGGAACATCCTTAAATTGAGGATTCTTTGGAGCTTCAGGATAGCGAGAACCTTTATCAAGACCATGAGTAGCATATTCAAGCAGCAATCGATACAATCGCCACCTAATTGGTATATTGCTCATGAGAACCTCTCGTCGAGATATTATTTGATAGAATAATGGGAGTTCTGGGTCATAGAGAGGAAGGGGAAGACCAGCTTCAAGTTGACCTAGTGATACTATGATTTTCTGGCGAGAGCATTGATGATCAGAAAATTGTTTGATAGAAAGTTCAGATCTAGGGCTTTGGCCTAGAATTGTAGACAAGGTAAAACCTTTACTTTTGAGCTTTTCTCGCATCTCATTAAAAGCAGTCAAGTTTTTAGCACCAAAGAAGCAACCATTTTTAGTACGGGAATGAAAGAAAATGTTGGAAAATAAGAAAGAAATCACAACGATGAGGAGCGCGCAATTTGGGAAGAACGGTAAACTTGCGAGAGAAGTTACTGTGAGAGAAAGAAGAAGAAAGTAAAAAGAGGAAAAGAAAAGAATGAAAGGAGTATTTATAGAAGAAGAGGTTTCTCGAGAAGATGAACGCATTAAATGCTAAGAAAATACATGAACGGCCAGATCGCAGCGGTTAGAGAGGACGTGTCATAAATTCATTAGAAGAGAGAATATGTGAAAACAGCTGGCGAAGGGCACAGAAACGTGTCAGAACAGGGAAACCTGAAAAGATAAACAGTTACAACATTTTAAAATTCTCATGATCTTCTCTTCTTCGCAGAAAAGACATGAGAAGAGGCAAGATGTAGGACCAGAATATCGCTACATCTATTTTCTGCGAGATTAACAACACTTCATAGCGAGCATCACCGCAAGATTTTATGTCAACATTTCACGAGTGTCACAAAAGCCTTCAAAAGAGAGACGTAATACGACGATCAAGAAAACTTGAGAGAAGCATGTTAGTTCTGCGACGGTTATAAAACTTGCGAAATTTAACATTGTAACTATCGCGGTACAATCGCGTAATCAACCCGAAATAAGAGGAAAACTTAGCTGTCATTCACTATGTAACTACCCTATAAATATAGACCCAATGTGTCCAGAAAAGGATGATGTATTTTTGAGAGTTAAGAAAATCTTAAGGAGAGAGAAACTTCAAGAGAATAGTTGTAATCTTGAATTCTCTCATTTCTGAAAACATTTCTGAAACCAAAATAATAAAGTGTCGTTTTTCATCTTCAATTATGAGTTGATTATAGCAAGATCTTGACAAGGGTGTAGTGTGGGAAATCCTGCAACTACAAGATGCTTGTGTTTTTATATTAGACTAAGTTAATTGTAATTATTAGGTTAGGGTTAATTTCAATTAGAGTAAGGGGCAAATTAGTAATCTCATGATTTTTAGGACAGCCCCTAACAATTTAGGTTAGGGTGCCTTAAAAATCAATGGTCCCCCAAAAAAAGGGTGGTCCCTAAAATACGGTTCTTTTTTTTTTGGGGGCGAGCATCTTCCATATTTTCTCCCCATTTCTCCCTCAACTTTTCCACGGTTCCCCACTAGTCCATATCATTCAGCCCAAGAGCCACACTTCTCCACTAGTCCATAATCATTCAGCCCAGGACCCACGACAGGCCCCAAAAAGTTAAAAGCATCAAGATCCGGGGATTTAGACGTGGACACATCATGGGGAAACGGTGGGAAGTATACAGCAGGGTCGCTACACAAATATTTTGACAGGCTTTTGGAGTAAGGATGGGACTAAATTGGACTAGAAAAATGAAGCCCGGTGAAGTCTCTGTTTTGCTTACTGTTACTATAGTCTGTCTTTAATCTTTATCACTCCATCCAACACTATTATGCAGCCAGTAATAACCAATTTTGAGCACGAGGAAGAGATGCAAATGTCTACACAAAAGTGTCTTCTGAACTTGCGTCTCCTAGCTCCAACCTGAAATTGGCATTCTTTTTTATCATATCAAATTGTGCTTTCACTGAAGAAAAAGGACTGATGAAATTTTTCCATAGAAAGAAAGTAATATCTTACGAGGTTCTTAACATTCATCACAAACTGTCCCTAAAAACTAAGATCAGAGGGCATCAAAAAGAAAAAAAATATAATCAAGAAGGGGCGGGGGTGAAAAGAATGTATATAAGATACCTATAGAATAAGTCCAAGGTGAGATAAAGCACACTCCGCAGCGCTTCCCGTTCCTAAAGTTCTGATCTAGGGGAACTTCAAATCTTCAGCATCAATTTCTTAGGGAACATCAGCTGAGGCCATAAATACCACTGCGTTGATTACTTGCTTGAATGGCTCATAATCAACCAGTTTGGCTGCGCCGCCCGTCGGCACACCATAGACAGATGAATCATACAATGTGACCTGAAGAGAGAAGACACTCCCTGAAGAAGATCTCAGATCTAGCTAAACAACAATTCTATACAGACAGACATTTTCTCTACAAAAATAGAAAAAAATTGGTATAATCCCTTTTTTCAAGTCATAGATACTCAAACAATTGTTAACAGCCGTCTTTCAGTACAAACTATTGATGTCTTGTAACTGAGCTACGGATTGTCACACCATGCAAAAATTTGGTATATCCTAAGAAACTTAGCTTCCCATCGGCTTGTCTTATCCAATCATTAAGGATTGTATGGGACGAAAGACCAAGATTCATCTCCTGCATGACAAAGATAGCATACTCAGTTCAGAGAAGGAAGACTATAAAGAGGTCAAACTGTCTATCAAAAATATGTGTTTACCCTCGCCAGTTCCTCAACCGAGATTACTTTGTTTCCTTCATGTTCAAAAAATTCAAAAGCTGTACTTGCAATGTGTTCCCACCCATCCAGAGCCTCTAGTTGATATGTGCTGATCGATGCAGCACAAAATTCTTCAAAATCCATCTTTCTGTAAGCGAGCGCTTCCAGCTGAAATTATTAACTGTGAGCATTATTGCAAGTACAATCATGTTGTCTTCTACTCAAAATCATGTTGTCTTCTACTCATTTTGATAGAGTATCAATGAGATAGTTCAAAGTTCAGCCATTCACTGATTATCCATGTGATCAACTTCAAGATACTTTATATTGAACTCCAAAAAAGTAAGTGTGGCGTGAAGTAATTTCCGCTCTATGAAATGATACTTTATCAGAAAACTAATTTCACTACAAAAGCATGAGAAGACTCACAACACTTAAAATGTCAGGCACCCTAGACTCCTTCATGGCATCAGTTGAATACCGCACGAGGGCCTGAAATAAGTTTGGCGCACCATGTTAAAGAACAAGATACGTTGTATAAAAAAGACACACCATGTCGAAGTAAGACCATCCAAATTATTGATTTTAACAAGAGAAAACTGGAATTACCATTTTGAAGTTCTCAAGGCCAACCTTCCCATCTCTATTAGGTTCCAACAGCTTAAACTGAGCCCTAAGGTACACAAGCTCATCCTCTGTCAAAGCTCTTGATAGAGCCTGAAAGCAGGTATAATAATAAGATCCTTTGAGAATAAAATGTGGCAAAAAATGACGGAGGTTTCAAATATATCTTGAGATTCTTCGCAAATGAAATGTGTCTCTGGTATAGGAAAAATTAGAACACCAGTAGAAATACCAAAAAGAAAGTATCTATCTATAGGATTAATGTCATTCATATATATGCAATTAAATGGCGAAAAGTACCTTCAGGGCTGCACGTTTGAATGGTGTAGCACGCAGGTACGACTTGACTAACTTATAAATTAATATATCCAGCGGCACAGGGCGGTGTTCATCTCGTAACCATGGGTGAGCTGCCAATTGAGAATTCTCAGTTTCCATTTTACACTCAAAACACAAGTTATTGAAGCAGAGACATGAAACTGAACAAATAGAAAAAACCAATGAGTAAGACGCTTACTGAGAGCTTGTGCTGCGGTCATTCTTTTCCTGTGGTCCTTATTCAGAAACCTTTTTACAAAATCTTTGGCTTCTGGAGATACCACAGGCCAAGGTAAATCTTCAAAATTAGGATCAGCTCTTAGCACTGCGCGAAAAATTCCTGACTCTGTTCGTGCCCAAAAAGGTCTGCTTCCACATAACAAGATATATGTTATGACGCCAATACTCCAAATATCTGCTTCCAGACTGTAGGATCTATGAAGGACTTCCGGTGCAACATAGTATGCACTCCCCACGATATCATTGAGTCTTTCATCTGTACAAAAAGAGCTGAAAGGTTAATTTCTTTGAACATCTAATATTTATCACTATATTTAATACCACGGGATTTCAGCAACAGCCCAAAATTCTACTATAGAAGAAACAATTTTGACTAAACGTTGTAGTCTTTCAAAGTTCAAGAACAGAATTTGAAAGACATCTTTTAATAACTATTAGTCCTAAAATGGAAACCCTTTATTAAATATTTTCTCTGGTGTATAAGCTAATTGTTAAAGAGATATGCATCAGGTTAAATGCATAGGTGTGATACAACGGATTCCACCAAACGGCAGATACAAATACCAATTGGGGCGACTTAGTAAACTTTCTGACACCAGTAAAGGAAGTCTAAGGTTGTTGATAAGCGAAAGAAACTTATATGAAGGAATGACGAAATAACCCTCCTCATAAGTCAAGCTAAGGGTTACCAATATGTTGAACCCCAGCGAGGGAGGTATTCAAACAATTTTCTACATCAGATACTAATTGTAAAGAAAGCCAGGAATAACAAATCCAAAATAAGTAAGATAATCATTTAGCTAAAATATGCATGACATGTAGTAACAAAATACACTTGCTGTGGTCCTAATATATACAGGATACTTATCAATTCTTACCTGGTCTTATAAAGTCAGAAAGACCAAAATCAATGATCTTCAATGGAGAATCTTCATCTCTAGTTGTAAATAGAAAATTCTGTTAAGCAGACAAGAGACAGGTAAATTTGGTGGTTAAAGTCTTAATATATGCTCAGAAAGTCGAAACTACAAAAATAAACAATCATACAGATAAAATATTGAGCTTGGATACAGACCTCTGGTTTTAAATCTCGGTGCACAACACCCTGCAAATGACAAAAAGCAACTACACCTAGAATTTGAACAATAATAGTTTTGGCATCATGCTCTGGATATCGACCACCTCTGCAACAAGAAATTAAAAATTTATGACTTTAAAGTCCCAGTACTCCTGCTCAACTCAGGTTGACCAAAACAACTCTAACAAATGGCATATATTCATACAACTGTATCTACTCTTATTTACCTGGATAAAATTCTGTCAAGTAATTCTCCTCCTTCACACAACCTGGTAAGAATATACACTTCAATGTCAGCCAAAAAGACCATCAGGCACTAAACAATGAGGACATATGATACGAAGCTTGTACTTCAAGATTCAGTTTAGCATCTCAGGAATACACACTTGAAGGTTAGCACACTTAAAGCCATTTCTAAAAGCAAAAACACTAGCCAGTTAGTGGTGGAACCATTGATCAAATTTAACCTTTCAGGATATATCAGATGCATATTCTACAAAAACATAATCGAAAGCAAACCTGTGATAAGAGGTAGAAACTAGAAAGTATCTTGAACGACTAGAAAAATTCAACTAAAATATTATCAAATAAAACCAGCTCATATATGATCCAAGAGAACACCGGTAACCGAGCGGGATGTTTTTGAGGGTTTTTTTTATCATTTACATAGATCTTTTCCTGAAATAGATTTGTATAAATCTTAATTCAAGACGAAGACAAGAATTAACATACTCCATGATTATGTAGACATTATTTGCATCCTCACAAGCATCATGAAATTTGACCATGTTTCTATGACCAGCTAATCCTTTCAAGATTTTCACCTCCCGGCGAACATCTTCGATAGATATCGCAGTTGTCATCTGCCAAAATCAAAGGTCATTTAGTTACTCGAGATAACTCGCGTTAAGATATTACTTCCATACTAGAAATACTTATATATATTCTTCTTTTTCTGGCATTGAAGTAATTGAAGTCTTTAAACCTTACACGAAACATAAGATTCGTAATCGAAGTAGCATAGGGAAACAATTGTAGCTGATAACATTGGTCTTAAGGGAAGTCAAAGCCGCATATAAATGAAGATAGATTACCAGCATATCCACATTACCACATCATTTATTAACAACAACCTAAGAAATAAAAATAAAAATAATCTGTGACCTATGAAATCTAACTTATAGTTAACATATTAATGACTTATGAAATGAGACTGGTAGTTTGGTTGTTCTGGCTTTCATAACCCCTAATTTTCCTATATCCAACTTTAGAAATTTTATTCAGTCTATAACACGTTATTTAAAGACCTAGAGTTAAATATCACCACACGAATTTAACTCATCATAAAAAGACGTTTTCAATTCAGCATAAACTAACTAGACATAATATTAAAGAGGAAGGAAGATGCCATCTTTTGATTTCCAAATTCGACATACACATTCAAATTCAATTATTCCATAACCCTACAGGCATTCAAAGAACCTAAACAAGTACTCCCTCCGTTTCAGTAAAAGTGTTAGCCACTTTTCATGAAACGGAGGTAGTAATAAAAATCACTCCTTTTTACAGGGAAACCCCGCTCTAGAAAACCCTTTTGAGTAGAACCACATTAAATCAACAAAACCCTCTACAAATAAAACTTAAAAATTCAACTTTTTAGACTAAGATTATAATCACAGTGAAATTATGAAAATGCAAAAGAAATTTTCACCTTAGCTTTAGAAATAATCTTGACAGCAACTTCATGACCTTTAAGTTCACCTTTCTTAGCTTTAGCGGAACAAGTATGCCCAAAATGACCTCTTCCAACTTCTTTCCCTAACTCATACTTACTCGTAAAATCTTTTCTATACCCAAAACTTTTATCTAATTGTCTTTCTCCTCCACCTCCTTCTGATCCTTCTTCAGGAATCGGACCTTCTTTAGGTTTACTTGTTCTCTTCCTTAAGGCTGCCCTAATATGTTTAGCTGGGGATGGTGGTGGGAACTTACCAAAAAATCTCCTTGGGGTTGATTTTCCTGATCTTGCTGGTGATGGTGTTACCCCACCTGGTAATGGACTGTTATTTGTTCCAGTTGGATATGGACTTGGCCATGGACTCGTTGATGAAGACCGATTTGGGGTATTTCTTACCCCATTATTACTTGTTTGATTTTGATTATAACTTCCTCCGCCATTATTTTCGATTACTTCTTCATTTTCGCCAACTACTGTAACATTTTTTGCATAACACTGTCCCATTAAAGAAAAAAGTTTGATTCTGAGATTTTTTATTTTTTATTTTTAAAAGGAGATCGAATCCGAGTCAAAATTTAAAAAACATCGAAACAGTCAAGATCAAAGACTTTGATTTTGACTGTAGATTTTTTTCTTCTGAGATTGCGATCGAAAGAAGATTATTGATGATGATTATGATTACGATGAGTGAGAAAACGTTAAACTGAGAGAATAAATCGAAACTTGAGTCAGAGAGAAAGAGGGAGTTTTAGAGAGAGAGAGAAGGACACTGTGAGGTTTTGTTAAGAAAGAGAGGGGGGAAGAAAAAGCAAACAAACAAAAGAGAAGGTTTTTTATTTTTTTTGAGAGAGAAAGAGAGGATCGTGTGTAAAAACTAGAGCTGTCAAACAAGCCAAAACCCACGGGTTTGCCCGGCCCGGCTCGACCCGTGAAAAACCCGCACCCGGCTCGGTTGGTTGTCTAACAAGCCGGGTTCGGGTTGGAGGCCAGCCCGTGGGAAAACGGGTTAACCCGGCCTGGCTTGTGAAACCGCGGGTTGTACCCGTAACCCGTAACTATTCAATTATGACGCGTGTCCCCCCATCCCATACGTGTACCCTAGTTATAAAATTAAAAAACCCTAGCGTAAAGATGAATGTGTTCGCCTTCTTCTTTTTTCTTCACTTCATTCACATCGGATGCAAAAATCCAGATACCACAATCACAAGATTCACCACCTCTTTCACCTTCTTCTAATCTTCTTATTCTTCTCCACTTCAAAAGAGACGAATCCAGGAATCTCTTGGACTTCCGGAAATTGTTTAGATTAGGAAAGAACCAGAAAAATCAATTGAAGCAGAGATTGAAGAAATTAGAAGATTGAATCGGTCAATGGAGAAATAGAGATGAAGCAGAGATTGAAGAAATTAGAAGATTGCATGGGTGATGGGTCGATAGAGAAATAGAAGATTTGAGTTGTTTGTGGTGGATTTAGGGTTTGACAGTAACAAATGGAAGTTGTGGATGAGACTTGAAGTTCCTGAGTTCAGTTGGCCGATCGAGAAGGAATAATTTGAGCTAATTCGAGAGTTGATTGACATTGGAAATGATGGGTCATCTCAGATTTTGAGTTCGTAGTAGTACTGATAAGGATTTGAAGCCTTGTTTCTGTTTGTGAAGGTTTACAGTGAAGCCTACTCTCGTTGTTGATGGAGACTGAAGATGGTGAAAGCTTAAACTTAGTGAGTGTTAATGGATTGAACCCTGTGAACTAGATGTATGTTTAGGATGTTGAATGATTGCAGGGAAGAGTCGTTAAAAAAATCGGAAACTAGCTTAGAAATGATCGGTCTGCCGTTGGTTCAGTGAGTCGCCTAGCGACTCACCGACTAAGACCAACCGACTTTCTTCCACTTGACCCCTTGACTTAAGTTGACCTGAGTTGACTCCCCGAAACGGGCTAACCCGTAAACCCGCAAGTTTAACCCGTTACGGGCACGGGTTAAAGAAATGACCACCCGTGAAGAATTTCAACCCGCGGGTTTTGACCCGTATAAACCCGAACCCGTGTAACCCGCAATGGGCCAGCCTCGGCCCGCCCGTTTGCCAGCTCTAGTAAAAACAAACAAATACAAAATGGTGATGTAGTAAGATAAGAAATTTTGGAGAGAAGAATCTGCTACGTTGTAGGCGGAATTTACGGCTTGGACCACTTTTCATTTTCTTACACCATCCTTTTACCCTTACGTGGGAATCAATTGTCAGGCTTAGTTTGGTAATGCTCAGCTTTTGTAGAAGCACTTTTGTGCTGTGCGTTGTTGTGTTGTGCTGTGAGAAAAAAGCAGTTAGACGTTTGGTGAAAAATTAATTAAAGTTAAAGTTGATTAAAAAAAGCTATCAAAATATGTTTGGTAAAATATCAAATTCAACCATTATTGTTGTAGCAAATGACAAAAAAAAAGACATATCTATGAAAATAGTTTTACTTAATTTTATTAGGCTTAAAAGTAATTAATATTTTTATTATTAAATATAAATATATACAATGTTAAATTTGCTAATTGTCATCTTATCTTATACTATAATAAAGAAAAGACCCCCTTTTGGTGAAGCCTATTTTTGGTCATAAAAAAAAATAGTTTGGTGTCACCTTGACATTACTTAAATATCAATCATTACTATACATATATTCAAGGGTAAGAATGTATATTAAACTAATGATTACATATTTACAAGAATGTCATTGTTTTAAAATTAGATCTAAAAATTTTAAAGCTTAATATCTTTTAAAATACATACCGGATTTTTGCAAAATTAGTATATTCGGAAAGCTCTTTGAATTATCTACGTAATGAGTATAAATAAGAATATTAAAAAAAAAAATTAAGATTTTTTTTCATCACCATCAAATCTGGTGTTGTTAAAGTAATCAAAATCAAGCATGTGCATCGCACATGTGGTCTTACTAGTTATTATTATGATTATTATTATGATTGTTACAAAGCATCCTGGTGAGTGCTCTTTTTGGTAAAGCGGTTAAGGACATCGATAGAGTTTACATGCTAACGGAGAGACAGAAAGCGGTTTTTGGTTGTTTGCAAGCAGCGCATGCCCAAGATTTTCTTCTGGCTATTCCGATTGAGGGGCTTAGACAGAAGATGTCTCCTTTGGAGTACTGTTCTATCCTCAAATACAGGTTAATGATCCCGCTTTATCCCTCTGACTCTCGCTGCCCTGCTTACAGGATGCTTGGACTCGTATGGTGAACATGCAGTTCATTGTAAAGTAGACCCTGGTTTTAAATATAGACATGATCATGTGAGGGATATCTTGTATGATGTATTGTGGAGGGCTGGCATTTCGGCAAAGAAAGAAGCACATGTGCATTTCCTGACAGACCCACTTAAAGGGAGATCGACACTAAGACCAGCAGATGTTCTTATTTTTGGATGGGCTAATGGGAAACACACATGTGTTGACCTCACTGGGCTATCTCCTTTGGTAGGAATTGTACATGGGACCTTTACAGTCGGGCAAGCAGCGCTAAAGGCTGCCTCAGGTAAGATATCGAAGCATGAGAAAGCATGTGTTGACAATGGGCATGCTTTCGTGCCCTTTGCTTTTGATACTTTTGGTTATTTGGCTCCAGAAGCAGTTGGACTACTCAAGAGGGCCCAGAAAGTCATGCACAACAATGTCATGACTCCTGGTTCACGAGATTTTATTTTTAATAGGATAGGTTTTGCTATTCAAAAAGGGATAGCGGCACAGCTTGTTGCTCGCTTTCCTACTATGTAACTTCTCTACTATTATATTTTGAAATTTGTGATATTTATTTTTAACCACTTTTTAATATATATATATAATTTTCAAACAAAAAAACAAACTAAAATTAATTAATTATTTTCGTTAGTGACAAATTAAAAGAAATGACATATAAAATAGTTTGAAAATAAAAATAATAATATTTAGAGAATAAAATATAAAAAATAAAAAATTGATTGTATATAAATTTAAGGGTAATTTTTGGTATTTATAAAATAAATTTATGCTTTTGTAGCTTTTAAAAGCTCCTCCTCCCCAGCTTTTAAAAGTTGAGGAATTTGGGAAGTGCTTTTGACAAAAAGCGCTTTAGTTTTTTTTACCAAACACTAATTTCAAAAATTATTGACATATATAAATTTTGAAAGTGCTTTTGGGAAAATAAAAGCATTACCAAACGAAGCCTTAAGCTCTCATCTCACTCTTTCTTATAGCGCGTTTGGATACACATCCAGAAATAGCTGTTTGACTTCTAGAAGTCAAATAGCAAGAAATCTGTTTGGGTGAAGACTTTCATAATGACTTCCATAAGCAGAAAAGTCGACTTTTTGTGAAGCAAAAAATCTGGACTTCTGCTTCTGGAGAAGCACTTCTGACTTCTACTTCTGCATCCAAACAGGCTACTTATGGCCTTGGACTTAAAGCCCATTTAAAAAAAATTAACCTATTTATTGAAGGAAAATTTGCTATTTGGTCTTAAGCCCGTATTTTTAGTTATAGTAGGTAGGGGTGAGCATGGGCCGGTATGGACTGGTTTTTACCTCATCCGCATCCAATCCAATTAATTACGGATTTCAAGTTTGGCATCCGCATTCAATCCATCATCCAATGGATGTACGGATGAACGGATTGGGTACGGATAATCCAATGGATTTGTTATAATTGAAAGTTATAATGAAAAAATAAAACCAACATAGACGATTTTTTATAGAACCTATACATTCTATATATGTATCTAAATATAAAAGTTCCATGAACAACACTCCAAGCAAACACCTTAAGAATTCCTAAACTATCTATATATATTTTCTAAGAACTATATAAATATCCTTAATCTAACGGTTATTGATGTCCAACGGATTTTCAAGGTTGCATTCGGAACCAATCCGTAATCCGTTCGATTCCAAAAATCAAATCCGCATCCAACCATTAGCGAACGGTTTAGGCAACCATCCGTAAAAATGCAGTTGGTCCCGGTTAAACCCGCGGATTACGGGCCAAATGCTCACCCCTAATAGTAGGGTCCTTCCAGAAATAAAAGATATCAATAGGTCCATATTTATTTAATATTGGCCAATTACCATGTTACCCTTAATTTTTCATACGTGTGGTAATAAAGAAACGAAAAATAAGTCATCTCTCCAGAAACAACACTCTTGGTTTTCTTCTTGCTTTTATTTTTTTCTTCTCGTTCGTTCTCTGACGTTGTAAACATGGTGGTGATTACAGTGCTGATCTAGGATTGAAAGTTACTCGTTTCCCATACCAAATCTTCAAACACTACTGATATCATCAAAACCATATTGGAAAATCACCAAGGCCTTAAATTTCAGTGAGAGAGTTACAAAAAACTATCAAATACTCCCTCTGTCTTTTTTTATCTTCCCCAATTTCTACTTTGGTCTGTCTTTTTTTATCTGTCCGCTCTGTTTATAGACATATTTTTTCCTTAAACTATCAAATATACCCTTTATTTTTTATAATTACAAAATCATTCTTAATATAAACTTAATTCCAAATCATAAATATCATCACCATATATAAGGAAAAAATCCATTCAATATTTTTTCATATTAATTGTCATTCCTTTTTTAAATAAAAATATTTATGAGTAGTTATTACATTCCTAATACTTCTATTTAGTTTTGGTAATAAGTTAAAATTAAATAGGTTAGTCAAGGGTTAGTCATAACTTTTTATAGGAAATCCTTATTATTTTGACAAAGTCAATTAGGACACTTATTTTAAGACGGAGGGAGTAGTAACCTAGATTTTTAATTTCAAGCGATAAACAAGAAATTCCACCCAAAAATGATGAAAACAAGAAGAAAAAACAAAAGAACGTTAAAAAAGACGTAATAGTAGACGATTTTGAAGAATCATCAGCAGGAAAAAATAATTTTACAGTTTGATCGAGCAGTATGTATATGATGTACCGGAAAAACAATTGTTGAGTATGTATATGATGTACCGGAAAAAAATTTGTTGAGTTTGTTATATTTTTAGATTTGTCACGTATTTTGACATGGAATTGATTTTTACAGTGTGATCTAGTAGTTCACTAGGATATGACCCGTGCCGTAATGGCACGGGGCTATGAGTTGTTTTTGTGTTAGTTAGATATTTTTTTCTTGTGTGACTACCAAGAGTTGAGCGTGAGAAACTTGGGGGAATTGTAATCTTTCTCAAACTGAATTCGAAGCTTTTATCAATATTATTAACATCAACTAGATCGGATTATTATTAAATGGCGATTAGGATGTCCACATGGATGTACACCGACATATATACAGCAGAAAGTATTGTTTTGGCGATTAAGATATCCAATGTAAGTGTGTACACTGGGATCTGCACTCATTTTCATTTATGGTAATTGAGATAACCATCCATTCATAGTTGTTGCAAATAATACCAACAAACTTGAAAACCTAATGTCCCAAGAGGGAACACGTAGAAATTCCAGTTTTGAATAAAAGTAACTTGTCGATTGCATTCCAAATTACAAATGCAGTTCAGTCATCATTTAAATAGATTGTCATTTTATGCTAATAAAAAATCTAGTAATTTTTTTTTCAAAATTCAAAAAGTTGAATCTGAGTTGGGAAGCCTTCTTTCATATCCTTAAAAAGTGTTATATCTACATTAGTTTTTGGAACCGCTGACAGTTTTAAAATACGAATATTGACTTTGTGCTTGTATCAATGTATAATTGGCATGGCTACACATTAGTAATACTCGACCCCATAGTAAAAAAAAAATCGGTTGGGTTAATATAATTTACGGCCATTAAACGTCATCATTCCCCACAATATTCTAGGTTTGAGAGACGTTATACTGTAATATGAAACCTCTTGATAAAAATGATAATTATACATTTATGGTTTAAACTAACATATGAAAAACGCCCAGCTTACAACGTCACAAAAATTTAAAAATAAATAAAATGTAAAACATTAAATCCTACAACATTCCCTTGGATATTAGTGATATGAAGCGTCCTTGAATCTTTCTTAGAGGTGAAAAATGACGCACGTGATGAAATTGCATATATCATATGCCAAATATGCTTTTCCTTGCTAATTAATAATACAA
This sequence comes from Papaver bracteatum, assembly GCA_023529315.1. NCBI lineage: Eukaryota > Viridiplantae > Streptophyta > Magnoliopsida > Ranunculales > Papaveraceae > Papaver > Papaver bracteatum. The sequence continues at coordinate 1,085,762 of JAJJWX010004500.1, forward strand.
TCTTATAGTCTTAACTAAGTAGTGAAAGACTCGCATTAAATAAAATTGCATATCCAAACAAAAGAAATTCCCCCCCTAATATATGATACATGCATAAGAGAGTTGCTCTTTATCAGCATTTGCGTTTGAGACCTAGAAGTAAATAAGAGACCCAGTCTAAATATCAATGGTATGAAAACTTGCAAATGGAACTGATATTATACACCTTAATCAAAGAGTACATAAGAGACCTAAAACATGCATAATTTTATAATTTGCTAGCATAAAATGAACATGACAGTACAATTAAATATTAAAATATTTTTTAAATCAAGTTTTATAAAGTGTAAGATATTTGTACCGACTTTGGTTAGTTGGTATCTTTAGTGAAATAAAAGAAGCTCAAGTATTAGATGATATACACATAGTAAAAGATAGGTAATGGATCAGGTATTAGTCATCGCAATCACATATGTTCATATGAACCACAACTTCTAGCAAAAATTAGACTTGTACCTTTATGGAATACCAAAACTTCTTCATTTGTATCAATGATAAAATGCATGCAACAAAAATTTGTGTACTCCCGACACATATAGGTATAGTGACGCATCCCACAGAAAAAAATAATTGTATTATTATTGTATTGCGCCCTAAACCGCTTTCTTCATTGCTTAAAAACAATCTCTTGAATTCAGAAAATGAAAGATTATAGGTGAGTTTCAATAAGCTCTCTTGAAGAAATGTAATTTCAAGTTTCACATGATACAAAAAATTTGAAGAATAACATACATATATACATAATCAAGAAACTTTAATCCATTTGATACGAACATGTACACGACTCTAATCCAACAAATAGTATGAACTCTCTAACAGCAGTAGCAATATAGTTAAAAAAAAGTTATTTACCGACCAAGTTAAGTGCATAACAATGGAACCATCGTTTTCTTCGTCATTTATTTTCACTCCATGTAAATCCTCTGATTTTGGCCCGAAGAAGTCAAAGTCTAATTGGACAATTCCTTGTCCAGAGAAAAATAAAAAAATTAGTGTACAAAAATAGAAATTAAATGGTATGGCAATAAAAAGAATCTAACATAAAAATGAATAGATAGCAATCATATTTGATCAGTATCTTTTGACTGCAAATGAAAAAACAAAATCGAGATAACAAAATATAATATTAATAAAAAGTAACAAGGAGAAATTAAACTGCATAAATGACACAAATATTAGGCGCGAGGCACCATGAATCCATTGATGTTAAACCAAAAATTATCTCAATCAAGCAAAACAAAAAATTAAACTGCATAAATGACACAAATATTAGGCGCGAGGCACCATGAATCCATTGATGTTAAACAAAAAATTATCTCAATCAAGTAAAACAATAGAGAATCATACCATGAGAATAGAGTTGTGCAAATGATGAAAAGCTAATAAAAATTAACAAAAATTAAAGAGAAAAGCCAACAAAAGTTATCTAGAGAAATTAAACTGCATAAATGATACAAATATTAGGTGCGAGGCACCATAAATCCATTGATGTTAAACAAAAAATTATCACAATCAAGCAAAACAACAGAGAAACATACCTTGAAAATAGAGTTGTGCAAATGATGAAAAGCTAACCTAAATTAACAAAAATTAAAGAGATAAGCCAACAAAAATTATCTAGAGAAATTAAATTGCATAAATGACACAAATATTAGGCGCGAGGCACCATGAATCCACTAATGTTAAACAAAAATTTAAAGACAAAAACTATCTCAGTCAAGCAAAATAACAGAGAATCATACCTTGAGAATAGAGTTGTGCAAATGATGAAAAGCTAACAAAAATCAAAGAGAAAAGCTAACAAAAATTATCTCAATCAACCAAAACAATAGAGAATCATACCTTGAGAATAGATTTGTGCAAAGGATGAATAGAGTTGTTAATTTAGAATAAAAGAAACGGTTTGACATTGAACGGGAGGAATAACTCCCAAATAAATGATATTAAAAATGTAAATTCACTGTCTTAAGTAAAATTAATACGTGGATTAATCTGGACCCTTCTGTATATGTCTAAAATGTAGGTTGAAAATCTTAAATATGTAGCTCAATCTAGACCATTCTTTATATGCCAGAAATGTAATTGAATAACTTAAATATGTATCTCAATCTGGGCCATCCTTTATGTGTCCAAACTGTAGATCTCCGTCCAAAGGAAAAAACACCATTGTCCCTTATACTATGGATATATGTTGTACTGAATTTTTTTGATTTTTGTTATTAGGAAAGCTAAAACAATTAGGGGGAAAGCTGACTTTTAGTCAATGAAAGATTACCTAGTGTCAATTAGGGTGTAAATAGAAAACTAGTCCGTGAGCTGTTCATTATACTTACTGTAACTAAACAACCACCGACGGGATAAGAAGTGGCCTCTTGCTCTATCGATTTGGGGGACAAAAGTGTGCCTGCTTCAACTGTACATTGATGTGATCAATCAGAGTATATCCACTGAGGCACTTACAGAGATGCAATATCAATCAGAGTATATCCACTGAGGCACTTACAAAGTTGCAATATCAACAATTGGTAATTTAGTTAGAAGAATAAATATTGGCGATAAATCTCAATTGATTTTCTTTTCGATTACATTTAACGATTCACCTACAGAATTAAAAGAACCATCATTTTGTGTTAACCGAAAATCAATAGCATCAATAGAATTATGGACACCTAACATTTGATCCATGTAGTAAATAAAGGTTATGGAATCACCATGATTGCATTCTTACTCTGACCTAAAAATCGAGCATGGTTAATTTGTTCGTATGTAAATTTGGGGTCCATATAATCTACTGCTCCATCAATATATACCTATATTTCATAATCAAACCAAGCATTAATGGTTTTCTTTTTTCTAATGTCAATGAGAATTAAAGCTTTGAATTAAATAAATTCCGTTTACAAGGTGATAGCATGTGATTAAACCCTATTACAGCTAGAGCCGAAATCTTTAAGAATTTTTCTTTTTCTTTTTTGGTTATCGTTAACGCTACTACTAGGGTCGAAGATCATTTTTACACCCATATTGACCATAAAATCAAAACTACTTGACCACAGTCAGCTTTCCCCTAATTGTTTTAGCTTTCCCTTTAACAAAAATCATTTTTTTGTCAAATTTTTTGATTTTAATAGATTATCATTTATTTTGACACTATAATTAATTTTTACACTGTGATCCAATAGTACATATTTAAGATGCCGAAAAGAAACGGGTCAAACTTTGTGATTTTCATATATTCGTCACTTATTTTGACATTTATGTACTGAAAAAAATGGTTTTGTGATTTTCACAAATCCATCTTATTTTGACACTGTAGTAGATCCAGCAGTACATATACGATGTATCGAAAAAAATGTCTAAATTTCTTATTTTCATAGATTCATCGCAAATACATATATGCTATACTGAAAGCAAATACATATATGCAATACTGAAAAGAAGAATTTTTTTTTTTTCGCATAAATTCTTCCCATAATGATTAAAAAAGAAAAAAATATTGTCTTTCAATAAAAAAAAACTACTAACAACAAAACTACTCATAAGGAATCGGGTCTATATTAATTATTAAATTATCTTACAAAAACAAATGTGATTTTGCTGATCCGACGGTTTTGGATGGACATTCTAAATGGATCGACGACTCTTATTTCTCTCAAAATGTAGAAAAGTGAAAGAGATAAATCGTGGCTCAAAATCAACCCATGTCCTATGCTCTCATCCGACGTCCAGGTTCAACTTCTTCATACTTTACAGACGTAAAGAGGGGAGTTCATAAACTCACTCATTACGGTTACAATAGAAAATTAAAGGGTTAAAAACTTACCCAATTTCTCCACTATTACTATTTTGTAACGCCAGAAACCACAATGCATTAAGATCCTAATTCATGTTTCAAGGTTTATCTTTACTCCGCCAGTTTAAGATCCCATTTTTCAACTGATCTTCATCTTATTTGCTCTCTTTGGAGATACCATCATAAGATATGCTTGGGGTAATACATCTCAAAGATTACTTCCTCGGTGGAAGCAACACTCTGTGACTTCCTCTTCTTCTCAGGTTCTCCCTTTTTTCCCAAAATACTATGATTTTTTCTTAATATCTTAGTTGTTATTTTTTTTTACTCAATTGTAGTATTTAATTATCTAGGGTTTTAAGGTTTTTCTTCAATTTGTTGTTGATAGACACCAATTCTGATATCCATGTCTAGAATGAATAAAGTGATGCGGCAAGATTAGATATCGGGGATGTTGAAAGAACAATTAGTTAAGGTTTTCAACTTTATAAAGGTATTATTTTTATTTATTTATTTGAAATAACAATTGTAACTGTTTATATTTTCTTTCCCTAAATTGTAACTTTAATGACATCTCTAATCAGTAATCTAAATCCTCTTAAACTGATAGGGAGTGGGGTTTGCTAATTGGTTTGTTTCAGATTGTGGGTTTGTTTCGAATTTTGATTTGGTGTTTTTATGTACAGGAATTTCCTTTCAAAGATTGCATATGAATCTCAGAAATCAGTTGGATTGTGATGATGATTGTGGATCCAAGAAGTGCATAGTTCTAAGAGATTAATCAGGTTTCTTTTTATCTTCAATTTTTGAGATATTAAGTAGACATGGTGGTGAAAATTTCATATTAGAAGGTTAAGCTTTCACTCTTTATGAAGCATTGAAATGGACATACTGAATCTATGTTTCCATTTTAAACTGTTGCTGAACTTGGTTGTTGTAATGATAGGATTTCCTCTTGATCGTAGCTATTGCTTTCCTTCTTAACCGTATGCATATGCTTTCCTCAATTGTGTATCGCTCGCTATTGCTTTCCTCTTTAACAAATATACGTATGGTTAATGCTTTTATTGTTAATTTGTGGCACTGTTGTATCTTATGTTGCTTCTAAATATACTTTTCCCCAATTGTTTTCTACTTTAAATCATTCTATTTTTTATCTGCAGATATGGATTTAGCATATCAAGACTATACTTCGACATATGACGAATATTATATCCATTGCATGGGAAAGGAAAGAAAGGAACATACGAGCTATTGAAGATCTCAGAATCAAAGGTATGCAATAAGCATTGTTTTCAGGAGGAAAGCTATTTTTAGCTGAACGGTGGATTGCTACAATTTGTTAGCTTTTTGTCTCAATCTGTTATAAACAAGGATTTGCATCCTCTCATACTAAAAATAGGTGTTGGGAAAGATAGTAGTAGGATTTTTGCATCTCAGTTTCATAGATGGATAAGTATATAGATAGTAGGACCAAATTTGAGTGCAGCATTATCAGTATCTTGGATCTAGGTAAACCGCAATTGATAGATATCTAGGTATATTGAGAGATGGAAAGGGAATTTCTTTTTAGCATTCTCCCATGTTCTCTCTTACTGTACCCTCGGGATTTTTAGGATTCTTTTTTTCAAACTACCTTCACTCTTATTATTGTATCTCCTTTCAGTTTTATACTATACTAACTATCAAATCATCAACTAGGAAGCGTCTTAAATAATTGGTTAGCTAATATAATTTGATATAATATCATTTACAGTTGCTTGCTGTACGTTGCAGATTTATATCTCGAGATATTACGTGCCAAAAATGTTCACCTGTTTATGTTTTTTTTTTTTTTTGGACAATAGATAAATGAGGAGCTTAGTAACATTTTCTTACTTTCATGGCATATCTTTCATTTTGACCACATAAGTCTTTTTCTTTCATGGCATATCTGTTTCTGTTGAAAATAGTTTTCTTTGCATGTCCCTTAACAAGTAAGGGTCTGCCAATCTGGCTCAAACAACTTAACTTGGTGTGATGTTGATAAACTATGTTGGGATGATAGTTTTGAAGAAGGTCCCAGGCTACAAGGCCTACATTAAACCGTAGCCCGGTGCCGTGACACCATAATTTTAACTCTAGCATCCGGTATTAGGCTACATTAAACAGTGTTGATAAAACTTGAATTTTATTCGTTCTTTTGCAGAATGCCAACTTGGCACCATAATGTTATATTTTCGTCCCTTAAGAGTATGTACAGCTGCAAGGAGATTGTGAGTTTGTAATGCTATGGTATGTAATTTTTTCTGAACTCCCATATTACTTTAAACTTAATTTATATGTTTCAGAGTGATTCGTTACTTTTGTAGTGTTCTCAGAATTTTCGTTCAGTATCATAAACTTAAATAATATACTAATTTGAAATTTGAACTGTAATGCCTAACAAAGATCCGTACTTAGGGGGTATTTTTAGGGACAAGTTCCATGGAATTGTGCTATATTCCTAGCCAATGGACATTGTTACGGAGGGTCTTGCCATGGAGGCTGAAAGCACGGTTTCCATGTTCACAGCTTCTGAAATGGGGAAGTAAAATTCAAGTGTTGGAATCTGGCGTTTCTGAAATGGGAAAGTAAAATTCAAGTGTTGAAATCTGGCGTTCCTAAGAGTCCCTCACGTCAACTAGCTGACGAAGGTATCCAAGCAAGTTCAGGTACTTACATGAAAATTCTAAATTTATATGTACTCTTCAGTTCCGACACCAACCATGTGAAGGACTTTCCTGTTACACTTATCAAAAGTGATGCTATTTTTTGTAAAAAGGTGATTGTCAGGAAACTTGAGTTCTTTTTATGTCACCGAATTAAATTAAATGGGTATATGTTCGATGAAGAAGTTGTGTCTTTGTTGGACTAAAGGTTTCAAACAAGTGGATTTTTCTGCTTTATAGTCAACGAGTTTCTTATTTAAGGTTGGATTTAAAGTTGACATCGGTGGTGGACTCTAACCTCTCGAATTTTTGCTACCTTAATAAATTTTAAGTTCAACCATTTAAATGAACTTCCTTAAAAATTTGATCATAACATCAACAATGTTTTTCATAAAATTTCAGGCATCTAGGAAAACGACAAAGAATGACATTCATTTTCCACAGGAGCAACTCGGTAAGGATATCCGACTTAGGAACTTTTTTTTTCACCCGCATTAAGAACCTTCTTTGCTTTGTAACATTAAGGTCATTGAATTCACATTTTCTTTTTTACACAAAGATAAGCATCAATGGCGAAGTTTTTTTTTCGGATTTGATTCCCGTCGTATGTTGTGCAACTTTCTGTTAAAGCTGTATGGCCCCCATTCTACAAGTGTTCTGTATTTTCTATTGTGTATAATTAGATTTTCCTTTTGCTTCTTTCGGCTAGCAACATGTAGCTTCTTTCGATAGATGGAATGCATGAGTTTGAAAGGTTAGTTCATTTTACATAGCTAACTAAAATTGTCACTGATACAATCCTTGGCTTTCATGCGTTTTCTGCTACCAGTCTTAATGTTTTTTAATTATTTATGTGGCTTAGTTGATCTGTATTAGATTTTTCAACAATTCAAACTTCAATTTCCCATTTTAAATCTGAAACCAAACTTAAGACCTTGCAGTGTATTACATGTTACCTTTGTAAAGATAATCATTTGGTATAACATATTCCAAATTGTAGGTATTTTAAATGGGTTTGTCACCGCCTGCGTTAAATTCACTGCCCACTCTAATCAGGCAGAGCTTCGTTTATTGCTTCCACGCCATTTGTATTGATATATTAGCTTTTTACGAATAATTTGACAGTCGGTCTGTAAATTTTGGAGTAGGTGCTTGATTCATGTGGTAGTAGTATATTATACCTTATCGGCCAATTTCTAGCTTTGGCAGCAATAGCCACCCAGTTTGTCATCCTGCCTACAGCTGCTTCTCATAAAACTTCTGTAATTTTCACATGAGGTCATTCAGAGGCTAATGTATGCGTGTCGTAACCATAACAAATTAATTAATACTTTACTACCTAATTAACAAGTAATATAGGGTAGTCAAGGTCGATCCCACGAGGAGCACGAGATTCTAGTTGTAAAATTGTCACACAAAAAGGGGGGTATTGATTAAGAATTTGAGAAAGTAAATAAAATAAACAAAGCAATTAAAAAGAAATCGATAAGAGAGAATAGATCAAGGAATCCTTCTTCGCTGCAAAACAATGATTAAAGTTATGTTCTTTTCCACTTCTTATTAGTCACAAATTATCACCAACCGTGGGTATAGCAGCTAGATCAGTGCTAACCCCAAAATCCCTTATATCACCGGATACGGAAGTTCTCGACTACCGGATTCTATTCACCAAACCACCTAGTAGTAGATCACTCAAGATGTAATTTAGTTAAACGCATTAAGATTTATGAATTTATTAGGTTGATATTAGTAGTTAAACTCTTAGATCAAGGTCCACTTGCTAACGTTGTTTTTACACACAATTGCTCCACGGAATCCCTCCGCAAGGTCTCGTGTTTGCTACTTATGTGAAAAGTCAAGAAACGATTACTTATCCCCTAACTTACACTAGCTTTAGATTAGACTAACAAATCAATCTAGTTGTACACCTAGATAATCTATCAATTAATCATGAATGTCTTTAAGATCACTCCTATTAGTAAAAACAAACGATAATCATGTGAAAACTTCAAAGTAGATTTAAAACAAACTCAAAACATGTTAAGAACTAGGAATTCATCCTCAATCAAATTAGTTACTCATATTAAAGAGTTCACACAAAGAGAAAAGTATTGTGTGTGTAAAAGTGTGCAAAAATATTGTAAAAGATGTGTGTATCTAAGTGCATCTATATGTATCTAAGTGTATGGAAGTGTAGAAGTTCTTCTCTATTTATAGGCTTCAATGTTCTCCATATCTTCTAAGGAATAGAATCCCTTTCCTTTTGTAGCTCAATTTCCAAATCCAAGCCTTTCTCAAATCTTCCATCTCCTCTTTCCAAATCCAAGCCGAATTCTTCATTCAATTCCAAGTCCAACTCTTCACATCCCATGAGAGAAATCCACACAAAATTCTGCAACTTTTGCTCGCCGGAAAACTGGGTTTTTGGCCGGAAATAGGCCGGAATCCGTCGCCGCCGGCCACCTGAAAATTCCTTCCGGTAAAGGTATATTCCGTCCGTCAACCGTTATGACAAATGGTCAAACAGGTCAACCGTCAGTCAACTGTTAGTCAAAGGTCAAAGAATAAAGTCAGTTCAGCTTTGAGTCAGTTGTCTTAGTCGGCTGGATTGGCTTACTCATTGAAATTTGGATCGGATCGGTCATCGGGATCAAACACCGAGTCTAACTGGTCCAATCTGAGTTGAATCGGTCCAAGTGTTGCAATCATTGCGACCATGATGGCCCATTGCACCATCATTGTGCTTCTGACCAAGATGGCTGTGCTATGTTTGCAACAGCTGTAATTTCTAGTTATTCATCTCATTTGCAGTTGTCTAGCACCATCTTTCAAGTAACTCAGCCAAGCATCAACTGTTCCCAACTAACATTCAAACACACCCTGCAACAAAACATACAGAACAACAGCTTCTCCACTGCCTCATATCACACATCAATCATTGTCCCATTCACACAGCACATCTCCAAAACCATGTCACCATCTTGACCTAGCCACAAATGCATTAGCTCCACCTGCAATTTCAGACACCACAAGTGCAATTCTCCACCATTCCTCATAGCTCAACCTCAAAACCCATTCGCAACCACCTGCAGTTCCATTATGCTTCTCATTTGGTGTTGCATCATGCACACAACCCACCAGCACCGTCCATTCAGTCATTGCACAACAATGTCTCCTGTCCACCACTGCGACAGTCCTTGTTCTGTCTTGGCTCATAACTCAGCAGCTGCCTCCCATCCATCTGCAACCCATTCACAGTCCAATGCCACCTGCAATGCTCATTTGAATTCTCTCAAGATTCAATCTCAGTACTCCAGTATCTCCCATAACAGTTCCATTGCCATGTCCTGCATCTCTCACAGACTGCAGCTGCAGCTACTTTGCTCACTTGAGCTCAAACACCATAATCCACCAAATTTCAGCACCAGCTCCATCACTGCAACAACATTTCAGTTCTTCTCCTTCTCTCGAATTCTGGCTTAAACTCCAACCACACAACTCATTCCGATTCGACTACAGCCACACAACCCTAAAATACAACCTCACCATCTGCTACATTCACATCTCATTCGAATCCATAAAGCACCACCAACTCCTCTTTGTTATTCAATCTCAAGCTCCATCGTTCCACAGCAGCATCACTTCACAGAATTATCTAACAAAAACCCATTTTGCATATTGCTACTAACCCATTTCTTCCGTTCATCGATTTGAAGCCGATCGAACTCAATCAACAGATTCCAACAAATCTCGCCACTGAACTTCGATTCAAAACCATCACTGATTCACTCTTTTCCTCTCTTGATTCAACAACCCATTAAAATCTTCACAAAGAACCCTAACTATTAACCCATCTCTATCTCGCTTAATGACTTCACTCCTGAATCTCTCGAATTTGGATTTTGTTTTCTCGATCTAATCACAATAGTAATGGCAGAAACCATTTGCTCGATTAGTTTCTCAATTTCAGATTCAACTGAATGAGAATATCTCGATGCTAAGGTTTAGAATAATTGAGTTGGGTCCGGATCCGGGTTCGCCCCACGGGTGTGGGTATATGGGTTGGATGGATTGAACACCCATCATTAAAACCACCCGGATCGGGTGCTACAACCAACCTTCCTTTGGATAAGGGCTATCCAGTGATAGTAACATCCACTGTTGAGTGATAAGGGGTACCATGAATGAGATCCCCTTAACCATAGCTTGGCTCCAGATAGTGCTCGCCCTATGAAATGACAATTATGCCCTTTTTGCCCAATTTTGGTGATTTTTCCTTCTTTTCTTCCGTGCGACTCCAGAGTACCTAATAGCTCAAAAACACACGTAAAATACATAATTCACTAGAAAAATAACAAAGAAAGCATAAACTACTAGATAGTAAATTAGGTGTATTCTACACCTATCAAATTCCCCCACACTTAGACTTTGCTAGTCCTCGAGCAAATCAAACTAAAACTCACAACTTTTAAAGCGTTCCAGCGTCCCAAGCATCCTAAGAGTTATGAAGACATAGAGTTTCTGCATGCTAGTAATAAGAAGTTAGAAATACTAAAGAACATATTCTCATTCTTAAATGTTGAGTGAGAAATAACCACACCATAATGAGAGAACACGTGTTTGAGAAACGATCAATAAGCATTTCGCCTCGACTTCTACCTCACTTAAAAGGGTTTTATGATAATTGCACTCAAAAAGAAGGCTTTTTTATGGGTCTCACATGTGTGCAGGTAGGAATGAAGAGAGAATTCCTGCAACACGTTGAATGGTAGGAAGGATAACTTCCGAAATTTTGAAAAACCCACATCTTTTAACATTTTGAAAAACCATTTTTCTAACGATCTCTAAGAAAGGAAATCAACCACTTATATTAAGGATGAGATTACTTACTTACCTTCACATCCGATTGCCAATTATGATAACACCACTCTCACGGAATCCAATAGAAACGTCTTCCGCTGCTTGTCTTCATCTTCTTGGTCTTCGGCTTCAACTATTGGTGATAAAACTCTTTAACTTCATAGATCCTTAACAATTTGTAACCTTTTTCCTTAACTCCTTGTCGCTTGAAACTTCCTTATAAATTTTCCTTCCCCACGGCTTATTCAATAACAAAACAATAATAGATATTTCTCTTGTCTCATATATATTTTTTTTTTTTTTTTTTTTTTTTCATTTTTTTTTTATATACAAGAGAAACAAAATACAAAACAAAGTGAAAAATAAAATAAACCATGGCCGTGGAAAAGTACTTTACCGCTTGATTCTTCACAACTTGTATCGTCTTGAAATCATAAACTTCAATAATTCTCACCTTTTACTTTCTTCGCTTTGTAAATACGTCTTAACACTTGGATATAGAATTACCTCATTGCATTTTAAGTCTTCAACTTTGATATAAAATTATGCTCTTTTTCTTGTTCCATTGTTGCTTGCAAACCTTGAACCTTTTCAACTTTCCTTGTAGATTTTGATGTCGCTCCCTTGTTTTTGATGTGGTGTTTATATGGACCCGTTGTTGTCGAGAGAGAATGGTGCTAACTGCAAATCGAACTACAAGAAGGTGGCTTTCATCTATAGACGTCACCCTCATGATTGACAAAAATTAGCACTCAAGAGATCAAAATAGTGCTGAAATTGGTGTGAAATTGGGTAGCTCACCATTCTACCCGGAATTAACGTACGGTGACACACACTCAAAAGAAGCTCTTTAGTAAAGGAAGAATTTTGGTCGGTGCCTCTTATGATATGAAAATGGGTAGTCTCCACTAATGATTGATCAGCAACTCTAATAACGCACTTCTCCCTGCACCAAATTTGCATCACCGGCATGATTAAATCCATTATTTAACACTCTAACAAGCAAGAAATCGAACGTAGTTCCCTAACACTTCCAAGTTCAATTATGTCGGTCAGAATTCTCTATGTAATCATACCTAGAAGCATGCTAGTGACTCTAAAATCTCTAAAAGTTGAAAGTTTTAATGCAAAACTTTTTTTTCTCTTTTTTTTATGCAAAAATATATGCTTAGCCACTCCCCCACACTTAAACCTCACATTGTCCTCAATGTGTAAAACCGAAAGTTCTGAATTCTGACGTAACAGCAGATAAAACGCAAAAACTGTGCAAATTGGTAAGGAATTTGGAAAAACTCCATTTCACAAAAGTTGTTCACCTACGTGTTTTCTACACAGTGTCAAAATTTCATAGTGTTCTGATAAACGGTCTGACAGTTATGGTCTCTGGACTGAACTACGCGCAGTCTGAAATTTTCTGACGAAAAGGTATTCATCATAATTCTCTTCTAAGATAGATTATGGACTTAATGAAATTAAATATGGGGATGCAAATATGATATGAAAACAATAAAAAATAAATAAACAAAACAAAACAAAAATAAAAATAAAAGCAAAAGGATAAGAGATACAAAACCGGTGGGTTGCCTCCCACTTAGCGCTTGTTTTAAAGTCGACGGCCCGACATGGCTCTTGTAAGATTCATTCCCCATATATTAGCAATCGGAAAATTTGGGGATCCTCCCATAGTACCTGTTTTGCAAACAATAGCTTCATACATATATTATCACAAGAAAATAATAGTAAAGTTATAGCTCGATAGAAATTTCCCCCACACTTATTCTTGTCCACACTCGGAAGTGTATAAAGAACATAGAATTTGGGAACTTCCATGGTTTCCTCTTGGCAAACCTGCATAGTATTAGCATCAAGTATTTCCAATGGTGGATATCGAGAAACAAAGTCATTCAAAAATACTTTCGAAGCACATACATTCAAACCAATAAGAGGTAAAGGAGAAGAATTAACATGCAAAGGGTTAGACAAACCTTGCACAATTTCTTGTATTACGGTATCCTCCTCATTCTTAAAAAATTCAAGTGAACTACTTACCTCTTGTATATCGTGGTCCTCTATCAAACTTTGCAACCATTCTTCATCATTTTCTACCTTAACCAAAGTCTCGGCATCATCATAATCATTAGAAAGTTCAATTGGGTCTTCCACAAATTCAATCAATTCGGTTTCATTATCGAGCATCACCTCTTCAACATCTTCATCATCGGAATCGGGCCATTCACTAAAGTGATTTTCGTCGGTAAAAATTGTAAGATCTTCTTGTGAGGGTGTTACACCGTTTACAACAATAGGAAAGTCACACCCAATCTCCTCCTTTTGAATAGGCGAAGGATCGTTATTATGATCCGGAGTTGGAATAACTTCCTCATGGTTGCAACTTTCATACACTTCCGCGGACTCATAATTTTCCCTAAGGAATTTTTTCCAAGCACTAAATGCATCTTCCTCAAGCTCTACCTTTTGAATAGGTGATTGATCATTATTAAGATCAAGGCTCGAGTAATCTACACTAGAGTCATCAAAAGTCTCCAAAGGTTGGTCCTTTTCAACACAATCATCTTCATTATCGGAATCACCATAATAAGAATCTTCATCGGTTTCATAACCTTTATCCCGACGTCATTTAAGTTCCATATGAATGGTCTTACTAATTTCTGCGACAAGCTCTTCCGAGTCTCCATCATCTTCCAATTTGTATAACTTTTGTGCAAGTTTACGGACGTTAACACGCTTACCACCGTGTATAGAGTTTCTAGATTGTATATCCTTAAAAAGTGAAGGAAAAACACGATGAAGAGGAGTATATTCCCAACTCTCCGTCTGCACATTACTAGAAAACAATGTATTAGAAGCATAATTATCCGTCCATCCTTGTAATTGTCCACTTACATACCCGTCATAAGGTTGTTGATATGCATGAGAATATCCATAAGGTTCCGTAGGATTTTGATCATAGCCAAAAGATTGGTTTTGATTGTATCCTAAGGATGGTTGGAAGTTGTCATAATGTTGAGTTTGAAAATCGTATTGATTGTTGAAATATGCTTGCTCTTGTCCACCATACATGGAAAACCGGTACCTAAAAAACAATTCAAAAACTAAGTTAGATACGATAAAGAATCCAACAAAGCAAAAATAAAGCAAAAAGTAAAAAGAAAACAACTAAAATCATCCGATGCTCCCCGGAAACGGCGCCAAAATTTGTACGCGTGTCGTAACCATAACAAATTAATTAATACTTTACTACCTAATTAACAAGTAATATAGGGTAGTCAAGGTCGATCCCACGAGGAGCACGAGATTCTAGTTGTAAAATTGTCACACAAAAAGGGGGGTATTGATTAAGAATTTGAGAAAGTAAATAAAATAAACAAAGCAATTAAAAAGAAATCGATAAGAGAGAATAGATCAAGGAATCCTTCTTCGCTGCAAAACAATGATTAAAGTTATGTTCTTTTCCACTTCTTATTAGTCACAAATTATCACCAACCGTGGGTATAGCAGCTAGATCAGTGCTAACCCCAAAATCCCTTATATCATTGGGATACGAAGTTCTCGACACCGGATTCTATTCACCAAACCACCTAGTAGTAGATCACTCAAGATGTAATTTAGTTAAATGCATTAAGATTTATGAATTTATTAGGTTGATATTAGTAGTTAAACTCTTAGATCAAGGTCCACTTGCTAACGTTGTTTTTACACACAATTGCTCCACGGAATCCCTCCGCAAGGTCTCGTGTTTGCTACTTATGTGAAAAGTCAAGAAACGATTACTTATCCCCTAACTTACACTAGCTTTAGATTAGACTAACAAATCAATCTAGTTGTACACCTAGATAATCTATCAATTAATCATGAATGTCTTTAAGATCACTCCTATTAGTAAAAACAAACGATAATCATGTGAAAACTTCAAAGTAGATTTAAAACAAACTCAAAACATGTTAAGAACTAGGAATTCATCCTCAATCAAATTAGTTACTCATATTAAAGAGTTCACACAAAGAGAAAAGTATTGTGTGTGTAAAAGTGTGCAAAAATATTGTAAAAGATGTGTGTATCTAAGTGCATCTATATGTATCTAAGTGTATGGAAGTGTAGAAATTCTTCTCTATTTATAGGCTTCAATGTTCTCCATATCTTCTAAGGAATAGAATCCCTTTCCTTTTGTAGCTCAATTTCCAAATCCAAGCCTTTCTCAAATCTTCCATCTCCTCTTTCCAAATCCAAGCCGAATTCTTCATTCAATTCCAAGTCCAACTCTTCACATCCCATGAGAGAAATCCACACAAAATTCTGCAACTTTTGCTCGCCGGAAAACTGGGTTTTTGGCCGGAAATAGGCCGGAATTCGTCGCCGCCGGCCACCTGAAAATTCCTTCCGGTAAAGGTATATTCCGTCCGTCAACCGTTATGACAAACGGTCAAACAGGTCAACCGTCAGTCAACTGTTAGTCAAAGGTCAAAGAATAAAGTCAGTTCAACTTTGAGTCAGTTGTCTTAGTTATTTGGATTGGCTTACTCGGCCGAGCTGGATCGGATCGGTCATCGGGATCAAACACCGAGTCTAACTGGTCCAATCTGAGTTGAATCGGTCCAAGCTGTTGCAATCATTGCACAGCCATGATGGCCCTCTTTGCACCATCATTGTGCTTTAACCAAGATGGATGTGCTATGTTTGCAACAGCTGCAATTTCTCTGCAGTTATTCATCTCAGCTGCAGTTGTCTAGCACCATCTTTCAGTAACTCAGCCAAGCATCAACTGTTCCCAACTAACATTCAAACACACCCTGCAACAAGCTGTACAGAACAACAGCTTCTCCACTGCCTCATATCACACATCAATCATTGTCCCATTCACACAGCACATCTCCAAAACCATGTCACCATCTTGACCTAGCCACAAATGCATTAGCTCCACCTGCAATTTCAGACACCACAAGTGCAATTCTCCACCATTCCTCATAGCTCAACCTCAAAACCCATTCGCAACCACCTGCAGTTCCATTATGCTTCTCATTTGGTGTTGCATCATGCACACAACCCACCAGCACCGTCCATTCAGTCATTGCACAACAATGTCTCCTGTCCACCACTGCGACAGTCCTTGTTCTGTCTTGGCTCATAACTACAGCAGCTGCCTCCCATCCATCTGCAACCCATTCACAGTCCAATGCCACCTGCAATGCTCATTTGAATTCTCTCAAGATTCAATCTCAGTACTCCAGTATCTCCCATAACAGTTCCATTGCCATGTCCTGCATCTCTCACAGACTGCAGCTGCAGCTACTTTGCTCACTTGAGCTCAAACACCATAATCCACCAAATTTCAGCACCAGCTCCATCACTGCAACAACATTTCAGTTCTTCTCCTTCTCTCGAATTCTGGCTTAAACTCCAACCACACAACTCATTCCGATTCGACTACAGCCACACAACCCTAAAATACAACCTCACCATCTGCTACATTCACATCTCATTCGAATCCATAAAGCACCACCAACTCCTCTTTGTTATTCAATCTCAAGCTCCATCGTTCCACAGCAGCATCACTTCACAGAATTATCTAACAAAAACCCATTTTGCATATTGCTACTAACCCATTTCTTCCCGTTTACTGATTTCGAAGCCGATCGAACTCAATCAACAGATTCCAACAAATCTCGCCACTGAACTTCGATTCAAAACCATCACTGATTCACTCTTTTCCTCTCTTGATTCAACAACCCATTAAAATCTTCACAACAACCCTAACTATTAACCCATCTCTATCTGCTTAACAGCTTCACTCCTGAATCTCTGAATTTCTGGATTTTGTTTTCTCGATCTAATCACAGTAGTAATGGCAGCAGCCGCTGCCTGATTAGTTTCTCAATTTCAGATTCAACTGAATGAGAATATCTCGATGCTAAGGTTTAGAATAATTGAGTTGGGTCCGGATCCGGGTTCGCCCCACGGGTGTGGGTATATGGGTTGGATGGATTCAGACACCCATCATTAAAACCACCCAGACTGGGTGCTACAACCAACCTTCCTTTGGATAAGGGCTATCCAGTGATAGTAACATCCACTGTTGAGTGATAAGGGGTACCATGAATGAGATCCCCTTAACCATAGCTTGGCTCCAGATAGTGCTCACCCTATGAAATGACAATTATGCCCTTTTTGCCCAATTTTGGTGATTTTTCCTTCTTTTCTTCCGTGCGACTCCAGAGTACCTAATAGCTCAAAAACACACGTAAAATACATAATTCACTAGAAAAATAACAAAGAAATCATAAACTACTAGATAGTAAATTAGGTGTATTCTACACCTATCAGCTAAGAAAACTTCATATCATAGTGCATCGGCACAATGTACAATCAAGTCCTTCCTTTTTTGTTTTTGTAATTAATATTTTTTTAAACTTCAGAATCGATGGTTGATTCACATGTTGGAGTGATAGATTCTCTGTAAATAATACATTGTTATCCTAGAATTTTTAAAACTTATATCTTGAGACGGTTGGTCCGTGGGGAATGGAGACCATATATCTGTTTATCTCTGTGGTCTAAAACATTAGAGAACACAAAGATCTAAGTTACTTTAGACCCACATCCTTGGGAAATAATTAGGTATATTTCAGGGGAATCAACTACCCTGTTGACACCTAACCTACATTTCCCTTCATTTGGTGTATAGCAGTTGATTTTTCTGGAGTATAGCAGTTACACACTGTGTTTTATAGATGCTTCAATCATGGTATTTCACTGCCTTAAAGGGAAATAAACCAACGTTAGTGAATTCCTTCTTATCAAGTAGCCCATAAGAAATGGATATCTTACACTCAAACTAGCAACGATAATAACTATAGGTTCCAGGCAATGGAATATAACACCCAATATCAGCATCTTTCCATAGCTTAGGCTCTACAGGAAGTATTGATAAGTGTTGCACTTGTTCTCAACTAGGGCTACTTGCTTCTTCAGCTTTGCAAGATTCAAAATCACAACCACTTCTCCCTGAAATCAGTTAGTGCTCATATAAGTCCAGATGCATCAGTAGACACAAAAATCCTTCCAAAACCACCATAATATTAAATGTATGTAAACATGCAATAGTCCTATGAAGCTTCCGAGTAAAATGATTACAAGAGTTGGGCACCCAATGTGATAAAGTGATCTCTCGGTACATCAAATATACACTCACTCAATTTGAGTATATATCCGCTGCACTTTACTACAAAAAAAAACATAAACCAAAACCCAAAGTGAGATACAATTTAATTGGAATTCCACTATCCATACAAAGATAAGAATTATCAAAATGTATCAATATTTTGGTGACAGAATTCATGCATTTACAACGTCACCTCTCCGCACATTCAAAATCATAGCGCTACTCCCTCAAATCAGTTAGTGCTCATATTAGTCTAGATTCATCAGTAGACACAGTCTGTAAACATGCAATAGCCCCATGAAACTCACGAGTACAATGATTATAGGAAAAAACACCAAAATTTGATAAAAGTGAAATACTTTCTCTGCGTTGGCTAATCTAAGTGACAAGAGCATACAGTGGCAGACTAATGTAACTGCAAAAGAGTTGCATGCAGATAAAGATTGGGTTTAGCAGCATCACATTTCCAAATGGATCTCTCAGTACGCCAAATATACACTCACTAAATTCGAGTACATATTTGTTGCACTTATTATAAATAAGCATAAATCAAAAACCAATTGAATTATAGTTTAATTTGAATTCCACTATCCACACAAAGTCAAGAATTATCAAATGTACTAGTATTTTGGTAACAGTCACAGTTCAGGCATTTGCAGAAAGGTTAAATCATCTAAGGGAAGTGTAAAATACCAAACTTGAGATAATCTGTCAAAAATACGAATGTAATTGCAACCCCGTAGTTCCAAATTGACTTGCCAGCCTGCAAAGAGAAATGTATACTTCATTAACAAAATTTCTTGTTTGTAATGCCTCCTCGACCCCCATTAAGAAGTCTTACTCTGTTACTTTGCAAAAAAATACATTACATTTAACCAAAGTCTGGCTCTGTACAACTAAATTATTTACAACTCCCATTAAGATACAGTAGTGTCGTTTAAGAATACCATTGTTTACGCGATAGACAACATATAAACAGGCATGTGAAATATAAATATGCACTGAATCAACATCGTAGAACTGAAATGTACTCTCTGCACTCACAAACTCTAACAGAAAGTCATGAAAATATGCAGTCAAAACAACAGTACATCATATATGTATTGTTGGATCATAAATACAAATAAAGAAAAACACTATATTCATTTGTAGAAATAACCTAGATTTCTTTACCACGTATATGCACATTCAGATCATATTCTCAAAAATAAAGTAGGTTTTTGTGAGTACAACATATATATACTGAGATAACGTGGTATAATACCTATTCCACATAAAAAAAAAACTTCAATTAGGTTTTTGTGACAACAACATATGTACTGAGAAATAAAAAATAAGAAGTCCGAGAATCTGAATAAATAATAAATAGATTAGATAATCCCATATTAGTTGAACTCTATGTTTATATATAGTTGCTCCTGGAGCCTTAGGCATAGCGTGGAATTCCATGTACTCAAACTTTTCTAACATCAACAACATAACATACTAAGTACTACCTAGCTAAGAAAAACATGTAACATCCTGTACACATTGCACTCCCATGAGCTAACATCCCTAAGTTAGCCAAAAATAAAGTATATTATGCACTCAATATACTAGTTCATTCATTTATAGTACACCAAATATGATTTTTTCCGAGTACATCGTTTACGCACTGCTTTTTTCACAGTGCAACATATATACGTTGATTTATCTGGTGTGCAGCGTTTATGCACTGATATTACTGGGAATATAACAAAATAAAAACAATATTTCCCAGTACGTCATATATGTATAGCTGGATCATATGAAATAAGTGATGAATCTGTGAATGAAACAAAATCAAAGCATTTTTTTCGGTATGTACTATTGGATTAACAATCTCAAACAACAGCAAAAAAAAAATATTTAAAAAAATAATAATTGTGTACTCACTAAAAGAAAATTTGTAGAATCATTGAGAAAACATTAGAATCAACGGAAAATCAATTAAAAAAATGCATTACAACACATATATTATAATCTCATACAAATTAATCTTTAGTTTTTCTCTATTACCGTATTAAATCATCAGAAAAAAAAGGAAAAACCTATAAATACATAGTAAACATAGAGAAAGGTACAGTACATGACATATGTACTGATGGTGCATACACAAAACCAAATTGAAAACAAACTCAAAACCAATAATATGAAATTTTAAAAAATGAGATTTACTAACGAAATGAACATAAAACATAACAACAACAACAACAACAACAACAACAAAGTTCAATTCCTGTTTTAGAAACCCTAGAATCTGAAATTTGAATTTGTTTCCATGAATTCAAGAGATTTGGATCATAGATCAAGATGGAATCATGAAGAAACGCAAAATAAAGATTAATAATGAATAAATCAACTTACGATAAACAATCCATCGAGCTTGAGCTCAATAAAATCTTCATCGCCAGAGCTCTTACGAAACAGAAAATGGGAGAGAAATGAAAAGAATGTTAGGATCTTGGTTGTTCTAATTTTACATATCAATGATATTTTTGGTATTTTGCTGAAAAAATCACATGTGTGCTAGGACCTATGGATAAAATCTTTGGTCCATAATCTTAACTTTCATTAAAAATGACCTCCGGTTATTGTTTATTAATGGACCTGACATTACATAGGCCCATAACATTAGTACTTATAGGTAATTCCTTCTTTATTGAAACGACCTTTAAAAAAGAAGAGGGTCATATGAATAAAGATGTTAAATAATATTAAAATTTGACATAAACTAAATTCTTGAAGGGTATAATTGTCAAACCAACTTCAATATAACATCTATAATACAAAACAACATAGGTTTTTGAGCCTTGGACGGTCGGATAACATTTGAAGAGACAAACAAGTGATCTGACCATCTCGGTCTCATCCCAGCCGAGGACATCTAGCGACTGTGGTGTTTGTAACCTCCATTCATTATGGAGATATTCATTATAGAGATATTAATAAACCTAAAAATAAATTTAGTGGGATCCTCAAATGAATTTCCATAAAATTGATTTAACAGGGGTTTACTCAATAAATACATTTGTAGATTTGTAAAGATTTGAAAAGAGTCATGAAAATTAATAACTTTGTGAGAATTATACAGAGTTGAACAAATTTTTGTGGAGTTATGCAGAGTTGTCTAATGTCTTGCAGACATTTGTACAGTCCTTAAGAGTTGTAAAAATATTTTTTATATGGAAATATGATAGACATAAATACAAAATTTATTGTAGCTTATTTACTATAATAACTTCAACTAAATTAAAATAAATTATTATTATTTTATATATATAACTTATTTTTTTTGTTCAATAAAATAAAATAAAGTGTAACAATAAATTAAAATAATTATTATTATACATATGTACATAATAATTAAAATTAAAAAAATGTTTAATCATATCATATAATTTATACTCATCTATAATAAGAGTTTTATAGATTGTGTATTCATGAAATAAAATAAAAGAGAGTAAAAAATCATCTTTATAAAAAATTTGGAAGTCTTCCAAAATCTTACATATTTTGCAAGACTTTTATCAAGGCAAATATATACACAAAAGTCACTCAAAGTTTTGAAAATAGGTAAGTATGCAAAGTCTTTGAATTTTCAAGTTTACAACAAGTAACACAAACTTTAGAAGACCTTTTGACAATCTACAACAAGTAACATAAACTTTGAAAGAGATTTTAAAAGTATACAACCAATAACACAATACTTTGTAAATCCATTAAACTCTTTGGAAATCAATAAAAGTATTTATTGAGTAAACCCCTATGATTTAATGTTTGAATTCATACTACTGAATTAACCCATGTAGAAATAAACTGAAAAAATAGATGTCATCCCATGTCTTTAAAAACACAAATTACAAGCCATTACTATCTAAAAAATAATAAAAATTATAGGGAAGAATCAGAAACTACAAATATATTCAATGTAAAGGGAAAATATCTTTAAACAATTATCCATCATTTACCAACCTGCAAAATATAAATAATTTTTTTTTAATCATACCCATTGTGAAAAGGGAAGAATAAAAAAAATACAAATAATGGTTTTCATTATACTCAATGTATTTTGGAACAATGAGTAACAAATATGACTCACCAGAAAATTTTCATCATCGAAAGGTAGCCTATTTTCATCATCCTGCAGAAAATAAATAAATAAAGTTACAATGTAAAACCCAAAGCACATAGAACTTTAGAAACATTTACTATCATCCTTACTAAGATTGATTTCCGACTGCTAACATTAAGATCAAACTACCTATAATGCTACCTTTTGCAGGATGATGCTCAAGCAAAAAAAAAAGAAGCTAAACTCAAAGAAAGAAAAAACCAAAAAAGGGGAAAGAATCCTGAACAGCACAAACAAAAGGAGGCCAAACTCCCAAAAAAAAACAAAAGCAATGTTAGCATATGAAACTTATGAGCTTCCCAAACAACGGTGATTCCCGAAAAAGGAAGGATGAAACTTATGGGCAAGGGTTAGAAACAGTTTCTATTATCCTTATTAAGATCGATCTCCGACTCTTGATCATATGCTAACATTAAAATCGAACTACCTGTCATGCTATCTTTCCATCAAATCTACTGCACACACACACAACAAAAAAAAAAAAAAAAAAAAAACTAAGCTCAAAGAAAGAAAAAAAAAAAAAAAAAAAAAAAAAGAAGAAGAGAAAGAATACTGAACGACGCAAACTATATTGCAATTCTGCGATCAATATTTTTCTGGAATTCTTGATACCTTTTTTTTTTTTTTTTGCGGTAATTTCCCTTTTTCACACTAAGAAGAATGCAGCGGATATTGCCCTTTTTCACGTTGCATGAGACTGAAACTTATGAGCAATTCTGGAATCAATTTTTGCACCATCGGATATTGCCCTTTTTTGGCTCCATCGAGTAATTACACATGCAAAAGAAAAAAAAAACATCCCTAATTATGGAGAGCTCTGTAACGGGTGCACCACATTATGATTAAGATGTAATAGCACGTGCATTCAATCGGTGACCATTATAAATAGATGAGTATATTTCTTCAACCACACACATTTACTCATTTCCAATTGATTTCCTTATTCCCAACTTATTTTCTTGGTGATTTTTAGCTTAAGAGTATCAACATGTCAAACATACTACAAACTATAATCATCTATTTATAACCCGTTGGATATTGCCCTTTTCCACATTAGAATCTTTATCAACATAAATAGAAGAAAAAAATCATTCGGGAACCAGTTAAATATGATAAGATACCATCAAGAGAAAATTCGAACAATAATGTGATAAAGAACACCATTAGAAATTTTTATCAACATAAATAGAAGAAATTTTTTTTATTCGGGAACCAGTTAAATATGATAAGATACCATCAAGAGAAAGTTCGAACAGTAATGTGTATGCGTGTTACTTCTAATAAAGTCTAATGTTGAGCAAGTGCGTAAACTAGCCGTACTTCTGAAATAAAAGTGCACAAAGATTATAGTTGACTACCTTTTTCTGTTCCAGTGTCGGTTTTTATTTGAAATACTCATGTATTCAATGTTTAGTGGAAACTTTTGAGGAACTTTTGGATGTCATAATTACCGTGCAAGCGTTCTAGAGTAGATGGGTAAAATTTAAACCTTGCCAAGTTCCATATTTTTACCTGTTTTAAAGAATCACAATTGATGAGAGTAAAACTTTGTTTAAATTATATGTAGTAAATAAAACGCAAATTATTTCCTTATCAAAGCTACAATTAGGGTCTTCAAATGGAGGATAGTAGTTTCTTTTCTTTTTTTGAAAGTGCACCACCAATAATTTAGGAGACTTGGATAATGTAAGAAACATTATACATTTATCACAGATCAGTTCAAGGAAATACCGAATTTATAATTATTTGGATGACAAATATCTAATATTTTCATTACTACAAGTTCTCATGGGTCAAAATAATTCTTATCATAGTTTATAGTATTTATTTAAATCATTATGACCAAAAATTGTATCGTCTCATGCCGTGCCGTTACGGCACAGGTTATTTCTAGTATCTCACAAACCATACGTAGGAATTAGACAAATTTTATATATTTGGAAAGGTTTTTGAAAGACCATTCCAACGAGCGTAAATACAAATATCAAATTATTCGTATGTTTAGAAATTTTTATTCCTTAAATGATTTTTAATTTTTCTCTTATTTATGTGTAGATATTATCCACAGATTTTTTTTTAAAGTACAACTATTATTCAAAAAAAAAAATAGTGTGCAGATATTATTCACAACTTTTTTCGGTGTGCATCTATTATCCACAATGTTTTTCTAGTGCAGTTATTATCCACAATGTTAATTAACCTTTCATAATGGTTTATACTATAATATGTACATTATATAAGTTTATAAAACCATTTTTTAAAGATGAACAAACACATTGATATGAAGTTGTGTAGAAAATATCCACGAGTAGAATTCGTGCAGGAAATATGCACAACTAGAATGTGTGCAGGAAATATTCATAATTGTTTCAGGGCCAAGAGAATAATTTGCATAATTATTTCTGTGACCCCAGGGCCAAAAAAGTAAGACACATGTTTTCTAGGGTCATAAGAATCCTACTATTTTTTACCAAAAATGATATATAACACCCACTCTTTACCCCACTCCTTTCCCCGCCTATGTGTCATGCAGGCATTGGTTAAATCCAATAATAATTGGCACCCTTTCTAATCTCAATCCAATGGATCAAGGGCTAAGAATAGTGCCACCTAATGGGGGAGGGAGTGGGGGAAGTGTAGCAGCTTCGCTTTTTTACACCATTTTTTTTTTACTCGTATCTATCTTTTTTATAAGAAAAAAATTAAGCTAAAGTCGTGTTTGATAATAGAAAACAGAAACAATTCCATGAAATCAATTTTTTGGGGGAGCCAATGAAAGATTTTCCATGGAATTAAGTTTGAAACATATTTAAGATCACACATTTTTTACAATTCCGTGGAAACAAATTTTTAATCAAACGACGGAAAACACATTATTTTCACGAAAATATGGCTAATTCCATGGAATTAACTCCTATCAAACACAACCTAAATTGAAATACAAAGAAAGGTAAAAAGAAAGCAAAACAAAGGATAAAAACCACCCGATCCATATGCATATGTTATTCGTTAAAATCCAGACAAGGAAAACTCATAGGTTAAACCCTTTGACGAAAGAAAGAATACATCGCAGTAAGTCTTATTGTAAAAGTAATAAACAAAAGTAAATCTTCAGTAAACTAGAAATTTTTAGTTCTCCTTCGGTATCCAAGCAGAATTTTTCTAATACTAACAGTATATAAGAGTCCGGACACAAGTTAGGAGTATGAGTGTCTCGGCTCGCGATAGAATTATCAAGATGGGCTCATGCGTCCTTCTAGTCACCTCACGAATGGTAGAAGCATCACGACTGAGTATCCAAGAACGGGTGGCACCTGCTACTGATTGGGGATGGTGGGTCATTGCCACAATTGAGGATTCATTAGGTGAGCATTGGGGTTGTATCTTCGGAAAAACACAGTCATTGGAATCACTATCCCTTGAGCTTAAAGAAGAAGTCGGATTAACATATCCAGTATTGATTTCAACATCATGTTGTTTCACATGAGCCTTCATTTTCCTATTCAAAGAAAAAAATACAAAGATAGATTAAGTTACACATTAACCTTATACAGACAATGTACATATTAGAAGGAAATACTAGCATTACACTACTGAGAAGCAAATACATAAATAAAAACACAATTAGATGAAACCACTAATAAAACAAAAATAAAAAGAATACCTTTAATCTAATACTAACATTATAAAGACTAACTAATAAGGTTGTAAGGCTAATTATGAATAGAAAAAAAAAGA
Source organism: Papaver bracteatum (assembly GCA_023529315.1). NCBI lineage: Eukaryota > Viridiplantae > Streptophyta > Magnoliopsida > Ranunculales > Papaveraceae > Papaver > Papaver bracteatum. The sequence continues at coordinate 1,112,212 of JAJJWX010004500.1, forward strand.
TCAAACAAAGGAATACTAGGAATTTATTGTACAAACTGACAAGAAAAGAGGTAACTTAACAAAAAAAAAATCTAGGGTTCTAAAAATCAAAGAAACCGATATACTAAACACCAGCTAAAAGGAAGCTAACAAACAGGAAAAAGCTACATTTAAAATTAAAGCAATGACCAAAAAACAACTCAGCTTATGGGAGACTTCTACTAAACTAGAAACTTAATGTTGAAATAAATTCCATACTAGTGAACTTGAAAGGAATCCATAAGAGAGGCAAAAAAATAAAAATTAATAAAAGAAAATTCAAGAGAAAAATGAGGTAGATGTAAAGGATGAGAAAAGGGCCATTGAATAGACGAAAATAATCTGCGTCTCTGGCCGGGAACTAGAATCTTGCAGCAGATCGACTCCTTGGGTGTAGAAAACTAAGGTTTAATCAGTTGAAGTCAACTGAAGAGTGTTTGTTGTAAGCTCAGCAGTTCATGGGAAGGCACGAGTATCATATCTATCTACAAGCGATCATTTTATGTCTAATTTGGTTTTCAATAGCTCCCACATATATTATACATCTTCGAACATCAATGTCTTGGGTTGTTTGATTTCATCCATTACTTACTCCTAAAAAAGAATTATATTATGGACCTGAAGAAAAAAATAGATATAACTCTCATGGGTTTTAGCATTATTTTCCAAGGATCCAATTTATTTTCGTGATCCTAACTTATTATAAAAACAAGTTGAATTGTAAGAAGACCTAATTTCCCTCTCATATATAATGAAAACACATGTTACACCTCATTTATATCACATTCAAAAACATAATCTCTTTCGCACTACCTAAACTCTATTCATTACATTACAATCACCTTCAAAAATAGTTTTTTTCCTTTAAAAACCTTTAAAAATAAATACTCCCTCCGTCCTATTTTACTTGAAGGTTTAGGGGTTTTTTCTAGTACCAAAATAGATGAAGGCTTCCATAATTTTCACACTTTCTTCCTAATTTGACCCTGCATTGGAATCAACCATTAGAAACAAGGAACGAAAAACTAGGAGATTTAAATATTTTAACAATTATTATCAAGGGATATATATGGAAACAAATTAATCTCTTTCAATTTTCTTAATCTACGTGAAAACACCTATACCTTCAACTAAATCAGGACGGAGGGAGTATTAAAATGGATTCGTTAAATTATAATGATCACCACAAACCTAGATCTACCGTGACAAAACCACACTAAATCACATAAAAAATGGAGAGATCAAAACCTAAAGCGAAAGAAATACCAAGGTGAATCGGTTGCTTTTAAACAAGGAGAAGAACGAAGAACAAGACAAGATCAAAGTGATCGTAGAAAAATCCAAATATATATCAATCAAAACAAAAGGGGAAAATGTAGAAGAAATAGTAGTTGATCCGAAAAAATAAGAGAGTACAGGAAATACAAGAATAAAGCATTGATTTTGAACATAGACAATCACCAGTTAAAACACTCCAAAAAATTTAGAATCAATCGATGCATATTGGCTGCATAGGAGTTTTAAAGAAGAAAATAAATGAACATGATTTGGTTGATTTCCATGATTGTACAATTACTGCATAGTTCAACATGATTTCCATGAGTTTAGAATTATTGCAAAGTGCAACATGAGTTCCACTCATACATAAATATTGCATACACTGTTTCTTGTTATATTGGGTGTTCATCATCTGTAAAGTAAATACTATAGACTGTTTCTTGTTATAATTCATCATCTGTAAAGTAAACGCTATAGTTCCCCTCGTACATAAATATTGCATCTACTGTTTCTTGTTATATTGCGTACCATTATGCGAATGGTTTTAACTGTCAAAGTCCGGGAACCAAGTTTTAATACCAGTATGCGAACGGTTTCACCTGAGTTATGTCCAACCCGACAGTATGCATACCCGTTTGCGAACTGTCGGACGTGACCAAAGTCTAGAACTCTAGTTTGCATACCCGTTTGCAAACTGAGTTGGTTTAAGTTCTATAATCGGTTAAGTATGATTTCATACTCATGAACAAATACATTTATATATAAGGAATGCAATCTTTGTAAACCGCGGCTAAAATGTTCATGAATTGATTCTTATGAATAAATACGATTTTGTTTCAATTGTGTCTTGTATACTTCTATGAGAAGATAAACAATTGATCAACTCTATGAGTAACACAATTAGATTCATTTGATTATCATTTGATCTAGAAATGTTTGATGAATGTGGTTAATACAAAAGTGTTCATATAGCTAACTTCGGTTAACTGTTATTCAGATAACTCAATATACACGTTTAGGTACGGTTACCCATATCTAAGTGAAGGTATATTTCATTTGTGTGTAACAAGCTAAGACCATCTAACGGTGGAGAGATATTGCTTTGGTTTTAAGCAAACTTAGCTTGAATCTTAAATCAGGTTTCATTCAATGGTGAACATTGATAGCTTCGTTTCAAAGCTATCAAACCCTGATTTGAAGACTATATAAGGGATAACTCTAGCAACTAGAAAACCTAATCCCTATACCTCTTGTGTATACTAGTTGCGTACTAGAGTCGATTCTCCTTTAACCTAGGTTTTTCCTAAAACAAATTATAGGTTAATGTCTTAAAGACTTCATTGGGATAGACCAAAATAAAGATCGAAATTAGCTTTATTTTTCTCATCAGGCTCTAATTATTCAGACAATAACTTAGACCTTTCCCTTTAGACAAGACAAACACTAGGCTAGTTAACTAGTTTTTCTTGTCAAGGCATTCGATTAGACTTGATTAAATGAATCCCCCAATTTATAAGTATAACTAAAATCATAATTAACTTCGTTTCTCTTATCCGGAATCAATTGGACTAAACAAATGGTCCTGTGTTTTGTTAAGCCGCAAACAATAGATAAAAACCAAAATAATTGACTTACACATTTATTTTCTTAACCGAAAGCAATTGAACAAATATAAACATTACAGTACCGCAATTGCACCGAATTTCGTTAAGCAAAAACAATTGATACCCAACAATATAGAATATACCAAACAATAAGCCAACTAAATTGACACATTTTTTCTTAACCGGAAACAATTGAATCACACACACATATATACACAATATAATGGAACATATCAATTGTACAAAATTTTTGTTAAGCAAAAGCAATATATATGCAATATAAACAGGCTTTTCTTAAACAGGAAAATGATTAACTAACAAATTCGTTATCTCAATTTACGCAGCCACATCTCCCCATAAAGATATATCATTAAGCGCATGTTCAAATTAGAACTCTCCCAAGTGTGTTGTCATCCTCTCGCAAGAACAAAAGAACAACAACAAAAGCAACCTTTACCAGAGAAAGGTTGAATCGGTTTTAACTAATGCGTGCTAATAACAAAAGTTGAAAACCCAAAACACATATGTTATACTAAACACAACTCATGAAAACAAAAACTAATCCAACATATTGTGACTTTTTACATATGAGTTTCAATCAGAACACCTTATGATCCTTTGATAAAGCCTACCAACATGGGTTAGAACTTAATCCCTCTAAATCAAAAAGCCACACAGATCATAAGGGTTTCACCATATGAGATCGAATATTAATGTTAATAAATACCGAATTCAAACATCTCATAAACCGAATACATATAATAAAAATATAAACATTCATTCACAAGCTATGTAATCGGTAACTATTACATGAAACAAAAATTATAAAATAATAATTTTATTAATAAATAATAATGATAGTCTTATTCAAAATAGACCTTATACAATAATTGAAGAAAATCAAAACATTGATGTCTATTTTCTGTAAATAAGAATCTAATCGCATTTTTATTCCATGAGCAACTTAATCCTTCATATCACTACTAGAGGAAGGCAGGTTATTACTTTCAGTCTTGAGCTTGTAAAATTTCTTCAAGAAGATAACCTTGTTGCATGACCAAAATTTCTTGCAGTTGTGAAGTTTTAGTGAAGGACTCTGCAAGCACATGTAATTATATCTTCGATTGAACACAAAATTGGGTCAATATCTCAATACACTGATCTTTATTCAGTATATTCTCTCTTTCCTTCTTGCTAAGCCATCCTCTCTTTTTGATCTTTCTCTTAGGTTTCTTAGCATCAAGAGATGGTAAAGACTTATTCTTAAAGAACTTTTTTAGATCAAGCACTTTTGCAAGAGAAGACATTGGATCCTGACTCATAGTTCGGCCAAGGAATGACCAGAGAATAAGAGAGATCCTTTATATTTTTCATACTACCGAAAATATAATATTCCTATAAATAAGAATATCTTAAAATATATTTTTGTTAGACTTTATGTTGGTTTCTGAACAAGGCATCCTCAATAGAAGTTCTAACATTATACTTCTATTTCCCCTAGTAATTACATGTTCTTAAACTAGGGTATATACAAAACTAAGTTTTGGTTTAGTTACCTATTGATAGTGTTCTTGTGTGTGTTCTCCATTAACTTCTGTTGCTGGTGTTCTGGTTGAATCAAGAACCAAACATCAGAATGAGGCATAATGAATCCAGTATTATGTTTAATAGTTATAACTTCATGTCGCACAAAGTCATTGTCAAGAAGTACACAACTTTAATAATAGTTTTTTTAGAATATGGAGGTTGCACATCAGTGGGAGCGAGTTGGTTAAAGTATTGCTTGTTGCTGGAACGAATCTAATTGCACAAGATACACAACATCGACAAACTGCTTTGCATATGACAGTTGTGGTTAATGATATGGAGTATATGGAGTGGATGTATTCTTCGATTGTGCAGGCTTTAGACAACTAAGAGGATAACTCTAAATGCTACAAACAACCTGGTAATGTTTATATTGTGGGAATGGTCCATATAGAGATAGTTGTCTCGCCCAGTCCAGTTGTTTCAAGACCATCAATTACAGGGCCTTATATGGACAAGTAATGGTTCTAGGTGAGCAAAGTTTTCTGTTGGTTATTGGGGATATGCTTGAAAAAGCCACTAGATTATGTTTAGGCTCTAGATGTAGTTGCAATGTCTTTTGAATGACGGAAAGTTGGAGTCTAAAGAAGAATGTTGTATGTAACTACAAATGCACCATTAATTGAGGACTCACTTGTGCTGCAAAAGTTTTAAGCTTCCAAGAGATATTGATCAAGATGGTTATTTCCGGCTGAACATACAATTGCAATTACGATGGTGAACTATTTGGTTGAGGCTCGGTACACTCATTTAGAGAATTTATATAGTGGTATGATGAGCATCAGGATTTCAGCCAGTTAATACCTAATTAGAGGGATGAGACAATATTAGTTCTTGATTTAGGAAAGCTCATATTCCAGTCATGCTCCATGACATGGACGATTTTTCATTTGATAATGATGAAATACAAGAGCATCACTAACTGCAAATAATTTCTGGGACTCTAAAATGGATGGTATATTGAGTTCTTATGCTTTTATAGCATAAGTAACACTTAGTGATACAGTTTCGTTGCTTATGTTGATGTTGTATAAGTGTATAACAATGCTCGATCAGATTCAGTTCATAGACTTGCTAGGAAGGAGCACACTAAAAAACCTTCAAAACGGATCAAAGATTGCAATGAAGTTAACTGACTTGTTCTGTTCGGGGATGCTAGTATCGCAGGTGGTGCACTTTATCAAATAGGAAGTACCTTGGGTTGGCAGTGGAATAGTTGGTCTGATTTTACCAACTTTCATTCTTGTATAAGGTTCCCGATGATACCTCTGTCGAAAATATTTCTCAGATCATTGAGACACAACAGCTCAAAATGTTCTTGGGTTTGAGAGTCTATTAATTATTAGTACCGGTGGCTAATTTCTAAATGTTTTTAACGTGTGTATTGTCCTGGTTCAGTGGGAGGAAAAAAAATCTCTGCTTAGGAATTCCATGGGTTTACGGCAATCAAACGAAATCGAGATTATAATAAAGGCAAGTTGTTAGAGCATTGCTCAGTCGAACTCGCATGTGTTGCTATCTCAAGCATGTTTGTCAATATTAGTGATCAAAACTATATGTCTTGATTTCTAGTTTACATATGACTAAGTCTTGGTCTAGGATAGTTAAGTATAGTTGAGCTCCAGACTTCATGGAGATTATCTTACGAATACGAAGAACCACTCAAGGAACCAGTGGAACTTCATCCGACCAAAAATGTATGTGGATACTTGAACTTATCTAGCACTCAAAAGTCTATCTATCTCTTACTCTTGAGACAATAGTCATATAAGTATGATAGTTTTCATACATACACATTTGCTATTTCGAGCCGAGTTTACTCGCCTATATTTTCTCGAAATATATGTTGGTAAGTTTTCGCTTTAACCACCTCTCATATTTACCCATGACGAAAGTCATGATGACGTTTCAATCTTAAAAATAGCTTTGATGACGATAGTCGATTCTTATGTCTAACGACTATTATAATATTATAGAAGAATGTTTTAATGATTGAAATGTAGAGTTGAGATTATGTAACGACCTATGGATATAAGCATATATAGTGTGTTCGCACATTAGTGTATAAATCCATGTACCGGAAACCAAGTGCGTGCATATGTGTGCATGCGATATTGGTGAAGGAGACAGGTTGGGTACGCGTACTGGCGGAAGTTCTTGAACCGGGAATTTCTGTTGAGTTTGTAGTTTACAAACTAGTAAAACAGTCACCTTAAGTAAGCGTACCCATACCTGTACCCACAGAAGTTTTCGAACTGAAAATTTCTTCTGAGTTTGTAAACTCAAATCCGGTAGCTAAGGAACGCATACCCAAGCTAGTTATATTTCTAAAATCAGTTAGATCATGAACTTAAACAATAAATCAATAAGGAATGTAATCTTTGCAAACCGTGGCTATATTGTTCATGAAATGATTCGAGTGAATCAAACCGATTTTGTTTCAATTGTGTCTATGTATAAATATCTAAGCAATTGAACAACTCTTCAACTAGTTCTTTTGAGTCATTTAAACTAGTTGTGAAGAAGATGAATACGGCTGATATGAAAGTGCTCATATGGCTAACCATTGGTTAAATATTTGTGACCCAACCAAATGTACATGTTTAGGTACGATTACTCAAACCTAAATTAAATACATTTCATTTGTGTGTGACAAGCTAAGTATCGATCTAACGGTTGAAAGATATTGTTAGAGAATTTCTCGGTTGAACCCACCAAATGTTGGTATGTCAAGTTTGGTTGTCATATTTTAGTGAGCCAAAACTCATTTAAGAGTCGCTTGATTTAAATGTACTAGAGTCAACTTCGCATAGGTTAGCTTGAAAGTATTATGGTGAGACATTACAAGTATTGCGAAGACTTGAAGAAGTGAAGAAGAACGGAGCTACAACTACAACATCATCCTTACACTTGAGGTTAGTGATATTTGACTTGAATTGTTTCATTCCCTAACGTATCTTTCAAGTCATGCATATTGAAAACATAAAACTATGAAGCATGAACACTCTAGATAGACATAGTATTAAGGAATACAATATGAAGTTTCTTGCTTAACCATTAAACTTTGTATATAAGACATCGACATAATCGTATGAATATTATTGTGATTATGTATGGGTATGAGGTAAGTATTTCATCCTAGGGAACAATGTTTACATGTGTTCTAAGGAAGTAAGTTCATGATATGTGTTGTGAACCGAAAACGAAATCGTCAGGCGTTATTGGGGCTATTATTCATTGCATATCTTATGAACGACCAATATGTGTGATTAGTATAACCGCTCATGACTTGTTTGTGTTCTTGGTAAAACTATTCACATGAGGCCTGACTTATGTATTGGTATGACTTTTATTAGTGAAAGCGATCTTAAGTAATCACCTAGGGTATGATCGGGTTGTGAGTGTTTGAACTTATTATTGGGAGAAGGGGAACCGATCCTAGTAAGAGGTGCAGTGCATCACAAGGGGAACCGATCCTATGGACATGTGCAGTGCATACAAGTTTGATACCAAATATATGTGGGGAACCGATCCTAGTACCTAGTCAGCCGTATCTTTGGTAAGCTAGTGTAACTATGCACAGTACTCACATGGAGGTAGAACCGAAACTTGTTTTGGTAGAACCGTAAACCCATGAGTTGTGATTGAGTGTTACTTGATCAATCATATAGTTCTTAAAAGTTTGATGAACCAATTCTAAACTTGTTTGGAAGTGTGGTAAATCGGTTTCAAGTGAGTAAGTATGAAAAAGGACTTGCAATAGTAAGATGTCGGCACACTTTGAACACAGTGCAGTAATGTTTATTCTATATTGTTCAAAGATATTCCTTATTGGCTAAGAAGGAAGTAAATCCCAAGATCGAATTTAAATAAGTTAAGAATCTTTTTAACTAAGGGTTTTTAATTATATATGGAAAATAAGAATTAGTAATGTGCATTTGCTAATTAAAGATTTTCCAAAGAGATTTCGATCATGTATTTTTGGACAGTGCATTCACAGAAATTATGAAAACCGAATTTGGTGGAGTAATAAAAAATATCTTGAGAATATTTTTGGTTCTGGAAATTCCTTGGTGTCCAAACTTCCTTGTCTATAAATACTTTGAGTTTGCATTTTTAGCTAACTAATCCTGCATAACATAGACTTCCTCTTTTTTCTTTGTTACTGGTGAAGCCGCATATCGGAGATGAGAGTAATCTAATTAGGTGAAATATCTTAAGGCCGCTCAATTTAAAGTCTTCTTTGGGATTGAGAAGCTCTAGCGCGACCCGTTGGTGGGACACTAGATATTGCGGTTTATCTTTAGTTTACCTATTGATTTGATTGACTAACGGTGGTTGAACTTTGATTGCACCTAGTTTGTTTATGCTTGAGAATCTTATCTTCTGATATAAGATTCACTCAAGCTAGTTCAAGGTTTCGACAGGGATATTTAAATTTTTGTTAGATCTAAAGACAATCTTGTGATAATCAATTGTTAATAGACTCTGTTATGTGTGTGATTGATCACAAGAGATTCAAGTAGTTGTGTGGAGGTGTTTATTGAAGATCTAAGAAGGTTTGAAGACAAAGAAGATATTGTAGATTTTTGACTTGGTTTTTATAATCTTTGTTGTGCACAATACTTGTTTGGGAAAAAGAGGATCCGACTATAATTGATTTATCCTTTTGGGTATTTTGATAGAATAGTTGAGGAAGATCGGCATCAATACGTTTCCTTGTGATTAAAGGTATTGATTAGCTTAATCTTAATGATTGCCTTTGGGTGATTGAACATAAGATAGATCTTGGAACCTGGCAAAGGAGTTTATGTTAAGATAAACAAGGAAACCTTTGCGCAACTCATATCACTTGGTTGAAGAGAGTTGATACCAAACAGATTTATTGTTCATTTACTGTTTGGAATACGAACCAAAGGAATTGGTCCAAGTACGTGACTTGTTTATAGGTTGGAGGCATGGGAATACATACAGAACTAGGTGAACTATAGGTTTAGTTGCTTGGTCTCAACTATACGAAGTTGGTTTATTTTGTATAGCGGCTTAATCCTGAGAGTATTCAATTATGGACTAGGTCCCGGGGTTTTTCTGCATTTGCGGTTTCCTCGTTAACAAAATCTTGCTGTGTCATTTACTTTATATTTCCGAATAATAATTTTTTTATTATAATTAAAGTAAATTGCACACACGTTAATTCCTATTTACTTGATACGTGAATCCTATAGAGTTCGGTTAAGTCCGAACCTTTGTATCAAGTAAACACAATTTTTTGTTGTATTGTCTTGATCTCATATCCACAGACGATCACACAAAGTGTGAACCGATTTTTTTTATTATCTCGACTCAGTCCATAGACAATCACTTTCGAGGAAATGACTTATAGGAAGGAAAAGTAATAGCTTGAGGTATATTTGGGGTACCCTCGCATTTTCAATCGGTATCAGAGCGGGCAAACGCGAAAAAATCTAACAATCTGTGTTTGGTGAGATCCATCCTATAAGAATTGAATCCATGTCTGATTCAGTTAACATTAAGCAAGAGTATGACTACTCAGAGGTTGAAGATGTTACTACTTCGTTGACTCATGATCCATGAGTTGCGAAAACATCTGTGTCTTTTTCTGATGAAAAAGAAGATGCTGATAAAGAATTGGTAAAACTCCTAAATCTTGTAAAATCTCTATCTTCTAAATTGATGATTTTAAAGACAGAGTCAAATCTTCTTAAACAGGAGATCAGAAATAAAGACAGTCAACTGGATAGTCTGGCTAAAGAGAACATGAATCTCATTGTCAAATTAGAAGCTCTTATTAATTCTCTAGATAAAGAGACAAGTCCAATGGCTCTGACAAATGATGTTGTTGTATTAGTCACATCTGAAACAGATCAAGATGATGGTAGTTTACCGAACTACATCAAGTCAGAATAGGATGAGAAACAAGCTTCTATATCTACTGATGATCAAATGAAATCTTTTTCAAAGGAATATTTGAACCGATTCCATGATAGTGATCTTAAGGAATACACTTTTCAGTCACTTGACAGGAAACTTATACTTCTTCAATATACGGTGGTAAAATTTTGAAGGAAGTTTCTTGTCTTAAAAAACTGAAAGATCATTCCTCAGTAGAAAGACAGATTATGCCATAACCTATAAGATCAACTCAAAATCAGAGGAAATAGTTGACAATAGCTTCTGGAAGAGGATTCCTCCTCATCCATATTGAAACAATTCTTATTTTGATGAAGAACGATTCCAGAAGGAAGGGAAAGAGAGAATCTCTGCCAAAAGAAACAATGAGGGATCTCCAATAATTGTTTCAGATAATCACACTGATGTGAATCATAAGGAAGTCCTTAGAATGAGAAAATCTTATGAAAATCTCATTGAAAGAATTAAGAGAGATCTATCAGTCTCTGAGAATTCTCACATCGGTATAGTTTCTCCACATGATAATATCTCTAAAGTTAGAAAAGATCATTGTCTTAGGAGAAAATATATTGGGCAGAAATTCCCTAAAAGAAACATGAACTATGTTTCTGATATTCAATATAAGCTCGAGAAAGCTTATTCCGATACAACTTAGTTGTATCAAAATTGTGCATTCTCATCCCCATTTGTGCTCATATTTATGGATGGGAATGGCCCAATAAATCTGGAGCACATGTTGTGTAATTGATTATCAGAAGAAGTTGTAATTTGTTAGATAGTTATAGATCCAAGAAATCGTTCATGTTTATCATGATTTTCTAGATAAGTTTTATTTGGAATTTTTGAATAAAACCAAGAAGTTCGGACTAAAGGAAACGAAATATATTCCTTAATATTTTCGGATTCTACTGATATTTTTCGGTCCGAAAGTCATCTCCTTTTAAAGAGAAACTATTACCTTCAGTATATTGATACCCTGGTCAATCATCTTATATATAACCAAGCATGCCTCCAATTACTCGCAGTGTCTCAAAGACTGATAAGGAGGAGGCTCAAAGGGTTAAAGATTGTCAAGGAATCAATACCGAGAGGAAGAAAAGAAGCATATCAAAAATCATGTCTGATTATGATTCCGAAGGTTCGGTTGGATCACAAGATGAGTCATGTCTATTGGCCTACAATCTACAAGATCCAACCAAAACCAAGTGGGTTCGTTCTGATAGTATGATGACTGTATCCATGGTTTTGAAGAACTAAGAACCAATCTCATAGCAACGATTCGAAATCAAGATTGGCTCAAGGATAAGATTGAGGAAACTAAAGCTGGAATAGCTGACATGAAAATTCAAGTTGAGAAACTTGAGAAACAAGAAGTAGTTACAGATAAGTCTCTTGAGACATGCTTTAACAGTTTGAACACTGAAGAAACATCAGTGAACAACAAGAGCACCACTAGAGATTAAGTTTTATGTTGTAATACTTAATCTAGAATAATAGACATCAATTTTTGATTGCTTTCATTTATTGTATAAGTCTATTGAATAAAACTATTATGAATAAAGTTATTTGATTTATAATTTTTCTTGTGATAGTTTTTGATTTACATAGCTCGTACTTTAATGCTTTATTTATTTGCTATGTATGTTTATGAGATGTTTGATTTCGGTTTTATTATGTTGATATTCGATCTCATAATATGTTGTGAACCCTTATGGTTTGGGTGACTTTTTGATTTAGCAGGATTAAGTTCTAGCCCATGTTGGTAGGCTTTATCAAAGGATCATGATGGGTTCCTGTAGAATAATTTGTGAAAAGTCACAATATGTTGAATCGGTTTTGGTTAAGCATAAAAGCATATGTGCTGCGACGGTTTTCAACTTTTGCTTGCAATTTTTAAAACTGATTTTCAACCTTTCTCTGGTAAAGGTTGGTTGTTGTTATTCTTTTGTTTTTGTCATGAGAATGACAACATAATGGTATTTCGATATCAATTCTCCCGGAAGAACAAAACGATGTGATCATATTTGGAGAAGTTGGATGCGAAATTGAGGTAACAATCTTGTTAGTTAATTGTTTTCTTTTTGGAAGAAAATCCTATTTTTATTTGATATATATATATTGCTTTTGCTTAAACGAAATTGTTGGTATAATTGATTTGTTTATTCCATTATGTATGTGTGGATGTTTGTGTGATCCAATTGTTTCCGGTTAAGTAAAACTTTTGTTATCTTGCTTTGTTGTGTGATATCAATAGTTTAGGCTTACAAAATTTGGTGCAATTGCGGTGCTTTAATGTCTATGTTAATTCAATTGCTTCAAGTTAAGTAAAACAATTGTTATTTTGCTTTATTATTTAATATCTATTGTTTAGGCTTACAAAATTTTGGTGCAATAGTGAAACCTTGATATATATGTTGTTTCAATTGCTTTCCGGTTGAGGTAAATAATTATGCAAGTTGATTTATTGGTTTGTATGAATTATTTATGGCATAACGAATGAATATGTTGATGGGATGAGTTGTTTAGTCCAATTCGATTCCGGATAAGCTAAGCTAAGCTAAGTTAATTCTGATCTTAGTTAGACTTATCAAAGTGGAGTTTTCGGCTATTCAAGTCTAGACAAAAGCCTAAACAAGGAAATGCTAGTTAACTAACCTAGTATTTGGCTTGTTTAAAAGCTAAAGGTCTAAGTTATATGGATAATTAGAACCTGATGAGAAAAATTGAGTTTATCTTTGTTTTGGTCTTATCAAATGAAGCGGTTGTATTTATACAATTGGTTTAGCAAAGGAACTAACTTGCTTAGTTGATTTTTGGTTTGCTAAACTAGTTGGGAAAATTGCTTCGGGCAATTATTTCTATGATAAAATATCAAAACGTAATTACTTTGTAGTTTCAGTTTTGATATTGGTTATAAAAAATGGTGTGTAAAACCCCCGTGCTTGACCCAACAGGTTGCAAGTCTTTTTTTTTTTGTTTTGAGATTTGTAAGATCCTTTTCGTGTTGTCCTTTATTTTTTCGTTTCTTTGTCATTTTTGTGACAAAAAGGGGGAGAAATATATGGAGTAACAGGTGACACTGGTATCAATTTTATGGTTGATTGGTGTCACTAGGGAAGAGGACAATGGTGCTTGAATATTTTATCTAACGAATGAGGAAAAACACAGACTAAGGGGGAGTAACATATCATATGATTGGGATAACAAAGACGTGCGGATTGAAAATCTACCTATCTCACCTCTAAGGGGAGTATAAGCTTTGTTATTATAGTGCAGCTGCTGCATTTTAAGGATTGAATGAATGTAGGTTATGTGCTGTTAGATTCGGGAAACAAGCGTATGTGTAATGAATTCTTGTAATTTTTTTATCCATATGATTGTAAGAGTTTTGTCACTAAAATTGACAAAGGGGGAGATTGCTAGATCATTGCTCAGTTGAACCCACCAAGCGTTGGTATGACAAGTTTGGTTGTCATATTTTACTGAGCCAAAACTCATTTAAGAGTCGCTTGATTTAAATGTACTAGAGTCAACTTCGTATAGGTTAGCTTGAAAGTATTAGGGTGAGACATTACAAGTATTGCGAAGACTTGAAGAAGTGAAGAAGAACGGAGCTATAACCACAACATCATCCTTCCACTTGAGGTTAGTGATATTTGACTTGAACTGTTTCATTCCCTAACGTATCTTTCAAGTCGTGCATATTGAAAACATAAAACTGCGAAGCATGAACACTCTAGATAGACATAGTATTAAGGAATACAATATGAAGTTTCTTGCTTAACCATTAAACTTTGTATATAAGACATCGACATAATCGTATGAATGCTATTGTGATTATGTATGGGTATGAGGTGAGGATTTCATCACAGGGAACAATGTTTACATGTGTTCTAAGGAAGTAAGTTCATGATATGTGTTGTGAACCGAAAAGGAAATCGCCAGGCGTTATTGAGGTTGTTCTTTATTTCATATCTTATGAACGACCAATATGTGTGATTAGTATAACCGTTCATGACTTGTTTGTGTTCTTGGTAAAACTATTCACATGAGGCCTGACTTATGTATTGGTATGACTTTTATTAGTGAAAACGATCTTAAGTAATCACCTAGGGTATGATCGGGTTGTGAGTGTCTGAACTTATTATTGGGAGAAGGGGAACTGATCCGAGTAAGAGGTGCAGTGCATCACAAGGGGAACCGATCCTTGTATGAGGTGCAACAAGGTTTATGGAAAAAAGGGGAACCGATCCTATGAACATGTGTAACACATTTTTGGGAAGGAGGAACCGATCCTATGGACATGTGCATTGCATACAAGTTAGATACCAAATATATGTGGGGAACCGATCCTAGTACCTAGTCATCCGTATCTTTGGTAAGCTAGTGTAACTATGCACAATACTCACATGGAGGTAGAACCGAAATTTGTTTTGGTAGAACCGTAAACCCATGAGTTATGATTGAGTGTTACTTGATCAATCACATAGTTATTGAAAGTCAGATGAACCAATTCTAAACTTGTTTGGAAGTGTGGTAAATCGGTTTCAAGTGAGTAAGTATGAAAAAGGACTTGCAAGAGTAAGATGTTGACACACTTTGAACACGGTGCATTTATGCTTATTTTATATTGTTCAAAGATATTCCTTAACGTCTAAGAAGGAAGTAAATCCCAAGATCGAATTTAAATAAGTTAAGAATCTTTTTAATTAAGGGTTTTTAATTATATATGGAAAATAAGAATTAGTAATGTGCATTTGCTAATTAAAGATTTTCCAAGAAGATTTCGATCATGTATTTTTGGATAGTGCATTCACAGGAATTATGATAACCGAATTTGGTGGAGTAATAAAAATATCTTGAGAATATTTTCGGTTTTGGAAATTCCTTGGTGTCCAAACTTCCTTGTCTATAAATACTTTGAGTTTGCATTTCTAGCAAACTAATTCTGCGAAACATAGACTTCCTCTTTTGTTTTTGTTACTGGCGAAGCCGCCTATCGGAGAGGAGAGTAATCTAATTAGGTGAAATCTCTTATGGCCGCTCAATTTAAAGTCGTCTTTGGGATTGAGAAGCTCTAGCGCGACCCGTTGGTGGGAAACTAGATATTGCGGTTTATCTTTAGTTTTCGTATTGATTTGATTAACTAACGGTGGTTGAACTTTGATTGCACCTAGTTTGTTTATGCTTGAGAATCTTCTCTCCGGATATAAGATTCACTCAAGCTATTTCAAGTTTTCTACATGGATCTTTAGACTGTTGTTAGATCTAAAGACGATCTTGTGATTATCCATTGTTAACAGACTCCGTTTTGTGTGTGATTGATCACAAGAGATTCAAGTAGTTGTGTGGAGGTGTTTATTGAAGATCTAAGAAGATTTGGAGACAAAGAAGATATTGAAGATTTCTGACTTGGTTTTTATAATCTTTGGTGTGCACAATACTTATTTGGGAAAAAGAGGATCCGACTATAATTGATTTATCCTTTTGGGTATTTTGATAGAATAGTTGAGGAAGATCGGTATCAATACGTTTCCTTGTGATTAAAGGTATTGATTGGCTTAATCTTAACGATTTCCTTTGGGTGATTGAACATAAGATAAATTTGGAACCTGGCAAAGGAGTTTATGTTAAGATAAACAAGGGAACCTTTGTGCAACTCATATTACTTGGTTGAAGAGAGTTGATACCAAACAGATTTGTTGTTCATTTACTGTTTGGAATACGAAACAAAGGAATTGGTCCAAGTACGTGACTTGTTTACAGGTTGGAGGCATGGGAATACAGACGGAACTAGGTGAACTATTGGTTTAGTTTCTTGGTCTCAACTATATGAAGTTGGTTTATTTTGTATAGCGGCTTAATCCTAGAGTATTCAATTCTGGACTAGGTCCCGGGGTTTTTCTGCATTTGCGGTTTCCTCGTTAACAAAATCTTGATGTGTTATTTACTTTATATTTCTGCATTATAATTGTTTTATTATAATTAAAGTAAATTGCACAAACGTTAATTCCTATTTACTTGATACGTGAATCCTATAGAGTTTGGTTAAGTCTGAACCTTTGTATCAAGTAAACACTCGATCTCGTATCCATAGACGATCATACAAAGTGTGAACCGATTTTTGTATTGTCTCGACTCAGTCCATAGACAATCACTTTCAAGGAAAGGACTTATAGGAAGGAAAAGTAATAGCTTGAGGTTATATTTTGGGTACCCTCGCCTTTTCAGATATTACCTTGGATAACGGTGAATATTGAATGCTTTGTTACCTAGGTAACGTAGATTGCAAACCCTGATTTGAAAACTATGTAAAGGAGACATCTAGAAATTTGGAAAGTAATCCCCACACCTCCTGTGTGATACTAGTTGGTTTGCTAGAGTCGATTATCCTTTAACCGTAGGTTTCTTCTCGAGACCCTGTCGGTTAACGACTTAAAGACTTCATTGGGATTGTGAAGCCAGACGAAACTACTTCTCTTGTAGTTGAGTGGTCTGATCTTTCCATTTTCTATCATACTAGTTCAATTGAATAATTGGCTTGAGATTCTATCTCCGATAGGGCAAGATAAAAAGAAATCACAAACATCTTCGTCTCATCATTTGTGATTCCGCAATATCTAGTTTCGCTACCATACGATTTAGATTATTGTAAGGTGATCAATAATTCTAGGATGTTCTTTGGGAATGTAAGTCCGGGTTATTGATTAGTTCATGTTCACCTTGATTTTATCAAAGACGGAACAAAACTCATAGGTTTATTTGTAGGAGACAGATTTATCTATTATCGTAGACTTTTCTTTGTGATACAAATTTGTTTATTAAAGTCTTCGACTCTGGGTCGTAGAAACTCTTGGTTGTGGGTGAGATCAGCTAAGGGAATCAAGTGCGTAGTATCCTGTTGGGATCAGAGACGTAAGGAGCGCAATTGTACCTTGAATTAGTGTGATATTCATTAGGGTTCAATTACAGTCCAGACCGAAGTTAGTTTGTAATAGGCTAGTGTCTTTAGTGGCTTAATACAGTGTGGTGTTCAATCTGGACTAGGTACCGGGGTTATTCTGCATTTGCAATTTCCTCGTTAACAAAATTTCTGGCGTCTGTGTTATTTCTATTCCGCATTATGTTTTGTTATATAATTGAAATATCACAGGTTGTGCATTGTATCAATCAATTGTGAAATCCAACCTTTGGTTGTTGATTGTAAATTGATTGATCCTTGGATATTGGTCTTTGGTACCATATAAGTTTATATCTCTTGTATTTGTTAAAGACTCGCAGATTTCTATTTGCTTGAGTATAGATCAAATCGAGAGATGGAGATATTAACTCCTTGATATACTTTTTTATTAATATTGAGTCTGACTGTCTAGTTGATTCTCTTAAAAGTATATTAGAGTTAGTCCATACATATTTCTAATCAAAATTTTGGGTGAGGTTGTTAGACCCCTGCTTATTCAATTGGTATAAGAGCAGGCAAACACGTTTTAAGACCTTATCAGTATGTGTTTGTAGCGATCTGACTCTATGGACAGAGGTGCTATCTCTATTAACGTACCACCAGTCTTCGATGTATTTAATTACATATGGTGGAAAATTGATATGCGAGCTTTTATTCAAGCGTGTGATTTTCAATCATGGGTATATGTTGTTAATGGCTATGATGCTCCCGTTGTGGCAATATGTAACGCTATTGTTCCAAAGAATATTGGTGAATACGATGCTGCTGAGATATTTGCTGCAAAGCAAAACTACGATGTTTTGAATGCCATCATACATGCCGTTACCCCAAATCTTCAGCACCATATGTCAAATTGCACTAGGTCTAAAGATGCGTGGGATATCTTAGAAACTGTATTCGAAGGTAATACCAGTGAAAAGCCAGCCAGGCTTCAAAACCTAAATTCCGATTGGGAAAACTGTTGTATGGTAGATGAAGATTTGTTTGATGAGTTTAATCACAAAGTGTCTGAAATTTTTAATGCATATTTTGCATTGGGTAAGACTATTCCTGAAAAGGACATTGTGATAAAAATTCTAAGATCGCTGCCATCTAGATACGATTCTAAGAAGCATGCCATCGTTGAGGGAAATAACCTTGATAATCTCTCTAGAAATATGCTGGTTGGGAAGCTTAAGATCTTTGATCACGAACATTCATCCAAATCTAAGGATGTAGCGTTCAAGGCACTGAAAGACACAAAATTACTTGATAAAAGTAAAAATGTGCATATCTCTGACGACGACCACTCTGAGACTGATTCATCAGATGAAGATCTTGACAAATCGGTCTCGATGATCACAAGATAGTTTAGGGACCTTCTATTGAAGAGAAGTAAACGGTTCACCAGAGATAAGCCAAAAGCATCAGTAAAACCTCATAATCGTATTCCTCCTAAAAATAGGGACACATATGAAACTGATGAAGAGGATATGCCTCAATTCATTAAGTGTAAAGGGTTTGGTCATTTTGCAAATGAGTGCCCAAATCGTAGAAAATACACTGGAAACAAAGGTCTTGCTGCGACACTTGATGATGAGATGTCTGTCAATTATGATTCTGATAAAGAAAAAAAATCAAGTGTTGCTCTTCTATGTGAAAATATTGATTTCGTTAGTTGTAGCAATACATACATCAATCTTGATAATCTTTTAGAAGAGAACCTAATCAAGTTGGAAGAACAAATTGACCCTTCCTTTGGAATCTCTATGATAAATATTTCAAGATCTACGTTGTGCCTAGCAGCTTGCATCTCACAAGCGCCCGAATCATCTTATGCGTTGACATGCTCCTATTGTTCTCTCAAGGGTCATGAACTTTCAAAGTGTTTTAAGTACAAACACAAGATGAGATATGTCAACAAGCTTCAAAGGAGAGCAATTCGTCTAGCTACCAAGCTCAAACTTGCGGAGAAAACAACTGAGGTATGTAAGATATTATCCTCCTCGAAGAAAGTGGTTTCCAAAGATAGATTTAGACCATTAGAGAGGAAAACATTGTCCAAACATAAGGAAAGCAAGGTTCCATGAATTCCAACCAAAAGGATCATAGTGGACAGATTGTTGTTCACCACAACACAACTTGATTGTGTTGCCTTTGTGCATATTGTCTCATGTGCCTATTTAAAAGAGACAAGATCATGCACACCTCAGGCTTTAAAATAAAAAAAACTTTTTTTTTCTAGCTTTGTGTTGTTTGGTTTTTGGAATTCCTTCATATCACTGTTGATATTGGAAAGGACCTACTTGCCAAAAGAAGAGGGTTATTTACAACAATTCCACTCTTTATAGGGTTGTGAGTTGTGCGTACACAAACCTTTTATAGGTTTAGAAACCCTACATTCCTTTTTCCTTCTCTGATATTCTTTATATCTTTAGACTGCTTGTTGAAGTTTAATTGTGAATTCCTCTCACAAAACCATATCACATGGAAACTCCAAGCACCATGTCTTCTGATGAAAAAGATATCAATATGATTGTTAAGCCATCAACCACTAAGGAAAAAGAGAAACCTCAATTGCCTCCAACTTTTAAAAGAAAAAGAAGGAATGTGAGGAAGCCAAGAGTTGTTCCTTCAAACTCTCAGAAGTTTTCTGTTGTTCTTGAAGAGTTGAAGCTGGAAAGAAAATAGATTCAACAAATAAAGGCTTGTGTTTTAATATCATTAGAAATTCAGAAGGCCCTGGATCGACATCATCAGCCAAGAAGGTTTATTGGTATTGACTCCTTCCTCCATGAACCATATGTTCCAATGGCTGTTGACGACAAGGAGTTCGGGGACGACAAAGAATTTTCCAGAGATCTTAATATCTAGGAAGTCTTCTTATGAGAATTTTATTCTTGTGTTTTATGAAGAATAACTAGAGTTTGGAATAGCCATTATTGTGATTACACATAGTTATGTCCAATATTTTCATCTAAGTTTTTTAGATTTATTTATTTAAACTCTACAATTATTTGGAAGATGATTTTTGCAGTATTAATCTTTACGATTTTATATATTGCAATTTGTTATGGGATATGTGTGTTTGCATCCATGAACTATTATTGTCCCATACGATGTCAAAAGTTATCTCTTTTATATGTCGATATGCAAGTATTGATACAAGATCGATGGACTTTTGATAAACAAAAATTGAACCTATTATGTCATTATGCAAATAATTGATGAAAGATAGGATGAATTTTTGTTTACAAGGATTATGTCTATTGTATGTCATTGTGCAAATAGTGATGGAAAATAAAATGAATCCTTGGTTATTTCGCAGTATTGATCTTCCCTGATCCATTTTTTATGTATATAATGTGTAGCTCCATAAGTCTTCTTGAGTGAGCATTCCAAAACTAGAGTAACCATAGATTCGTTTGTGGTTATTTTGGTTGTGTATTCCGATTGAATTAATCATGGGTTTTATTTTGGTTAGTTTAATTGAGAATTTTGGATACAAAATCATTTTGGTGGTTTTTGGTGTCCAAAAAAATCCTTATTTTCTTGTAAAAGTAAGGTCGCTCTTGTTGTTCTCTTGGGAATGACATCAAATGGGGGAGAGTTCTTTTGAACTTGCGCTTAATTTCCATATCTTTGTGGGGAGTGCGGCTGTGGAATTTTTAGGAGTTATCTTGTATCTTTATAAACTCCTTGATGAATGTATTTAGTTTCGGCTTTATGATTGCATCTAAACAAAGTTGATATGTCCTTTTCTTTGGTCTTGAAGCGTCTCCGTGAAAATTTTATTAGGATCCCGTTTTCATACCTTTGCCAATTTTATTGACAAAAATGGAGAGAATTAATATGTAGTTCACACTACAAATACATATGGTTTTCGTATCATTATGTAAGGGGGAGTGGTTTCGTGTTGAGACGAAAGTATTGACTAAGGGGGAGTGATACATATCACCATAGTATTGTTGTCGAAGTTGTGATATAAGAACTTTGATGATGTATAATAATACTATGAAACTGTATAACAATGATCCAGAGCTTTTGTTTTCTCATTGTTATGGCTACGGAACTTCAACAACTATGATGCTGAATTGAACATCTATGGAATCATGGAAATACTTGGAAAAGATGAAGTTTTCGAGTAATGTCGAAGCACCAAGGAGATCAAGCATGTGGATGAGAAGCTAAAAAGTTTTATCTATTTTGTAATTCATATGTATTTATAGTTTTGTCACTAAAATTGACAAAGGGGGAGATTGTTAGAGCATTGCTCGGTCGAACTCGCATGCGTTGCTATGTCAAGCATGTTTGCCAATATTAGTGATCAAAATATACATCTTGATTTCTAGTTTACTTATGACTAAGTCTCGGTCTAGGATAATTAAGTATAGTTGAGCTACAGACTCCATGGAGATTATCTTATGAAGACGAAGAACTACTCAAGGAACCAGTGGAACTTCATCCGACCAAAAAGGTATGTGGAGACTTGAACTTATCTAGCACTCTAAAGTATATCTATATCCTACTCTTGAGACAACAGTTGTATAAGTATGATAGTTTTCATACATACACATTTTCTATTTCGAGCCGAGTTTACTCGCCTATCTTTTTCTCGAAATATGTGTTGGTAAGCTTTCGCTTTAACCACCTTTAATCTTTACCCTTGACGAAAGTCATGATGACGTTTCAATCTTGAAAATAGCTTTGACGACGATAGTCGATTCTTAAGTCTAACGATTATTATAACATTATAGAAGAATGTTTCAATGATTGAAATGTAGAGTTGAGATTACCTAACCACCTATGGATATAAACATATATAGTGTGTTCGCACATTAGTGTATAAATCCATGTACCGGAAACCAAGTGCGTGCATATGTGTGCATGCGGTATTGGTGAAGGAGACAGGTTGGGTACGCGTACTGGCGGAAGTTATTGAACCGAGAATTTCTGCTGAGTTTGTAGTTTGCAAACTAGTAAACCAGTCACCTTAGGTATGCGTACCCGTACGTGTACCCACGGAAGTCTTCGAACTGAAAATTTCTGCTGAGTTTGTAAACTCAAATCCGGTAGCTAAGTTACGCATCCCCGTACATGTACCCAAGATGGTTATATTTCTCAAATCGGTTAGCTCATGAACTTAAACAATAAATCAATAAGGAATGCAATCTTTGCAAACCGTTGCTATATTATTCATGAATTGATTCGAGTGAATCAAACCGATTTTGTTTCAATTGTGTCTATGTATAAAGATATAAACAATTGAACAACTCTTCAACTAGTTCTTTTGAGCCATTTGAACTAGTTGTGAAGAAGATGAATATGGTTGATATGAAAGTGCTCATATGGCTAACCATTAGTTAACTATTTTTGAACCAACCAAATGTACACATTTACGGTTACTCAAGCCTAAATGAAATACATTTCATTTGTGTGTGACAAGCTAAGTTTTGATCTAACGGTTGAAAGATATTAGCTTGGATAAATAGGGTTTTTCATCTAACGGTGAATATTGAATGCTTTGTCACCAAGGTAACTTAGATTGCAAACCATGATTTGAAAATGTAGTTGCAGGAAAACCTACACTACACCCTTCATAAGAATTTACAGTAATTAACACGTATTTGAAGATTAAAAACAACACTTTCTTATTTGATTCTCAAAAATGTTTACAAGAAATGGAAGAAATCAAGAATACAACCGCTCTCTTGAATTTTCTCTCTCTTCAAGAATTTCTCAACACTCAAAAATACATCATGCCCTCTCTAAATATACTGGGTCTTCTTTATATAGGGTAGTTACATAGTGGATGACAGCTGAGCTGTCCTTTAATTTCGGATCTGACTCGCGATATTATTGCAGTAGTTATAATGTCAATTATCACAAGCGTTGTAACCATCGCAGGACAATCATGCTCTTCTCGTGTTTCTTCATTCGTGAGCTATTACGTCACTCTTTAAATTATCTTGTGATACTCGCAAAGTGTTGTTGAAGAACTCGCGGTGGTGTTCGCAGAAGTGTTGTTAATCTCGCAAGAGTAATATCATGGCGATATTCTGGTCCTACATCTTGCCTCTTCTCATGTCTTTTTTGCGAAGGAGGAAAGATCATGAGAATTAAAATGCCGCAGTTGTTCATCTTTTCGCTTTTTACTGTTCTGACACATTTCTGCATCTATTGCCAGATTTATTACACGTGTTTTTTCTTCCATTCAATTCCTGACACATCCTTTTCAACCGTTACATTTCAACCGTTCACATCTTCTCCTCGCATTAAATACATTCATCTTCTCGAGAATCTTCTTCTTCTATAAATACTTCTTTCATTCTTTTCTTTCCTTCTTTTTACTTTCTTCTTTTCTCCTCTCTGCAATTTTACTGTTCTTCCGTAAATTCCGGATCTGCTACTGTTATAATTGTTCATTCAATCTTTTATTTTTCGATCTTCATTCCCATACGAAAAATTCCTGCAGCCGGTCATAAATATGTGATTGGCTTTGAAAAATTTCAGAAAGAGTTTTGAAACAGAGGTTTCACTTTATCCACCATTCCCAATTAAAACCCTAAGACTGAGATTTATGTTCCATTATTTTTTGATCTTCCATGTAATCGCGAGAAAATCATAGTCTCGCTAGGTCAGCTTGAAGCTGGTCTTCCCATTCCTCTCTATGACCCTGAACTTCCTTTATTCTATGAAATACTTTCTCATGCGAAATTCTCGCGTGCGGTATATCAATTGGGTAGGGATTGTATTCGTTTAATGCTTGAGTATGCTACTCGCGGTGACGGTAAGGAGTCTCGCTACCCTGATACTGCAAAGAATCCTCAATTTATAGATGTTCCAATTATTCCTGCGAAGTATACTGTAGAGAATATCTTTGCAAATTATGACATAATTCCCATGAGGAGAGATATCACTTGTTGGGGTGTCTGTCTACAGAAAAAAGATAATGTTTCTGAAGACAAAGTTCTTATGTTGGATATTGATTGGAACCCAGGAAACAATACATCCGCTCGCCATTCAAGTGATGATAAATGATATATCTTTCCTTTATTGTTAGAAGGTTCATATATCTCTGTCTCTCATTCTTTACCTGCGAGTCTCGCCGAGTATCAACCATGGGTATTCTGCTGGCCTGAAAGGAATAAAGAGGTATATTCCCGAATTTTTACTTATATTACTGTTTCTATTTCCTTCATGCTTTTACACATACTCTTGCTGATTACTCTAACTTTTTCAGATTAAAAGATTGAAGGCTAATTACAAAAGGTTAGGGAAACCTAAAACTTTATTAGCTCTTAGATCATTCACAGATGAGGTAAGAAATATTCCTTTATGATTTTTAACAATATATTGTTGCCTCTATTTCTTACCTTTATCTGTCTTTGAAGGTTATTGAAGAAGTAGAGCATGCGAAGATCACGAAGACTAAGACGAAAGGCAAAGGTACTTCTTGCGATGATAAACCTGTTTCCCCTCGCAAAGGGAAATCATCTTCTCCTCGTAAAGAGAAATCAGTTGTTCCTCACAAAGAGAAGTCTACTTTCCCTTGCAGAGAGAAATCTGTTGCTCCTCTCTCAAAGAAAAGAAAAATCCAATTCCCCCCTTCTTCAACTCCTCAATCTAATGAAGAGCGTTCGAGTGATGATTCTGATAATGACAATGATGATGATGAGGATGAGGATGAAGATAATAATGATGTCTCTTCCATGAAGGATTCCTTCCCTCCTGAGTCTTCTATGACTCAACTATCCAACATTTTTGGCGATGCTACACATGGTACCGCAAATGATTATGGGGATGAAGCTCTGAATGGGGTATCCCAGGCTCTCGCCAAGATCTTCAATGCTCCCATATTGGTTAATAATGATTCTCTCCAAGGAATCTCAAGATCAATAACTCCCAGTCTCTTAAATTCACTTGGTATTCTGGTATGTTTTCACTTCTTCGCCACATTTATGTATTCATTTCCTCACCAAGTTTTAATTTATATCGTTCCCTCGCAGGTTGGAAGA
Organism: Papaver bracteatum; assembly: GCA_023529315.1. Classification (NCBI taxonomy): domain Eukaryota; kingdom Viridiplantae; phylum Streptophyta; class Magnoliopsida; order Ranunculales; family Papaveraceae; genus Papaver; species Papaver bracteatum. The sequence goes on from JAJJWX010004500.1 coordinate 1,137,588, forward strand.
GCTTCCTTTGTTGTTATCTTAGACTTGGATAGGAGATGCATTATTCAGGAAAAGAAGGCTGTTAATTTTCGCGTGAAGAATGAGGAATTATCATCTGAATCTGCTGAGCTTCACCAGAATAAGAAGAAATTGGAAGCTGAAGTTGCTGAACTTCGCAAGAAAAACAAGCAATTAGAAACCGATGCTTCGAGTGATAGACAAAAGATCTTTGATCTTGAAAAGGCTAATCAACAACTCTATGGTATAAATTTTTCCCTTCTTCTTTCCATTCTTTTGCCCCATTTTAGCTTATTCAAGTAATCATTTTTGAAAATATTTATGACCTTACTGATGAGGCTACATTCCTCCGATATTTTCCTGAACCTGTAGATGAGGATACCCTTCTTGCTCGCCTTAATAGTCCTTTAAGTAGTTTCTCAGATGATCAAATTAAATATCTTTCCATAGATGAACTTAAATCCAAACTTCATCTCTTAAAAATTGAGCACAGATTCAAGTTGGGTTTAACCAATAAGTTTAAGCGTCTTTATCTTGATTCAAAAGAAGAAACTAATAGATTAAGAAGTAAGAATAGTGATCTTATTGACGAGAAAGATCTTATTGCTAAAAATGGTGCTCAAGCCCTAGCAGATTTCCATAAAATTCTTACTGATGTTCAAATTGAGAGGGATAGACTTATCTGCGAGAATAGGGATCTTCTAGCGAGGGAGAACCAAGTTCGCTCTTGTCTTCTTATTAGCAATGATGAAGAATTTGCTTGGGCTGCAAAAATTCTTGATAATGCCACTTAGGTGTAGACGTTAATATTTATGTTGAACAAGCGGCTTTAATTAAAGACATGATTTCTGAAAGAGAAGGTTGTTAACTATCCTTCCTTGTTAATTTCTTGTCTTTCATAGATTTCCGCAAAGTTTCTAATTTGTTGTTATATACTAACGGGAGCTGAGAAGAGATATTCTGAATTGGAGAACTTGAAGCCGATAAAGGTCAACTTGCAAAGACTCTTGCTTCTTGTAATGAAAATATTCAAGATTGAAGGACCAATTAAAGATCACTACTTCAAATTTTAGTAATATCCTTGTTGGTGTTCACAATGAATCCATCAAGAGGGTTTGTGACGATCATAACATTTCTCACTCTTTGTATCCTTGCCTTGCTGAAGAAGTTCCAACGAATACTCCAAACCTTGTTATCTCTGACAGTGAGGCAGAAGAATCTGGCGAAGATGAAGGACATAGTGAAGATGACGGTAAAGAAGGAAAAAAATATGGCGAGGATGATGATACGTCTAATTAGTCTTGTCATTCCCTTTTAATCCCTATGTAATATTTGTTCATTTATCTCTTTATCCTTGTAATATACTGTTGCGAGTATCTCCAGCTTCTAACATTCCTTAGTGTATAAATTTATTTTGCTTCTATCTGTATAAATTAGAAATTTATGGGCAGAGACGGGATGGATGATCATGGTCCGGAGGAAGAGCGTGGGCAGTTCAAAACATCAAATGATGGCAAACATGTGATGCAATGTGAGGATACGGGTAAATTAAATAAAGTAAAGAATAAAGATAAGGGGACAGTGCACGACTCCACCTTGAACAAAGAAATGCAAAACAGCACAGAGAAAGTGGGTAGGCGTGAAGGAGTGGCAACAAACATAAAGAATTTGGAAGATTCCAAGGGGGGAGGCAATAATGATGGTGAACATGCGATGTTGAATGCTGATGAATGTGGGCATTTACAAACATCAAATGATGGTATGCAACGTGAAGAAAGGGTAAAATTAAATAAAGCAAAGCAAGACAATGGGACAGCTCAAGATTCCCTTTTGACTAAGAAGGGGGCAAATGTAAAAGCTAAATATGCGGGTCAGTCTAGTGGGGGAAAGGTTGATATTTTGTCTCCAAACAAATTTGGGGTATTACATGAGGAGTCTGATACTAATGAGAATATAGGCGAACATATTAGGTCTATAATGAGAATTCATGAAGAAGAGGTGGCTAATAAGGTAAAACTTATACCTCCTGCTGGACGTGATAAAGTGAAACCTCCGGTTGTTAATAATCATACTAAAGCTGCTAATAAAAGAAGAGCACCGGTTATTATGAGTCAAAAAGAGCTGGAAGAGCAGGACGAAAGGATACGGATGTACAGAACTATGGAGATACGTGCGGATATCAAGAAAAATGGTGGGCCTGCTCGTCGGTTGGACGTGGCAGATTTTATGGAAATAAGTCAGTTCACAACTGAAGAGAGAGAATTTTTGCGTGCACTCAAGTGCAATGATACTATGTATAAATTCCAGAAAGATAGTACTTATCGCTTAGAGTATATCAAGGAAAGCAAAGATCAAATGGAAAATACTGGGAAAGATGGGGAAACCTCTTAATCTTGTTCTGTTTCTTTTGCTTTTTGTTAGATTGATGTATGAGTGTGCTCCTTTTTCATTTTTTTCTTTTCTTTTGTTCCCTTTTTCTCTTCGCTCTGTTTGGAGGTAAGGCCTAGCCCCCCTCTTTCTCTTTTTCTTGTTTAATAAATTTAGTGTTTAAAAAAAAAAAAAATTTTTTTTTTTTTTTTTTGTTAAGTCAAAAATGTATTAATAAATAGCAAAAGTTACAAGAACAGTTATAACTGAGCCCTGGAAGAAAACCCCAAGAGCCTACAAATCATTACTTGAATCTATAATATGCCACATACAGCTTTTCAACAGTTTTTAAAAAAATTGGTCTTCCCTCGTAATGAATTCCCACCTCGTTTTGAAGTAAGCAAGCTTTTTTCGCCATGTTATCCGCCGAGAAGTTAACTTCCATGAATGTGTGAACGAAATTTATGTTTACATAATTTTGTTGGATTTCCAGCCACCTCGGTTTAGCAAACCAGGGTAAGGTGTTTTCTTTGAAATAATGGACCACCGAAATTGAATCTGATCTGATAGAAACTCTATTGTAACCCCATCTAGTAGCCCATTCCAAGCCCACCAGGATGCTATAGATTTCAGCTAAGTAGTTTGTTGTTGTGCCCAAGCCCACTGATAGGGCCCCAATAACCTCACCACTTTCAACTCTAGCAACTACTCCAGCACCCGCCACTCCTGGACTACCTCTGGCCGCACCGTCACAACTCAGCTGAAGTTCATTAGTTTCCGGCGGGTACCAGAAGCATTCCACCGGATCAATCATTTTAACATGTCTATGCTTTACTCCAAAGAATTCCAGCAGCTGAACATCGTCACTAGAATTGTACATGAAGCCTTTTAGGCGCACCGAAAATTCTTGAATAAGAATGAACACTCGCCTGCAGAAGAAATTCCAGCACGGTTTTTTGTCATCGAAAAAAGCCATGTTTCTTACCCTCCACAGCTCCGCCCTAATAACCAAATTTGAAAGAAGCCACAAGTCACGAATCATTGCACTCCTCCCTTTAGCAGCTCTGCAAGAGGTCACCAGATTTGCATCAGGATTCAACTTAAACAGAAAACCAATCCAATTCCACGCTCTTGCTGCGAAAGAGCAGTGAAAAAGAACATGATCCAGCGACTCTTCCTCTATCCCACACATAGAACAGTTGTTCGCCATCTGAATCTTGAATCTCTCCTTGATCAGGTCATTAGTTGCACACGCCTTTCGCAGGAACTTCCAGTTCTGAGCAGCCAGAGTAGGATGGATCTCTTTTCTCCAAATCAAAGCAGTCCCCTCTAGGCTCCCATATCTCTGTCTAATCAAATTTTTTGCCGAACCCACAGAGAAATTTCCTTTGTATTCAGGCATCCAGATTCTTGTATCTTCCCCAAATCTAGGGTTTTGAAGTTGGTTTACATCTATCTGAGCTGCCGAGAATATGTTGGAGTGCACCTCTGGGAAACTCCAATGGTTATCCACCAGCATATCGCTCACCCTTATATTTCTGTCTAGCGAATAATCCTGCAACATATCAGCTAAACACGAATTACCCAGCCACGCATCATAGTACATAGAAGTAGACCTACCATCTCCCAGCAGCACTTTGGTGTTCGAGTCCACCACCTTGTATACCTTACGAATACCAAGGATGATAGAGGATTTAACACCGTATTTTTTAATCTGGCCATTTCTACCAAAGAACTTTGAACGAAAGAAACCTGCCCATTTCTTATTCGCAGTTTTAATATTCCACCACAGCTTCATCAGCATCGCAGAATTCAATGTAGACATACGAGTCAACCCTAAGCCTCCCTCCTCAACAGGGCAACAAATTTTATCAAAAGCTACCACCACTGATTTTCTAACATTAGAGTCTCCCGACCAAATAAAATTTCTAATTGCTCTTTCACACTGAATGGTGAACTTTCTCGGCCACCAATAGATCGCCATGTTGTGTATAAAGTAGTTGTTAATGACTGATTTGACAAGGAAAATTCTGTCATTGAAAGACATGCTTCTTCCTTTCCAACCAGAGAGCTGCATCTTGATCTTCTCAACCACATTAGCTATGTGGTGATACTTCACTAAGCCATGCATAAGTTGTACTCCTAGATACCGGTCAGGGAAGCTAGCAATAGTCATACCCAAGAACTCCGCCAGGACAGTTCTCCTAGACAAAGTTCCTCCTCCAAAATAAATTCTACTCTTTTGAGGACAAACTGACTGTACTGAAGCCCTTTGGTATTTACTTAATAAGGACATAAGATTCTGCAAACTTTTGACATTTCCTTTACAAAAGACCATAATGTCGTCAGCAAAGAAAAGGTGCGTTGGAGTATAAATACCTCTTCTTACCATTGGAGTCATTTTCTTCTCGGCGAACAACTTCAAGATGTTTCTGCTCAGCACGTCTTCAATAAGGACAAAGATCAAAGGCGACAGCGGGTCTCCTTGACGGAGACCTCTATTAATAGAAAAGTATCCTTCGGGGCTTCCATTCAACAGAATCGAAATCCTTGCCGACTTCAGGATATGCAAGATCCAAGAGCACCACCTTTCGGAGAAGCCGTACTTCCTAAAAACTTGCAGCACGAAAGACCAACACACCGTGTCGAAAGCCTGAGTAATATCCAGTTTCAGACCAATGTTGCCATCCTTACGCTTAATTTGAAGCTCATTAACCATTTCGGACGCCACACTAATGTTCTCATGAATGTTTCTCCCTTTTAAAAAAGCGACCTGTTCCTCTGAAACCAGCTTGTCCAAAACAGTCCCCATTCTAGTTGCAAGGATCTTAGTAAAAATTTTGAAAAGAAAGTTACTAAGACCTATAGGCCGAAAACTGTTCATATTTTTAGCTCCTCTTACCTTGGCTAAAAGAATGATAAGGCTAGAGTTAACTCCTTTTTGGATATATTGCTTGCTCCAACAATGTTTCACTGTTTTCACCAAGTCTTCCTTTATCATTTCCCAGCAGTGACGATAGAAGCACCCCGAAAAACCATCCGGCCGCGGCGCGCTATCAGCACCTAGATCAAAAACTGCTTTTTTAATTTCCTCCTCATCTGGGATAATATCCATTGCTGTACTTTCCTCGGGAGAAATCGAGGCATGATGGTAGTCAAACAGATCCACATCATAGTCCCCCTCCTGCCCATTAAACTTTTCTTCATAGTACTTTACCACATGATCTCGAATTTGGTTACTGTTTGAAATAAGAACCCCATTGTTGTCCTCGAGCTCAGAAATTGTGTTTGCACTTCTCCTAATCCGAATACTATTGTGAAAGAAGTTTGAGTTTGAAGAACCCTCAAGCAACCACTGATTCCTTGATTTTTGCTTTAAAAAGGTAGAGTTTTGCAGTCTTGTATCAGCCAGAGTTTTCATTGCTGTCTTCATGTTATTGAGCTTAGCTATATTAGTTGGGTCTTCATCAGAGATACTCGACGCGGTATCAAAACGCAACTCATCTTGCTTTAGACGAGAATTAATGTTACCAAAAACCTCCCAGTTCCAGTCTTTAATAACTCCTTTCAACCTTTTCAGTTTGTAAGGAAAAATGAAGTCTGCCTCACCATAAACCGCCACATTCCAACTCTCCTGAACCATACGCAGAAAATCAGAATGCAGGAACCACATTTTCTGAATTCTAAAAGGAGCTCTTTTAGGACGAGCCACGACGACCGGGAAACCTAAGAGGACCGAGTGGTCTGAAATTTCCCTCGGGAGAGATTTACACCGCCAATTTTCGAACCTTTCAAGCTAAGCACCATTGATAATAGCTCTATCAAGCTTGCTTATAATTCTGTCAGCCCCCGATTGCCTATTGGACCAAGTAAACTTCGTGCCTAGATGATCAGCCTCGAAGAGATTGTTGTCATCCATCCATTCACTAAATTCATCAATTGCTGAGGTCTTCGGCTCACGACCCCCTTCTTCTCATCGAGCCTCAGAATACAGTTAAAATCTCCCATGACCAACCAAGGGGTATTAGCATCTTGCATCGCCAGATGACTCCACAGGATTCTTCTAGTAACTTGAATGTAGCTAGCATGCACAAAAGAAATATGCACTCCCTCTACCTCAACAGAAATCTGTTGTTTACTCAGGTGCAGAACCGTAGGGTTTAAATCATTTAAAAAACAAACCCAAAGATTAGCAATATTATTATCAGAAGCGTTTTGAATAATTGTTGGAGAGAAACCTTCCATCTGCAGGGTACTTCCAAAGATAATAGAAAAGGAAACCTTAGGTTCAGCTAGACAGAAAATATGAGGCTTGAACTCTCTTATTAAACTTCTAATCTTATTATGTGCCACTTCACGTGCCACCCCATTTATATTCCAAAACAACACCCGCATAATTAAACTATGGTGGTATGGTTCTTAATTAGCTTAATTTGTTTAACAAGGTTTGAGGCTTTAGTTATACCTGGCGAGGTACCCTTTCGCGCTCGAATACCCAGCTGAGAGTTATCCTCCGGATCCGACAGATAGTTATCATCCCTCAAAGAGTTCATTGTCTTAGAAATAGCTCTTGCCTGTAAGAGTTTTGCCTGCCTCTTGGCTTCATCAATTTTTCCAAAACCTGCTGATGTTTTCTTACTGTTATCACTCTTAACATCTGGGGGATCAATTGTTCTAGAGTATTGAAATTTTTTCTGAATAAGAGCTGTCTTATTTTTGGCATACGCTGCATCGGCTAGAATCTTATTTGCTTCCAAATTGTTTAAATCCTTCATCACCTCTTTGTTTAGTTCATCCACATAACTAGTGTCTCCAATTTCATCAAATTCATCAAAATCAGATACCATGGACGTACCTTCCTCAGTTTTATCTTTTAATTCTGGTACAACCGGGATTATTGGAGGAGTCTTCCCTTTCCTTCTGTTTCTCACCACCTGCCAATCATTCACTTCCGTCTGCGGGGGAACTGCTGCAATTGGGTTATCAGCCTTAGGTTGCAATTGGGGTTTCTTTTTCTTCCTACATTCCGAATCCTGGTGACCAATGATACAACAGTTAGAGCAAAATTTAGGTCTTTTTTGAATCTCAAAAGATTTCCAAAATTCCAAACCTCCTACTGAAACATGGATAGCATCCGAATCTAATTATGCAAAATCAATATCTACTAGAACCGAAGCAAAATGACCATACTCATGAGCTAGAGTTTTCTTATCCACAACAATTGGATTACCCAAAGCTTTTCCCATTGCCAAAATAGTTTTTTCGAGCCAAAACTCCATTGGTAATCCCTGAAACTTAACCCACACTGAAGCTCGAGAAGATCTCTGCCTATCCGGATCGAAACTAGGATACCATTCCATTAGGTTAAGTGTTTGTTGATCAATAACCCATTTTTCAGCTTCCAAGATGTTTGATTTCTCTTCCTGCGATTGCTCCTTGATGATGAAGAAACCTCTATTCAGAGGTACAAACTGAACACGATCCTCACTTAGTTTCCATTGTTTCAGAAGATTTTTCTTGACCTCCGAAAACAGAAGCTCCTTGAGATCCAGCCTACCTATTAGACTAAACTTCCAAATCGCGCATCCTTCTAAATACAGTTCTTCTGGAATTTCCACAGCTGGTTTACCCTCTTTTTTGGTTGGATTTGGTAGTGTTTTCAGATCTACCACCGTTTTTTGGAAAAACCTTTTTCACTTTAAGACGGTCTGCATATGTTAGCAGCTTGACATGCATGGATGGATCAATAGGATCCTCCATCAGTAATCAATATTAAGCAACAGTAATCAACAGTAAACGAACAAGAATGAGTCTGCCAAAAAAATTTCTGAAAATTAAATTCGCCAGAAAAATCGCCCTTTTTTTAGGAGAGAGAGGAAGCAAAATTTGTGAATTTCTTGAAGAATGTGTGTATAAATTAGAAAACAATTCTTTTCTGCAATATAGTTAATCAACACGATTATTAATCTTTAACTCTCTGTGTAAATGTATCATATAATAATGTCTACGTAAATTTATAATATAATGATGAATAACAACTTTATCATTCTGTTCATTCCCATACTTGCCTCTGTTATTCATATGCAATATGAATTTTTTTTTAGTAGAGCTTAGATATTAATTGTGAATAAAATCTATTTAAATATTTTTGCCTCAATCTTTGCGATACCATCGAGAGTAACAGTTGCATAGTTTTATGATATATGCGTAAATATCGCAAATCTCATTATTTCTGCGTCAATATCGCAGTCATTCATTCTTGATTTCTTGTGGTCTTATTATGCCTTCCTAGTTAAAGGTCTTATTTTGCCACATTTTGTATTAGCGACAAAATCGCAGGACGTCCTTACACTTGCATGTAAAAACCCATTGATCTTGCCTTATCTGCGTTTAGTCACTTTCTTTGCGACAATATAACAAGCCTAAGCTCCCTTGCGAGAACAAAGCCTCATGACATTGCCGTATTGCGATGAAATCGCATGACGTCTTTACACTTTCATGTAAAAACCAATTGATCTCATCTTAACTTTCTCTCATGGCTTGTTTCCTCTGTATAATATTTTCCACGCGACAATATGACATGCCTAAATGTTCTTGCGATCATAAAGCCCCATGACATTGCCGTCTTTAGACACTTATCATCTCCCTAATGGAGGGTGCCGCCCTTATCTTCCCCCTAGTTTACCCTTCAAGGAGGGCACATCGGCCATACAAGACTAGCTCCTCCTATCTGGTATTCACAACAACTAGTTGTTTTCGCAGCCTCTTGTCCTTTATGCCTATATGGCTTATAGTTACAAGACTGCACCCTAAGTGGGGTTTTCTTTGGGCCGAGTGCATCATAGCCAAGACTTTCCAAGAATGGCTAGGGTAGTTTCGTATGCCCCGGGCACTCTTGGCTCAACCGTGTACCTCGGCGCCTTAATCATACTCTGCACTCCTTAGGAGAGACCCTCGGTCGTCCAACCAGGGTATAACCTTTTATAGTTGGAAATCCAAGGTACCTCTCTTGGATGGGTTTTCAATAACCCCAATCTCCATGACTCAGGTTCCAGTAGCGGTATAACCTTATCCCTGAGCCATGCAAAGAGATACCCCCTTATATGACGCACTTTAGGTCTTACATTTGCCTCTTATGAAATTTTATTCCCGAACTAGGGTGTACGCCATAAAGGTTCGTCCCGTTCTTATATTTCTCTTGCGAGTATTGCAACTCTGATAAAATTTCTTTTCTTTGATATTCTCTTTATTTGCGTTCCAACTCTTGTATGATTCTTCAATTTCATCTATTTCATTCAAATGAAATATTCTTTTGAAATATTTTCTTCAACAAATCATTCATAAATTTCTTAAATTTCATAATTTTACCTTTCTACTTACTACTTTATGCTTCTGCCCTTTTGTTGCATTTTGTTATTTTCTCTCCATCTGTGAGGCGCTCGCCATCAATTGCTTTTAGTGTGTGTTGACTTTGCAGTATCCCATCTTCTCGCCGTTCTATTGTATTAACCATTAATTTGTCACTTCTTTGCCTCTATTTGATGTTATGCTTCCAATTTCTATTCCTCGCTGCTCTTTCTTCGCAAGATTCCATGTCAATTTCATAACACTTTCTTCCCTCAATCCAATCTCCCTTTATAACTCCAACACCACTGGGATGTGGAAACTTAATGCACTGGTGATAAGTTGACGCTACACATAAACTTCCATGTAACCATAGCCTGCCAATTAAGGTGTTATATGGTGATTCTATGTCAACCACACAAAATTGAACTTTGGAAGATAACCCCTTTAACGGAATCCACATAGTGATTTCCCCTTTGGGATAGTTGGCAATACCATTGAAACCATAGATCTTATAGGTTGACGGTATCAGATCCTCGTCTCTTCCACCCATGGTTTTGTAAGTATGATAAAATAAGATATTAAATGAACTTCAAGTATCCATTAGAACTCTGTTAACAGCCCAAGAATCTTCAGTTTCACCATCATCATTTTCTTCATCTTCTTCTTCTATTTGTTTTGGATTTATTTCTAATCTTACCACCAGTGGGTTTTCATGCATCTCGCCAGGCTCTGGTATTTCTTGTGCAATGAAAGAAATAGTTTTCTTTTGTCACTCATCTAATGGCAAGACTCTCGCAATATTCATTATCTCTCTTCCATCCGCGTCTCTCGCGAAGACTCTGCTTAGAACGTTGTCGTGGAAATCCTCAATAGTCTTGTATGAATGTATGATGGAATTACAGAATAAATTCTTCGCCTTGGCTCCAACCTCTATCACAAATGTTTCTGCTCCTTTTACGGTATTCACTATGCCAATATCTGGTGCCGGTGGTAACTGCTGAGATTGCAGATGTCCTATTAGAAAATGATTTAACTTTCCCTGATCAATCATCCTCAAAATTATTCTTTTTACATTCCTGCAATCGTTTATTGAGTGACCATGAAAATGATGGTAAGGACAAAATTCTTGATTTCGATTATTTGGACGTGGCTCTTTTCCCATATTCCAGGGTGATGGTATATTTTCCATCAAAATGATAGCCTCCCAAATTTTTTCTATACTAGCATTCATAGGTGGCATCCTAATTTCTTCCCATATTATCTTCTGACTCCCTTGCCCTCTAAAATTATTTTTCCTCTGACCGCCATAAGTCTCTTGCGGCAGATCAAGTCTTTGAATTTTACTATTTCCACCGTGATTGTAATAATTCATTTCCCTTTCATACTCCTCTTGATCTCGACTTCCCATGGTTACTAACTTCTGCTGGTTATCAATCACCACTTTCTCTTGTTGTGGCCGCGAGGTGCTCGCCACATTATTAATCATTTTAGGAAGTAAACTTTCGTTTGCCGCTATTAATCTGGTGTTAGCGACTGGATATGATTCCATCTCATTTTGTTTCTCCTCCAAAGCAATGTATTCTTCTTATAGTTCTCGCAGCTCAGTCATTGTGATGGTATTTTTTATTCTGAAAACTTGAACATATAGTAGATTGGTTGAGAACATAGCATTAATGAAAGATAAAATGAGGTATCTCTCATCCACTCTATCATCCATTTCACTGCACATTGTTTTCCACCTTAATGTTAAGTGCTTCAGACTCTCGCCAACCCTTTGTTTTAACCCAAACACATCTTCAATTCCTGGACGCGCATAATTGTTACTTATGTATGCCCCCAAAAATGTGGTTTGTAGATGAGTGAAATAAGTTATAGTATTCTTGGGTAAACCCTCAAACCATTTTAGTGCCTCGCTAGTTAAGCTTGACGCGAAATATTTGCACAACACAGCATCATGATTTTCCCACTGTAGCATACATCTCACATAAGCTTTGATGTGTTGAATGGCACATGTAGATCCATCAAAAATACTAGTTAATGCTGGCAAGTTGCACTTTGGGAGGTATTCCTCCTAATTGTACTGCTTGAGTGAATGGAGTTTTTGCAGCTTCTTCAATCGCCTCATCAAGTTGTCTTCTGCCTCCTTCTCTTCTATTATTTAACATTCCCCTCATTTCTGCTAATTCTCTTAAAACTTGTTCATTCCCAACTGAATTTTACTCCATTGGTCTTTTCAGTGCAGATTCCCTTCTCCTGCGTTCTTGCCTATCTTGTGTTGCGAGATTTTGATTTCCGTCTCCATTATTTTCTTCTTGTCTTTCTCCTTTATATTCTCTTATATTTATTACACGAATACGCACACCGTTATATCTCTTATTTTCTCTTCCGCGATTTTATTTCGCTCTTCTTTGCACCCTATTGTATTCTTCGTTAATATTACCGTTATTGCGGTTCTGTTCACGTCTTCTTTCTCGATTGTCATGATTATTCTGGCGAATTACCTCTTGGAACTCTTGCTCTTGTACCTCTGCTCTCAATCTTTCCCTTTCGCAAGCTAAGCGTGCTTGTTCATCATAATGTCTCTCGATTTCTCTTTCAATTATCTGCTGATTTCTTAGAGTTTCTCTTCCATGCAGTATCCTCCTTCCTTCCTCTTGATCTTCTTCACCATCTTGGTTATTTCGTGCCTGACGCTGTTCATTCTCCTGTCTTCTATTGTTTTGTTCATTTTGTTGAATTTCACCTTGTGGTATGTAACGATCTTCCCTTATTTCTCTCCTTTCGCGACGTCCTCCATTTGGATCATGATTTTCTTCTTCAATATTTGTTATAGGTGATCTTCTTCTTATCTCACTTCTGATTATTCTCGAACTTGATCTTGTTGTGCTTCTTGATCTTCTATTTTGTAACCTCATGGTTTCCATTCTCAACTCATGGTTTTGCCTTGCCAAATTTGCACGTTCTTTCGCCTCTAATGTCCTTTTCTATTGTATACTTTGTCTTAAAACCTCTACTATTTCATCTTCATCATCTCCATGTATTAATCCTCCATTTACTTCTTGGTTTCTTCCCTCTCGTCTTTCATCTCTTAATTGTCGATTTTCTGGTTCTTCTATTGAATCCGATCGCCAAGTATGCACGTTTACTCTATCATAATCCACAACTCTATCTTGCATTGGTGCTTGCTGATTTGGCTGTCAAACCTGATTTTCTCCATCATTCCTTGTTATATTTATTCTTGTTCTTACTCTTGAAGATTCTCCCATTTCATTTGTTTCTCCTCCTGCAAGTCTTTTTGATCGCTGTCGTATGCGTTAAAAATAAATTACACTTTCTTACTACTCAAAATATAAATATAGCAAGGGCAAGAAAGGATCGATCCCACAGAGAGGACTAGGTTGTCTCGTTGTTTCGGTTTCCTATAAGTAACACGGGGGATTTTCTGATTTTTATAAAGTAAAAGTAAAATAAAAGCAAAGAAAGAAATAAGCAAAAAAATCAAATAGAAGAGATATTGGTTAAGGATTCATCTTCATTCACAAACATGCTTTCAAAGCAATAATTAGAATTGATATTTAATCTCAACCTTTATCAAAAGCCCTAGGATACCTTGATTGCAAGAATATCCCGTAAATCTCCTTTTGTCATCAATCAATCACATTAAAAGATGCGAGTATGAGTTCTATCTAAGAGAACAACCTAACGTGTAAAATCACTAATCAAGTTTAATTCCCTAGATGCATTAAGTTCTATGAAATCAGGCCAATCAAAGCAATCGAACGTGGAAAACGCACTAATCCGATTTAACAAAGGTTATGGTTCACATATGATTATAAGGATGCATCACTACAAGCTATAACCATATTCATGCTACTTGTAATCATGAATCTATCACTTTTACGTATAACAAACCCTAATCTAGCAATAGAGATGAAAACAAACTCAACCGATTCGCGACTCGATCAAACAAGCATTCAAATCATGTAACAATATAAATAGTGAATCATAATCGATAACATGGAGACAAAACTAATTTATCATATCAAAAACCATATTATGTGAAATCTAATTATTCCATAACCAATAATAAACTTAAATACGCATGTTAATAGAGTTCATAACAAGAAGAAAGAGAAACCCTATCATGTTCAAAAACCGTAGAAACAAAAGTAGAAGATATGATATCCTATGTTTAGAGAAAAGTCTTCTCTTTTATATGTTTCTCAATTTCCATAAAGGATACTCCTTCCAATATTAGGTTTTGTCTTCAAAGTCCATTAGATAGAAATCCATCAAGCCCACAAGTGAGAGAAAACCCGTGTAAAATTATGTCCCAAAACACGCTCGCCGAAAAATGGCCGGAATCTGTCACCTGAAAATTCTTCTCAGTCGATGGAATATTCCGTCACGACACCGTTAAAGTTAACCGTTGACCTAACGGTCCCTAACAGTTGACCAGTGTCAAGGGAAAGAGACACTGAGTCAGAACCGAGTCAGCTAGCTAACTCGGCTGACTGGTTTTGGCCAATGCTTGCACAACCAGAATTAGTGTAGCGCAATCATTGCGCTTCAGCAATGCCTATCTAGCCATGATGGCTATGCAGATTCCCACAGCTCTAATTTATTCAATTCCTGCAACATCATCAGCATCACTAACCCATTGTACTCACAACAACAATTTACTACCACCTGCAACTGTAGTACTGCCAGAATCGAGAAATTTTACTGTCGAGCATAAATCCATCATCAACCCATGACAATCCACATCATTTTCTGCAAATTCAATTCATTCTAACCATTCACTCACTTGCTTTGGCTCCAGCTAATACTCATCTACTTGCAGCTGCAAAACCCATTCACTTCTGCTGCTTCCCTGCAATGCATAACTTCCATTTCCATAACCTGCAGTGCTGCAATATCTGCAAGTTTAGTTCCACCATAGACCAACAACACCCAACCCCATTAGCTCAATCATCTGAGACACCATCTCTTCAAGTCAAACCAGCTGCAACTATCAGCGAACCCCAGTTGTAACTGCAATTCATCCACTATACCACCAGTACCTACTCCACCTGCATCTCTCCCATCTGTTTTCTCATTTACTGGAAAGAACAAATTACTAGCAAACCCTAATTCTTCATTTGTAACTTCATGTAGCAATCATCCATCGAGCTACAGTAACTGATACTCGAGCCAAAATAAAATCATAATCCAACCCATCTTTAGTTTCAGATCCCATACCTCATCAACCTCTCAAAACCCAGTTCTTACCAATCTCCTAAATCAGCAGTAGCTAAACAATCAAATCTCCACAAACTTGAGCACCACCACTGTCTCCATTGGCATCTAAAACTGCTTCAAACCACCATTTTCATCTCAACTAACATCTAACCTTGCATTACTGCCCTTCAAGCATCACCAGTTCGCAACATCACCTTCTTTTCATCTCCACACACTCAATGAACTGCATTACTTACCATTGCTTACATCTCCAGCCGCTCAAGGTATCAAACCTAACCAACTACCCTCTACCTTGTCTTCTCAATCAATCTCAGCCACTGAACCACGAAAAGTAGCCACGACAGAACTTTTGTAAGTGCACTGGTCGTTCAAGCCTTTGAACAAACACCTGATGTGCAGCTTTGAGCTGTTGATGCAGAGATGGAACTTGTTATTAATTTTGGAGGCCATTCCATCTCCTTCCCTGCAAAACCATCATTTTCGGCAATAACCCAATAGTATGAATTCATTAGAAAACACATTAACATATTCACTTTCTCCTTCTCTACTCACCCACAATCGATGACAGCAGACCATCTTCTCAGCTTACTTTCTTTCTCGGCCATAACCCAATTCCACCAAGAAGAGCTTAATTTACATATATATTAATCTGAATTTGCATCAAGGTACCTCCTCCAATAGCCATTTTGGATTCGTTCATAGATTTGTCACAGGTAGACGGAGTTGGAAATATAGGTTTTGTAGGTAGACCTCTTGTAAACCTTCACGAGACTAAAACTCATCCACTAGGGACACCTAGGGGTTTAAAGGCTTGTTATTTATGCTAAAAGTGACTGTAGCGTCGACCATAGACCAACAACACTCAACCCCATTAGCTCAATCATCTGAGACACCATCTCTTCAAGTAAAACCAGCTGCAACTATCAGCGAACCCCTGTTGTAACTGCAATTCATCCACTCTACCATCAGTACCTACTCCACCTGCATCTCTCCCATCTGTTTTCTCATTTACTGGAAAGAACAAATTTCTAGCAAACCCTAATTCTTCATCTGTAACTTCATGTAGCAATCAGCCATCGAACTACAACAACTGATACTCGAGCCAAAATCAAATCATAATCCAACCCATCTTTAGTTTCAGATCATATACCTCATCAACCTCTCAAAACCCAGTTCTTACCAATCTCCTAAATCAGCAGTAGCTAAACAATCAAATCTCCACAAACTTGAGCACCACCACTGTCTCCATTGGCATCTAAAACTGCTTCAAACCACCATTTTCATCTCAACTAACATCTAACCTTGCATTACTGCCCTTCAAGCATCACCAGTTCGCAACATCACCTTCTTTTCATCTCCACACACTCAATGAACTGCATTACTTACCATTTCTTACATCTCCAGCCGCTCAAGGTATCAAACCTAACCAACTACCCTCTACCTTGTCTTCTCAATCAATCTCAGCCACTGAACCACGAAAAGTAGCCACGACAGAACTTTTGTAAGTGCACTGGTCGTTCAAGCCTTTGAACAAACACCTGATGTGCAGCTTTGAGCTGTTGATGCAGAGATGGAACTTGTTATTAATTTTGGAGGCCATTCCATCTCCTTCCCTGCAAAACCATCATTTTCGGCAATAACCCAATAGTATGAATTCATTAGAAAACACATTAACATATTCACTTTCTCCTTCTCTGCTCACCCACAATCGATGACAGCAGACCATCTTCTCAGCTTACTTTCTTTCTCGGCCATAACCCAATTCCACCAAGAAGAGCTTAATTTACATATATATTAATCTGAATTTGCATCAAGGTACCTCCTCCAATAGCCATTTTGGATTCGTTCATAGATTTGTCACAGGTAGACGGAGTTGGAAATATAGGTTTTGTAGGTAGACCTCTTGTAAACCTTCATGAGACTAAAACTCATCCACTAGGGACACCTAGGGGTTTAAAGGCTTGTTATTTATGCTAAAAGTGATTGTAGCGTCGACCACAGACCAACAACACTCAACCCCATTAGCTCAATCATCTGAGACACCATCTCTTCAAGTAAAACCAGCTGCAACTATCAGCGAACCCCTGTTGTAACTGCAATTCATCCACTCTACCACCAGTACCTACTCCACCTGCATCTCTCCCATCTGTTTTCTCATTTACTGGAAAGAACAAATTTCTAGCAAACCCTAATTCTTCATCTGTAACTTCATGTAGCAATCAGCCATCGAACTACAACAACTGATACTCGAGCCAAAAACAAATCATAATCCAACCCATCTTTAGTTTCAGATCATATACCTCATCAACCTCTCAAAACCCAGTTCTTATCCATCTCCTCAATCAGCAGCAGCTAAACAATCAAATCTCCACAAACTTGAGCACCACCACTGTCTCCATTGGCATCTGAAACTGCTTCAAACCACCATTTTCATCTCAACTAACATCTAACCTAGCTCTTTCATTGTAGGATCAGAATATTGTCACAACAATATTCCTGCGAAATAAATAGCAGTTCTGCGATACATCTCAAAGTGACGTAAGGAATGACATATCAGATCAAAACGACAGAAACATGAGAAAAGTGTGACATTTCTGCGAATGATTAAGGCGGTGCTAACTGCGATTTATCGCAAGAACCCAGATCCGAAATTAAAGGGGATCTTAGCTGTAAATGAGCTGTAATCCACTATGTAAATGCATATATAAAGGAAATGAATAGTTCCAGAGAGAGGGATGAATTTTTGAGTGCTAAGAAAGTTTTTAGGAGAGAGAAAATCTTATGAATTGAATTGTATTCTTGATTACTGTAATTTTTTTAAGATCATATTAATAAAAAAGGTCCTTAATCTTCAAATTGTATCATAAATATTGATAAATTCTTGAGTAGGGTGTAGTGTGGGAATTCCTGCAACTACATTTTGGCGCCCAGAAATAGGGATGAATAGTTGAAAATCATAGCAAAAGTTAGGTAAAAGAAATAAATTATTCAAGAGTTAGAAGAATATCAAGAAAATTGGTGGAAGAAAAGATGGTTGAAGTCAAAGATAATCAAATGAAATTGGAGTGTGATGTAATAACAAAGATGATGATAGATAAGTTCCATGAAGATATTAAAGGAAGGATACACAAGCGAGATTTTGAAGGAAAGAAAATCATGATGGTAGATGAGGCATCACCGCTAAAAGATTGAGAAAAACAGAAGATCAAATTCACGGCAGCAGAAATTCCGAAAGAGAATTTAATTCATACATCTCCATTGGTGATCACAGTGTCTGTTGTACCAACAAGAAAAGAGAAATTAGTAAGATCTACAGAAGAGTGGGCTGTGAATAGGACTTTGGTGGACGCAGGAAGTTCTGTGGATATAATGTTTTACCACACATTCAAGAAAATAGGATACAAAGATGAAGAAATGCTTAGTCCAACATATCATATTCATGGATTTGGAAAATCTCTAACAAAACCTAAAGGTGAAATTGTAGTGCGAATTCCGCTGGGGGAAATAGAGACGCAGATAACTTTGTGCGTGGTGGATGTGAAATCACCATATAATATGTTGTTGGGAAGACCATGGATACATGCAATCAAGGCTGTATCATCAACTCTACATCAGTGCATAAAGTTTCCTATGCCTAGCGGATTTGGCGAGATTAGAGGAGATGCAGATTATGCAGCGTTGTGTTTCCAAAATGAAGTAAGGAATTGTGAAAATCAAATTCAATTGCGAAAACAGCGCAGAAAAATGAGGAGAGAAGAAAGGAAAGAAGAAGAATTCAAGATTTACATGATAAGATCAGAAGAAGGAAAAGAATTTTTGACGATGTATCGCAAGAAGGTGATGAACCAGCGGAGGTAATAAAAACACCAACACCAATGGGAGAACATGAAGCCAGTTATACTGCAGCAGAACCAACAAAATAAGTAAATGTTGGAAGTGAAGAAGACCCAAAAATGCTGAAAATTGGAACTAAGATGGGTGTGGAGGAAGAAGAACAAACTGTAAACCTTCTGCAAGAATACAGAGATATTTTTGCATGGAATATGGATGAGATGCCTGGAATAGATCCATCTGTTGCGTGCCATAGATTGGAGATTAACAAAAATGTGAGACCATTCAAACAAAGAATAAGAAAGATTGCGACTACTTATCATCATGCCAAGATAGAAGAAGAATTGCAGAAGATGCTTGACGCAGGAATTATAAGGCAAGCAAAATATCCAGAATGGATCGCCAACATGGTGGTAGTTCCCAAGAAAAATAAGGGGATAAGAATTTGCATCGATTTTACTGATCTAAATAAAGCATGTCCCAAAGATAGTTTTCCCTTGTCAGATATCCCGCAGCTGGTGGAATCTGCCGCAAGAAATGATCAAATATCTTCGTTAGCTGGATACAAGGGCTATAATCAAATCCCAATTGCGGAAGAAGATCAAGAACATACTGCATTCTTTGCTCCCAGAGGATTATATTGCTACACAAAGATGCCTTTTGGGTTACGAAATGCAGGAGCAACTTACCAAAGAATGGTAGAAAAGGTGTTAGCAAAATGGATACATAAAACTTTAGAGGTATATGTGGATGATATGTTGGTAAAAAGCAAAGAAGCTAAAAATCATGTGCAGGACTTAAGGGAAATTTTTGATCAGATGCGGCTTTTTAATATCAAAGTAAATCCTAAGAAATGTACTTTCGGAGTATCATCTGGGAAATTCTTGGGATATATTGTATCAAAAAAAGGAATACAAGTTGATCCTGAAAAGGTGCAAGCAGTTCGAGATATGCCAACTCCAGTAACAGTAAAAGATGTGCAAAAATTGAATGTACTTTTAGCCTCACTAGGAAGATTTATTTCGCGATCATCAGATAAATGCAAATATTTCTTCAACATACTAAATAAGGGAACAAAATTTAAATGGACAGATGAATGTGAGAAAGCTTTTCAAGGAATTAAAGAATATTTGATGAACATATCCATTTTACAGAAGGCTGAACCAGGAGAAGAATTGCTAATGTACCTTGCGACAACTCAACATGCTTTAAGCGCAGTACTTTTGCGAAATGACGCAGGAGTGGAAAAACCAATTTACTACATCAACAAAACATTCAATGCTGCGGAGAAAAACTATTCAAAGATTGAAAAGCTAATTCTGGCGTTAGTTTATGCGGCATCTAAACTTCGCATATATTTCCAAGCACATAAAATCAAAGTACTAACAAAAGTACCAATTGAATCAGTAATGAAAAATTCAAAAAGATCAGGCAGAGTTGAAAGATGGAACGCACAAGTGGGGCATTTTGAGATTCAATATGCAATTTTATCCTCGCCAAAATCTCAAATTGTCGCAGAATTTCCTTTGGAGGATGATGAAGCTGTAGAAGACATGATGGAAATAGAAGAAGAGTATGGGGATCCTAGAGATCTTTTAACAGAACCAAATGGGTGGGAGATATTGGTAGATGGGTCATCCAACGGAGAAGGAAATGGAGTGAGAGTCGTTTTTATTTAGCCAGAAGGTGCAAAAATGGCATTTGCATTCCGACTAGAATTTGAATATACTAATAATGAGACAGAATATGAGGCTGTAGTACATGCTCTAAGATTTGCAATAAATATGAAGGTGGAGAATGCAAGAATTACCAGTGATTCGCAATTGATTATTCGCCAAATTGAAGGGGAATATGCAACTAATGATATATCTTTGAAAAAATATAAGAAACTTGTAGAAGAATTATCTGCGAAAATTCCAAAACTCAAATGGAGGCATATTTCAAGAAGAGATAATAGGCTCGCAGATGCTTTTGCGTTTATATCAAGTATGATGGTAGACCCGACTGCGAGAAATATAAAAATACAAACACTCATAGCACCTTCAATTAATAAATAAGAGGAAGAGGAGGCCGAGGAAATGATAGTAAAAAATAATGGCGAAGAATCAAGTAGAATTATCGCAGATTGGCGTGCGGAAATTCACGCATATCTAGCAAGGGGAGAGGTACCAAGAAACAGATTGGAAGCACATAAATTAAAAAGTAGAGCAACAAATTATGAGTTAAGAGATGGGATATTGTATCGAAAATCTTTAAATGGGCCTTCCCTCAGATGTTTGACACAAGAAGAAGGAAAAAAAATATTAAAAATGTTACATAGTGGGGATGCTGGTAATCACAGCAGCGGAATATCTTTAGCATGCAGAACCAAAATGCAAGGTTATTATTGGCCATATATGCATGAAGATGCAAAGAATTTATCAAGAAGTTGCGAGGAATGTCAGCGATTTGCAAAAAGAATACATGCACCCGGTGAAACATTAACATCCTCAAAAAATGTTTGGCCATTTGGAAAGTGGGGTTTAGATATTGTAGGACCATTTGTACCAGGAACAGGGCAAAAGAGATATTTAATTATCGCAACAGATTACTTCACAAAATGGGCAGAAGTTAAAGCAGTACATCATATTCGTGATAAGGACATTTTTACATTTATATTTGAAAACATCATTTGCAGATTCGGAATTCCTGCGCAGTTGGTGTCAGATAATGGAAAACAATTTGAAGGACAAAATATAGAGATATTACTTAATGCATTCAAGATAAAGTGCGGAAAATCGACTCCTTTATACCCATAAGCTAATGGTCAAGCTGAGGCAATTAACAAAACAATCGCAGATATCCTCCAGAAGAAGTTAGAAGGGCATCATAGAACATGGTGTCAACGAGTCCATAATGCAGTTTGGGATTATAATACAACACGAAGAGAAGCAACTGGGGTATCACCTTTTTGTTTAACATATGGAGTTGAGGAAGTATTACCAATAGAAGTTGCTATTCCTACGACAAAAAGAGAAGCTTGGGAAAAGAATCTTAGTGCTGGTATGATTCTAGACAAACTTGATGAAGTAGAAGAGAAGAGAAAAAGCATTACAACATATGGAGAACTACCATCGCAGATTAGCTCGCGAATATAATAAGCGAGTAAAGAAACGTGAGTTCCAAGTTGGAGATCTAGTTCTGCGAGAAACACCAGAATATCAGCGAGAAAATGGAGGAAAATTAGCGAAAAAATGGGACATGCCATATATCATCAAAGAAATAATTGGAACTGGAGCATATAAGTTAATGGATCCAGAAGGAAGATACATGGGTCAAAGACTTGGCAGACCATGGAATAGATAATATCTAAGAAAATATTATCAATAAAGGTTTGAAGGACTAGGATGACTGGATTATACGCAAGCAATTGCGAGAGAATAAAAGAGATGATTCACAAGAATAAAGTTGGCTAAATACAAAGCAATTTTTCGCAATAATTTGCGAGATAATTAAGAATTTTAATGCAAATGCATGATACGGGCGCAAATCGCCTAAAAACATATAAGAATGGGACGAACCTTTGTGGCGTACACCCTAGTTCGCGGATTATATTCCGTAAGAGGCAATGTCCTTAAAGTACGTCATAAGGGGGGTATCTCTTTGCATGGCTATGGGAAAGGCTATACTGCTGCTGGAACCTAGTCATGGAGATTTGGGATTATAGAAAATCCATCCGGGAGAGATAACTTGGATTCCCAACTATATAAGGTTATACCCTGGTTGGGCGCCCGAGAGTTTCTCCTAAGGAATGCAAAGTATGATCAAGGAACCGAGGTACACGGTTGAGCTGTGGGTGCCCGGGATGGATGAACCTACCCTGGCCATCCATGGAAAGTCTTGGCTACGATGTGTTCGGCCCGAAGAAAACCCCACTAGGGTGCAGTCTTGTAACTATAATCCATATAGGCATAAAGGACAAGGCTGCGAAAACAACTGGTTGTTTGAAGAACCAGATGGGAAAGTGCTAGTCTTGTATGGCCGATGTATAATCCTTGAAGGGGCAACCGGGGGGAAGATAAGGGCGATACCCTCCATTAGGGAGTTGTGTATCAACAAAGACGGCAATGTCATGGGACTTTATATTTGCAAGAATATTTAGACTTATCATATTTTCGCGTGACAGAGACAACAATGTCATGGGATTTTATATTCGCAAGAATATTTAGGCCCGTCATATTGCCGCATGACAGGCCAAAAAGCCTAAAAAGAAATGTTAAGATGAGATCAATGGGTTTTTGCGATAAGATCAAAAGATGAGGTAAATGAAATCAATGATAAGAGGATATAAATCGCAAAGATGTCCTGCGATTTCATCGCAAAGACGATAATGTCATAAGTCTTAAAAAGCAAAAAGAGATTAATGATAGGTGTAGAATACACCTAATTTACTATCTAGTAGTTTATGCTTTCTTTGCTATTTTTCTTGTAAATTATGTATTTTACGCGTGTTTTTGAGTTATTAGGTACTCTGGAGTCGCACGGAGGAAAAGAAGAAGAAATCACCAAATTTGGGCAAAAAGGACATAATTGTCATTTCACAGGCGAGCATTATCAGGAGCCCTGTCAAGGTTAAGGGGCAGCTTTTGGAGGAGCACTAAATATAGTCTAGCTGTGGTTAAGGGGTGCCATCTGGGTGTCCCTTATCATTATGAGTAGGTGTAAATATCCTATGGGGTTGCTAATTAGTGGGGTGTCTGAATCTGACCCATATACCCACACCCGTGGGCGTACCCATCTAGACCCGAACCCGGATCCAAGACCCAACTATATTTACCTAAACCTAGCATCGAGAATACCCTCTCAATCATTATTCACTTCTGAAATCAAGAAGGGAGAAATTTGGGTTGCTGTGAATCAAAAGAGGAAGATGGGTTTGAAGATTCAGGCGATGGATTTGAGTTACTTCCGTTGATTGTGGAAAGCCGGAGAGCTGGAGTGGGTTGCTTCCAGTAAATGATGAATGAAAGCAACAATGGTCGAGAAATTTAGATGGCTGCTGTGAAGAACAAAGTGGAACTAGTTTATGAAGTCACTGATAGAAATAGAGCTTCAGCTGGTAATGGAAATTGGTGGTGTTTGCTGGATTTGAATGATTGGAAGTGCTGTGTGGTGTTGCTGTGAGCAAATGGGTTTTGCCCTGTGAATGGGTTGGAGCTGGCCATAGATTAGAAGCTCTGGTGAATGGGTTTGAATGGAATTTGGATTACAGGGTTTACAAGGGTGAATCTGGTGATTATTGATGCTATGGAACTTCTGAGAGATATATGGTATGAACTCAGTGCAGGGATAATGATTATAAGCTGAGAAGAATTAAGTGAAAGTCACAAAGTTCTTGGCAGAGATTGTAAGCTGGTGATGCTGGTTTAACTGTATTGCTATTGGCCTAACTGAATAGCTGGGGATGATGAATTGGAATAAGCTGCAATGGAGTTGGCAGTGTGGTGAAGGTTATAGCAGTTGAAATGTAATGATGGAATACTGTAAGATGGTTGAACTGTGTTGCAGTACTGTTGATTGGCTGTGTGGTGGAATTGCAGGATTAGATGATGCTGTTAGGTATTGAAATGCTGCCATTTACTGCAGAAATGTTGAAGCTATGATAGAAGATGCTGGTGCTGCTAAAATGAACACAGGAGGAGCTGGTAATTGTCAGGTGAATAACAGAATTGTATTTGATTTCAGGTGATGTTGCAATGCAGGGGCAGTTCAAGGAAGAATGTTGATAGAACTGAGTTAGAGAAAAGAAGCTGCAAGCTCAGGTGGTGATTGAACTGAAGCTGGTGATAAAAGGCTGAGTTGGAGGTGATTGAAGGTTGTTTCAACTGCAATACAATGGAGCTGTTGTAGCTGAACTGATATGTTGGCCTGAGCACAACTGAGCTGTGCATTACATGGAACTGGCGGCTTGTTAGGTTGCGAGGGTTTGTCTTGAGATTGCAGGGACTGGAAATTGCAAGTATGAGTAGTTTGTGAAGCTTATGTGCAGATTATGCTTGTGTTGTTCTCAGAGGATGCAACTGATGCAGCAAGGAAAGAAGAGAATGGAGGTCATGGTTGAGTTGAAATGTAGAAGATAGTGTTGCTGGGTTTTGCAGCTGTACAGTGGTGATGGGTGTATTTGAGAGATTATGGTGGTTGTTTGGTGGAGCTGTTACTACAAATGATGTATGGAATCAATGATGCTACTGGTGTTGTAGAGTTTAAGTGATAGTTGGGTTCAGCTGGCTGTGTTTTGTGGTTACAGCAGATCTGAAATGGGAATGAGAAGTTGGTAGGAAACATGAGGTTGCTGTCGGTTGCATTGTAGAATTGAAATGAGGCAAAGATTACAGGGCAGGTGGTGAACTAGGAGGATACAGGCTGCAGCAAGGAAGTAGAACAGTTGCAGCTTGAGATGCAGAAAAACTGAGATCGCTGGTGATGGCACAGCCATGATGGCTGGACCCTATTGCAACTGAGTTGGCATGGCAACTCAGCCTAGTCAAAGCGAGTTTGACCCGAGCTGACTACGAATGTAACTCGGTGACTAACAGGGGACTGTTAAGTCAATGGTTGACTTTAACGGAGTTATGACGGAATATTCCGTCGAATATTCTCCGACGACAGAATTTCAGGTGAACGGCGGCGACATTCCGGTGTTGGGATCCGCCCAAAAACAGATTTTCCGGTGAGCAAAAATGCAGAATTTTGGATGGACTTCTCTCATGTGTGTGAAGACTTAGAAGTGGGAATTGGATGAAAACTTGGAAGTTTTGGAGAATTGGACTAGAATTTGGAATATGGCTCAATTTGGGAAAGTGGTGTTCTTATGGAATGAGGAATCTTTTCCTACAAAGACATGGAGAGTATTGAAGCCTATAAATAGAGGAGTTCTCTACAACTTTTTAACACACATCTACTTTGGAGAAGGAGTTAAAAGTGCACAAGGATTGGAGGAAGGAGCAACCATCATCTTTGCAATAAGTTTTTCTTTCTTCCTAAATTATTATTATTATTGTGTGAACTCCAAATTATGAGTAGCTAATTTTCTTATTGATTGAGGATGAATTCCTAGTTCTTAATATTTGATTTGAGTTTTGTTTCAATTCTACTTTGAAGTTTTTCATATGATTATCGATTGTTTTTGCTAATATTAATGTTTATGTTTGATTGATAGGTCGTTTGGGTGGCCAACTAAATTGATTTGTTAATTAAGCTAAAGCTAGTAAAAGTTAGGGGATAAGTAATCGTTTCTTGACTATTTACATAAGTAGAAAACACAAAACCTTGCGGAGGGATTCCGTGGAGCAATTGTGTGTAAAAACAACGTTAGCAAGTGGACCTTGATCTAAGAGTTTAACTACTAATATCAACCTAATAAATTCATGAATCTTAATGCGTTTAACTAAATTACATCTTGAGTGATCTACTACTAGGTGGTTTGGTGAATAGAATCCGGTAGGCGAGAACTTCCGTATCCGGTGAAATTAGGGATTTTGGGGTTAGCACTGATCTAACTGCTATACCTACGGTTGGTGATAATCTATGACTAATAACAAGTGGGAAAGAACATAACTTTAATCATTGTTTTGCAGCGAAGAAGGATTCCTTGATCTACTTTCTCTCATTGATTTCAACTTATACTTTTAATTACTTTGTTTATTTCTTTTGCTTTATAAATTTTACAACCAATACCCCCCTTTTTGTGACAATTATACAACTAGAATCTCTTGCTCCTCGTGGGATCGACCTTGACTACCCTATATTACTCTTTAATTAGGTAGTAAAGTATTAATTAATTTGTTGTGGTAACGACACGCGTACAATTAATCTTACAAGATGGCTTAGACTTATCATATTGTCACAGAGATCAAAATAAATGATAAGGCAAGATCAATGGATTATTACATGTGAAAGTAAGAATGTCCTACGATCTTGTCGCATAAAAGTGGCATAATAAGACCTTTAACTAGGAAGGCGAAATAAGACCACAAGAGAGGTTATATCTGCGAAGCATATAACAGATTTTGCGATACTTCATTTATACATCGCAGAATTATTTGCGATACTTCATTTATCATATTGCAGATTAACAACAAGAGGAAATTTTAGGATTTCTTACAATGGTAATATATTAGTACTTCACAAGGAAGATTATGAGGGGCAAATATGGGGATTATAAAACAATATTTCATTATCTTCCTTGTGAAGAGTCAAGATAATAAAAACAAGACAATCAAGTTACAAGAATTTACGGTAGGAGATTCAGGTAAATAAAAATATATAATCAGAAGAAGATGATTGAGTTACAAAAATTGCAATATTTCGCAAAAGAAGCAGGAAGAAGAAAGATTCAGAAATTACAATCATTCGCAGGACAAGGAAAAGAACAAGATATTTCGCAGGAAGACATGATAAAACAAGATTTAAAACTTCAAAATAATATTCTTCTTTAATTTCATCATTCTTGTTTGCTACTATTATCTTCACCAGCAATATCTTTTTCAGTTTGAGTTTCTCCATCACCAGTGATTGATTTTTGAGGAGGATTTTGTTCTTCTGTTTCCTTATGAGGGTTTTCTTCTTCTTCTATTTCTCCATCACTAGTGATTGCCCTTTGAAGAGGATTTTGTTGTTCTGCTTCATTGGGAAGGTTTTCTTCTTCTTCTTCTTCTATTTCTTTAGTTGGATTTTGTTCATCTTCGGAAAAATCTTCTTCATCACTTGAATAATTTAGATCTTCATCAATGAGACGAGGAACTTCATTATTATTTATCTCCAAGGGTTTGATCTTTATAGGAGGTAAAGAATGAGAGAAAAGAACATTGTTTACGAGAACCTCAGCGCCTAAATGAGCCTTGCGGAGGCAATTCTTTTCTCGGTTTCTGATCTCTATATCCTTGAAGTATTCAAGGTAGTCAAATCTTCTCAATGCTCTGTTGCGAGAGTTAGAAAGAGCGGTATTCTTTTTGCGAAGTTTGGCCAACTTCGTAGACAGATCAGAGATAGAAGCTTGAAGATGCTTCTCAGATTCTGCGGAAGAAAAGTTGCATATTAGATGGAATTCTCGCAAGAAATAAGATGGGAAAATACAATGAAATAATTAATAGATAAGGCAGTCAAAATGACTACCTTCCTTTTGCGAGGATAAAGTTTGAATTATGTTAAGGAAGCAATTCTTCCATTGATTCATGGTATCATCGAAAGTATCACCAACTTTACGTTTCAAACGAGATTTTACACTTTTCTCTTTAGAAAGAAGATAAGCATTTTCTTCTTTTAAGGAGGAATGGGATTTCTTCAGTTGAGCATAGTCATCTTTGAGATTTTTGACTTTTACGCTTAGAGCTAATCTACCTTTTATAAGTTTCTCTTGTTCAGCGGCAGATGACTCGGTTATCTTTTTAATGTCATCTTTCAATACACGAAGAGATTGTTCTTGGCTGTCACATAATTTTTGAAGATTTCCCAATTGCTGCGAATAAACCATTGTTTTATTCACAAAGCTACGTTTCTCTTGAGACAAAGTTTTGTTTTCATCTGATAAAGTTTCCACCTTCAAATTAGTCTGATTTAGCGAATATAAAAGTTGAGCGGCTTCATTACTTAGGCGACCTCGTTCGCAAATTAGTTGGTTATTCTCATTCTTAAGATTATTTATCTCGTCAATTGAATATGTGTGAAGAATATTCAATCTATCAAATTGATTTTTCCAAGACTCTTTCTCAATGCGGGCTTCATCGGCGTTGGTTTCCCATTCAAGTATCTTCATTAATTGATTATGTTTTGAAGCTAAATATGCATCAACAAATAAATAAAGAAAATTTGAGTACATAGAAAACAAAGATTTACTGAGGCAAAAGCAGAGGCAACAAAGTTCTACCTTTCAGATCATCATTTCTGCTGCGAAGATTTTTGCATTCCAATTCAGAATTGCGAAGCTTATGATCGAGAAGTTCACATTCTAAAGTTTTTTCTTGAAGGTTCTTCTTCAAGGTTTCAACTTCACTTTCTAAAGCAGTTAGCGAAGATGAAGAACCACAAGATCCGAGATGCTTGTTTAGAATCATATAAACATCCTGTCTCGCAGGATCTGTAGAAGATTTCATAGCATCGTTCAAAACTTCAGATAATATTTGAAAAGCAGCTTCAACCCCTGTTGCTATTTCTTGGGAAGAAGGAAGAGAAGTAGAGGAAGAGGTTTTGGAAATATCATTTATCACAGGAACTTGATTAGAATCATTCGTGGTAGTAGGAGTGGAAAAAGGAACTTGATTAGTCTCAGTTACAGTCTCATTTACCGCAACATCATTTACCGTAGTCTCATTTACCGAAGAATCATTCACCGTAGCTTCATTTACCGTAGTTTCATTCACCACGACTTCATTCATCACATTTTTATTTGCTGCTGATTCATTTATCATAGTTCCAACTATCATAGATTCATCTATCGTAAATTTTAAAATATTGGGATTATTAGAGATGGAAATATTAGCATCAATAACTTCATTTGGAATTGATGAAGAAGTAGTATGGGTATTAATATTGGAATTCATGCAAGGAGAAGGAGAAGATTTATCTTGCGGCGGAACAGGGTTTGCAGGAAAAAAATCAACAATATCCACTTCATCTGAAAGAGCTTTAACTTGACGAGAACGCTTAAGAGGTCTAGAAATATTCTCTTCACTCTGCGAATAATAACGTAGATAAGAAACAGAGGAAACAATATTGTTATTTTAAAGAAATAGATGTTTCTTACTACCTTATCATTCTCAGATCTCTTCGCCTTCCAAACACGCTTTTTCTGAGGACCCTTAGGGTTAGGGTTTTTGATAGTAATCTTAGTCTGAGAAGTAGTGTTACTGAAAAAGATAATAAAATATGGGGATTATAAAGAAAATCGGGCGATAGAAATGATGTAACATGAACAAAATAAGATTCAAGATAAAAACCTACCTTTGAGTTTCCATTAGAGAAGCAGCAGGAAGGATAACAGGAAAGAAAAAGTTGCAGACAAAAAAAGGAAGAAGTTGAAGAAAAGAGAGAAGGTGAAAGAAGACATATCCTCGAGTGGGACATCTATTTATAGATGAAGAATGGGTAACCGGGCTAATCGGTAAAGAAGTAAGGATTGACATGTGTCAACGGTAAAAACGTAAAATAGGGAATTTTGTCGGGTAAAAGACAAGGAGTTGCGGCAAATCAAGAAACTTAAATTCTCATGATCTTTATCTTCTTCGCAGAAAAGATATGAGAAGAGGCAAGATGTAGGATCAGAATATTGTCACAACAATATTCCTGCGAAATAAACAGCAATGATATTCTGCGATACATCTCAAAGTGACGTAAGGAATGACATATCAGATGAAAACGACAGAAACATGAGAAAAGTGTGACATTTCTGCGAAGAATCAATAAAATCTGCAAATGATTAAGGCGGTGCTAACTGCGATTTATCGCAAGAACCCAGATCCGAAATTAAAGGGGATCTTAGCTGTAAATGAGCTGTAATCCACTATGTAAATGCCTATATAAAGGAAATGAATAGTTCCAGAGAGAGGGATGAATTTTTGAGTGCTAAGAAAGTTTTTAGGAGAGAGAAAATCTTATGAAGTGAATTGTATTCTTGATTACTGTAATTCTTTTAAGATCATATTAATAAAAAAGGTCCTTAATCTTAAAATTGTATCATAAATATTGATAAATTCTTGAGTAGGGTGTAGTGTGGGAATTCCTGCAACTACATGCATTACTTCCCTTCAAGCATCACCAGTTCGCAACATCACCTTCTTTTCAGCTCCACACACTCAATGAACTGCATTACTTACCATTGCTTACAGCTCCAGCTGCTCAAGGCATCAAACCTAACCAACTACCCTCTACCTTATCTTCTCAATCAATCTCAGCCACTGAACCACGAAAAGTAGCCACGACAGAACTTTTGTAAGTGCACTGGTCGTTCAAGCCTTTGAACAAACACTTGATATGCCGCTTTGAGCTGTTAATACAGAGATAGAACTTGTTGTTGATTTCGGAGGCCATTCCATCTCCTTCCCTGCAAAACCATTATTTCGGGTAACAACCCAATAGTCTGAATTCATTAGAAAACACATTAACATCTCCACTTTCTCCTTCTCTGCTCACCCACAATCGATGACAGCAGACCATCTTCTCAGCTTACTTTCTTTCTCGGCCATAACCCAATTCCACCATCAGTTGATTGAATTTCATCACCTGTGCCACGAGATTGTCCTGCTAGAGCTTAAACCATCGAACTTAATGGAAGAAGCATCACCAACGTTTGTTTTCCCTTCAACACTCCATTCCATTCTTCTATCCAACTGAAAATCTGCTCTAAACCCATTCTTAATCTCGATCTGTTGAGCAGCGACACAAATTCCCTTTTCAATTCTCAATTTCTCCTACTATGGTTGCACCTCCATTTTTTCCTTTCTTTATGTCTTTCCTCAATTTCAGATGTAGAAATGATTGAGATGATTGTGAGAAAACTCCTCTCCCGATTTAGGGGAGGGTTGGATTTGGGTGCTAACAGCACACCCTTCTTCCGGATAAGGGATACCTCATTGAAATCCCCTTAATCCTCAGCTGGCCTTTCTTTAGTGCTCTTCAAAATAGGGTTTCCCCTTAACCTTGTCCAGGCTCCCAATAGTGTTTGCTTATGAACTGTCAGTTTTGCCCTTTTTGCTCAAATTGCATGATTTCTTATTCTTTTCCTCCGTGCGACTCCAAAGCACCTAATACACTAAAACTCACAATAAGTTACACAATTCACACGAAAAATAGCAAAGAAAGCATAAATACTAAATATAAAATAAGGTGTTTTAGACACCTATCACTTTTACTCCTCCTTACGGTTGTTGGTGGTTCTGATGTATTTCTTCTTCTTCTAGCCATTAATCCTAGTGACTCGTTGATAATTGCGTAAAAATCCTTCGCTAATTATTCCAAATTTCTTCCAATCACAATGTCAATCTTCACTTTTTTCATCAAATAATCATCAATTCATCCCTGTTTCGGGCGCCAAAATGTAGTTGCAGGAAAACCTATACTATACCCATCATAAGAATTTACAGTAATTAACACGTATTTGAAGATTAAAAACAACACTTTCTTATTTGATTCTCAGAAATGTTTACAAGAAATGGAAGAAATCAAGAATACAACCGCTCTCTTGAATTTTCTCTCTCTTCAAGAATTTCTCAACACTCAAAAATACATCATGCCCTCTCTGAATCTACTGGTTCTTCTTTATATAGGGTAGTTACATAGTGGATGACAGCTGAGCTGTCCTTTAATTTCGGATCTGACTCGCGATATTATCGCAGTAGTTATAATGTCAATTCTCGCAAGCGTTGTAACCATCACAGGACAATCATGCTCTTCTCGTGTTTCTTCATTCGTCAGCTATTACGTCACTCTTTAAATTATCTTGTGATACTCGCAAAGTTTTGTTGAAGAACTCGCGGTGGTTTTCGCAGAAGTGTTGTTAATCTCGCAAGAGTAATATCATGGCGATATTCTGGTCCTACATAAAACTATATAAAGGAGACATCTAGCAATTGGGAAAACTAATCCCCATACCTCATGTGTGATACTAGTTGGTTTGCCATATTCGATTCACCTTTAACCGTAGGTTTCTTCTCGAGACCCTGTCGGTTAACGACTTAAAGACTTCATTGGGATTGTGAAGCCAGACGAAACTACTACTCTTGTTGTTGAGCGGTCTGATCTTGCCATTTTTTATCATATGAGTTCAATTCAATAATTGGATCGAGATTATATCTCCAATAGGGCAAGATAAAAAGAAATCACAAACATCTTCGTCTCATCGTTTGTGAATCCACAATATCTAGTTTCACTACCATACGATTTAGATTATTGTAAGGTGATCAATAATTCTTGGTTGTTCTTCGGGAATATAAGTCTGGGTTATTGATTAGTTCCTATTCACCTTGATTTTATCAAAAGATGGAACAAAACTCATAGGTTTATTTGTGGGAGACATATTTATCTATTATCGTAGACTTTTCTGTGTGATACAGATTTGTTTATTAAAGTCTTCGACTCTGAGTCGTTGAAACCATATATTTTATATGTTGATGGTATCAGATCTTCGTCTCTTCCACCCATGGTTTTGTAAGTATGATAAAATAAGATATCAACTGAACTTCCAGTATCTATTAGAGCTCTGTTGATTGCCCAGGAATCTTCAGTTTCACCATTATCATTTTCTTCATATTCTTCTTCTATTTGTTTTGGATTTATCTCTAATCGTACCACCAAGGGGTTGTCATGTATCTCACCAGGATCTGGTACTTCTTGTGCAGTAAAAGAAATAGTTTGTTTTTGTAACTCTTCTAATGGCGAGACTCTCGCAATGTTCATGATCTCTCTTCCATCTGCGTCTCTCGCGAAGACTCTGCTTAGAACGTTATCGTGAAAATCCTCAATAGTCTTGTATGAATACACAATGGAATTACAGAACAAATTCTTCGACTTGGCTCCAACCTCTATCACAAATGTTTCAGCTCCTTTCACTGTATTCACTCTGCGAATATACGGTGGTGGTGGTAACTGCTGAGATTGCTGGTGTCCTATTAGAAAATGATTTAATTTTCCCTGATCAATCATCCTTAATATTATTCTTTTTACATTCCTGCAATCGTTTATCGAGTGACCATGAAAATGATGGTAACGACAGAATTTCTTGATTTCGATTATTTAGATGTGGTTCTTTTCCCATATTCCAGGGTGTAGGTATGTTTTCCATCAAAATGATAGCTTCCCAAATTTTTTCTATGCTAGCATTTAGAGGTGGCATCTTAATTTCTTCCCATATTATCTTATGACTTCCTTTCCCTCTAAAATTATTTTGCCTCTGACCACCATAAGTCTCTTGAGGTTGATCAAGTCTTTGAATCTTATTATTTCCACCGCGATTGTAATAATTCCTTTCCCTTTCATACTCCTCTTGGTCTCGACTCCCCATGGCTACTAATTTCTAATGGTTATCAATCACCACTTTCTCTTGTTGTGTCTGCGAGGTGCTCCCCATATTGTTAATCATTTTAGGAAGTAAACTTCCATTTGCCGCTATTGAGCTTGTGTTTGCGACTAGATATGATTCCATATCATTTTGTTTCTCCTCCAAAGCAATGTATTCTTCTTGTAGTTCTCGTAGCTCAGTCATTGTGATAGTATTTTTGATTCTAAAAATTTGTATGTACATCAGATTGGTTGCGAATATTGCATTAATGCAAGATAAAATGAGGTATCTCTCATCCACCCTTCCTGCCATTTCACTGCACATTGTTTTCCATCTTATGGTTAAGTGTTTCAGACTCTCGCCAATCCTCTGTTTTAGCCCAAATACATCTTCAATACCGGGTCATGAAGAATTGTTGCTTATATATGCTCCCAAAAATGTAGCTTGCAAATGGTCGAAAGAGGTTATAGTATTTTTTGGTAAGCCTTCGAACCATTTTAACGCCTCGCCAGTTAAGCTAGATGCAAAATATTTGCATAATACAACATCGTGGTTTTCCCATTGTAGCATACACCTAACATAAGCCTTGACATGTTGAACAACACAGGTAGTCCTATCAAAGATACTAGTTAATGCTGGTAAATTGCATTTTGGAGGGATTCCTCTTAATTGTACTTCTTGAGTGAATGGAGTTCTCGCAGCTTCCTCAATAGCTTCATCAAGTTACCTTCTGCCTCCTTCTCTTCTATTATTCAATATTCCCCTCATTTCTGCTAATTCTCTAAAAATTTGTTCATTCCCAGCTGAATTTTGCTCTATTGTCCTTTTCGGTGCAACTTCTATTCTTCTACTTCATGTCTTTCTTGTCTTGCGAGATTTTGTGTATCTTCATCTGCATCTTCATTCTGTCTTATTCTGCGATTTTCCACTTCAACTCCTTCTAGATTTTGCAACTGATTATGCCTCCCAATTTCTTCTCTGCGAGTTTTTTCATTTCTCATCGCTTCTCTTCGCTGTCTTTCAATTCTTCTTTGTATTCTATCATATTCCTCATTGATATTATGGTTATGGCGATTTTGTGTGCGTCTTCTTTCTCGATTGTTATGATTATTCTGTCGTATCGCTTCTTGAAACTCTTGTTCTTCAACTTCTGCTCTTAATCTTTCTCTTTCGCAAGCTAGACGTGCTTGTTCAGCATAATGCCTCTCAATTTCCTCCTCAATTATTCTTTGATTTCTTTGGATTTCTCGCCCATGTAATATTCTTCTACCTTCTTCTCGATTTTATTCATCATTTTGGTTATTTCCACCCTCTTGATTCCTATTATCACGTCTACCATTCACAGTTTATCCACGTGGAATGTAGCGATCACGAATAATTTCCTCTTCCCCATGATGCTGCTCTTCATTTGGATTTTGCATTTCCTCTCGGATATTTGCTCCATCATTTCTTATAGGGGAATTTTTCCTTGGTTCTTCTCTAAATGATCTTGAACTTGATCTTGCAGTACTTCTCGATCTCCTACTTTGCAATCTCAAATTCTCCATTCTTAACTCGTGATTTTGTCTTGTTAGATTTGCACGTTCTTCTGCTTTTAATCTCCTTTCCTCATGTATTCTTTGTCTCAAATCATCTGCTGTTTTATTTTCTCCTTCTCCATGAATTAATATTTCAGCTACTCTTTGATCTCTTTCTTCTCCTCCTTCATTTCTTAATTGTCGATCTTCTGCTTCTTCCATCGAATCTGATCGCCAAGTATGCACGCTAACTCTATCATAATCCATATCTCTATCTTTTATTGGTGTTTGCTGATTTGGCTATTGAATCTGATTTTCTCCTTCATTCCTTGTTCTATTTCTTCTTGTTCTTATTCTTTAAGATTCTCCTATTTCATTTGTTTCTTCGCCTGCAAGTCTTTTACTCCTCACGGTTTTTGGTGTTTCTGATGTGTTTCTTCTTCTTCTAGCCATTAATTTTAGTAAACTGTTGGATATTGCGTAAGATCTTTCACTAATTGTTCCAAATTCCTTCCAATCACAATGTCAATTCTTATCTTTTTATTCAATTAATCATCTATTAATCCCTGTTTCGGGCGCCAAAATGTAGTTGCAGGAAATCCTACACTACACCCTTGATAAGAATTCACACTAATTAACACATTTTGAGGATTACAAACGACAATTTTTTATTTTATTTTCAGAAATGTTTACAAGAAATGGAAGAAATCAAGAATACAACCGCTCTCTTGAATTTTCTCTCTCCTCAAGACTTTCCCAACACTCAACAAATACATCATCCCCTTTCTGAATCTACTGGATCTCTTTATATAGGGTAGTTACATAGTGGATGACAGCTAGGTTTTCCTTTAATTTCGGATCTGGCTTGCGATGTTCTCGCGGTAGTTGTAATGCTAACTCTCACATGTATTGTAACCATCGCAGGACAATCACGCTCTTCCCGTGTTTCTCCATTCGCCAGCTATTACGTTATTCTTTGAATTATTCTGTGACATTTGCGAAGTGTTGTTGAAGAACCCATGGTGATATTCGCAGAAATGTTGTTAATCTCGCAAGAGTCTTATCATGGCGATATTTTGGTCCTACACTACTGTTCCAAAGAATATTGGCGAATACGATGCTGCTGAGATACTTGCTGCAAAGAAAAACTCCGACGTTTTGAATGCCATCATACATGCCATTACCCCAAATCTTCAGCACCATGTGTCAAATTTCACTAGGTCTAAAGATGCGTGGGATATCTTAGAAAACGTATTCAATGGTAATACCAGTGAAAAGTAATCAGGCTTCAAAATCTAAATTACGATTGGGAAAACCTTTGTATGGCAGATGAAAATTCGTTTGATGAGTTTAATCACAAAGTGTTTGAAATTGTTAATGCATCTTTTGCAATGGGTAAGACTATTCCTGAAAAGGACATTGTGATGAAAATTCTCAGATCGCTGCCATCTAGATACGATTCTAAGAAGCATTCCATCGTTGAGGGAAATAACCTTGATAATCTCTGTAGAAATATGCTGGTTGGGAAGTTTAAGATCTTTGATCACGAACATTCATCCAAATCTAAGGATGTTGTGTTCAAGGCACTGAAAGACACAAAATTACTTGATAAAAGTAAAAATGTGTATACATCTGAAGACGACCACTCTGAGACTGATTCATCAGATGAAGATCTTGACAAATCAGACTCGATGATCACAAGACAGTTTAGGGACCTTCTATTAAAGAGAAGTAAACGGTTCACCAGACATAAGCCAAAAGCATCAGTAAAACCTCATAATCGTATTCCACCTAAAAATAGGGACACAGATGAAACTGATGACGAGGATATGCCTCAGTTCTTTAAGTGTAAAGGGTATGGTCATTTTGCAAACGAGTGACCAAATCGTAGAAAATACACTGGAAACAACGGTCTTGCCGATGACTAAGTAAATAATTATGCAAGTTGATTTATTGGTTTGTATGAATAATTTATGGCTTAACGAATGAATATGTTGATGGGATGAGTTGTTTAGTCCAATTCGATTCCGGATAAGCTAAGCTAAGTTAATTCTGATCTTAGTTAGACTAATCAAAGTGGAGGTTTCGGTTATTCAAGTTTAGCCGAAATCCTAAACAAGGAAATGCTAGTTAACTAACCTAGTATTTGGCTTGTTTGAAATCTAAAAGGTCTAAGTTATATGGATAATTAGAACCTGATGAGAAAAATTGAGTTTATCTTTGTTTTAGTCTTATCGAATGAAGCGGTTGTATTTATACAATCGGTTTAGCAAAAGAACTAACTTGCTTAGTTGATTTTTGGTTTGCTAAACTAGTTGGGAAAATTTCTTCGGGCAATTATTTCCATGATAACATATCCAAACATAATTACTTTGTAGTTTCGGTTTTGATATTGGTTATCAAAAATGGTGTGTAAAACCCTCGTGCTTGACTCAACAGTTTGCAAGTCTATTTTTTTGAGATTTGTAAGATCCTTTTCGTGTTGTCCTTTATTTTTTCGTTTCTTTGTCATTTTTGTGACAAAAAAAGGGAGAAATATATGGAGTAGACAGGTGATGCTGGTATCAATTTTATGGTTGATTGGTGTCACTAGGGAAGAGGACAATGGTGCTTGAACGTTTATCTAATGAATGAGGAAAAGAAAAAACTAAGGGGGAGTAACATATCATATGATTGGGATAACAATGACGTGTGGATTGAAAATATACCTATCTCACCTTTAGAGGGAGTATAAGCTTTGTTATTATAGTGCAGCTGCTGCATTTTAAGGATTGAATGAATGCAGGTTATGTGTTGTTGGATTCGAGAATCAAGCGTATGTGTAATGAATTCTTGTAATTTGTTTATCCATATGATTGTAAGAGTTTTATCACTAAAATTGACAAAGGGGGAGATTGTTAGAGAATTTCTCGGTTGAACCCACCAAGCATTGGTATGACAAGTTTGGTTGTCATATTTTAGTGAGCCAAAACTCATTTAAGAGTCGCTTGATTTAAATGTACTAGAGTCAACTTCATATAGGTTAGCTTGAAAGTAATAGGGTGAGATATTACAAGTATTGCGAAGACTTGAATAAGTGAAGAAGAATGGTGCTACAACCACAACATCATCCTTCCACTTGAGGTTAGTCATATTTGACTTGAACTGTTTCATTCCCTAACATATCTTTCAAGTCGTGCATATTGAAAACATAAAACTGCGAAGCATGAACACTCTAGATAAACATAGTATTAAGGAATACAATATGAAGTTTCTTGCTTAACCATTAAACTTTGTATATAAGACATCGACATAATCGTATGAATGCTATTGTGATTATGTATGGGTATGAGGTGTCGATTTCATCCTAGGGAACAATGTTTACATGTGTTTGTTTATGGGTAAAAACTATTTCTGTTGGTTTTGGTAATTTGGGGTGTGTGGATGAGAAATGAATCTAAACCCTAAACAAATGCATTGCGCGGTGAGTGCTTTTGATTCGAGAGATCAATCTATACAATTTTGGCCTAAACCAAGAAATGGCCGTTCCAGACTTGTTTCGGTCACAAAGTGAAAGAGATGGGGTTGATCTTAGGGAGGGAAGCGAAGAAGGTGTTGAGATTGTGAAAGTGTAGGCTTGTTTATGACTTGTGACAGAAAGGCGAACATTCTTACGAATAATGCAAGCAGGCTCTGGGTGTTTGAATACGATTATATTAACACTTCGTTTT
Source organism: Papaver bracteatum (assembly GCA_023529315.1). Classification (NCBI taxonomy): domain Eukaryota; kingdom Viridiplantae; phylum Streptophyta; class Magnoliopsida; order Ranunculales; family Papaveraceae; genus Papaver; species Papaver bracteatum. Next base: position 1,176,626 of record JAJJWX010004500.1, read on the forward strand.
TCTGTGTTGTGTTGCCTCCGTCTCTTGGAAATAGGAAGGAGAGCTTATTTATACAAGTTATTGAGCCTTATTCACGTCTCTCGTGGGAAGTGAAGGAAGTGGAGTGATGGAGTAGTAGAGTTGTGTGTTGGTGTCACACGATCAGTCTTGCCCACTTCTTCCATCATCACTAACCGTCCGTGTCATCCTAACACGTTCTTGTGATGGCGCGTTGCACGCTGCATGCTGTAAACCGCCAGACCAATACCCCAGTATGTATCCCCCAGTTTGTTACATGATTGATGTCTTGAGTGTAAGTGTGGATCATGGGACCCATAGAAGGTAGCATGTAATGCTAGGTTAAATAACTAAGTTATTTAGGAAGTCGATACTTGTAAAGTATCGTGTGTATTCTATGCAAGTGCTGCATCGAATGTATTCAGCATGTATAAAGCATAGATGTTGAGCATCATGCCATGCCTACTTCACGTGAGGGTTTGGAGGTTGCATGGGTAAGCCATGCCTTAGCCGATTACATTAGGTAGAAGAGTGGCGGACAGTGATCATGGTGATACCTCACTGATCGCATAACTCCTAACCTAGGCCGTCCGTCCGAGCTAACGAAGTTGGACAGACGAGATGAATTACGACCCACATCTGCGACCGTTGGATTAGGGTTTTAGGAGGTGCGCAAGTGCACACTTTCATCCTGGTCGAATCCAAGCATGGGAGGCATTTCATGGAGGACCGACCAGGCATGTGTGTAGACGGCATGCTGACGTCCATGTCCATGCTTCACTGTCCCACAAAAGTTTGATCTAGGCCACTGAAATTTACCAGCGAAGTTGAGTGGCTGAGATCGATTTGCGACAGAAATCTTATGCCGCAAAGGATTCCTGAAGGGGCGCGGTATGCCACCTTCAAGGTGCACATTTCGAGACGACCAAGCTTTGTCGGTCTCGGCCGTTTGGTCCAGCGTGTAGGTGATAGGCTGATATCCACGCCTATACCTGACTGTACCATGGAAACGTGATCTAAGCCACTTAATTTGTCTGGCGAATTGAGTGGTCGAGATCAATTTATGATTTTGGAAGCGTGACCACACCAGTTTAGGCACGCGAACCGAGACGCCTGACCAAGGCTGGCTTTGGCCGATCAGTCGGACATGAAGCCGGTCCCACGGTGGTCATGCTATCATGTTCGTCCTTCTCTGATGTTTCATCTTTGCTTTCCATTCAAGCCTGCGAAGATGGACGCTTGAGATGATTTTGCAACACATAGATATGCCGCAAACCCCAATTAGGGTTTTGCCGGCCGTGCATCATGCTTGGTTTGGTGCGCACAAATTAGGACAACCAATCATGGTTGGTCCTGACTGATTGGTCATGTGTGTAGGCGGGCCCACAATGATTGTGTTGACATACTCTGGGCCCTTTGGATCTATATCTACACCCTACATATATGCTTGCAAAGATGGATGGTTGAGATCGTTTTGCGACACATGTAATGTGCCGCAAACCCTAATTTAGGGTTTCTTGTCCATTCCGCTTGGTTTAGACGGTTTGGCAAGCTTTGCCACCCCTTTTGGGGAGGCAGACCATGCGGGGCCCGCGTTTGGTCGGCTGTGAATATTCCAATACCTGCTTGGGGGTATTGGATTTTTATCTGGGCCATCCAATCATGCTGGTGAAGTTGGGTGATAGTGATCGTTTCTAGACTGCTATGGACAGTCTAGATGCTCAATCGGGTTAGTATAACACACCGAGAGTTATATGCTCAATCGGGCTAGTATAACACACCGAGAGTTACATGCTCAATCGAGCAAGTATAACACACCGAGAGTTACAGCCTGCACGGGCATTTCATGCATGCCTCACTGTTGGTACTTGGATATTCATGCTACTCTGCTGCGAGTAACAATCAGTCATCATGCCACACCAACAATGAGAGTTCTGCTAGGAACATCACAGGAAATGCAAGGCATTTTATGCATTAATCAATAATCTAAAATTCACAGAATATTCGGGGGATTGTTGCTACATGCTCCATTTTAGGTGAATTAATAAAGTGAAGAAGTATTCATCACTTATAAAATAATCTCATCCTCTGCAGGATGGTTATACAAAATATTGGTTTTACAACTTTAGCCCTGAACTAAAATCCGCCATCAACATTAAGTCCCCTGCCTAGCGCATAATGGTTACACTAAGTCTCCTGGTAAAGTTTAGATGTTACCAGGAGAGACGGGTCATCCTTTCCTTGGAGCATGTCACGTTCAAGAGACGCCTGGGCGAGCATTCCCCTAGCATGATGTCGGTCTTGCCTAATCGATGGAATGTTGCACCTGCTTCGTTCGTGGGTCTATTATGTATGCTTGATCAAACGTGGGCTTGTTGTGCCTGTTTTGGTTAAACATGGGTTCAATGCGTGCCTCGTGCCTGCTTTGCTTGGGGTTGGCTGTGCTTGCTTCGACCAATATGGGGATGGTTGTGCCTGATCAAGTGGGACCCACCGCGTGCCTGCTTTTCTTGGGACCAGTTGTGCCTGCTTCGACCAATACGGGGATGGTTGTGCCTGATCAAGTGGGACCCTCCGCGTGCTTGCTTTGCTTGGGACTGACTGTGCCTGCTTCGACCAATATGAAAACATGTTGCTTCACCCAACACCAGATTTGCCCCTCGACCAACACCGGCTTTGCTGATTTGACGAACCCCGACCTTGCTGACGGACATCGCTGCCTCGACGCATTGCTGTCTTGTTTCGTTCGAACACCGGCCTTGTCTGCTTCGATCGACCTTGCTATGCCTACTTTGGTCAAGCGTGGGACCCGACGTAAGCATGCTTGCTTCGAACATGGACAGCTGTGCATGCCTCGATCAAACACGGGTCCACCATGTACATGTTTCAGATGTCGGCCTTGTCATGTGCCTGCTTTGCCCGTACGGTTGATGTGCTTACTCGAGCGTCATCCTTAAAACACCAACCCTGCTATCTTGACCAATCACCGGCCTTGCTGGCTTGACCTTACCGCCTTTTTTGATCAAACGTGGGACCCACTACGTGCTTGATTTAATCAAAAATGAACCTTGTGTGCTCAAATATGGATGTGGGTGCTTCAGAGAGCGTTGAAGCAACTTCTGGAGTGAACAGGTCCCGGAGAGTGTTGAAGCATCTTCTGGAGCGAACAGGTCCCGGAGAGTGTTGAAGCAGCTTCTGCTGGAGGGAGCGTTGAAGTGTTGAAGCGACTTCTTCTTCTGGAGAGAGGGCTGAAATGCCTTCTTATGGAGAGAACATTGAAGCGGCTTGGAGGGATAATTTGAAGCGGCTTCTGCTGGATGGAGCGTTATGATGCGTGTCGTAACCACAACAAATTAATTAATATTTTACTACCTAATTAACATGTAATATAGGGTAGTCAAGATCGATCCCACGAGGAGCACGAGATTCTAGTTGTCTTATAATGTCACAAAGGGGGGTATGTTTTAGATAAGTAAAAGAAAATAAAATAAATAAACAAAACAATTAAAAAGATAAGAGAGATCAATAAGAGAGATTAGATCAAGGAATCCTTCTTCGCTGCAAAATAATGATTCAAGTTATGTTCTTTTCCACTTTTTATTAGTCATAGATTATCACCAACCGTAGGATAGTAGGTTCGCTTAGATACCCCAAAATTCCTTATTTCACTAAGTAACAGGTTCGCTTAGTTATCAGATTCTATTCAAAAGAACCACCTTGAGGTTCTCTTACAAGATATAATTCCCCGAACGCATTAAGATTTATGAACTTAGGTTTAGTACTAGTAGTTAGACTCGGTTCGCTTGGTCCACTTTCTAGCGTTGTTTTCACACACAATTGCTCCACGGAATCCCTCCGCAAGGTCTTGTGTTTTCTACTTGTGTAAAAAGTCAAGAAACGATTACTTATCCCCTAACTTTCACTAGCTTTAGATTGAATTAACAAATCAATTTAGCGTGCACTCTAAACAACATATCAATCAATCATAAACATTAATATTAGTAAAAACAAGCGATAATCATATGAAAAACTTCAAAGTAGAATTGAAACAAAACTCAAACCATATGTTAAGAACTAGGAATTCATCCTCAATCAAATTAGTTACTCATATTAAAGAGTTCACACAAAGAATAAAGAAAAGAATTGTGTGTGTAAAAGTGTGCAAAAAGATGTGTAAAAGATATGTGTATCTAAGGGCATCTAAGTGTGGAAGTATGTATAGAAAAGTAGAGAACTTCTCTATTTATAGGCTTCAATGCTCTCCAAGTCTTCTAAGGAATAAGATCCCTTTCATTTAGCACTTCAATTTCCAAATCCAAGCCTTTCTCAAATCTCCCATCATCTCATTCCATATTCAAACCAAGTTCTTCATCCAATTTCAAGTCCAAGTCTTCACATCCCATGAGAGAAATCCACACAAAATTATGCAACTTTGGCTCGCCGAAAAATTGGGTTTTTGACCGGAAATAGGCCGGAATCCGTCGCCGCCGGACACCTGAGATTCTCCTCCGGTCAATGGAATATTCCATCAGTCCTCCGTTAGGACTAACGGTCAAACATGTCAACCATCAGTCAAACTGTTAGTCAGCGGGTCAAGATAAGGAAAAGACAAAGGAGAGTCATCTCAATCAGCTGTCTTAGTCAGATCTGAGTCGGCTGATTCGCTGAATTTGGATCGACTCACCGCCGTTACCGAGTTGACTCGCCTGAACCAAGCATCGGCCGAGTTTCGTTTCTTTTTGGTCGTTTCCAGGCCAAATTCAGGCCTATCTCTTCTTCACTTCCATGCACAATTCCTAGGCATACATCTATAGCTTCAATCATTCCGTTCTGCAGCAACAGAGCTTCACCCTTCTCATAACCCATTGAATCCTGACTGCAAATGGATAATCCCCTTATGTTCTTCCCTGTTTTAAAATTCCATGACCACAGCAGACCCAATTTCAGCCTTCATCAGCATCCATTTCTCCTCCACAGCACCATCTCCATCTCTCGGCTTCAATTCTGCTCAAAAGCAACACCCTAAATCAATTTCAACAGTTCCACCACCCATGGAACTCACCATCAACAATTTTGAACCTCAATTGTTCTGTTGTTGATCTCCTTCCATAATTCCGCTCGATCTCTGGATTTCAGAACTAATAGCACGAAACCCATGTTCTTCTCAGCAAGAACATCACCAGCCCCTGAAACTCCTTCTCGATCCCTAATTTATCTAATTCATTCATTCTATAATCGATCTTCAATTACGTAACAATAAAACTCTCAGCTCCCTCCTTCTGTGTCCGATCTGATTTCGTCTCTCAATTTCATGCTTTTCTCTCTTGATTTCTCACTTCAATTTCCGTAATTTTCAGGTGAATCATTTCTTCTCGGCTGCAAAGGGAAGAACAAGTGAGGAAAGAAAATGGGAATTGATTCCCATTTTTTCGACCTAATTTTTGTCTTAAAGGTGGGATGGTTATTTGCACCCACTGTTAATTACACCCACTGCTAATACACCCACAGATTGGGTGTCTATATAAATGGTCACTTCTGATAAGGGCTAGCCAAATGGCAGCCCCTTAACCTCAACTAGTCTGTCTTTAAAACTGCAAAACAGAGTTGCCCCTTAACCTTGGCTCAGTTCCCAATATTGTTGGCATATGAAATGACCTTTTTGCCCTTAATGCTCAATTTAGGATGATTTCTTCTTTTTTTCCTTCATGCGACTCCAGAGTACCTAATAACTCAAAAACACACGTAAAATACATAATTTACAAGAAAAATAGCAAATAAAGCATAAACTACTATATAGTAAATTAGGTGTATTCTACACCTATCAAATTCCCCCACACTTATACTTTGCTAGTCCTCGAGCAAATCAAACTAAAACTTACAACTTCAAAGCGTTCCAGCGTCCCAGGCATCCAAAGAGCTATGAGGACATAGAGTTTTTGCATGCTAGTAATGAGAAGTTAGAAATATTAAAGAACATATTCTCATTCTTAAATGTTGAGTGAGAAATAACCACACCATAATGAGATAACACGTGTTTGAGAAACGATCAATAAGCATTAAGCCTCGACTTCTGCCTCTCTTAAAAGGGTTTTATGATAATTGCACTCAAAAAGACGGCTTTTTTATGGGTCTCACATGTGTGCAGGTAGGAATGAAGAGAAAATTCCTGCAACATGTTGAATGGTAGGAAGGATAACTTCCGAAATTTTGAAAAACCCACATCTTTTAATATTTTGAAAAACCATTTTTCTGACGATCTCTAAGAAAGGAAATCAACCACTTATATCGAGGATGAGATTACTTACTTACCTTCACATCCGATTTCCAATTATGATAACACCACTCTCACGGAATCCAATAGAAATGCCTTCCGCTCCTTGTCTTCATCTTCTGGGTCTTCGGCTTCAACTATTGATGATAAACACTTGAATTTCATAGATCCTTGATAATTTGTAAACTTTTTCCTTAAAATCCTTGTCGCTTGAAACTTCCTTATAAATTTTCCTTCCCCACGGCTTATTCAAAACAAAACAATAATAGATATTTCTCTTGTCTCATTTTTTTCTTCTTTTCTTTTCTTTTTTTTTCTTCAATTTTTTTCTTTTTTTTTTTAGACAAAAGAAACAACATACAAATCAAAGTGAAAAATAAAACAACCATGGCCGTGGAAAAGTACTTTACCGCTTGATTCTTCACAACTTGTATCGCCTTGAAATCATAAACTTCAATAATTCTCACCTTTCGATTTTCTTTGCTTTTGTAAAAAAGTCTTAATACTTAGATATAGAATTACCTCATTGTATTGTAAGTCTTCAACATGTATACAAAACTCTGCTCATTGTATGTTGCTTTACTTGGATTTAAAATTTGCTCTTTTCTTGTTCCATTGTTGCTTGTAAACCTTGAACCTTTTCAACTTTCCTTGTATATTTTGATGTCGCTCCCTTGTTGTTGATGATTATGGTGTTTCTATGGACCCGTTGTTGTCGAGAGAGAGAATGGTGCTAACTTCAAATCGAACTACAAGAAGGAGGCTTCAAATCGAACTACAAGAAGGAGGCTTTCATCCATACACGTCACCCTCATGATTGACAAAAATTAGCACTCAAGAGATCAAAATAGTGCTGATATTGGTGTGAAATTGGGTAGCTCACCATTCTTCCCGGAATTAACGTACGGTGACACACACTCAAAATAAGCTCTTTAGGAAAGGAAGAATTTCTGGTCGGTGCCTCACATGATATAAAAACGGGTAGTCTCCACTAATGATTGATCAGCAACTCTAATAATGCATTCTTCTCTGCTCCTAATTTGCATCACCGACATGATTAAATCCATTATTTAACACTCTAACAAGCAAGAAATCGAACGTAGTTCCCTAACACTTCCAAGTTCATTTATGTCGGTCAGAATTCTCTATGTAATCATACCTAGAAGTATGCTAGTGACTCTAAAATCTCTAAAAGTTGAAAGTTTTAATGCAATTTTATTTATTTTTTTATGCAAAAATATATGCTTAGCCACTCCCCCACACTTAAACCTTACATTGTCCTCAATGTAATTGAATCGTCCAAGCAAAGTCAAGGTGGGAAATCCTAACATGATATGGAACAAGAAAAATAAATAACAAAATAAAAAGCAAAATAAAAGGATAAGAAATACAAAACCTATGGGTTGCCTCCCATTAAGCGCTTGTTTTAAAGTCGACGGCCCGACATGGCTCTTGTAAGATTCACTCCCCATATACTAACAATCAGAAAATTTGGGGATCCTCCCATGGTACCTATTTTTCAAACAATAGCTTCATACAAATATTAGCACAAGAAAATAATAGTAAAGTTATCGCCCGATAGAAATTTCCCCCACACTTATTCTTGTCCACACCCGGAAGTGTATAAAGAACATAGAATTTGGGAATTTCCATGTATTCGTCTTGGCAAACCTGCATAGTGTTAGAATCAAGTGTTTCCAATGGTGGATATCGAGAAACAAAGTCATTCAAAAGTACTTTCGAAGCACATACATTCAAACCAATAAGAGGTAAAGGAGAAGAATCAATATGCAAAGTGTTAGACAAACCTTGCATAATTTCTTGTATTACGGTATCCTTTTCATCCTTAAAAAATTCGAGTGAATTGCTTACCTCTTGCGTATCATGGTCCTCTATCAAACTTTGCAACCATTCTTCATCATTTTCTACCTTAACTAAATTCTCGGTATCATCATAATCATTAGCAAGTTCATACATCTTGGCTTTCTCGGTATCATCATAATCATAACCATTCTTCATCATCTTCCACAAATTCAATCAATTCGGTTTCATTATCGAGCATCACCTCTTCAACATCTTCATCATCGGAATCGGGCCATTCTCTAAAATGATTTTCGTCGGTAAAAATTGTAGAATCTTCTTGTGAGGGTGTTACATCGTTTACAACAATAGGAAAGTCACACCCAATCTCCTCCTTTTGAATGGGTGAATGATCGTTATTATGATCCGGAGTTGGAATAACTTCCTCATTGTTGCAACGCTCATACACTTCCGCGGACTCATATCTTTCCCTAAGAAATTTTTTCCAAGCACTAAATGCATCTTCCTCAATCTCTACATTTTGAATAGGTGATTGATCATTATTAAGATCAAGTCTCGAGTAATCTACATTAGCGTCATCAAAAGTTTCTAAAGGTTGGTCCTTTTCAACACAATCATCTTCGCTTTCGGACTCACCATAATAAGAATCTTCATCGGTTTCATAACCTTTATCCCGACGTCGTTTAAGTTCCATATGAATGGTCCTACTAATTTATGCGACAAGCTCTTCCGAGTCTCCATCATCTTCCAATTTGTATAACTTTTTTGCAAGTTTCCGGACGTTAACACGCTTACCACCATTTGCTACAATAGGTTCTCTTTCCCATGAATCTTCCCTTTGAATGGGTGAATGATCATAACTACGATCCGGAGTCGGGTAAGAAAAAGTGTTGTAGAAATTGGTTTGTGCAACGTTCTTTCTATCACGGTCAAGTGTTTTTCGCATGTCTTGCAATTCATTGATAATCTGCATACAACTTGAATGAATCCAATTAGAAGTAGATTTATCATACCTTGGTGCTTGACTTACATACCCGCTACAAGGTTGTTGATATGCATGAGAGTATCCATAAGGTTCCGTAGGATATTGATCATAGCCATGATGTTGAGGTTGAAAACCGTATTGATTGTTGTAATATGCTTGCTCTTGTCCACCATACATGGAAAACCGGTACCTGAAAAACAATTCTTAAAAACTAAGTTAGATACGATAAAGAATCCAACAAAGCAAGAATAAAGCAAAAAATAAAAATAAAAATAAAACAACTAAAATCATCCGATGCTCCCCGGCAACGGCGCCAAAATTTGATGCGTGTCGTAACCACAACAAATTAATTAATATTTTACTACCTAATTAACAAGTAATATAGGGTAGTCAAGATCGATCCCACGAGGAGCACGAGATTCTAGTTGTCTTATAATGTCACAAAGGGGGGGTATGTTTTAGATAAGTAAAAGAAAAGAAAATAAATAAACAAAACAATTAAAAAGATAAGAGAGATTAGATCAAGGAATCCTTCTTCGCTGCAAAATAATGATTCAAGTTATGTTCTTTTCCACTTTTTATTAGTCATAGATTATCAGCAACCGTAGGATAGCAGGTTCGCTTAGCTAACCCCAAAATTCCTTATTTCACTGAGTAACAGGTTCGCTTAGTTATCAGATTCTATTCAAAAGAACCACCTTGAGGTTCGCTTACAAGATGTAATTCCCCGAACGCATTAAGATTTATGAACTTAGGTTTAGTACTAGTAGTTAGACTCGGTTCGCTTGGTCCACTTTCTAGCGTTGTTTTCACACACAATTGCTCCACGGAATCCCTCCGCAAGGTCTTGTGTTTTCTACTTGTGTAAAAAGTCAAGAAACGATTACTTATCCCCTAACTTTCACTAGCTTTAGATTGAATTAACAAATCAATTTAGCGTGCACTCTAAACAACATATCAATCAATCATAAACATTAATATTAGTAAAAACAAGCGATAATCATATGAAAAACTTCAAAGTAGAATTGAAACAAAACTCAAACCATATGTTAAGAACTAGGAATTCATCCTCAATCAAATTAGTTACTCATATTAAAGAGTTCACACAAAGAATAAAGAAAAGAATTGTGTGTGTAAAAGTGTGCAAAAAGATGTGTAAAAGATATGTGTATCTAAGGGCATCTAAGTGTGGAAGTATGTATAGAAAAGTAGAGAACTTCTCTATTTATAGGCTTCAATGCTCTCCAAGTCTTCTAAGGAATAAGATCCCTTTCATTTAGCACTTCAATTTCCAAATCCAAGCCTTTCTCAAATCTCCCATCATCTCATTCCATATTCAAACCAAGTTCTTCATCCAATTTCAAGTCCAAGTCTTCACATCCCATGAGAGAAATCCACACAAAATTCTGCAACTTTGGCTCGCCGAAAAATTGGGTTTTTGACCGGAAATAGGCCGGAATCCGTCGCCGCCGGCCACCTGAGATTCTCCTCCGGTCAATGGAATATTCCGTCAGTCCTCTGTTAGGACTAACGGTCAAACATGTCAACCGTCAGTCAAACTGTTAGTCAGCGGGTCAAGATAAGGTAAAGTCAAAGGAGAGTCAGCTCAATCAGCTGTCTTAGTCAGATCTGAGTCGGCTGATTTGCTGAATTTGGATCGGCTCATCGCCGTTACCGAGTTGACTCGCCTGAACCAAGCATCGGCCGAGTTTCGTTTCTTTTTGGTCGTTTCCAGGCCAAATTCAGGCCTATCTCTTCTTCACTTCCCTGCACAATTCCTAGGCATACATCTATAGCTTCAATCATTCCGTTCTGCAGCAACAGAGCTTCACCCTTCTCATAACCCATTGAATCCTGACTGCAAATGGATAATACCCTTTTGTTCTTCCCTGTTTTGAAATTCCATGACCACATCAGACCCAATTTCAGCCTTCATCAGCATCCATTTCTCCTCCACAACACCATCTCCATCTCTCGGCTTCAATTCTTCTCAAAAGAAACACCCTAAATCACTTTCAACAGTTCCACCACCCATGGAACTCACCATCAACAATTTCGAACCTCAATTGTTCTGTTGTTGATCTCCTTCCATAATTCCGCTCGATCTCTGGATTTCATAACTACTAGCACGAAACCCATGTTCTTCTCAGCAAGACATCACCAGCCCATGAAACTCCTTCTCGATCCCTAATTTATCTAATTCATTCATTCTATAATCGATCTTCAATTACGTAACAATAAAACTCTCAGCTCCCTCCTTCTGTGTCCGATTTGATTTCGTCTCTCAATTTCATGCTTTTCTCTCTTGATTTCTCACTTCAATTTCCGTAATTTTTAGGTGAATCATTTCTTCTCGGCTGCAAAGGGAAGAACAAGTGAGGAAAGAAAATGGGAATTGATTCCCATTTTTTCGACCTAATTTTTGTCTTAAAGGTGGGATGGTTATTTGCACCCACTGTTAATTACACCCACTGCTAATACACCCACAGATTGGGTGTCTATATAAATGGTCACTTCTGATAAGGGCTAGCCAAATGGCAGCCCCTTAACCTCAACTAGTCTGTCTTTAAAACTCCAAAACAGAGTTGCCCCTTAACCTTGGCTCAGTTCCCAATATTGTTGGCATATGAAATGACCTTTTTGCCCTTTATGCTCAATTTAGGATGATTTCTTCTTTTTTTCCTTCATGCGACTCCAGAGTACCTAATAACTCAAAAACACACGTAAAATACATAATTTACAAGAAAAATAGCAAATAAAGCATAAATTACTATATAGTAAATTAGGTGTATTCTACACCTATCAAATTCCCCCACACTTATACTTTGCTAGTCCTCGAGCAAATCAAACTAAAACTTACAACTTCAAAGCGTTCCAGCGTCCTAGGCATCCAAAGAGCTATGAGGACATAGAGTTTTTGCATGCTAGTAATGAGAAGTTAGAAATATTAAAGAACATATTCTCATTCTTAAATGTTGAGTGAGAAATAACCACACCATAATGAGATAACACGTGTTTGAGAAACGATCAATAAGCATTAAGCCTCGACTTCTGTTTGGTTTCCTCATACAAATTACATGCTTCTTGATTAACCATCTCTCTTGTGTTGAAAAAGTCCTTGATTGACGGCGAAGGAGTTTCATGCTGAGCCACAGTCTCTGATTTATATGGTTCTATCTTGTATGGTTGGTAAGTTTACCATAATAAAGATATCGCCATCTCTTCTCCGTGACTCTATTATTTCTCCACAGTAAAATAAAATATGCAGAAAAGTTCCGATTACCTCTGTCCGTAGTGGTTATTTCTATCGTGAAGCTCGGGCACTGGTATCAACAAATGAACAACGGTTCTTAGTTGCAGCTGTGATCAGAAGAGACTCGAAGGAAGAGGCGTGATAGCAACTTGCACGAACTTGGCACTCTTCATACAACGGTAGAGATCTTCTCGTTATTATAGGGATACGCTGGAACCGATAGCTTTCTTGATGTTTCTTTATGGAATAGAGAAGAGGGAGATCGTCCCCTGCCCGTGAGTATCCAGGGTTCTCGACTTGATAGATGTTGCCACGCTAGGTTCACGAGGCGGTCTTTACATCTGCTCTCTAGAGTATATCCTCATCTTTGGCCATCTTGGAATCATAATGATAGCGTGCTTGCATCTCTCTAAATTCACCATCTTTGAGATGGGCAGTGGTAAGCAGTCCCCAGTCATACTCCTTTGGTAACGCAACTACTTCTTCTACGGGAGACAGATTCTGAAAGTGTCTCTCATTGACGTAGCTACCGTCAATCCAGATATGGAATATCTTGGATGTTGTTTCACCATTGTGGAAGTCGTGCATATGGTACTGGAGTCCGAAGTTGGTGATTTTGGGCGTGCATGATGTTGTATCTCGGTGGTCTTCCTCTTGCTGCTTCAGCGAAACTTCTTACAGAATGCTGAAGCTTGTACTTCCTGTTGGTGAGATGTATGTTTCCACGAACATCATGAGACTCTTTATGACGGGAAGTCTTGTTCTTTCTAGCAGGGTATGTGATGTTGCAACCTGAGTGTTTAGCAGCTTCACGGAGTTCAGAGGGCGTCTGAAAGCACATGATCTTTTACAAAGCACGATTGACAGATACCGTCCTATTGATGCACAATTACTCAACTTGTTGTTCAGTCACATTTGGATTGTGACCCTTCAGTGCCTCAATTCGGGTCCTCTTGACATAATCATTTGGATGTTCACTGTTTCGCTGAAACATTACTCCTAAGTCTGACAGAGTGATTCACCCAAGCTGCGTATTCTTTCTTGACATGACGATGCCTATCTTCTTGAGGCTTCTCCCTTGAGGTATCGGCTCCAGTGGATGATTTCCGTCGTAACGCGTTGATACGTTGCACCGGCATTTTTTAAACCAAATGGCATTAATGTATAATAAAATTTTCGAGAGGAGTTCGAAAAGCTGTCTTACTTGCATCATGCTCATACATCCTTATCTGATTGTAGCCGCTATATCCATCCATGAAGGAGAACATGCCGTTTCCGCTGGTGGCATCTACTAACATGTCGATGTTAGGTAGAAGAAAATCGTCTTTGGGGTAGCATTCGTTCAAGTCTCTGGAATCCGCGCAATACCTGATCTCGTGAGTGAATTACCTCAGAGATTATTTGACTGGCTTGGATCGGAGATTGTATGAATGCCTACACAAGGTCGAGCTGATGGAGATAGGCCTAGGAGATTCCTCATCGTCGAGCTCTTCAATCGTGGAGTTGGTGCCCTCTTGCAGATGTCGTGGAGCATACAGCACCTTTTCTTGTGGCTCGTCGTTCTTGTAGCATTCAACTGGGCGGGGAGACTGGGCATCAGTCTCCCTCTTAGTGTGAACGTGGGTCGCTGCTTCACCGAATGAAGAAGAACGCCTTATCAGCAAAGATGCATCGTGAGAATATATAACTCTGTCCTCCTCCTGGATTGATGCCCACGTGGGGAGTGGGATGCAATAAACTTTGTCTAGTTCTTCCCGCGGAGCTTCTCTTGGTTCAAATAACTCCACTCCACATATCGGTGCGTAAGGAGACAGCGATGCAGGAATACAAACGACTTTTTTATTCATCATAGTCTTCGGGCACTGATGATACATCGAATGGACAATCCTATTGTCATGAAGCCACGGTCTCCCCAGTATCATATGGTAGTCGATATCCTTTTCTATGACTTCAAATTTCACCTTTGACTGGACGGACCCTACAGATAAATTCAGATTAACATACTCGTACGTGTTGGTTTGGTTTCTTTCAAAGTCTGTCATCGTGGTAGGCTGCCGTACGATCTTGTTTGGGCGAACCTTGGCTGTCTTGAGTATCTTGAGGGTAATCACATTCGAAGACGCTCCTGTGTCGATGAGGGCCCTCTGGAACTCTGAATCCTTGATGCGTGCAGTAACGTTTAGGGCCCAGTTGTGACCTTCTTCTGCCATCATGTCTTCTTCTATAAATGTAACGTTATTCACAGACATCTCCAGTGCTCTGGAGGCTTGTAGACGCGAAGGAATTAATTGTATGTTCATGGCTATGTGATTGATTGCATCAAACATCTCCGCCTGCTGATTCTTCGAGAGGTGTAAAAGTTCGCACAATCTTTCTACTAGAGAAATCGCTTCCTGGTCCACCGGACTCTGATTCATAGTAAAACTGTTGACTTGAGGAGGATCGTTGTAAGGATCAGTCCCCAGTGTAAAAATCTCTGTGACATGACCGCTCATTTCTGATGTCGCTTCATTGATTAGGTCCATGTAGGTCTACGCCGCTAAAGTACCTTCTTCAGGTGCATTGAATGCGTTCCTTGTTGGCTCCAGGGGATGTCGCGACTCTTGTGGAAATAGATCAGTTAATGTCTTAAGAAAAGTGAGTACCTCTTTCTGAGTTGCAGCCATATCCGTTTGAGTCTTAGCAAGGACTTCCTGCCTCTCCATCAAATCTGCGATGGTAATGGGAGATGGTCCTCCTCTTTCTACTCTAACTACTCGTCCTGATGAAGGAGTGGAAGTCGTTCCTCTGGTAACCGCCGGAGGCATTACACTCGAAGAAATGCCAAGGTTTGCAACTGCTATGGCTATGGTGACAAGAGGCATCGCTCCTAATGGGATATCTCCTTCTGCTCCACTGGTGGTAGAAGTGATGGCTCCACGAGATGTATTGACCACGGTAGCTCCACTGACAGGTACATCGACACCGGGAGTGTTATCCATACTAGCTCCATCAGAATTGATTGCTGACCTGAGTTCTACCATTTTGAAATGAATTGATGATTGAATTGATCCTAAGATTTACCCTCTTGAAATTGCGAAAATCGAACCGGGTATTGAAAAGATGAAATTTGAGAATTGGAAATTGATATTGCAACCGAGAGATTAATATCCCACTGTGGTCGCCAATTGTTTATGGGTAAAAACTACTTCTGCTGGTTTTGGTAATTTGGGGTGTGTGGATGAGAATGAATCTAAACCCTAAACAAATGCACTGCGCGGTGAGTGCTTTTGATTCGAGAGATCAATCTATACAATTCTGTCCTAAACCAAGAAATGGCCGTTCCAGACTTGTTTCGGTCACAAAGTGAAGGACATCGGGTTGATCTTAGGGAGGGAAGCGAAGAAGGTGTTGAGATTGTGAAAGTGTAGGCTTGTTTATGACTTGTGATAGAAAGGCGAACATGCTTACGAATAATGCAAGAAGGATCTGGGTGTTTGAATATGATTGTATTAACACTTCGTTTTTCTGTGTTGTATTGCCTCCGTCTCTTGGAAATAAGAAGGAGATCTTATTTATACAAGTCATTGATCCTTATTCACGTCTCTCGTGGGAAGTGGAGGAAGTGGAGTGATGGAGTAGTGGAGTTGTGAGTTGGTGTTACACGACCAATCTTGCCCACTTCTTCCATCATCACTAACCGTCCGCGTCTTCCTGACACGTTCTTGTGATGGCGCGTTGCACTCTGCACGCTGTAAACTGCCAGACCAATACCCCAGTATGTATCCCCCAGTTTGTGACATGATTGATATCTTGAGTGTAAGTGTGGATCTTGGGACCCATGGAAGGTAGCATGTAATGGTAGATTAAATAACTAAGTTATTTAGGAAGTCGATACTTGTAAAGTATCGTGTGTATTCAATGCAAGCGCTGCATCGAATGTATAAAGCATCGCTGTTGAGTATCATGCCCTGCCTACTTCACGTGAGGGTTTGGAGGCTGCATGGGTGAGCCATGCCTTAGCCGATTACATTAGGTAGAAGAGTGGCGGACAGTGATCACGGTAATTCCTCACTGATCGCCTAACTCCTAACCTAGGCCGTCCGTCCGAGCTGGCGAAGTTAGACAAACGAGATGACTTGCGAACCATATCTGCGACCGTTGGATTAGGGTTTTAGGAGGTGCGCAAGTGCACACTTTCAGCTTGGTCGAATCCAAGCATGGGAGGCGTTTCATGGAGGACCGATCAGGCATGTGTGTAGACGGCATGCTGATGTCCATGTCCATGCTTCACTGTCCCACAAAAGTTTGATCTAGGCCACTCAAATTTACCGGCGAAGTTGAGTGGCTGAGATCGATTTGCGACATAAATTCTATGCGCAAAGGATTCCTAAAGGGTATCAGTATGCCACCAACAAGGCGCACATTTCGAGACGACCAAGCTTGGTCGGTCTCGGCCGTTTGTTCCAGCGTGTAGGTGATAGGCTGATATCCACGCCTATAATTGACTATCCCATGGAAATGTGATCTAAGCCACTCAATTTGTCTGGCGAAGTTGAGTGGTCGAGATCAAAAATGATTTTGGAAGCGTGCCACGCAAGTTTGGGTGCGCGAACCGAGGCACCTGACCAAGGCTGGCTTTGGACGATCGGTCGGACATGAAGCCGGGCCCACGGTGGTCATGCTAGCATGTTCGGCCTTCTCTGATGTTTTATCTTTGCTTTTCATTCAAACTGCGAAGATGAACGCTTGAGATGATTTTGCGATACATAGATATGTCGCAATACCCAATTAGGGTTTTGCCGTCCATGCATCATGCTTGGTTTGGTGCGCACGAATTAGGACAACCAATCATGGTTGGTCCTGACCGATTGTGTTGACATGCTCTGGGCCCTTTGGATCTATATCTACACCCTCCCTAATTTAGGGTTTCTTGTCCATTCTGCTTGGTTTAGATGATTTGGAAAGCTTTGCCACCCCTTTTGAGGAGGCCGACTATGTGGGGCCCGTGTTGGGTCGGCAGTGAAAATTCCAATACCCGCTTGGGGGTATTTGATTCGATCTGGGCCATCCAATCATGCTGGTGAAGTTGGATGATCGTGATCGTTTCTAGACTGCTATGGACAGTCTAGATGCTCAATCGGGCTAGTATAACACACCGAGAGTTATATGCTCAATCGGGCTAGTATAACACACCGAGAGTTACATGCTCAATCGGGCTAGTATAACACACCGTGAGTTACAGCCTGTACGGGCATTTCGTGCATGGCTCGCTGTTGGTACTTGGATATTCATGCTACTCTGCTGCGAGTAATAATCAGTCATCATGCCGCACCAACAATGAGAGTTCTTCTAGGAACATCACAGGAAATACAAGGCGTTTTATGCATTAATCAATAATGCTAAAATTCACAGAATATTCGGGGGATTGTTGCTACATGCTCCATTCTAGGTGGATTAATAAAGTAAAGAAGTATTCATCACTTATAAAATAGTCTCATCCTCTGCTGGATGGTTATACAAAAATTGGTTTTACAACTTTAGCCCTGAACTAAAATCCACCATCAACAGTGTTCTAAGGAAGTAAGTTCATGATATGTGTTGTGAAACGAAAAGGAAATCGCCAGGCGTTATTGGGGCTGTTCTTCATTGCATATCTTATGAACGACCAATATGTGTGATTAGTATAACCGCTCATGACTTGTTTGTGTTCTTGGTAAAACTATTCACATGAGGCCTGACTTATGTATTGGTATGACTTTTATTAGTGAAACCGATCTTAAGTAATCACCTGGGGTATGATCGGGTTGTGAGTGTCTAAACTTATTACTGGGAGAAGGGAACCGATCCTAGTAAGAGGTGCAGTACATCACAAGGGGAATCGATCGTTGTATGAGATGCATCAAGGTTTATGGAAGAAAGGGGAACCGATCCTATGAACATGTGCAACACGTTTTTGGGAAGGGGGAACCGATCCCATGGACATGTGCAGTGCATACAAGTTAGATACTAAATATATGTGGGGAACCGATCCTAGTACCTAGTCAGCCGTATCTTTGGTAAGCTAGTGTAACTATGCACAATACTCACATGGAGGTAGAACCAAAACTTGTTTTGGTAGAATCGTAAACCCATGATTGGTGATTGAGTGTTACTTGATCAATCATGTAGTTCTTGAAAGTCAGATGAACCAATTATAAACTTGTTTGGAAGTGTGGTAAATCGGTTTCAAGTGAGTAAGTATGAAAAAGGACTTGCAAGAGTAAGATGTCGACACACTTTGAACACGTGCATTAATGCTCATTCTATATTGTTCAAAGATATTCCTTAACGGCTAAGAAGGAAGTAAATCCCAAGATCGAATTTAAATAAGTTAAGAATCTTTTTAATTATGGGTTTTTAATTATATATGGAAAATAAGAATTAGTAATTCGATCATGTATTTATGTACAGTTCATTCACAAGAATCATGAAAACCAAATTTGGCGGAGTAATGAAAAATATCTTGAGAATATTTTCGGTTTTGGAAATTCCTTGGTGTCCAAACTTCCTTGTCTATAAATACTTTGAGTTTTCATTTCTAGCAAACTAATCTTGCATAACATAGACTTCCTGTTTTGTCTTTGTTACTGGTGAGGCCACCTATCGGAGAGGAGAGTAATCTAATTAGGTGAAATCTCTTACGAACGCTCAATTTAAAGTCTTCTTTGGGATTGAGAAGCTCTAGCGCGACCTCTTGGTGGGAAACTAGATATTGCGGTTTATCTTTAGTTTTCGTAATGATTTGATTTACTAATGGTAGTTGAACTTTGATTGCACCTAGTTTGTTTATGCTTGAGAATTTTCTCTTCTGACATAAGATTCACTCAAACTAGTTCAAGGTTTCGACAGGGATCTTTAGACTGTTGTTAGATCTAAAGATGATCTTGTGATAATCCATTGTTAACAGATTATGTTCTTTGTGTGATTGATCACAAGAGATTCAAGTAGTTGTGTGCAGGTGTTTATTTAAGATCTAAGAATATTTGAAGACAAAGAAGATATTGAAGATTTCTGACTTGGTTTTTATAATCTTTGGTATGCACAATACTTGTTTGGGAAAAAGAGGATCCGAATATAATTGATTTATCCTTTTGGGTATTTTGATAGAATAGTTGAGGAAGATCGGCATCAATATGTTTTCTTATGATTAAAGGTATTGATTAGCTTAATCTTAACGATTGCCTTTGGGTGATTGAACATAAGATAGATATTGGAACCTGGCAAATGATTTTATGTTAAGATAAACAGGGGAACCTTTGCGCAACTCATATCACTTGGTTGAAGAGAGTTGATACCAAACATATTTGTTGTTCCTTTACTGTTTGGAAAATGAACCAAAGGAATTGGTCCACGTACGTGACTTGTTTACAGGTTAGAGGAGTGGGAATGCAGACGGAACTAGGTGAACTATATGTTTAGTTGTTTGGTCTCAACTATACGAAGTTGGTTTATATTGTATAGTGGCTTAATCCTGAGAGTATTCAATTATGGACCAGGTCCCGGGGTTTTTCTGCATTTGCAGTTTCCTCGTTAACAAAATCTTGCTATGTCATTTACTTTATATTCCGCATTATAATTGTTTTATTATAATAAAAGTAAATTGCACAAACGTTAATTCCTATTTACTTGATACGTGAATCCCATAGAGTTTGGTTAAGTCCGAACCTTTGTATCAAGTAAACACACTTTATTGTTGTATTGTCTCGATCTCGTATCCATAGACGATCACACAAAGTGTGAACCAATTTGTTGTATTGTCTCGACTCAGTACATAGACAATCACTTTCGGGGAAAGGACTTATAGGAAGGAAAAGTAATAGCTTGAGGTATATTTGGGGTACCCTCGCCTTTTCAATTGGTATCAGAGCAGGCAAACACGAAAAGATCTAACAATATGTGTTTGGTGCGATCCATCCTATAAGAATTTAATCCATATCTGATTTAATTAACGTAATGACAAGATCTGATTCCTCAAAATTGTTTGAAGGTATGTCAGACAATGAAATTGTTAAGTTGCCTCGTTCAACAGAATTTTGGACATTCGACGAATGTCGTTTATATCTTAATCTCACTGAAGATGCTTCTAGCAAGATTAACAGAAAAATTTCTGAATTTGCAGAAATTGAAAAACAACTCTCTGATTTAAAGAATGAAATTAAGATATATGAACTAAAGGAAGATGAGTCTCTATCCAAAACACTTAAGATTCTTAAGGACTCCAGTAGAGTTCAAAATGAAGTTGATGAGTTCGTCAGAGAACTGGATGACTCAAAGAAAAATATTTATAAAGGAAATCCACTCATTCATGAGTATATAATGAATTTTACTTCTGAAGAATCCAATAATCTTCTTGAAGACTCTCTCTATAATGATTCAGAAGAATTCTCTTATGAAGATTATAATGACTCTGATATAGGATGTGAGTCTACTTAAGTCATTCATGATTTGTCCAGTGAAACTCTTTCAAATAACAATTTCATCACAACACCTTGTGTGCCAACTCCATAAAAAACCAATCAATTTAAGATTGGTCAAGAAATCGATTATAGGATATCCCCTAACAAGTTCCGGTCATTGAGTATTAGTGTTCGGATCCGGATCCACATCCTAATACAAGATAGAGTTAGTGATAAAAACAAAAAAAGATGGAACTATCTCTTTCTGTACTTTTATCGAGTTCTTAGAAACTCCAACAGTTCACGGAGGTTCAAAATTTTTCTCCTTGTAATTCTTGCATGTTCGATACAAGGGAAGAAACTTATATCATTCGATTTTACTCATAAAAAGGAACAAAGGGTTGGTATTATTTCTTTCCAAATCAACACAAGCAAGGAGATTCATCCCTCAAGAAGCCCTACCGATTGTAAGTGGTTTTTCACTTCTCTTGATAATTCAATGGATACTCGAACTAGGGGTAAAAGAAACTTTGTTAGAGGAGAAGGTCAAATAGGAATTCGTTACTTTACTCCACCATGGATATGAATTATGAAAACATGCCTAGTCTTACCTATGATGTTAATTCTCAAAATTATTTTGTGAATGATGAATGTTTTATGAAGTTCGGGACAATTAAAGAACCCATCATGAAAATGTTATTTGTCAAGGTTTCGGATATGAATTATATGAAATTTGTGAAGCATCGTGAATGGGGTATCATTCATGAAAGTTCCTTCAAGGAAACTCTGGACCTTGTGAAACTATTTTATGCTAATATGCATGAAATGAACTTTGAAGGTTGTACTTTTCGTACTATGATTGGTACAAGGTCGTCTGAAGTCAACAAACAAGTAATTTCGGAATTGATTATCTATCCCTACAGGAATACCTTCTTTCCATGTTTAGATGAAAGGTACAAAGTCGACAATAATACCATCTCTTCAGTAATTGGTGGAACATGGTCAGGTAACTCCCTTCTTATTCACAATGTTCAATTTCATCTCAAAGTCTTTGGAAAACTAGCTTGTGCTAACATATGTCCTAGCAATATGCATAAGACAAAATGGACTAGAAATGCTGCTGAACTTGTATACCATCTTGTCATAGGAGTCAAGAATTTTGATTTTTTATGGCTTAATAATCAGACAAATGATCATAATCCGAAGAGGTAAAAGAAGAACACCTGGTTTTGCTTGTTTGATTACAAGAATATGTAGTTCTTTTGGGATTGTCTGGCAAGAGAAAAGATTCCAAAAAAATTAGGTGAAGGAATTCTCAACAGTATGAGAGGACAAGTCTTCAATACACCTCCACCTATAAGAGTATAAGGGGATCCACAAACCCTTAAAAGAAGACTGGAAAGGAAGAAAAATCGCATTATCGAACTAATTGATCATGCTACAGAGATACATCCAGATATCACATTTTATCTGAATACTATCTCTGACAGATATCAAGATACTTCATCTGAAGGTGAAGATACTAATTTGGATATCTCAGACTAGTGTTTAATACTGCATATGAAATATTATGTACATTATTGTAGGTTGTCTGTGAGAACTGTTTTCTTATGTTTTATGAATAAGAGTTGTAAAAACTTATGTATGTTTATGAGATGCTTGATTTCGGTTTTATTACCTTGATATTTGATCTCATAATATGTTGTGAACCTTTATGGTTTGGGTGACTTTTTGATTTAGCAGGATTAAGTTCTAGCCCATGTTGGTAGGATTTATCAAAGGATCATGAGGGGTTCCTGTAGAAACAATATGTGAAAAAGTCACAATATGTCGAATCGGTTCTGGTTTAACATAAAAGCATATGTGTTTCGACGGTTTTTAACTTTTGCTTGCAATTGTTAAAACAGATTTTCAACCTTTCTCTGGTAAAGGTTAGTTGTTGTTATTCTTTTGTTTTTGGCATGTGGATGACAAAATAATGGTATTTCGATATCAATTCTCCCGGAAAAAGAAAACGATGCGATCACGTTGGGAGAAGTTGGATGCTAAATTGAGGTAACAATCTTGTTAGTTAATTGTTTTCCCGTTTTAAGAAAATCCTATTTTTATTTGATATATATATATATATATATTGCTTTTGCTTTTGCTTAAAAGAAATTGTTGGTACAATTGATGTGTTTATTCCATTATGCATGTGTGGATGTTTGTGTGATTCAATTATTTCCGGTTAAGTAAAACTTTTGTTATCTTGCTTTGTTGCGTGATATCAATAGTTTAGGCTTACAAAATTTGGTGCAATTTTTTTTTTTAAACACTAAAATATATTGAAACAAACCAAAAAAAGAGAAAGAGGGGGACTAGGCCTTACCTCCAAACAGACAACGAAGAGGAAAAGGGAAACAAAAGAAAACCAGCAAAGGAAAACGAAAAGGGAGGCATAGTCCCACCCGCACAAAAACAAAAGGGAAACAACATAGTGCTTCCACCACTAAAATTCCAAATGTTCTTTGGTTTGTCTCATAAACTCTAAGCGATAGTCTTTGTGCGCCATAAAATTTTTTTGAACCTCATAGCTTTTGATTGCCATCAAAACTTGTCTCTCTTCGAATGAAAGAGAATTATTTTCCATAAAACCCCTTACGTCGAGGCGGCGAGAAGGCCCGCCATTTGCCTTGATATCCTCACAAATCTCTCTAGTTCTGTGCCTTTGCCCCCTGTCGTAATGCACATCCTGCGTCTCTTTGGTACTACCAGAAGCGGGACTTCTACCCGCCGCTTTAGTCCCTTTAGGGCCGGACCCCCCCATGCTTGACTTTTTAGTCACCTCCTCTTCATGGGTTCTCATTCTATCCCGAATTTGTTGACCTATTTCCTCATTAGTATCAAACTCCTGCTGGAGCACACCAAATTTGTTAGGAGACACAAAATTTGGTGCAATTGCGGTGCTTTAATGTCTATGTTAATTCAATTGCTTCCAGTTAAGTAAAACAATTGTTATTTTGCTTTATTATGTAATATCAATTGTTTAGACTTACAAAATTTCGGTGCAATAGTGAAACCTTGATATACATGTTGTTTCAATTGCTTTCCGGTTGAGGTAAATAATTATGCAAGTTGGTTTATTGGTTTGTATGAATTATTTATGGCTTAACGAATGAATAAGTTGATGGGATGAGTTGTTTAGTCCAATTCGATTCCGGATAAGCTAAGCTAAGTTAATTCTGATTTTAGTTAGACTTATTAAAGTGGAGGGTTCGGTTATTCAAGTCTAGACGAATGCCTAAACAAGGAAATGCTAGTTAACTAACCTAGTATTTGGCTTGTTTAATATCTAAAGGTCTAAGTTATATAGATAATTAAAACCTGATGAGAAAAATAGAGTTTGTCTTTGTTTTGGTCTTATCGAATGAAGAGGTTGTATTTAAACAATCGGTTTAGCAACGGAACTAACATGCATAGTTTATTTTTGGTTTGCTAAACTAGTTGGGAAACTTGCTTCGGGCAATTATTTCCATGATAACATATCAAAACGTAATTAAGGGTTTTTAATTATATATGGAAAATAAGAATTAGTAATGTCATTTGCTAATTAAAGATTTCCAAGGAGATTTCGATCATGTATTTTTGGACAGTGCATTCAAAGGAATCATGAAAACCGAATTTGGTGGAGTAATAAAAAATATCTTGAGAATATTTTCGGTTTGGTAATTCCTTGGTGTCCAAACTTCCTTGTCTATAAATACTTTGAGTTTGGATTTCTATCAAACTAATCCTGCATAACATAGACTTCCTCTTTTATCTTTGTTACTAGTGAAGCCGCCTATCGGAGAGGAGAGTAATCTAATTAGGTGAAATCTCTTACTAGTGAAGCCCGCTCAATTCAAATTCTTCTTTGGGATTGAGAATTTCTAGCGCGACCCGTTGGTGGGAAACTAGATATTGCGGTTTATCCTTAGTTTTCGTATTGATTTGATTGACTAACAGTGGTTGAACTTTGATTGCACCTAGTTTGTTTATGCTATAGAATCTTCTTTTCTGACATAAAATTCACACAAACTAGTTCAAGGTTTTGACATGGATCTTTAGGCTGTTGTTAGATCTAAAGACAATCTTGTGATAATCCATTGTTAACAGACTTCGTTCTATGTGTGATTGATCACAGGAGATTCAAGTAGTTGTGTGCAGGTATTTATTGAAGATCTAAGAATATTTGAAGACAAAGAAGATATTGAAGATTTCTGAATTAGTTTTTATAATCTTTGGTATGCACAATACTTGTTTGGGAAAAACAGGATCCGACTATAATTCATTTATCCTTTTGGGTATTTTGATAGAATAGTTGAGGAAGATCGGTATCAATACGTTTCCTTGTGATTAAAGGTGTTGATTGGCTTAATCTTAACGATTTCCTTTGGGTGATTGAACATAAGATAGATCTTGGAACCTGGCAAAAGAGTTTATGTTAAGATAAATAAGGGAACCTTTGCGTAACTCATATCACTTGGTTGAAGAGAGTTGATACCAATCAGATCACACAACTACAATAAAAGTAGTATCGGTCTATCTGGCTTCACAATCCCAATGAAGTCTTTAAGTTGTTAACCTGGTTTAGAAGAATAAACCAAAGGTTATAGGAGAATCGACTCTAGCTTAGCACAACTAGTATCACACAGAATGTGTGGGGATTATGTTTCCCAGTTGTTAGAGTTCTCCCTTATATAGTCTTTCAAATCAGGGTTTTCAATTAATGTTAGCTTAGTAACAAAGCATTCAATATTCACCGTTAGATAAAAACCTAATTATATTCAAGATAATATTTATCAACTGTTAGATCGAAAACATAGCTTGTTATACACACATGTAATGCACGTTTGTGGACTTGTGAAAACCGTACCCAAACTTGTACATTAGTTGGTTCAACATAGTTAACCAAATGGTTAGCCATATGATAACTTTCATAACAACCATATTCTTCTTCACCATAACTAGTTCAAATGACTCAAATGAACTAGTTAGAGAGTTGTTCAATTACTTAGATATTTATGTACTACACAAGACACAATTGAAGCACAAACGATTTGATTTACTCGAATCGGTTCATAAACTATATATCCACGGTTTGAAATAGCATTCCTTAGTTTATAAATATAAGTTCACAAATATCGTTTTTAGACATAACCTACTCAAGTTCGCGGACTGGGTTCACGGACTCAAGTTCCCGGATGGAGTTCACAAACTCCAGAAGATATTCTCGGGTTTGATAACTTCGCCAGTTCGCGGACGGGGTTCGCGGAATGAAGCTCACGCACTTCTCCGGTTCTCTTGATCAACAAAGTTCGCAAAATAAGGACTTATACACATATGTGTTTCCACAACAATGCTTATATCCTCCATAGGTTATATTGTCTAAACTCTCTTTTCAATCATTTAAACATTCTTAGAGGACGTTATATAATTGTTATTCACAAACCATTTTTCATCAGAGCAATTTTCAAAGTGATTGAAACTTAACATGACTTTCGTCACTAGGTAAAGATGAACTTGGCTTAAGCGAAAGATTTACCAACACATATTTCGAGAAATAGATAGGGGAGGTATACTCGGCTCGAAATACCAAATGTGTATAATCTTAGTCTATACAGCGAAATGACTTTTGTCTCAAGATAGGAGATAAATATACTTTTGAGTGATAGATAAGTTCAAGTATCCACATACCTTTTAGTCGATGAAGATCCACCAGTTCCTTGAGTAGTCCTTCGTCTTTTATGATGCTTTCCATGGATTTCTTGAGCTCAACTACACTTTCTATCCTAGTCCGAGACCTTAGCTATAGTAGACTAGAAATCAAGACTTATAGTTTTGATCACTAACATTGACAAACATGCTTGAGATAGCAACGCATGCGAGTTCGACCGAGCAATTCTCTAACAATCTCCCCCTTTGTCAATTTTAGTGACAAAACTATCAATACATATAGAATACAAAAAATATATAACAACATTACTCGAAATCTTCATCACTTCCAAGTACTCCAATGATCCCAAAGGTGGTAAGTTTAGCATCATCATTGTTGAAAATCCATAGTTATAACAACGAGAAAACAATACATCGTCAAAGTCCAACTGCATCACAACTTCAACAACAATACTATGGTGATATGTCACTCCCCCTTAGTCAATACTCCATATCACATGGGAACCACTCCCCCATACATAATGATCCGAAAACCATATGTATTTGTAGTGTGAACTACATATTAATTCTCCCCCCTTTTGTCGATAGAATTGGCAAAGGTACAAGAACGGGATCCTAATGAAATTTCCGTAAGAGACACTTCATGAACAAAGGTAAGTATATATCATCTTTAGTTAGATGCAATCATAAAGCTGAAGCTAAATGGAGTCTATAAAAGATACAAGATGACCCCTAAATATTCCACAGCCGCACTCCCCACAAAGATTTGGTAATTAAGCACAAGTTCAATTAAGAACTCTCCCCCATAATATGTCATTCCCGAAAGAACAACACGAGCGACCTTAATTTCAAAAGAAAAAAGGATTTCTTTGGACATAACAAATCACATACAAGTATGAATTTGAATCCAAAAATATTATATTAACCATAAGCGAACTCATAATTAATTTAACCAAATAAACTCAACACAAGTAAACTTATGGAGACTTAAAAACTCAATTAGATTAATCACAAGAGAACCCATAATTAATCTAACCGGAATACACAACTAAACTAATCACCAAAGTAATCAATTTAATTGTTCATACTCACATAAGAAAATCTATGGAGCAATGACTAAGTTAATCATCAACCCAGTCAAAAACGCTCAAACATAAGAAAAGCTTATAGAGTCATAACTAAATAACCAAAAAGATGATTAATTTAGTTCAAATATGCTCGACATAAAGTACCTTACGGAACAACAACTAAGCTAATCATAAAATAATCAACTTTGGTTGTTTAGTGCTCAACATAAGACACATTACAAATCCTCACAGTAATACACAAAATATGGATGAGGGAAGATCAATTACTGTGGAATACACAAGGATTCATTCTATTTTCCATCACCATTTGCAAAATGACATATAATAGATATAATCCTTGAAAATAAAAGATTATCTTCCATCAAAAATTGACATAATAGGCTTAACTTTTGTATATGTCAAAAGTCCATTCGTTTTTTTAAGCATATAACTCATGAATGACTTTACTTTTGACAAGGTATGGGACAATCAAGCTCACGGACGCAAACACACATATCCCATAACAATATTATAATATATAAAATCATAAAGATTAATACTGCAAAAATAATCTTCCAAACAAGTTTAGAATTTAAACCAATAAATCTAAAAACAAGAAGATGAAAACGTTGGACATAGCTATGTGTAATCACAATAATGGCTATTCCAATATTCTTCCAAACAAAACAAGAAATCAAAATTCTCACCCGAAGACTTACTAGTCGTTGTAGATCTTTCTCAGGGCATCTACGGAGAATTCCTTCTCATTATTGAAAAACCCATTGATTATGGGATCGTTCAATTCCTCCATATCTTCAAAGATATCAGTTAACTCACTAAGTTCTCTCCTTAGTTGGCGCATGGAGTTTGTTGTTTGAGACAACATTCGTTCATAATCTATTTCTCTAAAGAAAAAACAATTTGAGATTTTAAATTGTTTTTTTTTGTTGATGAAATCTTTCACCAAGTCCCTGAAGTTACCATCAAGCTGATATAAGGACATGAACCAATTATAGGAAGAACCTTCTCCATTATTTGTAGTCTTCACTTTATTCACCCTCAAGGAAGAAATCCCTTTACATAGATACACGTTATCTGCTTCAACTGCATCCCTGCTTGTGGTACCTCTAGTTATAGGAGCCATGAACTATATCTTTCCAGGGAGTGAGGATGACTACAAATGACTTTAAATAGACTTATGAATATCAAAACCCTATAAGAAAAAGTCTTCTGTAGTTTAATGATCCATTATCTATATAGTTAGGAGAATATTTTATTAACAAAAATAGATACAATACTTGAGCCACAAAAACGCAAAACCCAATTTTTATCAAGTTAAAGATGAGGATGCGAATGCCTCTAAAATTAGATAGAGACGTTGTGAGCAAAACGCTCTCCTTATTTATCACATAGTGATTTTTCAAGGTTTGTTGTGTAAACAGATTTCTTACCTCTTATGATTCTGGAAATTGTTTTTAGAAGAACCACGTAGATTATCCAGATTCATCTTTTGCATGTTCTTCTGCAGTTTGGTAATTCTTTTGTTGTTCCTCTTGAATCTCCAACAGTGCTTTGAACATGGTTTTCATTTCCACAAAACAAGCAAATCAATGGTTCTTTGCCTTGTTGAGGTACCTTCTGCTTAACACAACTGCCAATTTTTATTTTTCCCTGATCAATAGAAGCAATAGGTTTGACAATGTCTGCACACTTGCTTTTGTATCCTAAACTATTAGTGTTTCCAAAGGACTTCTGA
Organism: Papaver bracteatum; assembly: GCA_023529315.1. Lineage (NCBI taxonomy): Eukaryota > Viridiplantae > Streptophyta > Magnoliopsida > Ranunculales > Papaveraceae > Papaver > Papaver bracteatum. The sequence goes on from JAJJWX010004500.1 coordinate 1,205,887, forward strand.
CCAAATAGCATTGATGAGATTTTGACAGAGCTTCCAGACAATCTTTGTAGATCATCTTGAAGAGTATTGATCTCTTTCTCCTTTAGAGTAATGGTTCTGGTGAGTTTATCATTAAGACAGTCTATCTCAAGATTTTTCACCTGGATTAATGATTCTAGTGTCTTCAATAAAGCTTTTAATTGAATATTTTCTTGAAGAATTCCTTTATTCAAGAAATAAAAAAATTCTGTGTCAGTTTCATCTGAATCAGAACTTGAGTATGTGGATGTTTCTACTGTAAGAGATGAGAGTTCATCAATTCCATCAAACGTATTCAACTTGTTGACACTTAAAGGATTTTCTTTCACAGAATCATTAGTGAAGACAGACAGAGGATGTTTATCACATCTAATGCTTCTTTGTATTGGAAACACTGTTAAATGCAATAGGTTGCACATAATTTTGATCATGAATTCTTACCTTTCCAAAAGATGTATTTTCGGAAAGAGCATTGAGGTTATTTCCTCCATCGATGGTATACTTCTTAGAAACGTGTTTGTTGGCTTCTAAAATAGTTTCTAAGATATCCCAGGCATCTTTAGACTTAGTGCAAGAAGACACATAGTGCTGAATATCTGGGGTAATGGCATGTCTGATAGCATCTAAGCCTTCAGAATTTTGCTTCGCAGTAAGGATTTCTTCTGAACTATAACTATCAACATTCTTAGGTATAGATACATCACCTTCTGTATTAACCGAAGGATCATAGCCATTAACAATATGTACCCACGTTCGAAAGTCACGATCTTGAAGAAAAATGCGCATAACAATTTTCCATCATGGGTAGTTTGAACCGTCGAAGACTGGTGGTACATCAATAGAGATAGCACCTCTGTCCATAGAGTCAGATCGCTACAAACACAGACTTGTAAGGTCTTGAACGTGTTTGCCTGCTCTAATACCAATTAAAAAATCGGGGGTCTAACAACCACACCCAATATTTTGAATTAGCAATCTGTATGGACTAACTCTGAGTTTCTTTCTAGAGAATCAACTAGACAGTCAGACTTAACCTAAATTGAGGCCCAGAACGAGGCTGAAAATAGGAGAGAGAAGCACCGCATTTTTCATTTTTTTTTAAATCATGATTCGTTCTCTTATGATAATTTGATCCATGATCTTTGATTTGCTAGTTTAATCTCTTTAAAGTTTTGTTAATTATTCTGCTGTTCGTATGTTTTACAGTTAACATCCTTATGAATCTTCTGACATTATTAAATTATTGTCTTTTGATGCTTTCATTGTCGTAACTTATTAACGCTTGTAGAAGGTTGTTTTAATTACGGCAACCATAAGTGTTTCCATTACTTCTTCTTTCATTTTCATCTGATCTAATCCTTCTTCTTCTCCTTTCATTTTCAAATTCATCTGTCTAAATCTTCTTGCCCTTCTGATGAAGTTCTAATTCTTTTTTGCAGGTTCCATAGTTTAAAATGTGTAGTCCCCAGTGGTGGTAATCAGCTGTGATTATTTTATACAGATCTTCTGTAGTTTGTCACAGTAGTGTTTGCTCCTTATAACATTCGTGTTATTTGTTTCCTCATCATAATAGTGGACTCAAAGGTCATTTGATTCACTGGTATTCCTTTGTTCCTTATCCCTTACCCCCTTTTCCCTTAGTGTTCTTCCTTCACTGAGGAAGCCTTTAACCAGTTGTCTTTGTTTTTTTCTCCGAGCCGACTCAGTAACTCATTTCTCCTCAATGGCAGTAACTACTTTCCGTGTTTGTGGTATATTTACTAGGAAACTTTCCCACATTTTCAAATTCAAAAATAGAGTCAATATTCTGGTACCGGATATCCAGTGTCAAACCCAAAAATTTTGGAAACTAAAAGATTCTTATAACTCCAAATCTTTCTACAAACCTACACGATACCCTGCTTATATACAAAAACCTAAACTGCAAAACTCAATCAAGAAATATTATCACCTCAAAAAATATAATTGTTCAAGTATGTCTTCTCAAACATCCAACCAAGTTGAAGATCTCAATTCAAGAATGCAGACAACAAATATTGGTGTTGTTCAACCAAGGCCATTAAGAAGAATTGTGGCATCTGCTCAAGTTTCTAAAGATGCTGATGACTATTACTTTAGCTTGCTGGGAAAAATCATTTTCAAAAAACCTCTGGATCATGAAGATGTGAAGTATGAAATCAATGCTCGCTGGAGAACTTATAGAAGATATGAGATCATTACAAAGGGAACTAATCTTTTCCTTTTTAGATTTCAACAAAAAGAGTCCTATGATGGAGTTCGTTCTAAAACGTGGGATATTTTGGGCCATCTATTGTCTCTAATCCCATTTGATCCTAATGTGCCTATAAAAGATCATAAATTTACAAACCATATTTGGAGTGTTAAGTTACGAAACACAGGCAACATCATCCTGAATGACAACCTTATCAAGGATATCTGTAAAGATATTGGAAAAAAAGTGGATCCGGAATGGAGGAGAAGACTACCAAGAGGTAGTGTTACTAACACAGCTTATGTTGAGGTCAATCTCAAGGAACCCTTGAGAAGAGGAGGTTGGATTAATAAACCAAATGGACAAAGGCATTGGGTAATCTATCATTTTTAAGGGCAACCATACAAAATTTGCAAGGATTGCTGGATAGTAGATCATGTGGATGGTGCTTGTGAAAGGCTTTCTTTGGAACAGAAAGTTGAAGCTAAGACAGATGAGGAATACGAAGCTTGGAGTCGAACTGAAGAGGGTCAAAAATTTCTGGCTACCTATATCACTAATACGGGTGATGATAATATGGATACTGGGGCTGAAACAAACAGGGGCGCATCTAATACTCCTTCGTATGATCTTTCTTTACCTAATGTTCAATTATCGAATGTAGAGCAAGATATGGAAGATTCAGATGAAAGGAGAAGTAAAAGAACCAGAGAAGCGGATTCTACTGTCAACCCTTCAATCAACCATCTCAATCCCATTAACACACATACCAATCCCATTTATCAACCAAGTATTAATGGTTCCGAGATAGCTACTGAGTATGATAATCTTCCTATAGAACACAGAATGGAATACCAACACAATTATGATGTGGCAAGCAACTCAATGGCATTTGATAGCGCGGACTCTGTACTCATGGGGACTACGCAGAATTGTATGCGTGTCGTTACCACAACAAATTAATTAATACTTTACTACCTAATTAACAAGTAATATAGGGTAGTCAAGGTCGATCCCACGAGGAGCACGAGATTCTAGATGTCTTATAATGTCACAAAGGGGGGTATTGATTAAGAATTTGAAAAAGTAAATAAAATAAACAAAGCAATTAAAAGGAAATCAATAAGAGAGATTAGATCAAGGAATCCTTCTTCGCTGCAAAACAATGATTAAAGTTAAGTTCTTTTCCACTTCTTATTAGTCACAAATTATCACCAACCGTAGGTATAGCAGCTAGATCAGTGCTAACCCAAAAATCCCTTATATCACCGGATACGGAAGTTCTCGACTACCGGATTCTATTCACCAAACCACCTAGTAGTAGATCACTCAAGATGTAATTTAGTTAAACGCATTAAGATTTATGAATTTATTAGGTTGATATTAGTAGTTAAACTCTTAGATCAAGGTCCACTTGCTAACGTTGTTTTTACACACAATTGCTCCACGGAATCCCTCCGCAAGGTCTCGTGTTTGCTACTTATGTGAAAAGTCAAGAAACGATTACTTATCCCCTAACTTACACTAGCTTTAGATTAGACTAACAAATCAATCTAGTTGTACACCTAGATAATCTATCAATCAATCATGAATGTCTTTAAGATCACTCCTATTAGTAAAAACAAACGATAATCATGTGAAAACTTCAAAGTAGATTTAAAACAAAACTCAAAACATGTTAAGAACTAGGAATTCATCCTCAATCAAATTAGTTACTCATATTAAGAAGTTCACACAAAGAGAAAAGTATTGTGTGTGTAAAAGTGTGCAAAAGTATTGTAAAAGATGTGTATCAATGTGTATCTATATGTATGGAAGTGTAGAAGTTCTTCTCTATTTATAGGCTTCAATGTTCTCCATATCTTCTAAGGAATAGAATCCCTTTCCTTTTGTAGCTCAATTTCCAAATCCTAGACTTTCTCAAATCTTTCATCTCCTCTTTCCAAATCCAAGCCGAATTCTTCATTCAATTCCAAGTCCAACTCTTCACATCCCATGAGAGAAATCCACACAAAATTCTGCAACTTTTGCTCGCCGGAAAACTGGGTTTTTGGCCGGAAATAGGTCGGAATCTGTTGCCGCCGACTACCTGAAAATTCTCCTCCGGTCAAGGTATATTCCGTTGGTCAACCGTTAAGACTAACGGTCAAAGGAGTCAACTGTTAGTCATCGGGTCAAGGAGAATCACTGAGTCAGAACCAAATCAGCCAGCTAACTCGGCTGACTGGTTCTGGTTGCCAACTTATTTCTGCCAACTTGGCCGTGCATTCTCTGCCACCCAGCCATGATGGCTGTGCACATTCCTGCACTTCATATCATTCATTCCCCACTGTAAGTCCATCTCAACGCCACAAAATAGCCATTCCACCTGTAAATCTCCTTCTGTTTCTTCTCCTAGCACTTGCACAACAACTATATCTGAGCTGCAAGACCAACTCCATCCCTGTAATCTATAGCTAGCCCCTGTAACTCACATACACAGAACCAACTCCAGCTCCAATTCATTTCATCATCTCCCTGTGTAACAGCACTCCAATCTTCACCAATTCAGAAACTCATTATCTCCATGTGTCCAAACTCATGAAAATCTCTAATTGAAGCTCTAAACCCCTTCAAGAATGGCCACCAGTTCTGCTCCTCCATCCATCACTTGGACAATCTCTAGTTTTACCACCCATTAGCTGTAGCTTTACCTCAAACACACCACCAGTTCCTGTGCAACCACCACATTCAACTCCACCACTAAGCATCAGCACCAGCATAATTTTGCATCTCCATTTAAGCCAACACCACCACCAGTACTGTTGTCAAATCTGGTTCACTGCAGCAGCACCATCACTCCAATTCAAAAAACTGCACAACCACCTAAGATAAGAGCATCAACTCCACCCTGTGTTGTTCTTGCTCAAATACAACTACTAAGCACCAATTCAGTTCTGCAGCTGCAACTGAACTTTCTAACTCCTGTAACATCAACACATTACCTCCCCTCTTTCACAGTAAACTTGAGCATAAATTCCGAACCCAATTTCTATCTCGAGTTCATCTCTTGAACCAATCAACAAGCACCACTCGCTTTAATTCCACAAACCCATCTCTCAGTTGATCTTCTCTGTGTTTTTGAGCATCATATTTTCTGTTATGATTCTGCAACTGAGACTTCACCATTAATCAATTAGGTCAAAACCCATCTCTGATTCATCGACAGACCAACAACCCTATTCGATCTATCGATCTACTTCAGCTCTTGAACTTCGATTTCTCTCTTGATTTCTCACGTAGCTGCTTCAATTCGTCTCTCTAAATTGCTTCCACCAACTCTGTCTGCTTGATAACTTCACTTCTGTATCAATTCCTCACAGCTCTGTTGCTCTCTCTCTCGATTTCTATTGATTTGTTCATGGCTGCTGCGCAACTTTTCTTCATGTTCTAAATTTCAGCAGCGAGTAATGATTGAGAGGTCTATACTCGATTTTAGGTTTAGGTATGAAAGTTGGGTCTGGATCCGGGTTCGGGTCCAGATGGGTATGCCCCACGGGTGTGGGTATATGGGTTCAATAATTCAGACACCCACCATTAAAACCACCCACTGGATATTTACACCTACTCATAATGATAAGGGACACCCAGATGGCACCCCTTAACCACAGCTAGACTATATTTAGTGCTCCCCCAAATCAAAGACGCCCCTTAACATTGACTGGGCTCCAGATAGTGTCCGCCCCTAAAATGACCTTTTTGCCCTTTTAGCTCAAATTGAATGATTTCTTCTCCTTTTCCTCCGTGCGACTCCAGAGTACCTAATAGCTCAAAAACACACATAAAATACATAATTTACTAGAAAAATAGCAAAGAAAGCATAAACTCTTAGATAGTAAATTAGGTGTATTCTACACCTATCAAATTCCCCCACACTTAGACTTTGCTAGTCCTCGAGCAAATCAAACTTACAACTTCAAAGCGTTCTAGCTTCCCAAGCATCCTAAGAGTTATGAAGACATAGAGTTTCTGCATGCTAGTAATAAGAAATTAGAAATACTAAAGAACATATTCTCATTCTTAAATGTTGAGTGAGAAATAACCACACCATAATGAGAGAACACGTGTTTGAGAAACGATCAATAAGCATTTCGCCTCGACTTCTGCCTCACTTAAAAGGGTTTTATGATAATTGCACTCAAAAAGACGGCTTTTTTATGGGTCTCACATGTGTGCAGGTAGGAACGAAGAGAGAATTCCTGCAACACGTTGAATGGTGGGAAGTATAACTTCCGAAATTTTGAAAAACCCACATCTTTTAATCATTTTGAAAAACCATTTTTCTAACGATCTCTAAGAAAGGAAATCAACCACTTATATTGAGGATGAGATTACTTACTTACCTTCACATCCGATTGCCAATTATGATAACACCACTCTCACGGAATCCAATAGAAACGTCTTCCGCTCCTTGTCTTCATCTTCTTGGTCATCGGCTTCAACTATTGATGATAAACACTTGAACTTCATAAATCCTTAACAATTTGTAACCTTTTTCCTCAAAATCCTTGTCGCTTGAAACTTCCTTATAGATTTTCCTTCCCCACGGCTTATTCAATAACAAAACAATAATAGATATTTCTCTTGTCTCATATATATATATATATATATATATATATTTTTTTTTCTTTCTTTTTTTTCATTCTTTTTTTTTTTTTTAGACAAGAGAAACAAAATACAAAACAAAGTGAAAAATAAAATAAACCATGGCCGTGGAAAAGTACTTTACCGCTTGATTCTTCACAACTTGTATGGTCTTGAAATCATAAACTTCAATAATTCTCACCTTTTACTTTCTTCGCTTTGTAAATACGTCTTAACACTTGGATATAGAATTACCTCATTGCATTTTAAGTCTTCAACATGTATGTAAAAATATGCTCATTGTATGTTGCTTTACTTGGATATAAAAAATTTGCTCTTTTTCTTGTTCCATTGTTGCTTGCAAACCTTGAACCTTTTCAACTTTCCTTGTAGATTTTGATGTCGCTCCCTTGTTGTTGATGTGGTGTTTCTATGGACCCGTTGTTGTCGAGTGAGAGAATGGTGCTAACTTCAAATCGAACTACAAGAAGGAGGCTTTCATCTATAGACGTCACCCTCATGATTGACAAAAATTAGCACTCAAGAGATCAAAATAGTGCTGAAATTGGTGTGAAATTGGGTAGCTCACCATTCTACCCGGAATTAACGTACGGTGACACACACTCAAAAGAAGCTCTTTAGTAAAGGAAGAATTTTTGGTCGGTGCCTCTCATGATATGAAAATGGGTAGTCTCCACTAATGATTGATCAGCAACTCTAATAACGCACTTCTCCCTGCACCAAATTTGCATCACCGGCATGATTAAATCCATTATTTAACACTCTAACATGCAAGAAATCGAACGTAGTTCCCTAACACTTCCAAGTTCAATTATGTCGGTCAGAATTCTCTATGTAATCATACCTATAATTATGCTAGTGACTCTAAAATCTCTAAAAGTTGAAAGTTTTAATGCAAAAAAAAAATTCTCTTTTTTTTTTATGCAAAAATATATGCTTAGCCACTCCCCCACACTTAAACCTTACATTGTCCTCAATGTAATTGAATCCTCCTAGCAAAGTCAAGGTGGGAAATCTTAATATGATATGAAACAAAATAAATAACAAAATAAAAGGATAAGAAATACAAAACCGGTGGGTTGCCTCCCACTTAGCGCTTGTTTTAAAGTCGACGGCCCGACATGGCTCTTGTAAGACTCACTCCCATATACTAACAATCGGAAAATTTGGGGGTCCTCCCATAGTACCTGTTTTGCAAACAATAACTCCATACAAATATTAGCACAAGAAAATAATAGTAAAGTTATCGCCCGATAGAAATTTCCCCCACACTTATTCTTGTCCACACTCGTAAGTGTATAAAGAACATAGAATTTGGGAACTTCCATGCATTCCTCTTGGCAAACCTGCATAGTGTTAGCATCAAGTGTTTCCAATGATGGATATCGAGAAACAAAGTCATTCAAAAATACTTTCGAAGCACATACATTCAAACCAATAAGAGGTAAAGGAGAAGAATTAACATGCAAAGGGTTAGACAAACCTTGCACAATTTCTTGTATTACGGTATCCTCCTCATTCTTAAAAAATTCAAGTGAACTACTTACCTCTTGTATATCGTGGTCCTCTATCAAACTTTGCAACCATTCTTCATCATTTTCTACCTTAACCAAAGTCTCGTCATCATCATAATCATTAGCAAGTTCAATTGGGTCTTCCACAAATTCAATCAATTCGGTTTCATTATCGAGCATCACCTCTTCAACATCTTCATCATCGGAATCGGGCCATTCACTAAAGTGATTTTCGTCGGTAAAAATTGTAAGATCTTCTTGTGAGGGTGTTACACCGTTTACAACAATAGGAAAGTCACACCCAATCTCCTCCTTTTGAATAGGCGAAGGATCGTTATTATGATCCGGAGTTGGAATAACTTCCTCATGGTTGCAACTTTCATACACTTTTGGGACTCATAATTTTCCCTAAGGAATTTTTTCCAAGCACTAAATGCATCTTCCTCAAGCTCTACCTTTTGAATAGGTGATTGATCATTATTAAGATCAAGGCTCGAGTAATCTACACTAGCGTCATCAAAAGTCTCCAAAGGTTGGTCCTTTTCAACATAATCATCTTCATTATCGGAATCACCATAATAAGAATCTTCATCGGTTTCATAACCTTTATCCCGACGTCGTTTAAGTTCCATATGAATAGTCATACTAATTTCTGCGACAAGCTCTTCCGAGTCTCCATCATCTTCCAATTTGTATAACTTTTGTGCAAGTTTACGGATATTAACACGCTTACCACCGTGTATAGAGTTTCTAGATTGTATATCCTTAAAAAGTGAAGGAAAAACACGATGAAGAGGAGTATATTCCCAACTCTCCGTCTGCACATTACTAGAAAACAATGTATTAGAAGCATAATTATCCGTCCATCCTTGTAATTGTCCACTTACATACCCGTCATAAGGTTGTTGATATGCATGAGAATATCCATAAGGTTCCGTAGGATTTTGATCATAGCCAAAAGATTGATTTTGATTGTATCCTAAGGATGGTTGGAAATTGCCATGATGTTGAGGTTGAAAATTGTATTGATTGTTGAAATATGCTTGCTCTTTTCCACCATACATGGAAAACCGGTACCTGAAAAACAATTCAAAAACTAAGTTAGATACGATAAAGAATCCAACAAAGCAAGAATAAAGCAAAAAGTAAAAAGAAAACAACTAAAATCATCCGATGCTCCCCGGCAACGGCGCCAAAATTTGTATGCGTGTCGTTACCACAACAAATTAATTAATACTTTACTACCTAATTAACAAGTAATATAGGGTAGTCAAGGTCGATCCCACGAGGAGCACGAGATTCTAGTTGTCTTATAATGTCACAAAGGGGGGTATTGATTAAGAATTTGAAAAAGTAAATAAAATAAACAAAGCAATTAAAAGGAAATCAATAAGAGAGATTAGATCAAGGAATCCTTCTTCGCTGCAAAACAATGATTAAAGTTAAGTTCTTTTCCACTTCTTATTAGTCACAAATTATCACCAATCGTAGGTATAGCAGCTAGATCAGTGCTAACCCAAAAATCCCTTATATCACCGGATACGGAAGTTCTCGACTACCGGATTCTATTCACCAAACCACCTAGTAGTAGATCACTCAAGATGTAATTTAGTTAAACGCATTAAGATTTATGAATTTATTAGGTTGATATTAGTAGTTAAACTCTTAGATCAAGGTCCACTTGCTAACGTTGTTATTACACACAATTGCTCCACGGAATCCCTCCGCAAGGTCTTGTGTTTGCTACTTATGTGAAAAGTCAAGAAACTATTACTTATCCCCTAACTTACACTAGATTTAGATTAGACTAACAAATCAATCTAGTTGTACACCTAGATAATCTATCAATCAATCATGAATGTCTTTAAGATCACTCCTATTAGTAAAAACAAACGATAATCATGTGAAAACTTCAAAGTAGATTTAAAACAAAACTCAAAACATGTTAAGAACTAGGAATTCATCCTCAATCAAATTAGTTACTCATATTAAGAAGTTCACACAAAGAGAAAAGTATTGTGTGTGTAAAAGTGTGCAAAAGTATTGTAAAAGATGTGTATCAATGTGTATCTATATGTATGGAAGTGTAGATTTTCTTCCCTATTTATAGGCTTCAATGTTCTCCATATCTTCTAAGGAATAGAATCCCTTTCCTTTTGTAGCTCAATTTCCAAATCCAAGCCTTTCTCAAATCTTTCATCTCCTCTTTCCAAATCCAAGCCGAATTCTTCATTCAATTCCAAGTCCAACTCTTCACATCCCATGAGAGAAATCCACACAAAATTCTGCAACTTTTGCTCGCCGGAAAACTGGGTTTTTGGCCGGAAATAGGCCGGAATCCGTTTCCGCCGACTACCTGAAAATTCTCCTCCGGTCAAGGTATATTCCGTTGGTCAACCGTTAAGACTAACGGTCAAAGGAGTCAACCGTCAGTCAACTGTTAGTCATCGGGTCAAGGAGAATCACTGAGTCAGAACCAAATCAGCCAGCTAACTCATTCCACTGATCTGGTTCTAGTTGCCAACTTATTTCTCGTTTAATTGCTATGCACGGCCAAGATGGCCGTGCATTCTCTGCCACCCAGCCATGATGGCTGTGCACATTCCTGCACTTCATATCATTCATTCCCCACTGTAAGTCCATCTCAACGCCACAAAATAGCCATTCCACCTGCAAATCTCCTTCTGTTTCTTCTCCTAGCACTTGCACAACAACTATATCTGAGCTGCAAGACCAACTCCATCCCTGTAATCTATAGCTAGCCCCTGTAACTCACATACACATAACCAACTCCAGCTCCAATTCATTTCATCATCTCCCTGTGTAACAACACTCCAATCTTCACCAATTCAGAAACTCATTATCTCCATGTGTCCAAACTCATGAAAATCTCTAATTGAAGCTCTAAACCCCTTCAAGAATGGCCACCAGTTCTGCTCCTCCATCCATCACTTGGACAATCTCTAGTTTTACCACCCATTAGCTGTAGCTTTACCTCAAACACACCACCAGTTCCTGTGCAACCACCACATTCAACTCCACCACTAAGCATCAGCACCAGCATAATTTTGCATCTCCATTTAAGCCAACACCACCACCAGTACTGTTGTCAAATCTGGTTCACTGCAGCAGCACCATCACTCCAATTCAAAAACTGCACAACCACCTGAGATAAGAGCATCAACTCCACCCTGTGTTGTTCTTGCTCAAATACAACTACCAGCACCAATTCAGTTCTGCAGCTGCAACTGAACTTTCTAACTCCTGTAACATCAACACATTACCTCCCCTCTTTCACAGTAAACACAGCAGCATAAATTCCGAACCCAATTTCTATCTGAGTTCATCTCTTGAACCAATCAACAGCACCACTGCTTTAATTCCACAAACCCATCTCTCAGTTGATCTTCTCTGTGTTTTTGAGCATCATATTTTCTGTTATGATTCTGCAACTGAGACTTCACCATTAATCAATTAGGTCAAAACCCATCTCTGATTCATCGACAGACCAACAACCCTATTCGATTTATCGATCTACTTCAGCTCTTGAACTTCGATTTCTCTCTTGATTTCTCACGTAGCTGCTTCAATTCGTCTCTCTAAATTGCTTCCACCAACTCTGTCTGCTTGATAACTTCACTTATGTATCAATTCCTCACAGCTCTGTTGCTCTCTCTCTCGATTTCTATTGATTTGTTCATGGGCTGCTGTTGCTTTTCTTCATGTTCTAAATTTCAGCAGCGAGTAATGATTGAGAGGTCTATACTCGATTTTAGGTTTAGGTATAAGAGTTGGGTCTGGATCCGGGTTCGGGTCCGGATGGGTATGCCCCACGGGTGTGGGTATATGGGTTCAATAATTCAGACACCCACCATTAAAACCACCCACTGGATATTTACACCTACTCATAATGATAAGGGACACCCAGATGGCACCCCTTAACCACAGCTAGACTATATTTAGTGCTCCCCCAAATCAGAGACGCCCCTTAACATTGACTGGGCTCCAGATAGTGTCCGCCCCTAAAATGACCTTTTTTCCCTTTTAGCTCAAATTGAATGATTTCTTCTCCTTTTCCTCCGTGCGACTCCAGAGTACCTAATAGCTCAAAAACACACATAAAATACATAATTTACTAGAAAAATAGCAAAGAAAGCATAAACTCTTAGATAGTAAATTAGGTGTATTCTACACCTATCAAGAATCACTATGGAATACCTGCAATCTCTCAACAGGTTTTTATTCGAAACCATAATTTAATCCCCAATTTTTCATTTTCCAATAATTTTTGCTTTCCTGTAATTATTAGTCAGATTGCTTGCTTAAGTGCTGTTACTGTGCTTCTTCCTTTGGATTTATCAATTTTTGATCTTCAATTATACTTAGCTGTTTTTAATTTTAGGATCTTCATTAGAATAAATTTCCCTTTTTTAATCATAATTCTTTATTTTGGTAGTTTTGGTACTGTCTTTGGTTTGCTTGCCTTTTGGTCTCAATTATATTGTTATTATTGTTACTCTAGTCATATCATCCTGATTAGTAGTATTCAGGGCTTTCTCTTGATCTTAAATAAAATCAATATTAAAGGCTTAATTCTTTTGATAGACTCTGCTGGTAGCTGTGTCTTTTGCAAACTTGATTATCTTGGTACTCAATTAGTGGGTAATCTTCAAAACAAGTCTAAGTGTAAAAAAAAGAATTTCATATCTCATTCTTCCAAAATTATTATGCGAATTTTGTCTTGGAACTGTCAGGGATTCGGCAATCCCTCCACTAGAACTGCCTTGTGGAATACTATTAGGTCTCAAAATCCTGACATTGTTTTCTTATGTGAAACCAAAAATGACTCCGAAAAAATGGGCAAGTACATGAAGAGATTCAACTACCCTAACAATTGGGTATTTCAATCTGTTGGTCTCTCAGGAGGTATTGCCCTTATGTGGAAGAGTGGTTTCAATTTTGAAATTGTTCAAAATACAGATAAAATGATTAATACTGTAATTTCTTTTGACCCTTCTAAACCAGAGTTCTTATGTACTTTTCTTTATGGTTCTACATACTATGAAGAAAAGATGCAGCAATGGAACTATATTAAAGAAATAGGAAATAGAGCTAACAATCCCTAGATTCTCATTGGTGACTTGAACATCACCATGGCAGCCCATGAAGTCCATACCTGAAATTAAAAGTATTATTGATTGTGCTGATTTATCTGATATTGGTTTTATTGGTTGTCAGTACACTTGGTCTAATAAACAATCTCCCCCTAATCTTATTAAAGATAGACTTGACAGGGGTTTGGTCAATGGTCACTGGCTGAATCATTATGGTAATTCTAAAATTATCCATATTGACTCTATAGGCTTTGACCATTTACCAATTTTCTTGGTTACTGATCCTAATTCTAACAAAGGGAAAAGACCATATAGGTATTTTAAGTGTTGGTTTAGAGACCCAGCTTCTCATGAGGTAATTAAAACTGCCTATGATTTAGAAGTGAGGGGCTCACCTGCTTATCAGTTTACAAACAAATTGAGAAATGTCAAGTTTGGTTTGAAAAAATACAATATTGAGCAATTTGTCAATATTGACAATAGAGTTAAAGAGTTAGAAGCTGAACTTCATACTCTCAACTGTCAAATTCTAAATACTTAAATTGCTGCGTCTATTAAAAATGTTGAAAGCTCTCTTAAACATTGGAAAAAAATTCAAGAAGATTTCCATGGCCAAAAATCCAGACAGGATTACATTAAGAGCCATGATAGAAATACCAGCTATTATCATACATATGCTAATAGATGGAAGCATTTCAATCACATTTATGCTCTAAAACTTAGTAACGGGCAATGGTCTAGTGATAGGGATAACCTTGAAGACCTTTTAATATCTCACTTCAGTGGCATTAGTACTACTACTAATCCACTGCCTAATAGAGATTTTTTAAAATGCATTGAACCTTGCATTAGTGATTTAAACAATGATCTCTTATTGAGTCCTATCACTATTGAGGAAGTGAAAAACACCATCAATCAAATGAATTCATGGAGTGCACCAGGTCCTGATGGATTCCCACCAGGCTTTTATAAACAGAATATGGATCTTTTGATAAATGATGTGTGGCTTCTAGTTAAGAATTTCTTTGAATCCAAATATATCCTCAAATAAATGAACCACACTTTTCTTAGTCTAATTCCTAAGACAAATAACCCTTCTACCCCGGCTGATTTTAGACCTATATCTCTTTGTAACACAAGTTACAAAATAATATCTAAAATCATTGTTAACAGGATGAAACCATTGCTGGGTAAGATCATTTCACCATTCCAGGATGCATATGTTCCCAATAGACATATTCATGACAATATGGTGATTTCCCATGAGCTGGTTCATACCATGAAAAGGAAAAAGGGTATAAATGGTTATATGGGTCTTAAATTAGACATATTGAAAGCATTCGACAGAGTTGAGTGGTCTTTTTTGCTTAATGTTCTTAAAAAATTAGGTTTTTCTAATGTCTGGTGTGAGCTTATCAATCAATGCATTAGCACAACCAATATCTCTATTATGCTTAATGGTACTCCTTGTTCTTCTTTTAAACCCTCTAGAGGGTTACGGCAAGGAGACCCTCTGTCTCCTTACCTTTTCATCATATGTATGGAGTTTTTTATCGATACCTCTCTTATGCTGAATCTATAGGCCTCATTCATGCGGTTAAGGTCACTAAAGATGCTCCTAGCATCTCTCATCTGTTCTTCACAGATGATTGCCTTATATTTAGCAATGATTCTCATAATGAAGCTGAGTGTCTATTATCCCTTATTCAGGACTTTAGTGCTTGTTCTGGTCAGGTCATCAATCTACAAAAATATGGTTGCTTCTCTAGTAAGAATTGTAGTCCAGATTTCTGTGTATCTCTCATTAGGCAGCTCAACATTAGGAAAATAGATCTTAATGAAAAATACTTTGGTATCCCTCTTTTCATAGGTAGATCAAAGAATGTAGCCTTTGCACACCTAGCTGATCACTTTGATAAACGAGCTGCTAAATGGAAAGGTAAAAATATGACACAATCTGGCAGATCCATTATGGTCAATCATGTTCTAAAAACGTCCCCTATTTATCAAATGAATACTTTTCTACTTCCGGATGAAGTTCTGTGTAAGATGGAAAAGTCTCAAAGAGACTTTTGGTGGGGTAAAAACCAACCAGGTGGTAGTTACCCCATTGCTTGGGACAATGTTTGTTGTCACAAACTTCAAGGAGGCTTAGGTTTTAAAAATCTAAGCCAATTCAATTTGGCTATGTTAGCCAAAACTGCTTGGAATCTCATCCACAACTCAGATGATTTGTGGGATGTTATTCTCAAATGTAAGTATTTTCGGCATGTGCATGCTCTTCATCACCCTGTGCCCAAGGATTCCTCTTGGATTTGGAAATGTATTTGCAAAGGTTTGAAAATCATTAGGGAACATTGCATTTGGGAAGTTAAGAAAGGTGATAAAATTCTAGCCTTCACTGATAATTGGATTGAAAAAGCTAGTGAGCCCTTATGCATTGTGTATCCTAACCCCAACCTCAAAGTCTCAGATTTTATATTAGATGATGTTAAACAGTGGAACATGGACCTGCTTAAGTACTTTTTCACTCAGGAAAATTGTCAAAAAATTAGAGACATTAGGTTACCTTTGTCAGGGGAAGATAGATTAATTTGGCCTCACACAAAATCTGGAATTTTTTATGTAAAGACAGCTTATAGAATCATTTCTAGACAGAATAGGGATCAACTTTCTACCCAACAGACTAAAGTTTATAAAGACCTGTGGAATACTCCTGTTTTACCTAAAGTTCAATTGTTTTTGTGGAAATGCATAAGAAATATTCTCCCTACTAAATCTAGTGTGTTTAGGTTTACTATAGAACAAGATAATCTGTGTGTTTTATGTGGTGACAATATAATTGAAACTGCTGAACACCTCTTTTTTACATTGTTCTTTCTCTAAAGCTATTTTGGCAATAATTCCTAATGGAAGTTTGGTCTTGCAAGACTCTGATGCTGGTAGAAACATTAACACTTGGTTATATAAGTGGATTTAATCATGTAAAGACAAATCTATGATGTGCAGAATTCTTACTACTGCTTGGACTATTTGGAGAGACAGGTGCTTCAAAATTTTTTAAGGGAAATCTCTAAATCCTACTGCAACTGCTTCTTATGCAATAAAACTTGCAGAAGAAACAATTCAGTCGCCTATCAATAACACTAATCCCACAATTATTCAAGATGTATCATTAGAAATTAATTCTGTGATTCTCCCTTCCAGTTGTATTATGATGTATTGTGATGCTTCCTATATTAAGAGATCTAATAAAATTGGTATTGGCATCTACTTGGTTGATGAAACAGGGAACTATAGAGGATGCAAAACGATTTCAGGGATAGCCTGGGACTCGGAAGAAGCGGAAAGTCTTGCAATCCTTGCAGCTACTGATTGGGCAAGGAGTCTGAATTTTGAAGCAGTATGCATCAGTAGTGATGCGAAAATTCCAGTTTCTTACTCCAAAAATAAAAACATCCAGACTAGCTGGTTCAGTAACACTATCTTAGAGGATAGTATTTTTATCTTGAAAAATCTTAGCTTCTACGAAGTTAGACATGTTAGTCATAATTCAGAATTTTTATCTCTCGCTGATGTTGCAAGCAGCATTGAAAAGACAAAGTAGTTCAGGTGAATGGCTGGATACAATTCCACCTTTTCTATTGAATCTGTAAAACTCTTGTTGGTTTAATATATTTATTTTTCCTAGCAAAAAAAAAAAGACTCAACCTAAATAGAATATCTCAAGGAATTATTATCTCTCTCTTGTTTTGATTTACTCAAGCTAATAGGAATCATCAAGTCTTAATCAAATACAAGGAATAACTTGGATGGTACCAAAGACCAATATCAACTAAAGGTTGGATATTCTAATTGATTGATCTTCAATGCACAACCTGTATTATTTCAATTATAAAGATATACAATATAATGCAAAAAATGAAATAACACAGACACCAAAATTTTGTTAATGAGGAAACCGCAAATGCAGATAAACCCCGGGACCTAGTCCAGATTAGACATACACTATATTAAGCCGTTACAGACACTAGCCTACTCCAAGCTAACTTCGGTCTGGACTGTAGTTGAACCCAAATCAATCTCACACTGATCCAAGGTACAATTATGCTCTTATGCCTCTGATCCCACTACGTACTTGATTCCCTTAGCTGATATCACCCATAACTAAGAGTTGCTACGACCCAAAGTCGAAGACTTTAATAAACAAATATGTATCACACAGAAAAGTCTATGGTAATAGATATATCCGTCTCCCACGAATATACCTATGAGTTTTTGTTTCATATTTTGATAAACCAAGGTGAACATGAACCAATTAAAAACCAGACTTATATTCCCGATGTAGTTGCAGGAATTCCCACACTACACCCAACTCAAGAATTTATGACACAATTTGAAGATTAAGGACCTTTTTATTAATATGATCTTAAAATAATTACAGTAATCAAGAATACAATTCACTTAATAAGATTTTCTCTCTCTTAAAAACTTTCTTAACACTCAAGAATTCATCTCTCTCTCTGGAACTATTCATTTCCTTTATATAGTCATTTACATAATGGATTACAGCTCATTTACAGTTAAGATTCCCTTTAATTTCGGATCTGAGTTCTTGCGATAAATCGCAGTTAGCACCGCCTTAATCATTCGCAGGTTTTATTGGTTCGTCGGAGAAATGTCACACTTTACTCATGTTTCTGTCGTTTTCATCTGATATGTCATTCCTTATGTCACTTTGAGATGTGTCGCAGAATATCATTGATAATTCGCAGAATATCATTGGTGTATCGCAGAACTGTTGTTTATTTCGCAGAATATTGTTGTGACAATATTCTGATCCTACATCTTGCCTCTTCTCATATCTTTTCTGCGAAGAAGATAAAGATCATGAGAATTTAAATCTCTTGATTTGCCGCAACTCCTTATCTTTTCGCGCTTCCTTCACTTTAACACGTCTCTGCATCCACATCGCTAGATATTCTACGCGTGTTTCTTCTCTCATTTATTCCTTGACACATCTCTTTTCAACCGTAGAATTCTGACCATTCACGTCTTTTCTTCATTGAATGCATTGATGTTCTCGAGAATCTTTTTCTCTTATAAATATCCTCTTCGCTATTCTCTCCTCTTCTTTTTACTTTCTCTTTTTACTTTTTCTCTGCAACTCTTCTTTTCTTCATCTTCTTCCGCAAATACCGGATCTACTACTGTTTCAATCTTGTTTCTTTATTCGTCTTCATCTTAATCATCATTCCCATACTAAAAAAATGGCTCCTGCTAAAAAATTAGGTCAACCTACCTTCCAAAAACACCAACAGAAGTTCCAAACCTTAGGTTTCACACTTTCTGAGATCCCTGGTCAATCTTCAGACACTGATCTCTCCATTGATCTAGTTTCAGAATTTTCTTCTTCCAATGGGAAAATCCTTATTTCGCTAGGTCAACTAGAAGCCGGCCTTCATATCCCTCTTTATAACCCAGATCTCCCTCTTCTTTATGAAATTATTTCTGACGTTAAATTTTCACGAGTAATCTATCAATTAAGTGGAGATTGTATTCGTCTCATTCTCGAATATGACTTTCGTGGAGCTGGTAAAGGATCTCGATATCCTGAATCTGCGAAACATCCTGATTTTAAAGATATCCCAATTATTCCAGCGAAATATACCGTGGAGAATTTCTTTGCGAATTATCAAGTGATTCCCATGAAGAAAGATAGCACGTGTTGGGCTGTTCGTTTGAATATGAATAAAAAAGTTGCGAAGGATAAACTTCTTATGCAAGATATAGATTATCATTCAAGTAAAAACCAAGGTCCACGCTTCTCAAAAGATGATAAGTGGTGTATATTTCCTCTCCTCCTTGAAGGTCCATATATCTTTGGCGTTCTCGATCTTCCTGCGAATCCTGCGAATTTTGCGGCGTATTGTCCTTGGATTTTTAACTGGCCTGAAAGGAATTCTGAGGTATATCTCGCAAAATTTATCATTATTCGCAAATTTGGATAAATGTATCATTCTTATTGATTATATTGAGATATCTTTTATCAGATTGAAAGAATGAAGCTTAACTATGCCAACACTTGGAATCCCAATCTCCTTCAAATTTTGAAAACCTTCACAGATGAAGTAAGAAACAATCTTCTATAACCTTTAACAATATATTGTTGCCCCTGTTTCTTATCTTTATATGTGATTGTTTTCAAGGAAATACCATTTGTTGCGGTGGTTGAAGCCAAAGATAAAGGAAAAAGAATAGCAACTCCAAATGAAAGCTCTGGTGCCTCTCCTCGCCGCAATAAAAATCAAACCACTGACGGTCCTCCAAAGAAAATAAGAAAAACTCAACCACTTCCTTCTGATAATTCTAAACTCAAAGAAACTTCTACTATCGCTGAAAAAGATAATGAAATTGAAAAAAATAGTGGAATTAATAATGATGCCTCTGTGGGCACTTCAATGCATATTTCTTCCACAAGAATTAGGTCTGCGATGGGTCTTTCTCAACCTGAGACTCCAATGGATCAATTGTAAAATATTTTTAGAAATCCCTTACAAGGTATTGGAGATGATGATATTACTCGTACTTGCGACTATCTCTCAAAGATCTGCGACGCTTCAATCTTGACTAATAATAAAAATCTTAAAGGAGTCTCAAGATTTATTAACCCAGGTTTTCTTCATGCGTTAGCTTCGTTGGTATGACCTTTTCCTTCATTTTTATTGTAGTAAACTTTAAATTTGTCATGAGTATCAAAAATATTTTACTTATCTTACTTATTTTCTCTTTTCTGTCAGAGACTGCCAGAGCTTCTTTTTCTGTTGCTTCAGAATTAGAAAATAGATTATCATCATCACAGAAAAGGCTTACTGATTCACAATCTGAATCTGCGAAACTTCTCGAGAAAAATAAGCAATACGAAGCTGAAATCTCCATTCTTCGCGAAAAATGTAAACAGTTGGAAGTAGCCGGAAATACTGAGCTTCTTAATAAAAATAAATCGCTTGAAGTAGAAATTCAAGTTCTTCAACAGAAATTAGTTGATAAGGAGAAATTCTGCAAACAGGTTATTGGTATAAGTCTTCCTTTTTTTTTTTTTTTTTTTTTTGAGCTTATTTGGGCAACCATTTTGCAGATGCCTATAATCTTACTGATGAAGCCATCATTCTTAATTCTTTTGATGAACCCATAGATGAAACCACTCTTCTTGAGCATCTTAATGACGCTTTAAATAATTATTCAGATGAAAAAATTAATACTTTGTCCATTGATGAGCTTAAATATCATATCTCCCATATGAGAATGGATTATAGATCTGTCTTGAGTACATCCAATAGTTTAAAGACTTTTAGAGATGAATTTAGAGAAAAAAATCAAAGTCTAAAAGCCAAGAAGAGTGAACTTGAGAAGGATAAAGAACGCATTACTCTTCAAGGCACTGAAGCTCTATCAAAATTTCGCAATACCCTTATTGATACTGAACTTGAGATAGATAGACTTAAGGATGAAAACATTAAACTTCTTAAAAGAGAAAAACAAATCCGTTCCCATCTTCTCATTCAAAGTGATGATGAATTCGCATGGGATGCGACAATTCTCGATAATGCTAGGAAAAACTTAGCGATAGATGTCAGTCTTCATACCGAGCAAGCAACATTGATACAAGAAATGATCCATGAAAGAGAAGGTTATTTATTGTTCCTCTAATATCTTTGTATTTCTTGTAGATTCCCAATCAGTTTCTAATTTATTGTTGTATCATCGCAGAATCTGTAGGAAGATATTCCAAAAGGGTAGCAGAACTTGAAGAAGAAAAAAGTGGTCTTGCGAAAAATCTTGCTTCCCGTAATGAAAAAATCTCAAGACTGCGAGAGAAAATAAAGATATCCAACTCAAACTTGCGTAATAATCTTCTCACCGTTCGCAATAATGCTATTGAGAAAGTTTGCAAAGATAATGATCTTCCTCTTAGTCTATATCCTTGTCTTATGGATAATATCCCAGCCAGTTCTGAAGTACCAGTTATTTCTGACAGTGAGGCTGATGCAGACGAAAGTGAGAGCGAAGATGAGGAACGAACTAATGATGAAGATGGTGAAGATGAAGATGAAAATAATGATGGAGATAAATCCCAATAGTTTTATTTTTTCTTTTTGATCTTCTCATGTATTTCTCCCTTTCTTTCTTGCGATAATTATCTGCGACAAATTGTAATATTCTGCGAATTATCTGCAACTCCTGATGTCTTTCAATATATAAATTCTTTTTTTCTTCTATCTGTTTGTTATTTATATGAATTTATCATATAATGATGAATAACAATATTAACCATTCTATGCATCATTCCCATACTTGCCCCATGTTATTAATCTGCAATGTGATAAATGAAGTATCGCAAATAATAGTGCGAAAAAACCGTTATATGCTTCGCAGATATAACCTCTCTTGTGGTCTTATTTCGCCTTCCTAGTTAAAGGTCTTATTATGCCACTTTTATGTGACAAGATCGCAGGACATTCTTACTTTTACATGTAATAATCCATTGATCTTGTCTTATCATTTATTTTGATCTCTGCGGCAATATGATAAGTCTAAGCCATCTTGTGAGATTAACCTCTCTTTGCTTTTTAAGACTTATGACATTGGCGTCTTTGCGATGAAATCGCAGGACGTTTTTGCGATTTATATCCTCTTATCATTGATTTCATTTATCTCGTCTTTTGTTTTTATCGCAAAAACCCATTGATCTCATCTTAACATTTCTCTTTAGGCTTTTTGGCCTGTCATACGACAATATGACGGGCCTAAATATTCTTGCGAATATAAAGTCCCATGACATTGTTGTCTGTGTCATGCGATAATATGACGGGCCTAAATAATCTTGCGAATATAAAGTCCCATGACATTGTCGTCTTTTTTGATACACAACTCCCTAATGGAGGGTATCGCCCTTATCTCTCCCCCTGGTTGCCCCTTCAAGGAGACGTACTTCTGCCATACAAGACTAGCTCCTCCCATCCGGTTCTAGAAACAACCAGTTGTTTTCGTAGCCTCTTATCCTTTATGCCTATATGGCTTATAATTACGAGACTACACCCTAGTGGGGTTTTCTTCGGTCCGAACGCATCGTAAGCCAAGACTTGCCGTGGATGGCCAGGGTAGGTTCATCCGTCCCGGGCACCCACAGCTCAACCGTATACCTCGGCGCCTTGATCATACTTTGCATTCCTTAGGAGAAACTCTCGGGCGCCCAACCAGGGTATAAACTTATATAGTTGGGAATCCAAGTTATCTCTCCTGGATGGATTTTCTATAATCCCAAATCTCCATGACTAGGTTCCAACAACATTATAGCCTTTCCCATAGTCATGCAAAGAGATACCCCCCTTATGACGCACTTTAAGGACATTGCCTCTTACGGAATAGAATCCGCGAACTAAGGTGTACGTCATAAAAGTTCGTCCCATTCTTATATGTTTTTAGGCGATTTGCGCCCGTCTTATGCATTTGCATTTAAAAATTCTTATATGATTTGAAATCATCATCTTTTTCTCTTAATAGAAAAAATTCTTATTTTTGAATAAAGTTTTTCTTTCAATATTCTGTCTGCATACTTCTTGCTATTCTTGTTTTTTGATTGTTCGCAACATGATATTGTTGCACTTCTTTTCTTCTGTAACGAATGATTATTCGCAATATCTTGCTATTTTTTATTTTCTTGCGAGAAATGAAGATTTCAACCTTTCCCAGGTCCTTGCACTTGTTTATTTTCCTGCAAAGATTTCAACTTTTTCCCCTCTTTGCGCAATTAATCACCATTGATTCTTTGGGCACAAACTATTCTTGTAATATATCTTTTCCCCGCAACTCTATACTGTCCACCATTAATTTCTCTGCTCTCTGAGTTTGCTTCTTGTTATGTTTCCAATTACGATTTCTGGCGTTCCTTTCTTCGCAAGTATTAATGTCAACTTCATAACACTTTTCCCCTTCAAACCAATCACCTTTAATTATCCCAATACCATGAGGATGTGGAAACTTTATGCATTGATGATATGTGGATGCTATGCCCAAGATTCCATGGAGCCATGGTCTTCCAATTAAGGAATTATAAGGAGATTCTATATCCACTACACAGAACTTAATTTTTGAAGATATCTTGTTCAATAGGATTTCCATAGTGATTTCTCCTTTTGGCTTATTCGCAGTGCCATTAAAACCATAGATCTTGTAAGTTGAGGGGATTAATTCATCATCTCTTCCACCCATTGTACGGTAGGTATGATAAAATAAGATGTCTACCGAGCTGCCAGTATCAATTAAAACCTTATTTATTGCCCAAGAATCACTTGATGTGTCACCATCATCTTCTTATCCCTCTCTGTACTTTGTATTTATTTCTAACTTTACCACCAACGGGTTGTCATGCATCTTCCATGGCTCTGGTATTTCTTGTGCAGTAAAAGAAATAACTTGTTTCTGCCATTCTTCTAACGGAGAAATTTTCGCAATATTCATCACCACTCTTCCCTCTATATCCCTCGCAAATACTCTACTTAGCACATTATCATGGAAATCTTCTATTGTTTTCTGCGAATGTACAATTGAATTGCAAAATATATTTTTTGATGTAGCTCCTACTTCAATGACAAATGTTTCTGCGTCTTTCGCAACATTGACTCTACGAATTTCTGGTGCTTGCGGCAATTGCTGGGGTTGTGGATATCTCGCTAGAAAATGATTTAACTTCCCTTGTTCAATCATTCGCAGAATAATTCTTTTTACATTTCTACAATTATTCACAGAATGGCCATGAAAATGATGATAAGGACAGAACTCTTGATTTTGGTTGTTAGGATGTGGTTCTTTCCCCATGTTTCAAGGTGAGGGTATATTCTCTTTAAAAATAATCTCTTCCCAAATCTTGTCTATACTGGTATTTAAAGGTGGCAATTTGATATCTTCCCATATAATCTTTTGACCTCTTTGCTCTCTTGAATAATTCTGCCTCTGTCCACCATAAGTCTCCTGCGGTTGATCAAACCTTGGTACCTTATTATTGTTATTGCGATTATAAAAATTTCTCTCCTTTTCCAATTCCTCCTGATCTCTACTCCCCATTGCTATTATCTTACGTTGATTATCAATATCCATTTTCTCTCGCTGATTTTGGGAGGTACTTGCTACTGTATTAATCATCCTTGGTAATAAACTTCCATTTGCTGCGGATGAACTTGTGCCTGCGAGAATTGGATGACTCCATCTCATTTTGTTTTTCCTCCAAAGCGATATACTCTTCTTGCAGTTCTCGCAGTTCTGTCATAGTGATTGTGTTTTTAACTCTGAATACCTGGATGTATAATAGATTTGTCGCAAACATAGCATTTATGAAGGACAAAATGAGATATCTTTCATCTAATCTTCCTTCCATTTCACTACACATTGTCCTCCATCTTATCGTTAAGTGCTTTAAACTCTCGCCAACTCTCTGCTTCAATCCAAACACATCTTCAATTCCAGGCCGTGTATAGGTATTACTTATGTATGCTCCTAAGAAGGTAGTTTGCAAGTGCATGAAAGAAGTTATTGTATTTTTGGGGAGACTTTCAAACCACTTCAATGCTTCTCCATTTAAACTTGACGCAAAGTATTTGCACAAAACGACATCATGGTTCTCCCATTGTAGCATGCATCGAATATAGGCTTTGATATGTTGGACGACACATGTAGTACCATCAAAAATACTGGTCAACACCGGTAAATTGCATTTTGGAGGTATCCCTCCTAATTGTACCTCTTGAGTAAATGGAGTTTTCGCAGCTTCTTTGATTGCCTCATCAAGTTGTCTTCTTCCTCCTTCTCTTCTGTTACTTATCATTCCTCTCATTTCTGCTAATTCCCACAAGATTTGTTCATTCCTATCAGAATTTTGCTCCATTGTCCTTTTCAACGCAGCCTCTCTTCGTCTGCGTTCATGCCTTTCTTGTCTTGCGATATTTCGCGATTCTTCTCCAACATATTGATTTTGCCTTCTTCTACGATTTTCTTCTTCTTGAACTTGCAAGTTAATTTGTCTTTCATTCTCTTCTCTGCGAATTTCCTCATCCCTTATTGTTTCTCTTCGTTGCTTTTCTATGTCTCTGCGAATTCTCTCATATTCCTCATTGAGATTACCATTATTATGATTTTGTGCACGTCGTCTTTCTCGATTATCATGATTATTCTGATGTAATGCTGCTTGAATTTCTTGTTCTTCTACTTCCGCTCGCAATCTCTCTCTCCCTCTCCCGCTAAATGTACTTGCTCAATATAATGCCTCTCAATACCATCTTCAATTATTCTGCGATTTCTTCGAATCTCCTCATCACGTAACATTCTCCTTCTCTCTTCTTGATTTTCTCCCTCATCTTTATTATGTCTAATGTCCAAAGTTTCACCGCGTGGAATATAACGATCATTTATCAAATTCTCGCCAATATTTTGTATAGGGCGATTTTGTCTTGTTTCTTCTCTATATGATCTTGAACTTGATCTCATGCTGCTTCTTGATCTTTTGTTTTGCAACCTCAAATTTTCCATTCTTAGTTCATGATTTTGCCTTGTAAGATTTGCACGTTCTTCTGCCTCTAATCTTCTTTCTTCCTGTATCCTTTGTCTCAAATCATCTACTATTTCATGCCCTTCATGAATTACTCCTCCATCCACTTCTTGATTTCTTTCCACCTCTTGATTTTCTGCCTCTTCCATCGAATCCGACCTCCAAGTATGCACACTTACTCTATCATAATCCTCATCTCTATCTTGTGCTTGTGTTTGTTGATTCGGTGGTTGAATTGAATTTTCTACTCCATTTCTCATTCTACTTCTTCCTGATCTGATCCTTAAAGATCCTTCCAATTCACCTGTTCCTTCTCCTACAATTCTTTTACTTCTTCTCACTATTGTTGGTGGTTCTGATGTATTTCTTCTTCTCCTAGCCATTCCTTCAATTCTAATAATTTCTTCAAATCTTCAGATTGCAATTTGAAATTCTTCAAATTGATTCTCCCTGTTTCTGGGCACCAAAATGTAGTTGCAGGAATCCCCACACTACACCCAACTCAAGAATTTATGACACAATTTTAAGATTAAGGACCTTTTTATTAATATGTTCTTAAAAGAATTACAGTAATTGTAGTACCAGAATATCGCCACAACGATATTCTCGTGATAAGAACGACATTTTCATGAGAAGGTCAAATATTCCTATAAGTATAAATGACATTATTCACGAGAGTCTCGTGAGGATTCTTCAGCAACATTTGGCGAGCGTCACGGGGAAGCATCATAATAACTGACGATTGAAGAGACATGTTATGAGAGTGTTGTTTCACGAGGATTACAAAGGTTGGCGAAGATTAATATTGCAAATACCACGATGAGATCGCAGAATATATCCGAAAGAAGGGGAAAACTTAGCTGTCACCCACTATGTAATTTCCTATATAAAGGGTTCAAGTAAGTCCAGATGAGGATGATGTATTTTTTAGAGTTGAGAAAATCTTGAGGAGAGAGAAACTCCAGAAAAGAAAGTTGTAATTTTGAGTTTGAATATTTTATGTAAACATTTCTGAGATCGAAATAATAAAAGTGTCGTTTAATTCTTTAATCTTCAACTAGTTTCACTTAGATTTTCATAGGATCTTAATAGGGGTGTAGTGTGGGAAATCCTGCTACTACATTTTGGCGCCGGCTAAGGGGACCGTTGAATTAGCAAAATCGAAGAAAAGGTAAAAAAGAAGATAGGAATTATTCAAGATCAAGGAAACTTTGAAGAAGATTGGTGAAATATTCAGAAGAAAAATGATTAGAGTTAAAGAAAATTGTAGGAAATTGAAGTATAAATTAGTGTCAAGAGAAATGATCGATAAATTTCATGAAAATATTAAGGGGAGGATACATAAACGTGATTTTGAAGGGAGAAAAATTATGATGGTAGAGAAAACGCCATTATTAAAGAATTGGGAAAAGCAGGAAATTACATTTACAGCAACAGAAGTTTTAGAAGAAAATCTAGATCATACATCTCCTTTGGTGATTACGGTACCCATGATACCATTAAGGAATGAAAAGTCAATAAAATCTGTAGAAAAATGGGCTATAAATAGAACTCTAGTTGACACAGGAAGTTCTGTGGATATAATGTTCTATCATGCTTTTAAGAAAATGGGGTATAAGGATGAAGAAATGTCTATTTCAACATATCATATTCATGGTTTCGGAAAATCTATAACAAAACCAAGAGGAGAAATAATAGTACGATTACCACTTGGAGAAATTGAAACACAAGTAACACTATGCGTGGTAGATATGGAATCACCATACAACATGATATTGGGAAGACCGTGGATACACGCGATTAAAGCTGTAGCGTCAACCTTACATCAACACATCAAATTCCCTATGCCTAGCGGAATTGGGGAAATTAAAGGAGATACAGATCTTGCGAAGACATGCTATCAAATTAAAGTAAAAAATTGTGAAGAACGTCCTAAGCAGCGAAAAGCTCGCAGAAAATTGATGAGAAAAACAAGAAAAGAAGAAGAATTTAAAATTTACATGATAATAGCAAAAGAGGGAAAAGGGATACCCAATGAATTTTCGCGAGAAGGAGATGAACGTGCGAGAGTCATAAAAACACCAGCACCAAGAAGCCGTTACATCTAGCTGAACCAACAAAAGAAGTAAATGTTGGGAGTGAAGAAGAACCTAAAATACTGAAAATTGGAACTAGAATGGAGATAGACGAGGAAGAAAGAACTATAAATCTTTTACGAGAATACAAAGACATTTTCGCGTGGAGCATGGATGAAATGCCAGGGATAGATCCATCGGTAGCATGTCATAAATTAGAAATCAACAAAAATGTAAGGCCGTTCAAGCAAAGAATAAGAAAAATCGCAACAACATACCATTCTCAGATAGAAGAAGAATTACAGAAGATGCTTGATGCAGGAATAATAAGGAAAGCAAAGTATCCAGAGTGGATTGCAAATATGGTGGTGGTCCCAAAGAAGAATAAAGGAATAAGAATTTGCATAGATTTTACCGATTTAAATAAAGCTTGTCCTAAAGATAGTTTTCCACTACCATATATACCTCAAATGTTTGAGTCAGCAGCGGGAAATGCAAGAATATCTTCGTTAGTTGGATATAAAGGATACAACCAAATCCCTCTCGCTGAAGAAGATCAAGAACATACTGCATTTTTTGCTCCAAGAGGGTTATATTGTTATACAAAAATGCCCTTTGGATTACGAAATGCTGGTGAAACATACCAAAGAATGGTGGAGAAGGTATTTGCAAAGTGGATCCACAAAACACTGGAGGTATATGTAGATGATATGTTAATCAAGAGCAAGGAATCTGAAGATCATGTACAAGACTTGAAGGAGATTTTTGAACAAATGCGGCAATTTAATATCAAAGTAAATCCTGACAAGTGTACTTTTGGAGTGACTTCAGGAAAGTTTCTGGGGTATATTGTATCAAAGGAAGGAATACAAGTTGATCCATAAAAAGTGCAAGCGATTCACGATATGCCCACACCAGCTACAGTAAAAGATGTGCAAAAATTGAATGGGCTGTTAGCCTCGTTAGGAAGATTCATCTCGCGATCCTCTGATAAATGCAAGCATTTTTTCGATGTACTCAAAAAGGGAACAAAATTCAGATGGACAGATGAATGTGAGAAGGCCTTTCAGGGAATAAAAGAGCATTTAATGGATATAACCATTTTACAGAAAGCTGAACTAGGAGAAGAGTTATTAATTTATCTCGCGACAACGGCATATGCGCTAAGTGCACTATTGCTGCGAGTAGATGCTGGGATAGGGTCAAGGTGTTAACAAAAGTGCCAATTGAATCGGTAATGAAGAATTCAAAAAGATCAGGAAGAGTAGAAAGATGGAATGCACAAGTGGGACATTTCGATATCAAATATGAAATTCTATCTTCGCCAAAATCCCAAGTCATCGCAAATTTCTTAGCTGAATTTCCTTTGGAAAATGACGAAGCTGTGGAAGAAATGATGGAGGCAGAAGAAGAACATGGAGATCCAAAAGAATTATTGACAGAACTCAATAGATGGGAGATATTAGTGGATGGATCATCTAATGGAGAAGGAAATGGGATTGGAGTTGTTTTTATTTCACCAGAAGGAGAAAAAACAGCTTTCTCATTCAGGTTAGAATTTACATCCACTAATAATGAGACAGAATATGAGGCTGTTATCCACGCTTTGAAATTTGCAATAGAAATGAAGTTGGAAAATGCTAGAATTACAAGCGATTCTCAATTGGTTATTCGTCAAATAACTGGAGAATATATAACAAATGAACCTTCTTTAAAGAAATACAAGAGACTCGTGGAAGAATTATATGCGAGAATTCCAAATATAAAATGGAGGCACATATCAAGGAAATATAACCGACTTGTGGACGCTTTTGCCTTCATATCTAGCATGATGAAAAACCCACTTGCGAGATGCATAAAAATTCAAACACTCTTATTACCTTTAGTTAATAAAGAAGACGAAGATGTGGATGGGAATTCCGTCGAAATTGACGAAGAAGGAGAGAAAGATGTGATGATTGTAGAAAATGGCGAAATAGAAGCAAAAGAGAGAAACAAAGATTGGCGAGCGGAACTTCTTGCTTATTTGGAGAAAGGAGAAACTCCAAGAAATAGACTGGAGGCACACAAGCTAAGAAGCAGGGCAACTAATTATGAGTTAAGAGACGGAGTGTTATATCGCAGATCTTTTAATGGACCATCGCTAAGATGTTTGACAAGGGAGGAAGGAGAAAAGGTGTTAAAAATGTTGCACAGTGGAGGTTCTGGTAATCATAGCGGAGGTAGATCTTTGGCATATAGAATGAAGATGCAAGGGTATTACTGGCCTTACATGCATGAAGATGTGAAACAACATTCAAGGCGTTGTGAAGAATGTCAGCGATTTGGAAAAAAGATACATGCACCAGGAGCACCACTATCATCCTCAACAAGTGTATGGCCCTTCGGAAAATGGGGATTAGATATTGTGGGACCATTTGTGCCTGGCTCTGGACAAAGGAGATACCTCATTGTGGCTACAGATTATTTTCCAAAATGGGGAGAAGTAAAAGCAGTACAACATATTCGTGATAAAGATATTTTCACATTCATATTCGAGAATATCATTTGCAGATTTGGAATACCAGCACAGTTGATGTCTGATAATGGAAAGCAGTTTGAAGGACAGAACATAGAATTACTACTCAATGCATTTAAGATAAAGTGTGGAAAATCTACTCCTTTATACCCACAAGCAAATGGTCAAGCTGAGGCAACTAATAAAACGATCGCAGATATTCTGAAAAAGAAATTAGAAGGGTATCACAAATCATGGTGTGAGCAAGTACATAATGCAATATGGGCCTACAACACCACTAGAAGAGAGAGGCTACTGGAATGTCACCCTTTTGTTTAACATATGGGGTTGAAGCTGTATTACCAACAGAAGTTGCTATTCCTACAACAAAAAGAGAAGCGTGGGAAAGGAATTTAAGTGCTAGTATGATTTTATCCCTTTGTAGCTCAACTTCCAAATCCAAGTCTTTCTCAAATCTTCCATCTTCTCTTTCCAAGTTCAAGCCAAATTCTTCATCCAATTCCAAGTCCTAGTCTTCACACCCATGAGAAAAACTTATAAAAAATTCTGTAATTTTTAGTCGCCGAAAAACTGGGTTTTCTGCTGGAAGTTTGCTGGAATCCGTCACCGACGTTCACCTGAGTTCTGTTGCCATCGACGGATATTCCGTCATATCACTGTCTAAGTTAACAGTCAAACGGGTCAAGCTGTTAGTCACTGGGTCAAGGAAGAGAGTCAGCTAGCCCAAGTCAGTTGTCTTACTCGGTCTTATTAGATACTAACTCAACTGAGCCACAAGCTGGATCGGTCATCGGACTCATCTGGATCGACTCGCTGGAAGAGAAATTTGGGCAGAGTTCTGTTTGTATTTCAGGTGTATTCCGGCCATTTTTCAGGCCTCTTTCCCTGTAACAAATTCATCAAATAAGCCTAACATTCGTCTAAACTGTCAAGCCTTCATTCATGCATCTGCAGCTCCATTCAAAACACCTTGTCCGCTATATCTCATTTATGTAGCTATCTTCTTCTTATGTTCTTCACTGCATCTGTTCATGACTTCATACCCATCAATTCTTCTCGGATTCTTGTAATCATCCAGCCATAATTTACAGCATCGTCTTCAATCAAACCAATCCCCTATTTCTTCTCTAAATCAACAACAGTAGTCACCCACACGAAGCCCTTTCTGTCTCTGAACCAACAACAACAACATTTTCAATTTCTTGTCATCTTTGCCATCAGAGATTCAACCAAAAACCCTTTTCATCTATATCAACAACTAGCTGTTCTTCTTCATCAATTCAGAACCCTAATCCAATTTCTGAACCCCCTTCTTTGATAGAACCAAATCCGACTCCTTCATCATCTGCTACTTCAAATTCTAACTCCATTTGCACCCCTTTCTCTGAGATCGACATCGAACCCATCTTCAAACCTTATTTAATTTTGTAGAATCATAATATCGCTACAACACTTCTCGGCAAAATTAACAACACTTCTTTGCGAGCGTCATCGCAAGCTCTTCAACAACACATAACGAGTAATATAAAAGAATGATGTAATGGCTGACGATTGAAGAAACACGAGAAGAACATGATTGTTCTGTGATGGTTACAAAACTTGCGAGAACCAACATTAAGACTCTCGCGATATGATCGCAGAGTAGATCCGAAATAAGAGGAAAACTTAGCTGTCATCCATTATGTCATTTCCTATATAAAAGGGTTCCAATAGATTCAGAGAAGGATGATGTATTTTTGAGTGTTGAGAAAGTCTTGAGGAGAGAGAAACTTCAAGAGAAAAGTTGTATTCTTGAGTTCTTACGTTTCCTGTAAACATTTTTGAAAATCAAATAATAAAGTGTCGTTTTTAATCTTCAAATTTGAGTTGGTTATTACAAATTCTTAACAAGGGTGTAGTGTAGGATTTCCTGCAACTACATTTTGGCGCTAGAAACATGGAGTGAATTAACGAAAATCACAGAAAAATTGAAGAAGAAGATAAGACTTATTCAAGATTAAGAAAATCATTAAGCAAATTGGTGAAATAATTGAAGGAAGAATGATCAGAATCAAAGAGGATTGTAGAAAATAGGAGTATAAAATGGTAACAAGAACAATGATTGATAGATTTCATGAAAATATTAAGGGAAAGATACATAAACGGGATTTCGAAGGAAGGAAGATTATGACGGTAGAGAAAATATCATCACTGAATGATTGGGAAAAGCAGGAGATCACATATGCAGCAGCAGAAGTACCAGAAGTAAATCTAAGTCATACATCTCCTTTGGTAATCACGGTATCCACTATACCAATGAGAAAGGAGGAATCAATAAGATCTGTAGAAGAGTGGGCTATGAATAGAACTTTGGTGGATACAGGAAGTTTTGTGGATATAATATTTTATCATACTTTTAAGAAAATGGGATATAAGGATGAAGAAATGTCTTGTTTAACATATCATATTCATGGCTTTGGAAAATCTTTAACAAAACCTAAAGGTGAAATAGTGGTACGAATTCCCCTAGGAGAGATTGAAACACAAGTAACATTATGTGTGGTAGACGTGGAATCACCGTATAACATGATATTGGGAAGACCATGGATACATGCAATCAAGGTTGTAGCATCAACATTGCATCAATGCATCAAATTTCCTATGCCCAGTGGAATTGGAGAAATTAAAGGAGATACAAATTTCGCGAAGCTGTGTTATCAAATTGAAGTAAGAAATTATGAAGTGCATCCAAAGCTGCAAAAAGCTCGCAGAAAATTGGCGAGAGAAACGAAGAAAGAAGAACCTATGGAAGCGTCAATACCGAGGATTTTCCATGGCCTCTTCAGTTGGTTCCTTCCTGACATATGAAAATTTGATTGCACCGTCTTGAATCCAGGATTCCAATAATTCGATGACTTCTTCAATAGAGCAAGGAAAGTCAGGTGCTTCTGGATCCTCTGTATGCTGAGGATAATTTCGCACATCATCCTTCTTTTGTGCCTTTTAAAGAGTGGAAGAAGTATGCTTGCGCTGCGGCTCAGCTTTCCGTTTGCTCCCTTCCGTGACAGCATTTATGGAAGGCTGCAGATTGTACTGCTTAATGACCAGACGTCTGCTTTCTAGAGTGTCTCCTGCTTCTTCAGTATTTGTGGATTTTACTCTTTCTAACAAAGCAGGTGCAGTGGTTGCCGACCTCTTTGCTACTTCGTGGAGCTCTGAGAAAGTCTGGAATCAAAGATTCTCTAGTAAAGCTCTATAGACCGAGAGCATGTTGTTGATGCATAAATCCACTAGCTTCTGTTCTGTAATGTTCGGATCATGATAGTCCAAGGTTTGGACTCTGAATCTTTTCACAAAGTCATTGGGATTTTCACCGGCCCTATGAAACATCCTTCCAAGGTCAGAGAGAGTGACTTGTTCTGACATAAAGAAGTATTTCCTATAGAACGCGTTAATCATTTCTCCCCAATTGTTGATGGTCCCAGGTGCAATATTGTTGTACCAGGTGTACGCCCTGCCTTTTAAGGATTTTGAGAATTCCTTGAGGCGAACAACATGGTTATGTTCATGCTCTCCCAAGGCTTCAA
Organism: Papaver bracteatum; assembly: GCA_023529315.1. NCBI lineage: Eukaryota > Viridiplantae > Streptophyta > Magnoliopsida > Ranunculales > Papaveraceae > Papaver > Papaver bracteatum. The sequence goes on from JAJJWX010004500.1 coordinate 1,240,149, forward strand.
GGAAGCGAGACGTGCTCCCGAGCATTGCCGGTTCCATCATATAGAGTGAAAGTTGGGGAGACATAACTTTTTGGAAGGGGAATCTTCTGTGTAGCGGTAGGATAAGGCGGTTGGTGACGATGGACATGTGATGTCTTTTCCATGATTTTCCAGAAGGCGCTCCAAGTATTCCCGAGTGATGAAGTTTGATGATTCTTTTGATGACGAATTGCCCGTGGCTTTGTTGGTTTCATCGTCACCTACTGTGTGAATTGGAATTACCTCAAGATCAGCAACGTCTGGGGACTTTTCCTTTTCTTTCCCTTTTTCTTGAGCCTTCTCTGACAATTTGTCAGTAAGAGTCTTCAGATGATCCAATAATTTCTCATGTGTTGCAGCCATATCCGTCTGATTCTTTGCAAGAGTCTCTTGCATTTTGATGAGATCAGCCATGGTAGGTGGTGGGTTTCCTATGATTTCTTCGGGATGTCGGACGAACAAAGGATGACCTTCCGCGTTGTTGTGAGGAGGAGTGATGTCATCACCGTCAGTGTTAGTGGCCGGAACAGTTTTCGAGATGTTTTCATTATTGCTAGTGCTAGCGATATTTGCGTTAGGATTTGTGACCGATCCTGACCAAAGAACAACCATCTTGTGAAAATGAGAGATTGCAACCAATAGAATGATCTCCCACTGTGGTCGCCAATCTGTAGATGTGGCAAAACGATTTGCTGGTTTTTACGTAATTGAGGAGACGACCGTGCGGAGGAGACTCCTTGAACTGAGCGAAATGTTCAACCTCACACATATGCACCGCTGCAAAGGGGGTGCTTTGAATTCGAGAGATCAATCTGTAGTACTCCGGCCTAAACCAAGACAATGGCCGTTCCAGAGTAAATTCGGCCACTAGAGAGGATGGGTTGATCTGTAGGAGGGAAGCTGAGATGTGGAATCAATAGTAATCAAAGATTGTAGGTGTGTTTTGAATTCTGAATAAGATAAGTTCTGAATGATTGAAATTGCTCAATTGATGAGTTGATGATCCCGTAATGTCAATGATACGTGAGATCGTTGTCGTTGTTGATGTTGTTATTTCAATCATGATTCAGAGAATTATTTATATTGCTGGAATTGTAGACACCATGATCCCATGAAGTGTGACAGTTGATGGAATTAAAGAGTGGAGAGATGGAAATAGTGTTTGAAACAAGTTACTCATCGTGCAGAGACTTGGTTGATTTTCCACCCACTACTTGGTTAACTCCTTTAACTGATTGCACGACTTGCTCACATTCCATCGTGTGTTTGAACACACGTTCCGTAGACCGCCAGATCAAAACCCTAGTTGATATTCCCCCAAGTGACACAATTGACGTCTCGTGGCTAGTTTAGTCAGTTGCTGACTTCGTGATATCATGAGACGATGAGTCCATGTATTTACCGAGTTGAACATGATTTTGTGAAATGTTCTGAAACTCGTGGATCGAACGTGGGCATGATCCTCACTTTGACAGTTGAGGCGATCAAGTATTTCTCATTCGATGATTTGCTGAATATTGATAGTTGAACCAATATTCTCTGATTTGAGCAAGTATTGCTTATCTGAGCAAGTGTTGCTCATCTGATAAATTATTGGCAGCATGACAAAAATAAAATATTAATTAAAATACTGGCAGTTGAACCGAGTATAATTAATAAGAATATTGATCACGAGATCGTCATAAATTTATTAGCATTTGAAACTGGAATTATAATCCTTGGACTCAGAAACCCTAATTTGATCAATTGATGATCACTTCATGGTTTGTTAGGAACTGAACCATGAGACGAAGGAAGGATTGGCTCCATGAGACCGTGGGTCAATCATGTAACACCCATATGTTCACGTGAGCAAACACCAAGACCTCTTGAAGAGTTGGTGACTTGTTGATGAAAGAATGATTAAATGCTGGTTTAATCATTTATTCGAATTATTGCTGGGTTCAACATTAGGTGATAAAACCTGATTAATTATGAAGAGGTGGAGGACCGACCTAGGGGGCCATAAAACCGGCCCTGGGCACGGGATCAAGTGTTGATCGTTCCATGAAGTTCCAAGTCGTTTGGAAGAGTTTTGGACCTAATACGTGCAATTGCGCAAATTAGGTCAAATTGTGATCATATGTAAGACCGGATCATTGATAGCCAAAGATCCAACCTTGGTTGGTTAAGATAACATGCTCATGTTTCCAGAGTGTTCGTATCTCAGTTCTGAGAATTTTGATATTTTCAAATGTGCATTTGAGCAATCATTTTAGTAAATATGAAGAAACCAGGGTTTTTTGATAAAACCTTCAAAACTTCATGAGATGAAGGAAAATAATGGAAAAGTGAAGGAATCATGAAGTGTGGGACTAGCCATGGCCAAGGCATGGCCGGCCGGCCAAGGGGCCCATCCCACACGTTTTTTCCAAAAAATTTCAAATTTTTTTCATGATTTTAGGGAAATATGATAAAATCAAGGGGTTTTGTTAAAATTAAAGAGTTTTGTTTAAATCAAGGAGTTTCCATGAGATGAGGAAAACATAAAAAATAATAATAAAAAATAAGGGACGTATTGGCATGTGGGACCGGCTTGGAGCATGGATGGCCGGCCAGGGCCCGGTCCCGTGCGTTTTCCATAATTTTATGTATTATTTCACAATTTAAAGAAAATTTCATAATTTGAAGGAAATATCATGAAATCAAAGAATTTCATGGGATTATGAAAACATGAAAAATATAATAATAATAATAAAAGGAACGTTTGAAGCCATCTAGGGTTTGACCGACCGGCTATGGTCTGTGCACACGAGTTTTCCTAATTTCATATTATTTTTCATGGGACCAAGGAAATATCATGAGATTAAGGAGTTTTCATGAAATTGGGGAAATAATAATAAAATAATGAGGAATCATGAGGTGTGGGGCCGGCTGGGACCAAGGCATGGCCGGTTGGCCAATGGTCACGGCCCACAATATTCTTCCCTAATTTTATATTATTTCTTTGGTGTGAAAGAAACACCATGAAACTGAGGAGTTTCCTCAAAACGAAGGATATTTGTTCAAATGAAAGAATTTTCATGAACTCAAGGAAAATAACAAAAAATATGATAAAAAATATGAAATTGGCATGGGATTGACCACGACACGGTCGGCCGGTCAGTGAGCCCATGCTCCCAGCGCCTTCGTCAATTTTCAATTTTCAATTATTTATTATTATTTTTCCTATTTTGCATAGGTTCATCGTCTCGTCGTATTTTGTGTAGTTGCAGAATAATCTACAACTACACCCTCAATAGAATTAGTAAAAACTCAAGAAGTTCTTGATGGTGAATGATAACTTTCTTATTAATTCTCTTAGTTGATTACATAGAATTATCAAAATGGAACTAGAATAGTTACAACTTTTTCTATTCTCTTTCCTAAGATAATTTCTTACACTTTTTTTTTTTTGTTAAGTCCGTAAATATATTGAAGAAAACCAAAAGGAAGCAACAAAAGCGATTAGGGGAAAGAACCCCTAAAGAGAGTACACACTAAAATAAAACACTATTTTAATCTAAAATAAGATACATTATTATATTCCAACGTTCTTAAGAAGTAAGGTCTTTCGTCATAAGTCAAACCCCTCCCATTCCGAAGGAGGCAACCTCTCTTAGCCATCTTGTCTGCCGAGAAATTAGCTTTCCGATAGGTGTGCAGCTGTATATGAATTGCGAAGTAAAACCTCTCGAATTTCTTACACTCATTAAAAGAACCTCTCGAATTTTACATTTGAACTCCTATTTATAGTAAAACTTATGCAGCTGTATATGAATTGCGAAGTATCGCAATTCATCCTCGCAAAATTATTTCATCCTCGCAAAACTTCATATTTCCCCGCACTACTTCTATCATCGTATCATTTTATAACTCTTTCCTCCTTTATTTATTACGATACTCGTGAACTATTATCTTGCGATATTCAGTACCTACATCTTGCCTCTTCTCATGTCAATTCTATGAAGAAGAAATGTCATGAGAATCTCCATTCTCGTAAATTTAGTGTAGTTATTACCACCCATCAAGTTCGCAACACGTCTTATTACTTTTCCCTTACCTTTTTGACACGTTTCTTCGTAACCGTTCTTTTCAACCGTTCACGCTTACTCGTATTAATGAGTTTCTATCTTCATCAAACTCTCTCTATTTATAAATATTATCCTTTATTTTTGCTTTTTATTCTCTTATCTTATTCATCTTCTTCACCACTTCTGCCTCTGCAATCTCTTCTATCTTTTTTCCTTTCTATTTTCCATCTTATATTCAATGGCACCAAAGAAGAAAACTATTGAACAGATTAATGCGGAACTTGCTAATAGGGACCTCATTCTCTCTGAGATTGAAGGTTATGATAATAAATCTTCTCTCTGTGTGAAGCTCTTTACCAACTATGTTTGGGATGATCAGAAAATTTTAATCTCACGAGGTCAAATCCTCGCAGGTCTTCCTCTTCCTCTTTATGATGTTAACTTTCCTCTATTCTATGAAATTATTTCCCACCCCAATTTTTCTTGTGCCATTTACCAATTGACTGGTGATTGTATTCGCCTCTTATTTGAATTCGCAAATCATGCCGCTTTTGGGAAATCTTTGTATTCAGTTGATCTTAGGAAACCTGGATTTGAAAATATGGAAATTGTTGCTGCGAATTATACAGTTGAGGGTTTCTTCAAAAATTACACACTAATTCCTGCGAGGAAAGAAGATAATCGTTGGGGTGTTCGTCTTCATCGTAAAGATAATATCGCAGCAGATGATCTTCTCATGCGCGATATTGATTATGCCTCAGGAAATAATAAGACACCTCGTCGTTCTAATGATGAAGATTGGTATAAGTACCCTTTAATATTATCGGGTTCTTATATTTCTGGGATAGTAGAACTTCCTGCGAACCTTCGTAACCGCCATTATCAACCTTGGGTTTATAGAAATGTATGTACTTCCATCTCCTTATCTTTTTGTTACCCTTTAATTTCAAATTAGGTAAGAAACACTCTTGTATTTTTCTAAACAATATATTGTTGCCTCTGTTTCTTATCCTTATTTGAATTTGCAGGTTCCACTTCTTCCTGAGATTGCTGCGAGTGAAAATAAGAGTTCTACTTCTTCTAAAAGGTTTACTGCAAGACAACAAACTCTTCGTTCTGCGAAGGTTACCTAAGCTTCTGGTAGTCAAGATGATGCTCTTCACAAAGGGAAAAGGAAACTTCAAGATGTTGTTTACGAGAAGAGGAAAAAGAAGAAACTCTCAAACAAGTCTCATTCCAATGTAATCTCTTCTAATGAGAATATTGAGGAAGATCTTGGTGATGAAGATGATAAATTTCCTGAGAAGGACTTTAGTTCTAATTCCGATACCCTTTCTGACGAAGGAGATGATGATAATGATGTTGATGAAGGTGAAAATGAAGATTGCAGTATCCCAGAAACTTTTGCCTCAGCAATGGTTAGCATATCTGAGGCTTTCCTCCATTCTTCTCGTGGATTAGGAAATTCTCCTACAGCGAATGCTCGCAAACTTATTGCAAAGGCTTGTAAAGTTCCTACTGTAATTGATAATAACTCCCTCAAAGGCATTTCAAGATTCGTCTCTCCTGCTTCATTATATGCTTTAGGTAGCATGGTAAGTTTCTTCTCTATTCCTTGTTTATTTCCCTTATTTTGTTGATTTCTAACCCCTTTTTTCTTGTTTAGGTTGGAAGAGTTAGTTGTGCAATTTGCTTCGATTGGGAAAGACGTCATTCTATTGCTGAGAAGAAAACTTTGAATCGTTGTAAGAAGTTAGAGGTTGAAAATTCAAATCTCCGTTAGAAAGTAGAGGATTTAAGTATTGATAACGCAGAATTAACATCCCGTCACGAAGATAATTCACAATCTGCGAGCATCGCAATTGATAATTCTTCTCTTCTTGAGGAGAATAATCAATTAAAGCTTGAAAATTCTTCTCTTCGTAATGATAAGAAGCAATTAGAAGGTAAATTCTTTGCGATGGTAATTATTTTGATTACTTTTCCTTCGTAATTTGCTAACCAATTCCTTAATTTCTCTCCTTGCTGCAGAAAATTATGCGAAGATGAATGACGATCTGGAAACTATCCTTGCTAACCGTAATAAGAAAATTTCTGATTTGAGATCTCAGCTTCTAATTTCCCAGCATAACCATAGTTTATATGTCAAGCGTTTTCGAGCTAAGATGACTCGCAAGATTTGCGAAGATAATGAAATTACTCTCAAGAAGTACCATATGCTCCTTTCCGAAGAAATTCCTGAAGATACTCCATATCTGGAAATCTCTGATAGTGAAGTTGAAGATGATAGTGAAGTTGAAGAAGAAGATCATTTTGATGGGAATAGATCACCTGAAAAATAACTTCACTCTTTTTTGTATATCTGTTCTGTAACTTCACTCTTTTTTGTATGTCTGTTCTGTTTCTTTTCAATACAACAATTTCTTCTTGATTGCACTTTTAATCAATCCAACAATTTCTTTTTCAAAGCTTAATTTGAATTAATCTTTCTTTGATTGATTGTTTCCCTTATTCGCATAACTTGATCATGTGGAGAGAAATAATATATCTTAAAGACTTAGCTTAGTATTCCCCTTCCCCTTATTATTGCTCTTCAAATGATCAACTATCGCTGGAAGTATTAGAATATCCTTCTCAATTTATCTTACGAAATTTCGTCTTATTGTTATGAATAAAAAGTCCTCCCTTTGAAGTATAAGAAATATAAGCCTTATGCCTTTTGCGGAATGTTGCGAAGTAAATAATAAATCTCCCCTTGAAGTATAGGAAGTATGAAGTATACGAAATATGAAATACCCTTAAGAAGTATAAGAAGTATAAAATATCTTTGAAGAAGTATTAGCAGTATTCAATTCATGAAGAATTGCCCAATATATGAAGAAGTATAAGAATTATTACTCATTGTATGAATAAGTATAATAAGTACTTAACCTTCGCAAAATTAAATATCCGTTGAAGAAGTATAATAAATATGATATATTCTTGAAGAAGTATAAATAGTATTGAATTTGTGGAGAAATATTCAATATATGGAGAAGTATAAGAAGTATGTAATTCTCGTAAAATTTTACGAGTATGAACTTATCTGTATTTGATTGCTATCAAAATCGCATCTTTTGTTAAGTCTTCGTGAAAATTTTCAATGATGTTATCTTCTTTGATAGGACTTCTTGTAAAAATTCTTCAATGATATTGACGAAGCTGTCTTCTCTTCAAAACTTCATGATGTATATTCTTGTAAAATTTCTTCAATGATATCGACGAAGTTGTCTTCTTTTCAGATCTTCATAATGTATATTCTTGTATAATTTCTTCAACGATTTTGATGTAATGAATTTCATTAAATTCTGTGGTCTTATCATGCCTTCCTAAGTAAAGGTCTTATTTTGCCACCTCTTTTGTAGTAAATTTTTGTATTTGCGATAATATGACAAGTCTGAACATTCTTGCGAACATACAACCTCGTGACATTATCGTCTTGCGATGAAATCGCATGACGTTTTTACACTTTCATGTAATAACCCATTGATCTCATCTTAACTTCTTTGTTTCATTCTCGTTTTTTTGTATTTTTTTTTTTTTTTTTTTTTTTTTTTTTTTAGAATGCTCGCAGAACTTCATTTGTTGCACAAATATGACAAGCCTTTATGTTTTCGCAAACAAGAAACCTCGTGACATTTGCGTCTTATAGCACGTATCAGCTCCCTAATGGAGGGTGCTGCCCTTTATCTTCCCCCTGGTTTCCCCTTCAAGGAAGCGTACATTGACCATACAAGGTTAGCTCTTCCCATCCAGTTCTGCCAACAACCAGCTTTTGATCGCAACCTCTTATCCTTTTTGCCTATAGGGCTTATAGTTACGAGGTTGCACCCTATGGGGTATCTTTGGGCCAAGTGCATCATTTGCCAAGACTTGTCAAAAATGGCAGATGTGGTTCAACCTCACCCGGTACTCTTGACTCAACCGTGTACCTCGGCGCCTTGATCGTTTTCTGCACTTCTTGGGAAAGATAGTATGCCTTAGTCGCCCAACCTAAATCCTCTTACACCGCATTTTATATTGCGTAATGTCGCTAGATTAGGTGAGAATCCAAGGTGTCTAACCCGGATAGGTACCCCATTATTGGGTTGGACCCCTAAAATTTTACCATGTACTAAGGGCCCTTGGTGGTGTTCCGGTTACCCTTAGCCACGTTTATAGGTACCCCCTTAAATGACGTACTTTAGGACTTTGCCTCTTACGAAATATAGCTTCGCGAACTAGGGTGTACGCCACAAAGGTTTTCCTGTATAAAATTTTCTGCGGCTCTCTTTCTTTTTTGGAGGCTGATCACAGATTGCGGTCTTTTATTCGCAAATTAATGAAAGTTTAATCGCAATATAAATTTTGAAATTCGTAACTTTTCCCAATTTCCTGCGAGCAACCAATATTCGTAAAATTTATCACGAAATAAAAAAATTTGTTTTGCAACATACCTCATTTCCACGAGCAAACATACTGATTACCTTCTTGTTTTATTATTTTCCTTCTTCTTTCTTCGCAAATCACAACCCCTTATTATCATCGTAAATTTCTTGTATGATTATCATCGTAATTTTATTCTCTTTTGCCTTAATCTTGCGCCATTAAATTTTCACTTCTTTTCACAGCCTTTGCTCTTTTTCTCCAATTTTCCTTCTCAGTAGTTTTTCCTTCGCAAACTTCTACTTATGTATCGTAACATTTCTTTCCCTCAGCCCAATCACCCTTGATAATTCCAATACCCTTCATATGAGGAAACTTTATGCACTGATGTAGAGTGGAAGCTACGCCTAGAATTCCATGAAGCCATGGTCTTCCTATCAAAGCATTATATGGTGATTCGACATCAACAACGCAGAAGAATTTCAGTTCGCATTCCACTTAATGGAATTCGCATGCTCACTTCTCCTTTGGGCTTGTTAGCAGTTCCATTAAAACCATAAATTCTGTAAGTAGAAGGTATTAAATCTGCATCTTTTCCCCCCATAGTTTTGTAAGCAGAATAGAAGAGGATATTGACAGAACTTCCCGTATCAATCAAAATCCTATTAAGACCAATTGATTCTTCCTCCATATCATCTTCGTTTTCTTCCATATTCATGTAGATTGCTAATCTTACTACCAATGGATTATCATGTGTTTCACAACCTTCTGGAATTTCAGTGGCTTCAAAAGAAATTTCACGTTTCTGCCAATCTTCAAGTCGTGAAATTTTTGCGATGTTCATTACTTCCTTTCCTTCACCATCCCTCGCATATACCCTGCTTAACACATTATCATGAAAATCCTCTATGGTTTTATATGAATGAACAATGGAATTACAGAAAACATTCCTTGCTTTTGACCCCACTTCTATATGTAGGATTTCTTCTCCCTTTTCTTTTGTTGTGTTCTCCCCACTTCTATCTTTTCTACACTTGTATTCAAAGGTGGCAACTTTATCTCTTCCCTTACCATTCTTTGACCTCCTTGACCGTTGTTATAATTTTGTCTCTAGTTCCCTTGTCCAAAATAATTTTGCCTTTGTCCCCCATAATTTTGTTGTTGTTGATCTAATCTTGGAATTTGATTATTTCCTATTCGATTATAGAAATTCCCCTCTCTATCATACTCTTCTTGATATCTACTACCCATTGCTACCATTTTTGGCTGGCTATCATTGATTTTCTTCTCTTCTGAAATTTGCGAAGAAGTTTGTGAGGATGTTTGCGAAGTACCTGCTACTACATTAATTATTTTGGGAAGTAAATTTGCTCCTCCATCTTGATTGCTAGTGCTTGCTACTGGATATGACTCCATACTGTTTTGCTTTTCCTCTAGTGTAATGTATTCTTCTTGCAATTCTCGTAACTCTGTCATCATTATGGAATTCTTTCTTCTGAAGATTTGAACATATAATTGTTCAGTTGCGAACATCGCATTTATGAAGGACAGAATCAAGTATCTCTCATCCACGCGCCCTGCCATATCACTGCACATAGTCTTCCATCGTCTTACCAAATGCTTCAAACTTTCACCCACTCTTTGTTTTAAACCAAATACATCTTCAATACCAAGCCGTGAAGAGTGATTTGTGATATATGCTCCAAGGAAAGTTGCTTGCAAATGACTGAATGACGTAATAGTGTTCTTAGGGAGTCCTTCGAACCACTTTAAAGCTTCCCATGTTAAACTCGATGCGAAGTACTTGCATAACACAGCATCATGATTCTCCCATTGTAACATGCATCTTATGTATGCTTTAATGTGCTGAATAGCACATGAAGTCCCATCAAAGATACTGGTAAGTGTGGGCAAATTGCATTTTGGTGGAATTCCTCCCAATTGTACTTCTCTAGCAAATGGAGTCCTCACAGCTTCTTTTATTGCTTCATCTAATTGTGTTCTATCTCCTCCTCTTCTATTGTTTATCATCCCTCTCATTTCTGCTAATTCTCGAAAGATCCGTGCATTTGCCTCAGAATTCTCATCCATTGGTCTTTTTAATGCAGCTTCTCTTCTTCTACGTTATTGCGCTTCCTCCCTTGCGATCCTTCGCCTTCTATCATATTCTTCATTAATGTTTTCATTTGCATAATTTTGCAAATATCTTCTTTCTAAATTATCATAATTGTTCAGTCGCAGAGCATCTTGGAATTCTTGTTCTTCCCTTTCTATTCTTCTCATTCTTCTCATGCGAATATCAGGAATTTCTTCTTCTTCATTTCTCCTCCTTCTGTGATTTATTTCTTCTTGATTTGCTTGTACTCTGATTCGAGAGTTTGGTTGATTCCTCTCCACTTCTGTTTGTTGATTTACAATTCTTCTCTTAATTCTTTCATACTCAACATTTTGTTTGTTACGAGCCTCTTCATATCTTCTTACTCCATTCGCGTGATTGTTTTGATGTACTACTTGTTGTCTCTCAGTTTCTTCCATAAGTTGTTGTTCTTCCTATCGATTCTGATTGTTTTCTCTAGGATTTGGCCTTGTTCGTAAATTCTCCATGTTTTGTTCGTGGTTTGGTATTAAAATGAAACGATTCTCTTGATTTCTTTCACCTTGATTCTGCGCTTGTTCTTGCATATTATTTTCATTATTGATTATCGGTGAATTTTGTCCTTCTCTTTCTGTTCTAACATTTGATCTTGCAACACTTTGAGATTTCCTTCTTTGTAGCATCTCATTTTCCATCCTCAATTCTTGATTTTGTCTTGTTAAATTGGCACGTTCTTCAGCTTCGATCATTCGTTCTTCTTGGATTCCTTGTCTCAATGTTTCTAGCATCTCCCTTTCTCTTTCAAGAATTTTTCCTCCCATCAACCTCCCATTTTATCTGATTTGTGGTTCTCTATCTTCTTCTTCTGGTGTATCAGTTCTCCAAGTGTGTATACTCACTCGATCATGATCTATTATTTGTTGAGCTTGATTTCTTCGATTACTCATTCTCCTACTAGGTTCTCCTGTTATATTTGCTTCTCCTCCTGCGAGTCTTACACTTCTTCTTACTTCAGTTAATGGTTCTGATGTGTTTCTTCTTCTTGTCATTTTTTAAGTACGGAATTCTTCAAATCCCTGTTTCTAGCGCCAATTATGTAGTTGCAGAATAATCTACAACTACACCCTCAATAGAATTACTAAAAACTCAAGAAGTTCTTGATGGTGAATGATAACTTTCTTATTAATTCTCTTAGTTGATTACATAGAATTATCAAAATGGAACTAGAATAGTTACAACTTTTTCTATTCTCTTTCCTAAGATAATTTCTTACACTCATTAAAAGAACCTCTCGAATTTTACATTTGAACTCCTATTTATAGTAAAACTTATGCAGCTGTATATGAATTTCGAAGTATCGCAATTCATCCTCGCAAAATTATTTCATCCTCGCAAAACTTCATATTTCCCTGCACTATTTCTATCATCGTATCATTTTATAACTCTCTCCTCCTTTATTTATTACGATACTCGTGAACTATTATCTTGCGATATTCAGTACCTACATTTTGAAATACTCGTTCGTGCGGTGATTGTTAGTGCCCATACTCAGAGGTAGATCAGACGCCCGTGCGTTGAATATTTATTACTAACCCATGGATTTCTACTGGGAAGAACTATGGTTTGCAGCAATGAAATATCTGCGAAAATATTTGAATATTTTCGGAAATTCTGTGGATGAATCCAAGAATTTAGGTTTGAGACATGGCTTACTCAGAGGTAGCTCTAATGCCCGTGCATTGAATATTTATTACTAACCCATGGATTTCTGCTGGGAAGAACCATGGTTTGCAGTAATGAAATATCTGCGAAAATATTTGAATATTTTCGGAAATTCTGTGGATGAATCCAAGAATTTGGGAATAATTAACTTATGGCTCTATACTAGCAGAGCAGGCTGTCTAGGAGCATTAATTATTACGATATGAGCTTGCTGGAGTTTCATATCCTTTATATAGTCAGGGTAAACTCGTTGTTTGTATACTGAAGATGTTATCTGTCTAGGAGCCGTCCATCCCGTGATACTATATAGAAATAATTACTGAAGTGTTCAGTATTCATGAGATATGTTGTTGTCTAGATGTGAGACCACATATCTACATGTACTCTGAGAGAAAGTATTATCAATCAGAGGATTCAATGAGAGACCCGTGTCTCAATACAGATATGTCGTTGTCCAGCCGAGAGACTACATATCTGCATGTACTCTGAGAGAAAGTATTCTCAGTCAGAGGATTCAATGAGAGACCCGTGTCTCAATACTTGCATCTGACTGCTGGATTAGAAGTTCATATAATTATGGGTTTACGATTTTAGCCTTCGTCGAAAATCCACCATCTACACACGACAACAAGGAAATGCTAGGAGTTTATCCTCTACCGGCTTCGATACCTGAAAGAATCTCCAACATTCCTTCTGGACCTGATGATTGTATGTTGTCGTGCCACCTGCAACTTGCCGATGTGACACAACTTCCCGGAGAAATCTCTTCAGCGTACATTAAAAGGTTCCGAGCTCAAGTAAGTCTCATCACGCAACCCTCTTTACAACCAACCGCCCCTCACTTTGATAAGTCCTGAGGACTGGCTCTAACCAAAAAACCAACCCTGGATAAGATATGTGAATGGTAGGCTGGCCTCTTCAAACAGTTTATCAAAAGTCTATAAGCTATCTCGATCGAAGACGATAATACCAAGGCCCAGATGTCTAAACGCCCAAACCCGTTTGGAATTGGAGATCTAGTAACGAAGAAAACCACATTCAAGGTTGGAAGCATTATGGTAAAAGTGGCTACCTCACCTGACTCACCCACCGAAAAGGAGGATGAACCATACCTGGTAGCCGATGTCATCCTAGGTGGCTACTGTAAACTCATCAACACTGACAAGCTAGAAGGCGTAACAATTCACTCACGGTGGCTCAAACCCTACCGTACTTAAGACATTATGCTACTACTTTCCATCATCCTACACGCTTTAAAACGCTGTGCTATATCCTCCAGCGTGTTTCCTTTTATAATTTCACATCATATTTGTAATTCCTTTAAAAAATGATTGTAATACTTGCATTCATAGTTAGGGTCGACCGCCCCGTTAGGTCCTGCTTCAAAGCCATCACTCGTTGATGCTCCTTCCTTCAGATCTGCCTCAGCTTCTGCATCAGATGCTTTCGCAGCAACGCACTCCATCCCAACATCATCAGCGGGAGCATCAAAGGCCACATCAACATTAGTATTCTAGCTGACTGCTTTCAAACGTTCAGGTTCGTCTGTATCAGAATTAAGAATTATCACACTGTTATGGATTGAGTAATCGTACTTATCTTCATTTGGAGGTCGTTTATGCTCTACCCTCCGCCTCTTCAACCGCGCTTCAAATCTCTCTGCCCTTTCGCTTACTGGTGCTCACAGTGCTTCCTCACGCCTCCACCGCTCCTCCATGTTAATCATAGCTGAAAGGGCACAAATGCATCCCCTGGAAAAAAGCAGGTGCAGAATGGACATCCCCTGTATAGCACGACCGACTTCGCGAAGTGGGAAGTCGATTTTATCCATTAATTCTTCGTGCACACGAGTTTCGGGCTTGTCGACTTCGAAGCTTCTTTCTGGAGAAGTGACAGAATAGTTTCCCACCGCTTCCATGATAAGCTACAAAGAATAAGAAGTTATGAGCACAAAAAAAAAAATTAAATCAGTCAATCAGAAGATCAGATAAGGGCGGAGCAGTACCTGAGATACAGAAGAAACGACTGTGTGAGATGAATCCTTAGAATTTTTCTTTTTAATCTCAAAAGTCGACGAAATCCCAGGAGAAAATAAATCTTTACTTGCCACCTATAAAGGCTACTAATTCGGGATAGTGATCAACGATGCTTATCGGATATATCTGAGGAAAGCTGTCGTGTAACGAAAGGGAGTGTACCTAGTCAAAGAAAGGGGCGAAGGTCTGTCTAGATATGTACGGAGAAAACTAAAGAGATTCTCCAGATCAAGTCTTGCTTCCTTCACGATCAGGACTAACCGGTTCCGGGACAACACCTGACGATGTCGACCTATCCGGTAAATGTATATTCACTTTAGCTTGGTCATTTCAGTATACAAATTTGTCACCATCTCATGCCTACCCCACAATAGTGTCACCATTATGCGCTAGACAAGGGACTTAATGTTGATGGTGGATTTTAGTTTATGGCTAAAATTGTAAAACCAAAATTGTACGCTGACATCTTGGAAAAGATAAAGCCAATAATAAGTGACGAATACTTATTCACTTTACTAAATTCACCTAGAATGGAGCATGTAGCAAAAATCCAAGTATTCTATGAATTTACAGCATTATTAATTAATGCATAACCAGCCTTGTATTTCCTGTACTCATTATCAGTGCGGCATGACGACTGAGTGTTGTTTCTCAGCAGAGCAACACGAATCTCCAAGCATTAGTAATGAAGCATGTACGAAATACCCGTATAGGCTGCATCTCTCGGTGTGCTATACTAACCCGATTGAGCATATTACTCTCGGTGTGCTATACTAGCCCGATTGAGAATATTACTCTCAGTGTGCTATACTAGCCCGATTGAGCATATTCGAATCTGGACTGTCCATGTCAGTCTCAGAAATGATCACGACCATCCAACTTCACCAGCATGATTGGATAGCTTAGATCGGATCCATGACCCCAAGAAGGTATTGGAATATTTACTACCGAACCAACGCGGGCCCCGCATGGTCGGCCTCCCCAAAAGGTTGGCATAGCTTGCCAAAACGTCCAAGCCAAAGCAGTATGGACGAAAACCCTAAATCAGGGCTTGCGACACATTACATTGTCGCAAAACTGTCTAAACCATCCATCTTCGCAGGCATATATGGAGGGTGTAGATGTAGATTCAAAGGGCCCAGAGCATGTCAACACAGTCACCGCGGGCCTGCCTACATACCTGACCAATCGGTCAGGACCAACTATAGTTGGTCGTTCCATTTCATGCGCCCAAACAAGGCATGATGCACGGCCGGTGAGACCCAAATTTGGGTTTGAACATCACGAGCGTCCATTTTCTCCTGCACGAATGAAGGGTCCAAGATTAGACTAAGCAGGTCTGGTGCATACCAACATGACCACCGTGGGCCCATCTATCTCCACACCCGATCGACCAAGGCATATTATGCCTGGTTTCCTCGGTTCGTATGCCCATACTAGGCGTGGTAGCACCTCCCAAATTGCAAACTAATCTCGACCACTCAACTTCGCCGGACAAATTGAGTGGCTTAGATCACGTTTCCATGGGATATTAAGGTATGGACGTGAACACCGGCCTATCACCAACACGCCGAACCAATCATCAAAGACCGGCCAAACTTGGTCATCCTGAAACGCGTGCCCAGAGTTGGCATGATGTGCGGCTTTTGTGGCACCTGATTTCCGTCGCAAATCGATCTCGCTCACTCAACTTCGTCGGAAAAATTGAGTGGCCCAGCGTACTCTCACGAGACAATGAGGTAAGGGAGCCTACACCGTCATGCCGTCTACACGCATGTATGATCGGTCCTGCCAAAATCGTATCCCAAGCTTGGATTCGACCAGGCTGAAGAGTGATGCTTGCGCACCTCTTCTAAAACCCTAATTTCACTAACTATCGTAGATGAGTGTCTCAAAGATCATCTCGTCCATCCAACTTCACCGGATTGGTTATGTTGCCCTGGTCAGGAGTTAATTGGTCAGTGAGGCATCATGGTGATCACCACCCGTCACTCTACCACACCATGTGGTTGGCTAAGGGAGGATTTTCTTGCGCAACCTCCAAACTATCACATGAAATAGGCTGGACATGAGGCCATTTTGAGACGCTCAAACAACGATGCTTCCTACATGCTGAGTATACTCGATGCAGTACCTGGATAGAATACTCACGATACTTCACAAGTATTGACTTCCTAAATAACTTAGTTATTTAATCTAGCATTACATGCTACTTTCCGTGGGTCCCATGATCCACACACTCAAGACATCAATCATGTCACAAACTGGGGGATACATACTGGGGTATTGGTCTGGCGGTTTACAGCGTGCAGCGCACAACGCACCATCACAAGAACGTGTCAGGAAGTCATGGATGGTTAGTGATGATGGAAGAAGTGGGCAAGACTGGTCGTGTGACACTAACACCCTATTTCACTACTCCATCACTCCACTTTCTTCACTTCCCACGAGATACGAGGGTGAAGCTAAAGACTTGTATAAATAGGTTCTCCACCCTATTTTTCAAACAGAGACAAGATAACAGAGGCAAGTGTTGATACATTTGTATTCAAACACCGGAACTGATAGCTTACATCCTGCAAGACAGTTCAGCTTTCTAATAAAAGTCATACATAGCCAATACCTTCACAGTCTCAACACCTTCTTCGCTTCCCTCCCTAAGATCAACCCCATCTCCTTCACTTTGTGACCGAAGCAAGTCTGGAACGGCCATTTCTTGGTTTAGAACAGATTTACACATATTGATTTCTCGAATCACAAGCACTCACCATGCAGTACATTTGTTTAGGGTTTAGATCATTTGTTTAGGGTTTAGAAGGGATGATCTACAATGGGAGAACAACAACATCAGGTTTCGTCTAACTCTCTTACGGCGAATACATCATTTGCAGACATGGTTAAAGGTAAACAAAATCTGAATCCTACTATAATTGATATTGGCAGTCTGCCAAATCCTAGTTTTAACGATGATAAACCCTCTGTGGAACTTCCGTTAGATTTTTTTCAAGAAGGGTGTGCGGCCTGGAATTTCAGTCTTATTGGAAGATTGGATTTTAGGGTTGCAAAGTTTAATGATGTTACAAGATCCCTGGAAAATCAATGGGGTTTCGGTCCAGCGATGGTAAAATTCACACCTATGAATAAGGGCTTTTTTATTATCAAGTTTTCATCTGAAGAGAACAAGCTAAAAGTCCGTGAGAAAACTTGGAAAGTCAATCAACAAGAGTTACATCTTCAGGATTGGTTCCCATGGTTTGATCCGGATAAAGAGAGTTCTTCTCATGCTTCGGTTTGGGTCAATTTTCCGGCTTTGTATGTAGAGCTATGGACGGAAAAAGTTCTGTTATCTCTTGGAAAAACTCTTGGAAATCCAGTTATGGTAGATAAGAAGACATTAAATCATGAGTATGGGTGTTATGCAGCTGTTTTGGTTAATATTGATTTTGGAAAAAAAATTCCAGATTCAATTCATGTAACAGTGGGGGGGTAGAAGTTTTGATCAGTTTGTAGAGCTACAAAAAATACCCAAGTTTTGTTCTTTTTGCAAAATTGTTGGTCATGTTGATACCGATTGTAGAAAGAAGAACAAGAAAAATACTGTGAAGAATGTTCAGAAGTGGCTACCCAAATGTAATGATGGTGATACCGCGGTGGAAATCAAGGAAAAGATGATGATGATGCAAAGACTAATACTACTCCGGAAGTTGGTACAGCTGATGGGCAGCCTAAATCTGCTCTTGGTGATGCTAAAAAGTTGGAATTGGAGCTTGAAAAATATTCAGCTGAGTTTCGTGAAGCTCAGATGAAGCTTATTAGGTGCAAAAACATTATTGCTGCACAAAAGGATATTGCTTTACGCAGGGGTGCTCCATCCTTGTCTATTGTGGATACGGATAAGGAAGGCAACATTGACATGGAACCGTCTAATGAGGGTCAGTCCGTGAATAAGTCTGTTGCCACTCAGGAGAAAGGTAAGCAAGTTCATACTTTTTCAAACACAAAAAATATTACAAACATGGGTGCTGCGGTAGTTGCTCAACAATCAAAGCATCCTAGCAAAGAGAAAATAGTTAACGTTTCTAAAGATGATTGGAAGCATGTAAAGAGTAAAGCCTCTCCTACTAAATTTACGTTTGCGGATGCATTATGCAACACTTCTGAAATAATTTGTGCTAATCCTTTTGAATCTTTAAATTCCGAATTGGGGTTTAGAGACGATGAAAATTTAGAAGTTGAAAATGCTGATCTCTAGCTAATATGGCGGATTTAAGTTAAGAATTCAAAGGAATGGGGTACAATTTCTGATGATATAAGGAAACCAGTTTCTCATGTTGAAACGGAAAAAAAGAGCTTTCCTAGAAAGAATAGAAGAGTTACAGGTTGGATGATGTTGTTTTTGATATGAAAAATATTTTGTCTAGTGAGGAACTAGACGAGAAGAGCACTATTGAAAATGATCAAGTGCGTGGTAATTTTATTAGAAATCCAGACTTTAGAAAACAATACTACAAGGAAAAAAAGGAGTTAGTAGATGAATGGCAACTAACAAAAAAGCTCAATCTCCTATTAAGCTTATTCCTGGTGGTAATTATGCTTCGGAGGAAGAAGAAGATGAATATGAAGATGAATTGAAGATGAATACAACCAGCAAGATGATGATTTTGATTTGACAAAAACAATTGCTAGCCTTAAGAAGAGGAATTTTAGAGTTGGACGCAAACGATATTAGTTTTGTTTTTCTATTTTTTTTTTTGGGATTTGGAAAGCTTTTTTTTTAAGCTTTTTGTGTTTTTTGTTGTTGTTTTTTAGTGTGCCCCTTTGGTTTATGGGGGTGGGGAGGCCTCGAGCCTCCCATTATGTAATTCTTGTAATTACGTTTTTTTGGTTTCAATAAACTAAGACTTACCAAAAAAAAATGTTTAGGGTTTAGATTCATTCCTCATCCACACACCCCAAATTACCAAATCCGGCAGGAATAGTTTTCACCCATAAACAGATGGATGTAATGAACCCTCAGCTCTTGCAGTAGAAACATCCACCTATTCAAATTCTGATTCAGAACTTGAGTCTGACACAGAGATTTTTAAATTCTTGAATAAAGAGGTTCTTCAAGATAATCTCCAATTAAAAGCTTCATTGAAGAAACTTGAATCATCAATCCAGGTGAAAAAAATATTAAGATAGATTGTATTAATGATGAAATCACCAGAACCATGGATCTTAAGAAAAAAGATATTAATACTCTTAAGGATGATCTGCAGAGATTATCAGGAAGTTCTGACAAAAAATTTGCAGTGCCATTCGGTGAGAAATCCTCTGGAAACACAAATGGTTTAGGATTTAAAAGCAAAACTGCAAGCATAAACAACTCTGTTGTTCCAACTGATCATAGAAGAGTGAATGTTGAATATTATGATAAAAAGAATGCAATTCAACAGAACAAAAAATCCTTGTTGATTTGTTCGTTTTTTGGAAATGTGAATCATGTTCAAAGCACGTGTTGGAGATTCAAAAGGAACAACAACAAAATTGTCAAACTTCAAGAGAACATGAGAATGATGAATCTGGATTTGGATAATCAACGTGGTTTTTCTAAAACCTGTACCTTCGAACGAGGTAAGAAATCTGTTTATACAACAAACCTTGATAAACTACTATGTGGTAAAAGAGTGGAGCGTTTGACTCACTTCGTCACTATCTAATGCCAGTGACGTCCGCATCCTCATTTTTAACTTGAGAAAATGAGGTTTGCATCAAGGTGGCTCAAGTTGTGTATTTATTTATTTTTCTTATTCTTGTTCAGAAAATATTCTCCTAATTTTTTAGAAAATGGAGCATAAACCACAGGAGACTTGTTCAACATTCTTCTAGGGTTTGAATATCCATAAGTATATTATGTTCTTTTGTAGTTATTTTTCTTCCAGAAAGATACAGTCTCATGGCTCCCGTAACTAGATGCACCACAAAGAAGGATGCGGTTGAAGCAGTTAATGTGTATCTGTGTGAAGGAATCTATTCCTCAAGGATTAAGAATGTGAAAGCTACAAATAATGGAGAAGGTTCTTCCTCTAACTGCCTCTTGTCTGTTTGTCATTTTGATAATAACTTCAGAGGTATGGTGAAGGATTTCGTCAACAAAAGAAATGATTTAAAATCTAAAATTGTTTCATCTTTAGAAAAGTTAACTCGTTATGAACAAATGTTTTCTCTAACAAAGAACACCTTATGTGAGCTAAAAAGAGAACTTAGTGAGTTGACTGATATTTCTGAAGATTTAGAAGAATTGAACGATCCCATAATCAATGAGTTTTTCAATAATGAGCAGGAATTCTCGGTTTGATGCTCTGAGAAAGCTCTATTTCGTTTAGTAAATATTCGGATAAGAATTTATTTCTTGAAAAATAACTAGAGTTTGGAATAGCCATTATTGTCATTACACATAGTTATGTCCAACGTTTTCATCTTCTTTGTTTTTTAGGTTTATTTGTTTAAATTATAAAGTTGTTTGGAAGATAATTTTTGCAGTATTAATCATTATGATTTTATATATTGTAATGTGTTATGGGATATGTATGTTTGTGTCCGTGAACTATGATTGTCCCATACTTTGTCAAAAGTTAAGTCTTTCATATGTTGATATGCGAGTATTGATAAAAGAATGAATGAACTTTTGACATTACAAAAGTTTTAAGCCTATTATATGTCATTATGCAAATATTGATGGAAGATAGGATGAAATTTTGTTTACAAGGATTATGTCTATTGTATGTCATTGTGCAAATAGTGATGGAAAATATAATGAATCCTTGTTTATTCCGCAATATTGATCTTCCCTGATCCATATTTTTATGTATATACTGTGCGGCTCCGTAAGTTCTCTTATGTCAAGCATGACCAATTAAATTGATCACTTTGTGTGGTTAATTTGGTTGTATTTTTTGATTGAATTAATCATAGGTTTTCTTGTGGTTAATTTAAATATTTTGGATACAAATTCATATTCATATGTGATTTGTTATGTCCAAATAAATCCTTCTTTTCTTGTGAAAGTAAGGCCGCTCTTGTTGTTCTTTCGGGAATGGAATTTTATGGGGGAGAGTTCTTAATTGAACTTGTGCTTAATTGCCAAATCTTTGTGGGGAGTGTTATAGGGGTTATTTTATATCTTTATAAACTCCTTGATGAATGCATTTAGCTTCGGCTATATGATGGCATCTAAAAAGTTGATATGTGCTTTCTTTTGGTCATGAAATGTCTCTATGGAAATTTCATTAGGATCCCTCTAGTTTTTGTACCTTTGCCAATTTTATTGACAGAAATGGGGAGAATTAATGTGTAGTTCACACTACAAATATACATATATGGTTTTAGGATCATTATGTAAGGGGGAATGGTTTCCATGTGAGATATAGTATTGACTAAGGGGGAGTGATACATATCACCATAGTATTGTTGTCGAAGTTGTGATACAATTGAACTTTGATGATGTATAATAATACTATGACACTGTGTAACAATGATTGAGAACTCTTGTTTTCTCATTGTTATATATACGGATTTAAAACAACGATGATGCTAAACTTACAACCTTTGGAATCATTAGAGTACTTGGAAGTGACGAAGATTTCGAGTAATGTTGAAGAACCAAGGAGATTATTAGAGCACTGCTCGGTCGAACTCGCAAGCATTGCTATCTCAATCTTGTTCTCAAGTTTAGTTGCCAAAACTATAAGTCTTGATTTATAGTCTTCTCATAGCTAAGTCTCGGACTAGGATAAAAAGTGTAGTTGAGCTCTAGACTCCACGGCAATCATCATACAAAGACGAAGAACTACTCAAGGAACTGGTGGAACTTCATAGACTAAAATGTATGTGGAAACTTGAACTTATCTATCACTCAAAAGTCTATCAACTCTATCTCCTATCTTGAGACAAAAGTCGTATTGCTATATAGACTATGATTATACATATTTACTATTTTGAGCCGAGTTTATCTCCCTTATCTATTTCTAGAAATATATATTGGTAAGCTTTCGTTTTGCCCAAATTTATCTTTACTAGTGACGAACGTCATATTAGTTTCAATTACTTGAAAATTTCTTTGACGAAAAATAGCTTGTGAATAACAACTATATAACGTCCTCTAAGAATGTTTAAATGATTGAAATGAGAGTTTAGAATATAACCTTGAAAGGATATAAAAATTGTGTGATAACTCATACATGTGTAAGTCCTTATTCCTTAAACCAAGGTATGCGTACTTTGCTGCTCAGGATAACCGGAACTAAAGTCCGCGTACCAGTACCCGCACTGTCGGAGGTTCACATCCCGAAAATTTCTGCTGGAGTTTGTGAACTAAAAACAAACTTATTCCGGGTGATTAAGTACCAGTATGCGTACTTAAGTGGGTTAGTTTCTAAAAACGGTTATTCGTGAACATAAGCTTATATAAACTAAGGAATGCATACTTGCAAACCGTGGCTATAAAGTTCATGAATTGACAAATTGTTTTTTTTTTAATTGTGTCTTGTATACTTCTATGAGATCTAACCAATTGAATAACTCGTTAACTAATTCTCTTGAGTCATTTGAACTAGTTATGGTTAAGATGAATAAGGTCAATATGAAAGTGCTCATATGGCTACCATTTGGTTAACTACTGTTGAACCAACTAAGTGTATATGTTAGGGTACGGTTACACAAACCTAAATAAACATGCATTTCATTTGTGTATAAAAAACTAAGTTCGATCTAACGGTTGAAAGATATTAGCTTGAATCTAATCAGGTTTTCATCTAACGATGAATATTGAATGCTTTGTTACTAAGCTAACATTGATTGCAAACCCTGCTTTGAAAGACTATATAAAGGAGAACTCTAGCAACTGGAAAACCTAATCCCCACACCTCATGTGTGATACTAGTTGTATTTACTAGAGTCGATTCACCTTTAACCTTAGGTTTATGATAATACCCTGTAGGTTAACGACTTGAAGACTTCATTGGGATTGTGAAGCCAGACCCAACTATTTTTTTTGTAGTTGCGTGATCCGATATTGTTGTTTCTATCGTATTTGAGTACAATCATAAGATTGGATTGAGATTGATTTCTCAGATAGGCAAGATATAAAAGTAGTCGCAAATATCTTCGTAACATCGTTTGTGATTCCACAATATATTCTTTCGCTAGTCGATTAATATTATTGTGAGGTAATTGATAATTCTAGGCTGTTCTTCGGGAATATAAGTTTGGGTTATCAATTGGTTTCTATTCACCTTGATTTATCAAAAGATGGAACAAAACTTGTAGGTATTTCTGTCGGAGACAGATTTATCTATTACCGTAGACTTTTTTGTGTGATACAAATTTGTTTATCAAAGTCTTTGATTTTGGGTTGTATCAGCTCTTAGTTGTTGGTGAGATCAGCTAAGGGAATCAAGTGCGTAGTTTTCTGCTGGGATCAGAGACATAAGGAGCGCAACTGTACCTTGGATTAGTGTGAGATTGATTGGGGTTCAACTACAGTCCAGACAGAAATTAATTTGTAGTAGGCTAGCGTCTGTAGCGGCTTAATATAGTGTGTGTTCAATCTGGACTAGGTCCCGGGGTTTTTCCGCGTTGCGGTTTCCTCGTTAACAAAACTTCTGGTGTCTGTGTTGTTTGTTTTCCGTATTATATTTTGTTATATAATTGAAATATCACAGGTTGTGCGCTGTATCAATCAATTGTGAAATACAATCTTTGGTTGTTGATTGGAAATTGATTGATCCTTGGATATTGGTCTTTGGTACCATCCAAGTTTATATCTCTTATATTCAATCGGGCTCGCAGATTTCTATTTGCTGATTACAGATTGAATTAGAGATTGAGATATTTAACTCCTTGATATATCTTTCTTAAGATTGAGTCTAACTGCATAGTTGACTCTCTTGAAAATATATTGGAGTTAGTCCATACAGATTGCTAAGCGAAATATTGGGTGTGGTTGTTAGACCCCCGTTTGTTTCAACTAGGCTGTTCTTCGGGAATATAAGTCTGGTTTATCAATTGGTTCCTATTCACCTTGATTTATCAAAAGATATAACAAAACTTTTAGGTATTTCTGTGGGAGATAGAGTTATCAATTCCAATATACTTTTCTATGTAAGACAGATTTGTTTATCAAGTCTTCGACTTTGGGTCGCAGCAATTCTTGGTTGTGGGTGAGATCATCTAAGAGAATTAAGTTTGTTGAATCATGCTGGGGTTCTGAGATGTAAGGAGCGCAGCTGTACCTTGATCAATGTGAGATTGATTATGGCTCAACTATATTCCAGTCTGAAGTTCATTGGTAGTAGGCTAGTGTATCTAGAGGCTTAATATAGTGTGGTATTCAAAGCTGGACTAGGTCCCGGGTTTTTTTTTACATTTGTAGTTTTCCTCGTTAACGAAGTTCTAGTGTATGTGTTATTTATTTTCCGCATTATATTTTGTTATATAATAGAAATATCACAGGTTGTGCGTTAAAATCAATCAATTAGATAATCCAACCTTTGGTTGTTGATATAAATTGATTGACACTTGAACATTGGTCTTTGGTACCGTTCAAGTTGTTTCACATAAGAATCATGCTCGCGGATTTCTATCTGTTTGATTTGCTGATTACATTGTGAAACAGAGATATAAACTCTTTGATATACTTTTCTCTAGATTGAGTCTGACTATCTAGTAGATTCTGTTGAAAGTATATTGGAGTTTGTCTATTCAGATTGCCGAACGAAAATATTGGTTGTGGTTGTTAGACCCTGGTTTTTTCATTTATATATAGAATACAATGGAAATCTCAAATAATGCGATAATTAAAGATAATGATTTTTATTTGTGTTTCTTTTTCCATATTCAGTTTTATTTATGATCTAATTATGAGTGAATCCAATCAATTCAAAGTCATAATGGACAGAGGTTTGAAAACGCGGGGTGTACAATAACCGCACCAACTATTTTGTTCGGCAATCCATATGGACTAACCTCCATTATAATTCTCAGAGCACCAAGTTACCGAGTCTCAATCCGGAAATATATTAAAGAGCTTTATCTATTTCTCAAAACAATCAGTAAATTAAACAAATATATATATGTGAACCCGATTGTTATGAGAATAACTCGGATGGTACCAAAGACCAATGTCCGAGTGTCAATCAAGTCCTATCCAACAAACAAGGTCGGATTTATCAACTATGATTGAACAACGCATAACCTGTAATATTTTAATATATAAAGAAAATACAATGCGGAAAAAAAATAACACAGGCACAAATACAGAAAAATCCTGGGACCTAGTCCAGACTTTAACACCATACTGTATTAAGCCTTTACATACTATAGCTGTAGTTACAGGATTTCCCACACTACACCCTTGTTAAGATTCTGCTATAATCAACTCATAATTGAAGATGAAAAATGACACTTTATTATTTTGGTTTCAGAAATGTATACAGAAATGGAAGAATTCAAGATTACAACTATTCTCTTGAAATTTCTCTCTCCTCAAGACTTTCTTAACTTTCAAAAATACATCATCATTTTCTGGACACCTTGAGTTTATATTTATAGGGTAGTTACATAGTGGATGACAGCTAAGTTTTCCTCCTATTTCGGGTTGATTCTGCGAATGTACCGCGATAGTTACAATGTTAAATCTCGCAAGTTTTTTAACCATCGCAGAACAAACATGCATTTCTCATTTTTTCTTCAATCGTCAGATATTTCGTCATTCTTTTGAAGGCTCTTTTTGACACTCGTGAAGTGTTGTTAATCTCGCAGAGAATAGATGTAGCAATATTCTGGTCCTACATCTTGCCTCTTCTCATGTCGTCTTCGCAAAGTGGAGAGGATATGAGAATCTTCAATTCTTCGAAGTGCTCGCAGCCTCTCTTCTTTCCATATTTTCTTCTCGACATTGCTCCGTTAATTTAGCTTAACCGCTTACACGTGTTGTAAATTCGTCTTTTTACTGACATGTCTTTACTCAACAGGTCACTCCCTTTTGCCTAGAAAAGGTAGAGTTAAACTTCAAAATTAATTTTCTTCTTCTATTTCTCTATCTTCTTCATCCGTTTATTTTATCTTCCGTCTGCAACTTTTCTTTTTCTTCATATTCTCTTGCTACTGTTCTAATGGAATCATCAATGTATGTTTTTTTATTACAATCTTTATTTGATTCAATTCTTACTCATATTCTTCGATCTTCTCTATTTGATCCTTCATAACTCCCGTATTATGTCTTATCTTCAGTGGAATTACCCCTAACACCCAATCCTCAGGTCAAAACCTTAATGTTCGCAAAAGACCAACTGAGAAGAAGAAGAAGAAGAAGAGAAGTTCTGCGAATGATAAGGTGGTAAGAAACACATCCTATTTTTTAATAACAATATTCTTGCCTCTGTTTCTTATCTAAGTTATTATTCGCAGAATGTCGAGAACATCGCTAATCCTCCCAAAAGACCTCGTCAGTTTAAAGTTCTTGAGGCTGATTTTTCTATCCCCACATTAACATCTGCAAGAGTTACTCCCACACCCTCGCAACTGGGTCCTCTTCCTTTTTCCTGCGTGAACATCGCTGCCAACACCTCCACTTCTTTTGATTCATTGACAAATCAAGCTCCTGAAATTGCTGTGACTGAAGTTCCTTCTAGCCCTTTACTGCCTTCAACTGTTGTTTTTCCCAACACTCCTCCTTCTGATAATGCAACCATCGCAAATGGCTCAAATCGTCAACTTGCCCTTGTTACCACTTCACCCTCTGCATCTCTTCCTCCATCGAATGGAACCTTAGCTGGGGTTGATATTTCTTTTAAAATCTTATCTAATATTTTAGACGATGCTTGCGTGACCTTACTTAAATATTTTGGTTCTGATAACACTGCTTCACGAGCATCTTTAGAGAATGAAGTTGAAACTCTGAGAAAAAGCCTTCAAGTCAAAGTTTCTGAATGCGATACTCTGAACCATATGCTTCGCAACTCTTCTCTTAACTGTGAGAACCTTCGCAGAAAAAATGACGAGTTGAAAGGTACAATTTTCTTGCCTCTGCCCTTTTGTTTTTCTGTTTTGTTTTTATACCCTCTATACTCAAGTCTCCTTCTTAAATTCTTGATTCATATATTAGTTTCAAACCGGACTCGTTTCATGGAGAGACTTAAATTTGAATCTATTGCTGACGAATCTCGTGTTGAAAAAGATTCTTGGATGGACCAGTATAATAGATTAGATAACCTCTACACATATTCAATCGATCAAATAGATAATCTTACTAATGAGAATAACCAACTATCGCAAATTCAAAATTTATTAAGTAACGAGATTACTCGTCTCTCATATTCATTAACCAAGTCTAACTTGGCAGTAGAATCTTTATCAGATAAAAACATAACTCTATCCCAAGAGAAACATAGATTTTCAAGCTTGATGGCGATTTCTTCGCAGCAATTGAGTAATCTACAAAGAATATATGATAATCAAGAGCAATCTCTTCGTTCCCTTAAAGATGAACTCAAGGAGGTAACTGAATCATCTGCTGCTGAGAAGGATAAACTTATCAAGGGTAGGTTAACTCTTAGTTTAAAGGCCAGCGAGCTTCAAGACCAATACTCTGAATTGAAGAAGTCTCATTCTTTGCTAACATAGGAAAACTTGTATCTACGCACCAGAGAAGAAAACATGAAATCTTGTCTGAAGGGTGTGGTTGGCGATAAATTTGATGACGCTATGAATCAATGGGAAAACTGTTTCTTTACATTAATTCAAAACTTAACCTTGCAGAAAGAAGGTAGTCAATTGACTGCCTCTCTTGTTGATCTTTCTGTCAAATCTTGTGTTATATTTCTCGCAAAATCTTTGACTGAATGATTTTTATCACTTTTGTTACTCGCAGAATCTGAAAGAAGTCTTCATTCCTCCATCGCTGATCTTACTGCTAAATTGGATAAAGTTCGCAAAGAGAACAAGACTCTTACTTCCAATTATATTAAAGCTCGCAACAAAGCAGAAAGAAGGCTTGAATATCTCAAGTACTTCAAAAATATAGAGATTAGGAATCGTGACAGAGGTTTCCTTCGCAAGGTTCACCTCAGTGCTGAAGTTCTTGTGAATGATATTCTGCTCTCCCATTCTCTTCCTCCTGTATCTTTTCCTCCTCTAAAAGTTAGTGATGATGAAACTCCTCTTCCCATGGATAAGGAATTAGAATTCACTGATGAAGAAAATACCACCCAAGAAGATAATGAAGAAGAAAGAAGTCCTCTTAAAGAAGTAACTACAAGCGGGGAGAAGAATACTGATGAAGCTGACAATTCTGGCAAGAATAACGATTCCGGCTAGCAAGAATAGTGAATCTGGCGAGACAATCGTCAAAACTTGAATTTCATTCTTGCTTTCTTTTCTTCTTCTTTCTTTTTTTTCTTCTTCTTCTTCTTTCTTGCGATTAATGTAACTTTTGAAATTTTGAGAATTCAACTTTTAATATTGTTTACTTTGAATATCCTCAAGGAAGATAATGAAATCTTATTTCTCCACCCCCCCTATTTGCCCTCCATTATCTTTCTTGAAATAGTGGACTATTTCCTATGTCTCATTTCTGTGAACTTGTGAAAATATGAATATTTTTGCGATGTAATGAGTACAGCTGCGATAATCCAAAAAATTCTGAAGGAGATTACGATGTTACGAATCTTCCTTCTTATATATTCTTCTGTGATGAACAAATCTTTCCTGCATCTTAAAATAGAATAGTTAATTTTTTTAAAGATTATTCTGTTGGTCTTATTTTGCCTTCCTAGTTAAAGGTCTTAGTTTTCCAAAAAAGTTTTTCTTTCTGCGACAAAATCACAGGACGTCTTTACATTTGCATGTATTGACCCATTGATCTTATCTTATCAATATTTTTTCAACATCTCTGCGACAATATGATAAGTGTAAACTCTCTTGCATGAATTAAACCTTATGACATTGCCTTCTTGCGATGAAATAGCAGGACGTCTTTAAACTTTCATGTAAAAACCCATTGATCTCATCTCATCTTAAATTTTTTTTTCTTTTGGCTTGTTGCCTTTGTATAACTTTCGTCACGCGACAATATGACAGGCCTAAATGTTCTTTCAATCATAAAGCCCCATGACATTGCTGTCTTTAGACACTTATCAGCTCCCTAATGGAGGGTGACGCCCTTATCTTCCCCCTGGTTGCCCCTTCAAGGAGGGCACATCGGCCATACAAGACTAGCTCCTCCCACCCAGATTTTCCAACAACCAGTTGTTTTTCGCAGCCTCTTGTCCTTTATGCCTATATGGCTTATAGTTACAAGACTGCACCATAAGTGGGGTTTTTTTCGGGCCGAGTGCATCGTAGCCAAGACTTGACAAGGATGGCCAGGGTAGTTTTGTATGCCCCGGGCACCCTTGACTCAACCGTGTACCTCGGCGCCTTGGTCATACTCTGCACTCCTTAGAAGAGATCCTTAGTTGTCCAATCAGGGTATAACCTTATATAATTGGAAATCCAAGATACCTCTCCTGGATAGGTTTCCTTTAACCCCAACATCTGCATAACTCAGGTTCCAGCAGGGGTATAACCTTATCACTGAGTTATGTCAAGAGATACCCCCTTATATGACGCACTATTAGGTCTTACATTTGCCTCTTGCGAAATTTTATTCGCGAACTAGGGTGCACGCCATATAGGTTCGTCCCATTCTATTAATCTCTGCGAAATTTTATTCGCCATTCTTGCGATTATGCTCGTAGTTCTTGATTTTCTTTAGGAGAACCTCGCAATCGTAATTTTTTTTTTTTTTTTTTGCAACGTACCTGTATCTCTTATCTTGCAGAAGTTGTCATTGATAATACTTTTTCAGATATAGTCTATTCCATGGTCTGTCAAGTCTTTGACCAACATCTCTCCCTTCAGGGTCCATTAGTTTATATGCCCCGGCTCCAACTATCTCTTTAATGATGTATGGTCCATCCCATTTTCTCGCCAACTTTCCACCATTCTCTCGCTGATAACTTGGTGTTTCTCGCATCATTAAATCGCCAGGTTGAAATTCACGTTTCTTAACACGTTTGTTGTACTCGCGAGCTAATCTTCGCTGGTAATTTTCCATATGTTGCAAAGTTTTTTCTCTTTTTTATTCTAATTCATCCAATTTATTTAAAATCATTCCAGCACTTAGATTTCTTTCCCAAGCCTCTCTTTTTGTTGTAGGAATATCTACTTCTGTTGGTAACACAGCTTCAACTCCATATGTCAAACAAAAAGGTGACATTCCAGTAGCTTCTCGTCTAGTTGTATTGTAGGCCCATATTGCATTATGCACATGTTCATACCATGCTCTGTGGTATCCCTCTAGTTTCTTTTTTAAGATATCTGCGATTATTTTATTAGTTGCTTCAGCCTGACCATTTTCTTGTGGATATAAAGGAGTAGATTTTCCACACTTTATCTTAAATGCATTGAGTAGCAATTCTATATTCTTCCCTTCAAATTGCTTTCCATTATCAGATACCAACTGTGCTGGAATCCCAAATCTGCAAATTATATTCTCAAATATGAATGTAAAAATATCTTATCGCGAATATGTTGTACTGCCTTTACTTCTCCCCATTTTGTGAAATAATCTGTTGCGACAATTAGATATCTTCTTTGTCAAGAACCAGGTACAAATGGTCCCACAATATCTAACCCCCATTTCCCAAAATTCCATACACTTGTTGAAGATGATAATGGTGCTCCTGGTGCATGTATCTTCTTTCCATATCGATGGCAATCTTCGCAACGCCTTGAGAGTTGTTTTGCATCTTCATGCATATATGGCCAGTAATAGCCTTGCATTTTTGTTTTATATGCTAAAGATCTTCCTCCACTATGATTACCAGTGTCACCACTATGCAACATCTTCAATATTTTTTGTCTTTCTTCCCTCGTCAAACATCTTAGCGATGGGCCACTAAAAGATCTGCGATATAATACTCCATCTCTTAATTCATAATTGGTTGCCCTACTTTTCAATTTATGTGCCTCCAATCGATTTCTTGGGATTTATCCTCTTGCCAAGTATGCATAAAGATCTGCTCGCCAATCTGTAATATTGCTCTTTAATTCTTCTTCGCCAATTTCTACCATCATCACATCTTCCTCTCCTTCTTCCTTGTTTATCGCTGGTAGTAAAAGTGTTTGAATTTTTATGCACCTTGCAGCTGGATTGGTCATCATACTGGATATGAAAGCAAAAGCATCTGCGAGCCTATTATCTTTCCTTGATATGTGTCTCCATTTTATTTTTGGAATTCTCGCAGATAATTCTTCGACTAACCTTTTATACTCTCTTAAAGATGGTTCATTTGTTGTGTATTCTCCTTTTATTTGGCAAATAACCAACTGTGAATCGCTGGTGATTCTAGTATTTTCCAACTTCATTTATACCGCAAATTTTAAAGCATGAATCACGACCTCATATTCCGTTTCATTATTAGTGGATGCAAACTCCAATCTAAATCAAAAAGCTGTTTTTCTCCTTCTGGTGAAATAAAAACAACTCCAATCCCATTTCCTTCCCCATTTGATGATCCTTCCACTAGTATCTCCCATCTGTCGGGTTCTATTAGTATCTCTTTTGGATCTCCATGTTCCTCTTCTACATCCATCATCTCTTCCTCAGCTTCATCATCTTCTAAAGGAAATTCAGCTAAGAAGTCTGCGATAACTTGTGATTTTGGCGAGGATAAAACTTCATATTGAATATCAAAGTGTCCTACTTGTGCATTCCATCTCTCAACTCTGCCTGATCTTTTTGAATTTTTCATTACTGACTCAATTGGCACTTTTGTTAACACTTTGACCTTATGTGCTTGAAAGTAGATGCGAAGCTTAAAAGTTGCATGCACCAATGCTAGAATTAATTTATCAATCTTTGAATAATTTCTTTCTGTAGAATTGAACGTTTTGCTAATGTAATAAATTGTTTTTTCTATCCCTGCATCTACTCGCAGCAATACAGCACTTAGCGCATATGTGATTGTTGCGAGATAAATCAATAGTTCTTCTCCCGGTTCAGCTTTCTATAATATAGTTATGTTCATCAAATGCTCTTTTATTCCTTGAAAAGCTTTTTCACATTCATCTGTCCATTTAAATTTTGTTCCCTTCTTGAGTATATCGAAAAAATGTTTGCACTTGTCTGAAGATCGCGAAATGAATCTTCCTAGCGAGGCTAAGAGTCCATTCTATTTTTGTACATCTTTTACCGTCGCAAGCGTTGGCATATCGCGAATTGCTTGTACTTTTTCCGGATCAACTTGTATTCCTTCTTTTGATACAATATACCCCACAAAATTTCCTGAAGTTACTCCAAAAGTACATTTATCGGGATTCACTTTAATATTAAATTGCCGCATTTGATCAAAAATCTCTCTCAGATCTTGCACATGATTCTCAGCTTCTTTGCTTTTGATCAGCATATCATCTACATACACTTCTAATGTTTTATGAATCCACTTTGCAAACACCTTCTCCACCATTCTTTGATATGTTGCACCAGCATTTCGTAAGCCAAAGGGTATCTTTGTATAACAATATAATCCTCTTGGAGCAAAAAATGCGGTATGTTCTTGATCTTCTTCAGCGAGAGGGATTTGATTATATCCTTTATATCCATCCAACGATGATATTCTTGCATTTCCCGCTGCTGATTCAACCATCTGTGGGATATCTGGTAATGGAAAACTATCTTTAGGACAAGCCTTGTTTAAATCAGTGAAATCTATACAAATTCTTATCCCCTTGTTCTTCTTTGGGACCACTACCATATTTGCAATCCACTCCGGATATTTTTCTTGCCTTATAATTCCTGCATCGAGCATCTTCTGTAATTCTTCTTCTATTTGAGAATGATATGTTGTTGCGATTTTCCTTATTCTTTGCTTAAATGGTCTTATATTTTTGTTGATTTCTAATTTATGACATGCTATTGATGGATCTATCCATGGTATCTCATCCATGCTCCACGCGAAGATATCTTTATATTCTCGCAAGAGATTTATAGTTCTTTCTTCCTCATCTGCCTCCATTCTAGTCCCAATTTTCAGTATTTTAGGCTCTTCTTCACTCCCAATATTTACTTCTTTTGTTGGTTCTGCTGTAATATAGCTGGCTTCAGGTTCTCCCATTGGTGTTGGTGTTTTCATAACTCTCGCGAATTCATCTCCTTCTCGCGAGAATTCGCTGGGTATCCCTTTTCCTTCTTTTGCTCTTATCATGTAAACTTTAAATTCTTCTTCCTTCTTTGTTTCTCTCGCCAATTTTCTGCGAGCCTTTCTCAGCTTTGGACGTTCTTCACAATTTCTTACTTCAATTTGGCAACACAATTTCGCAAAATCTGTGTCTCCTCTAATTTCTCCAATTCCACTGGGTATAGGAAATTTGATGCATTGATGCAACGTTGATGCTACAGCCTTGATTGCGTGTATCCATGGTCTTCCTAATATCATGTTATACGGTGATTCCACGTCTACCACACATAACGTTACTTGTGTTTCAATCTCCCCTAGTGGGATTTGTACCACTATCTCGCCTTTAGGTTTTGTTAAAGACTTTCCAAAGCCATGAACATGATATGTTGAATAAGACATTTCTTCATCCTTATATCCCATTTTCTTGAAAGTATAATAAAATATTATGTCTACAGAACTTCCTGCATCCACCAAAGTTCTATTCATAGCCCATTCTTCTGCAGATTTTGTTGATTCCTCCTTTCTCATTGGTATAGTGGATACTGTGACTACCAATGAGAAAGGAACTTCCTGCATCCACCAGTATGACTTAGATTTTCCCAATCTTTCAATGGTGATATTTTTCCACCGTCATAATTTTCCTTCCTTCAAAATCCCGTTTGTGTATCTCCCCCTTGATATTTTCATGAAATCTATCAATCATTGTTCTCGTTATCATACCACACTCCAATTTCCTACAATCCTTTTTGATTCTAATCATCCTTCCTTCAAATATCTTACTGATTTGTTTTATGATTTTCTTAATCTTGAACAATTCTTATCTTCTTCTTCACCTTTTTATATGATTTTGCTAATTCAATCCCTGTTTCGGGCGCCAAAATGTAGTTGCAGGATTTCCCACACTACACCCTTGTTAATATTCTGCTATAATCAACTCATAATTGAAGATGAAAAATGACACTTTATTATTTTGGTTTCAGAAATGTATGCAGAAATGGAAGAATTCAAGATTACAACTATTTTCTTGAAATTTCTCTCTCCTCAAGACTTTCTTAAATTTCAAAAATACATCATCATTTTCTGGACACATTGAGTCTATATTTATAGGGTAGTTACATAGTGGATGACAGCTAAGTTTTCCTCCTATTTCGGGTTGATTCTGCGATTGTACCGCGATAGTTACAATGTTAAATCTCGCAAGTTTTGTAACCATCGCAGAACAAACATGCTTTTCTCATGTTTTCTTCAATCGTCAGATATTACGTCATTCTTTTGAAGGCTTTTTTGACACTCGTGAAGTGTTGTTAATCTCGCAGAGAATAGATGTAGCGATATTCTGGTCCTACACTAGCCTACTACAAGTTAACTTCGGACTGGAATGTAGTTGAGCCCTAACCAAGTCTCACACCGATAAAGGTATAGTCGTGTCCTTACATCTCTTGAATCTCGCAAGACTCTGCGCACTTGATTCCTCTAGCTGATGTCCTTTACATCCTAGAAGTTGTAACTGTTAGAGCATTGCTCGGTCGAACTCGCATGCGTTGCTATCTCAAGCATGTTTGTCAATGTTAGTGATCAGAACTATAAAATCTTGATTTCTAGTCTACTATAGCTAAGGTCTCGAACTAGGATAGAAATTATAGTTGAGCTCAAGAACTCCATGACAATCATCATACAAGACGAAGGACTACTCAAGGAACTGGTGGATGTTCATCGACTAAAAGGTATGTGGAGACTTGAACTTATCTATCACTCAAAAGTCTATCTACTCTATCTCTTATCTTGAGAAAAAAGTCGTTTTACTATATAGACTAAGATTATACACATGTGCTATTCCGAGCTGAGTATATCTCGCTTATCTATTTCTCAAAATATGTGTTGGTAGAGCTTTCGCTTTATCCAAGTTCATATTTACCTAGTGACGAAAGTCATGTTAAGTTTCAATCACTTTGAAAATTTCTCTGACGAAAAATAGTTTGTGAATAACAACTATATAACGCCCTCTGAGAATGTTTCAATGATTGGAATGAGAGTTTAGACAATATAACCATTGGTGGATATAAGCATTATTGTGGAAACACATATATGTATAAGTCCTTATTCCTTGAACCAAAGTTTGTGAACTTTGT
The DNA here is from genome assembly GCA_023529315.1 of Papaver bracteatum. Classification (NCBI taxonomy): domain Eukaryota; kingdom Viridiplantae; phylum Streptophyta; class Magnoliopsida; order Ranunculales; family Papaveraceae; genus Papaver; species Papaver bracteatum. The sequence continues at coordinate 1,275,867 of JAJJWX010004500.1, forward strand.
TGATCAAGAGAACCGGAGAAGTGCGTGAGCTTCAGTCCTGGAACACAGTCTATGAACTGGCGGAAGTTCTCGACCCGAGAATTTCTGCTGGAGTTTGTGAAATCCATTCAGGAACTTAAGTGTGTGAACCCAGTACGCGAACTTGAGTAGGTTATGTCTAAAAACAATATTTGCGAACTTAACTTTATAAACTAAAGAATGCAATTGCAAACCGTGGCTATATAGTTCATGAACCGATTCGAGGGAATCAAATCATTTTTGCTTCGATTGTGTCTTATTTAGTACATAAAGATCTAAACAATTGCAAACTCTCTAACTATTTCATTTGAGTCATTTGAACTAGTTATGGTGAAGAAGAATATGGTTGATATGAAAGTCATCATATGGCTAACAATTTGGTTAACTATGTTGAACCAACTAATGTACAAGTTTGGGTATGTTTACAAAAGCCTAAAAACATGCATTACATGTGTGTATAACAAGCTATGGTTTTAATCTAACGGTTGATAAATATTATCTTGAATCTAATCAGGTTTTCATCTAATGGTGAATATTTAATGCTTTGTTAGAAAGCTAACATTGATTGCAAAACCTGATTTGAAACACTATATAAGGGAGAACTCTTGCAACTGGGAAACCTAATCCCTACACATTCTGTGTGATACTGGTTATGCTAAGCTAGAGTCGATTCTCCTTTAACATTTGGTTTCTTCTTCTAAACTAGGTTAACGACTTAAAGACTTTATTGGGATTGTAAATCCAGACCGATACTAATTTTCTTGTAGTTGTGTGATCTGATCTTGATGTTTCTATCGTATGAGTACAATTATAATAATTGGATTGAGATTTCTATCTCCAATAGGAAAGATATAAAAGTAGTCACAAACATCTTCGTCTCATCATTTGTGATTCCATAATATCTTTTTTCGCTACGTCGATGTAGTACCAGAATATCGCCACAACGATATTCTCGTAGTAAGAACAACGCTTTCACGAGAAGGTCAAATATTCCTATAAATATAAATGACATTGTTCACGAGAGTGTCGTAAGGATTCTTCAGCAACATTTGGCGAGCATCACAAGTAAGCTTCATAATAGCTGACGATTGAAGAAACATGTTATGAGAGTGTTGTTTCATGAGGATTACAAAAGTTGGCGAAGATTAATATTATAAATACCACGATGAGATCGCAGAATATATCCGAAAAAAGGGGAAAACTTAGCTGTCACCCACTATGTAATTTCCTTTATAAAGGGTTCAAGTAAGTCCAGATGAGGATGATGTATTTTTTAGAGTTGAGAAAACCTTGAGGAGAGAGAAACTCCAGAAAAGAAAGTTGTAATTCTGAGTTTGAATATTTTCTGTAAACATTTCTGAGATCTAAATAATAAAAGTGTCGTTTAATTCTTTAATCTTCAACTAGTTTCACTTAGATTTTTATAGGATCTTAATAGGGGTGTAGTGTGGTTAATCCTGCTACTACATTTTGGCGCCGACTAAGGGGAATCAAATATCAAAATCTCTAATTACAATTTAAAGATTTGGAGAAATTGAAGAAATGGCTGGAAGAAGAGGAAGAAATACATCAGAACCACCAACAACAGTGAGAAGAAGTAAAAGACTTGCAGGTGAAGAAACAAGTATATTTGGAGAGTCTTCAAGGATGAGAACTAGGAGGAATAGAACAAGGAATGAAATGGAAAATTCAATTCAACAACCAAACCAATCAACATCGATACAAAATGGAAGAGTGGATTATGATAGAGTAAGCGTGCATACATGGAGATCAGATTCAATGAGAGAAGAAACAAATTGACAATTAAGAGAAGAAAATGGAGTAGGAAGAAATCAGGAGGTAGAAGAAGGGTCGATTCATCAAGATGAAGATGAAACAGCAGAGGAATTAGGGGAAAGAATACAGGAAGAAAGAAGGTTAGAGGCGGTGGAATGTGCAAATTTAACAAGACAAAATCATGAGTTGAGAATGGAGAATTTAAGGTTACAAAGAAGAAGATCAAGAAGTACTACTAGATCAAGTTCAAGATCATTTAGAGAAATACCAAGGAGAAATTCTCCCATAAGAAATAATGGAGAAAATGTACAAGAAGAAACTGAAAATCCAAATAGAGGACAACGTCAGGGAGAAGAGAGAATAAATAATGATTGTAACGATCCACAAGGAGAAACTTTAAATGGAAGACGAAATATTGAAAATCAAAGAAATGAAGGTAATCAAGATGGTGAAGAAAATCACGAAGAAGGTAGAAGAGTATTACATGGCCGAGAGCACGTCAGAAATCAAAGAATTATTGAGAATGAAATAGAGAGACATTATGCTGAACATGCACGCCTAGCTTGCGAGAGAGAAAGACTAAGGGAAGAAATGGAAGAACAGGAGTTTCAAGAAGCAATAAGGAAAAACAATCATGATAATCGAGAAAGAAGACGTACACAAAATCGCGAAAATGGCAATATTCGGGAAGAATATGACAGAATACAGAGAAGGATAGAAAGACAACAAAGAGAATTGGCGAGAAATGAAGAAGTTGGTGGAGAAGAAATTAGGAGACAAAATCAATTGCGAATTTCGGATAGAAATGAAGAGGAAAATCGCAGGAGAAGAGAAAGTGCGTTAAAAAGACCAATAGAACAAAGCCCAACTGCAAATGAGCAAATTTTGAGGGAATTAGCAGAAATGAGAGGGATGATAAATAATAGAAGAGAAGGTGGAAGAAGGCAACTTGATGAAGCAATCGAAGAAGCAGCTAGAACTCCCTTCACACAGGAAGTACAACTAAGAGGAATTCCTCCAAAATGCAATTTGCCAGCACTAAACAGTATTTTCGATGGGACTACTTGTGCTATTCAACATGTTAAAGCTTATGTTAGGTGTATCTTTGCAGTGGGAGAATCATGATGTTGTTTTATGCAAGTACTTTGCATCCAGTTTGATCAGGCGAGGCGCTAAAATGGTTTGAGGGATTGCCGAAAAATACTATTACTTCTTTTGATCACTTACAAGCTACATTTTTGGGTGCATACATAAGCAACAACTCTTCACGACCAGGTATCGAAGATGTGTTTGGATTAAAACAGAGAATTGGAGAGAGTCTAAAACATCTAACCATAAGATGGAAGACAATGTGTAGTGAGATGGCGGGAAGAGTAGATGAGAGATATCTTATTTTATCCTTTATTAATGCAATGTTTGCGACCAATTTGCTCTACATACAAATTTTCAGAATCAAAAACACCATCACAATGACTGAACTAAGAGAACTACAAGAAGAGTACATTGCTTTGGAAGAAAAGCAAAACGAAATGGAGTCATACCCAATTGCAAATACTAGTTCTGTAATGGCTAATGGAAGTTTGCTTCCCAAAATGATTAATAACGTGGCGAGCATCTCGCAAGTTCAAGCAGAGAAAGTGGCGAATAATGACAAACAAAAACTAGTGGCTATGGGAAGTCGTGATCAAGAAGAATTTGAAAGAGAGAAGAATTATTACAATCGTGGAGGAAATAGTCAAATCCAAAGGCTTGACCAACCTCAAGAAACTTATGGTGGACAAAAGCAAAATAATTTCATAAATCAGGGGAACATGAGAACCATATGGGAGGAGATTAAGATGCCACCCTTGAATGCTAGTGTAGAAAAAATCTGGGAAGCTATCATTTTAATGGAAGATATACCCTCGCCGTGGAACATGGGGAAGGAACCACATCCTAACACTCGTAATCAAGAATTCTGTCCTTATCATCATTTTCATGGGCATTCGATAAATAATTGCATAAATGTAAAAAGAATAATCTTAAGAATGATCGATCAGGGGAAGCTAAATCATTTTATAAAAGGGCATCAACAATCGCAACAATTGCCACCACCACCAGACGATCGCAGAATGACTAATGTAAAAGGAGCAGAAACTTTTGTTATAGAGGTTGGAACTAAAGCAAAGAATTTATTTTGTAATTCTATTGTGCATTCTTTCAGAACCATCGAAGATTTCCACGATAATGTCTTAAGTAGAGTCTTCGCCAGAGATATGGATGGAAAAGAAATAATGAATATAGCGAGAATCTCGCCATTAGAAGAGTGGCAGAAACAAGTCCTTTCTTTTACAGCACAAGAAGTACCGACTTTGGCGAGATGCATGATAACCCATTGGTGGTAAGATTGGAAATAAAACCAGAAGAAGAAGAAGAAGAAGGTAAAGAAAACAATAACGAAATGGAGGAGTCTTGGGCCATTGATAGAATCCTAATTGATACTGGAAGTTCCGTAGATATCCTGTTCTACCACACCTACAGAACCATGGGTGGGAAAGATGAAGATTTGATACCATCGACATACAGAATCTATGGTTTTAATGGAACTGCCAACAAGCCTAAAGGGGAGATCACAATGAGAATTCCATTACGAGGAATGACTTCCAAGATTTTATTCTGTGTTGTCGATATTGAATCACCATATAACGCCTTAATTGGTCGACCTTGGCTACACAAGATATTGGGTGTTGCATCTACCTTTCATCAGTGCATTAAATTCCCTCATCCAAATGGTGTTGGAGTAATTAAAGGAGATTGGGGAGAAAGTAAGAAATGTTATGAGATAGATATCAAGTCTTGTGAGGAAAGAGCAGGGAAGAACAACAATTGGAAATACAGAATTAAGCAACAACAGAGAAGTGACAAATTAATGGTTGATTCAATAGAAAAGCATGAAGAAATAACTAACGAGCCTCTCGCAGAAATCAAGCAAAAAATAAAACGCAGCAAAGGTACAGGTATAAAAAGCATAAAAGGAGGAAATGACAAGAAACTTGCGGGAAAACACTAAATAAAAGAACAGATGATAAGGAAGATGAGAAGAATAAAGTGATAGAAAGATGAAATATGACGAGCAGATCGCTAGAAGTAGAAAGGTAAAGTTGTTTTTTCTGTTTGAGTGAAGAAAATGAAATTGAAAAGTTAAAGAAAAGAAATTATTGAGATTTGAAGCTCGCAAGAAATTTTAAGAAACGCGAATATAATTTCGCAGAGATTAAGAGAATGGGACAAACCTTTATGGCGTGCACCTTAGTTCGCGAATACAATTTCGTAAGAGGCAAATGTAAGACCTACAAGCACGTCATAAAGGGGGTATCTCTTTATATGATTCAGGGATAAGGTTATACCGCTACTGGAACCTGAGTCATACAGATGTAGGGGTTAAAGAAAACCTATCCGGGAGAGAGATCTTGGATTTCCAACTTTATAAGGTTATACCCTGGTTGGACGACTGAGAGTCTCTTCCAAGAAGTGCAGAGTATGACCAAGGCGCCGAGGTACACGGTTTAGCCAAGGGTGCCCGGGACGGACGAACCTACCCTGGCCATCTTTGGTAAGTCTTGGCTACAATGCACTTGGCCTGAAGAAAACCCCACCTAGGGTGCAGTCTTGTAACTATAAGCCATATAGGCATAAAGGACAAGAGGCTGCGAAAACAACTGGTTGTTGGTAAATCTGGATGGGAGGAGCTAGTCTTGTATGGCCGATGTGCCCTCCTTGAAGGGGCAACTAGGGGGAAGATAAGGGCGGCACCCTCCATTAGGGAGCTGATAAGTGTCTTAAGACGGCAATGTCATGGGGCTTTAAGATCGCAAGATCATTTAGGCCTGTCATATTGTCGCGTAAATTATACAGAGGCAAAAAATCCATAAGAGAAAAAAGTTAAGATGAGGTCAAGGGGTTTTTACATGCAAATGTGAAGACGTCCTGCGATTTCATCGCAAGACGGCAATGTCATGAGGCTTTGTTTTCGCGAGAAAACTTAGGCTTGTCATATTGTCGCAATACAATAAAGAAATGCAGATAAGACAAGATCAATGGGTCAATACATGAGAGTGTAAAGACGTCCTGCGATCTTGTCGTGGAAAGAATACTATGGCAAAGTAAGACCTTTAAGTAGGAAGGCATGATAAGACCATAAGATCGCAAAAATAATAACACGAGAATATCAAGGTTTGCGACAATATCGCAGAAATTATGAAATTCGCCAAAATATTCGTTTATTAACTTTCTCATATTGCAGATGAATAATAGAGGCAAGCATGGGAATGAATAGAATGGTAAAGATTATTATTCATCACCATATGAGAAATTTATATGGATATTAAAGTGCAGATAATTAGCAGGTGCAAACTATATTGACCAAGTTATATTTGCAAAAAAGAGGATGTTCTTTCATTCATACAGATAAAGGGGCAAAGAAATTTACACATTAAATTGAAGAAAGTTGCAACAAATTGAAGAAACTCGCGATTGATTACATAAAAGAAAGAAGTCAGACATATACATTGTTTCATTTATCAACATTGTTATCTTTATCAGATTCTTCTTTTTCACCGGATTTCTCTTCTTCATTATCTTTGATGGGTTCTTCATCATCGCCAGAATTTGTTTCTTCGTCGTTATTTTCTTCTTCACTTTCGTAAAAATCTTCATCAGAGTGAGAGATACCAAGATCTGGAATTATTGATGGTATTGCCTTTGCAAGATCAGGATACAAAGAATGAGGAATTCCATGGTCGTCACAAACCTGCTTGGTGGTATCATTACGAGTAATGAGGAGGGTTCTATTAAAATTTGCAGAAGTAATCCCAAATTGATCTTTTAATCGCGAGTATTTATTGTTGCGAGCAGTAAGATCGTTCGCGAGTTGATGATTAATATCTTCTAATTCTCTCATCCTTACACGGCATCTGTCTTCAGAATCTGCGAGAATAAGGCACAGATAAGATAGAAGTTATAAGAAAGAATAATAAAAGAAGCAAAAGGTTAATAGAATAGAGTGGTTAACAACCTTCTTTCTCAGAAATCAAGTCCCTAATTAAGGCCGATTGATCAGCATGAAGACTAGCATCTATACCTAAATTATTCCTAGCATTATCAAGAACATGTGCTGCCCAAGAAAACTCATCATCGCTAGTAATGAGAAGGCGAGAACGAACTTGAGTTTCTCTTGCAAGAAGATATTTATTTTGACAGAGGAGTTTATCTCTTTCCATTTGAACTTCGAGAAGAATTTTATGGAAATCTGCTAGAGTTTCGCTGCCATTTCTAATTGCTTGATCTTTCTCGTCAACAAGATCACTATTTCTACTTCTTAATCCATTGATCACTTCTTTTGATTCATGATAAAGACGCTTAAATTTATTAGATAATCCTAAAGTGTGTCTGTGTTCAATGGTTAGGAGATTAAACTTAAATTTAAGTTCCTCTATAGAGAGGGATTTAATTTGTTCGTCAGCAAAATTACTTAAGGAGTTATTAAGGCGAGCAAGAAGAGTATTATCATCTACAGGTTCGGAAAAGGTTTGAAGGAACGTAGCTTCATCAGTTAGACCATAAACATCTGCAAAAATGATTGCTTGGATAAGCTATATAAAAAAAAAAAAAAAATCTAAAGAAAGAAAAAGTAAATCATACCATAAAGTTGTTTGTTGGCATTGTTAAGATCCAAAATCTTCTGTTTATCAACTGAAGCTTCAGTTTCCAACAGTTTATTTTTCTCACGAAGCACAGCAATTTCAGCCTCAAGTTTCTCTTTATCTTGGCGAAGGTTAACAACCTTTTTCTTAAATGAAGCACATTTATTATCTAAATCAGCAGCAGCAGCAAAAGAAGCTCTTCCAACCTGCAAATGAGAGTTTTATAAGTACAAAAAATTTGTGAGAGAAAAATGGAAATTTAAGAAACAACTAAGAGAACATACCAGAATACCAAGTGCATTTAAGAAGCTTGGAGTTAGAGTTCCAGAAATTCCTCGAAGAGAATTATTATCAGATAAGATTGGAGCATCGCACACTTTGACGAGCGCTTGAGCTATCCCATTAAGAGTCTCATCGCCATACTCATTAGCAGTTCCACGAGAAGAATCGCCAAAAAGCATGGACAGCTGGGTCATGGAAGAATCGAGAGGAAGAAGAATTTTTCACGAAGGGACTTCTCTAATATCGTCAAATTCTTCGATAAATTCATCATTAGATTTATTACTAACGATTGAATCCAATTGGCTATGTTGAGAAGAAGAATGCTTTGAGTTTTATTTTTCTTCAAAGGAGGCTCGCTGGGTTCTTTATCACGAGGGGCAGAGCGTCTTCCTTCGCTTGAAGCAGTAGATTTCCCTTTACGATTAGTTGAAGGTTTCTCCTTAGGTTTTGGCTCTAAAGGTGGTAATTCTTCAATTACCTACAAACACAGATAAAGATAAGAAATAGGGGCAACAATATATTGTTAATTAATAAAGGAATATTTCTTACTTCATCTATGAAAGATCTAAGAGCTAGAAGAGTGCTGGGTTTCCTATATTTCTGGTAATTAAGCTTCATTTTGGCAACCTGCAAGATAATGGAAAAGTTAGCGAGAGTGTGAAGAAATAAATAATAATAGCATAAGAAGATGAGAGAGTATACATCGGAAGACCTATCAGGCCAGTTGAAAGTCCATGGTTCATAGTGAGAGAGATTCGCAGGAAGTTGGAAATAACCGGATATATAAGGACCTTTAAGGTATAAGGGAAAAATAAACCACTTATCGTCATTAGAATGACGAGGACCATCATTTGTATTGGTATGAAAATCAATATCTTGCATAAGAGCATCTTCACCAGTGACCTTCTTTTTATGCAAACGGACACCCCAACAGGTACTATCCCTTACCATGGGGAGTAATTGGTAATTTCGAAAGAAGTTATCTACAGTATACTTTGCAGGGATAATCGGAATATGTTTATATTTAAGACTTTTATGTTCTTCGGAATATTGGGATCCTTTGCCAGCACCACGAGAGGCATATTCTAGTAATAATCTAACACAATCCCCGCCAAGTTGATTCACCGCTCGTGAAAATCTCTTATCAGAAATTATTTGGTAAAAGAGTGGAAGTTCAGGGTTGTAGAGAGGAAGTGGAAGACCAGCTTCAAGTTGGCCTAACAAAACTATAATTTTTTCACGAGAACATTGGAAGTTAGAAAATAATTCAAGAGAAAGAACTGATTTGGGACTTTGATCTGGAATTAAAGATAATTCAAATCCTTGATTTTTAAGTTTTTCTTGCATCAAATTGAAAGTAATAAGATTTTTAGCACCAGCAGCAACCATTTTGAGAGAATGGGAATGAAAAAAGATTGAAAAAATGGCGAAAGATATTAGATGCGCGATTTGCGGGAAAGCAATGAAATTTGCAGAGAAGAAGAAGGAAAGAGAATGAGAAGAAAGAAAAAGAGAAGAATGAGAGAAGGTATTTATAGCAGAAGAAGTTTCTCGAGAAAACAAAATAGTTAATACAATGAAAGGACGTGAATGGTCAAATAACAACGGTTTAAGATGACGTGTCGAAAAATATATGGGTGATAAAATTATATGAAGACAGCTGGTGAAAGGTTTAGAGACGTGTCAGAATAAAGGTGGAGGTGAAAAGATAGGAGATTACGGAAATTTATTCTCACGATCTTCTCGTCTTCGCAGAAAATACATGAGAAGAGGAAAGATGTAGTACCAGAATATCGCCACAACGATATTCTCGTAGTAAGAACAACGCTTTCACGAGAAGGTCAAATATTCCTATAAATATAAATGACATTGTTCACGAGAGTGTCGTAAGGATTCTTCAGCAACATTTGGCGAGCGTCACAAGTAAGCTTCATAATAGCTGACGATTGAAGAAACATGTTATGAGAGTGTTGTTTCACGAGGATTACAAAAGTTGGTGAAGATTAATATTATAAATACCACGATGAGATCGCAGAATATATCCGAAAAAAGGGGAAAACTTAGATGTCACCCACTATGTAATTTCATATATAAAGGGTTCAAGTAAGCCCAGATGAGGATGATGTATTTTTTAGAGTTGAGAAAACCTTGAGGAGAGAGAAACTCCAGAAAAGAAAGTTGTAATTCTGAGTTTGAATATTTTACGTAAACATTTCGAGATCTAAATAATAAAAGTGTCGTTTAATTCTTTAATCTTCAACTAGTTTCACTTAGATTTTTATAGGATCTTAATAGGGGTGTAGTGTGGGAAATCCTGCTACTACAAGTGTAATAAAGATATGGACCACTCGAGTATTTTGAATAAACAACATTTGAATTCGGTGGGTGATGATGGTGTCACCACTTATTGTAGTCCACTGAAGGAAAGTTTTTTGGAATTGCAAAATTGTGAGGTAGCTGCCCACGTGCAAAAAGAGATAAATAATTATTTGAAAAAGGCAAATGGGAGTTCGTACTCGGTGGGTTTTGAGACCTCAAAAAAATAAAAGTTACGTGGGCCGATAGACAGGTGTCTGAATTCGATCCAAAAAATTTTATGCATCAGAGTGCAAATATTCAGGCTCAGGCTGACCAAGGTTTCGAGCTAAAAGATGCTGAGCGCAGTGTTATGGAGCTGTTTCCTGATATTGAAAATGATTTAATAAGAATGATCAAGGATCATGAGGATAATGAAGAGCTTCCCAAAAATCAGTTAACAAAGGAAGAACTTGAAATCTTTGGTAAGATTACAAAAGTTGATAATCAACAAAAGTTTTTGAATGACCCCTTTTTTCGACAGGTATATGTCGGGGAGACACAAGACCTACAAAAAAGATTGAAGACTACTAAGAAGAAGGATAAAAACAGTGGAAACACTTGATGTTTTTACTTCTGTTTTCTGTTGTTAGAGTTTTAAGTTTTGGGATGATGTGCACCTATTTCTTTTAAAACTTCTCTTGTATCTTCTGCTATTTATTAATACAATTTTTGACTTAACAAAAAAAAAGGCTTAATACAGTGTATGTTTAATCTAGACTAGGTCCCGAGGTTTTTCTGCATTTGCGGTTTCCTCATTAACAAAATTCTGGCGTCTGTGTTATTTCATTTTCCACATTATATTATTTATCTTTATAATTAAAATAATACAGGTTGTGCGTTGAAGATCAATCAAATAGAATATCCAACCTTTGGTTGTTGATTTACATTGATTAACACTTGGATATTGGTCTTTGGTACCATCCAAGTTATTTCTTGTATTTGATTAAAGACTCGCTGATTTCTATTAGCTTGAGTAAATCAAAACAAGAGAGAGATAATAACTCCTTGAGATATTTCTATCTAGATTGATCCTGACTGTCTAGTTGATTCTCTAGAAAGAAACTCGGAGTTAGTCCATACAGATTGCTAAGAAAAAGATTAGGTGTGGTTGTTAGACCCCCGCTTTTTCAATTGGTATCATAGCAGACAAACAAGTTCAAGACCTTACAAGTCTGTGTTTGTAGCGATCTGACTCTATGGACAGTAGTGCTATCTCAATAAATGTACCACCAGATCCAGGGATTGCATATTTTTCTTCTATGATTAATTTAATCAAATATGTAGAAGAGATCCTGCTTAAACCTCCTTCAGGATTAAAATCCCTGGAAGTGTTTTCAGAAATTGAAAATAAACTTGTAAGCCTATCTTCTGATGTTGATTTATATTTTCAGAAAGAACAAGAATCTCTTGACAGGCTAAATCAAGTTTTGATGGATAATGTTTATGTTGAGGTGGACATTGATTTACTAATCAATGAGAGCAACGTTCCTCCTCTATGTAACTCAAATATATGGAACAAACCATTTGATTTACAAGAGGAGACTAAATCTCAGTCAGCTGAGTATGTCACCTCAAAGATTGAATTCATTATGATTTCAATTTCTGATCCTCTTTGTAGGAATATTGACATCATCTCGGATGATGTCAGAACGTCATTTATTAAAAAGGATTTTCTATGCAATAATAACAACTGTACACAAATGCAGTCTCAATTAAGTTGGAAGCAGAGAAAACAGTCACTCAGTAATTCTTGGGTTCTGTTAGAATTCTTTGATAGACTTATGAAAATCAGGTTCTGCACAGATTACAATATTATGATTTGTAAAAACAATTGGAAAGAAACCCTCTCTTGGTGTTATGATGTTCAAAATTTAGGTCTTCCTAAAGACACTCGGAACAAATGTTAATTGAGATAGTGCTCTTTGTTAATACCAAACGAGTCCTTATTGCACGTGTGGTTCGCACTCTGCAAGCCCATGACCACTCCATGAACGAATGACATTTCCAAACGTGTTAACACCTCTAAAATATGAGTTTCTCTTCATTTCTATCAACCTTCTCTTCCTTCTTCTCAGTTCGTAAACTCTTGTGACACACAAACAGTTCTTGTACCCTTGCTTCCTTAATCTCTTGTTTTCGAACCAAATCAATATTGGTTTGTCATATTGAACTCAGGAAAGGCTCATGTACCTTGGGTTACGAACTGTTTTTGTGATTAACAACAGTTAGCTTCTCTACCATTAGAGACATATCGCGAACCAAGTAAGTTATTTCCAATTCTCTCTTGTATTCTTTGTAATTATGAGTAGAAGAAGAACTAGGCATGTAGGAATCTCAAACAAACAAACTAGAGATGAATCATTCTTTGACCCTAGTATTGGTGCCGGTTTCTTAAACACTGCCGCTCGCGAACTGTACCTAGTGCTCAAAAACAAAACATCCATCTGTGAAAGGTACTATGATGCATCTAAAATAGATGTTCCGGGATTGGTCGGGTTCTTCAATAAGCATGATTGGGGAATAATTCATAAGCCTTTAGGGAGTGTTCGTGTAGATATGGTCGCTCAGTTTTATGCTAATATTCATAATGAAGACACTGCTCTCTGTGCTTTCAAGACCATGGTAGGGGGCACTATTTTCACTGTGGATCATTCCATCATATCCAAACCACTTAATGTGCCTCTAGGTGGTGATAGATATCCCCCTCCTGAGCTTGGTAGACTTTCCCTAAAAGTTTTGTTAAATAGGTTGTTTGATAAAGACCTCTCTCGAAATGATGGAAAGGTTTATGTGAGAGGAGCAGAATTATTTCTCAAAGTTGTAGCTAAACTTATTGTGGAAAATATGATGCTTAGCACTTGTGACAGCAACTCTTGGACCAGGGGGCTTACTGAGTTCATCTACTACATTGTTGAGGAGAGGAGTATTGACTTCTGTGGAATTATCATTGATCAAATGATAAGTGTCAGACGCAACACAGGAAAGAAACCAGGTTTCCCTTGTATCATTTCAAGAATTTGTGCTAATTTTAATATTCCTGTTTTTGGTTCTGATCTTGGAGGACCAACTGTGCTGAGTATGTAAAGCATTGAGAAAATTAGGCCCTCTACAGTCAGGATAGACACAAGAGCTCCCAGGACTCCAACTGCTGAAGAATTGTCTCGCCTTAAAAAGGAACTTGCTGAACTACGACAAGAAAATGTGGTTCTCAGAGAACAAGTAGACTTCGCTGGAAATGCTGTTCCAGCATTGGTAGAGAAGTTCTATGAGATTGAAAGAGATCATTATGAATGAAGTGACTGATATCTAATACTTTTATCTTTATTTTGGTATTATCTGTTTAAACTTATTTTTGTTGGATTTAAAGTTTATGACTCTGTGATGTACTAACTTTTTATGGCACAATGGTTTGCATGATTATGTCTTTAATTTTATTTGTGTTAAATCCACAAGAAGTGCAGATTACTTTGTCAAAATTAAAGTCTTTTGTAAGTCGATATGCATATATTGATAAAAGAATGAATTGACTTTTAACAAATACAAAAGTTAAGCCTATTATATCAATTTTTGATGAAAGATAGGTTAAAATCTTTTGTAATTCAAGGATTATGTCTATTGTATGTCATTGTGCAAATGGTGATGGAACATTGAATGAATCCTTGTGTATTCCACATTAATTGATCTTCCCTGATCCATTTTTTGGGTATTATTATGAGGCTCCGTAATGTGTCTTATGTTGAGCACCAAACAACCAAAGTTGATTATTTTTTGATTATCTTAGTTGTTGTTCCGTAAGTTACTTTATGTCGAGCATATTGAACTAAATGAATCATCTTTTTGGTTATTTAGTTATGACTCCGTAAGCTTTTCTTATGTTTGAGCGTTTTTGACTGGGTTGATTATTTTCATGATTAACCTAGTCATTGCTCCATAGATTTTCTTATGTGAGTATGAACAATTAAATTAATTACTTTTGTGATTAGTTTAGTTGTGTATTCCGATTAGATCAATTATGGGTTCTCTTGTGATTAATCTAATTGAGTTTTTAAGTCTCCATAAGTTTACTTGTGTTGAGAATATTTGAATGAATTAATCATGGGTTCGCTTACGGTTAATTTTATTGAATATTTTTTTGGATTCAAATTCATACTTGTATGTGATTTGTTGTCCAAATAAATCCTTCTTTTCTTTTGAAATTAAGGTCTCTCTTGCTGTTCCTTCAGGAATGACATATTATGGGGGAGAGTTCTTAATTGATCTTGTGCTTAATTGCCAAATCTTTGTGGGGAGTATGGCTTTGGAATTTTATAGGGGTATTGTATCTTTATAGACTCCTTGATGAATGCATTTAGCTTCGGATTTATGATTGCATCTAAACAAGATGATATATACATTTACCTTTGGTCATGAAATGTCATTAGGATCCCGTTCTTGTGCCTTTGCCAATTTTATTGACAAAAAAGGGGAGAATTAATATGTTGTTCACACTACAAATACATATGGTTTTCGAATCATTATGTAAGGGGGAGTGGTTTCCATGTGAGATGGAGTATTGACTAAGGGGGAGTGACATATCACCATAGTATTGTTGTTAAAGTTGTGATGCAATTGGACTTTGACGTTGTGTAATGATACTATGACACTGTATAACAATGATTGAGAACTCTTATTTTCTCGTTGTTATAGCTATGGATTTTCAACAATGATGATGCTAAACTTACAACCTTTGGGATCATTGGAGTACTTGGAAGTGACGAAGATTTCGAGTAATGTTGAAGATTAGACATGTGGAATAGGAACTACTAAGTTTATTTATATATTTTTTGTATTCCATATGTACTGATAGTTTTGTCACTAAAATTGACAAAGGGGGAGATTGTTAGAGCATCGCTCGGTCGAACTCGCATGCGTTGCTATCTCAATCATGTTTGTCAATGTTAGTGATCAAAACTATAAAGTCTTGATTTCTAGTCTACTATAGCTAAGGTCTTAGACTAGGATAGAAAGTGTAGTTGAGCTCAAGAACTCCATGGAAATCATCATACAAGACGAAGGACTACCAAGGAACTGGTGGATCTTCATCGACTAAAAGTTATGTGGAGACTTGAACTTATCTATCACTCAAAAGTCTATCTACTCTATCTCCTATCTTGAGACAAAAGTCATTTTACTATATAGACTAAGATTATACACATATGGTATTTCGAGCCGAGTATATCTCGCTTATCTATTTCTCGAAATATGTGTTGGTAAATCTTTCGCTTTAGCCAAGTTCATCTTTACCCAGTGACGAAAGTCATGTTAAGTTTCAATCTCTTTGAAAATTGCTCTGACGAAAAATAGTTTGTGAATAACAACTATATAATGCCCTCTGAGAATGTTTCAATGATTGGAATGAGAGTTTAGACAATATAACCATTGGTGGATATAAGCATTGTTGTGGAAACACATATATGTATAAGTCCTTATTCCTTGAACCAAAGTTTGCGAAGTCCATCCGGGAACTTAATTTCGCGAACCTAGTTCGCGAACTTGAGTAGGTTATATCTAAAGATGATGTTTTTGAACTTAAATTTATAAACTAAGGAATGCAATTTCAAATCGTGGATATATAGTTCATGAATCGATTCGAGTGAATCAAATTGTTTTTGCTTCGATTGTGTCTTGTGTAGTACATAAAGATCTAAACAATTGAATAACTCTCTAACTAGTTCATTTGAGTCATTTGAACTAGTTATGGTGAAGAAGAATATGGTTGATATGAAAGTTATCATATGGCTAACCATTTGGTTAACTATGTTGAACCAACTAATGTACAAGTTTGGTTACGGTTACTCAAGCCTAGAAACGTGCATTACATGTGTGTATAACAAGCTATGTTTTTGATCTAACGGTTGATAAATATTAGCTTGAATCTAATCAGGTTTTCATCTAACAGTGAATATTGAATGCTTTGTTAGCAAGATACCATTGATTGCAAACCCTGATTTGAAAGACTATATAAGGGAGAACTCTAGCAACTGGGAAACCTAATTCCCACACATTCTGTGTGATACTAGTTGTGCTAACGTAGAGTCGATTCTCCTTTAACCATTGGTTTCTTCTTCTAAACCAGGTTAACGACTTAAAGACTTCATTGGGATTGTGAAGCCAGACCTATACTACTTTTCTTGTAGTTGTGTGATCTGATCTTGCTGTTTCTATCATACGAGTACAATTGTAATAATTGGCCTGAGATTTCTATCTCCGATAGGCAAGATATAAAAGTAGTCACAAACATCATCGTTTGTGATTCCACAATATCTTTTTTCGCTGCGTCGATTAAGATTATTGTGAGGTGATTGATAATACTTAGCTGTTCTTCGGGAATATAAGTCTGGTTTATTAATTGAATCCTGTTCACCTTGATTTATCAAAAGACGGGAACAAAAAACTCGTGGGCATATTCGTGGGAGACGAATCTATTTATTATCGTAGTCTTTTTTGTGTGATACAGATTGTTTATTAAATTCTTCGACTTTGGGTTGTAGCAACTCTTAGTTATGGGTGAGATCAGCTAAGGGAATCAAGTACGTAGTATCCTGCTGGGATCCGTGGCGTAGGAGCATAACTTGTAGGACCAGAATATCGCTACAACACTTCTCTGCGAGATTAACAACACTTCCCAGCGAGCATCACCGCAAGCTTTTCAACAACACTTTGTGAGTGTCACAAAAGCAGTCAAAAGAGTGACGTAATAGCTGACGATTGAAGAAAACATGAGAAAAGCATGTTTGACCCGCGATGGTTACAAAGCTTGCGAGAATGAACATTATAATTACCGCGATGAGATCGCAGAGTAAATCCGAAATAAGAGGAAAACTTAGCTGTCATCCACTATGTAATTCCCTATATAAAGGATTCTAATAGATTCAGAGAGGGATGATGTATTTTTGAGAGTTGGGAGAGTCTTGAGGAGAGAGAAAACTCCAAGAAAAAGGTTGTATTCTTGAGTTCTTACATTCCTTGTAACATTTCTGAAAATTAAAGAGTAAAGTGTCGTTTTAATCTTCAAATTTGAGTTGATTATCATAAATTCTTAACAAGGGTGTATTGTAGGATTTCATGCAATTACATTTTGGCGCCCGAAACAGGGATGAATTGAGGGATATTTGAAGAAAAAGGTAAAAATTGACGTTGTGATTAGAAGGAATCTGGAAAAATTAGTAAAAAGATCTTACGCAATCTTCAATAGTTAAATAAGAATTAATGGCTGGAAGAAGAAGAAATACATCAGAACCACCAACAACCGTAAGGAGAAGTAAAAGTCTTGCAGGAGGAAGAACAAATGGAATGGGAGAATCTTCAAGAGTAAGAACAAGAAGAAATACAATAAGAAATGAAGGGGAAAATCAAATTCAACATCCGAATCAACAAACACCAATACGAGATAGAGTTGTGGATTATAATAGAGTGAGTGTGCATACTTGGAGATCAAATTCGATGGAAGAAGCAGAAGATCGACAATTAAGAAATGAAGGAGGAGAAGGAAGAAATCAAGAAGTAGTTGAGGGATTAATTCATGGAGAATGTGAAAATGAAATAGCAGATGATATAAGACAAAGAGTACAGGAAGAAAGGAGATTAGAAGCGGAAGAACGTGCAAACTTAACAAGACAAAATCATGAGTTAAGAGTGGAAAACTTAAGATTACAGAGAAGGAGATCGAGAAGTACTGTTAGATCAAGTTCAAGGTCATTTAGAGAAGGACCAAGGCAAAATTCCCCTATGAGAAATGTTAGAGAAAATATTCGAGAAGGAATGGAAAATCCAAATGAAGAACAACATCATAGGGAAATTTTGGATGATAGACGTAACAATAGAAATCAAGAGGGAGGAAACAACCAAAATGGTGAATAAAATCGAGAATAAGGTAGGAGAATATTACATGGGCGAGATATTCAAAGAAATCGAAGAATAATTGAAGAAGAAATTGAGAGACATTATGCTGAGCAAGCACGTCTAACTTGCGAGAGAGAAAGATTAAGGGCAAAAGTTGAAGAAGAACAAGAATACAGAATAACCATGAAAATCGAGAAAGGAGACGTACACAAAATCGCTATATTCAGGAGTATGATAGAATACATAGGAGAATAGAAAGATAGCGAAGAGAAATGATGAGAAATGAAGAAATTCGCAGAGAAGAAGATAGACAGCATAATCAGCTACGATTCCAAGAGGAAGGTGAAAGAGAAAATTGCAGAGAAAGACATAATGAAGATGAAGAAGAAGATGCACAAAATCTCGCAATACAAGAAAGACAAGAACGCAGAAGAAGGGAAACTGCATCAAAAAGACCAATGGAGCAAAATTCAGCTGAGAATGAGCAAATATTGAGAGAATTAGCAGAAATGCGAGGAATGATAAACAATAGAAGAGAAGGAGGAAGAAGGAAACTTGATGAAGCAATTGAAGAAGCTGCGAGAACCCCTTTCGCTCAGGAAGTGCATCTAAGAGGAATGGTTCGAGGGATTGCCAAAAAATACTATAACTTCTTTTGATCATTTGCAAGCTACAAGGAGCATATATAAGCAACAATTCATCGCGGCCAGGTATTGATGATGTATTTGGATTAAAACAGAGGATTGGCGAGAGCTTGAAACACTTAACCATCAGATGGAAGTCAATGTGCAGTGAGATGGCTGGGAGAGTGGATGAAAGATATCTCATTTTGTCTTTCATTAATGCAATGTTCGCAACCAATCTGCTGTACATAAAAAATTTCAGAATCAAAAATACAATCACCATGACAGAGCTGCGAGAATTACAAGAAGAATACATTGCCTTGGAGGAGAAACAAAATGAAATGGAATCATATCCAATCGCAAACACCAGCTCAGTAGCAGCAAATGGAAGTCTACTTCCAAAAATGATTAACAATGTGGCCAGCACCTCGCAGACACAACAAGAGAAAGTGGTGATTGATAACCAGCAAAAATTAGTAGCCATGGGGAGTCGAGACCAAGAGGAGTATGAAAGAGAAAGGAATTATTACAATCGCGGTAGAAATAATAAGATTCAAAGACTTGATAAACCTCAAGAGACTTATGGTGGTCAGAGGCAAAACAATTTTAGAGGTCAAGGTAATCATAAGATAATATGGGAAGAAATTAAGATACCACCTCTAAATGCTAGTATAGAAAAAATTTGGGAAGCTATCATTTTGATGGAAAATATACCATCACCGTGGAATATGGGAAAAGAGCCACATCCAAATAATCGGAGTCAAGAATTTTGTCCTTACCATCACTTTCATGGTCACACAGTAAATGATTGCAGGAATGTAAAGAGGATAATTTTAAGGATGATTGATCAGGGGAAGCTAAATCACTTTCTAGTAGGACATCCACAATCTCAGCAATTACCGCCAGCACCAGAAATTCGCAGAGTGAATGCTTTAAAAGGAGCAGAAACATTTGTAATAGAAGTTGGGGCTAAAGCAAAGAATGTTTTTTGTAATTCCATTGTACACTCATACATAACTATTGAGGATTTCCATGATAATGTTCTAAGCATAGTCTTCGCGAGAGACACGGATGGAAGAGAGATAATGAATATTGCGAGAGCCTCGCCATTAGAAGAATGGCAGAAGAAAACTATTTATTTCACTGCACAAGAAGTACCAGAGCCATGCGAGATGCATGACAACCCATTGGTGGTCAGGTTAGAAATAAATCCAAAGCAGATAAAAGAAGAAGATGAAGAAAATGATGATGAAAATGAAGATTCTTGGGCCATCAACAGAGTTCTAATAGACACAGGGAGTTCAGTTGACATCTTATTCTATCATACCTACAAAACCATGGGTGGAAGAGACGAAGATCTGATACCATCAACATATAAAATCTATGGTTTTAATGGTACCGCTAACAAGCCCAAAAGGGAGATTACAATTCAAATTCCATTAAAGGGAATATCTTCTACAATCTTATTCTGTGTTGTTGACATTGAATCACCTTATAATGCTTTGATTGGCAGACCATGGTTGCACGGGATATTAGGTATGTTATCAACTTATCATCAATGCATCAAGTTTCCACATCCAAAGGGAGTTGGAGTAATTAAAGGAGATTGGGGAGAAAACAAGAAATGTTATGAAATTGACATGGAAACTTGTGAGGAAAGATCCGCAAGGAATAGAAGTTAGACACACAACATCAAACAGAAACAAAGAAGTGACAAATTAATGGTTGATGCAATAGAACATCGAGAAGATGAAATGCTGCGAGATTAAAGAAGTGACAAATTAATGGTTGGAGGCGAGCGGCTCGCAAATGAAGAGAAAATAGCAAAGTGCAATAAGAAGGCAGCAATAGAAAGTAGTAAGTAGAAAGGTAAAATGATGAAATTTAGAGAAGATTATGAATGATTTGTTTGAAGAATATGTAATTAAAAAGAGTACTCTGTTTGAAAGATTTGCAAAATTTTACAAGAAGAAATAAGATCAAAGAAGTGAAATTTTATCAGAGTTACAATACTCGCGAGAAGCGCGAATAAAATTTCGCAGAGATTAATAGAACGGGACGAACCTTTATGGCGTACACCCTAGTTCGCGGATACAATTTTGCAAGAGGCAAATGTAAGATCTAATAGTGCGTCTTATAAGGGGGTATCTCTTTACATGACTCAGGGATAAGGTTATACCGCTGCTGGAACCTGAGTCATGCAGATGTTGGGGTTAAAGAAAACCTATCCGGGAGAGAGATCTTGGATTTCCAACTATATATGGTTATACCCTGGTTGGATGACCGGGAATCTCTTCCAAGAAGTTCAAAGTATGACCAAGGCGCCGAGGTACATGGTTGAGCCAAGAGTGCTCGGGGCATACGAAACTCCATTGCCATTCTTGGTAAGTCTTGGCTATGATGCATTTGGCCTTAAGAAAACCCCACTTAGGGTGCAGTCTTGTAACTATAATCCGTATAGGCATAAAGGACAAGAGGATGCGGAAACAACTAGTTGTTGGTAAATCTTGATGGGAGGAGCTAGTCTTGTATGGCCGATGTGCCCTCCTTGAAGGGGCAACCATGGGGGAGATAAGGGCGACACCCTCCATTAGGGAGATGATAAGTGTCTAAAGACGGCAATGTCATGGGGCTTTATGATTGCAAGAACATTTAGGCTTGTCATATTATCGCGTGACGAAAATTATACAGAGGCAACAAGCCACAAGAGAAATGTTAAGATGAGATCAATGGGTTTTTACATGAAAGTGTAAATACGTCCTGCGATTTCATCACAATACGGCAATGTCATAAGGTTTAATTCTTGCAAGAAAGTTTATACTTATCATATTGTCGCAGAGATGTTGAAAAAATATGGATAAGACAAGATCAATGGGTCAATACATGCAAATGTAAAGACGTCCTGCGATTTTGTCGCAGAAAAAAAAAATGGCAAAATAAGACCTTTAATTCGGAAGGCATAATAAGACCATAAGATTATTGCGATAATGCTCGCAGAATTTATGAGATTTGCGATTTTACGCATAGATCATAAAGTTATCCAATTGTTGCTAGCGATAACATCGCCGATATTGAGGCAAATTTAATTTAATTTACAACTAATATCTAATCTCTACTCAATTTTTTCATATTGCAGATGAATAATAGAGGCAAGTATGGGAATGCATAGAATGATGAAATTATTATTCATCCATCATATGATAAAATTACATAGATATTATGATACATTTATACAGATAATTAAAGGGTATTTTGCAGTGGATTATGGAAAAGAAGATCAAGAGATAGAGAAGGAGAAGGGTTTCTTATTGATATAAGTAACTTCATTACGAACTATAGTATAGCTTTATATACAATATAAATAGAACCTTAGATATTACATTGGGCTGCACACCCGTGGGCTAAAGCCCTACAACACTCCCCCTTGTGCGGTCCAATAAAACTCCATATGCAGTACTTCACATATAATGCTCCAGATGTAGGTATTCAAATGTAGTTCTCTCCTTGATGACTTCTGTATCTGAGACAATTTCTCCATTAAAACTTTGACAAGGAAAAACCCAGTGGGACAAAACCTTGGTACATCTCTTCACATGTAGTACTTCACATGTTGTCTCGTATTTTACATGTAGTTCATCACATGTAATACGATCTTCAAAGATTATCGAGTCTAAGTTAGTTGTCTCGTTAAAACATCGTCAGGGAAACCCAAAGGGACAAAACCTGAACTAAAGAAAAAGAGTACAATATTAACTAAACTTAGAACATAGTTGGATGTGTATACGTTGCCTTATTAAAACCTTGACAAGGAAAACCCAATGGGATAAAAACTTGATGAAGGGAAAAGAGTACAACGTGACAGATGCAAGTAAAGGTAACTTGTTGTGAATGATCACTTTGCTCCGTTGAAGTTGACTAGTTGCTTCACAACTTCTAAGGAATAAAATCCTCGTAGGAAAGACAATAGCCTTAGTTGGGAAATTAAATTCCCGGTGTTTGTTGTTGTCTCATTAAAAACCTTGCCGAGTAACAAAACCCTGTGGGAAAAATTAACCTCGGTGAAGGAAAAGAGTTCAACACACCATTAGATGCTCCCCCTGATGTCAGACAATTTTTATTATCCTATTATAGTCAAAAGGAGTTTATCACACTGTAACTTGGTGACTTGAAAGCTTATAAGACCATGTTGTTGATCCTGAAAGTTACGTTGCTTAACAGACTATCGCGTTTCATTTCTTTGATTTAGATATTTTCAGTAATATCGATGCGATCTTTATGTCTTCAACGTTCAACATACTTGATGTTTATAGTGTCGTCTCGCTAAAAACCTTGTCGAGTAACAAAACCCTTTGGGAAAAACTATTCTCGATCTAAAGGAAAAAGAGTACGAAACAACTTCAATTTCGAAGTAAATTATGTCGACATCATATCCTTGGATCCTCCCCCTGATGTCGGCATCTCCCCCTGAGTACTTTCAGAGTTGTTCCAGACAGTTCCTTTAGTCATGTATATTTCGAAACTAAATATTGGTAATGACTTAGAAAATAATCTACCATATCTCCCTCTGATTACTTTCGTTGGAGAAGAGATTATTGTTCCTTCATAATCAACAACTTTTGGATTGCACTTTCATCAGCATTCCTTTTAATGTCTTTGTAGGGATAAAAACAAAATTTATGTCAATGGTTACTTTTAAGTACATGATTACATTCACTATACCATTTCAATGACATTGCGTAGGCGCTGAGCTATATCTAGCTAACAAATTCCTTGAGGATGCAAAACTTTGTCGAGTACATTATTATACTAAATACAACGATGCGTCTATTGTACTTAGATATGGGAATTTCATCTCCCAACACATCTTCGTCATTTTCCTTTAGACGGAATGGTCACTACTTACATTTGAACCTCGACTAATCATGGGAGTGCTATCAGGATGCATGTCTTTGTTAAATTGCCTGACAACTTTAGATAAATGCAAACTGGTGGGATAATATACCACAAGCTCAGTATTCGGTCGAGCTTTCCCCAGATTTTTCATCTCAAATTCGGATTTCAAATACCCTTTAAGGTCTCTTATTACATCAAGAGTACCCATCATGTTTGTACCATCGACATAGATATCTTCAATTCGAAATCAGGAACTTTCTTGTGAATACGCAAGGAAGAATAACTTACTTGTCTATCCCCTCCAAATCAAATAGTCACTTGTACGGGTATACCACATCCGCCCAATTGCTTGAATCTATAAGTGAACGCTCTATCTAACTATAAACGCACTCTGTGGTTTAGAGTCATTTGATTTGGGAAACAAAAGTCTATCAAGTACTTTTGTAAATATCTTCTATCTCTTGATTCTTTCAGAGATATGTAACAACCACATACATATGCTGCATTTCAAGTCCTTTTGAAAATTACCAAGCTGACTAAGTAACGAAACTGTATAACGTTCATTACAAGAGAACAATTCCAGGGCTTTGTGAGAAACCTCACGCCACAAGGTCAGTCTTTGTTCTTTAAGACTACTTTCTTCTCACTATGCTTTATGACAAATTAATTATGTATGTCCAATAGGATTTACACTTCGTTGGTTAGCACTACCACACCAAATACCCGTATATTTGTCAAAGAACTAAGTTCTACCTGGATTGTGTAGGCCAAATATGCTATTTATTTGAAATTAATCAAAATAAAGCATGGTTCAATCTCATTGTGCTCTACTTCTGGAGCAACTATATATGGATTATATCATCATTGTGCACGCATGATCCTTCCATTGACTCATGTGCATTCTTATAATCCGTCAGGATTTCATTGTTCTCTAGAATCATTTAAAACTTCGGAGCGTCCTCCAGTATTGATTCATGGACATAGTCAGAGACAATAAATGAGATGATTTCATTGATGATACAAATTAGGTTGTGCCTTACTCATCTACTTCCTTTCTAGGTGAGCATTGATCGAACCTAGTGGCATCTCCATATTTCTTTATGGAGCCACGACCTTAACTACACTTCCACCAAGTGTAGTTGCAACACCTTAGTCTATGGTGTACCCCATACTGAGGATTTCTAACCTTGCAGGAATATTTGCAGCTGGTATGTGTGATCTTGTCACTTTAGCGACATCAGTGTACATTCTGAAAATCGATTATTCTTTGTCACTTCACATTTACATTTGTGGAGTACAAGAATCAATATGAGACACAGTGGGAACACACCACGACAATTCATGTCGTTCCCTAAGAAAATACTTTTTCTTATCTCTCCCTAACGACGGGAAGACTGTCTCATTAAAATGACAACCCGCAAATCTAGCGGTAAGAGATCTCCTGCCAAAGGTTTTAAAATGCGGATAATTGTTGGGAACTCATTTCCAACATAACTACTTAATAGTTTTGAAGTCCCATCATAGTACGATGTGGAGTCGTAATGGCACATATATAGTGCAACCAACAATGCGTAAGAACACGAATGTCAGGCTTAAATCCAGTTTCCAACTGGTACGCATAAAAGGTTGACTAATATTGGGTTCTAAAACGAATTAAGTAAAGATGCGTCAATATTGCATATTCCCCAAGCAGTTAAAGGTAGGTTTGTACGCATAACCATGCCTTAGGCAGCATCTGTAACCTTTTATGATAGCCTTTGCGAGACCTTGGGGTATAGGATAATATGCATTTGATCCTATTAAACATGCAATAACCATCAAGTCCTTTTTATGTACACTCTCTAGCATTTACAAGGGGTGGTGATCCCTTACATGTAAAATATGTGCTAGTAGTTTTCCAAACGCAAATTTCTTTGGAACTATAATTAGTCCAAAATGTCAAAACATTCACCAGATCCATCAGTCACATCAATGGTCCGCATTCTGCATGAATATTTTTCTATATTTCACCTTGTTATCTTAGTAATATGGATTGTTTACCATTTGCATCTTAGGATGCTCTCGATCCTATTTTACTAAAGACTTTGTAAAATGAGTGATATGCTCTCTTACTTAAAAGCATAATCGGAGGGAGGAGGAGGTTGTGCATCTGGTACTTTAGAAAACACTTATTGAGAGATATGTCGTGACTTCGCATTCTGTCAATCTTTCTTCCGTTTTTGTTCACTCAAATAAATTGATGTTCGTATGAGTCCTTTCAAAACGATCATCATGTCACAACCAAAGTTGCTTTATGGTTATCCCCAAAGCCTGTGTGAGTCAATTTCCAACATTTCATCGTTGGAATCAATATGGATTCAATAATCCAAATTAATACTATAGTGATTTAAATTTCACTAAATTGACTCATTAGTCTCTCTAAAGTATGTTTCCTTCCAAATACTTTAGTCACTATAAAAGATGCAATCAATTACATTCTCATCATTTTGATGTTCCACATGATATCCATTTGCACGGGTTACTTGAGAATTTAACAAGGTGTGATTATCTCTTGGTACATCTAGAGATTTTGGGACGTCTTTGTTCTATCTTGAAAAATAAATAAATAAAAATAAGCAATGTTGCGCTCGATAAGATAGTCAATTGGCTAGACAAAGCTCTTGTTGCCATTAAAGTTGATGTGAAAATTGGTTGTTACTATGATACACATACACATTATATTGTATATACCAACACCTATGACCAGGTGCATTTCCAACTCTTTTATTTATGATGGGAGCTAGAATTACATTTTAGATGATCCCATGTTCAATTGATACCTATACTTTGGTGTCATTACTGCTGGGAAAAAAAGCTTTTATGCCCCCTTTCACATGCTTTATATAAGTCGGTACGTCTAACCCTCATTACTTTGGGGTTTTTTTCATTTTCATTTTTGTTACATTTAGCTTAATTTGAGAAATTTCTTTATCTCATTAGGCCAAGAGAATCTCACTACACATGTCAACCACTTACTTTAGGTTGAATATATATTACTAAAGATAATTATTTTGTTGTCATACTTCAACATATACCGGTTCGTTAGTATTATGGATAAAGTAGAGAAATGAAAATTTTATGACTCATATCATCTTTTGTGAGTTCTTCCACAAAAATTAGAATACATGTGATTTTATTTGAACGTATGTTTTGAAACTATTGACAGATTAATAGTCGAGTAAGTGGATACATTCCACGCAACATTCAAAAAATTAGGGAAAATATCAAGTATCCAATAATGGTGCTCAAGTACTTATAAGCCCCAAATGAATACGTTGGAATTGAGTTGGTACAACCAATTAAACAAAATACACCATTCAACTATAGACAATATCATATTCAAGTGAACAAAATAACATTAAGACCAAAAAAAAAAATTCTTAATGATCGAGATTAACGGTCATAATTTAAGTTGACCGTTTATATGCTTTGGACTTATCCTAAGACAAATAAAAAAAATAGAACAGAACTAGCATGTTCTATAAAATAAAAAATAAATAAGCCCAGCAGGTATTCAATGTAAAAATCCACATTACATTAGTGACATACCTCGTATATTGGTTGGTTCCCGGTGTATATGTATATACACAGAACCTGAAAAGTCTTGGTCACGCACATCCCAGAGAAAACGGAAACAGAACAGAACAGACCACTCCTAGAACGAGGTCGGAACAGAATAGGCTCAAATTGGACAGGATCGGTTCGGGTTGAACTGGACCGGGTCGGATGGATCAGACCGAATGCACTTCTCCTCTTTCCCTCAGACGGTCCCATCACACCATAATCATAACCCATTACAATAAGTTTGCAAAAGAAAAAAAACTTAGTTAATGCAGACATTACATAAGTTACATATTCATAACCCATTATTTATAAAGCAAATATCACTCATAATGACATAAGACCAGAACAGATCAAATATGATTGATAATAAAATAATTAAAAAAAATTGCTTATCACATGACGCATACAAGTTAACCAAGACTATACATTCAGAATTCATCTACATGTAAAGACAAAATGACACAATATAGCATAGCATGTAGTCTAACTGATGCCCTAGGACTAATCACTATTCAAATCATCAATCATGTATATTATCAATCATCAAAACACATCAATCACATTATTATTATTATTATTATTATTTTTTATTTTCAATCGGCCGCAACAATTATGTATTAAAAATTAATATTTAATATATTAAATATTATAATATTTAGCAATTGAGATTCTAAAACAAGAATAGGAACAAAAGCTTTTTGATTCAAACTATAAACAGAAAAATCATGGTTAAGCAGATAAATCAATCAAGACATAATCCTTTTTTTTTTCTTTTCTTTTTTAAAACTACCAAGTGTATCAATAATTTAATAATCGTTCACACACAACACACATGGATTGCAGATGACATCATTTTCTATCAAAGATCTAAAGGATAAAAAATTAGAAAAAGAAAACAGATGACATATGAGAGATATAAACAAACCAATAAGAAGTATACTTTATACACACATGACGTGTTAGGTGAAAAGACATTCAATCATATGCATCAAAGCAGTAGAAGACAATCAATCAATAGAGTAAATATTTTTTTTTCTGTTACAGACAAAAGGGGAAAAAAATATAGGAAAGATTTAGGTATACCTCGATGCAAGCGCTGTTAATTGATTAAGAACCATCAAAATAAAATCCAGTTTCCCGAGATCGTAATAGGGTTGATGATTAATGTTAAGGACGTATCTTTTTTCCTTTTTGTGTCCGATTGAAAGGGAAAAATAAAAATAAAATAAAAACAGTACCGACTCCGATGATGGATGGTGAATCTTCCGGAGGTATTATTCACTACCACTGATCGATGATTAAGAAAAAACAAAAAAAAATCTCGTGTGGTTGAGCTTCGTGCTGATAACGTTTTGAAGTGGATTATGGAAAAGAAGATCAAGAGATAGAGAAGGAGAAGGGTTTCTTATTGATATAAGTAACTTCATTACGAACTATAGTATAGCTTTATATACAATATAAATAGAACCTTAGATATTGCATTGGGCTGCACACCCGTGGGCTAAAGCCCTACAA